>BSBM01000436.1:12567500-13821996 GCA_027924585.1 Larix kaempferi
CCTATCTTGGGTTGGTTGAGGCGTAGGATCCTATATTGAATATGTTATTTAAAACCTAGGAAGGTCAAAACCTCTTTTTTATCAACAAGATACTTCAGAACTTCAAAAAGAGGCATGGGAATTTTAATTTTACTCAACTAATACCTAATATCAAAGGAAGAAAGAGGAGGAAGACTAGCTTCAGCCATTTTGGCAACATGTGTGGACTTCATGAAAATGAAATTGTGTTTTGCATGCACCTTATTTTGATATGTTGATTTCAATTAAACTCTAATGGGGATGGTTGGTTTCTTGAAATTGGTTTCCTTAATCCTTTGTTCTTTCCTAACTAGAAAAATTTGTGCATCTCCCTTTTGTTATTACCAAGTTGCTTAATGGAATTCTTCTCTCCTATAATTAGAAAAGTTTGGTCTAGGCCCTAGGTCATAATTCCTCCTCACCTCTACCATTATATCGTTTGTTACCATTTGGAGTTTAATATGAGAGAGGATGAAGGGGTCATCCTCCCTATGGGAAATGTTTTCTTCATGGGGATCTTCTTCTTCTCTAGTCATTAATAAAATTGTAGATCCAAGATGGACATAGCTAGGATCCTCAATCTCGTTGTATCATAGGTGGAACAACATATTTGGGTCTAAAGGTGCATCAAACAACTTTTCATCTCTTGGATCATAATGAGAAGGAAAAGATTCCATTATGTTTACTTATGTGCTGCAATACTAGGGTAAATTTGCATTTCTTTCCTTAACTCTCTTTGAGGTGTAGGGGGGGCATTCTAAACTAGGGTTTACCTTTGATACATGGATTTTCTCTAGAAGTTTGTTCCACAATAGAATGGGTAGACTATCCTTTCTTCACCATGGTAAGATCATTGGTCATAGACTTTAGGAGCTTATGACCTCTTCAAGTGTCATGAGGTCTTGTCGAGAGGAGGACACCTCAAGCTCCTTGCCCCTCCTTCTCTCAACATATTCTCTCCTATTAGGGGGATCCAATCTAATATCCAATTAAATTCTTAAACCTTTCATGTTGCTCTCCAAGACTTCTCTATAATTAAATAGGGTCTCTAGGTCAGGGAACCATCGTTCTCTTAAATGGAAAGAAAGGTTACCCTTAAAAGAGGTACTATATGATACTATAGTAGAATGTTTTGAGGGCTTAGTTGCATCAAGAATGCAGGGGTACAATTTACATAACCTACTTGTGAATTATTGAACACGTTCACCATTAATCCTTTTTAGAGTGTTCAACTCAGTTACATAGTATATATTGTATTTATTGATAACACATTTCTTCATAAATTTCTCGATGAAATACCACTAATAAGTTATGAAATTTTGGGCAGATTCATAAACCATTTCCTTGCTTCCCCTTCCAAATAATGGGAAAACCCTTCAAAAACACTAGATCACTCCTCTGACAACAATATGACTCATTTGAAAGTGGACCGGCCCTTCCATTTGGCATCAAAATGCTGGACATTGTCTTAGAGTGGAGTAATGTTGCTTCATTGTGCTGCTACAGGTCTGCTCAAGGCTCCAAATGATGACCTTTCAAGGCTCTTTGACTGTTGTTTCAACTTTTTGGCACAATTATTACTTCAAAGACTAAATCAGATATGTATAACTATATTGTTGTTTGAGGGCACACAATACACCCAGACTGTCCTAAACAACATGCAACTGAGAATTCAAGTATCTTACCACTGCTCCCTATGCCTAGAAATGAAATTTAACATTCAAATTTGGCCCAGAACTCACCAAAGCTAATTTTTTGTTGTTGTTCATCTCTTTTTAGGGCTGCAACATGCCTAGGATGGAGGTAGTAGTGCTCATGTTTGATAAATGACCTTATTTATCATTGTTTTAATAGTTGAGATATTCTCAGATCTCAACGTCATTGTTTTTTAGCTTCAAAACAAGCCCAGATTGAAAGTTGAGGTTGTTTGAGGGCTAAGAAATGCCAAAAATTACCTCTTAGGGGGGCCTATTGATGGTGGAAATTGTGCCCAAAACCTCCCAAAAACCACCCAAACTTTTACATACTACTTCCTTTGTTGCTTTTCATATTCAACAATTGAATTAACCCAACATGCTTCAAACATCCATATGCTCCATGAAGTTATGAACATCCATCTACAACATCATTGTTAGGGCATCATCAAAGTACTAAGGAATGAACCAGCAAAACATCATCATGGCATGTCACCCCCTCAAGAGTGATCAAAATCACATATGGACACCCATACAAAATGGGGGTTAACAATAGGCTTCAATTGCGGGATGTCTGCTTGATATTGGAAAGGAGAGCATACAAGAACCCCAAAATCTTTGCAAGTAACTTGTGGGCTTTGACCATCAAAATCAAGGAAATCAACGCACGTCACATCATTGTTTTTCTTTACAACAACACATCAAATGCTCATGCAAGAGCTTATTCATCCTACCTACCTACTCCAAGCATGATGAAAGTAGCATGTCAAGTAAAATCATACAATCAAAGAAGCCACCTTAGCATATCATCCATGCTAGGGATTCTCCCTTTGTCTTTGGAAATAGACCAAGACAAGACAACATCACTAATGAGCTGAGTACATGTAATTATTTTCATGGAAATAGGGCTGAAAAGATACATAAAATCATGAACAAATATGTCTCCAATTTCTTGCCACATAAGATCATGAACAGAGATGTCTTCAAACCCTTGCCAAGGAGAAGAAATATTTTCACAAGCTCATTCTATCCAATAATGGATAGGGCTTCAGTACCCACCTTCTTCAGCACAAAAATTCTCTTCAAAACATGTTTGCTGCCCCAAACCATCATCAAATCCTATAGAACCTTGAAATATATGGCTGGGAAAGATGCCTCAAATATTCCCTAGGAGAAGGAAAAGTTTGTTGCTCCATATCTGCCATACGAAAGGGGAAATCCCATTGTTTTGGACCTGCATTAAAACGTTCTTCTTTCTGTTCCAAACCTGCAACAATCCCTGAGACAAATGGATGAAAACAATGGCCCAAATTCACCCTAGGAGAGGGTAAATCAAGCAGTCCAAAATCTACATCATAATCCTCCTTATGCAACCCTATTTCATTATCACGAGTGAGGAAGGATGAATGAAAGTGATCATAAGAGATCTCTCACCCATATCATGATCAAAATGATGAAAATGTATATCATCATATCCATGGCCACCATCTTCATTATAATAAAAAAGATCCTCAAATCTATCATCCTCAAAATGTTTGTCTTCAAGAGCAAGAGGAAAAGGAGAGCTCACCAACTCCTCATCACCATGAGGAGAACAAGGAGATGCATCCATACCATCATCAGCTAGGTCTTCAATATGATCTTCGATGGACAAGTGAAGTGTCTCTTCAATAAGGACTTGTGCAAACTAGACCTAAAAATGATGTGTGGATTTACAAGAACTTTCCAATAGTATATCATATGTGCAGGTTTGACCCCAGATTGTTGAGAACGTGCCTTTTCAAGTTCATGGCTCTTTTTGAGGGAGTAGTTTGGTGATAGAGGTTTAGGGTTCAAAAATTGTTATTGAAAAGCTTTAAACTAGAAAATTAGGAATTTCATGTTGCATCTAACTCCAACACCCTTTTTATGATACCTCATTGGCCCCATTCCAAAATTGTATCACCTAGTTATAGCCATCTGAAAGATCTATATGCATTACCAGGGAATAGAAACTTGCATGATTGCGTTTCAAGTATTGAAACCATGCTTTCTAGAAACCATGAGCCATGAATGATGTTTTCGGTATTGAAAATTCAATTACAACACGTTCTATCATTTCAATGATTGTAGGTACCACCAAATAGGTACTTGTCAGATCTATCTTCATCAAGTGAGGAAGATAGACTAGAAGAGGTTGAAAGCGAGACGTCTAATACAAGATCTAACAGGTCAAGATCAACTAGAGGTGTAAAGGTAAGGAGAAAATTTCTTAGATGCATGGAACTTTTTTTTTCTAAAGGAGGATCATGTGGTTATGATAACGAGTGCATAGGTGACATTGAGTTGCCCCTGAGGTATAGACATCTTGTCAAACAATGGATACCCAAGGAGCTACCCCCAAGTGGACACTGATTTATTCCTCAATGGGAGGACTTGTCGCATTGCTCCATCCTCTTCACATGGACTAGGGCTATTTTCCATGGATGGCATAAAGGTTTCATATGGCACTGAAACTGAATTGATCGAGTATGTCGGTCCATGCTACAAATACAATGACTAGTTTTTGTTGGTCCGATATACGTGAAGTATGTGGACATATGGAGTGGCAGCAAATTATTGTCAACTACTAGACAATAGTCTGAACAAAGGAGAAACTGTGTATATTTATGGAAGGCCAAAAGCTTTAGGAAATATCGCAGGGTTTATAAGTAGCACACGACTAGGGTCAACACATAAGCTACCCAATTGCTTATTTGAGGGGCATGAAGGAAATCGTTTATTTGTATGTGCAACTAAATCAATAGCTGCAGGTGAAGAGTTGTTGATCGATTATGGTTTGAATCGAATAGATCTGGGGGTTTCTATTATGGGGGTAAACTTCTTATATGACATTTAACTCAACCTTTGATCGATGACTTGTTATTTTTCTCTTACATCAATTTTATTTATGTCATGCTTTTTATAATATACACATGGTTAATTATATGTCATGCTTTTCAATAATCACATTTAAGAGACATTGTTATATATGTAATTTTCATTTTTAATATGTCTTAATTCTTATATTGTGGCAAGGTGATAGTGGCCATATGCCACAAGCTGGCCGTGGAAAGTCACCAATGGTGACGGATGAGGTAAATGCTAGTTTAATAGTACCTAATAGCATCAATGTAATAGTAACCACAACTCATGATTATATTACATTTGTTAACATTTGACATTTTTTTGTATATTAAGCTCAATATTTCAATATGATATCATTCTTACTGTATTGTGGCAGGGGGTCAATACTATGAGCACACCTAGAGCTTATGGACAGGTAAAGTTGACTCTCATAGTAACAATAAAGTTTTTTTATATTAATCAAGTTTATTATACATGGTTCAATTTTTAGTTATCGATATTAATATGTCTTGCTTATTGTATTGTGGCAGGGTGACCGTGGGAAGGCACCAATGTCGTCGCATCAGGTAAATGATAGCGTAATAGTACCTAAACATGATTATGGTACTTTTTTTTGTTATTATATGCATTATATATTTTTTACGTGATTTTTTTATTGACGTTCTTAGAGCACACCACATCAAGGTGATGAAGTAGATATACGTTATTCAACTGACCCAATGGTTACTATGAAAATGGCTTTGAATAAGTGCAATTACAACCTTCTTGAACTGATTTTAATCGATCCAATGACTGAAGAAATACAAGCAAAAATTGATGAATTGAGGAGAAAGATAAAAAATACGCGGTAAGTGGCATCTTTGAAAGTTTTTACGAACTACATATATTCATTTATGTTATTTTAGTTCTCTTTTTTTGATATGTTCTAATCAATTGAAGTTGTATTCCTTAGAGTTTTTTAGATCCAAAACCCGTGTGTCAAGAACAGACTGCAGAGGGCGGTATAGTTAGTAGCGATGCTTCAACACTTCGTAAATCTACCGTACCAACGAGGCTATTTTTCACTCCTACACAACAACCCACTTTAGATGCCATGCCCTCAACGGATGTTGGAGGTGAAGATGGCCCTTCAAACACCGCTACTCCACATGATGATAGAGAGGACGGTGGCACCGATTGTGATAGTTGTTATCCTAGCTCAATGTGTGTGGGTAGCAAGGGATCATAGCCCATTAGCTTCTTGGTGGACGATGAGTGTATTCCAATCAAGATAACGAAGATTGCAAGTATTATTTTATTTATTATGTGTTTTTTATTCATGTAATTCAAAGCCACATTACTCAACCTAGTTTTAATTAATGATCATATGTTTTTTGCAGGAAATAATGTCTTTGATAAGAACCTGCATGAAAAGGTGTTAGAGATTTTTGGGCCACCATTCGTACACGGTGGAACGCCCAAAATGACAAATTGAAAGATGATTTGATGAACCACATGGTCAGCTTGTTTGGTGAAACCTTCAACAAAAAAGGTGTCACCGCAGTAGATGGCTTAAATTTGAAATATGTCAAGGCAGATTATAGGAACAATCTGCAAACTAACCACAAGTATGAGCGTCCTCCGATGGTTCTAGAGAAGGAGTGGAAGGCACTCATGGAGGATGCAAAGGAGCAGGCAACGAGAAAACAAGGAAAGACTAATCCAATCGGTTCAAGAAGGTATGGCACATATCATATTTTTTAAAAACTTTTAAATATACTTAAGTTGCAATATCTAACATATTTGCAACCTTTCATAGGCTCCCCGACACATCTAAAGCAACAAAAGAAATAATGGAAAAACACGGGCATCACAAACTGGGCCAAGGTGGATATCAGAATCTAAGGGCACAAATTGTAAGAATCATGTTAGGAACCTATGTCAACCCTTCTCTTTACTATGTTAGTATATTGTTGTTGGACGCATATGCTTTGTAAGTCATCCCGTAGTATTTGTTGATCCGTAGTTTATATTAGCCCATAGTATTGTCCCATAGTATTGGACGCATATGCTTTGTAAGTCGTTCCGTAGTATTATATGTCCCATGGTTTTGACTCATAGTATTGGGCATAGACTTAGTATATAAGTGTGTGTTGAGGTCATTGAAGGCACCGTGAAGTTATTTGTATTGAGCTTGCTCATAGGAGGTTGCCCCCTCGAAGTGGCCCGTGATCAATATAAAAGTGATTCTGAGTTCTGTCATTTCTGCTATTTCGCATATTTTCATTAAGTAATTGTTGCAGGTGCCTCACATCTGGTATCAGAGCACTTTCCTTAGCACAAGTGGGAAATTTTTTTCTTTTTTTGGGCGGCGACTTTCAGATCAATTTCTGAAACTTTTTGCACAAAATCAAAAGAAACTGATTGTATATCTGAATTCCTCTTTCAAAAATACACAGTTTCAAAAAAAAATCATCTCATTTGGAGTTCTCAAAGTGGAGATATCGCGGATTTAAAATCAGCAATTTTTCAGAATTTCGGTGACGGCCGCGGAAATTGCGGTGAGAAAATCTTTTGACCGAGTGCCCAGATTTCTATTCCGCTTTTATGGGTAGAAGCAGAGTGGTTGTTCCAGTTCCGGAAACATGCTATAATAGCGATTCTGAGCAATATAGATCCGGTTTTTGAACATTGGGTGGAATTTCTGCCTAAATTTTTTCTGTTGCAGGTTCGGATTTGGGAATCATCCCTATCTGCTTAACTGTGGTAAGTACTTGGGCATAAGCCCTAAAACTCATTGTGAGGAGTACCACAGGAACCCCGAAGTAGCTGGCCCATTGAGAGGACCTGCCAGCGAAAAGGGTAACGACCCCTACCTGATTGACTAGTTCCCACCCGTGAGGTAAACCAAGAGCTGTCGTTTGTGGCAAAGCGGTTATCAGTTTTACCTGAGCCGTGGAGTGAGGGGTACTGCCCCAATACGCAAGCCGTCAGACAGCATTGGTGGCCGAGTGAAACCCTTGAACTGTTAGGAAGCCGCACATACTTAGGGTCCATATCTACTTTCAGCTGAACTATTGTTGATCACTGCTGCGCCGTTTCAGATCCATTTGCAAGCCGTTCCAGATTAAGCCGTTTTCAATCCATTCGGCGTTGTTCCAGATCCCTTTTGAGCCGTAGCCACTCCAGTCTGGAAAAAAAAAAAAAAAAACAACCTGGTTATGGTTGTCACCCGTGCAGGAGCAAACACCATGGAGGAAGCACTTGCAGCCATCCAAACCAAACTCCAAGATCTGGATGAAAAATTTCTCAGCCTCTATCTTCAGCATTCAGCCATGAACAATAACCGAAAGCCAGAATCTTTTGCAGCCACCGGGTTCTCTTCTTCCAACAATTTTCGTGGGCCGAAGCTTGATTTTCCTCGCTTCAATGGTACTGATCCGACTGGATGGATATACCGAGCAAAACAATATTTCAGTCTGCATAATACTTTTGATGTCCAGAAAGTTCCACTTGCATCCTTTCATTTGGAACAGGAAGCCCTTCAATGGTACCGTTGGTACATCAAAGCTCATCCCGAGCCAAGCTGGACAGATTTTTGCCAACTCATTTTGCCACGATTTGGCCCTAGTGCTTTTGATGATTTCACAGGAGCACTCACTAAACTTCACCAAATTGGCACAGTGAGAGAGTATCAGACAGAATTTGAGAAATTGGCCAATCACATAGAAGGATTGTCTGATGAATTCTATAGGAGTTGTTTTATAAGTGGTCTCAAGGATGAAATTCGCTCAGAGGTCAAAATGTTTTGTCCCAACACAATGATGGAAGTCCTAGGGTTTGCTAAGCTGGATGAGGACAAGATTGCAGCTCAACAACGCTCCAAACCCACCCTTGTTCCCTTCAGAAATATGGGTTCCCAACGACCTCCCATCACGCCTTCTTCTCAACCAACTCCTATCAAGCATTTGTCTGAAATAGAAATGCAGGCACGCCGAGAAAAAGGGCTTTGCTATAATTGTGATGAGAAATTCACTCGGGGACATAGATGTGTTCAACAAAAGCTCTATCTCTTGGATGTGGATTCTCCGCCTGCCTTAGAACTTGGTGAAGCAGCTACAGATACAGTGGATGATCAGATCGACATTCAACACCCGCATGTTGACACCCCATTTCAGGACGACCCACCTGAGATCTCTCTCCATGCTGTAACCGGCATCACCACCCCACAAACAATGCGGGTCAGGGGATACTTCAAGAAGCTCCCTCTTACCATACTCATTGATTCTGGTAGCACTCATAACTTCATTGACCCTCGGATTGCCAAACAGGCTAATTGTTTTGTCCATCCTTGCTCCAGCTTTGAAGTCATGGTTGCCAATGGGGGCACCTTACCTTGCAAGGGGAAGTGTCACAATGTGCGTATCTCTATGGAAGATTATAACCTATGCTCTGACATGTTTGCCTTGCCCTTAGGCGGATGTGATGTGGTTTTGGGCGTTCAATGGTTACGCACACTTGGCCTCATCTTATGGGATTTTGCTGAACTTTGGATGCATTTTAAAGTCAATGGGGCACAACACAAATTTATGGGCTTACAACCAGGGTCTCTCTGCATCATCAGTTCACATCGCCTGGAAAAAATCCTTAAGAAGAATTCACATGGTGTCATCGCTCAGCTCAATTTCATTCAGATGCACCCATCAACAGTCTCCACTACTTCCTTGGATAGATATGCAGGTATCTTTGCTGAACCAATGCGCTTGCTGCCTTCAAGAGACCTTTCCGGTAAGAATGTAGCCACATCTACCTCTCAGCAGGAAATGATGGCTATTTTGCATGCAGTACAGAAGTGGCAGCCATACCTATTAGGGAATTATTTCTGCATCAAGACTGATCTCCCGAGTCTGGAAATTTTTTTGGACCAATGGGTCTCCTCCCCACCACACCTGCAATGGGTTATCCAACTCATGGGTTCTCCCTATGTGATCACTTACAAGAAGGGTAAGGACAATATGGTGGAATATGCTCCTTCTCGCACAATTGATAACCCAGTTTCTCTTACAGCTCTTTCTCTGCTTGTTCCAAATTGGTTGCAATATGTTCAACAGGGCTATCTCTTCTATGAACTCCATGCTTCTTCATCAACAGGGAACTCTGGGTTCTGCAAAATGTATGACCGGGAACAATGTAACTTCTTTTGGTCGGGACTAAAAATGAAAATTCAACAAATGGTGGCTGACGATGATACTTTCCAAGTCAACTAGGGGGAAATGACACTCCTTTCGGGATTGCTCAAACCCTTGCCCATCCCTACACAGCTTTGGCCAACTATTTCTATGGATTTCCTAGCAACGCTCTGGTGGTACAATACCACATCTTAAAGGACACCATATGAAGCAGTCTATGGAAAAACACCGCCTGTTGTTCTTCCATACACCCTTAGCAGCTCTCCAGTTCAGGAAATTGACTCAGTTCTTCGAAACCACGATCAGATTCTTCTCATTCTGCAGGACAATCTTCACATGGCCAGAATTCGCCTGAAACAACAAGCCGATCAGCACCGTTCTGAGCGCATTTTCCACGCAGCTGATAGGGTTCTTCTTCATCTACAGCCTTCCAAGCAATCCTCCTTGACACTCCAAAGGCGTCAGTGGCCCGAAATGCAAACCGAGGATGCTACCGGGGAACCACTCCTTCAGATTCTGCAGCAATTTCTCCAACCAAAGCTTTGAGGACAAAGCTTTTTTTAAGGGAGAGGGGATGTTAGGAACCTATGTCAAACCTTCTCTTTACTATGTTAGTATATTGTTGTTGGACGCATATGCTTTGTAAGTCGTCCCGTAGTATTTGTTGATCCATAGTTTATATTAGCCCATAGTATTGTCCCATAGTATTGGACGCATATGCTTTGTAAGTCCTCCCGTAGTATTATATGTCCCATGGTTTTGACTCATAGTATTGGGCATAGACTTAGTATATAAGTGTGTGTTGAGGTCATTGAAGGCACCGTGAAGTTATTTGTATTGAGCTTGCTCATAGGAGGTTGCCCCCTCAAAGTGGCCCGTGATCAATATAAAAGTGATTTTGAGTTCTATCATTTCTGCTATTTCGCATATTTTCATTAAGTAATTGTTGCAGGTGCCTCACAAATCATTTGATCATTATCTGTAGCCAACAATTAATTGAACAATTAATTGATTTTTCTAACAAGCACTTTACATGGTGTTATGCATTGTAGGGAAATTCATTTTTTGATGAATCCACTGAGGAAGACTTGAAGCTCGGCTTCAAGTACGATTTTTAGCATGTGTTGGAACATTGAAAAAGCTTGGGGCAAACCCCAGTTTACCCATTGATTCACTGTGAGGTAAATAAAATCAATAAGGACATCATTAAAATGAACTTGTGTAATCTATCAATGAATGATTACATTGAAAAATGAATGTCTTTTTTTGTTTTCAGGGTGAGACCAACAAAAGAAGCGAGGGTAGCGGTATCGAACTGGTACCACAAGATGGTGGTGAGTTGCCTAGCCATTTAGGTATGTATGTTATAAAACAGATGTATTCAATATGATTTTAAATACATAATTGATGACGTTTACTAATTAATATTTTTCTATGAATGGCAGAGCATGTACCTTCTCATGCTCAGTCGAGAGAGGAACGAATGGCAGAGCCAATGAACACTCCAATTGACTCGGCTAGTCAGCCAATAGGTAAAGATCATTGTAATCAAATTGAAAATAATGAAAAACGTATATCAATAATAACGTCGCACTTATATATATATAACTGTCTTGTTTTTTGCAGATGATGCCCCTATCCATCAACCTCCACCCCCTCCTAATCGACGTACCAGAAGTATGGTGCGGGAGTTCTTATCCACATAATCAATGGAAAAAGAGGGCACAACAACTACAACAGGGCAAGACACCGAAGATGAAGTCCCCCTCTTACAATTTATGAGAAAAAAAACAAAACATAAAAAAATGTAGTTGTAAACATTTAAGATCTGTATTTGACTGAGTGAAGCCATGAACTCTTTTCAGTTTTGTAACAAGTTTATTGATCTAGTCGTTTCATGGTGATATTTTGGAATTGAGTTTTCACATCTGTATGTTATTGCTCAGATCATATGTCTGAATATGTGTGACCTATTTAGATGAATATGGTTATCCTCAAGGGAATGCCCCCCCCTTCCTGAGTTAACCTGAGGAACAGGAGATGACCATATCGTTTATAATTGGTTTACTGCTATTAATGCTTTTGTTTTCAGTACTTTAAATATTTATGTAGCTCTATGTTTGATAGTACTATGTTGATTAGAACAATTAATATAACTATGTTTGTGCTTTTTGAAAATTATATGCGAAATGTTTGTTCACTTTGTTGCATAGCTTATTATTGAATATGTGTGACATCTTCCGAGGAATATGGTTATCGTCAAGGGGCTGGCCACCCCTTGCTGAGTTAACCTGAGGAATATGAGATGAACACATCACCTTCCTTATCTTGGGATGATGATTATGAGCTTCCTCTCATTGCATGAGACACATGAGACCTATGACCACATATAGTTGAGAAGGTCGTGTAACCTACCTTTGACAATGACTTGATGTGAATGAGCCTAGTATGACTTCATGTTGCCTTATTATGATACGTTGACTTGCATGTTTACTTGTATGTGATTTTTATCCTTGCATGTTTACTTGACTTGCATGTTTAGCCTTGCATGTTTACTTGTATGTGATGTTTAGCCTTGCATGTTTAGCCTTGCATGTTTATCCTTGCATGTTTACTTGACTTGCATGTTTACTTGTATGTGATGTTTAGCCTTGCATGGTTCATGACACTTTGTTCATGATGGTTACTTGACTTGCATGTTTACATTGACTTGCATGTTTACTTGTATGGGATGATCTTTTTTAGGGTATTTTCCAGTTCAACGTTCTCTCCTTTAACCTGTATGTTGGTCTAGTTGAGTCTCATGCAACTAACCTAATGCTAAGAGGTTGAAGTCTGAGGATAAGGGAGGTCTACCCCAACATCTGAATAAATTTTCTTTCTCCTTAGTCATTTCATCATTGAAAATGATAATGTGACATGTCCACAATAATGAATTTGTTTTCCTTCTCAGTGTCAATGGGTATGCTGTAGTTTCCATATTCAAATGCAACTCAAAATAGCAGTGCAATTATTTAATTTTTTTAATTCCTTATATTGATAATATGTTTATTTGTATATGATTAACTGACATCTTCATACATTGCAAGCTATGCATGACTTTAATGGATGTGCATTTGTATTGTTTCTGATCTATCTAGCAGTCCCTTTGATGGTTTGACCTATTTATGGTGACATGTTGGACATTAATAAGAGTATCTTATCTCATCTTATCTTATCTTATCTTATCTTTCATGGATTAAACCTTCTATACCCTAATATAGGCTTCAGTTGTTTTAAACTATACAAAAATATCAAGAAGAACTAAGTAAGTTTATGACCTTGTTTCATAGACCTAAGGTAGCCCTTTTACTGTAGTTCAGATGCTTTGTTGTCACTGGCTCCTCAAAGTAGGAATTGGATGACATTGCATTCACATTGCTTGTACTTCTTTCAAAATTAATATTTTTGTTCTTGTATAAATATATTTTCTCTTTCTTAATAGACCACCTTTGCTTGGTATGATAAGTAGCTACTATAGTTAAAGTTACGAGCACTTTATGAATTTACCTTGTTGTTTTTAAAATCTCTTTGGAATATCTTTTTCAGCTGGGTGAAGACATCTAAATCCCAACATCAATGATCGGAAGTTTTGCCTAGCAGGCATGCTTATAAGTTTGTTATCTTCCATCAATTAATGTTTAGACAATGAACTAAACACTGAGTTATGAAGTGTTTGAGCCACGAGAATTTATAGATGATTGACAATCTTAGAATGTGGTTAAGTCGTATATGATAACCATTAGTCAATATCCAATTTATGTCTGAAATAAATGATGCACATTACAAACTACATCAATAGTTGTAGCCACAGAGGCCATGTAGATATATTAAGCTCTTTTTGTTTCTGATCATCAATGTTTACCCAAGTAAATATTGTTTCTGGAGTATCTTTATCTATTTAGTTATACAGAGAATATTCTTGCTCTTGTATGAACCTTAAATGAAATAATATAGTTCAAGGAATTACATGGCATTCAGTACTTCTGTATCTTAAGTTTTAACCCCTTGCATGAATGGAGATTAAGATCATGATCCCTTGCATCAAGACTGATATTTAGGTAAGATAATGACTAAATTATAAATTTAAGTTTTCCATGTGTTTGGAAACTAAATATGATTGCTGCCATTTTTTCAAGTGACAAGCTTGTGGAGTTTTGTACAGGAGTCACTGCTGAAAATTTCAGTGCAGACACAACATTTTGGTAGAAGCAAGTTAGTGAATATTGGAAGCTTATGAATGTGAGTAAATATGATATTCGAAATGTAATGGATATGAACTCTTTCTATGGTGGATTTGTTTTTGCTTTAAGCATAAAACCAGTTTGGGTGATGAATATAATTCCTCCAAGCTTGAGGAATACTTTACCTACTATCTATGACAGAGGCTTGATTGTAACTTTTCATGATTGGTCAGTAGATTTGATTTCATGTTCCAATTAGTATTCCAATGATCATTTTAGGTTTTTTCTGAATTTATGCATCGACCTTATATTATGGGAAAGGAAATGCAGACTAATGCTTTAGATTGCATTGCAGGTGTGAGCCATTTTCAACTTATCCATGTACATATGATTGCTTCATGAATTCCGACTGTTCTCACACTACAGAGGTGATGGTAAAGGTTTCCAAATAGAATACATTATACTGGAGGTGGATCGCATTCTTCGCCCACAGGTATGCTTTTTCATGTTACACATTCTTAGTTCTAATTCTTGGCATTAAAGTAATCTTTTGGGAATAATCGTCATCATCATTGCAAGGAATAATCATGTATTTGAATATAAGGTTGTCCTATCATTCTAGGTCTTAGCTCAGGTTTTAGTCTTACTTCCTTTCAAACAAACCCCTAGGAGGACATTCATTCCTATGCAGGTTGGGGAGTTCCATCTTGATAAATCCAACGCTTGGATTTTTTTTATGGTTCTTTCCAGGGCCACGAGGTTGTGTGCGAAGTAAGCGGCCTTATATTCCTTTTAGATTCTCATCTTTTACCATTCAAGGTAAATGTGGGCATGGGGACAAACAAATTTGCAGAGTCCATGGCTTTAAATATTCTCCTTAAAATTGCTTCGAACAAGGGGATGAATCAACTCCAGGTTTTTGGGTAGTTGAATTAGATCAATTCTTGGATGAATAGTCAAATACAATGCAAAATGTCTAGTGAATCCCTCTTGTTGGTAGTCTATGAGACATCAAAAACACTTTTGACTCCCTTTCTTTCACTCATGTATATCGTGAACACAACTCCTTGGAAATTGATTTATCTAAAGGAGAACTTCTTTCCCTTGTGGATCAAGTTTCTATTGAAAAATCACTGGATGGACAGGTCTCTGTCAACAATTTGGATCTAAATTTATTAGAACCTTGATTATTTTGTTTTTAGCCTTTATATTGATATGTTTTGACTCTCGTTGCAATGCAATTTCAACATACTAGAAAGGATGAATGTAACTGATACATGATCATGTGATATATCTCTTCAGAACTATATGGAGAATGATGATCATACTGAATAGGTAGCTTACCTTTGCTTATTTTATTTTTTCGTTAATACTGGAGGCTTCTAGACCCCCCTACACTTGATAAATTGCCTTGAGCACTTGTAGAAAGTATTTTTTGTTATATATTAGAATAAAAAATAAGTTTTTTATTTGGAAAAACAAAATGATGTGAGAGTAACACTAGGAAAATAAGAATATGTGTTGTGAACTTAGAAATTATTCAAAAAACAATTATATATGTTGATTCAAATAAGTAGAGATATGATTATTGTTATGCTTAGAACAATAAGAGTTAGTTTTAATATGTTAATAATGCCCATTAATGGATATGGGTGCTACAGTAAATGATGTCTCGAGTTCAACAATATAGGTTGTCTACCTGCAACTCTAAACAAGATATTTCCCTGTCATTTGATTGAATTCTCTGCATTACAAACCTTGTAAATGTGTCATTATTGGTATTGATTAGAGGATGAAACTAAATGAAAGTGTTTTAGAGTTTATTATTTACAAGGGTTTGAGGTGGGGTCTAAACGAATCTAAAAGGTTCAGAGGAATTATGGGGATTTTGTTTGAAATAAATACTTCTATTCTTTTGAGCATGGCACTTAAGAGACCCTCTAAGAATGTTTGTTATCAACAATAATTCCACATATAGATCCTACGACATGATCATTCCCTATGGCTGTGTGGTTGTGTGGAATAAATGCCAAGTCAAATGCTCATATTTCCACATAGCAACCATCAAGCATCTAGAATCCCTCCAAGTGTAAAATGTTCTCCAGAATGTAGGTAAATATCCAAGATAAGTCTCTAGAAGAGGGATGTTTTCATCCACAAGGAAATCAACATAGCTTCAAAGCAAAACACTGCAAAGAAGAGGCCCACAACATAATGAACAAACCATAGATGCCCTCAAATGACAAAATGTCCAAGGGGATGGCCCATCTAGAAGGCTCCATTCAAGATTTCCTCCAAATCAGCCAAGGCCCACAAGTAACCTCCAATGCAAAGCAATCCTTCTTAAGTTCTTACCCTCCAAATCAGCCAATCCTATTTTTCATCGTTGATTTGATGCACAAATTTGAAGGTTGAAGGTTTCTCTCACAACCAGGTTTGCTCAGATTTGAAGAGCCAAACTTTTTTATGTTGTTCCACATCCACAAGGCTGTTGAGATTGGAGAAATAGGGTTGTTTACATGCCCAAAACTGCTGACCAGAATTCAATATTTAATCTTGTAAGGGGTAGGACAATCCTCAGAATTGCCCATATTTCTTAGAAACTAGGACAGTTCTCAGAATTCCTCTTTCAAAATTTATACAGGAGTCTATGGTCTGTAATCAATAGCTTCCTTTTATTCATAGAATTTGTAGTATGTTTTTACAAATACCCTAATATTCAAGCCAAGTCTATTCTCCTTAATGCACTTAGAATTATTTCCATTACTTTTGATACTTCTCATATACGACATGGGGGTGATATTCGAAAATTATTAGATGTTGAAACTAGAATTTGGGAAATGGCCTGTAAGAAGTTTCTCATTCATGCTAATCTTTTGTTCCTTGATATTAAATTCCATCTATTGATATCCTGTGGGGTTTCAGTATGTTACAGGGGATGTTTGGTTTGATGGTTTCGTCAAATATGTCATATGCATATGTTTAATGCCATGTAATCACATAACTTAACAAGTTGATATACATATAACAATGAATAGTGAAAGCGCAAACACCAAATAAGGAAAGTTACCTTGCTGATCAATAAATGGATTGGAACTTTCTTACATTAAATGTCTCAAGAATTGACCATATGTTGTCCCAATTACCTCTTCCACTCAGCTGGTGCTATTCTGATTTATTACAACAGTATTACTTTGAAGAGATGATGACACAACCTTCTATTCAACTCTGTCTAGTACAATAACTCTTCCCATCAATGTATACAACCACCCAAATGCAATAGAGTGCTACCCAGAAATGTAAATAGATGCCCAACACTGAAGGAAACACTATCTAGAAGCAATAATAGTCTCTATGAGTGGTTTATGGACTGTCCACTATGCATGTGAATACCCCCAACAACAATACCCTTGACCTAGAGTTATGGACTGTCCACTATGCATGTTTATGGACCTAGAGTTCAAGTAATCAGAGATTTTGTTGTTTTGCATGAGCTTGCATCTTGTAGAGACTTTAAGAACTATCTATTGGTATTTTTCCCTTTCCTTCTCATCAATTTTGAATTATTGGCCACTTGGATTATTGTATTGATCATTGAACTTCATGGCTAGTTGTAGGTCTCTCACTTCTCACTATTATTGCATTATTGGCCTAGGCACTCAACCATTGATCATTTCATGGAAAAGCACCTCACATGTCTTGAATATATTGCAACATTTTGGAAAACATGTAGGTTTTGGAGCTATGTGCAAAATATGAGAAACAGTTCTTAGAAGTGGTATTCAATTGTTGATTTCAAAGTAAAATGTGGATCATAAGGGGTGAGTTTGGGGATTGGGAATGAAAATATACTACCTTATAGTAGCAACCTTTTCAAATATGAATACTTTTGAGCACATATGGGACTATCTTGTCCTAAAGCAATGGCCATATTATGTATTATGTACACAGGAATTACTTTTGACATATAGCAATTGTGACATGGGTTGATTCTCATTTCCAGGGGTTATTTTAAAGCCAACATCCAAGGAGAACTAGTTCCTGAGTATGTAAATTTCTAGTGTACAAGAGAAAGAGATTAATGAAGAACAAAGAAATTGCAACAGTAATGTTCTATCTATTGCTTTTGAGCAATAGTAATGCTCTATTTGTTTGAGGTTACTGTTGAGTTGGAGGAAATATTTTTATAATATTTTTTTTAGTATTTTAAAAGGACAGTGCATTATAATATTAGGAAATGCACTCGTGGTGAGGGGTCGACCTATGCTAATAATATTTGTAGGGTCAACTTGTCCAATAAAACCTAGGGCCAACCATGCCATTTTTATGACAAATGAATATTTATTGATTGGTATGGGAATTCTCTTTTGAAGGATAAGTTCATCTTTGTTGGTCAGTCTTGAGTTAGAATCCTGTAACAACTATTTTTGGATCAATTTATTGGAGCATGCAACAAAGCTTGGTGACCCCTAGACTATTCAACTCAGGCAACAAACTATCTTCTTAGCCCTAACATACCCATGGAGAAATGGGGGGTTATTTGCATTGCCCACTTAGTTTATACCTAGAAGGGGTCACGCATTGTTGAAGTTTGGATGATATCTTCGAATTTATAGTAAGGGATTCAATCTAGCTAGATGATCTCATCTATTTGCTGGTGAGGGATCTAGTCTACTCTAATGTTGAGGTTATTGGGAAGGGGGTATGGTCCCTCTAGTACACACTAATATTGATTTGGAAGCAATGTTGTTATCAATATCTCTCTTGGTTCCCCTACCTAATGGGAACAAAATCACCTGAAGGAAAAGATTTTGTTGAGAGGAAAATATACATTAAAGATGTCATATGCAAATTCCATAAGAACATGCCCAATTGTGAGAAAATGTAAATATTCTAAGGTTAATCAGTTTGTGCTCAAGTGGTTAGATTAAATTAATTTTCATGCCCGAACCAAGTTCAATACCCTTGAAGGCACATTTCTGCCTTGATGTGGTCCTACGAAAAATTGACAGAATATATATCCAGGACAAGCATTCCTAGGTGAAACTAACAAAATAGACAACCCTCAATAATGGAATCTAGTCCAAATGTACAACAATATAGGAAATTTATGTCAATGCATATACACAACCCTATTTCATTGGAACATATAATTATATCTCAATATAAAATCCAACAGACATTTGATCCCCAACCTAAACTTAAGTGTGTCAGTATTTGAGCATCCTTGGCATAAATTCCAAGCTGACTATAACCATCCTGTAGTGACCTGTGTAGCACAAATAGTTACCAGCATTTTATAGAAGTAATCTATGAGAAACAAATCAGCATGAATTTATGGAAGCATTGGAGACAATAGCATGAATCATATTTTTTATTATTTACATGAGTTTTGGAAACTGGTTTCCCAACCTTGTAAAGAAATTTATGGAGTAAAGAAACAAGGTCATCATCATCCAGCTCTTCCATATGTCAAAAAGCCATGCAGTGATTTAACGATCTGGAAACGGAGGCTTTCAAGCTCTTTAAAATATTCTAAGCAATAATATGCTTAAGAGATCTACCATAAACATATATGGTACATACAGGCAAGAGTTGCAAAATAGAAGCTACTATGTTAAGTGCACCACTACAGTTTAATATTAGTAAATATGATCAATTTTTTGCATCGTTTAGATGTAGTGAAAACAAGTACAGGGAATGGAAAAATGAACGTGGAATGGAAGGGACAAATTTTATAGGAGACAAAAATTGCTAAACAACTCGGAATATAACATGCTTCCTAAGATTGCTTCTTTCACCAAGATTAGATTGATTCTTTCACCAAGGTGATTTTGTCATGGAAAGATTTATTAATGCAAAAGTTTAAGTCCAATGAAAATTTATATGATGGTGGCTTGTAAAACAAGTCCTCTTGTAAAGCAATGACACGCGATACTATAACATAATAAATACTTATTTAGTTAATAATAATATTGATAATAATGGAGTTGTTCACAAGGATAATGCTAATATTATTCCTCCTTTGACTTCTTTTCTTGCCTATGATTTAATTAATGTTCATGCTCGCAATCCTCATGATGATAGTTGTGTTAATTGTAGGCATGCATATTCTCTTTCTTTTTTTGGCTAATTATGAGTGGTATTCTCTAGATTTTTAGAAGCATACCAAAGGATTTGGTTCCAAAATTGTTTCTCCAGATGGGTTTTTAGGTGGAGCTATTGGTAAGATTAGAAAATGTATAGTCAATACTATTTATACTATGTCATAGTAAGAGAAGGCCTTGGATATTTAGAGATTGCATCACCATATGGAAGTCACATTGATGTTTTATCACCATCTCCCTCTCCCTAATCAATTTTAGATGTTTTATTAATTACAACACTTGAGTTTGATTATGAATCACATTTTATTTAACATGCATAAGATTAATTACCAAACCACTTCTAATCCATATAAATGCCCCAATAATTGAGATGAAAGCCATTCTCACTCACCATATATGCCCTAAAATTCCTATTGGTATACTTGCAATGCTTCTTATATATATTTAGTGAAAATGAAAATGGGTAAAATTTTGGTTTAGTACCTTTTATAAGGGTTATTTGTGGTTGGATTGATCATAGCATCATTTCAACACTTGTTTCAAGTTATCTTATCGACTTGTGCCATTAACTGTACAATTGTACAATCTTCCTTTCTTTCCTATATTGATTAAGTTTAGTGAGTGAGCATTAAGGGTTTACTTTCAACACATGCATCACCACCTTCGATTCATCATTTATGGTACTTTCAACACACTCAATGCACCTTTAGTCATCTATTGTGGCATCTTCACTACACATAGAACTACATTCAATTAATATATTGTCGTTCCTTTAGTACACTTACATCTACCTTCAATTCTTCCCTTATGGTGCCTTCAACATACTCAATGCCACATTCTATCCATCCTACATGGAAATCTCAACATATTCAACACCACCTTCAAATTCAACCAAGTAGCATTCATGCCTAATTAGCATGGCACATGACACATCCAATACATTCAATATTTAAAAGGAATGTAAAGTCCCATTTCTATCGCCTTTCAAATTTTTTTTCCAATTTGAGGCTAGATTAGTATTGGAGTTTTTCATAAAAATTCTTATCAAAATAAACTAAGGGGATATTCTAGTAATGTTTATTTGATCGAGTTCTTTTGTATCACATCTACCAAGCCAATATTAAGGGTGACTGTTGAAAATGTTGATTAAAATAAATATGGTCTTTATGGTGGTTAAAATGTGACCTCATTGGTCCCTCAAGTAATGTGGTGGTTAAGTACTTTACTATTATATTGTTGAGATTTGTAGAAACTACAGATCCCATCCCCCACTACATAATGGGGCATCGTGAGACATTGTTAGAAGATCCATATATGTAAGAAATTTAGATAGAATGGACCAATTCCTTTCATATTGGATTGTTAACACAATAGTTTCATCAACCTATGACAATTACTGTTGATGGAGTTTCAAAAATATTCTAGAGGGTCCAAAAATATTCTAAAGGATTTTGGGTGCTGAACTAAGAAGATTAAATTATATTCCCAAGTCAGTAGGAAACATATATTGGTAAACACAAAGAAATGAATATATACCAGTCAAGCACCCTTTCATTTATTATTATTTTTTTTAAAATAGACATGGTCGTCGCTATAGCAACGCACGACCTAGCAAATTGCGACGAATTTGCTATACTAGCAACAGAGATGTCATAGTGAATTCCGTCCCTAGTATAGCAAATTCATCACAATTTTCTAGGCCTTCTATCACTAAAGCAACCCTTCCTTAGCAACACAACGAAAAAAGAATAATTATTTGTGTGGCTATAGCGACAGCCACGCATCGCTATAGTGACACGAACTTGGTAGGCCGTGTGTCACTATAGAGACCCTTCCTTAGCAACACAATGAAAAAATCATAAGTATTTTTGTGGCTATAGCGACAGCCAAGTGTCGCTATAGAGACACCAACTTGTTAGACCATGCTTCTCTATAGCAACCCTTCTTTAGCAACACAACAAAAGAAAGAAAAAATAAGTATTTACATGCCTATAGCGATAGCCATGCGTCGCTATAGAGACACCAACTTGTTAGGCCATGCATCGCTATAGCGACCCTTCCTTAGCAACACAACGAAAAAACATAATTGTTTGCGTGGCTATAGCGACAACCAAGCGTTGCTATAGAGACAACTTTGAGTCTTTTGAAAGTACATCTGCACCCGACACATGTCATCCATCGCCTGTGGCTATAGTGATGAAAGTTTTTAAGTGTCGCTATAGAGACGAAATTTGTGCCACGAAAAATGGGGGTCCTATTCGTCGCTATAGAGACGAAAATGTGTTGCAATAGCAACGAAGTTGCGTGGAAAAAATGGTCACATGTACTAGTGAACCATCATGATCTTTAGATGTAGAAGCACATGAAGAGCCAATGTTAGAATTACTACCAACAAGAGATTTACCTTTCATACCTACGATTGATATCTTGGTTTCATCCTTGGAATCTGATCCAAGGTCCTCAACGATAACCGTAGTGTTCTGCTTCCCCTTCCGATCCTTAAACCACTTTGGTTTCATTTATGGATGTAGCTTCCAGCAATGTTCTGCATCATGTCCATATCTCTCATAATGAGAACAAGAAAGCTTTGTGTCTCCTTTCTTCATGGTAGCAACATGTTTGCTCTTCCCTTTTGTCTTGCCTTCTTTTGGCTGACTAGATTCATCTGAAGAAACATCATGAACACTCTTCCCTTTGGATTCAATGTGCGTGGCTTGTACACATACCTCATCAAGATTAGTAGGATTAAACATGAGTATTGTATGACGTAAATAATGATGTAATCCACCTATGTACTTGAGAATAATTTCTTGGGTGTAGAGAGGCTGTATACCAAGTATTAAAGTTCTCTTCTGAAATTCTTGTGTGTACTCTTGCACACTTTGACCCTTACCTTACCTCAGATTTTTCAAATCCATCATTGCTTGTTGTATGTAACCCAATGGATAGAACTACTTCTTTAATGTTGACTTGAATTCATGCCAAGAGGATATAATATTTCCTTTTGAGGCCAAATCCTTTTGAGTTCTTCTCTCCCACCATATGAGAGCGGTCCCTCCAAGTCTGAGAGAAGCTAACTGAATTTTCAAGCTATCTTCATTAAAATTTTGAATCCTACAATAGACTTCAATCTGACGAATCCAATTATCTAATGTTTCAGCATTAATTTCTCCATTATAAATAGGTAGCTCAAACTTAATATCGAGCTTTAATTGAGGCATATTGAGATCAATTTTCTGTTTAAGTGAGGCATTTAAAGAAACATCAAGAAAATATGGGGATGATGGAGGAGATTTAGGAGGTTCATCACCACCTTCTTCTTCTTTACCTTTTGCATGAGAACGACCACCTTGTTCACCCTTATTCTGATCTTGGTAAAGTTCTTCCACCATACTTTGCATCCTCATGAAATCTTTGAGAAATTCCCCTTTAGAAGGAATTGAAGAAGTCGTATCATCTCCTTTTTCTAAATCCATTCTCCTTCTTCTTGAGCCAATCTCAGGATCAATCTCTTCAATCTCTCCTTCACCTCTTTGAAGCCTAGATCTTGTTAACATAAAAAAAATCACAATGCAATGGTTAACCAGCTCTGATACCAAACTTGATCTGAAAATTATTCAAGATCTTTATAACCAATATTTGCATGTGAATGTTAAATGCTAAAATGCATTAAAGAGGCTTAATTGAAAAATTTTAAGAGAAAAGTTGAAGCACATAAAAGAGATATGCAAACCAGAAAAAGAAGACAAGATTTGATAACGGAGTTCGCCCTTCTTGGGATACGTCTCCAGGCCGCTTCCAACGAGAAGGCCGATCTTATTAAGTCTTCAAAGGTTACAAAATGAGTGTTTTGGAAACACCTCTGTTTGTTGTATGTCAAACGCAAAAACAGACTGCACCATTGCATCCGTCTCGAAATTCTGAGCAAAATGAGTATAAAGTTGACCATGTTTGCTTGAGGCCTCCTCTCGAACGTAATTTGAGACAACCAAACTGCACAAAAGACAAAAGTACTAATTTCTTATGTACTTCTCCTCGAGAACTGTTCCCATTCTCCACCTCAGAATCTGTGCAAAAACCTTGCTCTGTGTAAAATTCCGAACTCTGAACATGCCCATGGCTTGGAAACTCGTTGCTCTTTATAACTTATGGGCACATCAAAGTTAAAAACAATATCCGTCACTTTTGAAGGAATGGTGGTGCGGTGCCCCAATGGTAAAGCACTGAGTTATTTGGGGAGAGGTCCTGGGGTCAAACCCGCGGGCCTATCCTCTCTTCATGCCTAATATGGCTCCACGTTATATAATGTTTGTTATGGTTATAATATATGGATAAGGTTTGTAATATGATATACGATTGGTCATGCTCCACCATTTGGCTTATAATATGGTTTGATATGGTTCTATAATATGGTTCTAATACATGGTTTGAAATGGTTTACAACATGGTTTGAATATTATAGATACCATGGGGGTGAAGCTTAGGGTCAACCCCCCCCATTTTACAACTTTGCAAAATGAATTTGAAGGTGAACTTACCAAAAGGTCTTGGGTTCAATTCCCGAAGCTTCAACCAAGCCATTTTAAACCTTTTTTGACCATTTTTAACCATTTTATCCATTTTTTCATCACTTTAACCATCTTTGACGAAACTTCAAATGTTGAAAACTTCTTCTACTAACCTTTGACATGGATTATTTGAACCGATAGACAGTAGTTGTTGGCTGTGGGAGTTCATATTTGAATATCACATTATTTCTTGTGATCAATATGCTCAAAAAATATGGAGTGGGAGCGCTGGGAAGTCTGTGTTTCGATATTCCTTAATCCATTTATCCCAAGCCTCTCGCATATTTTCTCCATCCCACAACGAAACAATTACCAAAGAGTGTGTTGCACACCACACCTCTTCTGTAAAATGGAAATGTAATAAGACATGATTTACTATTTCAATTTGTTCCCTACATAGTAGGCATATGCTTCGGCCCAATCTTCCTCTCTTTTAAATATCATCCCAGGTGATAGTTTAATTCTTTATGGAAATACAAAAGAAGAACTTTGATTTCGAGGGAGCACCAATTCTATAGTAGTTGATCTGCCAATTAATGTTCATTGCATCCTACAGCAGGTCCAATAGAGCACATTCTCCAATTTTTACCTTATAGGTCCCATCCTACTAATTCCATTTCCATATTAGATTGCCAACCCGTTCATTGAGATTGATGCATGATTGAATTAAACCTAATATATACTTGTTCCAAATTGGGTGCAAATCCTGATTCAATTGAAGTTGTTCTGCCGAACTCCATCCACTGTTCCATATATCCCCGTTCTCTGACAGATATATGTATGATAAGTATCTGTATCCTGAAGCATTTAGAGACTAAACAATATGCTGTGGCAATAGAACCACCTGTCTAATATTCAATATTGGATCATAACCAATCATAATTTGTGTACCATTACTAGGACTCTATGCTAGGTGATCTATGATTAAATGCACACATTTTTCCATAGCATGCAAAAATAATGAGCCTCCTGATTTTTGTGTACTATATATCACCCAACTTATTAGCTATCTTGGAGATATATATTTTTGTTGCATTGTGTTTTGACATAGACCTTGTTGTGTAATCATTCTCCATAAAATTTTAGCTTCTAGTGCTTTGGAGAATAAGCAAAGGATTTTGAATCCCAAATGATTCAATTTAGTACAACAATTTTCATTGACAAATGATTTTAAAAAATGGTTTAAAATTATTGAATAATTGGAATTTTTAATATTAATATTGTTAAAAAAAATTAGCTCCGAGGTGCAGATCAGTTGGTGATAGGGTGCACTCTTAAAGTACTCCTTGTGACATCGCTAGTTCGAACCTCGTAGCGCTATGTACCGCATGTGGGGAAGTTTTGATACACCTAGGGGTAAGGGTATAGTGGAAATAGACTTCTCTCATGCGAGTACGAGCCCAACCCACTAACCAATTCCCCTAGTTATTTTCAAAAAAAGAAAAAAACTATAACTTGTTATTCATCAAAAAGAGAATAAAAGTTATAGGGCCTTTTCACAAAATTCTGAGTTGATAAGATAGTCTAACAACCAAAAATTTTCTAGTCTTGTTCTAAGTCCTACGGAAAAAACAACATATATAATGTTTTCAGTCTTTCAACAATCTAGAAATATACATCCAAAATGTTGAAACATAAATGATCCATATTGATAAAAATTAGGAAAAAACTAGTGATCCTTTGTCAATCATATTTTCATCTACAAATTCCTTGAAATGTATCAACCCATCAATTATACCAAGTGCCTTCTTTGATAGACTATCGGCTACAGAGTTGAATTCTCTATAGAAATGAGTGAAAGAGAAATGAAAAAATAATTTTTTGAGTTCCATCACTCTGTAGGACCATTGATAAAGATGAAGAAACTGAATATTAGTATAACCAACAACCAAATCAATCTCAACTTTGGAATATCCAACAATATGAAAATTGAAAATGCCTCTTTTTTAGGAAACCATAGTAACCCCCATAGGGAAAGAAGCTCTGCATTTGTATTGGTACCAATACCGACACCCATCCACAAATTAATAAAGTGATTCCTTTTTACCTTAAGAACCATGCCAACACCACAAACACCATCATTCTCATCTCCATCAAAATAGCCAATAGAAATGTTGTCATTAAGGTAAGGAATCACTAGGGATCTCATAGATTTTGATCTATTCTCTTTATGGTACTCCAATAATAAGCTGATATATTTAGAGAAGACGGAATAGACTGATGGTTTGACGTCCTAAAAAATAGATATATTTCTAGCCTTCCACACCTCCCATACAACAAACATGATATCTCTTTAAATTTTACCTTCTTTTGGAACTAGTCTTGCATATAGTCTTGAAAAGTAGAAGCCTCCCAAACATCCCAGAAATTTAAGATTATGTTCAACTCAGACCACGCATATTTGAAGAAGGAGTAATGTATAAAAATATGGGAAACAACTTTTGCATTTTCCCTACATAATTCACAGATACCAGACATGAAAATACTCTCTTATGAAGGTTATCCCAGGTAAAGACCTTGTTTTCTAAGTTGAACCAAAGAAAACATTTAAGTTTAATAGGAATATTCCAATTCCAAATATGATTTTCCCACCATTTACAAAGAGTCATCAAAAGTCCTCAGAAATAAATTCATATGATTTCTTAGATGAAAGGATTCCATTTGCCCCTTTCCAATACCAAACCAACATATCATCCTTATTATTTAATCTAATTCATGCTTTATTAAACACCATAACAAATGAGTTCCACTCCTCTGCAACATTATCAGATGGTCCCAGGTCTCTAGCAAGTAACCAATATGGAGGGGAAATATTGGAAACCATAATCCTCCTTACCTATGCTAGAAATTGAAGATTCAAATTATGAATTTCAAATATCAATAGATCTAGCAGTTTGTGATTATCTTCAGCTCCAATAAAAGGATGAATGCTAATAGAAACCCGAGTACCATTTCCAATCTTCCAACTAAGACACTCACCTAGTTTTGGGTTGGATCTATATAAACCCATACATATAATTGATGCATTTGAATAGGTATTTTGTGTATTTCTAATCCATTGAATCACTGGACCTTTCTTAATATATTTTTCTTTAAGTATTATGCTCGACAATCCATCCCCAAAAAGACTTCTCCACAAACTCTTGAGACTTAAAGCAGAACTAAACCAGTCTAAATTTTTAAGGCCCCAACATCCTTGCTTTTTTGGTTTGGGAATACTATCCCATGAAGTCAAATGGAAATTTGAAGAAGTATTATTTCCTACCCAAAAAAAATGAAACATTCGTTTCCTGATACCATTGATGACAGACTTCAGGATCACCTCTAATGAAAGCCAATATACAAGTATACTTTCCAATACATATTTTACCAATATAAGCCTTCCACCAAGGGACAACCACCTATAAGTCCAATTGTTGATTCTTTTTTCAACTTTTTGAGACAACCAATTCTAATCCTCAATCCTATAGCATTTTGGTTTCAAAAAATAGCCTAGATATTTGAAACCATTCTCAAGAATAGTCATATGATAAGGGAAACGATGAGAAATTTGATCACATACGACTTGATCAACAATATTATGTAGAAACATATATTTTTGAGCACCGAATACCATACTAGAGGATTCACAAAATAAATAATGATAGTAAGATAATACTCCCATTTAGCTACAGTTCCCTTCCCAAAAATTAAAACATCATCCACAAATAGTAGATGACTAATACAAAGAGAATTGGAAACTCTGATACATTGTATCTTCTTTTCTTTCTTTGTTGCATCAATAAACCAATTGATCCCTTGATTGACCAAGAGGAACGATAATGGAGATAAGGGGAATCCTTGTCTGAGCCCCCTACTACCTTCAAAAAAGGAAAATGGAGAACCATTAATCAACATGGTAAAATTTGCGAAAGAAATACAAGACATAATCCAATTTGTCACTTCCACTGGGAGACCAATTTGAATTAGTACAAACCTCAAAAACGTCTAGTGAACACGATCATATGATTTGACCAAGTCCATTTTAAGAATATATGCCTTAAGATCTTTGATTTTAATAGAATGCATGCATCCTTGGGCCACCCCCATTGCATCTAGAATTTGTTTATTAGATAAAAAGCCAACCTGTTCCATAGAAATATTTTTAGCTAAGATGGGCTTGATATTATTTGATATTATATTTGTAATTACATTATAGATCAAATTACATAAATAAATAGGGATGTAGTCTTTAAAAGAATCATGCTTATCCTTTTTGGGAATATGGGAAATAAAGGTTGCATTCATGTTTCCTGGCACATATCCTCCAACTCTGTATTCTTCTACAACTTCAATTATGTATTGACCAACTAGATCAAAGAAATGTAGAAAAAACTCTACAATCCATCCATCTGGACTAGGGATCTTTTCCTTGGCAAACATTTTTAGAACATCTTCAACCTCTTCAATAGTAACAACTTCCCCAATTTTGGAACCTTCTTCGTTGTTGAACATTCTTGGATAATGTCTCAAGACCTATAATTGGGATTCTAAATTTGACTTCTTACCTTGCTTGCATATCTCCTTAAAATGAAAAACAACGGCCTCTTCTAAATATTTATGATTAGCAATAAGATCATGTTTCATATCCTTCAATTCCCAAATAGCATTGTTAATTCTTCGCTGATTAGAATAATTGTGAAAGAATTTAGTGTTGTTACCACCTAGGGACAACCAGATTGAATGACTTTTTAATCTCCAAGTTTCTTCATCCTAATTAATAATTTTAGGCTTTTTAGTTTCCATACTAATAATATTTTCCTTCTGGGAAGTGGAAAATAAATGTTCATGAAGCATGCCTGATAAGGCTTCGATCTCAGCTTCAATCTAAATCAATTCTTCCTTGTTTTCCATCTTCCTATCCTTTTCCAATTTTGATACATATTTCTTCAAGGACTTCAATTTATTTACCAACTTCAGAATAGGGGAAATATATTCATTCTGACCATAAATATCCCAATTGGCTTTAACCGTTTCAAAAAAAGCAGGATCATCTAACCAAGTGTGATTAAATTTGAAAGGAACGTTCAATGCTCTATTCTGAAAATCCAATTGAAGTACAATTTCCTTGTGATCTAAATCACTTGTATCAACTGACCAAGATATAAATATGCCAAAAAATTCTCTAATACCATCCACAAAAAGGAACCTGTCTAGCCTCTTTGCAATGCCCTCCTTTCCAGTACGCCCATTTGATTAAGTAGGAACCAGAACATTTGGGATCTCATCAATAAGATTTGCACTCTCAAAAATATTCCTAAAATAGTCTGCTAAAGGGTCAACCACTTTTCCTAACCCCCAAATTTCTGTCGAAGACATAGTGAGGTTAAGGTCCCTAGCCAAAATCAATGAAGGATCATTAAGCATAGCAGAAAGACAATGTTATCCTAGAACTCCTTACGATGTTGCTATGGCCCATAACAATTCAATATTTTGATGATTCTATCAATCCCATGAAACTTACCCTCAATTAGAAGACCTGCGATAGTGGAGTAAGGATTTATATCATCCTTAGTAGGGTTACAGGACACCAATAGTTCCCCAGACTGTCCACATGCATCCAAACCAAAACAATTCCAATAAGGCATAATGTTTAGAAAAAACTCACAAGCGTTATAACATGAAGACATCATCTCTTGCAGAACAATCACATCTAGATTAACCAACTCTAAAATACGTTTAAGGGAAATTATTTTAGGGAGCTACCAATCCCCCTTATATTAAAGGATAATAGGATCATTAAAAAACCTGGTCCTGGGGTGATCCTGCTCTCAGATCCCTAAAGTATGAGTGGGAGCGAGGCCAATTATTGTTGAAATATGGTTGTCATTGATGTCAACTAATGTCAAAGAGGATGTCAACTAATTCAGTTTGAGTCATTGATATCAACTGATGTCAAAGTGGATACAACATTCCTACAGTAGTTTGAGAAGTAGGTGGAAGCCACCTTGAAGAAGTAAATGCGCAAGATGATGAAGAACATAAATGACATAAATATATGCACAAGAAGGTGACATATATGAATGTCGGTCTAAAAAAGTATATCTAGAAGTTGCATCCAGTCTGAAGATGTGTGTCCAAGGATACATCATGCATGGTGAGTTTGAAGAAGTAAATAAGAAGGACACATCATGTAGATCTAGTGTGAATACGTACATAAGGAAGGTACATCATGAAATACATCCTACTTCAAGCAGTACCTGCGCAGAAGTCAACTACACCAAGTCACACTCTCTCATGGTAGAAGTCAAAGGACTGGTTGGACAATTGTACATGTGCATAAGAAACCAAGGAGTTGGTTAAGCAGTGGTACAAGTGTGCAAGCATGTTTAAAGAAGACTTTGGAATGCACAAGAATTCCTTGGAAAAATATCGGGAGTGCACATGATGTAACAAACAAATTATGGTCGAATAGTCCTGAAAGTGCACAAGTCTAGGCAATTAGAAGATGCTTTCAGTTGTAAAGGGCACACAAGTTCCAAGAAGTGTACATCGGTTGAAGTTAGTCTATGGGAAAATTCCATAGCCTATGGTACAACGGATGCGCAAGCCCCACAAGTGATGATGCTCCAAGGGTCAAAGTCCCACCAAGAAGAAGTTGGATTATGCGCAGATTCCGCAAAGCATCAATACATTAGGTGTGCAAGTCCCACAAGTAAGACACAAAAAAGGTCAAAGTTGTTGATGTATATGTAACTTCGGAATGTATTTCACCCATGTATTTCATATATATATTTATTGTACCCTTATAGAGATGTGTTATTCCTCTATAAGGAAGTGTCATCATTTGTATTGATAAGTGTCACAAGTGTGTTAACTTGCCGATGGGTTATTATACCACCTTGATGGGGTCGGCCCTGTATGAGTCACGTGGATAAAAGGGTTATTAGACCACCAAGTGTGGGGTCAGCCCGGATTAAGTTAACCATGGGTTAAGCTAGACATGTAGGCCCCATTAGTTTATTGGGCAGGACAGGACAAGTATAAATAGAGATCGGGAGATCTCTATTTGATCACTCATTCACACACTTCTCTCATTCGGAAAGTGGGGCACTTGTGAGGAGGAGGCTTTGCTTCTAGGAGACTATTTCTTGTATTCTGGTTGTATCATTTCTCTATCTATCTCTGAGGAAGTTCTTGGGGTTTTTCACCTTTATGGTTTTCCCCAAGTAAACTCTGTGTCTCTTGCGTGCTTGCATTATTGTGTCCATGATTGATATGCTGTAGATTTGTTGTACATGTTGTTCTCTCGGTTAAGATCCTAGATCAGATTGAAGTAAATTCTGAAAATTTAACATGGTATCAGAGCTATCCTGAAAGAAGGCATGATATGGCATGTATGACAGTTGTTGCACCTACGATTCTAGGGATTGATATAGCAAAAACCCGTCATTGTAGCACTTTCGCTGTAAATCCATTTTAGCAAAGTTTTCAAATCTGAAACTTTTACAGGTCGAATATCAAATCCCCATGTACCTTGTATCAAAAGGACAACCTCGAATTCATTGTACTTTGTGATTTATGATCTGTACAATATAGGGTTTCTGCCTCTTCCAGATCTAAGTCAAAAACAGGTGACCTTGGAAAAAATGTCATAACTTGGGCTAGGAAGCTCCAAATGAAATTTCGTAAAAAGTGATAGGTAGTACATAGACTGTACTATCTCAAGAAAATTTTTTAGAGGCCGAAGTTGAACCAGTGACATGTGGCACACCGTACAAGTTCGATCTCCTGTATTATCCCATAAACAGGTCACGTTGCGACACTTGGCATAACTCTCTCTCAGAGAATCCAATTGAGGTCAGACCTATCAGGATGGAAATATAACAGGTTGGGATATCTCAAGGAAACATTTCAGACCCTATGGATCAAAAAGTTTGGAGTTACACCAGAAACAATTAGGTACATATTTCTGTCAAAGAAGAATTATTTTTTAGCACCTTCATTCATGGCTTCTGGAATTTAGGGCTCCAGAGAAAGTTGGAATTTTTGTAATAGAAGACCATGGCTGAATGCTACTCATCAAAATTGAAATTTAGAGACCAAGATCAGAATTGTTGGTTGGGGGCTTGATCAGACCCTAGTTCGGGACTTTGATCGGAAAAGTGGAAAATTAGGGCTTCTGCAAAAATGAGAATTTTTGAAATCTGTGACCACGGCTGGAAGCTACTCATAAAAATAGAAGCTTAGAGCTTTGGATCAAACCTTTTGATTGGGAAGAAGAGTGGGATTTATCAAACCCCAATTCAGGGTCACGTCCAGTGAATACGGAAGTTTCAAAGGCAAAATTGAGGAGTGAAACTTTGCAGTTTTCAAATTCTGAATATATCAGCTTGATCAGCTCATCAAGGCACATATTTCTATCCTTTCGGAAGTTTCAAATTCAAAGTTTGAATTTTTGGGGTTTCTTTGACAAACCCTATTACAGCTCCAGATCCAGTTCCTACAAATCAAGTGGATTGGGTTAATCCTCGAAGAGGATGGATTGGTCACTTGCATAAGTGAAGAAGTTCCTGTTTCAGAGGGAGATGAGGCGAAGGTCTTCCATAAGTAGATTACAAGCAATCTTGACAGGTATGGCTTATAGGTATGTTTTGAATTATGTTCATGGTTGAGTTTATAATATGTTTGTCTTCATATCATTACAGTACAATCTTGATTAATTACTAGACTTGTCGTATCACCTTAATAGAAGGATTTCATTGATTAAGGTTTTGACACTTATGATTGTACTAATGCATTGTGATGTTGTATGAGGTTTATGTTGTTCGCTAACATAAAAGATACACCAAGAAAGAAAAATCATGTTCTAGTTCAAGAACATATGATCATGATGACATGAAGAAAAAGATTCATCCATTGTCATGGATCACATAGAAGATCTACTTACGAGGTATGTATAACTTGGTTCTACAATGGTTAACTTATGAGACATGCAGGTTACTAGCACAAGTCATTGAAGAGAACCAGAAGAAATTATGCGGGTATGTTAGACATAACTAGCTAGCATGCTAATCCAAGTATGTTTTTCCTATATCAAGCTAGAATCCTACCTTGTGTTAGGATCTTATACTGTTGTGTTGTTGATAATGATTATTCATGAAGTCATAGGCTTGAATAGTCATGGTTGTATGCATATTATGGTTCTTACCATAATTGATGATATGACTAACCAGAAGAATCATGAAGGTATAGGTTTGAGTAATCACGGGTTTATGCATTGATGATTTAATTAATCAAAAGAGTCCTATGATCAAATAAGGATATGCATGAGTAAAAGAAGACTTCCCTGAAACCTTGAATACTAATGTTTATTATCTGTGTTTGAAATGATCATGACTATACATGTTTAATATTATTGTGTTTTGATAGTATTAAGATTATACTAATGAATGTATGATTATGTATGAGACCTCGAGGATAACACAATGATGATACTAATAAGCATGCATAGTGATGGATATAAGTTCAAGGACAAGTAATCCAGGAAGCAAAGATCAAGAGGGAGCACACTCCAGTTGCTCCTGCAAGGAAGCAAAGATCAAGAGGGAGCACACTCCAGTTGTTCCTGCAAGGAAGCAGAGATCAAGAAGGAGCACACTTTAGTAGTTTCTGCAAGGATGCAGATATCCAGAGGGAGTTGACCATCCTTCTGCATTCCACAACAGAAAGGTGTAGAAAAAGCTACTTCAGCAGCTCCTGCAAGGAAGCAAAGACTCAGAGGGAGTCCACCCAGCAACCATACAAAGATAAGTATTTGAATTGCCATTTCTTACATAATGTTATTCATTGATGTATATGCTTATGTTCCTAGAATTAGGTTGTGTATTATGCATATTAGAATAGTTGCATTGATGAACAGTATACTACTAATATACATGGGTAAGTGGCCTATGGCACTGTACAACATTCCATTGCTACTTATCTAGAATGAAACCTCTTTGCTGCATGTTGGGAGTTGTGCACACTCTTAACAATGTTCTAGTAGAGATTGGAAGGCATCTAGAAAGTTACGGGATATGGATAAATGCTGTATTGAAGCATTAGCTAAGATAATTGCATGACTATATGACATATTTCTTTATGTGTAAGAATTTGTTCTGAAAACTATGAGATGTTTTCTAATCATGCAATTTAACTTGTTGTGTAGGAAAGATCGTATACCATCACCTACAAAAGAAGGACTACAATATTTGTTCAACAACAAAGTTATGTATTGAAAATATTGAAGATATTGAAGTTCCCAGGATCGGGGAAGAATGCCATGACCGAGGAGTACCAGTCGATCATGAAGATGTTTGGGATGCAGTCCCAAGACCTGAAGGGGAGTCTGTAGTGACTTCCAAGAGGATCTACAAGATCAAGCATGCTGCAGTGATGAAGAGGAAGATACACTTTCTTGAATGGTGTAGTTGAAGAAGAAGTGTATGTGGAGAAGCCACTTGGTTCTGAGACACATGACGGGGAGTCATATATGTGCAGAACTTGGTATGGTAGGATGGACAGTTTCCTATCTAGTTTGGGCTTTACCAAGAGTAAAGCGGATGCCAACCTTTACTACAAGGTTGAGGAAGGCAATCCAGTGATACTAATTTTGTATGTGGATAACCTGTTTGTTACAGGTGAAGATAGATTGATTTTCGACACGCAGTGAAAGCTTGCTGCCGAGTTCGAGATGAAGAACTTGGGGATGATGCACTGTTTGTTTTTGGCATGGAGGTGTGACAAAGTGCAGATGGAATCTCCCTTGGACAAGGGAAGTATGCAGTAGAAATCCTGAAGAGGTTCGTGATGATGGACTGCAAGGATATGGCCACATCTATGGCATCGAACCCAAAGCTTCTGTGTGATGCTTCATCTAAGCCAATTGATGTCTCTATGTATCGTTAGATGATTGGGTCCTTGATGTACCTGACAAACACGAGACCATATATTTGCTTTGCGGTGAACACATTGAGCCAATTCCTAATGGATCCGAGGAGTGTTCACCTAGTTGCTATAAAGCATGTTCTGAGGTACCTGAAGGGTACAGTGGATTATGGGCTCAAGTATGAAGCGAATCAAAAGTTTAACCTGCAAGGTTATGTTGATTCAGATTGGGCTGGTAGTGCTGCAGATAGGAAGAGCACATCTAGATGTTTAACCTGGTTGCTATAAAGCATGTTCTGAGGTACCTGAAGGGTACAGTGGATTATGGGCTTAAGTATGAATCGAATCAAAAGTTTAACCTGCAAGGTTATGTTGATTCAGATTGGGCTGGTAGTGCTGCAGATAGGAAGAGCACGTCTAGATGATTGGGTCCTTGATGTACCTGACAAACACGAGACCAAATATTTGCTTTGCGGTGAACACATTGAGCCAATTCCTAACGGATCCGAGGAGTGTTCACCTGGTTGCTATAAAACATGTTCTGAGGTACCTGAAGGGTACAGTGGATTATGGGCTCAAGTATGAAGTGAATCAAAAGTTTAACCTGCAAGGTTATGTTGATTTAGATTGGGCTGGTAGTGCTGCAGATAGGAAGAGCACATCTAGATGTTTCTTCAGTATGGGATCAGGTGTGATCTCTTGGTTCAGCAGGAAGCAGTCCTCCGTAGCACTGAGTACAGCTAAGGGAGAGTATGTTGCATCCTGTTCAGCTAGTTGTGAGGCAGTATGGCTTCGGAAGCTACTGTCTGAGTTATTTGATCTCCCATTGGATGCTACTGGTATCTTTTGTGATAACCAGAGTTGTGTGAAGTTGTCCGAGAACCCAGTGTTTCATGACAGGTCGAAACACATAGAGATCAAATATCACTATATCAGGGATATGGTGCAGAGAGGAGCGGTGAAGCTCCTGTACATTGCGACGGACGAGCAGATTGCAGATGTGCTGACGAAGCCACTAGCCAGGGTGAAGTTCAAGTACTTCAGGGAGAGGCTTGGTGTTCTTCAGATTGATGACACTTCGAGGAAGAAGTGATGGACACATTTGTTGAAGCCATTCCAAGCATGTTGGAAGGAGGATCCTTCACATGGTTGTGGATGTAAGCGTTGGATGATGAGCATCAGGATGATGTTCTGGTTTCTGCTTTGTATGATCAGTTGGATCATTTATATGTATATGTATGTACGCATCATGTTGGATGTTGGATATGATCAGTTGGATCATTTATATGTATGTACGCATCATGTTGGATGCTGGATATGTATGTATGCATCATGTTGGATGCTGGATATGATCGGTTGGATCATTTGTATGTATTTTGTATATGCATCATGTTGGATGCTTGGACCATGTATCTGTATATGGATCAGGTGGATACATTGTATGATCAGGTGGATACATTGTATGATCAGGTAGATCATGTATGTTGATATGTATCAGGTATGATTAGGTAGATCATGTATGTTGATGGATACATTGTGTGGATCATGTATCTATGTATCAGGTGAATACACTGTGTATGATGATATGTATCAGGTAGATACTTGGTATGCATCAGGTAGATGCATTGTATGATCAGGATGATTGTCGATGACGAGCTTCTCCAAATGACATGCATCAGAACGATGCAGTGATGATGATCAGGATGATCATGTGTACATCAGGATGATGTATGGTGAGTATCAGGATGATACTTTGTGGCCGTGGATCAGGTTGTGTAGATGAGCATGTCTGGGAGATCCTATAGGTCGGAGTTGTGTACCCGTAACAGCCTGGGATGCTCTTTCGAGACATTGCTCTGGGAGGACATGTAATTTGTGCCCTGGGAGATTTCAGGTCGAAGTTGTGTACCCATAACATCCTGAGATGATCTTGCGAGGTTTTTTCCTATGGCATGTAATTTTCTCTTGGGAGATCTGGACAGGATGAAAAAGGCCTCAGATGCTTCAGCCAGGTTTTGCCATGACCACATGTAATTTGCTCCTGGGAGATCTAGACAGGATTAAAAAGGCCTCAAATGCTTCAGCCAGGTTTTGTGGTGGACCACATGTAATTTGCTCCTGGGAGATCTGGACAGGATGAAAAAGGCCTCAGATGCTTCAGCCAGGTTTTGAGGTGAGATCACATGTAATGTGCTCCTGGGAGATCCGACAGGTAGAGCTGTGTGCTCGTAACAGCCTGGGATGCTTCGGCCAAGTTTTTTGATGGGTCACATGTAATGTGCTCCTGGGAGATCCGACAGGTAGAGCTGAGTGCTCGTAATAGCCTGGGATGCTGCAGCCAGGTTTTGTTACGCACGTAATAAGTCCTGAGGATTCCACAATATGGCCAGTGATGATGAAGACCTGCAGGTGGTGAGCCTACATCCAGTATGAAAAAGGATTGGCCCTGTAGAACTTCCTATGACGAGTAGAGTCAGAGATTGGTTGAGATAGCAGTAGTGGTGACGATGATGATGACGATGATCCCAAGAAGAAGACTTGTCTCACAGATCTGTGTCGAGAAATACCTTCCTAGTTAAGAGCGAGTGTTGATGTATATGTAACTTCGGAATGTATTTCACCCATGTATTTCATATATATATTTATTGTACCCTTATAGAAATGTGTTATTCCTCTATAAGGAAGTGTCGTCATTTGTATTGACAAGTGTCGCAAGTGTGTTAACTTGCCGATGGGTTATTAGACCACCTTGATGGGGTCGGCCCTGTATGAGTCATGTGGGTAAAAGGGTTATTAGACCACCAAGTGTGGGGTCAGCCCGGATTAAGTTAACCATGGTTTAAGATAGACATGTAGGCCCCATTAGTTTATTGGGCAGGGCAGGACAAGTATAAATAGAGATCGGGAGATCTCTATTTGATCACTCATTCACACACTTCTCTCATTCGGAAAGTGGCGCACTTGTGAGGAGGAGGCTCTGCTTCTAGAAGACTATCTCTTGTATTATGGTTGTATCATTGCTCTATCTATCTCTGAGGAAGTTATTGGGGTTTTTCACCTTTATGGTTTTCCCCAAGTAAACTCTGTGTCTCTTGTGTGCTTGCATTATTGTGTCCATGATTGATATGTTGTAGATTTGCTGTACATGTTGTTCTCTCAGTTAAGATCCTAGATCAGATTGAAGTAAATTCTGAAAATTTAACAAAAGTCCCTCCAAGTAGAATTTGGTGTATGTGCAAATTCCGCAAAGCATTCATACATCAAGTCTGCAATACCCACAAGGGATGGTACATCAAGGGTTCAAGACTCACCAAGTTGAAGAGCAAGGATGTGTACATACTGCAAAGCAATGATACACCAAGAGTGCAAGTGTATACCACCAAGGTGTGAGTCCCACTAAGTCGTGGACATGGATGTGCAAGAGCCACAATGGATGACACATCAAAAACGCAAAATATGACATGTGGAAAAAGCACAATCTATGAAACATGGAAGAAGGGATGCCACAACCAACTTGTGGACATACAATCCATGCAGGACATGTATAAATAGAGGTGCAAGTTGGATATTTGAAGTAAGATTGATGGCGATATCATAAGAGATTCAGTTGGAAGATATAGGTTTATATTCAGGGCATCAAGGGATTGAGGATAGAAAAACATGATCTAGCGAGGAGTCGAGTGCACACATGCAGTAAAATGAAGAACTAATGGTGCACAGAATGATGTTGTCGATCTATGATAGACGCACAAGTATTGAATCACAGAAATACTGAAGTATGCACAACTGCGTGAAGACTAAATGACATGATTGCAGAAAACACATAGATAGTCACATATGTTGTAATACAAAAGCGCAGAGACAAGAACTGTAGTGCTCTGGTTTTTACAGCAGAGCACTGTGTAAAATTTGCAGGTTTAATTTTCTACGTTTTAACTTTACCAGTTTATGGAAATAAATTTCTAAGAATTACTATGTGCCTAAATAATATTTAGGGTACTGTCTTGTTTTCTTTTATCACCTTACATTCGTAATTTAAAATAGACTAACATACCAATATTTTCTTTTCAACAATCTAGCATAAGAATATGTTTCACAACTCAGTAAATCAGTAAATAGCAGTAAATCAGTAAGTGGCAAGTGATGCATATTTATAGTAAGTTTAAGCATAATAGCAAATAACGGAAATTACCTGATGCTGATGCTAACCGTAAGTTGTAGCAGGTTTTATAACCCCTTAGACAGCCAAACTGAAGTGTCCACCCTACCGACCAGCTATAATCTTGCTGGCCCTTGGAAATCAAAGGATTTCCAAGCCCCCGAGCCCACAATCTGATAATCCCGAGAGCAGTCTTTCCTTCTGTTCCCAAACTTTCTGTTCTCCCAACTTTTGTTCTCCAAACTTCTTTTCTTCCCCCAATCAAAAAAAAACCCCCTCACCTTCAACCTTCTCCCCCTCTATATACATGTCCATCCTCGAGAAGACCTTGGGCTTACTCCACCGCCCCAAACTCCCCCTCTCGAGCCCCTCAAACCTTTACTCCTTTCCCTAGTTCATTCATCCACGTCTCATTATAAAAATGTATAATTAATTACTCTTATGGAAAATTTATTTGGTTTTGGATTGACGGTCGTAATTATTTATTACGGTGGGAATTATCACCCCGAGGTTATCCATTCGGGACAAGTTTCATTAAATACAAGTCTATCCGCCATCCTTGATATTTTAATGTTATTAATGTAATTAATAAAATATTATATAATTAGTTGCCCCCTTGTCAACTTGGACATGATGTGTCTTAATGATCCACCTTATCCGTCGAGACTACTTAGCTTGAGGTTTAAATTCCAAGATTTACATTGAATAATTAAATATCCATTTTCCATCACATCACGTTTATTCCAAAAAATGATTATCTTATTATGGCTAACTTTTGAAATGGAATTAATCACACAATATTAATTTATAAATCAATATTTTAAATCTTACTTATATTGCATTTGTTACGATAGGGATATAAATGTTTGCTGGAATATCATTTATTAATTAATAATAATAATTAAATCACCCCTTGACAATAATAAAAGGTGAATCAATCATAGTATTCTTAATTATTTTTTTATCACATGGGTACCCTATCATCAACATAGCATCCTTGTTATTATAAACAAAGCACTTGTGAGGGCTTAAACAATTTTACTAATTAATTAGACACTATCATTACCCTATTCACAACAGTTCTTCTATGACAATGTTAACTGACGATACTTGTCTTAGTTTATTATTACAATGTTTTCATATAATTACTAATTCACTTATTTACACATTGACAACCTAACCATTCATTACCTAAGTTGATTGATGTATCCTTAACTGAGTTATCTATGACATTTATACTACTATTCAAGCATGACAAGTATGTTATACACCAGTAATATTGTACACGTACAAGGTGTGCATGCATGGCCAGTGTATGCACATGTCGGACATGTACTATAAACAAACCCCATTCCGCCTATGCATACTTGCTAACTAACAATAGTATCTACCCCCATGCAGAAGAGCAAGCATAATCTATAGTATAATTACTTTAACATCCTCGGTTATTTAACAGTTAACCCTTTACGATTTAACATCATTGTCTTTATGTTTACATTAGTTTAATCAATCAAGTACAGGAAGGGTGCCTACTTCCACTAACTCGGAATCAAGGAATACTAAACCCCCCAACAGTACTAACTAACACATCCTCCCATCATAACCTACGTCCAGCATCCTCCCTATCCTCCCTCTGCTAGTACAACAGTGGGTGTCGGACTCACCGATCTGACCACATAGAACTTGAGAGCGACAGCGTCGGCTGAACAGCGGACCTATCCTCCCCTAGCAGGCATCCGACAATCGTCATCACAACAACATGGGGAGCGTGTCTCAGCACGGCCCTCCCACGACCTCGGGTCTCATGGAAACATAGGGTGGGAAACACATCCATCCCTCTCAACATACTGGGCCTACGCCCTTATCAACTCATACTTGCTGCTATCGGGATTATCAGTTTGTGTTATCGTATCCTCATTTTGGCTGCTAAGGTTTGCTGTATGACCATGTTTTTCCTTTCCAATGTATATCAGATCAAGTAACTGGCTATCCCATAGCCCTTGTGTCCTGTAGGTTAGTGTTTTGCAAAATACAATTTATAGAAAGCATTTTCCATTGATCGCCAATTGATCCATTTTATCATTTCATTTCATGTAACCTTTTAGCTCATCATAGATACATATAACATTTCAATAATTCATATAAGAAGATGGTATCCACGTACCGAATCATATATTTCACATTTCATTAAGGAAAACATATAAACATATACTGCAATCGTAAAATAAGGAAATCATATGATAATCATGACATCATAACTGCATAACATAGTAACATCATAATCATGGTGAAATCATAAGACAAAGTAACATCATATAATGAGGTCCAATATAGTTTACTCAGTCGAGCTGAGTTCGACAAAATATATAAGAAGTAAAGTATGGTGTGTCTAACTAATAAATATGCCGAATCAAAATATGGGCATTACAAGAACCAAAGTATATCTGGTGATGCGCAGATGTCTGGTTGATGCATAAAGACTGAAGTGAAGTGTGCGAAGTTGAGAATACCATCTGATGCATGAAAACATAGCATAAGAAGGATCTAGTAAGCACGCCATGATGAGGATGATTTGAGAGAAGTGTGTTAAATTGAAAGGACAAATCATTTGATGCACGACAAGTCATCGATTGTCTAAAAGACTATGGAACTTAAACATAACAGACACATAAGGAAGTGCGCAGTTCCATCTGTTACTGGTGCATTGTTCCAAAGAAGAAAAATATCAATTAAAAGCACAATATCAATTGATGAATGCAATTGTGTTGTAGTAGATCGACAGAGCATACCTGAGCACAGATTGCAGGATCAACAAGCACATAGTACATGAAGTGAGACATCAACACAAGTGTGAATTGAGAGGAATGAGAAGTTAAGTGATGTATGCAGTTCAGTGACAAAGAATTAACTGCATACGAAGGTAGCACAGAACTGAACTAATCTCAAAAGACCAGAAGAGTGTGTGGAGTTGAATTTCAGAAATATAGAATCATACATTGGATATCTAGGTGGAAGAATGGGGTGGAGACATGGGGTTGTATCCTCCTTCTAGTTGGTGCTGGAGAAGCATAGGGACTTCGTGCTTCCTTTAGGTCGGTGCCTGTAAAACAAGGGGGTTGGTGCCTCCTTCCAGTTGGTACTGGTAAATACAAGACATTGGTGTTTCCTTCAATGTATTCTTTTTCACTAAAAAAGAAGCATTCTGTGGTTTTCTCCTGTTTGGGTTCTCACGTTAAAATACTGTGTGTTATGTGTTCTTTGTCTTGGTGCATATATGGATGAATTATTTATTTATATGGGATGCATAAATACAGATTAAGATGAAGTGAAGCATAATATTCTAAAGAAGGGAAAAAATGATGATAACCACACTAATACTGATTCACCCCCCTCTCATTATTAAACTGATTCCAACAATTGGCATCAGAGTGGGTGTCTTCAGTAACAGATTAACATCTGGAAGATAGATCATTGCGCATAAATGGATATGAAGGAAGGCCTTTCCACCAAAAGAGCACCAAGGTTTGATGACACTAATTATATTTATATAAGGTATGTATGGAAGTTTATCTACAATCATCGGGAGCAGATGTTTGGAAATCTATTGTCGATGGTTATGATGTCCCAATAGTTGTTCCAGTTAATCCAACACAAAGGAGAATCTATGAAAGCAATGCAAGAGCCAAAAATGCTCTGCTATGTGGCTTGACAAGTGATGAATTCCTCAAGGTTATGCACTGCAAATTTTCCAAGGAGGTTTGGGACAAACTTAGAGGTATCTATGAAGGCAACAAAAAGGTAAAGAAAAAAAAGTTGCAGAACTACTCTAGGCAATTTGAATCTCTAAAAATGAAAGATAAAGAGAACATTACTTCTTATTTCTTAAGAGTATACGGGATAGTCAATGCTATGAAAAGTCTTGGGGTCACACTGGATGAAGAATAAATAGTACAAAATATCTTGAGAACATTGCCTTGAAGGTTTGATGCGAAGGTGTCTGTGTTAGAAAATCGAGCTAATATTGAAGACCCAACAAAGGACTAACTTTAGGGGATTTTGACTGCATACGAGATCTGAATTGAGAAGGAGCCTCCCCTCAGAAAGGAAGCCGATTTTAAATCCATTGGGAAAGATAAGCATGATCATGACAAAGATTGTTATGATGAGTCGGATGATGAGGAATCAAACTTTGTGAAGAAGCTGAAAAGAGGACGAGGTAAGTACAAGAACAAGTTTCCCTTCAAATTTTTTAGATGTGGAGGAGTAGGTCATTATGCCTCAAAGTGTTCTTACAAGGAAAATGGAGACAACAATAGTGATGAGGAATATAGTTCATATGATCAGAAAACTACGTGCTCACAACACATACCTGAATATAAAAGCAGGATTTCAAAACAAAGGAAGAGTTTGTACACTGAGGAAGGAAGCAATGCATCTGAAGGAAGCGACTGTGACGAATAACCAAATTAAGTAATTTTCATGGATCATGTGGTAGAAGAATGCGAATATGAAAATATGAAGAGCGGTATGAAGAATACTCTAGTTGCGCAAAGCAAGCCAGTGTCTCTAGACAAATACTTATTCAGTGGATCGTTCAAAAAACCTCAAAATCTAGTTACACCTGCAAATCCTATTGAATAGGTCAAGACTAATAGTCAATCTGAAGAAGAATAAAATGTTGAATATTTTGACTGGGAAGGAGAACTGATCATCGCCTTGGATGAGTTGAAGAAGTCATGAAAGAAGAACAAATTATTACAGGAATAATTGTCGAAGTATGAAGAACAAGATAAACCATTTCAGGAATCTGTTGTCGCGGAATTTCGTGAAAAGGTAACTAGCTATGAGATACAACTGAGTTGTGCACAAGACAAGGTCAAAATAACCAAGGAAGAAAAATCGGCATTGAAATTTACTTTGGAAGAATTGGCGCATAACATCAGAATGATGATGTGTCAACTTGAAGAGAAGGACAAAGAGATATCACGTCTAGAAGACAAATTGAAGGAGATAAAGGGAAAGAAACAAGTATGTATTGAAAGCAGCAATCCTATCTACGCACAATCAGAAAGTGACAAGACAAAATCTGAAGATGAAATGCATAACAAGTTCAAGGACAACACGTCAATGCTAAACAGGATTCTGAAAAATCAGAGACCACTAGAAGACAAAATAGGTCTTGGTTATGTAAAGGTATCAAAGAAGTCCCGCGACAGAAAATGTTTCTCAAATCATGTCAAGCCCTTCAGGTATGATGAATCCTTGAACTCTTTTCAATTTCCTAACCAAATAAGGATCGATAGGGTGAAGTGCACAAGATGCAATCATTTTGGTCATGTTGCAAAATTTTGTCAAACTGTGAGATGCTATGCATGTGATGGTTTTGGACATAAGGTTGTAAACTATCGAAGGGTAGTGAACTATCCAAATGAATATTCATTGCGCAAAGACTATCACATTCAAAGAGACTACAGTGAAAAATGTCTAGAGAATAATCAAAACAAAAGTGCACACAAAAAGGCTTGGGTAAGAAAATCTCCTCAGAAAGTACACTAAAGATGCAGACAATCCAGGTGCAGCTAATGCAACAAGCAATTGTTGCCTCTCTGGTTAGTTCCATAAGAACTATGCAAGACCCTTGAGTTCAACATGATGCATCCTAAGGAATTCAAGGGATATGTTAGTTAGGTTTGTGGTTAGAAAGTGGTTTTTGTAGTATTCATTATGATTGCACAAGGCTATGTGTCAAAATGGTAGTGTCGTAGAAAAAGGAAAATTCAATTGCATGCATACATTAAATTATTATCTTGCATATGTATAGTACAAAATAGAGTAATTGTTTGAATTCAATAGTGCAAAATACAAAAGGGGATTGTTGCATGAAGAAACAAACATCAAAGACATGAGACCGCGCAAAATGGATCTTTTCATTATATTCAATGGATGTGATTACAAAATTGCATGAGTCGAGACTCCATGCCAAGGACAAAAATGACATATACAAGAATATGAGTAAGGGTGGAAAATTGAAACATGCTAAAGCAGTCTACAGCCACAACTCAAGCTCAATATCTTTATTAGGTTGGTTCTCAAGACGAAGTTCCAAATCCACCAACACTAGTGCAGTACATTTAGAATAAGGGCATAGAGGGAGACGTTGCAGAGTCGCATATAATGGCAGTTCAGTGTGCTATGATCGAAGCAAGGACAATTCATCCAAAATCAGTTGTTGTTGACATTCCAGATTATCCACCCGATGAGTCAGGCGGATCAGCTTCAGAGTGTCTATAATTCACCTGCGAATGAGCATATTGATGTTGAAATTTTCTTTCCTCCATCCACTATTTCCAGCTTCCCATATCGACTCTCAGGTGTGTAAACTCATATTGTTGAGTCTGAATAACAAGACACACATTCTCAAAGGAATTGCTCATTCTGTGATATAAAGAGGCCATTGGAAGGAAGAAGAAGAACCAGAAGAGGATGCAACACAAAATGCAAGTTCATGAAGATATTATAGGATTGAAGAAGGTGGTGGAGTCACCAAAACTAAATGATGTAATTAATGAATTCTGGAAACAGTACAAAAAGGTGGAAATTCAATTCATTACACCGTGCATTGGATGATGTTTCCCCAAAAAGTTCAAGTACGAAAGCGATACGACATTGTTTCCACACAAATTGAGTATCATGTATGATTTTATGCCGAGTTGATCGATGAATAAAAAATGTGCCAAATATTTGGTTGTCATGGAAAGAGACTCGACAACTATAAATGCGATAGGTAAAACAGTCAGGCACATAAAGGGTAATTCAAAACCATTAAAGGATTGATTTTGGCATTGTACAGTTGGCAATGAAAGGATGTTTGTATGGATCACTGCGTAGAATATTGTTGTAACAAGAACATGAAATCAAGATGAAGGAATAATGTAACATTTGTATCAAGAAAGCAATCAAAGATAATTACAAAAGGACATCACTGCAGAATTACAACAAGAAGATCAACGAGGCATAAAGTCAGGGGGAGTCATCCCTTAAAAAAATTAAGGTAGAAGCCAACACAAAACAAGAAGGTGAATATATAGTGCGCATGTAATGGAACCTGTTTTCCATTGATGTCAAAGGGGGAGAGATGCATGAAGCTGGGGCATGAGTAAATTGAGCTGAGGCATGAAGCCGACATAAAGAGATGGGAAATCAATGAAGATAATAGGACAACAATATAGCTAGAAGAAATAAAGAAGGAACAACTGGGAGAAATGCATGAAGTTGGTTGTACAAGTAATGAATGAAGCATAAGATCCAACATGATGATCATTGAAGAAACAACAAGAAGATAGAACATATGTGAAAGAGCAAGAAGCCGATCATCAAAGGTACAATAGACATGAAAGAGAATGAAGTAGATCATCTATGTGGTCTGCATAGAAGTAATAGAAAACAAAATAAATACTAACAACAGAAAGCACATAAGTCAAAATCCCAAAGAACTCAGGGGGAGCATTGCGACAAGTATAGATGAAGCATGCAGTTCAAAGAAAATCATACACAGCTTCATAAGGTGTTTATATCAATGCCAAAGGGGGGTATTGTTGAACTTTGGTTGTCATTGATGTCAATTAATGTCAAATAGGATGTCAACTGATTCCATTTGAGTCATTGATATCAATTGATGTCAAAGTGGATACAACATTCCTATAGTAGTTTGAAGAAGTATATGGAATCCATTTCGAAGAAGTAAATACGCAAGATGATCAATAACATGAATTCCATAAGTATATGCACAAGAAAGTGACATATATGAATGCTAGTATGAAAAAAGTATATCTAGAAGTTGCATCCAGTATGAATATGTGTGTCCAAGGATACATCATGCATGATGAGTTTGAAGAAGTACATAAGAAGGATACATCATGCAAATCTAATGTGAAGAAGTACATAAGGAAGGTACATCATGGAATACATCCTAATTCAAGTAGTACATGCGCGGAAGTCAAGTCCACCAAGTCACATTCTCTCATGGTAGCAGTCAAAGGACTGGTTGGACAAAGGTACATTTGCACAAGTAGCCAAGGAGTTGGTTAAGCAGTGGTACAAGTGTGCAAGTATGTTGAAAGAAGACTTTGGAATGTGCAAGAATTGCTTTGTCAAATATTGCGAGTGCGCATGCTGTAACAAACAATGTATGGTTGGAAAGTCCTGAAAGCACACAAGTCTTTCTAATCAAAACATGATTTCAGTTGTAAAGGGTGCACAAGTTCCAATAAGTGTACAACAGTTGAAGTTAGTATATGAGAAAATTTCACATCCTATGGTACAACGGATGCACAAGTCCCACAAGTGATGATGCTTCAAGGGTCAAAGTCCCACCAAGAATAATTTGGATTATGCACAGATTCTGTAAAACATCAATACATCAGGTGTGTAATTCCCGCAAGTAATGACTCAACAAAGGTCAAAGTACCACCAAGTAGAATTTGGTGTATGCATATATTCTGCAAAGAATTCACCCATCAAGTGCGCAATACCCACAAGGGATGGTACAACAAGTGCTAAAGACTCACCAAGTTGAAGAGCAAGGATGCACACATACCACAAAGAAATGACACACCAAGAGCACAAGTGCACACCACCAAGGTGTGAGTCCCACTAATTCGTGGACCATGGATGCGCAAGACCCACAACATATGACACATCAACAACACAGAAGATGACATGTGGCAAAAGAAAAATCCATGAAACATGGAAGAAGGGATGCCACAACCAACTTGTGGACACACAATCCATGCAAGACATGTATAAATAGACTCTGCAAGTTGGAGATTTGAAGTAAGCTTGATGGTAAGATCATAAGAGATTCAGTTGGAAGATATAGGTTTATATTCGGAGCATCAAGGGCTCGAGGATAGAACAACATGATATGGCGAGGAGCCGAGTACACACATGCAACAGAATGAAGAACTAATGGTGAGAAGAATGATGTTGTAGATCTGTGATGGATGCGCAAGTATTGAATGGAATCAATATTGAAGTATGCACAACTACGTGAAGACTGAATGACAGGATTGCAAACAGCACACATATAGTCACATATGTTGTAAGATAGAAGTGCAGAGACAAAACCGAAGTATATCTGGTGATGCGCAGATGTCTTGTTGATGCATAAATAATGAAGTGAGGCATATGAAGTTGAGAAAACCATCTGATGAATGATGACATAGCAGAAGTAGGATCCAGTTAGTGTGTCATGATGAGGATGATCTGAGACAAGTGTGTGACACCGAAAGGACGAATCATTTGATGCATGACAAGTCACAAATTGTATAAAATACCGTGGCACTTAAATAGAACAGACACATCAGGAAGTGCGCAGTTCCATCTGTTACTGGTGGATTGTTTCAGAGCAACAAACTATTAATTAAAAGCATATTATCAGTTGGTGAATGCAATTTCATTGTAGCATATCGACAGAGCATACCTTAGCGCAAACTGCAGGATCAACAAGCACACAGTACATGAAGTAAGACATCAACACAAGTGTGAAATGAGAAGAATGAGAAGTCAAGTGATGTATGTAACTCAGTGATAGAGAATCGACTGGATACAAAGGTATCTCACAGTAGAACTAATATCAGAATATCAGAAGAGTGTGCGGAGCTTAAGTTCGTAAAGACGGAATCATACATTGGATATCAGGGTGCAGGATGGGGCAAGGAGACAGGGGGTTGTATCCTCCTTCTAGTTGGTGCTGGAGAAACACCGGGAGTTGGTGCTTCCTTCAGGTCAGTTCTTGTAAAACCAGGGGGTTAGTTCCTCCTTCCAACTGGTGCTGGTAAATACAGGAAGTTGGTGCTTCCTTGAATGTATTCTTTTTCACTATAAAATAAGCATTCTGTGGTTTTCTCCTGTTTAAGTTTCCATGTTAAAATACCGTGTTATGTGTTCTTTGTGTTAGATTTTCATAATTTACTTCAATCTGATCTAGGATCTTAACTGAGAGAACAACATGTACAGCATATCTACAACATATCAATCATGGACACAATAATGCAAGCACACAAGAGACATAGATTTTACTTGGGGAAAACCATAAAGGTGAAAAACCCCAATAACTTCCTCAGAGATAGATAGGGCAATGATACAACCAGAATACAAGAGATAGTCTTCTCCTAACAGTAGAGCCTCCTCCTCCACAAGTGCGCCACTCTCCACAGTGTGAGTGAGATAATAGAATGATGAAATAAAGATCTCCCGATCTCTATTTATACTAGACTTGACTTGCCTAATAACCTTTACTAGGTCGGCCTTAACTTAACCACATAACATAATGCTGACATGGCCGACTCCCACTAGGGTGGTCTAATAACCCTTTGACCCACATGACTTATACAGGGCCAACCCCAACAAGGTGGTCTAATAACCCATCAAGTATAAGTTACGACACTTACAATATAAATGACGAAACTTCCATATAAAGAAATAATAACATCTCTATAGGAATACAAACACTTCCGTATAGAGGAATAATGGCATCTCTATAGGAGTACAAAATACATATATGAAATACATGGGTGAAATGCATTCCGAAGTTACATATACATCAACACTCCCTCTTAACTAGGAATGTATTTCTCGACACAGGTCTTCTAGCGCAAGTCTTCTTCTCTAGATGATCATCAACAAATCATCATCCTCGAATCATCGTCATCATCACTACTGCTGCTATCTCAATCAATCTCCGAATCTACTGGTCATAGGAAGTTCTACAGAGCTAGTCCTTTTTCATACTGGATGTAGGCCCACCACCTGCAGGTTTTCATCATCACTGGCCATATTGTGGAATCCTCAGGACTTATTACATGTGTCACAAAACCTTAAAAGAGTCTCTTGACTAGCAAGAACCCTAAAGAGCATCTAAGGCCTTTTTCATCCTATCCAGATCTCCAAGACTTATTACATGTGACTATCACAAAACCTTAAAAGAGTGTCCCAGGAACGTTTATGTGCATAGCATGACCGACAAGAACTCTAAAGAGCATCCCAGGAACATTTATGTGCCTAAGCATGACCGGCAATATCTCTAGGACTGATTACATGTGATCTCTACTACAAACCCTCGAAAGAGCATCCTAGGACTTATTACGAGCACACAGCCCAACCTATCGGATCTCCCAGGTCTTACATGTAGCAGCCCACCACAAACCCTCGAAAAAGCATCCCAGGACTTATTACGGGCACACAGCCCAACCTAGCGGATCTCCCAGGTCTTACATGTGGTCCACTATCACAAACCCTCGAAAGAGAATCCCAAGCTATTACGGGTACACAACTCCAACCTATAGGATCTCCCAGGTCTTACATGTGATGCACAGTGCCAGTCCTTTTTCATACTAGATGTGACCTAGAACAAATCTAGGATTTCCTTTGCAAAACCTGTCCACAGCCATAGAGTATCAACCTAATACTCAACATACATCATCCTGATGTACACATGATCATCCTGATCATCATCACTGCAACATCCTGTTGCATGTCATCTGGAGCAACATCCTGAAGCTCTTCACCCATGATCATCCTGATCATACAATGCATCCAACTGATGCATACCAAGTATCTACCTGATACATATCATCATACATTATCCACCCGATCATACAATGTATCCACCTAATACAAATACAAATACATGATCCACCTGATCATACCTGATACATATCAACATACATGATCTACCTGATCATACAATGTATCCACCTGATACATATACAGATACATGGTCCAAGCATCCAACACGATGCATATACAAATACATATAAATGATCCAACCAATCATATCCAGCATCCAACATGATGTGTACATACATATACATATAAATGATCCAACTGATCATATCCAACATCATCTTGATGCATATACAGAGCAGTAACTAGAGCATCGTCCTGATGCTCATCATCCATGATCCTCCTGATCATCATAGCATCGTCCTCTTCAGATCGTCTCATCGTCCACGAAGCACAACCCAGATGCACATCATCTAGCCCTTACACCACCCACATGGGAGAACACATCTACCACCATTCGGAGAAGGCTCCAACCCTTACTTCTTCACCATGGGAGAAAACATCTACCACCATGTGAAAAATGGATTCAGCCCTTACATCTACACCATGGGAGAACACATCTACCACCATGTGAGAATGGCTCAGCAATTGCATCACAACCATGGGAGAACACATCAACCATGTCAGAAAAGCTCATGTGCATCTGCATCTTCCAGACTCATCACTTCCCTTTGGAAGGAACCTCGATCTGAAGTGCACCAAGCCTCTCTCTGAAGTACTCAAACTGCACTATGGCCAACGGCTTGGTCAATACATTTGCAACTTGCTCATCCGTTGCAACATACTCTGCTTCGGCTGTACTCAGTGATACGCAGGACTGCTTCCTGCTAAACCAAGAGATCACACTTGATCCCATACTGTAGCAACACCCAGGAGTACTCTTCTTATCTGCAGCACTGCCTGCCCAATCTGAATCAACATAACCCTGCGGGTTAAGCTTTTGATTCACATCATACTTGAGCCCATAGTCAATCATACCCTTTAGGTACCTCAGAATATGATTTACAGCAACCAGGTGAACACTCCTCGGATCTGTCAGGAACTGGCTCAATGTGTTCACCACAAAGCAAATATCTGGTCTCGTGTTCGTTAGGTACATCAAGGACCCAATCATCTGACGATACATGGAGACATCAACCGGCTCAGATGAAGCATGACATAGAAGCTTCAAGTTTGATGCCATAGGTGTGGCCATAGCCTTGCAGTCCATCATCTCGAACCTCTTCAGGATCTCTACTGCATACTTCCCTTGTCCAAGGAAGATTCCATCTACACTTTGCCACACCTCCATACCTAGAAAGTGTCATACCCAAGTTCTTCATCTCGAACTTGGCAGCAAGCTTCCGCTGCATGTCAGCAATCAATCTATCTTCACCTGTAATAAATAGGTCATCCATATACAAAAGTAGTATCACTAGATTGCCTTCCTCAACCTTGTAGTAAAGGTTGGAATCCGCTTTACTTTTGGTAAAGCCCAAACTGGATAGAAAGTTGTCTATCCTTTCATACCAAGTTCTGCACATATATGAATCCCTGTCATGTGTTTTAGAACCAAGTGGTTGCACCACATACACTTCTTATTCAACTACACCATTCAAGAAAGTGTATCTTCCTCTTCATCACTGCAGCCAGAGCAAGTATTGATTTAATGGAAGTGTATCTGGCTACAGCAGCAAAAGTCTCTATGCTACCACCTGCAACATGTTTGATCTTGCAGATCCTCTTGGAAGTCACTACAGACTCCCCTTCAGGTCTTGGGACTGCATCCCAAACATCTTCATGATCGACTGGTACTCCTCGATCATGGCATTCTTCCCCGATCCTGGGAACTTCAATATTTTCAATAGATAACTTTGTTGCTGAACAAATGTTGTAGTCCTTCTTTTGTAGGTGATGGTATACGATCCTTCCTACACAACAAGTTAAATTGCATGATTAGAAAACATCTCATAGTCTTCAGAACAAATTCTTACACATAAATAAATATGTCATACAGTCATGCAATTATCTTAGCCAATGCTTCAATACAACATTTATCCATATTCCGTAACTTTCTAGATGCCTTCCAATCTCTACCAGAACATTGTTAAGAGTGTGGACAGCTCCTAACATGTCAGCAAAGAGGTTTCATTCTAGATAAGTAGCCATGGAATGTTGTACAATGCCATAGGCCACTTACCCATGTATATTAGTAGTATACTGTTCATCAATGCAACTATTCTAATATGCATAATACACAACCTAATTCTAGGAACATAAACATATACATCATTGAATAACATTATATAAGAAATGACAATTCAAATACTTATCTCTGTTTGGTTGCTGGGTGGACTCCCTCTAAATATTTGCAACTCCATTCTGATGTGGATTGTGAGAAGTGGTCAAATCCCTCTAAATATCTGAATCCTTAAAGAAACTACTGAAGTGTGCTCCTTTACTTTCTTGCAGGAACAACTAGAGTGTGCTCCCTCTTGATCTTTGCTTCCTGGATTACCTGTCCTTGAACTTATATCCATCCTTAATCACTATGCATGCTTATTAGTATCATCATTGTGTTATCCTGGATTAGCATGCTAGCTAGTTATGTCTAACATACCTGCATAATGTCTTCAGGTTCTCTTCAATGACTTGTGCTAATAACCTGCATGTCTCATAAGTTATCCATTGTAGAACCAAGTTATACATACCTCGTAAGTAGATCTTCTAAGAGATCCATGATAATGGATGAATCTTTGTCTTCATGTCATCATGATCATATGTTCTTGAACTAGAACATGATTTTTCTTTCTTGGTGTACCTTTCATGTTAGCGGACAACATAAACCTCATACAACACCATAATGCATTAGTACAATCATAAGTGTCAACACCCTAACCAATGAATATCTTCTATCATGCATTCATAATTTTATTAAGGTGATACGACAAGTCTAAATTTAAACAAGATTGTACTAACCGTAATAATATGAAGACAAACATACCATAGACTTAATCATGAGCAAATCTTGAAACATACCTGGATAAGTCATACCTGTCGAGATTGCTTGTAATCTTCTTATGTAAGGCCTTAGCCTCATCTCCCTCTGAAACAGGAACTTCTTCACTTATGCAGGTGACCAATCCATCCTCTTCTAGGATTAAACCAATCCACTTGATTTGCAGGAACATGATGAGGAGCTGTAATAAGGTTTGTCAGAGAAACCCCAAAAATTCAAACTTTGAATTTCAAACTTCCAAAAGGATATAAATATGCACCTTGATGAGCTGATCAAGCTGGTATATTCAGAATTTGAAAACTGCAAAGTTTCACTCCTCAATTTTTCCTTTGAAACTTCTAGATTCACTGGACATGACCCCAAACTGGGGTTTGATGAAGCTTGGTCTTCTACCCAACCAAAAATTCTGATCTTGGTCTCTAAATTTCTATTTTGATGAGTAGCATTTAGCCGTAGTCTTTGATTACAAAAATTCCAACTTTCTCCGAAACCCTAAATTCCGGAAGCCATGAATGAAGGTGCTCAAAAATAATTCTGTTATGATAGAAATATGTACCTGATTGTTTCTGGTGTAACTTCGAACTTTTCGATCCACAGGGTCTTAAAAATTTTCCTAAGATAGCTCGACCTGTCATGTTTCCATCTCGATAGTTCTGACCTCAATTGGATTCTCTGAGAGAGAGTTATGCCAAGTGTCGCAATGTGACCTGTTTATGGGATAAAACAGGAGATCGAACTTGTACGGCATTCCACGTGTCACTAGTTCAACTTCGGCCTCTAAAAACGTTTCTTGAGATGGTACAGTCTGTGTACTACCTGTCACTTTTTACGAAATTTCATTTGGAGCTTCCTAGCCCAAGTTATGACCTTTTTTCCAAGGTCACCTGTTTATGACTGAGATCTGGAAGAGGCAGAAACCCTATATTGTACAGATCATAAATCACAAAGTATAACGAATTAGAAATTTTCCTTTGGACACAAGGTACATGGGGATCTAATCTTCGACCTGTAAATGTTTAAGATCCAAAAACTTCGCCAAAATGGATTTATAGCGAAAGTGCTATGATGACTGGTTTTTGATATATCAAGCCCTAGCATCGTAAGTGCAACAAGTGTCATACATGCCATATAATGCCTTCTTTCAGGCTAGCTCTGATACCATGTTAGATTTTCAGAATTTACTTCAATCTGATCTAGGATCTTAATTGAGAGAACAAAATGTACAGCATATCTATAGCATATCAATCATGGACACAATAATGCAAGCACACAAGAGACACAGATTTTACTTGGGGAAAACCATAAAGGTGAAAAACCCCAATAACTTCCTCAGAGATAGATAGAGCAATGATACAACCAAAATACAATAGATAGTCTTCTCCTAACAGCAGAGCCTCCTCCTCCACAAGTGTGCCACTCTCCACAGTGTTAGTGAGAGAATAGAATGATGAAATAAAGATCTCCCGATCTCTATTTATACTAGACTTGACTTGCCTAATAACCTTTACTAGGTCGGCCTTAAATTAACCACATAACATAATGCTGACTGGGCCGACCCCCACTAGGGTGGTCTAATAACCCTTTGACCCACCTGGCCGACCCCCAATAGAGTGGTCTAATAACCCTTTGACCCACATGACTTATACAGGGCCGACCCCAACAAGGTGGTCTAATAACCCATCAAGTATAAGTTACGACACTTACAATATAAATGACGACACTTCCGTATAAAGAAATAATAACATCTCTATAGGAATAAAAACACTTCCGTATAGAGGAATAATTCCATCTCTATAGGAGTACAAAATACATATATGAAATACACGGGTGAAATACATTCCGAAGTTACATATACATCAACACTTTGTCTTGGTGCATATATGGATAATTGATTTATTTATATTGGATGCATAACTAAAGATTACAGTTAAGTGAAGGCTAATCTATTAAAGTAGGTAAAAACTGATGATAATTGCGCTAATATTGATTCACCCCCCCTCTCAGTATTAAATTGATTCCAACAATTATCAATAGAAAAACCGATCGAAGTCAGAGAATAGACTAAATGATTGGTAATATTTTCTTTATCCACTGAGGGACCCCCATCATTTTCCAAGTCCATGTTTTCTTTTCTCCATTTTTCTTCCAGGTAGTGACATTAGGGCAACGAATATAAGAGATTGGAATAGAGTCCTGCTTATCCGAAGATTTCCTAGAAAAAGTAGGAATAGGGTCTTTATCAAAACCCCTTTGTTGGGTAAAATGTTTCTACAATCATTTGTAGGAGAAAGAAAGGAAGTATCTCCTGGTTACGAAAAATAAAATTGTTAAACAAATTTGAGAAAATATAAATTGATTAAATAATTTTAATATTTTATTAACAATTAATTAATGTTCTAATCATGTTGACCACTACTTGGTTGATTAAAGTTGAATTATTTTATTAAACATAATTTTTGGAGTGATAATACTAAATTCAACATTGATTTAGTCAAAATTGATTTCTTAATGTAGATGTATTGTCACCATTTAAATGCTTGATGTAATTTATATTCAATACACAACCTAAATTACAGTTATTTTTAATTTGAAACATTAAAAAGTACCATTAGAATTAGGATAAAGAAAACATTGTATTCCAAATTTTATTTAAATTGTTTGACATTCAGTTTAAGTTTTATCAAATCGAGTCAAAATATATTATTTTAATAAATTTCAATGAGTCTAAACGTGTGTCTTCTCCTAGGACGTCATAGGTTTCAGAGGTTCAAATCCCAAATCTATACATAGAGGGGGTTTTTAGGATAAAAGTTACTATACCTGGAAAAATTTTCTTAGTGAACCATTCTCGGTTATTCGACCCGAATGTGAAATTGTAATTATTAATGGGTGCTTAAACTCTTAAGGATTATCGTATTGACATTCTAAATTTATTTTTATACAATTATTTTATCCATGTTGTGAATTGTTATTCATTCATTCACTTGATTTTGGGCCTCTTTAATATGCTTTATTATATCTCTACTAAGGGATATATGTTTAAGCCTTTGTATACTCCATTTTATTTGGAATCCAATTATGTGCAATAACTCGCATTATTTTTGGAATGTTGTTTCTGGAATTTCACATTATTCACAGAATGCATTCCTAGAATTTCAAATTATTTTTAGAATTATGTTCCTGGAAAGATGGCTATCACTAGATAGTGTAGTATGAAATAGTTTCCTTTCCAAATTTTATTATTTGTGTTTGTTTCACTTATGAATGTTGCAAGTAGATGATTTCTCTACATTAAATGCAATTGTTCCTTAGATTAAAATTGAGAATCACTTTGGTTATAAAAATTCAGAGGACATCTTTAGCTTTTGTTGATTTTATTCTATACATTCGTTGTTAAGACATTATTATCACCTAGGACCATAGTCTCGTCATGATTTAATTAATGACTACTGGTTCAAACAAGATTAATGATGTTGCCTAAGGTTGTTATGCGGATTATGATTAATTCCACTTAGATTTTCAGTCAACTAGAGGATAAGGTGCCTCATTTATGGCCACTAAGCCACCAGGTAATGCCTCATCCCTTAATTTTTGGATCTAATTTTTACTAGGGGATGCACATGCACTGTACATGGTCATTTTTCCCCTTTTTAGTAGTTTTGGCTAATCTTAGGCCACCTCCACCCCACCAATTTCTCCACCACTCATGGGCCACCATTATTATTGAACCCTCATGCCATCCCAATGTCTATCTCAACCAATTGTGAGAGTTTCGGGTGATTTGGGAGCCCATTGGTCAACCTAGGGGGGATTGAGGTCCAGTGTAATCCTGCCACTTGTGGGCCATTCGAGTGCCTCCAAAGGCTCATGATTTTCTCCAAATATAATATAATTATGATCCCGACACTACTATGGGTTGGAAAGTAATAGAAGCGTCAGTTATTTGCACCATTCGTTGTGTTATTGTGCTTCTTTTACACTATTTTTATGCATACTTAACCAAATTCTTTTCTAGTGAAGAAATTCTTATCTATTATATCCTACCATGATTACAAATTCACATGGTATTATAGCTCTTGGAGATTCTAATCGAACCAAGACTGCTTCAGAGGTGCACCAGAAGCAGTGGAGTAACTAGAGAAATCCTTGGGGAAATTTCCTTGAAGCCATTGGAGAAATCATTTGGAGTCTACCCAGGTGTTACACACTCCCAAATGTGCCCTCTACCAGTGCAAGTTTTGATTTATCTATCTAGAATTTCCTTCTGAGAGATTGAGTGTTTGCAATTGTAGGTTTTCAATGTTCTTTGTCACCAAGTGCACAATAAAAAAATGGAGTAATTTCATGTCACCTTGATCACTCCATTCAACTACTTTGAGTGGAAGACTAAAATGGTAATCCAACTGAGATCCAAGGGTCTCTTCAGAGTTACTATGGGGACATAAAATGAGCTTAAATCTGCTATTGAGAAGTCCAAGTTTTTCAACAGGATGGATGAAGCATATGGCATGCTTTGTCTTAGTATCTCAAGAGACCTATTGTTTCATGTAGACAGTCACTACTCCAAATGAAGTGTGGATCAAGATTGAGGCACTGTTTGGGAAGATTGATGAGTTGATGGGCCACCAACTTGAGAATGATTTGATCTATCTGATCCCAAGCAGTTTCAAGACCATTCAAGACTTCTTCACCAAGATCAAATCCTTGGTTCTTCAGCTCAAGCAATGTGGCATTGACAAAAAGGAAGAGGAATTGATCTTGTCCATACTTTCGGATTTGGGGCCTGAGTACTTTGTGTTTGTTTCAACCTTCCATTTCACCAAGATCACAGTTCGAAAACGGAGGATGCCATCTTTGGCTGTCTTCATGCTGTCTCTTACTCAAGATAAAGACAAGTTGGTCCAGATGGGTCCCATCAAGCCATCAAAATACCAAGTTCTTGCAGTTGGTGATTCGAAGTATGCAAAGGGAAAGAAGAAGGCCAAATATTCGAAGCAACAAGAGAAGAAGAAAGACAAAGAGAAGCCCAAATATTCTGAAGGGGTTTCGAATCCTAGCAAGGAGAAATGGAAGAAGAAGGAGAAGTTGAAATGCACTTACTGTCACAAGGGTTGGCACCCTGAGAGTGCATGCATGAAGAAAAACATTGACATGATGGTGCATCTCCTAGAGAAGAAAAATATCCCTCTTCCAGATGGAGCAAAGAAGAAGGATGGTGGTTTGAATTCTGAATACAAGGAGAGATGCCATGAATTAATGGCTAGTACCTCTGAATCCTCCTCCTATTCATAATTTATTTGGGTGCCTCAAGGCACATGGATTCTACAAGAGAGTCTTTCTCTGATCTCAAACCATATAGTGGTCCTTTTATTCTCATGGGAGATGACTTAGAGAGACCAACAAAAGGAATTGGAAGGATCAATCTTGACAATGGGTACTTCAACAATGTGTTGTATGTGCCAGATATTGCATCAAATATCCTCTCTATTTACCAAATGACCCATACTGGTTCGTCTAAGAGAGTGATATTCACTCAAGAATATGCAGAAATTTATGAAGTTTCCACTGGAAAAGTGGTTGTAGTTGGTGTTGCAGACCATGAGTCAAGAATGTACAAGTTTTTGCACTTTCTTCCTTACTCTTCACCTAATGTGATTCTTTCACATGATAATGAGGTCAGAAGACTATGGAATGAGAGGTTTGGACACCTAAACTACATATATATTCAATCCTTGAGTAGGGAAAATATGGTTGAAGGGATTCCAAGCATCAAATTTTCCAAAGGCACCTGCAAGGGTTGAATTATTATGAAGCATGCAGAGCACAAGTTAGAGAAGGGGAAGGAAAGGAGAGCTGCTCAACCTATTGATTTTTTCCATTTATATGTGATAGGACCTCTTCCCACACCCTCCTATGGAAACTAAAATTATGTCCTAACATTCATTGATGATTTTTCAAGGTATGGTTGGGTATTCTTTCTCAAGTTGAAATTTTAAGTGTTCCAAACTTTCAAAGTTTTCAAAGCTTCTGTTGAGAACTTCAGTGGGAGGAATATCAAGGTCCTAAGGAATGATAATGGAATAGAATATGTCAATAAGTATTTTCAGAATTTATGTAAAGAAGAATGCATTCACATGCAACATTCTGTGCCTCACACACCTCAACAAAATGGTGTGGTAGAGCAGAAGAATATATCATTGAAGGAGATGGATACTTGCATGCTAGAAGCTAAGTCTTTGTATCCTAAGCAATGGGATGAAGCCATAAATTGTGTTGCATATCTTTAGAACAGAGTTCCACCCAAGGCCTTGGAATACATGACTCCATTAGAGGCTTGGATGGGATGTAATCCTGATGTGTCTCATTTTAGGGTGTTTGTTTCAAGAGCATGGGCTAGAATACCTCCTGAGAAAAGAAAAGCCTTGCATCCTCAAAGAAAGGAGTCCATTATGGTTGGATATGCTGAATATTCCAAGGGATACATGATATTTTATCCCTCATCTCAAATAATTTCATTGAGAGGAGTGTTCAGTTTGAAGAAGAGCCCATGCAATCAACTGGTCAAGAAGAAGGGGAATTCTCAGATCCCCCACTTGCAGATGATGTAATTGATGTTTCTCATTCTGATTTTTTCTGATTCTGATATTGAAGATGAATATGATGAAATTCATGCATATATTAACCCTCCTACAAGTACGAAATGGGTTGAGAAAAACATACAAGCTACTGGTGAACTTGCAGGAGATCCACAAGACACTAGGAAGACTAGATCTCAGTTTCACAATGCATTCTCTACTTATGATTTGAATATTCCTGGAGTTGTTTCTTGATGATTGGATATGATCCAAAATCATATGAAAAAGCATCACATGACCCAATAATGCAAGATAACATGCAATAATATTTCAATTCTCTTCAATACAATGAGACTTGGGAGTTGGTTCCTCTTCCTCCCCAGAGGAAATTGGTGTAATGCAAGTGGGTGTAAAGGACCAAAATGGATGTTGATGGTTCTGAAGTGAATTATAAGGCTGGATTGGTTGCTAAGGGATTCTATCAAGTCCATGGAGTGTAATACATAGAAACATTTGCACCTGTGGCAAAGATGGACTAAAATTAATCTAGTTTTGGCCATTGCTGCAACCAAATGATGGGAGGTGCACCAAATGGATGTGAAGAGTGCATTTATTAATGGTGACATTCATGAGTAGATCTATATGCAGAATCCTAAATGATTCATACATGATCCTTCACTTGTTTTTGGGATGAAGAAATCCCTCTATGGCCTCAAGCAAGCTCTTAGAGCTTGGTATGCCAAGATGGACAACTTTCTTCTATCTTAAGGATTTGAAAGATGCAAATTAGATCATTAATTTCTATATGTATCATTTTTGTGACTCTATTTTGATCATTGTATTGTATGTTGATGATATTTTGATTACTAGAAGTTTTGTTGATGACATAGGTTCAGTAAAATCTTCCTTGCATAGTACTTTTTCCATATATGTTCTTGGATTGTTGAGACAATTTCTTGGCTTGGAGATTGAGAAATCTAATGCAGGTATCAAGATATCAAAATAAAAATAGGCTTCATATATGCTACAAAATTTTAGAATGGATAATTTTAAGGCTGCTAAGTTTCCCTTCCTTTCAATAGTAAAACTAGAAGATTGGGGTTCACCACCATTGGTGGACAGCTCATTGTATATACAACTAGTTGGGAGCTTGTTGTATCCCACAAACTCTTAACCTAATTTGGACTATGCAGTAGGTGATGTTTCTAGATACATGCAAGAGCCTCATTATATTCATTGGAAGGTAGCCAAGAGGATCTTGCATTATGTGCAAGGAACCAAGCAGTTTGGGATACATTATGTAGCTAGTTCTTCACTTGAACCAGTTGGATTTACTGATTTAGATTGGGCAGGAGATAGCATTGACCAAAAGTCCAATTTTGCTTATGTATTTATTCTTTCACATGATCCTATTTTTTGGTATAGCAAGAATCAACACACTATTTCCTTATCTTCAGTTGAGGCCGAGTACAAAGGAGCAGTGAATGCAACTACACAATGTGTATGGCTGCAAGGTATTCTTGGGGAGTTTGGATTTGCATTTGATTCACCCACCGTCATTTGGAGTGATAATCAAAGTACAATAAATATCTACACTGATCCAGTACAGATACAAAGGACCAAGCACATAGAGATACACATGCACTACATTAGGAGCTTGGTGCATGACCATATCATATCATTGCACTATTGCTCATCTTCTGAGCAAACTGCTAACATCTTCACCAAGAGTTTTGCTGAGAAGACATTCACCTACCTTATATCACTCCTTGGGGTGGGTGATACATGGTGAAGACTTATATTTGTTTCATATTTTGCTTCATGTCCATTCTTGAGGGGAGGTTTTGTTCCCATGTGGTTTTCCTCCTTACCTTGGTTACATGGATTAATAAAAATTGTAAGAGGTGAATTGAGCCTTTGTTTCCAAGACCTCAATTTTGATTTTGGATACATAATTCAGGCTTAAGGGGGGGTTTTAGAACATTATTACCACCTAGGACCATAGTCTCATCATGATTTAATTAATGAATGTTGGTTCTAGCAAGGTTAATGATGTTACCTAAGGTTGTTATGCACATTATGACTAATTCCACTTAGATTGGCACCCACATTCAGTCAACCATAGGATAAGGAACCTAATTTATGGCCACTAAGCCACCAAGGTGTGCCTCATCCCTTAATTTGTGGATATAGGGTTGACTAGGGGGTGCACATGCATTGTACATGGTCATTTTTCCTCTTTTTGGTAGTTTTGGCCAATATTAGGCCACATCCACTCCACCAATTTCTCCACCACTCATGGTCCACCATTATTTTTTACTAATCATACCATCCAAACATCTAGCTCATCCATTCGTGACTATTTGGGGTGATTTGGGAGCCTATTGGTCAACCTAGTAGGGATTGAGGTCCAATGTAAGCCTGCCACTTGTAGGCCATTTGAATGCCTCCAAATTCTCACAATTTTCTCCAAATGTAATAGAATTATGATCCAGCACTATTATGGGTTGGAAAATAATATAAACATCGGTTATTTGCACCATTCATTGTGTTATTGTGCTTCTTTTACACTGTTTTCATGCATACTTAGCCAAATTCTTGTCTAGTGAGGAAATTCTTAGCTGGCAGATCCTGCTATTATTAGAATTTCACATTCGTATTTTTCAAGGAGAATTGGTTCTTACACTATTTAGTATTACTTTTTTAAATGCTTAGTCTAGCGAACACACAAGGGAAAGGTTTTTCCCTACCACCAATATTGGTTAGCAATGTTTCGGTACCGGTTGAACTTATTTCATGCTTTCAATCATGAAATCCTTCAATCATATCTATCTATGGATCGATCTTATTATGCTTTCCAAGATCACCCAAATGCCCGCCAAGGTCATCTAAATGCTCATCAAGGCACCTAAATGTCCACCAAGTCACCTAAATTCCCACCAAGTCAAGCTAAATGCTTTCCAAATTACCTAAATGCTCACTAAGATAAGCTAAAATGCTCTCCAAGGTCATCTAAATGCCCACCAAGTCACCTAAATTACCGCCATGTCACCTAAATTCTTTCCAAGTCACCTAAATTCCCTCAAAGTCAAGCTAAATTCCCAACAAGTCAACTAAATGTCTTCCAAGATCACCTACAATTCCCTCAAAGGTTATCTAAATTCCCACTAAGTCACCTAAATGCCCACTAAGTCACCTAAATGCCATCAAAGTCACCTTAAATTCCCTCCAAGTCACCTAAATGACCACCAAGGTCACATAAAATGCTTGCTAAGGTCTTCTAAATATCTGCCAAGTCACTTAAATTCTCGCCAAGTCACCTAAATTCCCGCCAAGTCACCTAAATTCGCGCCAAGTCAAGCTAAATTCCCGGAAAGTCACCTAAATTCCTGCCAAGGTCAACTAAAATTCCTTCCAAGGTCATATAAATTCCCGCAAAGTCATCTAAATGCCCGCTGAGTCACCTAATTAATGCCTGCCAAATTACCTAAATTCCTATCAAGTCAAGGTAAATGCCTGCCAAGTCACCTAAATGCCCCCCAAGGTCACCTAAATGTCCTCCAATGCACTTAAATGTCGCCAATGCACTTACAGATAGAGGGTTGAAAAAGATCCCATATACAATTGGATTGTGATCAAGAACATTGTAAATGTGCATTATTGTCAAGAAAAAATTATAGATGAAAGAGGTAAGGTATGTACCCAACACAGTCTTTGTGTTGCATGATTTCTCTCTACTATCATAGTGAGATGTTAGGGATTGTATTTGGGATTATGAGTACACCCGATGGGACAACTATTCAATTCATCAAGAACCTTCACATTTATGGTGATTTCCATGAAGATGCCAAGTTTTTCATAAAATACATGCACTACGTTTTCATGACACAATTGCAACATGAGATGAAACAACATACCCAAAATAGTTAGATCCAAATTGGATTTGTGATAGAATCATCGAATCAAGGTTTCATGAATGTTGGAAGACCATGTACCATAGCTCAAGAAATGCACAATAGAAAAATTGATTAATAATTTTTTATCATCTCAAACATTTACAAACTATCTAGAAATGGATCAAGATGACCATAACTATCTCACTTGTTTTATAACTTCCAATGCTATGATATGGGCCCTACTTACCTTTTTAACAACAATTCTTCTTCACAAGTTATCATAGTATAGAGGTGGAACATTAGGGTGGGCCAACTTCTTAAAGTAGATTTATTAACATTTAATAGTGTAGGACAAATTCTATTAAAGTATATTTATGAATATTTATGGGTGAACCTCACAGAGTTATGAAGATTTATTGGCTTTAACAAATTATAAAAATAATTTGTCATCGACTTCTCTCATGTCACATACCCACTTCATGCTCTTTTTCACAAACTTGTTAACAATATAACATTCCAATAGTATTTAGTGCAACAACACATATAGATCAATGCCATGTATATGAACTCATATTTGTCTTCTACAACACAGAATCCTACTGCATATTAGTATTTTTAGTCCTTCCATTAAGAATTACTCAACATTATAATTGAGATCTCCATGCAATCATCCAAGCCATCAAATAATAGAAACTAATCACATAGAAAAATTATTGGAAACACATGTATGATCACATTGAAGACTTTTGTGAATATGTCAAGAGAAAATATGAAATCAATCATATCGCGCAAGTTATAATACAATAATACAAGTTTATAATAAAATTTATGACAAAGTAGATAGCCCTTAAATGTCTTGTCAATGTACATGTATGAAAAAGTACAATGATGTTACACATGTATCCCAAAGTACATATTCCCTAGAATACACATCAAAACTTATCTTCCTCTTATTTTTGGCTGACTTGGATGCATCATTCCTCTATCTAGGATTGGTGTGCATCTCTGTAGTTTGCAAATAAAAGATCAAATTTATTGCTCAGCTAATTGCAATAATACATTAGCACTAACAAACTTAAAATATTAATTTACGGATCAACTACTTATAACAGGCACTCACTGAATCCATTTTAGGTATCGATGCTTGTGGTGTCCTCCTCTTCGAAATCCTCTCTGCAATTTTTCTCTACAAATAAAAGATCATATCTCCATTATTTCAAAAATTATCAACATGTGCATGCAAAAGTATTAAAACGATTTGTAATGAATGGAAATATCATCGAAAAAATAGACTCCGAGATAGGAGACTGTGTTTCTTGCGTATCAAGTGGATTCATAGGTTTAACATCACGCATGGTTGCATCCACAATTGGATTGGAGGTGGCATGCACTGCTTCTTCCAATGGCTGCAATCACCAAATGTTTAAATAGCTAGGCATGCATGAATAAACAATGTAACGTGAATAAAATATGTACACATATTGAAATAGATACCTTGTGTGACTTATTCCCATCCTTGATGCACCAATAATTGTTGCATCAATCACCCCGTCGAGGTCTGGCATGGAGGACTCTCTAGCATTATGTTGTAAACATGCGAAATAAACATTAAGAAAAACAAGTTCTGCATGGAATTGAAAGTTAATCAACAACTATCATCAGAGGCTATACATTACCATGGAATCAATAGGGATCATGGACTCCCAACCTATTTATGGAAGAGGGCCATCTGATAAAGACACAACCCTTGGAAATATTTGGACTTCAGGGAGAAGCAAATAAAAGTGGTGGTGCTCGGATTTTGATTGATTCCTATAGTCACATGGTGTTGTCATAGTTAGACATGCACGTGAGAACCAACGAAATAACATGTATTAAAAAACTAACATGTTGAAATAGTTACCTTAATATCTGATGGTGCACGACCATAAAAGGCATGGCCATATGTTGTGCACGCGTGAGGCTCAGTGGAGGTCTCCTGATGTGTCGATCCACCTCCAGAACTAGATGGTCTTGCACCACAGGAAGGTGATGACTGTACACCAATAGGGAGATATGGCCGCTTTCCTGGCCCATACGATCAGTGATGGTACTATGGTGAACAACTTCCTTAGATACACTCAAGAATGCTTCTCATGTCTGTGTTATCATATCATGAGAAGGGGGGACATTTGACCTAGGAAGCTACCTGTGAGGTGGAGGTACTTGGTGATTGGCATCTCAAAGCCTGAGATTGGGATGATTTTGAAGCATCCCATGATCAATGCCTTGGAACTCCAACATGTCAAAATAATTGACAGGTTTTCCCAACACAAACTCAACATACATCTTTCTAAGGGAATTTCCCTGTTGTTATGAGGTGGCACATCAAAAACCATATACCATCGATCCATCCAATTCTCTTGGAACGATGGATATATGCACCACTCAATAGAGATGTGGGGTTTGTTTGTGTTTGGAATTTTCCCATTTTGTGGCTCTCTAAACAAGGAAAATATATGCTCTTTGGTGATCTTGCATTTTTTTATGTCATTGTAACTCAATCCATCCACATACTGTTTCCTTTTTAATTCTCTATACGATGCAATGTCGTATAGGGCACCATTTTATCGGGCAATGGTGTTTATGATTCCATCTAGTGACTCTACAAGAGAGTGGTAGAGCTAGTCTCCACCCCTCCATGCCCCCCCAATCTCTCTTAGCCTTTCTATCTCTCTCAGTATCTTTGCATTGGGATCCATTCTATCCACTGCAATCACAAATACAAAAAAAAAATTAGAAACATATACATGGTATAATGACATCTCTTAGAAATGAAAAAATGTACAACAAATGTTACAAATAATGACAGGAGTATTTATAATTTAATATTTAAAATCGAACAATTACACGAGAGAATCGAACAATTACATAAAATATTGTCATGTTAATTTTTTGTTAAATTGGTCATGAACATGCATGCCTACACACTAAGATGTTCCTTAAATACGAAGAATTGTTATTACTACTTGAAACTAAGCCTTGTGACTCTAACCTAGAAGGTCTTTATATGCTTGTAGATTTGTGGAAAAAGGGTTTGAGTTAATCACATTGATACATGGTGAAGAAGGTAACCCTGTAAGAGATTGTAAAATGCACGTGCTTTACAATTAAGTTACATTATAAAATACATGATCAAGATGATTATTGTCTCATTGAAAGTGGTCCCAGACCACCTTGGCTGCTCATTTTTCTTTGAGTGTGTTATGTTGGTTGAGTTACCGCCTCTTTATGTAAGGCATTATTGATAACCAAGTACACGTTTTTAGTTGGTGTGTCTTCTATGTGGTCCCTCTTGGTTACACGTTGGTGTTAACAGAGTGCAAAATTTTGACGATCCAACCAATGCCAAAAATACTTGTCCTAACAATAGGAGGTCTATCACGAATAAGCTTTGGTGCAATACTAAAATGGAACTTGATGCAACTTAAAGATTAGATATATTAGTGCAAAAAAACGTTGGGGCAATAAGAGTTTTTCATGTTCTAGCACACCAATTTTTTTTAAGTTTCTAGCATGACAAACACAGCTATATCTTTTTTTATGAGGAGGAACAAAATATAATTTGGTTTTAAGGATTATATAAAGACAATGCCATGCAATGTAGGAATTCACCATTGGATTAAAAAAGAGAGCAACATAGTTTGGAATATATTGTAAAATTCCTAAAGTGATTATCAAGTACCTAAGAGCTTTGCATCATCATGGTAGGAGACAAGTGATTCTTTTCAAAACTAGAAACATTGATGAAGCTTGTGTACAATCACACTACCTTGAATGAGATAAGAAGAAACTATAGTCCAATGTGCTAGAATAGAAAATATGAAAAAATACACAAAAAGCGGAAAGAAGAAGGGAAAGGTAAAATAAAGAAGCTAGATACACCTGGAACAAAAAACTAGGACCCTAATAAGTATTGTAAGCACTATAATGTTGATGTCCACATAAAGTAGAGTTGCTGAAAACCACATCCTAAGACAAAACAAAATTGGTCCAAAGAACAACCCAAGACAAACATGACTTTGTTGGTTGTAGAAGGATATCATATTGTGGGAAAGAGCTTAGACATTGAAGGTAAGATGTCCTATATCTCATTCCAAAGAGAGAGATATTTGAGCACCATTAATCCAAATGAGGAAAGATAAATGACTAAATTATTTCATTTCTTTGATCCTTTATCATAGTCAAATTTGATTTCAACCCATCTAATTGGGTTGCTTGGTTAGAGGTGCATGATCATCCTCAACCATACCCATTGGGTTGGGTGAGACAATATATGGAGTTTTGAGAGTCACAAAGTAGTGAAAATTTAGATTTACTATTAGTACAATCTCCAGTAATGAGGTAGAAGCATATGCCATTCCAATGGATGTCTATGGAGTAATCTTGGGGATTCCTTATCTCTAAGTTGGGGATGCCATATTTAAAGGAAGAACTGAACAATAAAAACTTGTGAGGGATGGGAAGACTTATATTGTGCATGCAGATAAAATAAAATAAAATAAAATATTCCATTGATAAGTACATACAATTTTCCCCTTTGAATGTGGAATTGTTTCATTGGCATTATTTTGTTGGTTTGGGATTTCGTTTGGATATTTTGTGATAATTTAGGGTTCATTGTACGGTTTTTTTATTGTTTTTTAAGCATAAAAAATGAATGAAAATAGAACGTGGTCACAAGAATTACTTGTGGGGGGAGAAGAAATCTATTGAGGATGCATCTACACACTGAAATCATGTCTGCAATTTGCTTTGGTCACCAGTCGGAACAAGAATGAGACAAATGTTGAGAATAGGGTCATGGGATGATTTTGGGGAATAAATAAGCATTCACAAAATGTGAATGCATTTTATTTTCCTATCAGCCTGCACAACATCCTAGGTGGCTTCCTCGGGCCTGCCTTTACTAGAGCTACAAAACACGTACTCGCTTTCAATTTCTATAACAGATGTGTGTTTTGTAAAACATGACTTACATCTAAAAGGTCCCTCATCTTCTTGCATTCACCCATAAGTGACAAGATTGTTTTCCAACATTACACAAGTGTGCTCTTCTTAGGAGGAAAACTAGGTCTTGCAAGTGTAGATAGGGTTAACTGGTGCTAGAACTACCTCATGTGGTAGTTAACTCACTCATGCATGAGCAACCAATGTTTAAATCAAGATGCATGTGAAACTTGAGTGTATCTACACCTAAAGAGCCAAATAGGATTCCTTTGACCCTAAAAAAGGGGTTTGACCTAGCAAGCGCATTATTGACCCTAAAATAAGGGGGATAATTATAGTAGGAGTGCTATTGTTCCCTAGAAATGCAAAAGAGATTCAAAATGACTATGCATGTACACCAAATTATTTGATTTTAGTACAAAAATTTTCATCGACAAATGATTTTAAAAAATTATTAAAAATTATTAAATAATTAGAATTTTGAATATTAATATTGTTAAAAAGATTAGCTCCGAGGTGTAGATCAGTTGGTGATAGGGTGCACTCTTAAAGCACTCCTTGTGACGTCGCTAGTTCAAACCTCATAGCACTGTGTACTGCATGTGGGGAAGTTTCAGTACACCTGGTTGTAGGGGTATAGTGGCAATAGACTTCTCTCATGCGAGTACGAGCCCAACCCACATACCAATTCCCCTAGTTTTTTTTCAAACAGAAAAAACTATAACTTGTTATTCATCAAAAAGAGAATCAAATTTACAGGGCCTTTTCAAAAAATTATGAGTTGATCAGATAGTCTAACAACCAAAAAAATTCTAGTCTTCTTCTAAGTCCTATTGAACAACCAACATATCGACTTTTTTGTGTCTTTCTGCAATCTGGAAATATACCTCCAAAATGTTGAAACAGAAATGATCCATACTGATCAAAATTAGAAAAAAAAATACCGAGCCTTTGTCAATCATATTTTCATCTACAAATTCCTCGAAATGCATCAACCCATCCATTATACAAACTGCCTTCTTTGACAGACTATCAACTGGATAATTGAATTCTCTATGGATATGAGTGAAAGAGATATGACAAATTAATTTTTGAGTTCCATCACTCTATAGGACCATTGATAAATATGAATAACCCCAATATTAGTATAACCAACAACCCAATCAATCACAACTTTGGAATCTCCAACAATCTGAAAATTGAAAATGTCTCCTTTTTTAGTAAACCACAGTAACCCCCACATGGCAAGAAGATTTTCCTTTGTATTGGTACCAAGACCGACACCCATCCACAAATTAATAAACTGATTCATTTTTACCTTAAGAACTATGCTAGCACCACAAACACCATCATTCTCATATCCATCAAAATAGTCGATAGAAATGTTGTCATCAAGGTAAGGCATCATAGTGGATCTCATAGATTTTGATCGCTTCTCTTTATGGTATTCCAAGAATAAGCTAATAGATTTAGAGAGGATAGAATAGAGTAATGGTTTGATCTCCTCAAAAATAGATCTATTTCTATCCTTCCAACCTTCCGTACAACAACCATGATATCTCTTTAAATTTGACATTCTTGCATACAGTCCTGAAAAGTAGAAGCCTCCAAAATAAGAATATGCATGAGTAAAAGAAGTCCTCCCTTAAACCTTGACTACTAACACTTGTGATAAATTAACTGTGTATGAAATGACCATGACCATACATGTTTAAGATTATTTAGAATCATAATATTTTGATAGTATTGAGATTATACTAATGAATGTATGATTATGTATGAGATCTTGAGGTTGACACAATTATGACACTAGTGCACACTTAAGCATGCATTGTGGTCGAGGATAGATATAATTTCAAGGACAGATAATCCAGTAAGCAAAGATCAAGAGGGAGAACACTCCAGTAGTTCCTGCAAGGAAGCAAAGATTGAGAGGGAGTCCACCCAACAACCAAACAAAGATAAGTATTTGAATTGTCATTTCTTATATATATGATTACTTAAATGATGTTGTTCAGTCATGTACATACTTATGTTCCTAGATATAGGATGTATATTATGCATATTAGAAAAGTTGCATTAATGAACAAGATACTACTAATATATAAGTAATGGGTAAGTGGCCCATGGTACTGTACAACATTCCATTGCTACTTATCTAGAATGAAACCTCTTTGCTGACATGTTGGGAGTAGTGCACACTCTTAACAATGTTTTGGTAGAGATGGAAGGCATCTAGAAAGTTACCATATGAATACGGGATATGGATGAATGTTGTATTGAAGCATTGGCTAAGATAATTGCATGATTGTATGACATATATTCTTATGTGTAAGATTTTGTTCTAAAAACTATGAGAATTTTCTAATCATGCAATTGAATTTGACTTGTAGGAAATATCGTGTACAATCACCTACAAAAGAACAAGCGACGAAGTTCAAGAAAACTATCTATTGAAGATATTGAAGAATATGAAGTTCCCAGGATCCGGGATGCAGTAATAGAAGGATGCCATGATCGAGGAATACCAGTTGATCATGAAGAATGATGTTTGGGATGTGGTCCCAAGACCAGAAGGGAAGTTTGTTGTGACTTCCAAGTGGATCTACGAGATCAATCATGTTGCAAATGGTAGCATGGAGAAATACAAGGCAAGGTTTGTGGCTCGTGGCTTCTCCCAGAAAGAAGGGATAGATTATGAAGAAACTTTTGCACCTGTAGCCATATACACTTCCATTAGAAGAATACATTCTTTAGCTGCAGTGATGAAGTGGAAGATACACTAGATAGATGGCAAGACAGATTTCTTGAATGGTGTAGTCAAAGAGGAAGTGTATGTGGAGAAGCCACTGGGATTTGAGAAACATGACAGGGAGTCACATGTGTGCAAATTGAAGAAAGCCTTGTACGGTTTGAAACAAGCACCCAGGACACGGTACAGCAGGATAGACAGCTTCCTGGCCAGTTTTGGCTTTACCAAGAGTAAAGTGGATTCCAACCTTTACTACAAGGTTGAGGAAGGAAATCCAGTGATACTCCTACTATATGTAGATGACCTGTTTGTGATAGGTGAGGATGGGTTGATTGCCGACACGAAGTGGAAGCTTGCTACCGAGTTCTAGATGAAGGAATTGGGTATGATGCATTACTTTCTAGGTATGGAGGTGTGGCAGAGAGCAGATGGAATCTTCCTTGGACAAGGGAAGTATGCAGTAGAGATCCTGAAGTGGTTCGGGATGATAGACTGCAAGGCCATGGCCACACCTATGGAATTGAACCTGGAGCTATTGAGTGATGCTTCATCAGAGTCGGTTGATGCCACAATGTATCGTCAGATGATTGGTTCCTTGATGTACCTGACGAACACAAGACCAAATATTTGCTTTGCAGTGAACATCTTGAGCCAGTTCCTGACAAATCCTACACATGTTCACTTGATTGTTGTAAAGCATATTCTACGTACCTGAAGGGTACGGTTGATTATGGGCTCAAGTATGCTGCGAATCAAAAGTTTAACCTGGAGGGTTATGTTGATTCAAATTGGGCAAGCAATGTTGCAGATAGGAAGAGCACTTCAGGGTGCTGCTTCAGTATGGGATCAGGTGTGATCTCTTGGTTTAGAAGGAAGAAATCCTGCATAGCACTGAGTACAGCCGAAGCAGAGTATGTCGCGGCTTGTTCGGGTAGTTGTGAGGTAGTATGGCTAAGGAAGCTACTGTCATATTTATTTGATATCCAGTTGGATGCTACTTGTATATTCTGTGACAACCAAAGTTGTGTGAAGTTGTTAGAGAACCCAGTGTTCCATGACAAGTCGAAGCATATCGAGATCAAATATCACTATATCAGGGATATGGTGCAGAGAGGAGCAGTGAAGCTCCTGTATGTTGCGACAGGCGAGCCGATTGCAGATGTGTTGACCAACCCACTAGCTAGAGTGAAGTTCTAGTACTTCAGAGAGAGGCTTGGTGTTCTTCAGATAGAAGACACTTCGAGGAGGAAGTGACGGGACACATTTGCAGGAGACATTCCAAGCATGGTGGTAGGGGGATCCTTCCCATGGTTGTGGATGTAAGTGTTGTGTGATGAGAATTAGGACGATGCTCTGGATGATGCTATGATTATCAGGATGATCATGTGTGATGAGTATCAAGACGATGCTCCAGATGATATGCATTAGGACGATGCTATGATGATGATCAGGATGATCATGTGATGATGATGTGTTGTATGATGATGATCAGGATGATAATGTGATGATGATGTGCATCAGGATGATGTACTATATGATGATGATCAGTATGATCATGAGCATCAGGATGATGCTCCGTGCAAGGGTGATCAGGTTGATCATGAGTATCAAGATGATACTCTGTGGTCGTGGATAGGTTGTGCGATAAGCATATAATAACGCCTGGGAGATTTGCATATACTCTTGCGAGGTTTTTCCTATGGCATATAATAGCTCCCTAGGAGATCTGGCAAATGCTCTTTCGAGGTTTTGCTTGGAGGGACATATAATAGCGCCCTGGGAGATTTGCAGATACTCTTGCGAGGTTTTTCCTATGGCATATAATAGCTCCCTGGGAGATCTAGAAAATTCTCTTTCGAGGTTTTGTCCGTGGCATATAATTTCTCCCTGGGAGATCTGATAGGTTGAGCAGTAAGCTCATAATCAGTCCTGGGATGCTCTTTCGAGGTTTTTCTAGACCACATGTAATTAGTCCTGGAGATCCGATAGGTTGAGCAGTAAGCTCGTAATCTATCTTGGGATGCTCTTTAGAGATCTTGCAGGTCGCAAGACACTCTTTTAAGGTTTTGTGGAGGTCACATGTAATAGATCCCTGGGAGATCCGATAGGTTGAGAAGTAAGCTCGTAATCATTCTTGGGATGCTCTTTTGAGTTTTTGTTGACACACATAATCGTCCCTAAGGATTCCACAGGATGGCCAGCTCACAGAGATGATGAAGACCTACAGGAGGCTAGGCCTACATCCAACACGAAAAAGGGTTGTCTATGTAGAACTTCCTATGACGAGAAGAATTGAGAGATAACACCAGTGATCGAGATGACGAGTACAACAACAGTGACGATGATGCTCCGTGATCCAGTGACAATGATCCATCTCCAGAATTGAAGACTTGTGCCTATATGTATTGATGACTTGTGTCAAGAGAATACCTTCCTAGTTAAGAGGGAGTGTTGATGTATTTGTAACTTTGGAAGATATTCACTTGTATATTGTATGTATTACATTTGTACTTTATTGTATCACCAATGGAGATGTATTATTCCTTCGATTGGAAGTGTCGTCATTTGTATTTGCAAGTGTCACAAGTTATATTGTAAGTTTCGTAACTTATACTTGTTGGGTTATTAGACCACCTTAGAGGGGTCGATCCAGTATGGGTTAAAGGGTTATTAGACCACCCTAGGGGGGTCGGCCCAATGAAAAGTGGTAATGGGTTATTAGACTCTCCTAAGGGAGGTCGTCCTAGTTAGAGTAAAAGGCAAGTAAAGGTAAAGTATAAATAGAGAGGAGCACCTCTCTATTTACTCATTCACTCACTCATCCAACTCGCATAGTTGAGAGAGAGGAGTGAACACAAGTGGAGGAGGAGTAGCTACTGGATACATCTATCTTTTGGGTTTGATCTTTGTGATCTTTGTATTGGTCGGCCTAGTTAGAGTAAAAGGCAAGTAAAGGTAAAGTATAAATAGAGAGGAGCACCTCTCTATTTACTCATTCACTCACTCATCCAACTCGCATAGTTGAGAGAGAGGAGTGAACACAAGTGGAGGAGGAGTAGCTACTGGATACATCTATCTTTTGGGTTTGATCTTTGTGATCTTTGTATTGGTGCTCATTCTATCTCTAAGGAATTTGCGGGGTTTTCACCTTCTTGGTTTTCCCCGGTGAAACGCTTTGTGTCTCTTGTCTCTTGTGTTTGATATGTTGTACATGTTGTTCTCTCAATTAAGATCCTAGATCATATTGAATTAAATGATGAAAAACTAACATGTTATCATAGCTAGACTGAAGGAAGGCATTGTATGGAATTCATGACACTTGTTACACTTGCGACAATTTGGAAGCTAGGGCTTGATATAATAAAAACTAGTCATCATGAAACTTTTGCTATAAATCAGTTTTGGAGAAGGTTTAGGATATGATAAATTTTACAAGCTGAAGATGAAATGTTCATGTACCTTGTGTCCAAAGATCAACCTCAGATTCATTGTACTTTGTGAGATATGATCCGTACAAGTTAGGGTTTCTGCCTCTTCTAGAATGCATCCCTAAACAGGTGACCTAGGCACACAGGTCATATCTCGGTCTAGGAAGCTCCAAATGAAATTCCGTAAAAAGTTTTCGTTAGGGCACGGACTGTAGTTTCACAAGTTCGAGTTTCAGAGGCCGAAGTTGAAACAATGACACATTTCACTCTGTACAAGTTTGCTATGTTGTTTCATCCAATAAACATGTCATGTTGTGACACATGGAATATCTTTCTCATGGAGAATCCATTTGAGGTCAGATCTATGGGGTTGGAAAGATGACAGGTCATTATACCCCAAGTCGAAGTTTCATACCCTGAGGATCCGAAATTTCAGAGTTGCACCAGAAACAATATGGCATATATTTCTATCAAAACATAATTGGATTCTGAGCATTTTCTTTTTTAGCTTGCCACTGCTACGGGAAATTAGGGTTTCTACAAAAGTTGTAATTTTTGGAATTTGAGACCACATCTCGATGCTCCTCATCAAAATCGAAATTTAGAGACCAAGATCGAAGTTTTTGGTTGGGTAGAACCCCAGGCTCCATCAAACGCTAATTCAGGTTTTTGACCAGAAAACCATAATTTGACAGAAGTTACAGATCCAAACTCACAGGTCAATTTTGAGGGGTCAATTTTTGGAGTTTTCAAAATTTGAGCACACCAACTTGCTCGCCTCAGTCATCTGCATCTCTCTGTCCATCTAGAAGTTTGAAATTCCAAGTTTGTATTTTTAGGGTTTCTCTGTCAAACCCTAGCCAACTCCAGATCCAGTTTCAGCAAATCAAAGTGGATTGGGTAAATCCTTGAAGAGAATGAATTGGACACCTACATAAGTGAAGAAGTTCCAGTTCCTAAGGGAGACGAGGCTAAGGATTTACATAAGAAGGCTACAAGCAATCTTGACAAGTATGACTTGAGGAGATACAGGTATGTTTTGAAATATGTTCATGATTAAGTTTATGATATGTTTGTCTTCAGATTATTAAGGTTAGTACAATCTTGATTAATTTTAGACTTATCTTATCATGTTAGTAAAAGTATGAATGCATGTGAATGATAGAAGACATTCATTGATTAGGTTATGACACTTATGATTGAACTAATGCACTGTGGTGTTGGATGAGGATGATATTGTCCGCTAACATGAACGGTACATCAAGAAATACAAATCACGTTCTAGATCAAGAACATATGACCATGGTGACATGAAGACAAAGACTCATCCATAACCATTGATCACATATAAGCTCTAGTTACAAGGTATGTATAATTTGGTTCTACAATGCTTAACTTATGAGATATGCAGGTTACTAGCACAAGGTCTCTAAATCATTGAAGAGAACAAAGAAGACGGTGTTTGGGTATGTTAGACATAACTCGCAAACATGATAATCCAGGTATGTTTTTCCTATATCAAGTTAGAATCCTACCTTGTGTTAGGATCTCATATAAGTATACTTTTGTATGATTGATAATGATTATTCAGGAAGTTATAAGTTTGAGTAATCATGGGCTTATGCATATTATGCTTCTTACTTTGAATAATGATAGGACAAACCAGAAGAGTCCTATGGTCAAATAAGAATGTGCATGAGTAAAAGAAGTCCTCCCTGAAACCTTGACTACTAACGCTTGCGATAAATTAACTGTGTATGAAATGACCATGACCATACATGTTTAAGATTATTTAGAATCATAATATTTTGATAGTATTGAGATTATACTAATGAATGTATGATTATGTATGAGATCTTGAGGTTGACACAATGATGACACTAGTGCACACTTAAGCATGCATAGTGGTCCAAGATAGATATAACTTCAAGGACAGACAATCCAGGAAGCAAAGATCAAGAGGGAGCACACTCCAGTAGTTCCTGCAAGGAAGCAAAGATTGAGAGGGAGTCCACCCAACAACCAAACAAAGATAAGTATTTGAATTGTCATTTCTTGTATATATGATTACTTAAATGATGTTGTTCAGTCATGTACATACTTATGTTCCTAGATTTAGGATGTATATTATGCATATTAGAAAAGTTGCATTAATGAACAAGATACTACTAATATACAAGTAATGGGTAAGTGGCCTATGGTACTATACAACATTCCATTGCTACTTATCTAGAATGAAACCTCTTTGCTGACATGTTGGGAGTAGTGCACACTCTTAACAATGTTCTGGTAGAGATGGAAGGCATCTAGAAAGTTACCGTATGAATACGGGATATCGGATGAATGTTGTATTGAAGCATTGGCTAAGATAATTGCATGATTGTATGACATATATTCTTATGTGTAAGATTTTGTTCTGAAAACTATGAGAAGTTTCTAATCATGCAATTGAATTTGACTTGTAGGAAATATCATGTACAATCACCTAGAAAAGAGGACACTGACATTTTTTCCAAAGAACAAGCGGCGAAGTTCAAGAAAACTATCTATTGAAGATATTGAAGAATCTGAAGTTCCCAGGATTCAGGATGCAGTAATAGAAGGATGCCATGATCGAGGAATACCAATAGATCATGAAGAATGATGTTTGGTATGTGGTCCCAAGACCAGAAGGGAAGTCTGTTGTGACTTCCAAGTGGATGTACAAGATCAAGCATGTTGTAGATGGAAGCATAGAGAAATACAAGGAAAGGTTTGTGGCTCGTGGCTTCTCCCAGAAAGAAGGGATAGATTATGAAGAAACTTTTGCACCTGTAGCCAGATACACTTCCATCATAACAATACTTTCTTTGGCTGCAGTGATGAAGTGGAAGATACACCAGATAGATGTCAAGACAGCTTTCTTGAATGGTGTAGTCGAAGAGGAAGTGTATGTGGAGCATCCACTCGGATTTGAGACACATGATAGGGAGTCACATGTGTACAAATTGAAGAAATCCTTGTACGGTTTGAAACAAGCACCCAAGACATGGTACGGTAGGATAGACAGCTTCCTGACCAGTTTTGGCTTTACAAGAGTAAAGCGGATTCCAACCTTTACTACAAGGTTGAGGAAGGAAATTCAATGATACTCCTACTGTATGTAGATGACCTGTTTGTGACAGGTGAGGATGGGTTGATTTCCGACACGAAGAGGAAGCTTGCTGCCGAGTTCGAGATAAAGGAATTGGGTATGATGCATTAATTTCTAGGTATGGAGGTTTGGTAGAGAGCAAATGGAATCTTCCTTGGAAAAGGGAAGTATGTAGTAGAGATTCGGAAGCGGTTCAGGATGATAGACTGCAAGGCCATGGCCACACCTATGGCATCGAACCTGAAGCTATTGAGTGATGCTTCATCATATTTGGATGATGCCACGATGTATCGTCAGATGATTGGGTCCTTGATGTACCTAATGAACACAAGACCAGATATTTGCTTTGCGGTGAACACCTTGAGCCAGTTCCTGATGGATCCTAGACATGTTCACTTGATTGTTGTAAAGCATATTATGAGGTACCTGAAGGGTACGATTGATTATAGGCTTAAGTATGATTCAAATCAAAAGTTTAACTTGGAGGGTTATGTTGATTCAGATTGGGCAGGAAGTGCTGCAGATAGGAAGAGCACTTCGGGGTGCTGCTTCAGTATGGGATCAGGTGTGATCTCTTTGTTTAGTGGGAAGCAATCCTGTGTAGCACTGAGTACAACCGAAGCAAAGTATGTCGCATCTTGTTCGGCTAGCTGTGAGGCAGTATGGCTAAGGAAGCTACTGTCATATTTATTTGATCTCCAGTTGGATGCTACTTGTATCTTTTGTGACAACCAGAGTTGTTTGAAGTTGTTAGAGAACCCAATGTTCCATGACAAGTCGAAGCATATCGAGATCAAATATCACTATATCAGGGATATGGTGCAGAGAGGAGCATTGAAGCTCCTGTATGTTGCGACAGGCGAGCAGAGTGCAAATGTGTTAACCAAACCACTAGCCAGAGTGAAGTTCGAGTACTTCAGAGAGAGGCTTGGTGTTATTCAGATATAAGACACTTCAAGGAGGAAGTGATGGGACACATTTGCAGGAGCCATTCCAAGCATGGTGGTAGGAGGATCCTTCCCATGGATTTAGATGTAAGTGTTGTGTGATGAGCATTAGGACGATGCTCTGGATGATGCTATAATGATTAGGATGATCATGTATGATGAGCATCGGGACGATGCTCCAGATGATATGCATCAGGACGATGCTATGATGATGATCAGGATGATCATGTGATGATGATGTGTTGTATGATGATGATCAGGATGATCATGTGATGATTATGTGCATCGAGATGATGTACTATATGATGATGATCAGTATGATAATGAGCATCAAGATGATGCTCCATGCGAGGGTGATCAGGTTGATCATGAGTATCAAGATGATACTCCGTGGCCGTGGACAGGTTGTGCGATAAGCATATAATAGCGCCCTAGGATATTTGCAGATACTCTTGCAAGGTTTTTCCTATGGCATATAATAGCTCCCTAGGAAATATGGAAAATGCTCTTTCGAGGTTTTGCTTGGAGGGACATATAATAGCACCCTGGGAGATTTGCAGATACTCTTGCGAGGTTTTTCCTATGGCATATAATAGCTCCCTGGGAGGTCTGGAAAATGATCTTTCGAGGTTTTGTCCGTGGCATATAATTTCTCCCTGGGAGATCTTATAGGTTGAGCAGTAAGCTCATAATCAGTCCTGGGATGCTCTTTCGAGGTTTTTCCAGACCACATGTAATCAGTCCCGGAGATCCGATAGGTTGAGCAGTAAGCTCGTAATCTGTCTTAGGATGCTCTTTAGAGATCTTGCAGGTCGCAAGACACTCTTTTAAGGTTTTGTGGAGGTCACATGTAATAGCTCCCTGGAAAATCCAATAGGTTGAGAAGTAAGCTCGTAATCAGTCTCGGGATGCTCTTCTGAGGTTTTTTTGATGCACATAATCAACCCTGAGGATTCCACAGGATGGTCAGCTCACAGAGATGATGAATACCTACTAGAGGCTAGGCCTACATCCAGCATGAAAAAGTGTTGGCTATGTAGAACTTCTTATGACGAGAAGAATTGAGAGAGAGCACCAGTGATTGAGATGACGAGTACAGTAGCAGTGACGATGATGCTCCATGATCCAGTGACGATGATCCAGCTCCAGAATTGAAGACTTGTGTCTATATGTATTGATGACCTGTGTCAAGAGAATACCTTCCTAGTTAAGAGGGAGTGTTGATGTATTTGTAACTTTAGAAGATATTCACTTTTATATTGTATGTATTACATTTGTACTTTATTGTATCCTCGATGGAGATGTATTATTCCTCCGATTGGATGTGTCATCATTTGTATTTGCAAGTGTCACAAGTTATATTGTAAGTATTGTAACTTATACTTGATGTGTTATTAGACCACCTTAGAGGGGTCATCCCAGTACGGGTTAAAGGGTTATTAGACCACCCTAGTGGGGTCGGCCCAGTGAAAGGTGGTAATGGGTTATTAGACTCTCCTAAGGGAGGTCGGCCCAGTTAGAGTAAAAGGCAAGTAAAGGTAAAGTATAAATAGAGAGGATCACCTCTCTATTTATTCATTCACTCACTCATCCAACTCTCATAGTTGAGAGAGAGGAGTGCGCACAAGTGGAGGAGGAGTAGCTGCTGGAGACATCTGTCTTTTGGGTTTGATCTTTGTGATCTTTGTATTGGTGCTCATTCTATCTCTGAGGAAGTTGCGGGGTTTTTCACCTTCTTGGTTTTCCCCAGTGAAATGCTTTGTGTCTCTTGTCTCTTGTGTTTGATATGCTGCACATGTTGTTCTCTCAGTTAAGATCCTAGATCATATTGAATTAAATGATGAAAAAATAACATCTGCAACATTATCAAGTGGTAGCAGGTCTCTAGCAAGTAACCAATATGGATGGGAAATATTGGAATCCATAATCCTCCTTACCCACGCTAGAAATTGAATATTCAAGTTATGAAGTGAAAATATCAATAGATCCAACATATTGTGATTATCTTCATCTCCAATAAAAGGATCAATTCCAATAGAATCCCAAGTACCATTTCCAATCTTCCAACTAAGTCACTCACCCAACCTTTCCTTGGAAAACATTTTTAGAACATCTTCAACCTCTTCAACTGTAACAACTTCCCCAATTTTGGAACCTTCTTCATTGTTGAACATTCTTGGATAATGTCTCAATAATTGTAAATGGGATTCTAAATTTGTCTTATTATCTTGCTTGCATATCTCCTTAAAATGACAAACAACAACCTCTTTTATATATTTTTGATCAATAATAAGATCGTCATTCATATCCTTCAATTCCCAAAGAGCATTGTTAATTCTTCGCTAATTAGCATAATTGTGAAAGGATTTTGTGTTGTTATCACCTTGAGACAACCAGATTGGTCGAATTTTTAATCTCCAAGTTTCTTCATCTTGTTTAAGAATTTTAGCCTTTTTAGTTTCCATACTAATTAGCTTTTCCTTCCGAGAAGTGGAAAATAAATCTTCATAAAGCATGACCGATAAGGATTCCATCTTAGCTTCAATCTAAATCAATTCTTCCTTGTTTTCCATCTTCTTATCCTTTTCCCATTTTGGTACATCTTTCTTCAACGACTTCAGTTTATGTACCAACTTCTAAATAGGGGAAATATATTCATTTTGAGCATAAATAACCCAATTTGCTTTAACCATTTCACAAAAAGTAGGATCATCTAACCAAGTGTGATTAAATTAGAAAGGAACGTTCAGTGCTCTATTCTTAAAAACCAATTGAAGTACAATTGCCTTGTTATCTAAAACACCCATAGAGACCGACCAAGATCTAAATCTACCCAAAAATTCTCTAAGAACATCCGCCAAAAGGAACTTGTCTAGCCTCTTCGCAATGCCTTCCTTTCCAGTACGCCCATTTGACCAAGTAGGAACCAGAACATTTGGGACCACGTCAATAAGATTTGCACTATAAAAAATATTCCTAAAATAGTCCGCTAAAGCGTTAACCACTTTTCTGGACCCTCAAATTTATGTCGAAGACATAGTGCGGTTAAGGTCCCCAGCCACAATCAATGAAGGATCATTAAGCATACCAAAAAAGACAATGTTATCCCAAAACTCCTTGCGATGCTGATATGGCATATAAAAATTCAATATTTCGATGATTTTGTCAATACCACGAAACTTACCCTCAATGAGAAGACATACCATAGTGGAGTAAGGCTTGAGATCATCCTTAGCATGGTTCTAGGCCACCAATAGTCCCTTGGACTATCCACATGCATCCAACCCAGAACAATTCCAAGAAGGCATAATTTTTAGAAAAAAAAGACAAGCCTTATAACATGAAGACATTGTCTCTTGCAGAACAATAACATCTGGGTTAACCACCTCCAAAAGACGTTTAAGGGAAGCTTTTTTAGGGTAGCTACCAATCCCCCTAATATTAAAGGATAATAGGATCATTAAGGAACCTGGCCCCAAGGCAATCCTGCTCTAAGAGCCCCAAAATATTAGTGGGAGAGAGACCAATTATCAATAGAAAAATCGATTGGCCTGAGAGAAGAAACTAAAGGATTGGTAAATTTTTCCTTATCCACTTAGGGACCCTCATCATTTTTCAAGTCCTTGTTTGCTTTTTTTCGTTTTTTCTTCTGGGTAGTCACATTACGGCAACAAATAGAAGAGATGGGAATAAAGTCCTACTTATCCGAAGATTTCCTAGAAAAAGTAAGAATAGGGTTTTTTATCAAAACCCTTTTGCTAGGTAAAATGTAGCTATCATGTCATTTGTAAGAGAAAGAAAGGAAGTATCACCTAGTTAAAAAAAAATTGTACAAAAAATTTGGGAAAATATAAATTGATCAAATATTTTTAATATTTTATTAATAATTAATAAACGAACTAATTATGTTGATGTCGATTAAAATGGAATTATTTTAATTCCATTTTAATAATCATAATTTTTGGAGTGATAATACTAAATTCAGTATTGACTTAGTCAAAATTGATTTCTTAATGTACATGTATTATCACTATTTAAATGTTTGATGGTGGTTTGATGTAATTTATATTCAATACACAACCTAAATTACCTTTATTTTTAATTTGAAAAATTAAAAGTATCATTAGAATTAGGATAAAGAAAACATTATCTTCCAAATTTTATTTAAATTGTTTGACATTTAATTTAAGCATTATTAAATTTAGTCAAAATATATTATTTTAGTGAATTTTAATGAGCATTATCAAATCTAGTCAAAATATATTATTTTAATGAATATAAAATATGTGTTTTCTTTTAAAAAGTCAGAGGTTCAAATCCAAATCTATACAAGGGGCTCTTTTGTCCAATACACCAGAGATCTGATACACCGATTTTAATATATATATATATATTCAGATAAGCTACTATTTGGAGCTGAGTTAAAATAGAAAAATTAGATTTCTTTTTAGTGAAGTTCAGAGCGAGTTTAGAATTCCAATCTTCATTTTCTATTCGTGGACCGTGTCATTTCCCGAGTGAGGACAAAGCAACACTCCTGGTACATCGGTGAATATTTTTTATTTTTTCTACCAAACAGTCTTTTTAAACAATGCTCGCAACTATGTTGCAGTGATTAAGTTTACCCTTATCATTATTAGGTCTCAGGCTTAACTCTAGGTGGATGAAGGTAGTTTCGAGATAAGGAAAACCAAACACAAAGCAAAGAGGACGTTGTGGGGTTACTTTTGTGGTTCTTGAGAAACAAATCTGAAATGGGAACTATTGATTCTAACACTAATGTTGTTGGAACGAGTTCAACACCAATATGGCGATGGTGTCACAGGGACCGGCGCAATATCAAGGAGTTCCATCTGAAGGATACCCATATGAATATGCAGGAAATCCTTACTACCCATATCATCAATAATCAATATGCAAGAAATCCTCACTATCCATATGAAGGATATCAATATGTAGGAAATCCTCATGAGTATCCGCATGTTGCGCCAGTACAAGAAGCTCCATATGTAAATGTAAATGTGGTTGTGAATATAAATCCAAATGTGGTTTATGATAACAACAACAACCAGGGCCATAATAATAGCTATTATCAATTTCAACAAGTGACACCACAGCCACGACATCACTATTATCATCAACAAGTGACACCATCAGCCAGGGCTATTATCAATTTCAACAAGTGACACCACAGCCACGACATCACTATTATCATCAACAACGACGCTTACAACAACCACAACCAGAGAGACTTGAATTAATAATGCAAGGCCAAAGATCCGGAAGTGGAAGTGGGAGGGGCGTTGAATTAGTTGTCCATGATGAGTACAACCTTCCCGGATTTATCACTCGATATGCCAACGCAAAAGTTTTTGTTATTAAATATTCCAGTAAGGAGAACCTCCTTAGCAGTATTAGACATGGAGTATGGACAAGCACTTACAGTGGAAATTGAAAGTTAAACGAGGCTTACGCTGAAGCTGTCTTAGGGGAGCAAACGGTCCAGGGAGCTGGCACATCTAGTGCTTCAGCTAGTTCTAACTACCCTATATTCTTACTTTTTTCGGTTGGTTCTTCAATTCTTAACTGAACTGATATGTTCTTTCAATTTCATGTCATTCAATTCATTTTGGTCTGAATAGTAACCCTTATAATTTCATGGATAACATCTAATCTGGTTTGCGCGTTGGCATGTAGTTGAACAGAAGCTGTAATTTCTGTGGGGTGGCTGAAACGGTTGGACCTGTAGATTTCGGAGCGACAACAGATTTTTGGGAGTGGAAGGGGAAATTTCCTGTGAAATGGCACGTGGTTAAGGATGTTCCATTCGAACAAATTGTCCATATTAATCTGGAATGCAATGAAAACAGATCAATTATATGTAGTCGAGAAGGTGAGTTACTGGTTATCAATTGTCATATATTATATTAATGTAATGTTTCTATTCCATTCCAGCTCTGAAAATGATCAGATCTTTTAGTGACTAAATGAATCACTATCATGAATTTGTCAGGTTGAAAAGGAGATGGCGGTAGAAATGCTGGATATTTTTAAGAATGAATTTTTGACGACCTCATTGCTTGACGACATTATTGCATGGCCGCCAAGATGAAGGAGAGTGGAAGTATGGATAAGAAGGTCACCATCACCACCACATAATCATAAAGGAAGGAGAGTGAAAGTATTGATAAAAAGGCCACCATCACAATCACAATTACCATCACCACCACATAATCATAAACAAAAACAATAGCAATCTCAACACAATCAACAACAACTACAACTGCAGGAGGTAGAAGAAGAGGAGGCCATGGCGATCTGCTGCAGCAGTGGGAGTAACAACAATAACATGCAAGATCAAGACGAAGAGATTGACAACAATAAGCAAGAAGAAGAAGGGAGTAACAACAATAACATGCAAGATCAAGAAGAAGAAGGAAGTAACAACAATAACACACAAGATCAAGAAGAAGGGAGTGACAACAATAACACGCAAGATCAAGACGAAGAGATTGACAACAATACGCAAGAAGAAGAAGGGAGTAACAACAATAACATGCAAGATCAAGAAGAAGAAGGGAGTAACAACAATAACACACAAGATCAAGAAGAAGGGAGTGACAACAATAACACGCAAGATCAAGACGAAGAGATTGACAACAATACGCAAGAAGAAGAAGAAGGGAGTAACAACAATAACACGCAAGACGAAGAAGAGATTGACAACGATACGCAAGAAGAACGATGAGACTGATCTTAACAAGCAAGAAGAAGTGACTGATCAGAACAACGCGAGAGTATTTGAATGTGCAGAGAATCAAGGAACCGAGAGCGCTAGGCACATCCCAACTTACTACAACAACAAGAAGAGGCATGAACAGACTGACAACAATTATAAGCACGAAGAAGAGACTGGTCAGAACAACGCGGGAGATATTGAACGTGGAGAGAATCCAGAGAGCAATAGAACTGTGATTAGTGTAAACAGTCACAGCACAAGTAACAACAACGAGAAGCTTGAAGAAGTAGAAGAGCCTGACAACAATAACCATGAAGAACAAGGTCATAGCAACAAGAAGCAAGAAGAGACTCATGACAACAATAAGCTAGAAGGGGACTTATCCCAACAAATTTCTAGTGAGTGAAGAAAGTCATGAGATTCTGGGTACTATGGTTCGTGAGGGCAGTCAAAGCACAAATAACAACAAGAATAATATAGAGAAGAAGAAAAAAAAGAAAAACAGATCCAAGAAAAAGCATAAAAAGCCAGACGAAGAGATTTACAACAATAAGCCAGAAGAAGAAAAGACTGATCACAACAACGTCCAAAAAATTGAATGTGGAGAGAAGAATCAAATGACTGAGACCACTGTGATTAGTGTCATGACCAGCCACAACCCAAGTAACAACAAGGAGCAAGAAGAAGAGACAAAAGACTTTATACTGAAATTCCACATCTTCTGATTGTTCAACGTCTCTTCTGACTACTCAACATCTTCTGTTGCTGAATTTACTGTAATTTCTTTAGTTCTTGTCACGTTACGAGTTTTCACACATAATCATTGAATTAATGGTTGAAGCATGGAGTCATTGAATTATTGGTTAATGGTTGTCCACGGAATCATTGAATAAAACAAAATCAGTTTGATGTTTTTAGATGGCATGCGAATGAGTGGATTTGCACTTCATGTAACTATAAACTAAATTGTCCACCCACGTCGGGTCATTGGTTGTTACCACGGTTCCTACCTCGTCTCCTATTAGGTTGTCCTTGTTGGTTTTGCGGGACTCGTTGGTTCTGAGACTGATTTTGCTGGGCATAAACCTGGCCTTGTGGAGTGGGAGGAGCTTGAGGTTGGGTGGTTGTGAGCGCGACCAGTGGTGGGGCAGGGCAAGGGTAATAAGCGGGAGGTGTTGGGGGGGCATACCCTTGCGGATTGTTACCCTAACTAGGTGTCGCATAAGTGGGTCTGTGGGCAGGAGAAGTCTTGGAAGGCGGAACGTAAGAAATTGTCACGTCGGAGTGACCCATTGCACACGAAAAATCAGGGCCATAGCTCATGGTAGACTGTGCAGGACTAGGAGTGGGGTTATATGAGGGAGTTGGTGCAGGGGGTATAGGTAGTTAGGGCCTACTATTGGACGCAATGTGACCAATGACACTATCAACAACATGAGATTCCCCTGGCACATCCTTCCGAGAAGCGTTGCCACGAGGGGCGTCGGGTAAAATTGTGTAGAGATAGTTGGATTGGGCCTAAATGAGGTTGAATTGCTGGGCATTTAAAATATCATCTTCTTATGTCTAGGGACATTCAGATGCCACATCCTTAGCGATGGCTGGTATGAGATATTTCAAGAACCAGTTTAAAAGGATGCATTCATCCAGTTTGATCTTGCATAAACTATGTCGCCAACGCCATTCATGGATGTGGTCCATGCTATGGGTAGCGGTATTCTGTCAGCAAGACAAAAGGATTTTTATGTCGGTGTTTTATCTCACATGCAGTTGGAGAAACTGCAAAAACATGCAGGCTAGCGATGTGAAAGTGAAGTGGGTGCCATGAGGATGGTCGATGTACCACTTGGCCGCAATGCCAGTGAAAGTCCTTTGGAGGAGGTGTAGTCTAACTGAGTCATTAACTATGGAGTTCAAAGAACACCACATGTCGAAGGACATGATGTGGTTCTGGGGATCCTCTTCGGCCTTCCCCTCGAATTTAGGGATATTGGAAGGGACTTTCATAGGCATCAGGGACCATGTAGGATCATGTCTAATGGGATCGTTCGTCAACCATGCCAGATTGGGAAGGTTAATACTAGCCATGAAAGGCAGACTCACAGCTATAGGAGATCCATGTGGTGGTAAATTCAAGGCGGGGTTCCCTAAAGGAGGATTCTCAACAAGCAGATTCCCTACATGGGGGTTGCTAGAGGAAAGGTTTCACATCGAAAAATAACCTGTGTATGGGTTCCCCATTACAACATGTCCGGTAGTTGGATGCCCTATGGGAGAGATTCTAGTCGGTGGGTTCCCAAGTATCGGGTTCCTGGAAGGGGGGTTTCCGGGGGGATAGTTCCCAGAGGGTGGGTTCTCTATCACAGTATGGTTGGAAGGTATGTTCCCCATGGGAGGGGTACTAGTGGTGGTATTCCTTAAAGGGATGTTTCCGGTGAGAGGCGCCCCAACATTCGGGTTTCTCGTTGTAGTGTGGCTACTAGGAATGCTCCCTATAGGAGGGGTAGGACCTCCACTTGAACCTTCTCTAACTATGTTTCCAGTGAAGGGGTTAGGGTTACCACTAATGGATGGAGGGATGTGACTAGCCATGGTGCTATGTGTGGATGAGAGATATGACTGATAAGGATCGGTCTCAAATGCAACTCTTTCAGAAAAGGATGTCGGCAAGAGTGAACAATGTCGGCTAGGGGTGTGATGAAAACGGTCCAAAGAACTCAACTGCGGTGACTGGCCCCAAATCATGCGAGAGTACCTTGGAGGAGAAATGATGCTGAAATGACATAAGTGCAGAGGGGACTATAAAAACACTCAAAAATCCAACTGCAACCATGTGTGCAGAAGGAGAGCTCTCAACAAAGCAGTACTAAGGCGGACAACAAACTCTAAAACTCTATTGTGATTGCATATCACAGCAGACGATTAGCAAAAATGGCTAGAAATCCAACAAGCAGCACCACCTAAAACAAAAAGACTCACTAACCTATGAGGTATGAGAGAATGCAAACACTTAATTAAAGAGTTGGAAGCCCTCGCAAACTGTATCCTCTGCAGGGAGATGAATTCCACAGAAAATATGGCCTGAAAGAGCAAAGTGGCTAAGGGATATCCCCCTACCGAGGGGGATCCCCGATACAAGATCCCTAGAAGAATGGTGACTAGGCCACCATGTTCATGGCATGTCCAGAAAGGTAAATTCTTAGCTTTAGTCCTTGGGCCGATGCACCCCTGGTATGGTGGCCTGGCAATACAACGAGGACTACGAGCAAGTGCCCTTCAGAACTAAGTGGAGAGAGCCATTCCACCTAGTCTTCTGGAACCAGTCTCATGACTTGCCATCCTAAGGGAGAGGAATTTTTGACAAATTGGATTTAACCGTTCCAAAAAAACTAGGGGATTTTTTTGGTTCCCTAAGAGACAACAACTATGTTTCATATGTAAATGGAAAAAGGGGGGTTATTTGGATTCCTACCCCCAGTGCCCTACCTAGCTATCATATTGTTTTCGGTCCCCAAGTGGGGTTAAATGTGTGTTCAGTTAGGTAAATTTTTAGTCTTGCTTGGGTCTTAAGGGGTGAGTGGGTGCACAAGTGGTGTGAACAATCCCGATATATGCTAAAAATAAATACAGAAATAAACAACTGAAACTGAGAAGAAACTATGATAACCGGTCGTACTGCAAAGAACATTAAACCGAGTCTACTATGTGCAGCAACCATTCATAAATGGAATGTTCATCAACTTATAGACTCAAGCAAAAAGTTAGTTCTATGCAATATCGACAACTCAAAATGATGAAAACAACCAATAAAGGGGATTGAAAACGGTCACAACCGGGAATCAAACAGTCAAATTGAAAAGTTCGGGGGTATGGGAAACAAGTTCAAAGGTCTATAAGTCAATCTCAGAGCGCTTCTGTCTAAGGAACAAAAGCGCTTTAGGCGCACACTGTGCAGAAAGAGAGGCGCAGCAAAAGCATGTATGGGACACACACACTTTCAGGAAGAAAAGGGTGCTCTAAAGCACACTTAAAAGGCTTAAAGGAGTGCTTTGGGGTGCCCTTAATAGGATTAAAGAAGCCGTATGGGATGGGAAGAAAGAAAAATAAAAAACAACTCAAACAGAGGTTGAGCAAGGGGTCAGAGGGATGGGTAAGGCTGGTTTTACAAGCCAGACGTTAGCTAGGGAGCTAACAGTACTGAAAAACAATCAGACTAAGATATCTAACAAACCAAAAATTACATAGTAAACACGGTCAAACAGATAGAAGAAACAACCGGGGATCTGTAGGGATCGACCCAGTGATGGTCGCTAGTTCTATTGGTGGTACTTTTGCACTCCAACAGACAAATGAGAGGGTTCTACTGCTTAAAGAAGTTGAGGTAGAGAATGCGTAAGAAGATGGTTCTTACGGTGCTGGTGTGTGAGACAAGCGTGGTAAATCAAAGTGAAAACAAATAAAATCTATACTAAACTATGGAAATAAGAAACATGAACCAAAATAATCATATGCAACATCCACAGTAACAGGCCATAAAATATGGAGACTACCTATTTACCAGAAATTACCTCGGTAAAAACACATGCATTTACAAACTATCAATTTTCCATGCATCCGCAAAATATATGAAATAACTTTTATAATGTTCATAAAGAATGGAATTACATGGATAGAGTTACCTCTTTGGGAATATGGGCCCTTGTAGCCGAGAAGCGTGAAAACCTCCTTTGATGGTTCTATCCTCCGAATAACGTATTAAACCGGGTGCAAGGTATAAACCCAAATGGTAGCAGGGAGCCAAAGGGGATCAATCGGCCAAGGGGATTTGCAGAGTGGGATATGGATGGATGAGGGTTGTGCGAATGCAGTACAATGGATATGGTGAATGGAACTAGGGGTGAGAGAGCTCCGAACAAAATGGATTTTGAAATATTGTTGTGTAAAATGGGGGGGAATATGACTTATATCATGTGGTTTAGGGTTTTGAATCCCTAAAACCACTTGTGGTTTTTCTTTTTTGAATTTCACCACTGGTAAAATTTGAATTGAGGCAGGATTTTGCATTTGTCGGGACAACCCCCCTATTTTGGTGGACACCTCCTTTTTAGGGGATATCCCCTATTTCGGTGGAGGTTGTCCAAAAGGGGGTTTAAAACTCAGGAATGGGTTCTTATGCACAAATGGGTTTATTCTTTGGGAATAGGGGTCCACAACATGTCATTTGGTGTGTGGTCAATTTTCTTATGTTAACAATATTCATGCCATCCTTTAGCGTGTCCATAGTTTCTACAATGTCTTTTAGCTGTTGTTATTAGAAGTCTCTTTATCTTCAAGCCTTGTCATCTTTTACAAGGACAATAACATTTTCGATCCTTCGAATCCCCCGATGCAGATCCCACGCATCCTTGGCATCCTTGAGGAATGTTATGTGACATTTTTCCTCACCAAACTTTCAGTGATGATTGTCTTCAAAAATCAATTTTAGTGGTTTAACTATTTGTAATGCAATTAACAAAATAAAATTTTTGTGTATTATGAATAGTACAGAATAGGCCCTACACCCTTTGAAAACCATCACAAGTATAGCAACAGTGTTGAAGCTATTAGATATTTAGGTGTCTATATATATTAGTGTTTCGTCGGATATCCGACTTACAGTGACCTAATAAACGTTGTCTGACAGATAAGGCATTGATTGAGTAACTGGTCGGTTTTTTGACACCCTAATGGTTGACTTGGTCAACCATCAATTATCTAATGGTCCGTCGCATATTCGACGAATGTCAAGCATTTAAAAGAAACAAAACTACATGTAACTTTCGAGAATTTTTCGATTTTATCCATATTGTCGGATTCCATCGTCAGATTTTACTCCCTTATGAGTTAGTGTAGGAAAGCCTACAATGGTCACAAGAGCATACTGGGGGACGCAAAGTCAAAGTTCATTACTCTTTAAGTGGAACAAAACTGAAATAAAAATACTAAGATAATATAAACTAAGAAATTGAAATATTTTTAGTGAGTTTGTGGTCTAGTACCAACAAACGTTTAAATTTAATGACTGGTTAGTAACTGAAAGAAAATAAAGGTAAACAAAATTGCAAACCATGAAAAAGACGTAGACCCCCCCAAGGGAAATGGGGACTGGGAACTGGGTAGCCCACTAATTTTATTATAGTTTTTACAATTTATAAGTGTTTTTGGTCCTTTATAAAATAGACCAACACACTTACAATTTATTTAAAGACAACTTCCTTTTTGAGAACGGTAGAAGAGAGAGGGGGGTCTTGGATGGCCCATATCTTCATAATTCTCCATAACCTCCTTCTACTTGTTAAAAAAAAGACAAAAAAATCCACCTGAAAGGCACTAAAGATTCCAAATAAAGCGTTTAGAAGCTTACAAAAATTTCCTGATCTTAAGTACTTGAAAGATAGAAATTTAAATGAGCACAAGTATAGATTATAAGGAAGCTAGATATACTTACAAAAAATGAAGCTTTTAAAGCTTAGATCTAGTCTTTTTTTTTTTTTTAATGAGTGCATGCTTAGAACAAAATAGATTTTGATATTCTTGAAAATGAATCTACTTTGATTAAGCATGCAATAGTAACCAAGAAAAAATTGTCTAAAAGTGAAGGAGGTAGAGATAGAAGAAAGAACCCAAGTGTGAGTATCTGGATCTATGGATTCTATTGGTGGAAAGCAAGGGGACTATGTATTCTTGAGAATGGTGAAGAATATCGAGGAATCAACCAAGCACGACCACCTCTTCAGACTAGGAAACTTGCACAACTAACAAAACTTGCAAAAAGGGAATTAGATCTGGTACTTCCTACATAAGAGGTTAGAATAGCATGCAATATAACTAAATATAACATGCAAATCCTAAATCTCTAAGCATAGAAAAATAAGTAAATTAAATTGAACTACAATTATTTAACCTATGGGTTGATATCAACTTTCAAAAATCCATATTAATAACCATAAGAAGCAAAGTAAAATAGCTACATAGTTACCTCATACCAAGACAATGCATCCACACACAAGGAATCTACACACCATGGACCTCTAAAGTCTTTCTATTAAAAAACAGTATTACAATAAGCTCAGAGCTTTAGCAAAGGTTCAACACTCCAACCATCCAGAATTAAAGGGATGCACTTGCTTTTATAGCCCACGAGGGCGATTTTTCCCAAGGAGGGTGAATTTCCACATGTGAGAAGAGGGTGAGTGATATGAGGGTAAAATGGATTTAATTTAGGGACAAGAGGGAGTGGGAGGCACCACTTCTCAAGAGGTTGGTCTCCTTGCCTCTCATGATGACACCTTTTTCTCATAAATGTGCCCCCTCTCAAGAGATGCACCCCCCTTCCTCGGTAAATGCACCCACCTTCAATCATATATTCAATCAAGCTTGGAGCATGAGTTAAACCCCCCCCCCATAAACTCACCAACCTATTTTCACCATTGAAGAGGACTGAAACATGTCCCATACGTGTTTCCCTAAATCATGGGATGCTGATTTTTTCCATTTATTTGGCTTTTTATTCACTTTTTCGAGAGAAAATGAGATTAAGTGATTAAAAATCACTAATTTCACTCTCAAAGTGGGTACATAGGTAAATTGGGTGCACTTGGTTATAAAATGAGCACCTACATGGCATATATGCCTCCTCGTACCACTTTTTTAACTTATTGAATTTTTACAATTAAAATATCTTGTTTTTGTGGGAATTTTTTATTAACGAAAAATAAAAAAAACTAAGGGGGACTTAACGCATCTACATAAGACTCTAGGTTAATGAATAGCATGGTAACATACATTAGAAACTTGGCTTTAATAACCCCCCAAGGCCTAACCACTAGGACAATTAATCCAGCTTTAGAGGATTAAGTGAAAAAATTGAAAATTATAAATCGCTAAAAAGCAAGATATAATTAACAAGTAAAAAAAACACTCTAGAGTAATGTACTAATGAATAAATCTTAGTAGGCCAATCCTGTTACAAAGGGTCATCATGCTATGCCATTTTATTACAATTCCCCCATAGGGGTATGGAACACACGTTAAGAAAAAACGGGGCCAAAAAAAGGCCTGGATGAACTTCTGAACTTTTGAACTTGAACAAGTAAATGTTCAATCTCTTGGTGGCTCAATTGCAAGTCCATCCAAGTGAAAACTTGGGGGTAATAGGTACAATATACCTTTAAGTTTATAAAATTAACTCATATTTTGATTTGCTAAATGATTTACAACTTTAAATGATGGACCTATGATAACTTTTCTCTTTAAATTTATTATTTTGAGCAATATGATGTTGTGATGATACGATTGGGACTTTGTTTATCTTTTGTTTTGATATCATTTCTATTTGTTTTACTTTTTTTCCATTATTTCATCTCTTTCCTTCATAATTTTTTCTTGTCAATTATTTGTGTATTTGATGCAATCTAACTCAACATCACTTCATGCAACAAAACTCAACATAATTTTACCATGTGTCGTTGAGGTTTTTACCTAAACACAATAGGGGGCACAAAATGAAAAATAAAAATAAAAAAGTGTAGTGATATGAACACATATGTGGCTAAGAATGATCACGTTATCCCTTTGAGTGCATGCCATACATAGAAAGACAACAAACCAAATGGTTTTGGGGAGAAGTATATAGGGCATCGGTCCTAATGGTTTGACAAAGTAAGGGTGTTTCACTTCAAACAAAGCATGCTTAGGGTTTAAAAAGATGGTTTATGAAGAGATGTTGACTTGTGAAGAAATTAGGGGCCTTTAAATACCTAAATTATAAAAACTAGAAAATGGGCCCTAAATGAGAGATCTAGGGTGCATGAGTAATGCACATGTTGAGAAAAGTGTTGTTATTTTGTCAAAGCATAGTAATGATGATGATGATGTGGAAACAAGAAGACAAAATGAATCTTCATAATTTTGGTACCAGTCTTGGTACCAACACCTACAGGATTCCAGTACTGGTCGAACTTATTTCATGCTCTCAGTCATGAAATATTTCAATCATATCTATATATGGATCGATCTTATTATGCCTACCAAGATCACCTAAATTCCCACCAAGGTCATCTAAGTGCCCGCCAAGAAACCTAAATTCCTGCCAAGTCACGTAAATGCCCACCAATACAAGCTAAATGCTTGCCAAGTTACCTAAATGCTTTCCAAGGTCACCTAAAATTCCCACCAAGGTCATCTAAATGCTCTCTAAGTCACCTAAATGCTCTCCATGTCACCTAAATTCTTTCCAAGTCACTTAAATTCCCTGCAAGTCAAGTTAAATTCCCTTCAAGTCACCTAAATGCCTGCCGAGTCACCTAAATGACCACCAAGGTCACCTAAAATGCTTGCCAAGGTCTTCTAAATGTTTGCCAAGTCACCCAAAATCTCGCCAAGTCACCTAAATTCCCACCAAGTCACCTAAATTCCCACCAAGTCAAGCTAAATTCTTTCCAAGTCACCTAAATGCCTTCCAAGGTCACCTAAAATGCCTGCCAAGATCATATAAATGCCTTCCAAGTCACCTAAATGCTCACCAAGTCAAGCTAAATTCCTACCAAGTCACCTAAATGCCCACCAAGGTCACCTAAGTGCCCTCCAATGCACTTGAATGCAGGCCAATGCACTTACATATAGAGGGGTGAAAAAAGATCCTATATGCAATTGGATTGTGGTCAAGAACATTATAAATGTGCAATGTTGTCAAGAAAAATTTATAGATGAAAGAGGTGAGGTATGTACCCAATAAGGTCTTTGTGTTGCATGATGTCTCTCTACTATCATAGTGAGAGGTTAGGGAGTGTATTTGGGATTATGAGTACACCCCATGGGACAACTGTTCAATTCATCAAGAACGTTCACATTTATGGTGATTTCTGTGAAGATGCCAAGTTTTTCATAAAATACATGCACTAGGTTTTCATGACACACTTGCAACATTGAGATGAAACAACATTCCCAAAATAGTTAGATCCAAATTGGCATTTGTAATAGAATCATCAAATCAAGGTTTCATAAATGTTGAAAGACCATGTACGATAGCTCAAGAAATGCACAATAGAAAATCTAATTAAAATATGTTTATTATCTCAAACATTTACAAACTATCTAGAAATGGATCGAGATTACCATAACTATCTCACTTGTTTTATAACTTCCAATGCTATGATATGCCCTACTTACCTTTTTAACAACATTTCTTCTTCAGAAATTATCATAGTATATAGGTAGAACATTAGGTTGGGCCAACTTATTAAAGTAGATTTATGAATATTTATGGGTGAACCTCACAGATTTATGAAGATTTATTGGATTTAACAAATTATAAAAAATAATTTATCTTGGACTTCTCTCATGTTGCATATCCACTTCATGCTCTCTTTCACAAACTTGTTAAGAAGATAACATTCCAATAGTATTTAGTGAAACAACACATATATACCAATGCCTCATATATGAACTCATATTTTTCTTCTACAACACAAAATCCTATTGCATATTAGTATTTCCAGTCCTTCATATTCCATTAAGAATTACTCAACATTATAACTAAGATCTCCATGCAATCGTCCAAGCTATCAAACAATGGAAACTAATCATATAGAAACATTATTGGCCACACATGTATGATCACATTGAATAATTTTGTGAATATGTCAAGAGAAAATATAAAATAAGTCATATCGCGCAAGTTATAATACAATAATGCAAGTTTATAATAAAATTTATGACAAAGTAGACTGCCCTTAAATGGCCTGTCAATGTACATGTATCAAAAAGTACAATGATGTTACACAAGTGTATCCCAAAGTATATCTACCATAGTAGACTACACATCAAAAGTCGAGCTTCCTCTTGTTTTTTGTTGACTTTGATGCATCATGCCTCTATAGAACTGGTGTGTATCTTTGGAGTCTCCAAATCAAAGATCAAATTTCTTGCTCAACTAACTGCACTAATACATTAGCACTAACAAACTTACAAAAATAAATTACAACTCAATTACTTATAACAAACACTCACTAAATCCATCTAAGGTATCGATTTTTGTGGTTTCCTCCTCGTCAAAATCCTCTTTACAATTTTTCTCTACAAATAAAAGATCATATCTCCATTATTTCAACAATTATCAACATGTGCATGTAAAAATATTAAAGCACTTTGTAATGAATGGACATCTCATCAAAAAAATACACTTCGGGACAGGAGACTAGGTTCTTGTGTATGAATTAGAGTTGTAGATTTAACATCATTCGCAGTCGCATCCACAACTAGATTAGAGGGGCCATGCACTACTTCTTCCAACGGCTACAATCACCAAATGCTGAAATAGCTAGACATGCGTGAATAAACAATCTAACGTGGATAAAATATGTACACATATTGAAATAGATACCTTTGTGTGATTTCTTCCCATCGTTGATGCAACAATAACTGCTGCATCAATGGCCCATTGAAATCTAGCATGGAGGACTCTCCAGCATGATTTTGTAAACATGTGAAATAAACATTAATAAAAACAAGTTCTGCATGGAATTGAAAGTTAATTAACAACTATCATCATAGGCTATATATTACCATGGAATCAGTAGGGATCATGGACACCCAACCTCTTTCTGGAAGAGGTCCATTTATAAAGACACAATCCTTGGAAACATTTGTACTTCGGGGAGAAGCAAATAAAAGCAGTGGTGCTCGGATTTCGATTGATGCCTATAGTCACATAGTTTTATCATAGTTAGACATGCACATATGAACCAATGAAATAACATGTATTAAAAATCTAACATGTTGAAATAGTTACCATATATCTGATGGTGCACGACCATGGTAGGCATGGTCACATTATGTGCACGCGTGAGGCTTAGTGGCAGTATCTTGATGCGTCGATCCACCTCCACTACTAGATGGTATTGCATCATGGGGAGGTGATGGCTATACACCAACAGGGATAGATTTCCCTTACTGGCCCATACGATCAATGATGGTGCTATGGCAAACAATTGCCTGAGCTACACTCAAGAATGACTCTGGTGTCTATGTTACCATATCACGTGAAGGTTTACATATGGAATAGGAAACTACCTGTGAGGTGGAGGTACTTGGCGATTGGAATCTCAAAGCCTGACATTGGGATGATTTTGAGTCATCCCATGACCAACAACTTGGATCTCCAACATGTCAAAATAATTGACAGGTTTTCCCAGCACAAACTTGTCATACATATTTCTAAGGAAATACAAGGAAATTTCCCTCTTGTTGTGAGGTGGCACATCAAAAACCATATACCACCGATCCATCCAATTCTCTTGGAATGGTGGATATATGCACCACTCATTAGAGATGTGGGGTCTGTTTGTGTTTGGAATTTTCCCATTTTGTGGCTCCATAAACAAGGAAAATATATGCTCTTTGGTGATCTTAACTTTTTTGATGTCATTGTAACTCAACCCATCTGCATAAGGTTTCCCTTTTCTTTCTTTATACGATGCAATGTCATATAGGGAACCATTTGATTGGTTAATGGTGTTTTTGATTCTATCTAGTGACTCTACGAGAGAGAAGTGGAGTTGGTCTCCTCCCCTACATGCCCCCCCAATCTCTTTGAGCCTTGCTATCTCTCGTAGTATCTCTGCATTGGGATCCATGCTAGCCACTGCAATCATAAATACAAAAAAAAAACGTATACATGGTATAATGGCATCTCTTAGAAATGAAAAAATGTACAAGTGTTACAAATAATGACATGAGTATTTATAATTTAATATTTAAAATTTAACAATTATAAACTAGAGAATCAACATAAAAAAATTGCCATGTTAATTTTTTGTTAAATTGGTCATGAAAATGCATGCCTACACACTAAGATGTTCCTTAAATACGAAGAATTGTTATTACTACTACAAACTAAGTCTTGTGACTCTAACTTAGAATGTATTTATATGCTTGTAGATTTGTGGAAAAAGGTTTTGAGTTAATCACATCGATACATGGTGAAGAAGGTAAGCCTGTAAGAGATTGTAAAATGCATGTGTTTTACAATTAAGTTACATTATAAAATACATTATCAAGATGATTACTGTCTCATTGAAAGTGGTCCCAAACCACCTTGGATACTCGTTTTTATTTGAGTGTGTTATGTTGGTTGAGTTACCACCACTTTATGTAAGGGATTATTGATAACCAAGTACACTTTTTTAGTTAGTGTATCTTCTATGTGGTCCCTCTTGGTTCCATGTTAGTGTTAACACAATGCAAAATTTTGACTATCCAACCAATGCAAAAATTACTTGGCCTAACCATAGGAGGTATATCACCAATAAGATTTGGCGCAATACTAAAAATGGAACTTGATGCAACTATAACATTAGATCTCTTAGTGCAAAGAAAATTTGGGGCAATGAGAGTTTTTCATGTTCTAGCACACCAAATTTTGTTAAGTTTCTAGCATGACAAACACAATTCTATCCTATTTTTTTAGGAGGAGGAACAAAATATAATTTGTTTTAAGGTTTATATAAGACAATTCCATGCAATGCAGGAATTCACCATTGGATTCAAAAAGAGAGCAACCTAGTTTGGAATATATTGTAAAAGTCCTAAAGCGATTATCAAGTACCTAGGAGCTTTGCATAATCATGGTAGGAGATACGTGATTCTTTTCAAACTAGAACCATTGATGAGTCTTTTGTACAATCACAATACCTTGAAGGAGATAAGAAGAAACTATAGTCCAATGGGCTTGTGTGTAGACAATTTGTTAACACGGATGGAAATGGATCTCTCTAGACCTAAATGATATGGATCTAGCACAAAAGAGTACACAACATAAAATATTTCCTAGTTAGATTATATTGCAGGGTAGATGAATTACCTTTTGATCGAAATCCCTTTCTCTTCGCTTGATTTGCTTTCAATCCTTCGATCTCCAGCTACAAAACAAGATAGAAGAGATGGAAACAAGCAAATGACGTGAAAGCATATATCTATGAATCTAACTAGATAAGCGGTCAAAGAAGCAAACTATAAATGATATTACAAGACATAACACATTTATGGAAAGATGTTTATATTAATGAAAATTGCAGCAGATACAAAGTGAGAGGAGTTACAACCAAAGCTTTGATGTCACGACTCCAACACAGACGATCTTGCCTCAAAGATCCAAATCCTCCTAACTTCTTATGGATGAAGAAGATGATCTTGAGCAAATTTCACCAGTATGAGGGTGCATAATCCTTCCTACTCCTCTATGGAGAGAAAGGGGTTGTATTTATAGGGCTAGATGGATAGAATAGGTTGAATATTTAGGGGACATATCTAAGGGATTATCCCAATGGGTTAGGGAATCGAAGGACACCTATCCACATATCCAGGGATAAGCCTCCACATCATCAAGCATCGAGAAATCGCTTGAAGCTTCCTTTCATCCACTTTAACCAACTCTGACGCACCTTGCACGAAGGCAACCTACGTTAGAACTAGCTCACTGCGTCCTGTACAAAGGCACATTGTGCTAGCAACGCTCTCTGCTAAGGTGCAGAGTGCATCACCTTGAGTTCGACTCTCCTTGCATGAAGGCAAGGTGCATCAGGGTGACTAACCAAGGTAAATGGAAAGGATAACAACCTTCCTTCTGATGTCTTATCCCAGGGAACTTCAGGGATTAAGGCATTGGGATGAGACATAACTCATGATGATGAGATTTTGGTGTAATAGAATTCCCCCCAAAGCATGAACCGGATAAAATAGAATGGGTGAAGTGCTTTGTAATATAAAGGAATGAGGCAAGAATCATCGGTTGGAAATGAACTTCTACAGTACAACTGAATCTGATATACATGTCTCACATGACTCATAACATGGATGTCAACCAATACATTGCAGATCCATGATAGCAAAGACTGACTGAACACAATCATGGCTACTAGACACAATCATAGATCCATGATGAGATGATAACACAACCACGACCAATACAAAGTGGATCCATGTAATATGACTCAAAACTTTCTCTGTCACAACCTAGGTGAGATTTATGACTTAACCCAGGGTCTTCAACCCGAACCTGCAATGATACGAATCTAACCATGTGATTACAATGTCTTGGAGTCGAACATGGTAGAAACCACTTGATTACCGGTCATTGATGTATACCGTTAACAAGCGCGAGGGAAATCACCATCGATGTCAATGATTCCCAAGGTATCATAGTACATACCATCAACTGTGAATCAATGAGATGAGGTCGAACACTTGATGGAATCTTTCAATCAAGGTCCAATTATATGAACTCATGTTGAAAACGAGGTAACCTGCCATTAAGGGATGCAGGCCCAAGGTACTTGATTGGTTACTAGATTCAATCCTTGGATGAGGTGTTGAAGTCAACAAGAATGGATCCATCGAAGGAGGGCCATGATGGATCCCCCATCATCGACACAAAACATGATCATATATGTTTGGGAGTAAATCGGATAGTAGAGTAATGTTTGGGACTGACTTAGGGAAGACCGACATGATAGAAGGTAGAATGTCTGTAGATAGTGAATTGATGAAACATGCCTCTCTTGAACATGGGCATAGCATGAATTGGCAGTATTGACATGACGAGAATGGCATCAACCCCTAATGCAACTGATAATGGAAGCATTCTTTGGATAACTCAAAGGAGTGAAAGGACTCATCGAACTGATGTGACTCGAGGACAAACGGATTACCCAAGTACTGGATGCATATGCAAACAAGTGCCATGTCCAAGAGTGACTAAGTACTGCCATAATTACTATGAAACATAAACTCTTTCCTTATCCCCATCATGATCGATGAGTACCTCTTTTGTTTTTTAACAAGCTTGAGGAGGGTAACAGATGCTCGGTATAGCTCATCCTTCGGACGAGTCCAATCCCAAATGTTTTACGAACCTGAGAGAGGAGGGGTTCATCCCAAAACAGGCACTTCAATGTTAGTTTTTAACAAGTCCAAATATAGTAAACTCGGCGTCATTTCATGTTTCAAGAGTTTGAAAAGAACTAAAGAATACTCCAAAGGTTCTTTTTCGTAAAAGTTAGTCTCCTCATCCGAAAAAGTATAAAACAATATGAGAAGAACTCCTCTAGTCATGATTAACCAGAGTGTTCATTTTTCATAAATAGTGCCTCCTAGTCTGAAAAAAAGGGTAAACTATCACCAGAATGATGATCATTCAAATACTTTTACAAGCGTGAAGGAATCAAGTTCGCTTGTCGATCTATTCATATTTAGGGAGTCTAAAAAGAGCTTAAAAAGAAACTCTGAGGGGTTCCTTTTTCGTAGGAGTTTTACGAGCCCAAAAAAGTGATAAAATACAACTCGATGACTCATTCTCACCAGTTTACGAGCACAAGAAAGGACAAAAGAAAGTTTGATGTCATTAATATTTGAATTTAATGAGCGGGATAATATCACAAAAAAATGCTCGAAGAGTCTTTCACACTTGACAACAAGCATGAAATAACCACGATGACCGTCGAAAAGTTAGAACATTGCTTTATTGTAGCTGGAGACTCCAAAAACTAAGTCAAAATGAAAAAATCAAGTTTTCAGACATGGAAATGTTACGAACTATAGTAAAAATGACCCACAAAAGTTAAAATCAAAAGAGGAATATTCCATTTTTGGTATAAAAGGGCCAAATAGTAAAAATTAGTTACTATTGTTTTTTACCAAGTGTAGAGGAGTGAAAACACCGTTTGGAGCTAATTTTCAAACGTCTACTACGGAGGCTACGGTCCACTGTTTTCTGTCACGTCAACGATAGGTAATCCTAAACTTTGTCCAACATCTTTCTAGTGGATTAGATTTTTTATTTATGTTTTTTTTAGGGTTTTGGGCTTGTGAATGAGGGGATTATGCGCATTCTAGTTGACATGCTTTCCCCTTATGAGAAGTGCATCGAGGGCTTTCTAACGCACTTCTCGTATGGTGGAAGTGCGTCGTCGGTGCCCTGTATACAAATTTGGTGTGCATCAGTGCAATCCCATGGGAAAAACTAAAAAATGGGGAAAAAATTGTCTAATCCAATGGTTGAAAATGATGCTAATGTTTGTTTAATTGGTATTGGGACAGGTTTGGGCTCACACCATGGTCCAATGGAAAGAGAGAGAGCATGAAATGGAAGATGCACAATCGGCACATGACCCGAATTCGATGAATGCATTACAGGAATGCGGCTTGTTGAAGTTTTTCCATGTACAAGGCATGAGGGCCCAAGTACAATTACTAGACTATTTGATCGGATTGTGGGATCCATATCAGCAACATTTCTATGTGGGTACCCATATCCTTACCTTGGACATAGAGGATACATAATTTCTGACGGGGTTATCCAGGAGGGGTGCCCCAGTTTTATTATCTTGTCCGCGGGGCAACGATCAATCTATAGAGGACTTGGTTGCTCGGTGGTGTACACCTGGTACCCCAAATGCTTGCTTGGAAAATTCCCATCAAGCACGTACGAGACAGAGCACTACAGACATTTTTGTTTATTATCGAGAGGGTGGCAAGGAGTAGAGATCCTCATCAGGCCACCAAGGCCCACATTCTCTATGCCATTGAGTGCATGGAACCCATAGTCTTCAACTGGTGTGAGGGGATCCTCACCAACATTAGAGAACAACTCACCAGGTGCATCCGGGGTGAACGAAAAAAGTTCGGATATGGGTCGATCGTGGTCTTGTTCTTCTTGGAACGGGTTCCTCTACTAAGGCCACAAGTGGAGATAGAGGATCTTGATTCGCGAGATTTTCACATGGTCAGGTGGTCTGAGGTTATGGCCCGCCATGGTGACGGGGGGGCCATCATTAGCTATGGTCCCATCTTCTTCAAGTGGTTACGAGGAAAACTCCTCATGGTCAAGGACTATCCGTCTGCGGGCATGGAATTCAGAGGTGACCCAAAATTGGCCCTACCTGAGGGTGAGAAGTGGTGGAACCTAGGTAAGAACGAAACTATGTTTTCGTTTTTGTATTTTATATTTTTTTTATGTTTTTGAGTAGTGTTGATGTTTCATTGTATTTTTGATGCAGACATTGGCCCATCTCGACCGGCAAGGTCTTCTCCCATCGAGAGGAGAGGAGTGGTATGAGACATGGGGGCTGCACAACAGGATGCAGCAGAGGAGTTAGATGAGTTGAAGGATAACCTCTAGAGACTGATGGTGGATATACAAGACATATCCATCGATGATCTTCCTCGCAGGTACCATCGCCGTACAGTTGGAGTTTCTAGATGCTTCGGGCAGTTGCTCCGTAGAGTATCCCGAGCGATTATCTACTATCATGAGCATCCTTAGGGATAGCTCATACATGATCTATACATACTGAAAGCTACAAGCTTCATAATTTTTGTATCTATGACTTACTGAAAGCTCATATGCTTCTGATTTTGTACCAGTACTACATTTTTGTATTGTATCGACGTGATGATATTTATATATATATAACACTATTCACAGCTTTATACATTATGTTTGATTGATGATTATGGGATCTTGTACATGTTTAGCTTATACTATAAATAATTTACATGTTATGTCGTTTTTTACACATTTGTTTGATAGAATGTTTATGCATGTGCAATGTACTAATCCAATATGAAATTGGACAAGGAGTCAGCGATGGTGTTCATGTCTCTAGGGATATGCAGGTATTGAATGGATTCAAAATACCTCCCCAAGAGACGTACTCATCGAAATAGACAGAGCAACATAGGGTCATGGATAGCGTAGACATAGTTAAGATGAGCAACCACTAATTGTGAGTCAAGGTGGACAATAATGTGGTCCATACCTAGTGAAAGAGTGTCGGTCAACAATCCAATCACTGCATGATACTAAGCAACATTGTTGGTTGCGTATCCTAGACAATTCCCTCCTGAGCTAATGAGATCGTCGGTAGGGGAATAGAGTACCCATGCTGTCGAAGCGAGTTTACAGGTATGCCAGCTGGTGCCATCGGTAAATCCAAAACATGTTTCCATCTACACATCCAGGAAGAACATGGTATAAGCATAAAGACAAGATCTTAACACACTTGAAATAAAGCATCACACCACACAAAACACACATCATGTACAATATATACATAGTGCTAATGCATAAAATACTTAGGCATAGTACCGCTTCAGGAAGAGTCCATTGCGAGGCTCTCCTAAAGATATCCCGTCATAATATTCTAATTCATATGCTCCCTTCCCCAAAACACATTTAACTACATATGGGTCGTGCCACATGGAATCAAGTTTGCTTGCCCACAGCTGATCATGTTTCTGGTCATAGGTAAGGACCAAATCTCCCTCGTTAAAGATACGAGGTTTGACCGATTTGTCGTACCGGGCCTTGATGCGCTTCTCATGTGCTTCATTAGCAAGGGCTGCATCGCGGCGGGTTCTGTTGACTTTATCCAAGTATATAAAACATTCTTCCTCAACGGTGGTGTTCGGTAGAAGTTCAACTGCAAGTTTCAATGGCAGAATCTCACACTCAATAGGTAAGACTGCCTCCATCCCGTAGACTAATTGGAAAGGTGTGAATCTGGTGGCAGTTTTGATAGAGGTTTTGTATGCCCATAGGGATGAAAAAATCCTATTGTGCCAGTTAGACTTGTGTGTACCCACCATGCGTTGGATCATGGTTTTCAAGATCTTGTTGATGGACTCTACTTGTCCAATGGACTGTGGGTAATACGGAGTTGATTTCTCATGTCAAAAACTGAACCTGGAACTTAATTCATCCACCATATTTTTCTGGAAATATCTTCCATGATCGGTGACGATGACCCGAGGAACTCTGAAACATGCAATGATGTGATTAAACATAAAGAATGCGGTTGTTTTGTCGTCTTATTTGTATGTAGGCATGGCCTCGTCCCACTTGGTAAAATAGTCAACGGCAACGATGACGTAATCATGCCCCCCGGTCGAGGTAGGCTTGCAGTGCATGAAATCTATGCCCCATTTTGCAAAGGGGCCGACAACAATAACAAGATATAGCAGGGCTGGATGAGAGCGCTTTTTAGGATGAAAAAGATGACAAGGAGGACACTTCTTGATGACTTCAATAAAATCTTTAAATAGGAAATGCAAATAGCATCCAATGCGTAGTATTTTTTGAGCTATAGCCATCCCAGAAAGATGACCGCCACATGCCACTGAGTGGCAATCATTCAGAATGTGTTCATCCTCCTAGTGGGTTAAGCATCGTCGGATGATAGAATCAACATCATGATGGTATAAGGTATCACCAATGATTAGGTAGTACTTGGCGTGGTGATGCACACGACGACGGTCGTCACGAGATAACTGAGGACTGAAACGTTGGGTCTGGAGATACAAATTGATGTCTCCATACCAGGATTCAGAAATACTGATGAGAAACAAAGACTCGTAGGGGATGGATTCAATGGGATTAGTTCCCTAATCAATACGGGGAAGAGCGCAGATAAGCTCCGCAAAAACCAAAGAATTTTTAGACTTGGCCTTCTCAAACTGGAGGTCGAATTCTTGAAGAATGACGATCCAACGCGAATACTTTCCCCCTAGCACCTGACGTGTGAGAATGTGGTACATAGGGTTAGAGTCAGCAATGATAGTGGTAGTGCAGAGGAGGATATAGTGGCGGAACGTTTGGACAGCAATGACTACTGCAAGAGCTAGTTTCTCAACATTTGAATACCACGTTTCATAGTCAATGAGACCCTTACTAAGGTAGTAAATCACATGGTCCTAGGCGTTGCTATCCTCCTGGACCAAAACCATAGCAATAGTGGTAGTGGAAGTAGCAAGATAGAGGATATAATCCTTGGTGTAATCAGGTGGTTGAAGCACAGGTGCATGGGTGATAGCATGTTTTAGGTTGTCGAAGGTCTGTTGAGCAGAATCATCCCAAATGAACAGGACGTCCTTCTTTAACAATCCGATGTATCGCTGCGTTTTCTCGGCGAAGTTACACACAAAATGCCTTAAGTATTTTTCCTTCCCTTGTAAACTCTCTAGTTCTGGTATATCCATTGGGGGTGGGAGAGAAACAATGGCTTCCACCTTCAAGGGATCAATACGGATCCCATCTTTCGAAATGATGAATCCTAGGAGGCGTCCAAAATCGACACACAATATGCACTTGTGAGGGTTTAGATGGATGTTATACCACCTACATATGAGGAATACGGTCGTCATATGGTCAATGGGGAACTCACGACGATTCGAATGAGCAGGGAGATCATCGAGATACAGTTCTACAAATTCCTTCATGTCGTGGAAAGCATACGACATAGCCCGCTGGAATGTGGCACCAGAATTTTTAAGGCCAAAGGGTAGTTTATGATATGGAAATGTACCCCACGGGCATATGAAATCAGTTTTATGTTGATTGGTTGGGTGGATCTCAATTTGATTATATCCAGAAAATCCATCCATGAATGAGAATATGACGCTTCCAGCACAGTTGTCGATGATTTGGTTGATAAACGGGGTAGGGTAGTTGTCCTTAGGACAAGTCTTATTGAGGTCCCTGTAATTGACACAAACCCTAATGGTGCCCTTTTTTTGGTAATAGAGACATCATTAGAGACCAAGTCTATCAAGTGGGAAGGGTAAATGAAACCAACCTTCAACAAATTTTCAATTTCAGACTTTATATAGCCGCAATTTTCCTAGGGTGAACTAGACGTAACTTTTGTCGGACGGGTTTAGTATCAGGATATGTTTGGATCTCATGTAAAAGAATAGGAGGATCAATCCCAGACATTTCCTCATAGATCCATGCAAATACTTCGTGGAACTGTTTGAATAAGGCCGTATATGAGGTAATCTCTGCATGAGAGCAGTTTTGGCCTATACGAATATGTTCCATGACTCCAGGTGTGGCCAAGATGTCGATCGACAAAGTAGGTGTAATGTTTGCCAAGTTACCCTCAGTTACCATATCACAAGTGAAGATAGGATATAGGGGGTAGGGACAGACATATGGCAAGAGGATTGTGTCAATGTGGTTCTCCACGGAATCTAGTGGTGGGAGGAAAGACGATCGATGGTGGAGGTCTTCCCATGTGGGTTCACCCACGCTCATTATCTCCATAATGGACTCGTTGGAATGAAATGTATGGATTCGAGGATCTGGTTGGGATGAACTCCGTTGTATGGGTGGGGAACGAGATGTAGATGCCACTAAGGAGTGGTCATCAGATGTTGATTGGATAACCTTGTAAATAGCTTCCGCTGGTGTGAGAGGCATGACATCTTCAATCGATTCCAACTTGTCAAGCTCGGGAACAAGCTATTGGTCATTGGATCTGGTTGGTGATGGGATCATAGAAGAAATCATGTTCACCGTGGCAACATGTGAAGGGGGATCTAATGATGGAAAGACTCCCATGAGGGATGATTCCTTAAGGATTCCTACCCCCACACTCTCATATATCTGCGATGAATGACCTAAGAGGGGTACGTTGTCTGCAAGGTGAGTAGTGGTGTCCGGTGTACATAAATCTAGTTGGTCGATAGTAACAATTTTCCCTTGGTGGGGAAATTACACGATGTGGAATACAGAAGATGCGACCGCAGTCATGGCATAAAACCAATTAAGACCAAGGAGTATATTATAATCCAATGGGGCAGCGATTACCTCCATGTTGATGGAAACGGTCTTTCCCCCCAGCTCTATTGCCAAAGCTTGTAACAGCCCGTTTGGTTGGAATCCATGACCGTCAAATGCTTTCAAAGTGGTAGGGGAACGGTTCAACTCGAGAGAGTCAATGACTCTCCAACAGGATAATGACATTACCGAGGTGGATACTCCTTCGTCTAATACAGTAGGATGGATGCTTTTCCCAACAACATTGGTAACAATTTGGAATGCAAGTTGGTGGGAAATCCTCGGTTTGAAGTACTTGAGTCGGAACATAATGGTGTTGGAGGAATCAAGGTCTACGGCGCCGATAGCAGTGAGGAGAGTCTTACGCTGATTAGGATAGTTTTTTAATACTTGCAACGTTAATCTAGGTGGATATCGGTGGCGACCCATCTCTTCCAACTAGCTCAAAACAATCTTCTGGCAATTTTGGTAATTTACTATTTTTAGCAGTTTTTCGGGTCCTGAACTTTTGGATCCATTTTGAGGCCCTAAACGACATTTTTGGGGGAATCTTGCTCAACAAATGTCAACATTCACATTTTTTAGTGTATTCCTCGGATAGATCTTTCCAACGAGCTATCATGCGCCCCAAACGGAGATCGTATGCCAAAGTTACGCCCCCAGGAAGTTGATACACCAAACTACCAAAAACAGGGTCCACAAAACTGTTGGCTTTTCATCTTCCGAGGTTAGGGTTTTGGATTTTGGATATTGTAAAAAGGCCTTCAAAGCCTGATTGTATTCATCTTGGCACGAATGAGCACAATGACCACATCTCTTCTCATAGATAGCTACTACCATTCTAGTTGTTGTATTTTACAATCTATTCTATTTTCGTTATTTAATAGAATATGTGTTTACTGTATCGTTGTGTTCTCTGCGATATATCTTTGTATTTGATTATGTATATACTCTTTTATTTTGTTCCCACATAAATCTGGATCAAACGTCGACATAGCACAAGGAGCTTGCGCTAAGTCCTCTACAATGTTGTAATTTTGAGCAACCTGAGCATTGGCATTGAAAACATCTTTTCTAATCGTGCTCTTGGATGGACGTAGCACTGAATCAAATGAAGGTTTCTCGATATTGAGAGAACCTTGGGGCAAGGGAATGTTCGATGTAGAGGCAGAAGGTTTTGTAGTATTACTTCTGTTAGATTCCTTAGTTGGGACCGAGTCATAAGAACGTGATCGAGTGTTCAAGTTGACACTTTCACTACGCATCATGATAACATGAACGGTAGAGGATGGTTCTCCTTGAGAAGGAGAAGGTTGTTGCATGATCATATGTTGTTGTTGCGTGGGGAATGGATCGGTTAAAACTTCGGGTGTCGGGTTCCTTTTGAGGAACTTTTGGACCTCGTCCCGATGTGGGAACTATTTGGTAAAGTGGTCACCACCTCATAGTAAACAAGGATACTTAACCTTCCGCTTTGGTTTGGTGTCATCAGGATTGTTCTGTTTGGGCTCCTGTTGATTAGAATACTTTTTGTTTTTCCCTTTGTTCTTCTTTTTACCACCAAATTTATGAGGTGAAGCAAATTGGACTGAATTCACTTCTTCGGTAGTAGCAGGGATGGGTGATTTGTCGATGATGTTCCCAGCCTGTGATGGGGGTGGAGTGGAGCCATGGTGGTTATGTGATCCACCAGATGGTGAAGCAAGATGGTTTTGAATGGAAACAATGATGTCGTCGGCATGAGGTCCTGTAGGTGGTTTTGTTGGGTCGTAGGTAGAGCGGGGTGCATTGGGGACAATATCATATAGAGTGTCAGATTGAGCATAGAACAATTCTAAGTACTGGGCACGTGCTATAGCTTGTTCTTCAGTGACGACCCCACCCATAGCGACATATTTGGCTACGATGGGTAGTAATGACTTAGTAAACCAATCTGCAAGGAGTTGGTCCAGAATGAGAGCTTTAATTAGATGTCATCTCCGCCTCCACTCATGAATATGATCGAAAATGTGAGTGGCGGTGGTTTTTCGGAGAGAGGTCAAAAGATATGTATCGATCTCGTAGCGGATTGGTAATTGAAAATGTGTCAAAAATGACATGTCCAAGGATCGAAAATCGGGAAAATTGTGTGATGGTAATTCGATGTATCACTTGGCAATAGTGTCGGTGAGGTTTCTCTGGAATAACCTCAAGCGGATGGAATCATCCATTAAGGAGTTGGACGAACACCACAAATGATAGGTCATTATATGGTTTTCGGATTCTCATCGGGTTTGCTGTCAAACTTCGGGATGTCAGATGGGATCGTTAGTCAATTGTGATAAATATGGCAGATCGGGTGTATCCAAAAAAAATAATTGTTGGTTGGAATTTGGATATTGGTAGTATTGATAGGGCATCGGTGTACCAATAGGACCATGGATCGATTGGTCATAAGGTCCTCCCATAGGAAATTGGCCATATGGGAGTGGGCCACCTGGGTTGGGAGGGGGACCTGAAGGAGGTCCGCCTCCGCCAAAATAAGGTGGTCCTCCACCGAAAGGTGGGGGTCCACCACCTCCAGGGTAAGGTGGTCCTCCACCAAAAGGTGGGGGTCCTCCTCCTTCAGAATTGGGTGGTCCTCCACCGGAAGGTGGGGGTCCTCCCCCTCTAGAACAGGGTGGTCCTATACCGGAAGGTGGGGGTAATCCCCCTCCAAAATAAGTTGGTCCTCCCCCGGAAGGTGGGGGTCCTCACCCTCCAGAACGGGGTGGTCCTCCGTCGAAAGGTGGGGGTCCTCCCCCTCCAAAATAGGGTGGTCCTCCGCTGGAAGGTGTGGGTCCTCTCCCTCTAGAATGGGGTGGTCCTCCACTGGAAGGTGGGGGTCCTTCCCCTCCAGAATGGGGTGGACCGCCGCCATAAGGTGGGGGTGCTCCTCCATCGGAATAGGGTGGTGGTGGTGGTGGTGGACCGTATGGTGGTGGGACAACTGGTGGGGATGGTGGGGGTGGTCCACCAACCGAAGGTCTAGTTAGTGGGACATTATGGTGCCCCCATGGGGTATTTGGGTTTCCAGAGGGTAATCCAGGAAAAAGGGTTCCTGGATAGTTTTGTCCAACATTAGGGTTATGATGTCCTAGAAAAATATGCCCCCATGGGGGTTGGGTCCAAATGGATGGCCCCCCCGTATGATGTGTCCACGTAGGTTGTCCGATGGTTGGAAGAGGATTGCCAACCATACTATAAATTGGATGTGAAGTATATCCTCCACTCACGGTATGACTATTGACTGGGTGATGCCCCATAGTCAAGTTAAGTCCACCAATGATGGGTTTCCCCCCAGCCAAAAATTGCCCACTTACTGGAATGTGCCCGGTGACCGAATGTTGACCACTAATACTTGGTTAACCCGTAACCAATGGTTGACTACTAACAAAAGGATTACTTCCTTTTGACTATAGACTAACAGGAATATTATATGATCCCCTCTAATTTTGAGGCGGGGGAGGTGGAGGTAATGTTTCATAGTTAACAAAGGTTGAAGGTTTCCCTCCATAGGTTGGGGTCAGAGGAGGTGTAGAACCGGTCGCCTGACTTTGAGGTGTACTCGAAGGAAACAAGGGTTGACTTGGTTCATAAGTGGTCATGTGGGGTATGGATGTTTCTGGTGAAGTAAAATATAAATAACGTACAGGGGAATATTGAAAGACGGGTACTTTCGGGATACTTACTCTACGTGAGAGACTCTGGCATCTAAGTTGTCCACCGATCATGTGTAAATACTTCATGTGCTCATAGAGTGGTGCAAGAAACTCATCAATACGAATCCATCGATGAGGTAAAGTTTCTTCCATGAGAAGTGACCCAAAATCAGTGACATGTTGGCCTAGAGATGTGTCCCAAAAAGATGCAGTTGGGCCAAACGCTATTGATACAGGGCCATCTTGGGGCTGACTGAAAACCCAATCTATAGCTCCAGGATGTCCCTCCATTGAATGATGGAAGGATGTGTCATATGAGGTAGGTTGTTCCACTATCAGAGGTCCTATAGGATCAATGATAGGTGGGTTGGTGGGAGACGAATAGTTCATTCCCGACTCTAAGGTAGAGGTATCTTCCTCATGTGACATAGATGTAGTAGGTTGATCCATGTTTGCTCCTGAGTTTTCCTCTCGGTTAAGGGGATATTCAGGTGGCAAGTTCAAAATACTTTGGGATCTTCTAAAAGGTTGATCAGCCAGAATTACTGAACCAAAATTTCTCCTAAATGTTTTCTATATGAAAAAAGAAAAAGAAAAAAGAAATCCAAGATATACACAAGCTAAAGCCGCAAGCAAACTTATATGATAGGTGTGGATTCAATGGTCTGGAACCTCGCGGGATTGTCAAGGCGATGCAACTCGCGATATACCACAGGGTCCAACAGTTATACTCGGCCCAATATTTCATAGCACTAACAAGGGAGGATTAGGACTATACCCCTGACCATATAACCTGACTACCTGAAGCACATGCGTAGTATCTCCCCGAGTGTTGTTCTCAGTGTATTTCCACACCAAGATGGCCAATAGGTTAGCTCAGATGGTTACAGGAATCCTAAAAGGGTCTCCCGATATACACAAGGTATGTGGGAGCTCAAATCCGTAGTGGTGTTGTCTAATGCACAATCGTACAACAAGATCCTTCTGATATACTACCGAGTACGTGAAGTACCTTTCGATATACCCAAGGGTACGTGAAAGGCCATTCGATATACCGATTGGTACGTGGAATAACTGCAAGTCCTAGGGATGCAGTGCAGGAAAATAACAACAACTACCACGCTTAAAGACGTTGGAACACGTCTCTAACCTAACACACAAGTTCCTATACAGTTTTAACCTAACACTACCGGTAAATTTTATCTTTTGCGGTTAGGTGAATGCATGAGGTGTAGAAAGGAATTTAAAAAGAATGCAGAGCTAAGCTATATGCAAATGCAAACCTTTTCTTTTCTTTTCGATGAAACTTATCTATGGTGAGGATAAATTCCTTTGTTTCCGATGGTAAAAGTAGACAAGTACCCCTACACTTCAAAATCAATCGAAAGACAAATGAAGCACTCTTTTCACTAAGCCAACAAAACAACAAAATAACACATACCAAATCTGAAATGATTTTCTTTTTTCTTTTCAAATCTAAATGAACATAAGCTAAGATGAAAAGGAGAATTCTCTTTAGATGCAGCAACTTCAATTTTCTAACACAAAGATGAACGAATGGAAGAAAACCAAAAATGGAAGGATTGTTCAATCTTTGGAAATGCTTCGTAAAATTTCTAATGCTCTTGGAATTTTCAGAGAAATGAGAAACTAGTTTTCATAACTAAGAAAATGCAAGATAATAATGATGCTCTACAACTTTTCAAAGATATTTTGATGATAGATTCCAAAGCATGACAAATCTCTACAACAATTTCAAGAATGAAACTCAAAATGAGGATAATGTTAAATGTTTTAATCTCCTTCACAGATGCACTCAAAAGGTTCGAGAATGATGCCACTTTCCGGATCCAAGTTCAGAAAATGAAAGAAAAAACTACTGCAAACTTTAAATGATAAAGAATTCTCAAAGAAGCAAGATCACTCAAAATCTCAATAACACTCAAAACACACACAATCAAGCAAAAGATCGCAATAACACGAATGAGAGAGCTTGGAAGTCAGATCGAACAGATCTGGTGAAATGATCGGGAGCTACAAGACTGAGCAGATCGATGTGGGATTGAAATTTCCCACAGCAACCAAAGCACTCACTTGACTGGAAAACACCCTAATCGACACTTAAACTTCAAAATCAAGCCAAGAGATGAACTATGCTAGGCATAGGGTATCTGTGATTGTAAGGAACAATCTACAGAACTCAAAAAGCCAAATCAGAAGTCAACTTGAAGGATCTCTTAGACCAGGTGCAAAGTAATACAGGGTGATGCACCTCGAAGGTGTACACCAGGGCGTTGGAGGGTCCAAATACGCACTCTGCAAACAGGTAACACGCATCAAAGATGCTATTTGCAATCACACAGATGGCATCAGCGATGCAGGTTGCTAGCTGCTGGAATGCGTCAGAGACACAATGACATGGGAAATATATAGACTAGGTGTGTCAAGCTAGGTCCCAATCACAAACAATGAAAATAATTCAAGAATAAAAGACAATTGATTTGACAATTAACCTAAGTAGAGTCTGGATATCCCAAAAGACTCACTGGTTGATGGATCCAATGGAAGGAGAAGAAATGAGAGGCTCGATCAAAATGAATCAAAAAATAAGAAACAATCAAAGATACAGGCTATAAGTCCCCAGTATGGTCGCCATTTTTGTGTGTAGACAATTTGTTAACGTGGACGGAAACAGATCTCTCTAGACCTAAATGATATGGATCTAGCACAAAAGAGTACACAACATAAAATCTTTCCTAGTTAGATTAGATTGCAGGGTAGATGAATTACCTTTTGATCGCAATCCCTTTCTCTTTGCTTGATTTGCTTTCAATCCTCCGTTCTTCGGCTGTAAAACAAGATAGAAGAGATGGAAACAAGCAAACGACGTGAAAGCATATATCTATGAATCTAACTAGATAAGCAGTCAAAGAAGCAAACCATAAATGATATTACAAGACATAACACATTTATGGAAATATGTTTATATTAATGAAAATTGCAGCAAATACAAAGTGATAAGAGTTACAACCAAAACTTTGACGTCACGACTCCAACACAGACAATCTTGCCTCAAATATCCAAAGCCTCCTGACTTCTTATGGGTGAAGAAGATGATCCTTAGCGAATTCCACCAGCATGAGGGTGCATAATCCTTCCTACTCCTCCATGGAGAGAGAGGGGTTGTATTTATAGGGCTAAATGGATAGAATAGGTTGAATATTTAGGGGAGAGATCTAAGGGATTATCCCAATTGGTTAGGGAACCGAAGGACACCTATCCACATATCTAGGGATAAGCCTCCACATCATCAAGCATTGAGAAATCGCTCAAAGCTTCCTTTCATCCACTTTAACCAACTCTGACGCACCTTGCACGAAGGAAACCTGTGTCAGAAGTAGCTCATTGCATCCTGTACAAAGGTACATTGCGCCGGCAACGCTCTCTGCTAAGGTGCAGAGTGCGTCACCTTGAGTTCAACTCTCCTTGCATGAAGGCAGGGTGCATCGAGATGACTACAAAAGGTAAATGGAAAGGACAAAAAACTTCCTTATGATGTTTTAGCCCAAGGAACTTCAGGGATTAAGGCATGGGGATGACAAATAAATCACGATGACGAGATTTTGGTGTAACAGGGCTAAAATAGAAAAAATGCAAAAAACACACAAAAGTGGAAAGAAGAAGGGGAAAGGTAAAGGAAAGATGTTAGGAACCCATGTCAACCCTTCTATTTAATTTGTAAGTATATTGTTTTTGGACGCATATGCTTTGTAAGTTGTCGCGTAGTATTTGTTGATCCATAGTTTGTATTGTTGTTGTTGGACGCATATGCTTTGTAAGTCGTTCCGTAGTAATTGTTGATCCATATTTTGTATTGGCCCATGGTTTGGATTGACACATGGTATTGACCCATGGTATTGGTGCCTAGACTTAGTATATAAGTTTGTGTTGAGACCAATGAAGGTACCGTGAAGTTATTTGTATTGAGCTTGCTCAAAGGAGGTTGCCCCCTCGAAGTGGCCTGCGATCAATATAAAAGTGATTTTGAGTTCTGTTATTTCTGCTATTTCGTGTGTTTTCATTAATTAATTATTGCAGGTTCTTCACATCTGGTATCAGAGCACTTTCTTGGGCTCGCTGGGTGAAATTTCTGCTAATTTTTTTTTTTCACATCTGTCGCAACTTCGGATCTGGGAATAATCCCTATCCGCTTAACTGTGGGAAGTACTTGGGCATAAGCCCTAAAACTCATTGTGAGGAGTACCATAGGAACCCTGAAGTAGTTGGCCCATTGAGAGGACCTGCCAGCAAAAAGGGCAACGACCCCTACCTGATTGACTAGTTCCCACCCGTGAGGTAAACCAAGAGCTTTCATTTGTGGCAAAGCAGTAATCAGTTTTACCTGAGCCGTGGAGTGAGGGGTACTGCCCCCATATGCAAGCCGTCAGACAACATTGGTGGTCGAGTGAATCCCCTGATTCGATAGGAAGCCGCACATACCTGGGGTCCATATCTATTTTCAACTGAAGTGTTGACGATCACTTCTGCGCTGTTTCAGATCCATTTCGATCCATTTCAGATCCATTCCGAGCCGTTTCAGATCCATTCTGACAGTCGTTCTAGATCCAGCCATTTCAGATCTATTCTGAAATCCATTTCAGATCCAGCCATTTTTTATCCATTCGACATGGTTTCAAATCCATCTGTTGCCGATCCCTTCTGCGTCGTTGCAGATCTATCTGTTTCCGATCCCTTCCGCACCGTTGCAGATCCATTTTTTTCACCATATCTCCCTTGTTTTAACTCCGTTTCCCTTGAAACTTTCCGGACACCCCTGCAATCCCACTCTGCATATGTCATTCCTGAAGACCCTATCCCAAATTCTACTTCCCAAAGCTAGAAATCTCACATTGTCTATTTTTAAGGTTTGCCATAACTTCCTCAATTTTCACCCACTCGCCTCCAAATTTTGCCACTGTGTTCATTCCCTATTTCTGCTTCTTTATCCCTCTTTGACAAATTTTCTCATTCTTTCACCCCACTTCTGAAATCCCCATTTTTTGCTTCCCTGTCCATCAGAAAGTGTCCAAAACCTAGTCAAACCCCAATTACCCATCCAAGTTTTTCCCAAATCCAAATTTCCCTTTACTAAATAAGCTTTTGTTTGTGTTTTTATATCCATTCCCCCTCCCCCCCCCAAAAAAAAAAAAACTCCTGGTTATGATTGTCACTCGCACAAGAGCAAAAACCATGGAGGAAGCACTTGCAGCCATCCAAACCAAACTCCAAGATCTGGATGAAAAATTTCTTAGCCTCCATCTTCAACATTCAGCCATGAGCAATAACCGACAGCAAGAATATTCTACAGCCAATGGGTTCTCTTCATCCAGCACTTTCCATGGTCCGAAGCTTGAATTTCCTCACTTCAATGGTACTGATCCGACTGGATGGATCTATCGTGCAGAACAATATTTCAGTCTGCATAATACTTTTGATGTCCAAAAAGTTCCCCTTGCATCCTTTCATTTGGAACAGGAAGCCCTTCAATGGTACCGTTGGTACATCAAGGCTCATGACGAGCCAAAATGGACAGATTTTTGCCAACTCCTTTTGCAACGATTTGGTCCTAGTGCTTTTGATGACTTCACCAGAGCACTCACCAAACTTCATCAAATTGGCACTGTGAGAGAGTATCAGACAGAATTTGAGAAACTAGCCAACCACATAGAATGATTGTATGATGACTTCTACAGGAGTTGTTTTATCAGTGGTCTTAAGGATGAAATCCGCCCAGAGGTCAAAATGTTCTGTCCCAACACAATGATGGAAGCCTTGGGGTTGGCTAAGTTGGCAGAAGACAAGATTGCTGCCCAACAGTGCTCCAAACCCACTTTTGTTCCCTTCTGAAATATGGGTTCTCAACAATCCCCATCCTGTCAGCTCCTCGACCAACTCCTATCAAGCATTTGTCCGAAACAGAGATGCAAACACGTAGAGAAAAAGGGCTATGTTATAATTGTGATGAAAAAATCACTCGGGAACATAGATGTGCTCAACAAAATCTCTATCTCTTGGATGTGGATTCTCCGCCCGCCTCTGAAGTTGGTGAAGAAGCTCCAGATACACCAGATGATCAGGTCAACATTCCGGAGCCGCCTATTGACTTCCCATCTCAAGAAGACCACCCAGAGATATCTCTCCATGCTTTATCCGGTGTCACCACCCCCCAAACAATGCGGTTCAGAGGTTACTTCAAGAAGCTTCCTCTTACAATACTCATTGATTATGGTAGCACTCATAACTTCATGACCCTCGGATCGCCAAACATGCTGATTGTTTTGTCCATCCTTGCTCCAACTTTGAAGTCATGGTTTCCAATGGGGGAACCTTACCTTGCAAGGGAAAGTGTCGCAATGTGTGTATCTCTCTGGAATATTATAACTTGCATTCTGACATGTTTTCCTTCTCCTTAGACGGATGTGATGTGGTTTTGGGCGTTCAATGGTTACGCACACTTGGCCCCATCTTATGGGATTTTGCTGAACTTTGGATGCAGTTTTCGGTCAATGGGATACAACACAAAATTATGGGCTTACAACCAGGGTCTCTCCGCATCATCAGTTCACATCGCCTGGAAAAGATCCTTAAGAAGAATTCACATGGTGTCATCGCTCAGCTCCATTCCATCCAGATGCACCCACCAACGGTCTCCACTACTTCCTTGGATAGATATGCAGGTGTCTTTGTTGCACCAGTGGGCTTGCCGCCTTCAAGAGACCTTTCCAGTAAGCATTTAGCCGCATCTACATCTCAGCAGGAAATGGTGGCTATTTTTCCTGCAGTACAGAAGTGGCAGCCATCCCTACTAGGAAATTATTTTTGCATCAAGATTGATCTCCAGAGTCTGGAACATTTTCTGGAACAACGGATCTCCTCACCAGCACACCGGAAATGGGTTATCCAACTCATGGGTTATGACTATGCGATCACTTACACGAACGGTAAGGATAATATGGTGGCAGATGCTCCTTCTCGCCAATTTGATGACCCAGTTTCTCTTACAGCTATTTCTCTGCTTGTTCAAAATTGGTTGCAATCTGTTCAACAGGGTTATCTATTCTATGAACTCCATGCTTCATCATCAGCAGGGCACTCTGGGTTCCTCAAAACCTATGACTGGGAACAATGTAACTTCTTTTGGTAGGGACTGAAAATGAAAATTCATCAAATGGTGTTTGAATGTGATACTTGCCAAGTCAATAAGGGTGAAACGCCACTCCTTTTGGGACTACTCAAACCCTTTCCCATCCCTACACAGATGTGGACAGCTATTTCTATGGATTTCCTAGAAGCGCTCTAGTGGTACAATACCACATCTAAAAGGACACCATATGAAGCAGTTTATGGACAGGAACCGATAGTTCTTCTTCCATACACGCTCAGCAGCTCCCCAGTTCAGGAAATTGACTCGGTTCTTCGAAAACGCGATCATATTCTTCTCATTCTGCAGGACAATTTTCACATGGCAAGAATTAAACTGAAACAACAAGTCGATCAACACCATTCTGAGCACACTTTTCATGCAGCTGATATGGTCCTTCTTCGTCTACAACCTTCTAAGCAATCCTCCTTGAAACTCAAAAGGCGTCAGTGGGCCGGAATGCAACCCGAGGATGCTACAAGGGAACCACTCCTTTAGATTCTGCATCAATTTCCACATCTAAAGCTTTGAGGAAAAAGATTTTTCTAAGGGAGAGGGGATGTTAGGAACCCATGTCAACCCTTCTATTTACTTTGTTAGTATATTGTTGTTGGATGCATATGCTTTGTAAGTCGTCCCATAGTATTTGTTGATCCATAGTTTGTATTATTGTTGTTGGACGCATATGCTTTGTAAGTCGTCCCGTAGCAATTGTTGATCCATATTTTGTATTGGCCCATGGTTTGGATTGACACATGGTATTGACCCATGGTATTGGCGCCTAGACTTAGTATATAAGTTTGTGTTGAGACCAATGAAGGTACCGTGAAGTTATTTGTGTTGAGCTTGCTCAAAGGAGGTTTCCCCCTCGAAGTGGCCTGCGCTCAATATAAAAGTGATTCTGAGTTCTGTTATTTCTGCTATTTCATGTGTTTTCATTAATTAATTATTGCAGGTTCTTCACAAAAGAAGATAGCTACACTTGGAAGAAAAAACTAGGACCCTAAAATGCATTGTAAGCACTGTAATGTTGATGTCCACATAAAGTAGAGTTGTTGAAAACCACATCCTAAGCCAAAACAAAATTGGTCCAAACTACAACACAAGAAAGACATGACTTTGTTGGTTGTAGAAGGATATCATATTGTGGGAAAGAGCTTAGACATTGACGGTAAGGTGTCCTATATCTCATTCCAAAGAGAGATAGATTTGAGCACCATTAATCCAAACAAGGAAAGATAAGTGACTAACTTATTTCATTTCTTTGATCCTTTATCGTAGTCAAATTTAATTTCAACCCATCTAATTGAGTAGCTTGGTTAGATATGCATGACCATCCTCAACCATACCCATTGGTTTGGATGAGACAATATATGGAGTTTTGACAGTTAGAAAGTAGTGAAAATTTAGATTTACAATCTGTACAATCTCCATTAATGAGGTATAAGCATATGCCATTCCAATGGATGTCTATGGAGTAATATTGGGGATTCCTTATCTCTAAGTTGGGGATGCTATGTTTAAAGGAAGAACTAAACAATAAAAACTTGTGTGGGATGGGAAGACTTATACTGTGCATGCAGATAAAACAAAATCAAATCTTCCATTGATAAGTACATACCATTTTTTCCTTTGAACGTGGAATTGTTTTGTTGGTTTGGGATTTTGTTTGATATTTTGTGAGAATTTAGGGTTCATTGTACAGTTTTTTTATTTTTTTTTAGCATAAAAAATTAATGAAAATAGAATGTGGGCACAAGAATTACTTGTGGGGGGATAATAAATTCGTTGAGGATGTCTCTACACATCGAAATCCCATTCGCAATTTTCTCTTGTGGCCGGTCGGAACGAGAATGAGCGGAACACTAAGAATGGGGTCATGGGCCTATTTTGTGGGAATAAATAAGCATTCACAAAATGCACACGCATTTTATTCTCTTATCTTGCACGACTTCCCAAGTGGCTGCCTCGAGCATGACTTTCCTAGATCTACAAAATGAACATGCATTTTCAATATCTATAACAGATGTGTATTTTATAAAACATGACTTACACCTAAAAGGCCCTACATCTTCTTGCATCCACCCATAAGTGATGGTATTTTGAGCCAATATTATACAAGTGTGCTCTCCTTAGGAATTAAACTAGGTCATGCAAGTGTATCTAGGGTTAACTGGTCCTATAACTACCTCATGTGGTAGTTAAATCACTCATGCATGAACAACCAATGTTTAAATCAAGATGCATGTGAAACTTGAGTGTAACTGGACCTAAATAGCCAACTAGGATTCCTTTGACCCTACAAAAGGGGTTTGACCTAGCAAGTGCACTATTGACCCTAAAATAAGGGGGAGAACTATAGTAGGAGTGCCATTGTGCCCTAGAAATGCAAAAGATATGCAAATTGACTATGCTTGTACAAAAAAATATTACATTTAGTACAACAATTTTGATTGATAAATGATTTTAAAAAATTATTAAATATTATAAAATAATTAGAATTTTGAATATTAATATTGTTAAAAAAAATATCTCTCAGGTGTAGATCAGTTAGTGATAGGGTGCACTCTTAAAGAACTCCTTGCGACGTCGCAAGTTCAAACCTCATAGCACTATGTACCACATGTGGTGTAGTTTCAGTACACCTAGGGGTAGGGGTATAGTGGCAATAGACTTCTCTCATGCGAGTACGAGCCCAATCCACTTACCAATTCCCCTAGTTTTTTTCAAACAGGAAAAAAAAATATAATTTGTTAATCATCAAAAAGAGAATCAAATTTAAAGATCCTTTTCACAAAATTCTGAGTTTATTAGATAGTCTAACAACCAAAATTTTTCCAGTCTTCTTTTAAGTCCTATGGAACAACCAACATATAGACTTTTTTCAGTCTTTCAGCAATCTGGAAATATACCTCCAAAATGTTGGAACATAAATGATCCATACTGATCAAAATTAGAAAAAACACTACTGAGCCTTTGTCAATCATATTTTCATCTAAAAATTCCTCGAAATGCATCAACCCATCCATTATACCAACTTCCTTCTTTGATAGATTATCAGCTACACATTTGAATTCTCTATGGATATGAGTGAAAGAGATATGAAAAAAATAATTTTTTGAGTTCCATCACTCTTTAGGAACTTTGATAAAGATGAAGAACCTGAAGATTAGTATAACCATCAACCCAATCAATCACAACTTTGGAATCTCCAACAATCTGAAAATTGAAAATGCCTCTTTTTTTAGTAAACCATAGTAACCCCTACATGGTAAGAAGCGTTTCCTTTGTATTGGTACCAAGACTATAACCCATCCACAAATTAATAAAGTGATTCCTGTTTACCTTAAGAACCATGCCAACACCACAAACTTCCATAATTCTCATCTCCATCAAAATAGCCCATTGAAATGTTGCCATCAAGGTAAGGCATCACAAGGGATCTCACATATTTTGATCTCTTCTCTTTATGGTACTCCAAGAATAATCTAATAGATTTAAAGAACATATCATAGACTGATGGTTTGATGTCCTCAAAAATAGATCTTTTTCTAGCCTTCCACACCTCCCATACAACAAACTTGATATCTCTTTAAATTTGACATTCTTTTGGAACCAATCTTGCATACAGTCCTAAAAATTAGAAGCCTCCCAAACATCTTGGAACTTTAAGATTCTACTTATCTCAGACCAAATAGATTTGAATAAGGAGCAATGTATTAAAAATATGGGAAACGGTTTCTGCATTTTCCCTACATAATACACTAATACCGGGACCTGAAAATCCTCTCTTATGAAGGTTATCCATTTAAGGATCTTGTTTTCTAAGCTGAACCAAAGAAAACATTTAAGTTTAATATGAATATTCTAATTTCAAATAATATTTTCCCACCATTTATGAATATTCATCAAAAGTCCTCAGAAATAGCTTCATATGCTTTCTTAGATGAAAGGATTCCATTTTCCCCTTTCCAATCCCAAACCAACACATCCTCCTTATCATTTAATCTAATACTTGTTTTATTCAACACCATAACAAAGGAGTTCAATTAGAGGAAATTTGGGGTCTAAAATGGGCCTTATAAGAAAACGTGTCATGGATGAGCGTGCGATGAGTAAGATATTTTAAATCAATAGAATTTTAGCATTTTGGTCAACCATCATGGTTGAGTTGGACAATAACTAACTACATATGAAACTCACCTTGGTTAATATTTTGAAAAGTTCATCTCGAAATATGATAAATATACTTGAAATAATAAATATAGAGTATTTTATATTATCACTACTTCTAATTTCTTTAAAATATAAATCTCACATTAGTTAAAAAGATAGTGGAGCAATTTTGAAATAATAAATATAGAATATTTTATATTATCACTACTTCTAAATTCTTTAAAATATAAATATCATATTAATTAATATGATAGTGGAGTAATATTGAAATAATAAAAACATTTATATAACTAATCTCTTAAAAATAAAAATAAATAAATTTAAAAAATGTCATAAATTAAAAAAATGGGAGAGAGATCAAATAATATTTCACTATTTTTGCGATAACTTTCTCCTCCGAACTCATAATTTGGCGTTTTTGGTACCATTTGAAAGTTCTCATCAAGACCTTTCCAACAGTACCAAAAACGTCAAATTCCAAATTTGGAGGAGAAAGTTATCGCAAACATAGTGAAATATTATTTTATCTCTCTCCTATTTCGGAGGAGAAAGTTATTATTGTGATAACTTTCTCCTCCAAACTCGGAATTCGACGTTTTTGGTACCATTGGAAAGTTCTCTTCGATACCTTTCCAACTGTACCAAAAATGTCAAATTCTGAGTTTGGAGGAGAAAGTTATCGTAAAAATAGTTAAATATTATTTTATCTCTCTCCTATTTTTCTTTTATTTATGACACTTTTTTAAATTTATTTATTTATATTTTTAAGAGATTAGTTATATAAATGTTTTTATTATTTCAAAAGTACCCCACTAGCATTTAAAAGACTTCAAAGTAGTGATCATATAAAATGAAAATAGTGAGTGTTTATTTTTAATATTATTGTAATTATATTATTTCATTATAATTTTAGTTTTTTTTTTTTAGTTTTAAATTGTATTAAATATATAAAAAAAATAGCGGTACATTTATTAAAAAATTTACCACTATATCATTTATTGTGTATGCACAAGAATCTAAACCTTTCATTATTATTTTCAACCATCATCTCTTAACTCTACACAAACCCAACATACTTGTCAACTACCATTAATGAGATATTATAGGTTGACCTTCACTAGATAACACTTTTAACTTAGTGTGACATGGCATATTTGTAGTGTGATGTGGATTTTTTTATTATTTTCCTTAGGAGGTCCATTTTAAACCCCAAATTTCCTCTAACTACTCCTAAGCAACATTATTAGATGCTTACAAGTCTCTACCAAGTAACCAAATTGGATGGGAAATATTGGAAACCATAATCCTCCTTACATGTGCTAGAAATTGAAGATTCAAATTATGAAGTTCAAATCTCAATAGATCCGACACTTTGTGATTATCTTCAGCTCCAATAAAAGGATCAATGCCAATAGAAACTTGAGTACCATTTCGAAACTTCCAACTAAGACACTCACCCAGTTTTGGGTAGGATATAGATAGACCCCTCCATATAATTGATGCATTTGAATAGGTATTTTGTGTATTTCTAATCCATTGAATCACTTGAACTTTCTTAAGGTATTTGTATTTAAGTATTCTTCTCCATAATCCATCCCCAAAAAGACCTCACCGCAGAATCTTGAGACTTAAAATAGAACTGAACCAGTCTAAATTTTCAAGGCCCCAACCTCCTTGCTTTTTTGGTAGAGAAATACTATCCCATGAAGTCAAATGGAACTTTGAAGAAATATTATTACTTGCCCATAGAAAATGAAACATTCTTTTCCTGATACCATTGATGATGGACTTTGGGATCATGGCTAATGAAAGCCAATATACAAGTATACTTTCCAATACGTATTTTACCAATATAAGCCTTCCACCAAGGGACAACCACCTATAAGTCCAATTGTTGATTCCTTTTTCAAATTTTTGAAGCAACCAATTCAAATCCTCATTCATATAGCAGTTTGGTTTCAAAAAATAGCATAGATATTTGAAACCATTCTCCAGAATAGTCATGTGATAAGGGAGAAGATAAGAAATTTGATCACATAAGCCTTGATCAACAATATTATGAAGAAACATAGATTTTCGAGCACTGAAATCCATACCATAGGCTTCAAAAAATAAATTAATGATAGTTAGATAAGACTCCCATTCAACTACAATTCCCTTCCCAAAAATTAAAACATCATCCACAAATAGTAGATGACTAATACAAAGAGAATTGGAAATTCTGATACGTTGTATATTCTTTTCCTTATTTGCTACATCAATAATCCAACCGAGCCCTTCAATGACCAAGAGGAACAATAATGGAGATAAGGGGCATCCCTGTCTAACCCCCCTACTGCCTTTAAAAAAGGAATATGGAGAACCATTAATCAATATGGAAAAATCTGCGGAAGAAATACAAGCCATAATCCAATTTGCCACTTCCAATGGGAGACCGATATGAATTAGTACAAATATAAAAAAAAATTATAGTGAACATGATCATATGCTTTGATCAAGTCCATTTTAAGAATAGATTCCTTAAGATCTTATATTTTAATAGAATGCATGCATCCTTGGGCCACCCCCACTGCATCTAGAATTTGTCCATTAGATAAAAAGGCGAACTATTCCATATAAATATTTTTAGCTAAGATCTGCTTGATCCTATTTGATATTATATTTGTAATTACCTTATAGATCAAATTACATAAACAAATAGGCATGTAGCTGTTAAAAGAATCGGGCTTATCCTTTTTGGGGAATAAGGGCAATAAAGGTTGCATTCATGTTTCCTGACACATATCCTCTAACTCTGGATTCTTCCACAACCTCGACTATGTCTTGACCGAATAGAACAAAGAAATGTAGAAAAAAATCTACGTTCCAACCATCTAGACCAAGGCTCTTTGCTTTGGAAAACGTTTTTAGAACATCTTCAACCTCTTCAATAGTAACGACTTCCCCAATTTTGGAACCTTCTTCATTATTGAACATTCTTGGATAATGTCTCAAGACCTATAATTGGGATTCTAAATTTTCCTTATTACCTTGCTTGCATATCTCCTTAAAATGACAAACAATAGCATCTTCTAAATATTTATGATCGACAATAAGATCACCATTGATATCCTTCAATTCCCAAATAACATTGTTAATTTTTCGCTGATTAGCATAATTGTGAAAGAATTTAGTGTTGTTATCGCCTTAGGACAACCAAATTGCCCAACTTTTTAATCTCCAAGTTTCTTCATCCTGCTTAAGAATTTTAGCCTTTTTAGTTTCCATTCTAATCAAATTTTCGTTCTTGGAAGTGGAAAAGAAATCTTCATCAAGCATGACTGATAAGGCTTCCATCTCAGCATCAATCTAAATCAATTATTCCTTGTTTTCCATCTTTTTGTCCTTTTCCCATTTTGATACATCTTTCTTCAAGGACTTCAGTTTCTGTACCAACTTTTGAATAGGGGAAATATATTCATTATGAGAATAAATAGCCTAATTTGCTTTAACCATTTCACAAAAAGCAGGATCATCTAACCAAGTGTGATTAAATTTGAAAGGAATGTTCAGTGCTCTATTCTCAAAATCCAATTGAAGTACAATTTCCTTGTGATATGAAACAACCGTAGCGACCGAGCAAGATCTAAATATACCCAAAAATTCTCTAATAACATCCGCCAAAAGGAACCTGTCTAGCCACTTCATAATTCCCCGCCTTTCCAGTACGCCCATTTGACCAAGTAGGAACTAGAACATTTGGGACTACATCAATAAGATTTGCACTCTAAAAAATATTCCTAAAATAGCCTTCTAAAGGGTCAACCACTTTTCCCGACCCCCAATTTTTTGTCGAATTCATGGTGAGGTTAAAGTCTCCAGCCAAAATCAATGAAGGATCATTAAGCATACCAGAAAAGACAATGTTATCCTAGAACTCCTTGCGATGATGATATGGCCCCTAACAGTTCAATATTTTGATGATTTTGTCAATCCCATGAAACTCACCCTCAATGAGAAGACATGCCACAATGGAGAAAGGCTTTAGATCATACTTAGTGGGGTTATAGGCCACCAATAGTCTCCTGGACTATCCACATGCATCCAAACCAGAACAATTCCAAGAAGGAAGATTTTTTAGAAAAAAATTACAATCCTTATAACATGAAGACATCATCTCTTGCAGAAAAATAACATCCAGATTAACCACCTCCAAAAGACATTTAAGGGAATCTCTTTTAGGGTAGTTACCAATCCCCCTGATATTAAAGGATAATAGGATCATTAAGGAACTTGTCCACGAGGCGATCTTTCTCTAACAGCCCCAAAATATGAGTGGGATGGATACCAATTATCAATAGAAAAACTGATTGATGTCAGAGAAGAGATTAAAGGATTGGTAAATTTTTCCTTCAATCCATCAAGGGACCCCCATCATTTTCCGAGTCCTTGTTTGATTTTTTCCATTTTTTCTTCTGGGTAGTCACATTAGGGAAATGAATAGAAGAGATGGAAATAGAGTCCTACTTATCCGAATATTTCCTAGAAAAATTAGGAACATGGTATTTTATCAAAACCCCTTTGCTAGGTAAAATGTTGTTAAATATATAGCATCAAGAGACATTCTCCAAACCAATCTTATGTAGCCAAGATTGATCCTCTTGTATAGAGGTGAGCACTTTGATTGCTTTTCGTGAAAAGTTTATTCCTCCCGTATAGAGGTACTTGATCAAATTAATGATGTTGTAAAGTATTGTTGGACAAGACTCATGACTTGTGTGTCAAGTCATTATTATCATGTGAGCCTTCCGTATAAAGGTATCCATGAGATGAACATCACGTATAGAGGCGGATCTTTTGTATAAAGGTCATGCTTTACTTGTTAAAAGCATTTAATTGGTGTGATGTATTATTAATCATGATCACCAGTTGTTATTAAGTCTCCTTTATAGATTGATCACATCTAAAGTGAATTACTTTAGCATATGATCATTTGGTATGGAATACTATAATATGATCACAACATTTGATCATTCTTCTTAGTATAATGTAATGTGATGGATAATTAAAGTTAGCACATATTGACCATGACATAAGAGATAAATAAATAAAAGATAAAGCATATGGATTAAGAGAATTCGAAATTTCCCATGCAAACACTTCAACTAATTAAAGATAACTCGAATTGTTAAAGCTTCAGTTAAGTATCAATGCTTGAGTTACAGAATCAATTAAAGATATGCCTCAGTTAACTGAAAGAACTCACAATTGTCACTTCAAGTAAACCAATCAGCATGATTTTAGTTAACTAAGTGTTAAATAAGAAGGATTAGTTAACTAAAGTGTTTTCACTTTACGACACTTCAGTAAGCGACACCAAAGATCAAGATCTAGTTAACTAAGTGTTATTGCATGACGACACTTTCGTTAAACTAAAAGATGACAAGTGATGTGTAACACTTGCATGTCGACACTTAAGTTATCCACCTAACTAAGTGAGAAAGCTTTCAGTTAAGAGGCGAGTTCATCCTAAGTGAAAGCTCAGTGAGATAAAGCACTGGATGAGAAGTGGGGTGCACCTCTGCATGCAAGATTAATACATCCAGTTTGAGGGAGAGTTCATCCTGGAGTTAGAAGTTAAAAATAGAAGAGAAGAATGTATAAATATGTTATATGATATTGATGAATCCAATGTGAAGAGAATTATACTCATCCTGGAAAGGCACTTCTCTTTGTGCAGGGCATTGTTCGTGCTTGTTATTGTTGTGCTGGGCACACATCCGATTGATCTCTCTTCTCTATTGCTTATGTATATTCATCAAGAGTGTTTGGTGATATCTTATCTTCCGAAAGAAATCTTCTATGTTGTAAAAGAAAGCATTCTTTGTTATCCATTATATTATACTTAGAATAATTGTTGGGGTTTTTGTTCTGATAATTTTGAGGATTTTCCCCAGGGTATATCTTGTGTTATGGTTGTATGAATTTCATGGATTGAATTCTCTCATTGCTTCAAGTATCTGCATCTAAAAGAATTAAAGATCAAAGCTCAACCAAATTTCAACATGGTATCAGAGCTCAGGGCGTGAAGGAGCTCAGTTTTTCATGCCAGCTAGAGCCTATGTTGATCTTAAGAAGTTGAGCACAATATTTGAAGACCATGGAATCAGTCTCTGTACGACCGGAAGACCGTCTTGAGGGCACCTCAAACTGCAACACTTGGAAGGATAGGATTCTCAACATCCTAGAGGAACATGACTTGGATGGCTACATACCCACTATGGCGGAGGAGCCTACATCTAATGCAGGGCACATAAAATTCAAGAAGAATTAAGCTAATTCCAAATAGATCATCTATGATTCGGTAAAATATAACTTGATGCCTGTGATCACACCGTTGAAGACTGCGAAATCATGTTATGATACATTGACTAATCTATATGAGAAGAAGGCCCTGATTCAAAAGAGGGCATTGAAGAATAAGCTTAAAAACTTAAGGATGGAGATGGATGAGATAGTGGCCTCCTTCTTATCCAAGATCTCTAAGGCAAGAGATCAACTTTCTATTATGGGAGTAGTGGCAGATCAATATGATCTTCTCGAAATTGCTATTGATGGTCTCCCACCTTCATGGGAGACATTCTTGGCTGTGGTAAATGGTCGAGAGGTACAACCTAACTTTGAAAGGTTGTGGCATGACTTCCTCCAAGAGAAGGGGTGAATCCAGTGCAAGGCAGTGTGCATCAATGAAGAAAAATTTTCCCTCACGGCAAGAATGAAGAAAGGAGAGAAACCCTTCTTCCAAAAGAATTTCTCTCATCCAAAGAAGAAGGAGTTCAACAGAGGCTTTGAAAATTCAAAAGATAGATGCTTCAATTGCAACAAGAAATGTCATTTCTCAAGAGATTGTAGAGCAAAGCGGAAAGGAAATTTTCATGCTTCTATCGCCATAGAAGATGAAAACACTCAAAATAATGCATCCGAAGAAAAGGAGACAAGAAGGGAGTATTATCTTGTATCATCCCTTTCAGGATCCATCAACACAAATGCAAACACATGGTTGGATGAAAGTGGCGCATCCAAACATATGACTAGTTACAAGAGTGCCACCACCGATCTAAAGGAGAAATAATTCACTTGCATGGTAGAGTTGGGGGACAACTCAACTTATTCAATCCAAGGAGTTGGATCCACCTCATTCCAGCTGGGAACTGGTGATATTCTACACATGGAGGACATTATATATGTTCCAGGTTTGAAGAAGAAACTCCTCTCAGTTTTGGTTCTTGAAGACAAATGCTTATGAGTTATATTCATGGATAACAAAGCACTTTTATGGCCAAAAAACAAAATCCTAGAATCTGCTGTTGTAATTGGAGTTCGAGAGGGAGGCCTCTACAAGGTACCCGGGAAGTACATTCAAGATATGATTCACCACACTATCAGTGCATGCGAGCTATGGCACCGAAGGCTTGGACATCTACACTACAAAGCACTACCAGGACTTCAAAAGATGGTAAAAGGTATTCCCATATTTGATTTTGAGCATGATAGTGTATGTCGGGGTTGTGCACTTGGGAAGAATGTTAAGAAAAGTTTTTCTAGTAGTTCTACTAGATCTAAAGGGATTTTAGATTTAATACATTCTGATGTATGTGGTCCCATGTCATCCCCCTCCCTGAGTGGCTTCTTATATTATGGATTGTTCATAGATGATTTTTCTAGGAAGTCATGGATTTATTTCATGAAGGCTAAAAGTGAAACTCTTAGCAAATTTAAAGAGTTTAAAGGCCTAGTTGAAAATCATAAAGAAAAGCACATTTCTGCATTAAGGTATGATAATGGAGCTGAATTTGATTCACATGCATTTAATGAGCTATGTAGTGATGCAGGAATATGTAAACAGTTAACAGTACCATACAACCCTCAGCGAAATGGGGTTGCCGAAAGGAAGAATAGAACCATATGTGAGGATGCAAAAGCTATGATACATGATCAAGATATGTCTACCTCATTATGGGCATAAGCCACCCATACAGTTGTGTACATCCATAATAGAATCCCGCATGCCATTCTAGATGAGAAGACCCCAGAAGAAGTGTTTATTGGTGAGAATCCAGACATATCACACTTGAGGATATTCGGGAGCCCAGTATACATTCATGTACCGAAAGAAAATAGAACAAAGATGGAGCCTTCTAGAAAGAAAGGCACATTTGTGGGTTATAGCGAGTCATCCAAAGCATACCGAATATATCTACCTGGTGAGAGACACATTGAACTCAACCAAGATGTTAGCATTCATGAGGAAGCTTCTTTCAAAAGATCAAAAGAGATTCAATGTGATTCAGATATGGAGGATCTCGAGTCTGATTCTCCCCCTTCAGAGTTTGAGAGGGAGAAACCAGAAGATGCCTCAGATTTGCTAGATCCTGAAGAACCAGTAGAACTGGTTGAGAGGTCACATGATGAACCTCCTGCTAAAAGAAGATCTTATTGGTGCCAAGACATCTTACAAAATGCAGAGAAACATGAAGCACCAGCAGGCTTATCTAGAGAGCGCAAGCAACCTAACATATATTCAGGGTATGTTGCATTGATGAGTCACATTAGTTATTCAGAACCATCCTCATATGAAGAAGTTGTAAAGAAACAAGTTTGGAAAGATGCAATGATAGAAGAGTACAACTCTGTAATGAAGAATGATGTTTGGGAGGTTGTTCCCAAACCTGATGGGAAGTCCATTGTGACTTCCAGATGGATTTACAAGATAAAGCATATTGCGGATGGTAGCATTGAGAAGTATAAAGCCAGATTCATTGCCAGAGGTTTCTCTCATAAAGAAGGCATCAATTATGATGATACCTTTTCCCTGGTGGAAAGCTACACCAAAATCTGAGCAATGATTTCACTTGCATCTGTTCTAGGATGGAAAATTCACCAGATGGATGTGAAGACAATGTTACTCAATGGTGAGGTTGAGGAAGAGGTTTATATTCAGTAGGCTGAAGGATTTGTGGTGCACAAGAAGGAGTCCCATGTTTTCAAGCTAAAGAATGCTCTAAATGGGCTAAATAAATCCCCCAAGGATTGATACTCTAGAATTGATAGCTACCTTCAGAAACTGGGTTTCTGTAAGAGTGAAGCTAATCCAAAATTCCAAATTTGTACTTCCAAGTAGTGAAGAACCAACCGTTGATATTGGTTCTGTATGTTGATTATTTTTTTCTCATTGGAGAGGAACATCTAATTGCTTGGTGCAAGAGGAGCTCACCTTAGAGTCTGAGATGAAAGACTTAGGTCTAATGTACTACTTCCTTGGCATTGAGATTTGAAAAAGAAAAGATGAAATTTGTCTATCTCAAGGGAAGTACATTGTGGATATATTGCGCATATTTGGCATGATATATTGCAAATCTATGACTACACCAATGGTTTCCAATCCGAGCAAACTTCATGAGTCATGATGTGGATCAGATCTAGTAGATCCCACTTTGTATAGACAACTCATAGGCTCGCTAATGTACTTGATACATTCGAGGCCTGATATATGTTTTGATGTAAGCATTTTGAGTCAATTTATGTCTGATCCAAGACACGGACACTAGACAGATGCTAAGCATGTGCTTAGGTACCTAAAAGGTACAATTTCATATGGAATCAGATATGCTTCCATTAGAGAAGTCATGTTACTTGGTTATACAGACTCAGATTGGGGAGGCAACATTGTGGACCGTAAGAGTACATCCGGATATCGTTATAGCCTAGGATCAGTTATGATATCTTGGTACAGTAGGAAGCAGGGATCTGTAGCCCAGAGCACTACCGAAGCAGAATACATAGCTGCCAGTGTTGTCTGCCGAGAAGAAGTGTGGTTCATAACGCTACTTGCAGGGTTTTTTGGTGAACATATTGAGCCTACGATTATTAGGTGTGACAATCAAAGTTGCATCAAGCTTTGTGAAAACCTAGTGTTTCATGACAAGTCGAAGCAAATTGAAATGAAGTATCACTTCATCTAAGACATGGTCCAAAAAGGTACAATGAAACTTCAGTACATTGCTATGAATGAGCCGATTGCAGATGTGTTAACAAAGCCTCTGTCAGCGATAAAGTTCAGGTATTTCCGAGACAAGCTTGGTATGGAAGAGAATGCCTCCCTCGCTGAGAGGGAGTGTTAAATATACAACATCAAGAGACATTCTCCAAATCAATCTTGTGTATCTAAGATTAATCCTCCCATATAGAGGTGAGCACTTTGATTGCCTTATGTGTAAAGGTTATTCCTCCCGTATAGAGGTACTTGATCAAAGTAATGATGTTGTAAATTCTCGTTGGAAAATACTCTAGACTTGTGTGTCAAGTCATGATTATCATGTGAACCTTCCGTATAAAGGTATCCATGAGATGAACCTCCCGTATAGAGGTGGACCTTATGTATAAAGGTCATGCTTTACTTGTTAAAAGCATTTAATGTTGTGTGATGTATTATTAACCATGATCACCAGTTGTTATTAAGTCTCCTTTAGAGATCGATCACCTCTAAAGTGAATTACTTTAGCATATGATCATTTGGTCCAAAAAAATATAATATGATCACAACATCCGATAATTCTTCTTAGTATAATGTAATGTGATGGATAATTACAGTTAGCACATATTGACCATGTAGTACGAGATAAAGAAATAAAAGATAAAGCATAGAGATCAAGAGAATTCAAAATTTCCCATGCAAATACTTCGGCTAATTAAAGAGAACTCAAATTGTTAAAGCTTCAGTTATAAAGCTTTAGTTAAGTACCAATGCTTCAGTTAAAGCATCAGTTAAAGATATGCCTCAATTAACTAAAAGAACTCACTGTGGCCACTTCAAGTAAATCAATCATGTAGGACCCAGGTCCTAATTTTTCTAAGTTTTTAATAACAAAACCATGTTTACCATGTTTTAACACTGTTTTCACATTTCTATTTGTTTCTGTTTTCATTTTTAAATTCTAGCTATAAAAATATAGCATTTACATTTACAGTTTTGAATAATATAATCATTGTTTTACCTACTTCTAACCATTTCTGTTTGTGCAGGTGAACAGCAAATACATGTGTGAAATTACAATTTATTAATAACTTGATAAAATGATTTACAGGGTTAGAAATTGATTAGTATACCTTTAGGAGAAATACCTATAGATAGCTGAATTCCTTGTTGATTCCCTTCTTGCTGCCCTGCAACCAATATGTTCCCAAACCCTTGAAACTCAATCTGCCCAACTAGTTTTGCCACCCTGCCAACTGGCGAGGTCTCGCCGACCACCCAGCTCCAAAGGTACCCCTTTGGACCCCCGAGCCCAAACCGAGTACAAGCCAACCAGTATTTCCCTTCTGTAAACTCCCCAACAAGAACCCCCTTTCTTTGCTGCTTTCTCCTCCCATCTCTGTTCCTCCCCTCTTCCAAATATGCAAGGTGAAGAAGCCCCTTCTCCTCCCTCTCCTCTCGACCTTATCCCCCCCCTCTTTGTCCTTCCACCGACACCTCCTATCATAACTACCCCTATCTTCCTCATTAATTTTATCCAACCCCCAATTCCTCCTCGAGCCCCCAACTTTGACTCATAAACCAAGACTATATTATTTTATTATTTAATTTAAGTTTGGGTTGGTTCATCTTCCAACTTTAAGTGCTTCACACTCAACCGACAACCTATCGGCAATATTTTAGCATTCTTTCCTTCTTCCAAAATTTTAATTAATAATTAATAAAATGTTATATTATAAAATTAAAATTTTTACATCAACCATAAGTGTTTCAGACTTACACTTTTTACCCCATTAATTGCTAGTCATCTCTCGGTTGACCTCATAATTAAATGTTTCATAATCAATTTATAATTAATTCATAATAATTTATAATTAAATCATAATTAATTTATAATTAATTTATCATTTTCACGAATAATTCCAAAGTGTGTACCCAACACTTGTTTATAAATTTCATATCACATCAATTCATAAATTATCCTATGTTCTAATTATCTTAGACATGATCATAATTAAATTAATAGTTATAAATTAATTCTTATCCATATGTTTTAATTAATTAACTAACCTTGTAATTAATACTAACCTATGAGATTAATATTACTTTAATTAATATTACAATAACCATTTAACTTTTTAACCCTTAGCCTTGACTAATTAAATTCATTAATAATCAATCAAGCATTACTAATCAATTACATTAGTTATTACTTAGATTAACCATAGTTCGTTTATTAATCAACACTATTAATCATTAACTGATAATAATTAACATTAATCAACATTACTAACATTAATCGACAATATTTAACATTATTATTCAATATTATTAACATTAATCAACGATAATTACATTAATCAATATTCTTAACATTAATCGACAATATTTAACATTAATAAACATTATTAATCATTAATCAACAATGACTAACATTAATCAATGTTATTAACATTAATTGAAAATAATTAACACTATTACTAAATCGTCTTTCATTACCACCTAATTTACTTTATTATCTTATTCAATTATTAAACCAAAATTTACTAACTCGACGTATTAACTTAATCTCATAGTTAGATAAGTAGTAACAATGTAATTAATTCCTAAACATTATAGTTCAGTTTTATTTCACGCAATTTATAAATATGTAGGCGATTTATGTAAGCGTAGCTACTGCTTACATACCTCACGTAAGTACACTAACAGTAATAAATCGCACACATCAATCAAAATCACAAAACTTATTGTTTACTAACACAGGTTTAAACATGGTTTGCGAGGTACATTCTTTTACTAACTGAACTTTTATTAAATTACGACAATTCATACATTACTGAGTTACGACACATACTCAATCCAGGGTTTTACACACATACAGTCAGATCTTGTTTTCACCCCTACTTCAAGCTACACCTTTATACCTACATCATCACTAACTTCCACATCCTATCCTATCCTCTGCTGGACTACCCTAAAATGTCAAGTCTTGACCGATTCCAGCTAGAACGCGTAAGCGGAAGTGTCGACTACATCGACCAAGCTTCCCCAGCAGGCAACCACCAGTCATCATCACACACCTTGGGGAGCGCGCCGTAGCACATCCCTCCCATGACTCCGGGTTTCAGGGATAAACGGTGGGTAAATCCTCCACCCCCCTAATGGGACAAGGGACTATGTCTACCCGACATAATAACCGTGTTGCACTTGTACTCGGTCTGTCATCGTATAACCAATCTGGGCGATTGAGTTTCCTGAAACCCTACCCCACCCATGTCATAACATACATCATAATAAACAACATAATAACCACACGAAAGTAAATAATGCATCACTCGCATACCATTTTATCTTTCGAAGTCCATGTCCCCGAGGCCCTCCCACCTCGTAGGATCCAGCTATCACTTAGCCGTTTCAACCTGTAAGTCAGTCCTCGACATACAATATAGAATATCGTGCATAAATCCTCGATATGTATACATACATTTCGTCATAACATAACCACAATAATCAATTCATTATTTTCACCATGCACCTGGTATAACATTCTTTTGTTCAACAATAACTTTAACGGTATCCACGTACCCATCATTCAACAATTTGCATATATGAGACATGATTAACACAAGACATATATCAAAACCTGACTACATATCATAACACTAACATCACACATACACATATCTATCTCGACAAAATAATGGAACTTCAAGTCCACAGTGTCATCAAAATGACGAAATCTCATAATCAAGCAAATACAACATATAATAATAGTTTAGGTAGTAATGTCAAAACGGGGCGTTACAAATCAGCATGATTTTAGTTAACTAAGTCTTAAATAAAAGGGACTAGTTAACTAAAGTGTTTTCACTTTAGTTAAACTAAAATATGACACTTCAGTTAAAGAGAGTTAACTAAGCGACAACAAAGAAGATCTAGTCAACTAAGTGTTATTGCATGACGACACTTATGTTAAACTAAAAGACGACACGTGAGTTGCGATACTTGCACGTCGACACTTAAGTTAGCCACCTAACCAAGTGGGAAAGCTTTCAGTTAAGAGGTGAGTTCATCCTAAGTGACAATTTAGAGAGATAAAGCACTGGATGAGAAGTGGGGCGCACCTCTGCATGCAAGATTAATACATCCAGTTTGAGGGCGAGTTCATCCTGAAGTTAGAAGTTAAAAATAGAAGAGAAGAATGTATGAATATGTTACATGGGATTGATGAATCCAATGTGAAGCGAATTCTCTTCTCCATTGAAGGCAAGGCACTTCTTTTTGTGCAAGGTATTGTTGTGTTGGGCACACATCCGATTGATCTCTCTTCTCTATTGCTTATGTATCTTCATCAAGAGTGTTTGGTGATCTCTTATCTTCCGAAAACAATCTTTTATGTTGTAAAAGAAATCATTCTCTGCTATCCATTATATTATACTGAGAAGAATTGCTGGGGTTTTTGTTCTGATAATTTTGAGGATTTTCCCAGGGTATATATCTTATGTTATGGTTGTATGAATTTCATGGATTGAATTGTCTCATTGCTTCAAGTCTCTGCATCTAAAAGAATTAAAGATCAAAGCTCAACCAAATTTCAACAAATGTTGCTACAGTCATTTGTAAAAGAAAGAAAGAAAGTATCCCCTAGTTAAAAAATAAAAAGAAATTGTTAAAAAATTTGAAAAAATATAAATTGATTAAATATTTTTAATATTTTATTAACAATTAATTAATGCTCTAATGATGTTGACCACTACTTTGTTGATTAAAATTGAATTATTTTAATAAACATAATTTTTGGAGTGATAATACTAAATTTAGTGTTGATTTAGTCAAATTTGAAATCTTAATCTAGATGTATTGTCACAACCTAAATTACCATTATTTTTAATTTGAAAAATTAAAAAGTAATATTATAATTAGGATAAAGAAAACATTGTATAAATTGTATGACATTCAATTTAAGCATTATCAAATGGAACCAAAATAAACTATTTTAATGAATTTTAATGGGTCTATATGTGTTTTCTCCTAGAAGATTATAGGTTTTATAGGTTCAATCCCAAATCTATACACGAAGGGGATCTCTTGTTCAATAAACAAAAGATCTCATACACCAATTTGGTGTCTTCATCATAATCTTTATATATATATATATATATTTCATATAAGTGAATATTGGAGAGTTAAAATAGAAAAGTTGGATTTATTTTTGGTGAAGTTTAAAGCAAGCTCAGAATTCTAATCTCCATTTTCTGTTCGTGGATAGTGTCATTTTCCAAGTGAGGACAAAGCAACACTTAGATACGTTGTAATTAGTGTGGTGAGAGTGTTGTTTGTTTCCTTCCACTTCTATTAGAAAAAATGTTCAAAATTTTCCTCTCTTTTTGTATACCCTCATTAGATTTCTATCTCCTTTGCTTGTGGATTTCTAATCGGAAACTATCCCTTATCCCATGAATTCGGTTTCGTACCCTAATGCGCTATTGTTTACTACCAAGTATGCTTTTACGTGTAAAAGCTTGGTTAGTTTAAACCAGGAATTTTAATTATAGGATTAGCAGAGATTTTGAATTTTTAGGTGGTCGGATGTTTTTAGGATAGAAGTTACCTGGAAAATGTTTCTTAGTGAACCATTCTAGGTTATTGAACTGAATGTGAAATTGTAATTATTAATGGGTGCTTAAACTCTTCTCAAGGATTATCGTATTGAAATTCTAAATTTATTTTTTATACAATAATTGTATCCATGTTCCGAATTGTTATTCATTCATTGACTTGATTTTGGGTCTCCTTAATATGCTTTATTATATCTCTACTAAGGGATATATGTTTAAGTTTGTATACTCAATTTTATTTTGAAGCTAATTATGTGCAATAACTCACATTATTTTTGGAATGTTGTTTCTGGAATTTCACATTATTCTCGAAATGCATTCCTAGAATTTCAAATTATTTTCAGAATTATATTCCTATAAATATGGTGATCAATAGATAATGTAGTAGGAAATAGTTTTCTTTCCAAGTGTTATTAAATGCTGCAAGTAGATGATTTCTCTACATTAAATGCAATTGTTGATCATCACTTTGGTTATAAATATTCAGAGGACATCTTTAGCTTTTGTTGATCATTTTTATTTTATACGTTAGTAGGTTTCAAGGAGAATTGGTTCTTATTTTCCTAAACGCTTAATCTAGTGAACACACAGGGAAAAGGTTTTTCCTTATCGTCAATATTGGTTTTTTTCTCACCGAGGGAAAAAAAAAAAAAAAAAAAACTTATGTTATTTCAAGTAGAAATAAAAAAGTAGGAGAATTGGTTCTTATCCTAAATGCTTAATCTAGCGAACACATAGGGGCAAGGTTTTTCCTTATTGCCAAAATTGTTTTTTTTTCACGAAAAAAAAAAACAACAACAACAAAAAACATACTTCTGTTATTTCAAGTAGAAATCAAAAAGTACATGAATATACTGAGAGAGCCCATCCTAACAAAATAGGAGCATCTGACCGTGCTTTGCAAGCAATACATACAACGAGTAAACCAAAACCAGGCACAACTGTAACAAACAGCATCACTAAACCAACCTTCAGGCCTCGAAAAACTAAATGACATCAAAGAAAAAGGGCATAGTTCCTGAAAGAGTAAGTTCCCAACTGACCCATTCTTCCCAATGAAGAATTCCCACGTCTCCATCAAGTGCCTCTTTGGATAAGGCATCAGCCACATCATTATTTTCCCTAAAAGTATGGTCGATAGACAGCTCGCTGAACCAAGAAATTAAAAGAGAGGTCCTCCCACACCAATAATGAAGATGGGAGTTTTTCAAACGATGTTTGCCATTAGCCCAATTTACAATAGTTGAAGAATCGCCATAAACCATGAAAGTACCAAGACCACAACAAATTGCAACTTTCAGAATCCCCCAAAGGCCAAGCAATTCAGCCTTTGAATTTGTTGGTTAGCAATGTTACTAGATATTTCCTAGGAAATTTATTTTTATTATTTACAGTCATTATATAACGAATGAAAGAAGTAGGGTTATTAGGTGTTGGGAAAAGTTTTGAAAGTTAAATTATATGAGATAGTAGGATTGTATAAAGTTCTTTTTGATAAGTCTTTGAAAAGACTTGAACAGTTATGTACTATTTGATTCGTTTCGAATATCAATAGTATGTTTTTTTATGCTGGAAAAAAAAAAGAAATAGAGTTATTTTTTTTCTTGGGATTAAGGATTCCAACCCCTCCCTTTACTCCACACACGTTTATATATTTTTACTTGTTTTATGTTAATGCAGTTGCATTTTGATTTTGGTAATTTAAATAAGGGTTTTAATTCTAGTTTTGCTCGATCTAAGCTACCATATTCAAAATGTAGGGTACGATACTCATGAATGTGCTACTGTTCGTACAAGATTTTATTTTTTATTTTCCTTGAGAAAAAAAACGTTTTTGCTTTATAAAAAGAGAGAGACATTTTACACGACCACAATGGTCTCTTGAAACTGATTTCCATCACATTTCTTTACAATAGATACGCAACTATATTTTTAAATACATCCAATCCATCTGTCAGTCATACCAAGTTCATATAGTTCCAAAAACTAAAACAAAAAGCATGGCTCCGTACAAGATTTTAATTATGCAAGTCTATCCTCCTAAAGGAAAACAATTAAGAAAGTACTCTATTATATCCTTACATTCAATTATCCCTCTTTCGCTTTCAATGTGAATGGTGTTTTTCATTAATCTATACTATACTAGTTTTCAAATTTCAAGTTCGAAATATTATACTTTATTTGATAATTTAGTTATATATATATATATAACCTTGAGTGTATTTCTTACATTGTCTTAAGTAGTATTTTCTTAATCTATCAACAGAAATAAATGTCTATCTTTAAGTAACTCTAATTAATATTTAACCACATATTATGGTAAGCTTATCTTCCCTTTCAAGTAGTATCTTTCTAATCTATCAACAAAAATAAATGTCTATATTTAAATAACTCTAACTAATATTTAACCACATATTATGATAAGTTTATCTTCCCTTGATGCAAGTTTAAGTAACTCTAACTAATATTTAACCACATATTATGGTAAGTTTATCTTTGTTGCAAGTATAGGGTGGTAAATAAAATTAAGTAATAGGATATTTGTTCTTGCACAAGTTTCTATATTTTTAACTCATCCTTTATCATTAAATATCCCTTAACTAAATTGCAAACACATTTCTAAATTAAAGTTTCTATGATTTAATTCCAAAAACAAGAAATTGTCTTTATAGAATAATTGCATTTTTCTATTAAGAACTGCAAACACATTTCTAAATTAAAGTTTTTATGATTTAATTCCTAAAAACAAGAAATTATCTTTATAGAGTAATTGCATTTTTCTATTAAGTAAATGAATCAATATATAGATACACAAACCATTTAAGAATTAAAGTTTCTAGAAAGAGATGATGCATAATTTAATTCACAATTTACTTATCCGGAAAAGAATTTCCCAAGAATAACACACATGGGTTTATCTTTTCAATGATAGGAATTTCCACTATTCATGTTGTAAACTTGAAAATCAATATTCCTCACTTTGCATGTTCCCTAACACTCGTAGGTGCTTTATGGAAAACATAGAGTATTTACAATTGATTTGACTTGCTAGGTTCAATTATCAATCATTAGAATCGATCTTAACTCCCATTATGTGTATCAAACAACATTCTATAGTTCTAATTTATATGTACATAAAGAGTCATCTCTTTTTGTTTTCAGTTTAATTGGATCTTTATCACCAACATAGATCTATTTTAAAATGGGATCTACCAAGTCTCGAGAGGGATCAAATCTCTCCGGGTAAAATCCTTTTTAGAGTGCAAATGCTGAGGAATGGTTTTAATTTATATAGTTTTTTATATGCCGCAAAATGTTTTAAATCTAATTTCAGCCTACATGTTATTTTTTATAATATTTTTTTTTTTTAAATGAAACGTGTTGACTCTAGGATGAGCACAGAAAGAGTTACACATCCCCTACTATGCTGTAGAATGCGCCCCTTTGATGCAATAATACTTTTATCACCACTTGGGCAGCGATTTCTTTCTTGTGTTAGTTAAACCTAAGAAAAATCACCATGAATGGCTAAATGCACCTTTGCGAGGGAGTTATGTTGACCAGGTAAGTGTTGTGCCTTTGACCCTAAAAAGGGAGTTTGACCTAGCAAGTGCACTATTAACCTAGAATAATGGGGAGAACTATAGTAGGAATGTTATTGTCCCAAAGATGCAAAATGACTATGCTTGTACACCAAAAGATTCAATTTAGTACAACAATTTTTATTGACAAATTATTTTTAAAAATTACTGAAAATTATAAAATAATTAGAATTTTGAATATTAATATTGTTAAAAAAAATTAGCCCCCAAGGTGCAGAGATCAGTTCGCGACAGGGTACATGTAGAGCAATGTTGTTACACCTAGGGGTATAATGGCAATACACATAAAGGTATAGTGGCGATAGAATTGTGTCATGTCAATACAAGCCCAACCCACTTATAATTCCCCTAATTACAAAAAAGAATTTAAAAAAAAATTGAGAAAATAGAAAATGATTAGTATTAATTTTTAATATTATATTAATAATTAATTAATATTTATCACTACTACTTTATTGATTAAAATTTAAAATTATAATATTTTTATAAACATAAATTTTGGAGTGATAATACTATATTTAACATTGATTTAGTCAAAATTGATTTCTTAATGTTGATATATTATCACCATTTAAATGCTTGAATATATCTTTATTTTTAATTTGAAAAATTACAAAAATACTATTAGAATTCACATAAAGAAAACATTGTTTCCAAAGTTTATTTAAACTATGCGACATTCAATTTTAGTATTACCAAGCCCATCCAAAAATGCTTGAATACATCTTTATTTTTAATTTGAAAAATTAAAAAAAAAATACTATTAAAATTCACATAAAAAAAACATTGTCTTCCAAACTTTGTTTAAACTATGTGATATTCAATTTTTGTATTACCAAGCCCATCCAAAATATATCGTTTTAATGAATTTTAATGAGACTAAACATGTCTTTTCTCCTATAAAATTATAGGTTTCATAGGTTTAAATTCCAAATCTATGTAGAGAGGAGGTTTCTTGTCCAATAAACAAGGAGTTTTATACATCAATTTGGTGTCTTTTTAAATTATTATATGTATAATTCAGGAAAGCAATCCAATTTCGTGTCTTCGTCACGACCTTAAAATTAAATTATTATATATTTAGAATTCATATAAGCAAGAGTTTTATACATTAATTTGGTGTCTTCTTAGATTATTATATATATAATTCACAAAATCAATCCAATTCTCTTCGTCATAACCTTAAAATTAGATTATTATATATTTAGAATTCACATAAGCAAGAGTTTATACATCAATTTGGTGTCTTCTTAGATTATTATATATAATTCACAAAAGCAATCCAATTTTGTGTCTTTCTCATGACCTTAAAATTAGATTATTATATATTATAATTCACATAAACCATCGTTGGAGAGTTCTTATATAGAAAAGTTATTTTCAATTAGTTCGGAATTCTCATCTCTATTTTCTATTCGTGGACAATGTCATTTTCCAAGTGAGGACAAAGTAATACTTCATGTGAGGTGAATATTTTTTATTTTTTCTACCAATAAATCTTTTTAAACAATGCTCTCTTTCGAGCAACTATGTTGCAGTGATTAAGTTTACCCTAATAATTATTATGGCTCAGCTTAACTTTAGGTGGATGAAGGTAGTCTCGAGATAAAGGAAAACCATACACAAAGCAAAGAGGTTGTGGGGTTACTTTTGTGGTTCTGGAGAAACAAATCTGAAATGGCAGATCAATATCAAGGAGTTCCATATGAAGGATACCCATATGAGTATGCAAGAAATCCTTACTACCCATATAATTAATATGCAGGAAATCCTCACTATCCATATGCAGGAAATCCTTCAGTATCCATATGCTGCGCCACCAATACAAGAAGCTCCATATGTAAATGTGGTGGTGAATATAAATCCAAATGTGGTTTATGATGAGAACAACAACAACCAGGGCCATAATAATAGCTATTATCAATTTCAACCAGCTACACCACAACCACAAAATCACTATTATGATCAACAACGACACTTACAACAACCGCGATCAGAGAGACTTGAAATAATCCAAGGCCAAAGATCCCGAAGTGGAAGTGGATCACTATTTTTAGATAACTAGTAACTATGATTTACATTTATCTACATTACTTAACAAAAATATCCATTCAATTGTTCAAATAATTTATATTTCTTGTATTTTGTGACTTTTTTCTTAATTCTCTTAAAAGTTTGCAAGCTTCTCATCTTTAGCTTCCCAAAACAATTAGCTCTATGGAATTTGGGTTAATCATTTTACAAAAATATGAGAAAGTAGCCCATAGGATACCCCATTAAATGAAGTATTCAAGAAAGTTAGGGTGATATCCTAACATGTCACCCTTACAAACTAGCATTTTCCTCAAGGAAGGAGATGAGAAAATTGGTGGAGAATCTCTACTAGTTTCCATGTTCTCTAGGTTGTACATCCTTCCCTTTTAATAAAACTTGCGGAATAGTGTGCTAGAAAAGATAGTGCTCACGTGTGTCGAAAATGGCCTTAGGATGCAACAAAATGAAACTCTCCTCATCCTATTTGGAAAGGTTGGTTTAAACTCTTGAATTGGACCCAAGATCCTTCCTCAAGTAGGACACATGGAAGACTTGGTGGATCTTATAATTTCTTGGTAGAGCCAATTTGTAAACCATTGGACCTATACATTTAAGGATAGTATAAGGTTCATAAAATTTAAGGGATAACTTCTATTGGCTCTTCTACTTATGTCTTGTTACATGGTTGGACTTGAAATAAAACTTGATACCCTTATTCAAAATGGCGTTCTTAGATATGTTGTTTGGCCTATTGCTTCATGCGGTTTGGGATCTACACAAAATAATTCTCAAGGATACAAAAATTATTACCATGGGCTCTTAGGATTTTTTCCTCCTTGATTTTAAAGAGGCCTAGTAACATGATATCATTGATGGGGGTGGTTGCCCATAGGCTACCTTCAAGGAGGTCATTTTAGAAGAACCATGATATTTAGTATTGTGCCACCATTCTACCAAGGGTATGCACTATACCCATTGGGATTGCTAGTATGAAGAAAATCAATATAGACAAGATCCAAAAAATTCTTCATTGTGACTATATGCCTTTAACCCAAAACAACTCTTGCAAAAAATTGCTAGTTAGTTGAGGTCAAGATTTATAGCAATTGATTTAGAAATGGCATGGAGTTTAAAACATTGTCCATGAATACTTGTATTATTGTGGAGGCCTTGAATGTGTGTTGTAAATCATAAGAGTGAGCATATTTAAAAATATGTTCAATGACTACCATGATCATTGATTTGTTTCTTGATTTTGGTAACCCTTAAAGAAATCCACATAAATGTTAGTCCACACATTGGTTAGAATTGGTAATGGTTTTAATTCTCTTAAAGGTTTTACTATTCCCCCCTTGTGCCATTGGAAACTTCCAATTTGGCCATAAACGTGTAGATGTCCTTATTCATGCCTTTCAAAAAGAAAAAATGCTTAATGGTTTCATATTTTTTATGAACCTAGAAATCCCCATTGTGGGAGAGGAGTGTAATTAATATATCACATTGGTTTAAATGTGAATCCTAAACCAGACAATTCTCGCTAGCTCACTTGGTTAAGGTGTGGGTTTCGTCAGCAAGGCGACCCGAGTTTAATTCCCCTTAGGGATGACTTAGTTGGGAGGCGACACCCAAAAACCCAGTCAAGTTGAGGCTAGTGCAGTCCAGGACGGGTGCGATCCCTGGGTTATTTTGATGGCTTAGATGCCCCCGTGTCGTGGTTTCTCAGACCATAGGCCACTCCCTCAAGTTAGGGAGATTCGAGCAAAACAAATGTGAATCCTAAACCAAAAATAATGTCCTACATAACACAACTCGTCATTCTAGCAAGTGTACCATGGTAGTATTATGACAATCAAAGTGCAATATAGGTTGCATAGAATCTTGTTGTACATAGTAAGATGAATCATGTGGAGATTCATGGTCATTACTTTAGACAATTGGTACATGATAATGTTATGAATCTTGTTTATTATTGGACAATTGATCATGTTGTTGATATATTTACAAATCCTTTATCAAAATCTAAGTTTGTGAAACTTTAGGTTATGCTTGGGCTTTAGGAAGTTGCAAGTATGGGGGGATGTACAAAAGTAATTTTGTCTCTTGAATCTCCAAAGAGTTTTGATGATGAGTGGGTGTTGGAATAATAAGATAATCAAGATCATAACACTTTTTGATATTCTAGAGATAGTCAATCGATATTCAATACTTGGTCAAGAGAGTTTATTGAGAGGTTGGCTAGACATTTGTTTGCGGACAATCCGTCAGTGTGGACACAAACCAATCTCCCTAGTCCGAATGGTTCGGATCTAGAACAAAAGAAGTACACAATACAAATTACTTTCCTAGATTTATCGAATTGCAAAGGATGTTAGAAGATAACTTACATTATGAACGCAATACTATCTTCTTGCTTGATAAACTCTTAGTATTCGGATCTATGGCTGCAAAACCATGTACAATGAGTGGAAACAAGCTAGTAATAATAGCATATAAACATAGATCAATCTAAACTAGCAGTCAAAGATGCCAATTCTAAATATCTCACAATAACAAGATGTTTATGGAAAGAATCTGCATTAATGTAATTAAAAGAAGTACATAGAGAGAGGTTACAACCGATCTTTGACGTCGTAACACCTTCCAAATGATCCTAGCCTCAAATATCCAAGCTCTTTCCTCTTGATGGATGGAAGGGAATCAACTCTAGCATAATTTCACCAGCATTTAAGTGCTCTATCTTCCTCCTCCTTAACCATGGAGAGGGGGTTTGTATTTATAGTCCTAAAAGGATGGGAGAGGTTGAGGATTTGTGGGATAAGCTCAAGGGGTCATCCCAAAAGGTAAAGGAACCAAATGCCACCTTTCCTAGTTCATAGAGTTAAGCCCCCATGTAACCAAGGATTCTAGAAGCCGCTCGAAGCTTCTCTTTATCCTTTTAAACTAACAGCGTCACACCTTGCACACAGGAAACCTGCGTCTTTGAGGGATGGCGCACCTTGTGCAAAGGCAACCAGCATCACTGATGTGCTCTGTAAATGTGCATAGTGCATCACCTATGGTTTGATGCATCTTGTCAACTAGCAGGGCACGTCGGGGTGACAAAAAAAGGTCAAAGTAATAACAAGAATCCTCCTTTCAATCATTTGGCCCAGGTACTTCAGGGATTAGGGAAAATAGAGGACACGTGACTCATGATGACAATATTTTGGTGTAACAGAATGCCCCCCTAAATCATGAATCTAGATAAATAGGGTAGGTGAGATGCTTTGAAATATGATAGTTTGAGGAAAGGATCATTGGTTGGAGTGACGAACAAAGACTCCTGTAGTACAACAGATTCTGAGATATATGTCTCAAAATGACTCATAACATGGTTGTCAACCAATACATTGCATATCCATGGTAGGATCGACTGACTGGACACAATCATGGCTAATAGACACAAGCGTAGATCCATGATGAGATAATTACATGGCCACGACCAATACAAGAGTGGATCTGTGTGACATGACTCAAAAAATATCCATCTCAGCATGGGTAAGATATATGAGTTAACCCAGGGTCTTCAAGTCAAACCCGCAATGATACGAATCTAACCATGTGATTACAATGTTTTGAAGTCGAACATGGTAGAAGCTACTTGATTATCGGTCATTGATGTAAATCGTTAACAAGTACGAGGGAAGTCACCATTGATTTCAATGATACCCAAGGTATCATAGTACATACTACTGAATGTGAATCAATGGGTTGAGGTCGAACATAAAGCGAGGTAACCTGCCATTAAGGCATGCAGGCCCAAGGTACTTGATTGGTTTCTAGGTTCAATCCTTGGATGATGTGTTGAAGTCGACAAGGATAAACCCGTCGAAGGAGGGCCATGATGTTTCACCCATCATCGACACAAAACGAGATCAAAGGTGTTCTGGAGTAGATCAGACTATAGAGTAATGTTTGAGACTGACTCAAGGGTGACTGACACAATGGAAGGTATAATGAATGCAAAGATTGAATCGATCAATAGGATTCTCTTGAACATGGAATGACATGACTTGGAAACATTGACATGATGAGATTGACACTGATACCTAATGAAACTAATGATTGATGCATTCTTTGGATGACCCAAAGGAGTAGAATGACTCAAAGAATTGGTGAGACTTGAGGACCAACAAATTATCCAAGCAATTTGAATGAAATGCAAATGAGTGCCATGTTCAAGAGCGACTACATACTGCCATTAATACAAGTAAATGCATACTCTTTCCGTATTCCCCATCATGATTGATGAGTACCTCTTTGTTTATTAATGAGCTTGAGGAGGGTAACAAATGCTCGATATAGCTCATCGTTAGGACGAGTCCAATCTCACATGTTTAATGAACTTGAGATAGGAGGGATTTGTCCCTAAAAGGGCCCTTCGATGTTAGATTTTAACGAGTCCAAAGAAGGTAAACTCGGCGCCATTTCACATTTAGAGAGTCTAAAAGGACTAAAGAAGACTCCAATGAGCACTTTTTCATAAATTTTAGTCTCCTCACCCGAAAAAGGATAAAACAATATGAGAGAGAACTCTTCTAGTCATGATTAACTAGAGCGCTCATTTTTCGTAAATAGTCTCGCTGGTCCGAAAAAGGGGGAAACTATAACTAGTAAGGCGACCTTTCAAATACTTTTACAAGCGTGAAAGAATCAAGTTCGCTTGGCGATCTTTTCTTATTTAGGGAGTCTGAAAAGAGCTTAAAGAATAAATCCGGGGGTTCCTTTTTCGTAGGATTTTACGAGCCCAAAAAAGAGATAAAAGATAAATAGGTAACTCATTCTCATGTATTTACGAGCACGGGAAGGAACAAAGACTCAACTCGATACCTTTAATGCTTAGTTTTAATGAGCGTGATAATGGTGTAAAAAAGAAGTACATAGAGAGAGGTTACAACCATTGTCAAAAACTAGCATTGTTCGAAAAAGGGGGAAACTATCACCAGAAAGGCGGCCTTTCAAATACTTTTACAAGCATGAACGAATCAAGTTCGCTTGGCGATCTTTTCTTATTTAGGGAGTCTGAAAAGAGATTAAAGAAGAACTCTGGGTGTTCCTTTTTCATAGGATTTTACGAGCCCAAAAAAGAGATAAAAGATAAATAGGTAACTCATTCTCATGTATTTACGAGCACGTGAATGAACAAAGACTCAGCTCGATACCTTTAATGTTTAGTTTTAACGAGCGTGATACTGGTGTAAAAAAGAAGTACATAGAGAGAGGTTACAAACATTGTCAAAAAATTCAACTCAAAGAGGGACTAATAAGAGAAAAAAATAAAATAGTTACCACATTCTATGATCACTGCTGGGGCAATAAACTCAGGATGCGAAATCCATATTTGAAAAGAATAGATAATTATTATTAAAGAGATGATAATATTGACAATGAATCTCACCTTTATAGGCTTGAGCGTGTAAAGTGAAGGGTTACACCCTTTCACTTAGTAAATAATACATTTTAATTAATATTTTATTTTGTATTTGTTACATTGCCACTCCCTTTAAAGGAGATTTGTCCTCAAAGCGATGTTAGTGAAAGATGTAGTTGTCGAAATTGTTCGGATTCCCATGTTGCGTCTTCTTCAGGGAGGTTTTTTCCATTTTATAAGGTACTCTTTAATTACTCACGTTCTTAATCTCCTTTCTCTGGTATCAATGATATATTCTGGATCGAAAATGATTCTTCCTTCATCATCTAACATGGGAAGTAGAGTTTGTGCTTGTTGGTGTTGACCTATCACCCTTTTTAAGCATGAAACGTGGAAGACATTGTGGATGCGACTTGTTATTGGGAACTCCAACGCATATGCCACATGGCTAATCTTCTTATTGATTTGATATGGGCCATAAAATCGTGGAGCCAATTTATTCTTTCCACCTTGTTTAAGTGACAACTGCTTATAGGGTTATAATCGTACAAATATCCAATCTCCAACTTCAAATTCTCCTTATGTTCGATGTCGATCTGCTTGCTGCTTCATTCTATTCCTGGTGGTGTTCAGATTCTCTTTAAGTATTTGGACAACCTTTTGGTTTTCTTCTAAATGGTCATTTACTGAGGCTACCCTTGTTTGGTTGGTAATGAGGTCCTTCCATTTTGGTGGTTCATATCCATAGAGAGCTTGAAATGGTGTCATTTTTGTTGATGTATGATAAGTAGAATTATACCACCATTCCGCAGGATGTAGCCATTGAAACCATTTATTTTTTTTATCAGTTACAAAACAACGGAGGTAGGTTTCTAAGCATTTATTGATGACTTCTGTCTGACCATCTGTCTGGGGATGATAAGATGAACTCATGTTAAGTGACGTTCCAATTTGCTTGCAGAATTCTCTCCAAAAATTACCTTTAAATTTGGCATCCCTATCACTCATGATAATCTCGGGAAACCCATGTAACTTGTAGATATTTTTACAGAAGGCTTCAGCCGTTTCTTTTGCAGAATCAGTTTTCCTTACTCCTACAAAATGTGCATATTTGGTTAACCTATCTACTACTACTAGTATTTTGTCTTTCCTGTCTGATATTGGTAGACCTTCAATGAAATCCATTGAAATTTCCTCCCATTTTTTATTTGGAATATGCAGTGGATGGAGTAACTCGGGACTTGAGATATTCTCTATTTTATTCCTCTGACAAATGTCACATTCTGCAACATACTTGTGAATGTCGGCATTCATACCTTTCCAAAAGAATGATTTCCTTGCATTATAGTATGTTTTAAAAAATCCTACATGTCCAGTGGTTGGGCAGTCATGTGACTCTTTAAGAACATTGGTCTTAAAATTGGAGTTGGAACTTAAGTAAATTCGTCCTTCGTACCATAAGAGGTCATTCTTACATTCAATCTTCAGATATTGGTTTATGTCGTTAATTATGGAGCAAACCTCTAAATTCTTGGCATATTCCTTGCGAATTTCATCCAAAAATTATGGGATCACCATTGATACGGCATAGACTTGTACCTCTTCATCTTTCCTTTTATAGGGCATCAGCTACTACGTTGTCCTTCATCTTTTTATGTAAGATCTCCATATCGAAGGTAGAGATTCTTTCGTTCCACTTTTGTTGTTCGGTTGTTAATGTCTTATGTTGTAATAAGTGTTGCAGACTATTATGATCTATTCGGATTAGGAATTTGCTTCCCAAAAGGTATTGTCGCCATTTAGTTAATGCATGCATGATGGCAAGCATTTCCTTGTTGTATGTAGACTGTAGGTATTCTCTTTTGTTCAACTTCCTGCTTTCAAAAGCAATTGGATGACCTTCTTGCATTAGCACAGCTCCTATCCTACACCCTGAAGCATCACATTCAATTACAAATGGTTTTGCAAAATTAGGTGTTTCCAAAACGGGAGTTGAAGACATAATTTGTTTCAACGTTTCAAAGCATCTTCTTGCTTCATCATCCCATTGAAAAGAATTTTTTTAGGAGATTCCTTAGCGGAGCAGTGACGTGTGCATAGTTCTTGATGAACCTTCGGTAGTAACCTATTAATCCCAAAAATCCTCGCAATTTTGAAACATTCTTTGGTTGGGGCCACTCCTTCATCGCTTGGATCCTCCTTGGGTCCACCTTAACTCCTTGCTTTGAGATTATATGACCGAGATACTCTACTTCTTGCTTCCCAAATGTGCATTTTGACTTTTTTGCATAGAATTGGTTTTCCTTCAGAAGAGATAGAAACTTTTCCAGATGCGTCAAATGTTCCTTCCACATCTTGCTATATATAAGGATGTCATCGAAGAATACTAACACAAATTTCCTTAGGTATGACTTAAATAGTTCATTCATAGTTGCTTGGAATGTGGTAGGGGCGTTAGTCAACCCAAAAGGCATTACTTTGAATTCATAATGTCCTTTATGAGTTTGGAAAGCAGTCTTTGCGATATCTTCTAATCTGAACCTGATTTGATAATACCCTAACCTTAAATTGAGTTTTGAAAAATATTTTGCGTCATGAAGTTCATCCAGCATATCATCGATGAAAGGGATTGGAAACTTGTTCTTAATCGTTATTTTGTTTAATCCTCTATAATCTATACATAATCTAAACGATCCATCCTTCTTCCATACTAACACGACTGGAGCTGCATAAGGGCTTCTGCTCTTGGTGATGACACCACAATTCAATAGGTCTTGAACTAGCCTTTCTATTTCTGTTTTGTGGTGGTGGGGATACCTATATGGTTTAACCTTGATAGGATTTGATCCAGGTTTAATCTCAATTATGTGTTCTATACTCCTTTCTGGTGGTAGTTGCATGGGTAAGTCTTGAAATATGTGTTCATGTTTTTGGATTTCCTTTTTGAACTCATTTGGTTCCTCCTCTTTTCCTTCCAATTGATGGCATTGGATTACATATGTTGATGCTCTTTTTCGAATGAGTTTTTCCATATGCTAAGATGAAACTACTTGTGTGTCTGGTGGTTGAAAACCATATAGCTTAAAATTTTTCCCTTGCCATTTAAACTTGATGAAATGTTTTTGGTGATTAGAGGAATATGTTCCCAATGTTTGTAACCATTGGACTCCCAAAACGATGTCTACTCCTCCCAACGATAAGGTGTAGAGTTCTGATTCCAGTTTGAAGTCTTGTATTTGAATTTTCACCTTGTGGCACTTTCCAACTTTTCCGATCTTCTTGCCATATGCAACCATCACCTTCATGTATGGAACTGGATGTACGAACAACTTGAGTTTTCTTGTAACCCCTATATCAAGGAAGTTGTGAGTGCTTCCGGCATCTACTAGTACTGTAACGTTCTCATTTTTATATGTCCTCTTAGCTTAAGTGTCTGTGGTTGGCTAATGCCTGTCATGGCTGCCAGGGATATTTTGAGTGCATCATCGATTTCAGATGCCATATTTGGGGTATCCTCTTCTTCACTTTCTGACTCTCTTCTTCTTCTGAATCACTATTCTCCTCTGCCTCACAAGTGTATAATTTATTTGAGTCTTCCTCTGAGTGACAACTATGTTTAGGATTCCATTTGTCTCCACATCGTCGACATTTTTCTTCTTTCATTCTTTGATTTTCCAAGTTCCTCCTGTCGTCTCTTCTAGGTGGTGGAATGTATTTATTTCTATCTATATATGTTGTTAGTATGTTTTTTCTTGAATATGTGTTTCCATTATTTGTTTGGAAACTGTTAATTTTGGCCTCAGCTGCTTTTGCTTTATGTCTTGCCACCTCGATGTTTGGCATGTCATGCATCTTTAGTTCCTTATGTATATATGGTTTAAGGCCTCCAAGATAAGTTTCCATACGTTGCTTATGTGATGATACAAACACTCTTGTGGCAAGCGATTCCCATTGAGGTGTGAATTCCTGGACGCTTCCTTTTTGTTGCAACCTGGTAAGCTTCGAAAAGAATTCATCCTCATCGATTCCTTGGAACCTTTTTAGGAAATCGTTTTTGAACACCTTCCAAGTATACGACAGCTTGTCTCCTTTCCACCATATGTACCAATTGTATGCGTTGCCTTCCAGGTGCATTGACGCATATTTCACTTTTTCTTCGTCCGTCGTAATATTGTATATATGGAAGTATTCTTCAGCCTTATTTAACCATGCGACACATTGGCCATCACTTCCGTTGAACTTCGACAACTCAATTTTTGATCTTGGTGGGCATATTATAAAAGGTGGATTGTCTTTTACTTTGTCGCGTGCTGGTGACTCCAACTTGCGGAATGATCCTGTCGACATATCTGGGCCTCCTCGTTCTTTAAACGCATCTAATATTTCTAAGATGGTATTCAGCTTGTCATCTAATGTATCTTGTTTCTCTTTCATGTCTTCCAATTTGTTGTCTAGCCTTCTCTCTAACACTAACACAACTTCCTCCTTGAGTTCTTTTTTTATCTTTGCATTGCTAATTTTTATTTCAATATTAGAGAGAGAGTTTGTATGAAGTATGTTACCATTTTATATCAACGATACTAACAAGCTTTCCTACCCATCTTGTGTTGTCAAGTATTACACATGTAATTGGTGATGCATGCTAAAGAATCAAAGTGAGGTGGGTGCCGAGACTGGATGGAACCCATTGAGATGCCTACGGATCCATAGTAGAGCTCTTGACTTGGAAATGGTTATGGTGCAGTTTCCTTCCATTGGCCTGCTGACCCAGACGGAAGTGCTGGCTTGGAAATGGAGAGGGAAAACCAGGTATGGGATTGGTTTGGCACCATAAAGGCTTGGTAAATCCAATTGGTGCACTGGTTGAGCATTGAATGTCATGGAGAAGCCTGCGTGATGGCCAAACATTCATTAAATGCCTGATAAACCCAGTCAATGTACTGACTTGGCATTGGTTATTTGGATGTTGTGGAGAAGCCTGCGTGTTGGCCAAACATTCCTTATTGTATCCACAGGTGATCCAAGGCTTGTAAAGCAAAGAAGGAATATGTCCAATACAGATAAGTATTTGGTTTATTTTGCATCTTCTTGCTTATTTAATATGAATATACGTGTGTATATGATTTGGCTATGATTTTTAAACTCTTTTTTAGAGATAAATCCTATGAAAATGAGCTTGACATGTGACTTGACTCAATGTTTGAGTGTAGGTATTGTTGGAAGCAAGAACCTTGAAGGCATCCTAAGGATGCATTTGGACATGTGACTATCCTAGAAATCTTAGTATGATTAACAATGGAAAATGGTGCTAGTGGACTTGTGTGGGTCCTAGCAGCCAAAGGTTTCGTAGGCAAATCATGGGGAGGGGTTCCCTGGTTGAGAAGCCTTGGAAAAACCTTAGACACCAAGTGTCATTGCCAAAACAAGGAAAAGGCAAGTCAAACATTCACATTTGAAGTGAAAGAGACAAAGGAGCATGGAACCACAGTTGTGGTGGGGCTCCGGATTGGAACACGATTAAGAGGGGGAAACTCTTACTCTTCTCTTTCCTTTTAATTGATGCATTTTAAAAACGGAAAATTGTTGAATGCATGCCATGGCTGAAAGTTGATTGTGTTTATGTTTCTTGAAATAAATTGTGAATGCTAATTTAGTCAATTCCTTGTGAAAGGATGAACATGAATGAATTCATTTATATGTTGGACAAGTATGAAATGTGTGGAAGTCTTGTGGATGAAGCATGGAATTTCCATGTCAATTGGGCAAGTAATTGACTGATCTTAATGCTTATGTTATGCTTGGCCTAACAAGATTTGCAATGATGAATTTTCCAGGTGAAAAGTAAATCAATTGGTTGCAGTTGTTACAAGGAAAGTGTTTCTAGTAAGCAAAGTGTGTGGGAATCTGTGCACATTGACCATGGAAGCAGACAAAAAGCTATTTGATTTGGCTGAAAATCTTCTTCAAACAAGTTTCCAAGACCCAAGAAAATCTCGAGGAAGTGCTCAAGATACAAAAGCAGCAGAATGAGATGAAACTCAAGGCTTTGTAGGACTCTATTTGTCTGCAAAATGAGGTAAAAGGCATTATAGAAGCTATCAATAGTGGAAAAGACAACAAGAAATATAGTAGCCATAAAGTTTCCACACTTGTGGATCAGCTGGAAGGTGAAGGAAAATGAAGGGATTGTTGTGAACAATGCCCACATGTGGAGCTGGAAGGACAAATCCAACAGGAGCAACTTGTAGAAGCCAAGGGACTTGATTCCGAAAGCTCAAAGTAAAAGATGAAATGTAGGACATAGCTGCCACATTTTTGTGATTTTTGATGTGTAAACAATGTGTATGTATTCCTAAGTATTGGAACACCGAGGATAGTGTTATTCTAAGGGGGAGGGAAATGTAATACCCCCATTTTGACCCTTAGGACATATTGTATTTTAATGTAAACATTGTATATATGTGATGTATGATTCCTAGCATGGATCTCAGGGCCAAGGCCTCGCTAGTGAATGATCATCCTTGAGGGGCTGGTTTTTTATATTGTTCTATCCATGTGCTAGTAAGCCATGGGAAAATTGTAAAATGATGTAAATATCATGTAATAAAAATACCAAGGGGATGGCTATGGATGCAACTAAATGAGGGGGACTATGTATCCACTAGGGAGAGGTGATGGGGTTGTGGGATTGAACCCTAGGCTTCCATATGTCACCTTGGGAAACCACCTTTGACTGTCCTAGCTGCCATTTAATTCTGCTGTAAGGAAGTGGTTGAAGAAAACTGTTCATGAGGTCGATGGAGGATGGGCAACCCTGAAATCCGTAAGACAGGGTATGGGATTTGTTTTGCTTGTCCCATAAGCCACTCCATCTCATGGGAATTAATTTTCCTTGATCCCCATTCGATTATTGACCATGGAGGAGGAGTTTGGAGGGAGGACACAGACCCAATAGGGAGATAGAACCATAAATCACGACTGGGAAAGAAGCCACATTTTGGTGTGCCAAGATCGCTCAGAAAGTGGGTGTGAAGTGAAATTCGATAGGGGATCCATATAACCGAACTGTGGGAGAATCAGAGAGCGGGAGATGCCCAGAATTCCATAGGAGAACCCGGATTTGATAGCCGAAAACCCAGTTGCGGGATAGAGCATTCAACCGCAGCGTTGAGGAAGATCCAAGAGCGGATCGCAGTCGGAAAGAGACCGGGGTGGGGGGGTTAAGACATCATGGTAGATCTAGGGAAGGCTCATTCATCCTTGGTTTAGCATTCGAGATCAGCCATACCTTCCCAGGTCAGCGCTGAGGGAAGGGGCGCTTGAGGGAATGTGCAACAGTGAAGGGGACCTTACTTAGGATGAGAGTGGAGGTGATGGGGGTTCCTGGATTGTCTGAGGCCAATTGGATATGCCTGTAGCTCTATGATTGAGCTCATTGACTTAGAAAATGCTTCCTTGTCTTCCCAGTTACTTAACAGAGCCAACTGTGTGCTGGATGACCTTGATTGACTGTGCCTAAGGCTGTGAGTGAACCTGATTAGTTCCTCCTTAGTGGATACATAGCCCCAGCTCGGGGGTGGTCTCTGAGTGCTGAAAGAATATAGGCTGGACAGAGACCTATGGTTGGGTTGGAACGTTGCAGTCCATAGCTAGTTGCTTGGTGATTTCATCTTAAGGATAAGTGTTCTTTATGATTTATATCATGTTTATTCTATGTGTTTTACTTCTGTAATGATTTAATTATTGATGACTGTTATTGATATTCATAATGCATGATAGATAGGTGTGTGGTTAATGTTTCATACAACTGTGTTTATTTGAGTAGGCATATGCATCCATGTGTTGTTATGAATTTGTTCATTGATGAATAAGGCTAAGTTTTGTTGAAGCCAAGGATATTATGAAGGTTCAGTTATGTCTTTGGGGGAGAAATAGACACCCCTTGTTGTGTTCATGTTCCTTCTGTGGGTCAGATGAAGGGAGGAGACATGGAAAAGTGGATCAGAGCTCTTTACATAGAGATAGAGGAGTCTTGATGAGGTTTGGGGAAACACTTTGATAGGAAGAATGGAAAAATCAAAGTCCTCAGTTGTGGAAGAGGATCATGCAGTTGCATAGGGCTCCCCGAGAGCTTTCCAACGGTACCAAGTTTGACAAAAATGGACTTAGGATGAGGAAGTTATCAGCTTGAGAAGTTGGCAGTAACAGGGGTATTTGACTGACTTCCGACTTTCCAAACTCGCAGTGCGGATTGCGGATTTCAGAAGTAGGAGACATGATTTTTCGGCGTGGTGCGTTGGAGTTCCAACTTCCCAAATCCCACAAGGCGGATCATGGATTGCGGAAGTCAGAGAGGCGATTTCTTCGGAATTATGCATTTGGAGTTCTGACTTCCGACTCCCACAAGACGGATTGCGGAGTGCGGAAGTCGGAGGAGTAATTTTCCCATAGTTGGGAATTTGGAGTTCCAACTTCCGCCTCCCGTAAGCTGGATTGCGGAGTGTGGTAGTCGGAGGAGTTATTTTCCCGAAGTTGGGAATTTGGAGTTCTGACTCCCGCAAGTCGGATTGCGTAGTGCGGAAGTCGGAGGAGTAATTTCCACGGAGTTGGGAAATTGGGTTCCGACTTTCGACTCCCGCATCACGGATGGCAGATTGCGTAAGTCGGAGGCGTGATTCGGTGAAGCACAAAAATTGGGTGTTCTGACTTTCCGACTCCCGCATCGCGGACTGCAGAGTGTGGAAGTCAGAGGCGTAAATATTTGAAATGGTGAGTTTGGTGTTCCGACTTCTCGAATCCCACGCTGTGGATTGTAGATTGATTTCTTCGAAGTTGTGTGCTGGGGTGCCGACTTCCCGAACCCGACTCGCCAATTGCGGATCGCGGACGACGGATTGCAGACTGAAGTTGTAGCAGCTGTGTAAAAGTGCATAGCTACAGAAATTTAGGAAGAAAAATTATTAGCAGGTTGTTTCTAAGGTTATCCTCCTTCACCTCTAAAGGGCACCGAGGTGATCGTGGACGTGACAAGATCCTTCTTTTTAGCTTCCAATGATTGCAACTCCTGCTTTGAATGAGTAGAAAGAAACCAAAACCCATCACAAGTTATCTTCAATCTCAACCCAGAGTCTTTCCTCTCCAAACTATTTTACCTTTGACCAGGCAATGGAGGCCATTTGGCCTTGTTAGGTTATTAAGGAATTACAAATCCATCCCGTTAGAGGATTTATCATTATAGAAAATGTATATCCCTTTTATAACTTCTATGTAGTTATCATCTTTTACCCAATGTAGGTTCATTTTAAAAGGGCTTGAGAGTTTGAGTTCCTTATTAACCAAGTAAAAATGATAGGGTGTTTGGGTTCCTCATTACCTTTATTCTTGATATACCTTTATCTTTAATAAAAATTGAATGTAAAAATAAGGATCATGTAATAGTGGCGGGTTATTATTGTTGTTTATATGTGTTATTTCTATAATCAATTTTGTTTAAATCTTTGTTATGAAGTTTGTGAGCCTTATGCATAATATAATATTGTGGGATTGCTTTGGATTTAACAATGAAAAAATTATGAAATGATGTTGTGGGTAGCTATTAAAATGGACAATTAAGTAAGCATTATTGTTATATACGGCACATAATTTGGGATGTGCGGTATAAATTATGAATTTTGAGTATTTTTTAATAAATTTACTTATATAAATAATATAAGTGAAATTAATATTGTTAAATATAATTTTTAAGCCATTAAAGTTTTTAAGTTTATGGAAGAATAATATTACACAATGATTGTAAGTAAATTGTAAGACATAATATATTACCAACATAGATCTATCTTAACTCTGAGGATTTATCATGGATCGATAGGGATCAAATCTTTGAAGGTACAAACCTTTTTAAGAGTGCAAAAAACTTAAGTAAAAGTTTGCTCCTCTAGGAATTTGATCCTTATTGGTGCATGTTATATCCAGAGTTAAGATGGATCTATGTTGGTGATAAAACTATATTAAATGTAAACATTAAAGTTGAATGCCATCACCATTGTAAAAAAAAACCATGTAAATTGCAAATAGGTAAAAAAAAATGAAAATTGCAAAGAGGTAAAGATAGATAAATTCTATAATATCCATATCAAGTAATTAAAGCTACATCAATTAGTAAATTAAATAATATATGACATGTGGTTGAAAATATGGAGAACTTCATACTTGGATAGTGAGAATGTTCCCTAGATCACACACATATCAAGAGGTATCCAAGTTTTATTAATTTTTTGAGTTTTAATTCATTGGAATATATATATTTTTATTTTGAACTTTAGGTTAGGGTCGACATTGTAAATTAATTTTACTTAATATTTTATTATTTTATTAAAGTGCCACGTGTCACCTCCAAGTTGAGCATGAAAGTACACTTCTCCCTCATACTCGATGTAGAAAGCACCTCTCAACGCAATAATTACAAATAGATTCTTATTAGATATGGTGGTGTCATCATCATCTCTAAGCCCCCAAAAAAGTTGAGTGCTACAACATAAATTTCCACTATGATTGTGTCTTTAGTTTCCTTGTGCCATAATGCTCCCTAAAGAAGACAACATTTATTAAATGGAGACAAGCTTAAATTATTAATGATTTTTTGTTTTTGTTTTAAAATGCATAAACAATTTTTAGGCACACATGTTAGTAGCACAACCACTTAACTTGTGGTTGGTGAACACGGATAGGCCACAAGTTAAGTGCCATGATACTTGTTCTCCATGAGTAGTTATAATCCCCACTTGTCTATGCCTCTATGCCATTGTCCATGCATCAATTACCAGTTATCCATGCATCAACAACTACCAGTTATCCATGCATCAACTACTAGTTAATATATATATATATATATATGAGAGAGAAGTGTACTATCCAAATTGATTTTATGAGCCTCGTTTCAAATTTTATGAGCCTCGTTTCAAATTCGAAATAAACAAATATATATATATATATATATATATATATATATATATTTGTTTATTTCGAATTTGAAACGAGGCTCATAAAATCAATTTGGAAAAACATACCTGCTCCTCCACCCCAAATTCTAAAATATAAATACCTATCGATGTAATGAGAAAATGTTTTACACTTTTTGATAAAATGCTTTAAACATCATATATATTTTTAATTTATAATTGTTTATTTGGAATTTGAAACTAAGCTCATAAAATCAATCTAGATAGTACACTTATCTCATCCTTTTGCAATCTAGAAGAAACATACATACTACTCCACCCCAAATTCTAAAATATTAAGACCTATTAATACTACTCCACCCCAAATTCTAAAATATTAAGACCTATTAATACTACTCCACCCTTAGTAATGTTCTCTTTCCGTGCACAATTTTAAACATCACACCTTTAGTAGTGTTATCTTTCAGTGCATTGTGCATTATTCCCCACTCTAACATAAAAATTGTTAATCAAACGTAAAAAATCATTCAATTACCGTTAACTTTATTTTTTAAAGTATTAAGTTAATATCATTAAATCAAATTATATTTGAAAATGCTGATGTCATAATGCAATGCCATACTGCATTCAAACCTATCTCCATGTTCTTTTTAAGGTTTATAATTTTTTTATTTAAAAAGTTTAAAATTAATGTTGGGAAAGTTAGTTTTCTATTCTTAACAAAGTTTAACCAGTGCCTTGACCAAATTCTATCTTAACGTTTTAACGTAATGATAAAACATTAAAAAATACTTTACCTTCTCACATAATAAATTCATAATATATTTTTTTGCACAAGAAATAAATTCATAATATATAGATACATATAATGGATCAAAGTCCATAACCCATCCATTCTTCTCCATAAACCTTGTCATTTATTGCATTTCATTATCCAAGTAAAAATCCTAAAACATTGCATCCAAAAATTATTACATTTTCATAGTTTTCACATGTATTTTATAGCCATTAAGTTAAAAAGGTGATGGATTTTGTAAATCGGTATTTATAATATAATCTCAGTATTTATAATATAATCTCATGGTGTAAGTTAAAAAGGCAACGGATTTTGGAATGATTAATTCAAATATTAAGCATTCTACTCTATTTGGATGGTATATTGAATTATTTTAATGGTGATTTGAGAAATTCTGGAAAAATATATTTTTATTTTTTGTTTGCGTTGAATTGCTCGGGGCCCGGGGGTGAGACTCACAGGCAGGCCTGGAATTTCAAATTCGGTCTGCCTGTCAAACGAAGATTCGTTGACGGTTTTTTATTTTTTTTGCCTTTCACTTTACGGTTTATGTAAATTTATAAGTATCAAATTAATTTGCAATTTTATTTAAGATTCCCAAGTTATTAGAACTGTTTACCAATTATAAAACGGCATAGGCTTAAGTGCATTTATTTCATTTAAGGCTTTGTGCAAATCTGTTTAGTGTAATTTTTCATTTTATTATAAATAAAAATTTATTAAAAACAGAATTGTTATTTTAACATTGAAATAAAATAATAAAATTTTTACAATATGTTGTTCTAAAATGACAGATATATCTTTCACCTAATTAGGAAAAAGGCGATATAAAAGCAGCCAGGCAATATAAAGGCGGCCTTTAAACTGCCTTGAATTACCCAACACACTGATCAATACAGTCCAACTGCATTAGTGTGTACATATTAGCCTTTATATACTGAATTCTCGAGTTTAGAAATACTGAATTCTCGAGTTTAGAAATTTGGAGAAGAGTTAACATATAGACGAAGATAGGAATCTGTTTGTGAAAAGACAATGGCAACATGGCCGTTTCACTTTTAACTTGAATGTTTAAACGGCAGACGGCCATTAACGTGGTGTGAGACAAGAGCAAACCAGGATGATAGAAATGTTTTGTTCCTTTCGAAATGCAAATGAATTATTGGCCCCAGGAAAGCTTCCTGTCCATGCAGCATGAGCAATAGCACTGATTACAACCATAACAGCTTAGTACTCTTACTCATATATAAAACAATAATATGGAGTTTTCTGCATATGCCTAGCATCAGATTTTATATGGCAGATTTAATATTAAGGATTTATAATAGTGTGCTCAGCTCTAAACTAGCACATCATAAGTAGGCAGGATGTAAGCAGCAGGATTAATACGCTCTAATATCACTCATTACGTATTCAGCCAATGTACCACTAGTTATGATAATCCTCGTCAAGACCCTGCCCATGGCCATGGCAACCTCAAACCACTCATTAATATTTATGACGGAGCCATAACCTAGAAACCGTCAAATCTACGGTTTGAAATTTTTATTGAACGTAACTGTTGACCTTTCAGAATTTTTTTAAACTGTCAAATACATTTTAAAAATGAAAAAACGTTCTATAGGCCGTCAAATTCCAGGTCACAGGAGAGTTCAATCCCAATGCTCCGGATTCCATAGAAATTTATGGAGATGACACACGGTGACGCGATATATAGATCGGATCATTGTTGTTTTTTAATAAATTTTGAGCGTCACTTTTCAAGTTTAAAGCGCTTTTTTTCGATACAACCTATGATTTCGTGGACAGTGTACTGAATCTGTCATGAAATTTATGGAGACCGCACATGATATGGTTACACAACTTACACGTATGCCTATTTTCTCGATTCAATTACTGTTTTGTTTTGTAGTGGAGGGTGCAATAAAATCTATCTTAAACATTACGGAATACGGAGGCCACACAGGATATGGTTACACGCATGCTATTTTTCGACTCATTCACTGTCTTTTAATGCTCACGCATGCTATTTTTCGACTCATTCACCGTCTTTTAATGCTCAGTTTCCAGGTCACGCTTTTTGGGGTTCTATACAGCTTAAGATCTTATGGACAGTGATAAAGACGCTGAAATCCCATTGTGATACCCACCCTAAGAACGAGGAAAGGCTCTCATTATCATTAGATGACGAAAACCGCCTGTTCAAACTTACTGTAAATTTAACAACAAAACCCACAGCCAACTATATATTCTCTTCGTGTACAAGAAGAAGAAGAAGGGGACGGTCGATCTTCAGTCGATACAGCATCCTTCACGATTTAATGGTGAGTTATTTCTAAATTTGATTTATAAATTGAAACACTGAATGACTGTTGGCAATCAACAATTCCCACTCTCTATTCCAATACATGACTCGTTCAAAAAATTCTCTCACCAAAATATTTTCAGCTTCCATTATACTTCCTGTTAAGTATGCAACTCCCCTATTCATGGCTCTTTCCTTCATTAGATATTTGCACGAAGAAAAAATAAATTTCCCGAGCCGCTGTTTCAACGTCAACAGTTGGCAATTGAACAGGGTGCTAAAGCACAACCTTCAAATTATTGGGTTTTGCATGCTGTCATATAAATGTATGTATGAACATTGCCTGTTAAGGTGTGATGTGACCTTAAGCTTTTTGTGGCAAAAGGGTCGTTTTGGATGTTAATGCTGGTAGATTAAAGTACGCTACGGGAAATTGCCATTCGACTTCCCCACCCCAACTCATTTTCTGAGCAAGCCCTTTTGGGGAGGGTGATTTGGAGAATGCCCTGGGTTACTGGGATTGCTATGTGCAAAATCAAAATCAGGTGGATCATCTGATAGTTCTTTTGTAAGTGTGCACTGCGGACCTCCCAAGCCACATTGAGAACGTGGTTGCTTAATAGGCACATAGGTATGTTTGAGCACCGACTTTTGCAAGCATTAAATAAAAAATGCAACCCACATTACAAAATTAATGAATCAAGGAGGTGTGGGGAAATACGATGGAGGAAATATTTTTTTTTACTAATTTGGTCAGAAAAAATGTATTATAAACACAAAAATTACATGATTCCCATCTAAACCCCTAGGTCAAAATTTCCACCAAACTAAATCTGTCGGAAGCTAGCTCCTTGCAGAGGATTGCCTTACAAAATAGCAAAACAATCTCAAATTAAGAGAGAAGAAACAAACTGCTAAAACCAAAAGGGAAGTCAACATAGAAGGGGATTATCCTTGCTCCTTACTCACTTGTTTCATCACCCTTGTCTTTTGTTGATGCATAATTTGTCTTGGGGACCTGACATATTGAAGAATATTATCTTTCTTTTGCTTTGCCATGTCAGCTAGAGTTGAGTCACATTCGCCTAAATCTATTCCCTTAGGGGAAGATGATTCAAGCTTACTTCCTTGCTGACTTATTGCTCCCCCAAGCTATTGACCCCACAACATGCCCATATGTGCCTAGCCCCTCTCTATGTTGTCATAGGGTCTTGCTCCATTTTAGGAATCTTGGCTCTCTTTTGAGTCACTAGTGATGAGTGCTAAGGCACTCTCGCTAGTGGGAGCTAGCTAGACCATTATGTCTCTGAGCCCACAATCCTCTCTATTGTCCAGATTGCATTGCATAAGCAAAAGGAGGGAAAGTTTCAGGTTGTTCCTTTGGCTTTAGTATTTTCCTTCATGCTATGACTTTAGGACCTTAATCCTATCGCTATAGCTAGACCATTGCATCTCCTAGGAGAAATTTCACCTTGTCCCTAGTATTCCAATGGGCAGAACACGACCTAAACTTCCACTTGAATGAAGCAGACCATCCATATCACACCAAGTTTCCCAAGTGGTTTCAACCTCTATTTATCTAGCCAAAACACCCCATCTTGGAGTTGATGTCATGAGCAAGTGCAAAATGTAGGGGTTGGCTTATGCCAAAACACCCCATCAAAGTGCCAAAGTCAAATACATAATCACAAAGGGCCTACAACTGAGCATAAAAACAATAAACAATGACCATGTTGGCCATAGGAGGAGGCTAGTCATGGTCATCAGGAATCTTCCCCATCATGCAGTTAGTGGATCAACACAGATGGGCTCACAGGGTCCCACTCATCAGTGGGGGCTTTGGGGGCTCGGGCCCCTCCAATATCGCTAATGCTAGAATAGGGAATTGCTTGTCCATTTATAGGGGTCCAAATGTTTGGTTGCGTAGTCTCTCCCGTTGCTCTTGGACATGCTTGTTTTCCTTGTGCTGAGACCAGCTGTGGGAAAAGACTATTGAGCCAAAAGATTTGGATGTTGCCTAGTCGAGTCCAGAGAGAGGCTTAAGTGGGCTTCACGGAATAAAGACTCTAGGTGGGTACATGACAAGTGAGTTTGCAGGGACGTTGCTCATGGTACAAAGGGATCCATTCTAGTAGTTCAACAACTGTTGAAGGTGCTCCATCCTTAGTCACACCTTTTGGGACTATACTTAATTTGTAGAATCAAGTTTTCTCGTTTCAGCACAACATCGTACCAAGAGAATCAATGAGACACCGCATCATTATCAAACAAGGTGTTATTGTGCTATTTCCAAATCCAAACGAAAACTTCAACTCTAAAAAGCATCCAAGCGCCCTGAAACTCCACGACCTAGGGAAGGTGATTGCCTAGCAAGGCAACTTGCCAGGAAAGGGAGGTCGACAAAAAATGTTCACACATAGATTCTACCTAGGACCAAACCTGCTTAGCAAGCGAACAAAACTAGAAGAGATGCGTCAGGGTTTCATTGTGGCCACATTGTGGACACTATAGGTTTTGCACCCCTAGGTAAGTAAATCTTTTGTCAATAAGGAGGCGTCCCACCGCCAAGCTCCATGCAAAGAATGCCTTTTTAGGTTCAATTACTAGTCTCTATATGTTAGAATTTTGATAATTTCATTCAAATATTATCTAGGATCCTACTAAGAGAATAACATGAACAGCATAACAATCATAGACACAAGAGACACAATGTTTCCTCGGGGAAAACCAAGAAGGTGAAAAACCCCGCAACTTCCTCAAACATAGAATAAGCACCAATACAAAGATCACAAAGATGAATCCCCAAAAGATAGATGTCTTCAGCAACTACTCCTCCTTCACTTGTGCGCACTTCTCTCTCTCAACTATGCGAGTTGGATGAGTGAGTGAATGAGCAAATAGAGTGGTGCAACCACTCTATTTATACTTTAACTTAACCTGCCTTTTACCCTAACTGGGCCGACTTCCTAAGGGAGTCTAATAACCCTTCCACTTAACTTATACAGGGACGACCCCTCTAAGGTGGTCTAATAACCTATCAAATATAAGTTACGACACTTACAATATAACTTGCGACACTTGCAAATACAAATGACGACACTTCCAATCGGAGGAATAATACATTTCCGTTGGGGATACAATAAAGTACAAATGTAATACATACAATATACAAGTGAATATCTTCCGAAGTTACAAATACATCAACACTCCCTCTTAACTAGGAAGGTATTCTCTTGACACAGGTCATCAATACATATAGGCACAAGTCTTCAATACTGTCACTGGATCATTGTCACTGGATCATTGGAGCATCATCGTCACTGCTGCTGTACTCGTCATCTCAATCACGGGTGCTATCTCTCAATTCTTCTCGTCATAGGAAGTTCTACAGAGCCAACCCTTTTTCATGCTGGATGTAGGCCTAGCCTCTATGTAGGTCTTCATCATCTCTGCGAGCGGCCCATTCGATGGAATCTCAAGACTGATTATGTGCATCTGCAAAACCTGAAAAGAGCATCCCGGGACTGATTACGAGCTACTACTCAACCCACAATATCTCCCAGGACTGATTACATGCGACCAAGCAAAACCTTGAAAGAGCATCCCAGGATTGATTACGAGCTTACTGCTCAACCTATAGGATCTCCCAGAGCGATTATATGCGAACAAGCAAAACCTCAAAAGAGCATCCCAGGACTGATTATGAGCTTACTGCTCAACCTATAGGATCTCTCAGGGAGCGATTATATGTGAACAAGCAAAACCTCGAAAGAGCATCCCAGGACTGATTACGAGCTTATTGCTCAACCTATAGGATCTCCCAGGGAGCGATTATATGCGTACAAGCAAAACCTCGAAAGAGCATCCCAGGACTGATTGCGAGCTTACTGCTCAACCTATAGGATCTCCCAGGGAGTGATTATATGCTACTGCACAACTTGCAACATATCCACGGCCACAGAGTATCATCTGGATACTCATGATCATACTGATCATCCTCGCACGGAGCATCATGCAGATGCTCATGATCATACGGATCATCATCATACAGAACATCATATGGATGTTCATGGTGGAGCATCGTCCGGAATCCGGATGCTCATCACACAACACTTACATCCATAGCCATGGAGAGGGCCCGCTTACCACCATGCTTGGAAGGGCTCCAGCATCTGTGTCCCGTCACTTCCTCCTGGAAGTATCTTCAATCTGAAGAACACCAAGCCTTTCTTTGAAGTACTCGAACTTCACCCTGGCTAGTGGTTTGGTCAACACATCTGCTATCTGCTCGTCCGTCGCAACATACAGGAGCTTCGCTGCTCCTCTCTGCACCATATCTTTGATATAGTGATACTTGATCTCGATGTGCTTCGACTTGTCATGGAACAACGGGTTCTCAGACAACTTCACACAACTCTGGTTGTCACAAAAGATACAAGTAGCATCCAACTAGAGATCAAACAAATTAGACAGTAGCTTCCTTAGCCATACTGCCTCACAACTAGCTGAACAAGCTGCGACATACTCTACTTCGGCTGTACTCAGTGCTACGCAGGATTGCTTCCTGCTAAACTAAGAGATCACACCTGATTCCATACTGAAGCAGCACCCCGAAGTGCTCTTTCTATCTGCAGTAGTGCCTGCCCAATCTGAATCAACATAACCCTCCAGGTTAACCTTTTGAATTGCATCATACTTGAGCCCATAATCAACCGTACCCTTAAGGTACCTCAGAATATGCTTTGCAGCAATCAAGTGAACATGTCTAGGATCCGTCAGGAACTGGCTCAATGTGTTTACAGCAAAGCAAATATCTAGTCTCGTGTTCGTCAGGTACATCAAGGACTCAATCATCCGACGATACATCGTGGCATCAACTGACTCTGATGAAGCATCACTCAATAGCTTCAGGTTCGATGCCATAGGTGTGGCCATGGCCTTGTAGACTTGCAGTCCATCATCCCGAACCGCTTCAGGATCTCTACTGCATACTTCCCTTGTCCAAGGAAGATTCCATCTGCACTTTGCCACACCTCCATACCTAGAAAGTAATGCATCATACCCAAGTCCTTCATCTCGAACTCGGCAGCAAGCTTCCTCTTTGTATTAGCAATCAACCCAATTTCACTCGACACAAATAGGTCATCTACATACAGTAGGAGTATCATGGGATTGCCTTCCTCAACCTTGTAGTAAAGGTTGGAATCCGCTTTACTCTTGGTGAATCCCAAACTAGTCAGGAAGCTTTCTATCCCGTCGTACCATATCCCGGGTGCTTGTTTCAAACCGTACAAGGCTTTCTTTAATTTGCACACATGTGACTCCTTGTCATGTGTCTCAAAATCGAGTGGTTGCTCCACATACACTTCCTCTTCGACTACACTATTCAAGAAAGTTGTCTTGACATCCATCTGGTGTATCTTCCATTTCATTACTGCAGCCAGAGCAAGTACTGTTCTGATAGAAGTGTCTCTGGATACAAGTGCAAAATTTTCTTCATAATCGATCCCTTCTTTCTGGGAGAAGGCACGAGCCACAAACCTTGCCTTGTATTTCTCTATGCTACCATCTGCAGCATGCTTGATCTTGTAGATCCACTTGGAAGTCACAACAGACTTCCCTTCTGGTCTTGGGACCACATCCCAAACATCATTCTTCATGATCGACTGGTATTCCTCGACCATGGCCTCCTTCCATTCTTTCTTTTCTGCCGCTTCTTCATAATTGGAAGGTTCTTTGTTCATTATGTCACATAGTAAGGCTACATAGTTGGTGTGTGACCTTGTCCTTTTTCTTTCTCTGTGTTCCTCCTATGGAACACCATATCTCTCTGCATCTTGGATGAGCTCTCTTGCCCATGCTGGTTTCCTCTTGTGAGAGTTCTTCTCGCAAGGTGGATCTATAGGTTCTTGTGGGTCTTCTATTTCACGATCCTCTTCTGGAATTGCTTCGTTCATGGTGGTGTCTTGTATTCTGGGTACTCTTGGTTCTTCATTGTCTTCAACAGGTGGTTTCCTGGATTTGATGTATGCCGAGTCTTCATCAAAAGTCACATCCCTGCTGATGTCAATCTTCTTGAACCCTGGAAAGTAGATTCTGTATGCTTTCGAATTTTCACTGTAACCCACGAATATACCCTTCTTTCCTGAAGGATCTAGCTTTGTCCTCTTTTCTCTTGGAACATGTGTGTATACTGGAAAACTAAATATCCTGAGATGGCTAACTTCTGGTTTCTCACCGGAGAAAGCTTCTTCTGGTGTCTTTTTGTCAAGTCTCTTGTGTGGTGTTCTGTTCTGTACATATACAGCTGTCCTTGCTGCTTCTACCCATAGATACATAGGCAGATTTTGGTCATGAAGCATTGCCCGTGCTGCTTTCATGATAGTTCTATTCTTCCTTTCTGCAACTCCATTCTGTTGTGGATTGTAAGGAGTGGTCAACTCCCTCTTAATCCTTGAATCACTACATAACTTCTTGAAGTCTTCTGAAGTGAATTCCCCACCGTTGTCGGATCTAAAAGTCTTGATCTTCTTTTCAGTGTGGTTTTCTATCAAGGCTTTGAATTCCTTGAATTTGCTGAATACTTCATCTTTGTTCTTCAAAAAATAAATCCAAGTCTTCCTAGAGAAATCATTAATGAAAGAAACATAATATACATACCCACTCAGAGAACTGGATGACATCAGACCGCATACATCAGAGTGGATAATTTCCAAGATTCCTTTTGCCTTGCTTTCACTGCTTGGAAATGCCTTCTTTGTGTTCTTTCCTTTTGCACATCCTTTGCAAACACCTTCATGCTTTGACTGGATTTCAGGAAGACCTTCTACTGCTTTGCTTGCAATTGGTAGTGCTCTATAGTGCACATGTGCAAGCCTTCTGTGCTAAAGTTCACTTGGCTCCATGGATTCATGTACCATGGCTTGTTCAGGTTGTCCCTTCAATTTGTACAATCCTCCCTCTTGCTCTCCAATCACTACTGCATCATCTATGGTCTTACCTTTTGGCCACATAAGTACTTGGCCATCCACAAATGCAACTCTCATCCCCTTTGCATCCAAAGATGAAATGGAGAGAAGATTCTTCTTGAGTCCAGGTACATATAGAACATCTTTTATCTTTAAAGACTTCTTAGAGTCTAACTTGTAGGAGGCTTCACCACTTCCTTTTATAGGGTATTGATAGTCATCCCCAAGTTTCTCCTTATGAGGTGACTCATGTTGAGATAGGTCCATAAGAGATTCTTTAAATCTCGTCATATGTTTGGAAGCCCCACTATCAATAAGCCAATCATTACACCCATGTGTAATAGTACCTGTGAGAGCAGAGATTAGAACATATTCTTCGTCACTTGAAGAGTCTTCACTTTCTTCCTTAGTCTTCTTCATGGGAGGTTCATCATCTTCAGCAGCATGAGCATGATATCTCTTGTTGTTGTTGTTGAAGCCTTTTTTGTTCCTTGGGACAATCTGAGACATAGTGTCCCTTCTCATCACATGTGAAGCATTTAATGTGAGAGTGATCTTTCTTCTTTTGATGATGGTGAGGAGATCTCTTGTGATGAGGTTGCTCCCTCTTGAACTTACTTCTCTTGGTGTGAGCTGTGAGAGATTGGTCTTCACTTCCCATCTTTTCCTCTCGGGCCACAAGTCTAGCTTCTTCTTGTGAGCATTCCTCCCACAGTCTACTGAAAGAAATCAATTTCTTCCTTGCACAAATTCCTTGGATGAAGGAGTCCCATGATCTAGGGTAGGCCATTCAAAGTGGTCATCACAATTTCTCCATTCTCTACCACGTCATTCACAACTTCAAGTTGGTCTTTGATTTGAGAGACCCTAGTAAAGTAGGATTGGATGGTCTCTCCATTCCGGATCTTTACACTCTTCAATTGGTTCCGCAATGTCATCTTCCGATTTATATTCTTTCCTTCAAACAGCTTTGGTCAAGGAATCAAACATTCTCCTTGGGTGTCTTTAGAGAAGACACATGTGGTATGAGATGGTCTTTGATAGAATCTGCAATGATTCTCTTGGGCCTTGACCAAGTTCTTCTTATGTAAGGCCTTAGCCTCATCTCCCTCTGGAACTGGAACCTCTTCACTTATGTAGGGTGTCCAATTCATTCTCTTCTAGGATTAACCCAATCCTATACTTCCATGCTCGGAAGTTTTCAGCCCCTTCAAGCTTATCCTCAAGCTTGGTGTGGTGAGACATCTTACCACTTGATTTGTTGAATCTGGATCTGGAGCTGGCTAGGGTTTGTCAGAGAGACCCTAAAAATACAAACTTGGAATTTCAAACTTCTGTCTGGACAGGGAGATGCAATTGACTGAGGCAAGCAAGCTGGTGTGCTCAGATTTTGAAAACTCCAAAAATTGACCCCTCAAAATTGACCTGCGAAATTCGGATCTGCAACTTCTATCAAAATTTGGTTTTCTGGTCCAAAACCCGAACTAGGGTTTGATAGATCCCGGGGTTTTGCCCAACCAAAAAGTTCGATCTTGGTCTCTAAATTTTGATTTTGCTGAGGAGATCAATCCTATGCTGAGAGCACTCAAAATTCCACTTCTGTCAAAAGCCCTAATTTCCTGCAGGCAGTGACAGGCCAAAAACTGAAAATGCTCAAATCAAATTCTGTTTCGACAGAAAGATGCGCCTTCCTTAGGAGAGTCAGCCTAGTTTCCTGCCTTTGATGATCTGTGGAGAGAGACCCAAAAATTAAGAAGCCCTAGCTTCCGCAGCTGCACAATGTCTTCTTCTTAGTCTTGCTCTGATTCCATGTTAGAATTTTGATAATTTCATTCAAATATTATCTAGGATCCTACTAAGAGAATAACATGCATAGCATAACAATCATAGACACAAGAGACACAATGTTTCCTTGGGGAAAACCAAGAAGCTGAAAAACCCTGCAACTTCCTCAGAGATAAAATAAGCACCAATACAAAGATCACAAAGATGAATCCCCAAAAGATAGATGTCTTCAGCAGCTACTTCTCCTCCACTTGTGCGCACTTCTCTCTCTCAACTATGTGAGTTGGATGAGTGAGTGAATGAGTAAATAGAGTGGTGCAACCACTCTATTTATACTTTAACTTAACCTGCCTTTTACTCTAACTAGGCTGACTTCCTAAGGGAGTCTAATAACCCTACCACTTAACTCATACATGGTCGACCCCTCTAAGGTGGTCTAATAACCCATCAAATATAAGTTACGACACTTAATATAATTTGCGACACTTGCAAATACAAATGACGACACTTCCAATCGGAGGAATAATACATCTCCGTTGGGGATACAATAAAGTACAAATGTAATACATACAATATACAAGTGAATATCTTCCGAAGTTACAAATACATCAACACTATATACTTCTAAGATGAAATGACCAATTTTTTTTGCTTTGATAGTAGTGTCAGATTTCAATGAGCCAACCTTCAAGGTAGGGCTTCAACTAGAGCCACTTGTAGCCCATGGCTTGATTGTAGCATGTGAAAGTAGTGGCCTTGCTCCATTACCAGTCACACCACCAAGCGTGGGACGTTGGGAGGCCAAGTTGGAATTAGATGTATTTTGGGATGAGCCCTTGAATGCAATTCACAATAATCCTATAAATGTTAACATAAATTTTTTCTTTAGGTTAGGCCATAGAGTCTAGCCCTTGAAATAATTGTCAAACATATAATTGGTAGACTCGTCACTCAATGCCTCTCTGAAAAAGTTTAACGTTGAGAACTAAGAGGATTTTGTTGAAGGTTTTCCTTCAAACAAAATGAGTACGGACCATGATAGAATGTGGGCATTAAAAGATAGTCCAGTTTTGACTTTTGAGAGAGGGATCTGTTATCACACAACTTGTAGTTGTCCCTAAAGGTATCCCATCTGGGATGGTAGAGGAGATGGACAACTAAAGAGGTGACCCAAGAGATGCCACGGTTCCCAATGCAAGTTGGGAGTTACGTCAATCGAGGCACTCTTCACTTTAGATCAAGATGAATCAAGACCAAGGGGGAGACCCTATAGCCAATCAAAGGTGATTGGACCAAGACAAAGGTTTCTAGGGAAGTGTGAAAGATGAATTACGGAAACCAATGCAAGGTTAGGTGGACCTAGAAGTTTAAGTATGGTTGAAAGAGGCTTAAGGAGTGACTAGTGTTTCAACCAATGAATGATTTAGGCCACATGATGAGATTATTAGATAACAAGATCTAGTACCATAAAAGACACATGTAGGACCCACTTCCTTGGGATATGAAATGGTTCAAATGGAACCCATAAGGTGAAGTTAGGGGTGCAAATGGTACCAAGGGGTATGCAAAGAGTAGATCTATGGATCTAAGATGAAACTAGAGATACCCACATATGGGATCTAGCATTTGACACTACTCCCAAGGAGTGCAAATTGCCTTAGGTGGACTAGTGCCTTGAAATGGATGGGCATATGGAGTCAAAAGGGTGTCAAAATGTAGATCGGGACACCTAAGATCCAAATCAAGGGTATTGTTCAAGATCAAGTAGATTGGATGGTTAGATCTTACTAGATCTAATGTTTCACTAGGTGACCCAAGTGGACAACAATCCCCAAAACAAGGAATGCTACCCCCAAGGCAGAACTTCACAAAGTGAGACACTAGATGTAGGTTTCAAGGTATGCTCGTTTCAAATCCAATGGGATCTCAACCACCCACATCCTAGAAGTGGACAAACACAAACCCCCAAGGAGTGCGACTTTGTCCAATGAGGGCTAAATGCATGGAAAAGTGTGTCAAATCAAGTCCAATGGCCACGAAACTTTAGATCCGGGTAGTTTAAGCAATTATCAATGTGGATCTAGAAAATAAAAGTGATCCAATGGCTAGATCTCCATAGATTTGAGATATAAAGTGCATCACCAAATTGACCCAAGTGGGGCACAACCCTCAAAATGAGGAATGGGGCCCACAAGGTGAAAATCAATGAAGTGAGACACTAGGGGTAGGTTATCAAGTGAGGCGAATATGAATCAAGTGTGATCTCATGTACCCATGTGTTGGATCTAACCCAATTAGCTTCTCCCAAGGGGTGCGATTTGCCTCAAGAGGGCTATTTTGCCTTGAAAAATGTGTCAAATGGAACCCAATCACCACGAAACTATAGATCCGAATTGCTATGGATACTATAGAGGTGGGTTTTCAATATCTTTCCAAAATCTAGGCTAGATCCAAGTAGATCTAAGAAAAACAAAAATGAGGGTTTTGACTTCTAAGGGTTTGTGACCAATGAAGAAGAATGGATGGATCTAGGCACATACCTTGTAGAACTTACCTCAATTGCTTATGGCCACCTTGCAAATTGATAGCATTCTCCTATGTGTATATTCAAGAGTGAAATCCAAGAGCTCCAAGCAAAAACGTCCTCCTCCAAGATGCCAAATCGTCCTCCTCCTACAAGACAAGATCAAGTGAAACAAGCCAAGTAAGATGATTATGAAAATGATGGAAAGATGTAATAGAAAGCATCAATTATGTCACAAAGATACAATAATGATACTCCCTGTCACCAAGATCAACCCAAGAGAAAATATGTGGATCCCTCCAACAATAATCCTCTTCAAATCGTCCTCCTCTTCGCCAATTCGGCCTCCCTGCAAGAAAACAAGATGTAGCTCCAAAATCCACAATGATACATAGAAGAGATACTGTATACTCAAGATGCAAGAGAATCCACAAGACAAGAGAAATATGCTCCACAAAGAAGTGTTCTATTCCAATATTCCAGAGCTCCAAAGGTGAGCTATACAATAGGGGGTCTCCTCTTTATATAGGATAATAAAGACCAAAACCCTAGATCTCAAAACCACTTTTTGAAATGAGTGGTTGAGATTAAAAGATCTCAATACATAATCAATGGCTAAGATGAATCATAACAAAATAACACATGGATCACTCAAAAAGGTGATGACGTCATAGATAGAAAGTACTCATGGAGGGTGACGTCATCCTCTAAAGGGGGCAAAAGTACATGGGCCCACCTCATATGATTAGGAAATGATATATAAAGCACATGGTGGGGCTAGAAGGCATCCATCCTTGCTAGCTCATTCCCATGGCACAATAAAATAATATAATATGTCCAAAATAAATACAAATGATCAAATCTGTCCTCAAAATCTGTGAGAGACATGCAGTAAAAGGCCTCCTGTGGCCTCTGTGGACCCCACTGATTGATGAAAACTGGCTGGAAGACAGGGGGTTCACCCTGGAAGACCTCTGTGAAAACCAAGTGCCAAAACCTTGCCTCAATTGCCCAAATCGAATTCCTTAGTGACCCTTTTATCCCATTTCTAAACTGCCTCGGTAACTGTGAAAGTGCTAAAACTGCCTCCTAGGGCACCTGCGCTGTCAAACTGAGCCCACTAGGCTCTCCAGAAGGGGGGGTAAATGGTTATATCAAGTGGTTGGACCACCCCCTCCTCATACAACGCCCTAGGTGAACTGGCCTCTCATGGCCCTTGCTGCTCAGGCTAGGAAATCAGCCCCAAATCTGGTCAACAAGTGGAAAAATGCATCTATCACTATCAGAATTGCCCGGAACTGAATGATAAGTGTCTCATTGGATCCAGAAGATCCAAATCTACTAAGAATGTGTACTCATACACCATGGGTTTCTCTGATGGGCTAGCTGTAGGGTCCACCATATATGGACAGTGCATAATCTGATGATCTGAAGTAATAATAAAACCTGCTGAACTGCATCAATCATCATCTGAATCATATGTCCATGATATAGCATCATCATCGAGAGAATGTGGGACCTGTTATCACCAAACTTGTAGGTGCCCCTAGAGATGAATCCAAGATGGATGGCAGAAGGGGAAGGGCAACCAAAGAGGTGCAACCAAGATGGCCTCGACTCCCAATGGATGGTTGTCACGCCAATCAAGGCAATCTTCACTTTATGTTATCTAGCCCAAGATAACAAAGGGGGAGACCTAGATCTACTCCCGACAGGAGAGATCAGACCAAGACACCAGAGCAAATCAAATGATGATGAAGTACGTAAGGTGTATGGTAAACTCTGGATCTATAAATGAAGTCACAAGGTAAGTAATAGGTTGGATCAAGGGGTTTAGACAATGTAGATTTGGTCCAACATGTTTATGCAAGTGACTTATGAGGTTTAGAATAAGATCCAGAATCAGGGTACTAGTCAATTGTGAGAAAACCCACTGCCTTGGGAACCGTGTCCAATGCAGGGTAGTTAAAGACTAAATTGGGGCTAACGAGTACCAGAGATGGGCTTGATTGAGTGATATAACAATGTCAAGGGGTTCAAGCAACCAAAACAAGGATCAAACCACAAGCTAACCCAACAGTCCAGGAAAGTCGAATGGGCTTGGAGAAAGATCAGTGCCTTGGGAAGTGGGCCAAATGGAGTCGGATGTCCACCAAATTATAGATCTGGAATGTTGAGGTGTTGAGGTAGGTGGATCTAAAAGAATAGGGTCATCCAATGGCTGGATCTCAATAAAACTGAGATTGAAGTATGCCACAAAGTGACCCAAGTGGGGCACAACCCTCAAAATGAGGAATGGGGCCCAAAAGGTCAAAATCACTGAAGTGACACACTAGGGGTAGGTTATTGAATGTCTAGATTACAGATCAAGTGGGATCTCACCTACCCAGGTGCTAGATCCCTACAAACTCACCTCTCTCAGGAAGTGCGACCTCCCTTGGAGAGGCTTTTTTGCCTTGGAAAGTGGGTCAAATGGAGGCCAAATCACACCAAAGTACAGATCCAAATTGCCGTGGATATTGTAGAGGTGGGTTTTAAATTTTATACCCGAACACCAAGTGGATCTTACTAGATCTGAGAAAATGTAAAATGAGGGTTTGCAAATTAAGGGTTTTATCAATGAAGTAGCTATGTCAATGGATTGGAGCCAAGATAAGAAGAAAAAACCTGTGGATCTTACTTGGATAACCTTGTAGATGCCTTGATGATGATGATCTATGCAAACCCGATCAATTTGGAGTGATTTGAGGTAGTTTTCTATGAAGTCGAATCGCCCAAGGAAGCCAATGCGCTCTCTCTCCTGCACAATAAACGTCAACAATATTAGATTTACTGCAATCAAGAGATAAGACTAATGCCACAAGAGAAATAACAGAAAGATAGCATAGATCACAATGATACTAATGATAACCTCTTGATACAAGCGAATGCCAAGTGGAGTGAGTTGAAGAAGCCTTGCAAAAACGCCCAAGTGAAGTCGCCCTCCTGTAAACAAGACAAAAGTTTCCCAAAAGATAGATCTTACCACAAATACCCAAATGCTAGGATGCAATAGACTTTCCAATCACCATCTAAGAGCACCAGATGCAAAGGAGACCACAAGAATCTCCACAAGAAAGTTTTTCTATATCAAGATTCCAAGAGCCAAAGACCCCTTACAATGAGAAGCTCTCTCCTTTAAATAGGAAGGAGTGAGTCCACAATCTAACCACTTTTTGAATGAGTGGTTAAGATTAAAAGATTAAAAGATCAAAAGATCTAATCAATGGTTGAGATGAGCTCAACAATACAATACATGGATCACTAATAAAATATATCAATAAGTGGACAAAATCGCCCTAGGAGAGGGGATCCCACCAAATCATGATGATAAAATAGTAGATCTAGCTTATGGTGGTTCCAAGGGGTAATTTTAGACACCCTTGGTCAATCCCCATAGCACAATATCAATAAAATAGTCATCAAAGTACCAAATCTTGCCTCTATGGACAAATCGTGAGCCTTGGGAGGCTCCAAAAATCATCAAAAAGTGCCATAAGTGATGGATGTGGGTCCCGATGAAGCTGAAACTACTGGAGAAGGTGTGGAAGACATCCCACTCATCATCACTGATCATCCCATGCCATAACCTTGCCTCAGTAGCCCAAATCGAATTCCTCTGTAGCCATTTCTACCATTTTTGAACTGCCTCGGGAAACGTGAAATTTCCCAAACTACCTCCTGGAGTGCCTGCGCTGTCAAGGTGAGCTCACCAATGAGTCTGGGAGGGGGGTAATATGGTAATAACTAGTGGCTGTACCACCCCTTCCATGCACAGCGCCCTAGGTGAACCAAGTAAATCTCATCACTGCTCTTACAAGGCCTCCGACAGACCAAAACTGCACTAGGATAGCCAACTAAGGCTCAATCATCACTGTAACTGCTCGGAACTGAAAACAGACTGTCTCATTGGACTCCGAAGTTCCAAATCCATGTAAAGTGTGTACTCATACACCACATAGTCCTCTGCATGGTCCAAAATAAATACTCGTCATATCTGGCAGACCAAATAATAATAATCTGTAAAAGTGCCTAAAAGCACAAATCATCATCATAAGCCCGAAACCACTGCATAAGCCCACCATGGTGACCTGTACAAGACCATATATCATCTATCTGTAACATCTGAGGTCTACCACCTCATGTCCTGTGGTTGACTTTTGGTCAAACTGAGGTTTGACCAAGTCAACATGAGGTTTGACCAAGTCAACATGACCAAAATATGACTCAAATTGTCATCAAGCTGCTGCAAGGTGTCCAAGGTTAAGACATGCTTTACAATCCATTCAACTAACAATTATAACAAGAAGTAATCATTACTGGCGATCTAAATCTAAATATAATAGGTCATAATTATTATTTATTACTCAGACAAGACTTTCAAGGTCATACTCACTTCATAGTTGTGATTAGTTTGCTAGTGAAGGGTGAAGGCTAAAAATAACATGGCTAGGTTAAAGGATGACTTACTGACTTTGTTATCACCTGTTTTGTACAAATAGCTGAATTTCTCGTGAGCCGTCAGTTTCATGCAGATGATTCATGTTCATCGTCAATGTTCAGAGGTTCAGAGGTCTTTTTCAGGGCATTTTTGCCCCATTTGTAATAACTGCATGTTCATACCCCCATGAGGAATAAAGTCAAAAGTTATAAAAGTCAAAATTGAAGATTTTGATTAAATTTTAGTGTAGCCTCCCTCTTCACGTGGGCATCAATGATAAGGTATGGTCGAAGGTTCCATTCGTATGTGTGGTGGGTTACCACTTGAAAAGTTAAAGCACATGTTAACATATCAACATAGGATATACAAGTTATATTGAAGGAGATGACGTGGGCCTCTTCATGTGTTGGAGCTCACGGGTTTGGTAAGCATGAATAGGATGGTGGCGTGAGTTCCTATGGAGGGTCTCCACCTCACCCACTTACCTAACAATCACTCCAAGCTTTTAGTTCCTCACGTGAATCACTCTTCAATCTATGTGTGAGTCTCTCTTGAGTTTGGTGAGGCCTGTTACCAACTGAGTTGCACTACAGTTGGACTTCAGTGAGCCGCCAGTATTGCACATTTACTTGTGCCTTTTTCAGAGTTCAGAAGTTCCGAGTTTGGCCTTTTCAAGGCACATTTGTCAGTTTTTTTTTGTAGTACATGACTGTGCCCCACGGGGTTTGTAATAGGCGTACTAGCATGGTGGTCTTTGAGTGACTCGGTTCCCTAGGACTTGACAACCAAAGAAGGTATTCCAAGGAGTTTTTTCCCTTGTCGATTATGCCTTGCCTTTAGCCGAGTATAATCGATGAGGTTTTCTCCTGCTCCTCCAAAGCTGGAATGCCCAAAGTGGGGGTTAGGCCTTAGGGGATTATTAGAGCCCATTTTGCAACATGTATAAACATGCTAGGCGCTAGAATTTTATCGTTTTGTCATGTACTAGGTTCCCCTGAAGTTTCAGCCAATTCCGACAAAAAAATATTTTTCCGCATTTTTAAGCCATTTTTTAATGGTTTAATTAAAAAATTTCAAAAGGTGATAAAAGTGGTATCCGAAGTCGGAATTTGGCGCAGGGATGCTCGTTTTCAAGCTCCGAGCATCCTCTTTACCCTGGTACCCAGTTTTCCTACATTTTGGGTGACCGAGAACCCCCGTGGAGCAGATTTGTCTATCAGAGCTATAAAGTGGCATTTTAATGCTAAAAATGCATCAAATTGCACCTTGGTCAAAAGTCAAAGTTATAAAAAGTTTGAATAATGCACATGCCAATTGAGGTGGCATGACATCACATAAGGTGAGCGACTTAGCTAAAGTATCAAGGCATATAATTTTGGACCGATTTAATGGGTGAAGCACTAAATTACAAATCCGTACGGCCTCATCATTCACGTGGGCCATCCATCCACGCTTGAGCAATTAGATGTGGCATTTATCATTTGATTGGCTGAATTAATAATGCATGGTTAAAGCATATATTATAACTTGGTTTTAAAAGTGAGATTTGTTTTAACTTATGCGCCCTCATCCCATCACGTGGACCTCTACCCTCACCGCTGTACGAATCCATTGTTGGGCAAGTTGGTTGCTGAGGTGGCCCACATCATATGACATGGCATAATACCATGAGGAGGGGCGAATACTTCATGGTCAACTCTCAAATTTTAAAGGTTTAAACATTTGTTTCATTTCCATACTACGCCCAACCATCACGTGGGCCATTCACGACCGTACGGATTTCATGTTATAAGTTCGAAGGAGTGGGGGCGGCTGCCATGAGGAGGTGGCACCACCCATGTGGTAGCTTTCTATTGTTGATAGCCCAATCAAACATAAAGCTCTCAAGTATGGAAACATCCAACGACTTGCCACATGCTCTCCTTTTTGCCTCACGCATGAGCTACTTCAACAGGGAAGCTTCCATTTTATGTTGTTTTTCTTTGATGATGAGGCACAACTCCATTGGATGAGAGCTTTGTTTGCTCTACAAGTTAGGAGATTTGTCTCTTAGGGTTTTGCGCCCTAGCTCACTTGTCATTTTCTATAAATTGAGGAGCTTAGCTCCATTGTAACGGATCTAAAGGTGGAACCTCTGCTCTGGTATTGTTGTATCATTTTCCGAATATTTGAGTAATAAAATAAGGCTTTGGAGGCTAGTCCTGAAGTGTTCTGTGGAGGCATGATGTGTTAAGCTTTGCTTATGAGGTAATCTGTATTGATTTCGTATATCTTATATATTGTTGAGATAGATCTGTCTTTGGAAGGAAATTAATTTCAGTAAGAACATTAGGTAATGCTTTATAGATTATTTGTTGTTGTTGAATGGTAGAAAGACTAACAAAGATTATAGATTCTTGTTTGAACTTACATCTTCAATTATTCTTTTTATTTGCAGACACAGGTATTTTTAATCTCCTTGTACAAGTGTTGTGAGATCTTTTTGCAGGTAACCTATGCTGGAGGAAGTACCAAGCATGTTAGCTTGCTCGTCTTCTAGAATCTTCGAACAAAGATCCATCTCTCCGGTCCTTCAAGAGAACAACTCCATTGCCCAAAATTAATGCTCAAACCCCCAAGGGTTCATCTTCAAGATCCATCTTTCTAATCTAAATTGGTTACGGTTCCCTTTTTTACTCTAGATCTCAAGTTTGAATATCATAAGAAGTAGATCTAGTTTCCTTAAGCTTGCACCTAATTCAAAAAATCTAAGTTTTGCTAAGGAAAAGTGCTTATAAAGAAATATCTAGCATCGTTTAGGCTTGCATTTGGCTTGCACCTTGAAAGAGGGCAGCCAAAGATCCTAGCAAGGCAAGCTCCCTAGCTTGTCTTCCTAGTTACCTCTCGTCTCGTTTCATTGCACCTTTTAGCTTCATTTTTTCAGACTTAGTTTGCATTTCGAAAAAGAGTAATTTCTTAGTTGTTTTTAGGCATTTTACAAACTTTTAGCTCGCTGGTTTTTTGGTTCTGCACATAAAAAGTTAATTTAAAGTTGGTTTAAAGACTCAAAAAAGTTGCTCAAAAAACATGTTTTTAAATACTAGTTGCATTGGTTTTGACTTTGACAGTTTGTAGCACTGTCAGAACACTCTTAAAGTGTTCTGATTATCATTTTCTAACCAACATACTTCGCTGATCTGTTTTGATTTCATAACAGGTTGGAGTAAGAAAATTAAATAAAACTTGCATTTGGAGCTTCCTGAACCACCCAGAGAGAACCAGTTTCAAGCACCATTGTTATTTCTCTCAAACATTGTAAACTGACTTGTTCCCTAATGATAAAGGGCAAGCAGTATTTCTCTTAAGTTTCCAAGTTGTAATCAAAAAATAAAAAGAGCACAGCAGGCAATTCCAGCGCCTGAACCCAATCCCCCCAGGGGGGATTCGCACCCTTGTTCATTTTTTTATTTTTTCGTTTTAGATTAGTTTTCTTTCAAGCAGTAGTAATTAGATAACTCACTCAAGCACACAACGTCCTCCGAGGACCTGTTTATCTTTTTTATATGCTTTTGTGTTTATTTCGAATTATTATCCTGTGCTTAAAATTTAATCCTAAAATTAACCCCCCTTGCTTTATGCTTGGGGTTAGTGTAGATTAATCATCCACTCATACCTATTTAATAAAACGAACAACGCCCCAAACTCGGAGTATGCTCTTGACCACTGCAGCTTAGTCGGAACAGTTGGCTCAATCAGAAACGGGTGCAAGGTAATTAGTGTTTATAGGACAATCCATTAGAATTCAATCCTGAGAACTCGGGAGGTTGCATGGACTGAATCCACAGAGTCAGCAGGTTCTTAAGCGGGTTCATCCTCGCCTGGTTGGACACTTGGTAAGGTTGCTAGAGCACTCAGTTCGAAGTTTAGTTTTCTTTTGGGCCAAACCAAGAATCAACCCACTCCTTAACTACTCATTTAATAACTATAAAATTTACCAACCGATCCACTGCAATACTTTCACTGAGACTACACAAGCAACCCCACACAACAGTATTTACAAGCATTTTTACATTCTCGGCACTGGTCTTTATTTTTCTGTGTTTAAGTATCAATCATAAATGTCGTGAATGCTTATTCATCTTATGTTGGGTTAGCTATTTGATTTAATTCACAAGCAGTGCTTTGTTGTTATATTTTATCATCTCGTCATCTTTAACTCCTAGAATAGACTTTTATCTTTTGTTGTAGATTAAAAGCCTTAGATTATTTTTCATAGGGACCACCCCCCTTGGCTTCGCTAGGAGTAAGCCTAGACGGAGGAGTCGAGTAATCAGGTGACAACACTTGACTCTCACTTGCCCCCAAGGACACACCGAGCGGCTTGAAGGTTTCCTGCCGCGTCCCCCCCAGGTGTGTATTAAGCGGCAACATTTTGGCGCCGTTGCCGGGGATAAACCTTTCTATTCCCGGGTCACGACCTTTGTTTCTTTTTGTTTTTTTTACTTTGTTTGATGTATCCTGTGAATATTTAAATTTTTACTCGGTCCATCTGGCGACTCCACTTTTAAACAATTCAACGAAGTATTCAACAAGAAGAAATTCGGAAGGATTATTCAATTTTATTCCTGAACCTGAAAAGGTATATAGAAGAAGATTGAATAAACAAAACTCTCGGAGAATACTCGAAAATCTTAGACTTGAGTCAATCTTAGATATTCACCATCTGTTTGAAGAGTCTAATCCACCAGAAGACATGGGAGATTTTTTCAGCCCTCTAGACTTTACTGCAATCGTAGGGTACCCTCATGTCGTAACTGAGAAGGCAATTGAAAAGTTGCCTTCATTTCAGGGTAACAATGCCATAAGTGCTAAGGCACATTTAAAGTCTTTTTCACAATGTTATAATAAATGGTGTCTTAACGCTAAACATGAAGATGTGCAGATGAAGCTGTTTGCACTATCCTTAGAAGAAGATGCCTTCGATTGGTTCTCAGACCTAGATGCTGGCAGTTTCAAAACATTCAAAGAATTTGAGAAGGGTTTCCTAGCCAAGTGGGGAGACAAGAAAGAAGATAGGTACCTGTTAGCATCCCTAAACAACATGAAGAAGAATGAGAATGAGACTATGGAAGAGTTCAACAAAAGATTCAACAATCTCATCTCAAGCTTGCATGCCGAGATTAAGCCTCCTGATGGCTCAATCCTCATACATTATATTGAATCTTTCAATGGAGAGATGAGATATCAACTTAGGGATAAAGAACCTGTTGATCTTAAGAAAGCCCAAGTTATAGCTGAAAAGATTGATAAGAACATGCAGTCATCCGGAAAGTCCAATCTTCCAGGTTTCACTAGAGGTACTACATCAAAACAATCAGACAACAAAGACAAGTCAGCATCAACAGATAGCAAGGACCTAGCAAAAGATCCTTTGAGAGAATTGACAGATGTAATCAAAGCTATGGAAGCCAATCATGCTGCACAAATGAATTCCATGCAAAACAGACTCATTGCTATGGAAAGAGAAAAATCTCACATGCCTTCCAATAGGTTTCCTCCTAGACAAAACAATGAATGGAAGCAAAAGTATCCATCCAACAATCAGAGGATCCCTAGTCAACTTGATTCAGCCAACATGGTTATGGAAGAGGTGCCCCCTTTCTGTAGGGCTTGTAATGAATTTCATGATGAGTCAACTTGTCCTAAGTTTAACTACATAAATGAACAAGGTCCTCCTGAAGTCAACAACTTTGTAGGGTATTCAAATCAACCTGAGTATATCAATCATGTTGGTAAAACTCACACTTTGCCCAAGGATGTTTGGAAACAAGCTAAGGAAATAGCACAAGAAAAGGACAATGTTACAAAAATTTATGGAGAGAAACCTACACCTGAAGAGATCAAAGAATTAGCAAAGTTCAAAGGCTTCACCTATCAGAGAAGGAAGACTGTCGTCCCCATCAAATCAGATCTGCATATTCCTAAGGTAACTCATCTTCCTTCCCCAGAACTAAATGTTGATGTAGTTAGCTGGCTAGCTGGTGCTAAAATGCTTGTTCCTGTAACTGAAGTAATTAAAATGCCAGGTCAAAAGGATAGATTGATAAAGTCTTTAGAAGCTAGTGGAAATATTGATGAAGCACCTACGGAAGTTATCTATGAAAAACCTAAGGAAAAGGTCCTAGAAAAAACTAAGGATAAAGTCCAGGAAAAACCAAAAGAAGTCATTCCTGAGAAACCTAAACAAGTCATTCCTGATGTTCCTAAGAAAATCAACGAAGATCTTCCTATTATACTACATAGTATAGATCCTCGTAAGGAAGAACATCCTCCTTTCTATGTATCCTTAGTCATCAACAACATGTTGCTCCATAACTGCATGCTTGATTCAGGAGCCACTTCCAACGTCATAACTAAAAAAGTCATGGAACAATTGAACCTGAAAGTCACAAGACCTTATCAGAATGTGTGTGCAATGGATTCCAGAGAAATTGACACCATAGGCATTATCATGAACTTACCTGTTAAGTTAGCTGCATATCCGGATGTGAATTTGACTATGGATGTAGTTGTGATCGATGTCCCTAACATTTGGGGCATGTTGCTATCTAGAAAATGGGCTGCTTCCCTTGGTGGTTGCATACAGATGGATTGGACCTATGCCATGATCCTAGCTAATGAAGATGCTCATGTTAGGTTATATAGGGAAAAGGAAAGAAAATTTCATGTTGAAGACCCTAATGTGCTAGATAATGAGTATGTTCACGAGTCAGATGGTTCTGGGAACTATTCCATTTTTGCAAACACATTAGCTCCTATTAAAGAAAAGATTAAAGATGATAGAGTAAATGGGTTGTGGAGGATGAGTTTTGATGGTGCATTTTCCAGATCAGGAAAGGGTGCTGGAATTGTGATTACTTCTCCATCTCAATAGACTTTCAAGTTTGCTTTCAGACTGGAGTTTGATGCTTCAAACAATGTTGCAGAGTATGAAGCACTCTTGCAAGGCCTTGAAATAGCTAAAGATATGGGTATAAAAATTCTAAGTATAAAAGGAGATTCAGACTTAGTTATATGTCAAATCAAGAATACCTTTGCATGTAAGAATCAAAGGTTAAGGAAGTATAGGAATGCTTGTTGGGATACAATGGAATTATTTGATGCCCTAAACATCACATCAGTACCTAGGGAAGAAAATCAGGAAGCAGACCAACTAGCAGTAGCAGCCTCAACCCTCCAACCAACTGAAGAGATAATCAATGGTGAAGGAAAATTTGAGATCAATTTCAGACCCTCCATCCCTGATAATGTAGATCATTGGCAGGTATTCAAAGATGACAAGCAAATCCTTAGATTTATACATAATGTCCAAGAGTTCACTGATTGTAAGATAGGCTATAAGGAAGAAAAGTATGACTACAAGGAAGATGAGGATCAACCTAGGAATGCCATACCTAAAAGTATAGTTGAATGGGAGCACATCTTTGACAGACAGGACAGGCATAAGCCAGAAAAGGAAATATTAAAGGCTGGAAATTACATAGAGATCAATATTGGGACTAAAACTGAACCTAAGCTAATCAAAATTGGTAAGGGTACAAGTGAAAAGGAAAGAAATGACCTTATAGCCCTAATTCGGGAGTATCGGGATGTTTTTGCCTTTTCATATGATGAGCTCAAGTCATATCGGGAAGATGTCTTCAAACATACAATCCCTTTGAAAGGGGATGCCAAACCTTTTCGCCTGAAGTTGAGACAAATAAATCCCAAGGTGGCCCCCATAGTTTTGAAAGAGCTTCAGAAGATGCTAGCAGCAGGAATCATAGCCCCAACTAGACATTCCTCATGGTGTTCAAATTTGGTTGTTGTAAGAAAGAAAAATGGAAACCTAAGACTGTGCATTGACTTTAGAAACCTGAATTGGGCATGTTTAAAAGATAACTACCCTCTCCCCAACATGGAAACACTGCTTCAAAGAGTAACTGGTTCTGGAATGATGTCAATGTTGGATGGTTTTTCGGGGTATAACCAGGTAGTGGTCAGCGAAGAAGACAGGCATAAGACAACTTTTACCACCCCATGGGGTACTTTCGAGTATCTTAGAATGCCTTTTGGATTGCTCAATGCTGGGGCAACTTTCCAGAGATCCATGGATTATGCTTTCAATGAGCTAATCGGTAAGATCATAGAAATATATCAGGATGATCTCACAGTTTTTTCTAAAGAAAGAAGTGATCATGTTGGCCACCTAAGACAAATCTTTGAACGATGTCGAAAATTCGGCATATCTTTAAACCCAGCTAAGTCTGTCTTAGGTGTTGATGAGGGGAAGTTACTTGGTCACATCATCTCCAAAGATGGGGTCAAAATTGACCCAGAGAGGGTAGAAGCCATAAAGAAAGTTCCTTTGCCTTGTAATAAAACAGCTTTACAGTCATTCAACGGGCAAATCAACTTTATCAGACGTTTTATTCCCAACCTAGCAGAGTTAATGAAACCCATGCAGAGATTGCTTAAAAAGGACGCTAAGTTTGAATGGAATAAAGAGGGTAAAGAAGCTTTTAGTGGAATAAAGGATGCTATCTGTAGATCACCTGTCTTGATCAGTCCTGATTATTCCAAAGATTTTCAAATCTTTTCATTTGCATCACCAGACACCATAGCCGGAGTTTTGTTGCAAAAGAATAAGGATGGCCAGGAGCAACCCATAGCCTTTATGAGTAGAGCCTTACAGAATTCTGAGCTTAAGTACACTATCATGGAAAAACAAGCATATGCCTTAGTTAAATCACTTAAGCATTTCAGAATGTATATCGGATACTCGAAAGTTATAGGGTATGTGCCTCATGCGGCGGTTAAGGACATTTTATCACAACAAGACTGTCTTGGTATAAGGGGTAAATGGGTCTCTAAAATCCAAGAATATGACTTAGAAATCAAACCCACCAAGTTAGTTAAAGGTCAGGGTTTAGCCCGCATGATGGCTGAAGGGAACGAGCAAGCCTTAGGGATGATATGTCAGAACAATGAATCAGTACAGGTCAGATCAGAAGAGCTTCAACGTTTTGAACAGGTTCCTTGGTATTCAGACATCATATATTTTCTAACCAACCTCACATGCCCAGATCATCTAACTGGCCATAAAAGAAGGGCCTTGAGGTTAAAAGCCACAAAGTTTTGTATCACCCAGGATGGGCTGGGATGGAAAAATCCAGATGGTCTAATTCTTAGATGCATCGATGAGCCAGAGTCCAAAAAACTCATGGCTGAGTTCCATTCTGGATTTTGTGGAGGACATTATGCGGCCAAGACAACAGCCCATAAAGTCCTTAGAGCAGGGTATTATTGGCCCACTTTGTTCTCAGATGTTCACAAGCATGTCAGAAGTTGCCAACAATGTCAACTCTTCACAGGAAAACAAAAGTTAGCATCCTTGCCTCTTAAACCTGTAGTTGTCCAAGCCCCTTTCCAGCAGTGGGGTCTTGATTTCATTGGTCAGTTTAAGGATAATTCTAGCAATGGTTATTCTTGGATCCTAACTGCCACGGATTATTTTACCAAGTGGGTGGAAGCAATCCCCATGAAAGCGGCAACTGAGAAAGTGATCATGGATTTTTTAGAAGATAAGATTATCACTAGATTCGGTGTGCCCGCTAGGATCACCACGGATAATGCTAAGGCATTTAGCTCAGCAGAAATGTCATCCTTTTGTTTCAAGTATGGTATCTGTTATCACATATATAGTAGCCGGGCTACCATACATTATTTTTCTCATTCCAGTACACTATTCAGCCAGTTCCCTTGCATTTGAGATGCCGAGATGAGCATTTATATTGGATCACTATCAGATTGTGGACAGCAGTTATATTCCCCATGCCATGACTGAGTTTCAGGACACTCAGAGAGATGCCCGATATAGCCACTATGCCATTGGTACAGAGCAGACAGTAGTGCCCAGAGTTACAGCAGCAGTCTCAGAGGACAGGTGATGGTACAGGTTGATGAGCTTTCAGGTATATGACTCAGCAGGTATACTATTGTGTTATGGTTAGATTGCTTTTATACTTATTCTTATAGCATGTCTTAGCACCTAGTGTCATGATCTGGCGATCATATAGATATTTGGACCTGGTTGACCTATTATATATATATTACTGTCCCTACTCAGACTTAGAAGTTCACTATTCATACTCATTGGTACATACCCTCCTTAGGGAGAATAGAGGTGATCATTACACCATACTATGGCTTGCTAGTGTTGGCTTCATCTTTTCATTGTCTTCATCCATCCGTGGCCTACCTTTTAGATTATCACCTTGATTTGCTACTTGACTAGTGACATGGAGGACCTTTCCCCACTGTAGCCTCTGTATTGGATGAGCTTCCCTGTTTATTGTGTCTCGGCTCTGAGTTGGTGACAAAACTTACCTATGGTGAGTTGGAGTTCCTTGAGAATTCCCCCTAGTCACTAAAGTTGTGTTGGCTAAACCTGAAACTTTTAGTGCTGCCATCAATACAAAATCTGGAAAAATCAAATGCTATATCTTGTATATGAAAGAAATGCCAAATGAAAATGGCCATGAAAAATAAAATGTTATATCTTTTGGAAAAATAAATACCTAGGTAAACAAGCTGTCCATGTCACACCTAGAAGTGCTCAGGTAAACAAGTGCCTTAAAAACACACCTGCAGCAGAAAGCCTAAAAATAAATGTAAATCTATGCAATGTGTTTGTAAACACACATAGATCAAGGCTATGGAAACCTCAGGCCCAAAAAGCAATGGAACTTAAATGTTATATCCAAACAATTGCTGGCCTTGCTTGTATTATGGATTGTGCGCATCTGTGAAGGTGAATAAACCCTCTTTAAACAACTCATCCATTTGTGAGACACCGCCATTCCCTGTGTTATTGCTCATTCAGTATATACTATAGTGTGTATTCCCTTCCCCTTGCCAAAGTGTCACAAAGTCAAGTTAGTCAAGTCATCCCTTAGCCTAGCCATTTATTTCAGCCTTCACCCTTCACTAGCAAATTGATCACAACTATGAAGTGAGTATGGTCCTGAAAGTCTAGTCTGAGTAATAATAATAACTAACGACACTATATATTTGGATTTAGATCGCCAGTCATGATTACTCTGTGTTATAGAAGCTATTTGAATAAATTGTAAAGCATGTATTAACCTTGACACCTTGCAGCAGCTATGGATGATAGTCTGAGTTGTATTTGGTCTTGGTTAGACCTAGTTTGACCATGGAGGACCATGGGACATGAGATGTTGGACCTTATGATGATATGGATAGATGATATATGGTCCATGTACACATACAGGATGATCCTATGCAGCAGCTACAGGGTTATGATGATGATTCTTGGGATACAGCAGTGTTTGGTCATTTACAGATCATTATTATTGGCCTTGTTCCGGTACATTGGATATTTATTTTGATCATGCAGAGATTCATATGGTGTATGAGTACACATCTTGGATGGATTTGGACCTTCTGAGTCCAATGGGACAGTTTGTTTTTGGTTCCGGGCACTTACAGTGATGATTTAGCCTCAGTAGGCTGTCCTAGTGCAGTTTTGGTCTATTGGAGGCCCTGTCGGAGCAGAGATGACTTTTATCCGGATGACCTAGGGCGCTGATGATGGAGGGGGTGGTCCAGCCACTTGTTTTTACCATATTACCCCCCTCCCGGACACATTGGCACCCTCACCTTGACAGCGCCATCACTCCAGGAGGCAGTTTGGGCAGTTTCACGTTTCCCGAGGCATTTCAGGATTGGTAGAAATGGCTATTGAGGAAATCGATTTGGGCTACTGAGGCAAAGTTATGGCATGGGATGATCAGTGATGATAGATCGGGACCTTCCACACCTCCTCCTGCAGTTTCAGCTTCATCGGGGCCCGCATCCATCACTTATGGCACTTTCTGTGGATTTTTTGAGGTCTTTTGAGGACCACGACTTCACCTTGGAGGACCACGACTTCACCTTGGAGGCACGATTTGGTACTTTCATGATTATGTATTGGTTATTGTGCCATGGGGATTGACCAAGGAGGGATAAAATTACCCCTTGGACCCACCATGAGCCTCTTATGATATTTTGTCATCATGATTTGGTGGGATTCCCCTCTCCTAGGGCGACTTTGTCCACTTATGTTATATTTAATGTGTGATCCATGTATTATGTTGTTGAGCTCATCTCAACCATTGATTAGACATTTGTATCTTTTAATCTTAGCCACTCATTCAAAAAGTGGTTAGGGTTTTGGTGCCTCTCCTTCCTATTTAAAGGAGAGAGCCTCTCATTGTAAAGGGACTTTTGGCTCTGGATTATTGGAATAGAAAATTATTATTGCATCTATCTCCAATGTTGTGGTGAATGTTTTTGGTGTTCGTTCGTTGGTTCTTCCTTTGCACTGAGTTATTGGAGATCTTGTTTGCCATATCTTTTGTACCACGATTTTGCATCTACAGGTGGAGGCCGATTTGCTTGGAGGAGGAGGTATTGGTAGGGGAAGACTCTCCCTACTTCTTCTTTGGAGCTCTTCGTTGGTAACAGGGAGTATTACTGTCCCAGGACCTTCTATTTCATGTTACTATTTGCATTTCTCTTGTATTTCTTCCATACTTGATCTTACTGATTGAATTTCATTCCTTGGTTTGACAGGTAGAGGAAGGCGCACTTGTGGACTTGGGCATCAAATTGGCAAGCAAATCAACAATCTCTCATTTGATCTCTGCGGGAATCTTCCTCAACATCAAGGCATCTCATCCACATCATTCAGGTATGATCTCAAGGTAAGTTCTATCTCCATAATCTATCCAATTGTCAAAAAACATCTAAAACCCTAATTAATTAAAACCCCAAATTTTGCATTTTCTTAGATCTACTGAGATCTAGTGGGTTGTTGGGCATGATATTGAAAACCCACCTCTATAGCATCCACGGCATCCCGGATCTATAGTTTGGTGAGGATTGGCCTCCGTTTGACCCCTCTCCCAAGCCAACTTAGCTTCTCCCAAGGAAGGCGCACTTCACCATTTGAGCAAGTTGACCTAGATCTAGAACATGGGTGTTTGAGATTCCACTTGATTTGACATCTACACATCAAATAACATACACCCAGGTTGTCCCTTTCCTGAAATTCACCTTGTGGGCCCCATTCCACATTTTAAGGGATTTAATCCCCATTTTGGGCCACTTGGAACCCTCAAACTCAGATCTACTAAGATCTAACCGTTGGATTACCACGAAATTACAGATCCATACTCCTACTTGACCGATCTACTCGGATCTAAAGTTTGGATGCCATCCGACTTGTTTTGACCCACCTAACCCCACTTTTTAGCCTCCTTGGGCAAAGTCGCACCACCTTGGAGAAGTGAGTTGACTCACTTCCAGGAACTGGGTACTTGAGATTTTTGGAGATCTGAAACCGGAATAATTCAAAACCTAGGTCTAGACTGTCACTGTGTCAAATCTTGCCTTGGGGATTGCATTCCTTGTTTTAAGGGATTGTGGTCCACTTGGGTCAAACCTAGATCTAGACTCATTCATCCATCAAGACCTCTATTGCCCACTTGTCCCAAGTACTAGGAGTCCTAAACCACAAGTCAACCCTACTTTGACTCCACTTCCCAATTCCCAAGGCACTGGTTTCTCTCCAAGTTAGTTCAACCTTCCTAGATTGTTGGATTGACTTGTGGCTTGACCTATGCATGGTGAACTCAACCCTTGATGCTATCATGTATCATGGTCAAGCTTGTCGTCTGTACTAGTTAGCCCCAATACATCCCTGAAAACCATCCTGCATTGGACACAGTTCCCAAGGCGGTGGATCTTTTGACATTGACCTAGTACACTCATCCTAGATCTCACTTCAAACATTGTAAGTCACTTTCACATCAACTATGAACCAAAGCTATACCTATTGAACCCCTCACTTGGCTTGTGACTTCATCCTTAGGTCTAGGATAAACCATACACCTAACTTCAACTAGAAATACCCTGATTTGGTGTCTTGGTTTTGATCTCTCCTGTCGGGAGTAGATCGGGTCTCCCCCTTTGTTGTCTGGGCTAGATAACATAAAGTGAAGGTTGCCTCGACTGGCGTGACAACCATACATATTGGAGGTCGAGGTGATCGTGGTTGCACCTTTTTGAGTTGCCCTTCCCTATTGCCATCCATGACTGGATCTATCCATAGGGGTAACTACATCTTAGGTGATAACATTTTGGCGCCGTTGCCGGGGACGCAATAGGCTTACCTTGGTCCGACATATCATTTTTGTTAAAGCTCTCCTCCCCTTTCTCTTTGCCTAACATTTTGGCGCCGTTGCCGGGGAGGCAATAGCTTGCCCTAGTCCTTCCCGCATTTACAAACGACACGTATCTTGGTAGAAGAGTTAAATCTACCTGGCGACTCCCAATAGTGACTCCGCTGAGGAGCGAGCTCATTTACATCCTTACAACACAAGAAGCAAAGTAAACTTAGACAAGTTGAAGGAACCCCAATCACCTATCGTAAAAGAGATCCTAAAACACAACCATCGAACTTCCTTTGGAAATTGGTTAACGATTCTCCAAACAGAACTTCAGGATCCCCTTTAATCAAGTCGGTTCCTCCCTCATCTCCTAGTTCAAACTTAAACACAAACTTACCAAATCCAATGGCCGGAACAAACCCGGGAAACCAGAATGTTCCTCCACCACAAGCTCCTAGGATTTTTGGAAGAAAAGCAAAACCATCTCCTTTAGACTTTTCCCAAATCCAGGGTGCACCCCATGACATGCCTGAAAAGTATTTTGAAAAGGTTCCCAGATTTGATGGAGTATCCGCTATATCAATTGAAGACCACATTGATAAAGTTTGGGAACACATGGAAGCATATGGAGCATCTGAGGAAGATGTTTTCATGAGGGGTCTCCTGGCATCCTTGGAAGGAGATGTTAGGAAGTGGTTTGACAGGTTGCCTGCCTCATCCATTGATGGGTACGATAACTTTGTCAACAAGCTAAACAGTGAGTGGTCCCGAAAGTTAGATGGGAAGTTTCTCTTACACCAACTTTTTGACATCAAGAAAAGAGAAAATGAAACAGTCCATGAGTTTAACATAAGATTTGACAAGACTGTAGCCGTTATCCCTGAAGAAATTAGACCAAAAGATCAAGCAGTTGTCATTCACTACTTGAATGCTTTTGAGGGATGGGTTGGTTATCAGCTAAAGGATAAAAACCCAAATGACTTAAAGACCGCTCAATCAAATGCTAAGATGGCTGAGCAAAATGTAGCATCCATGGGGAAACAAAACTTTTTCGATCAATTTACCCCATCCACTTCCAGATCTGACCCTAGACTCCGAAAACCAAAGGAACCTGTGAGTGTGCCAAAGGAATCCAATGACACTTTAGAAGTCATGCAAGAAATGATGAAACAATTAACTGTCCTAACTAAGAATGTGGCAAGTTTGAATGACCCTGAGAGGCATAGGAATCCTTATGGCCCTAAACCTTATTGGAATAATAATAGAAGGCCTGATGGGGATAGGGATAGACGACGACCTGAGTACCCAGAAAATTCTGAAAAGAAAGAAGTCAATTGGTGTGATGAAGAAGAAGAGATACCCTCTGACACCATTGACCATGATGACCAACCAGAAAACATCAACTTTATAAATGACTTATCTTATGATGAAAACTTTGGAAGAATCCTTTTAGAAGAAGAGCCATGGGAGCAAGAAGATGATATTATTGAAGAACCTAGCTCCACATGTTGTGCCTTAGAACTCCCAAAACCTAAAGAGCAACCAAAGTATCAAATATACAAACGAGGAACCACCTCCCAGCCTTCTTTCCTTGATAAACATAAAAAGATTGATGAGGATAAAAAGGAAGAAGAAGATCTTGCCATAGATGATTATGATCTTAAGATTGATATGAAGAAAGAACTAAGCAAGATAATGTGTAATATCCCTGTCACCGAGTTAATGAAAGTGCCCTCTGTTAGATGCCAAGTAGAGGATTTTTTCAATGGTATTGGCCAAGAGAAAACTCCTGAACCGGTCCTAGAGTCATGTCATATCCAAAAGCTTAGTGGAACACAACCTAGTGAAACAGAGAAGGATCCACCAATAAACATCCATTCAGCCATTTATGAAAGAAAAAGCGGTGGTCACTCCCCCTTTTACCTTACCTTGCACATTCAAAACATGCTCCTTCATAATTGTATGTTGGATTCTGGAGCAGCGATGAATGTTATGCCTTTACAAGTTATGAAGGAAATGGGACTTGAAGTGACTAGACCTTATGGAAATGTCTGTGGTATAGATTCCCGACGAGTGCCATCTTATGGTTTGATCAAAAACCTTAGAGCTGATCTTTTCGCATGTTCAGACATTTCTACTATGATGGATGTAGTTGTCATTGACTTACCCCCAGCATATGGAATGCTTTTATCTAGAAAATGGGCAGCTGGCCTAGGTGGATACCTTATGATGGATTTATCATTTATTTGTGTTCCCAACCCTGATGGAGCTTTGATTCGGGTTAACAGAGAGCCTTGTTATAATGAGCATGTTGAATCTTTTGATGAAGGGTTAAAAAACACATACGGGGATGAATTATTAAATAATGCCAAAACTAACCTTGTTGAAGATGAGGATGAATTGTATGAAGTTGATCAAAATATGTGTATGGTCATGGAAGATTCTGATTCTTTTTGGGAAGACAAGCAAATGATTGAAACAATTGGAAATGATGTTGTTGAGGAAATAGATGAAAATCAACCCCAAGATCACGAACAAAACAATGAAACCATTCAAGAACCTGCTATAGAAAATCACACACTTGAAGGGATCGAGGATGACATAAGAAGTCTAGGAAGAGATGAGAGTCTGCTAGATGATCAAAGCATTGAACAAATTCTCCCAATAGAAAACCTCCATGAACAAACACACAATGAGGAGAACATTGAAAACCCAATACATGAAGATGAGTTTGATGATATTAGGAGGGGAGAAAGAATTCCTTTCACTGTTAGGGAGTGGTTTGCCTTGACCGATCACAATAGAGAGAGAGAAAGACAAGGGCTTGCACCTATTTATCCATGGGAAAACAATCTTGCAACATCTACTAGGGTTGAAACAAACGAAGAGCCTCAAGCCACTTATTATTCCGATACAGAAGATTCTTTATCTCATCTATCTCTAGAAGACGGTAATCTTATTCAAGTCCATGATAACTCTCTAAGTTGGGAAGAGGATGCCCTGATTAATGATGCTCCTGAAGGAGACTATAATCTAAATAACTTTGCTATTTTTCAAACTCCTTCAGAGCCTCAAAGCCATGCTTTATCTACATATCCGCATATCCCTAGTTTCCTCCTACCACCTGAGTCATCTAGTCATCATACTCATGATCTTTCTCACATTCCTACTTTCTCTACATTTCATTCTGAGTCAGTTTCTCCCAGACTGGAAAACATGGTTGTACCTGTTCCTTCAGGGGAAGGTTCTAGTCATAACACTGTCATATCTAAAGAGCCACTTCCCTTGGAAGAACATAGAGACTTCTTGACTGTAGGTGAGGTTGTTAAAAGAATTGTGTCCCCCCATGGGGAAGAGCCAAATGAGGAAATCCAAGAAACAAGAAGGGAAGTTAGGGAAATCCTTGTTGGCACAGTTGCTATTTCTTTAGATGGTGGTCCACCCAGAATGGAGGCAGTTCCTTCTAGAAGAAACTCGAGGATTGTCACACCTCAACCGCAAAACCCTGCTGAAATCCATCCCATACCTATTCGTAACATTGGAGTTATTCCTGAGTCAGTCAATAGAAATAATTTTCATACAGGAAGTCAAGTCATCATTCCCAACCATTTATTGCATATAAGATCGGGACAAGCTGATGACATATGGGTTGGACCTTTCACGGTAGAGCGATGCATTGATGGCATGTGCTTTCTGACCACTGGTAGTGGACGACGTATCTTATATCCTGTCCATCAGAGGGACCTAAGGGATCACATCCCTGATCCCACATAGTTGGGATTTCTCCGCTTGCATTGCCTGGTAGAGTAGGGCAGGTAGGAAACCAAATAAGCCTACTTAGGCAGTAGTTAGTCTTTTCAGCCATTGAGTCTGGCACCTTTTTAGTCTCTAAGCTCCTTTGTAAGCTCCTAGTTTAACTGAGTACCTGTCACTTTTTCTTTTCCTGCACAATAAAACTCAAATTTTGCAAATTATGTTAATTTACTTTCTGCATTTATATCTTATGCATTTATATTTCTGACATAGAGTAGATTTTATTTCAGTTGATTTTATTATTTTTCCCACACATGCGGCATGAGGTATTTTCTTTAGATGTTTGTGAATGCAGAAAATAGGTTGCAAGAATAAAAGCTGGAAATAAAATGGTAGAGTGCTGGATCGTGGATTCGAGTAGCAGAGTTCGAGGACCAGAGATTCTGAGGTTCTCAAGCGCTCATTTCAGCAGAGCACTTGTCCCAGCCGGAGCCAGATGTTATCACATATATAGTAGCCGGGCTACCATACATTATTTTTCTCATTCCAGTACACTATTCAGCCAGTTCCCTTGCATTTGAGATGCCGAGATGAGCATTTATATTGGATCACTATCAGATTGTGGACAGCAGTTATATTCCCCATGCCATGACTGAGTTTCAGGACACTCAGAGAGATGCCCGATATAGCCACTATGCCATTGGTACAGAGCAGACAGTAGTGCCCAGAGTTACAGCAGCAGTCTCAGAGGACAGGTGATGGTACAGGTTGATGAGCTTTCAGGTATATGACTCAGCAGGTATACTATTGTGTTATGGTTAGATTGCTTTTATACTTATTCTTATAGCATGTCTTAGCACCTAGTGTCATGATCTGGCGATCATATAGATATTTGGACCTGGTTGACCTATTATATATATATTACTGTCCCTACTCAGACTTAGAAGTTCACTATTCATACTCATTGGTACATACCCTCCTTAGGGAGAATAGAGGTGATCATTACACCATACTATGGCTTGCTAGTGTTGGCTTCATCTTTTCATTGTCTTCATCCATCCGTGGCCTACCTTTTAGATTATCACCTTGATTTGCTACTTGACTAGTGACATGGAGGACCTTTCCCCACTGTAGCCTCTGTATTGGATGAGCTTCCCTGTTTATTGTGTCTCGGCTCTGAGTTGGTGACAAAACTTACCTATGGTGAGTTGGAGTTCCTTGAGAATTCCCCCTAGTCACTAAAGTTGTGTTGGCTAAACCTGAAACTTTTAGTGCTGCCATCAATACAAAATCTGGAAAAATCAAATGCTATATCTTGTATATGAAAGAAATGCCAAATGAAAATGGCCATGAAAAATAAAATGTTATATCTTTTGGAAAAATAAATACCTAGGTAAACAAGCTGTCCATGTCACACCTAGAAGTGCTCAGGTAAACAAGTGCCTTAAAAACACACCTGCAGCAGAAAGCCTAAAAATAAATGTAAATCTATGCAATGTGTTTGTAAACACACATAGATCAAGGCTATGGAAACCTCAGGCCCAAAAAGCAATGGAACTTAAATGTTATATCCAAACAATTGCTGGCCTTGCTTGTATTATGGATTGTGCGCATCTGTGAAGGTGAATAAACCCTCTTTAAACAACTCATCCATTTGTGAGACACCGCCATTCCCTGTGTTATTGCTCATTCAGTATATACTATAGTGTGTATTCCCTTCCCCTTGCCAAAGTGTCACAAAGTCAAGTTAGTCAAGTCATCCCTTAGCCTAGCCATTTATTTCAGCCTTCACCCTTCACTAGCAAATTGATCACAACTATGAAGTGAGTATGGTCCTGAAAGTCTAGTCTGAGTAATAATAATAACTAACGACACTATATATTTGGATTTAGATCGCCAGTCATGATTACTCTGTGTTATAGAAGCTATTTGAATAAATTGTAAAGCATGTATTAACCTTGACACCTTGCAGCAGCTATGGATGATAGTCTGAGTTGTATTTGGTCTTGGTTAGACCTAGTTTGACCATGGAGGACCATGGGACATGAGATGTTGGACCTTATGATGATATGGATAGATGATATATGGTCCATGTACACATACAGGATGATCCTATGCAGCAGCTACAGGGTTATGATGATGATTCTTGGGATACAGCAGTGTTTGGTCATTTACAGATCATTATTATTGGCCTTGTTCCGGTACATTGGATATTTATTTTGATCATGCAGAGATTCATATGGTGTATGAGTACACATCTTGGATGGATTTGGACCTTCTGAGTCCAATGGGACAGTTTGTTTTTGGTTCCGGGCACTTACAGTGATGATTTAGCCTCAGTAGGCTGTCCTAGTGCAGTTTTGGTCTATTGGAGGCCCTGTCGGAGCAGAGATGACTTTTATCCGGATGACCTAGGGCGCTGATGATGGAGGGGGTGGTCCAGCCACTTGTTTTTACCATATTACCCCCCTCCCGGACACATTGGCACCCTCACCTTGACAGCGCCATCACTCCAGGAGGCAGTTTGGGCAGTTTCACGTTTCCCGAGGCATTTCAGGATTGGTAGAAATGGCTATTGAGGAAATCGATTTGGGCTACTGAGGCAAAGTTATGGCATGGGATGATCAGTGATGATAGATCGGGACCTTCCACACCTCCTCCTGCAGTTTCAGCTTCATCGGGGCCCGCATCCATCACTTATGGCACTTTCTGTGGATTTTTTGAGGTCTTTTGAGGACCACGACTTCACCTTGGAGGACCACGACTTCACCTTGGAGGCACGATTTGGTACTTTCATGATTATGTATTGGTTATTGTGCCATGGGGATTGACCAAGGAGGGATAAAATTACCCCTTGGACCCACCATGAGCCTCTTATGATATTTTGTCATCATGATTTGGTGGGATTCCCCTCTCCTAGGGCGACTTTGTCCACTTATGTTATATTTAATGTGTGATCCATGTATTATGTTGTTGAGCTCATCTCAACCATTGATTAGACATTTGTATCTTTTAATCTTAGCCACTCATTCAAAAAGTGGTTAGGGTTTTGGTGCCTCTCCTTCCTATTTAAAGGAGAGAGCCTCTCATTGTAAAGGGACTTTTGGCTCTGGATTATTGGAATAGAAAATTATTATTGCATCTATCTCCAATGTTGTGGTGAATGTTTTTGGTGTTCGTTCGTTGGTTCTTCCTTTGCACTGAGTTATTGGAGATCTTGTTTGCCATATCTTTTGTACCACGATTTTGCATCTACAGGTGGAGGCCGATTTGCTTGGAGGAGGAGGTATTGGTAGGGGAAGACTCTCCCTACTTCTTCTTTGGAGCTCTTCGTTGGTAACAGGGAGTATTACTGTCCCAGGACCTTCTATTTCATGTTACTATTTGCATTTCTCTTGTATTTCTTCCATACTTGATCTTACTGATTGAATTTCATTCCTTGGTTTGACAGGTAGAGGAAGGCGCACTTGTGGACTTGGGCATCAAATTGGCAAGCAAATCAACAATCTCTCATTTGATCTCTGCGGGAATCTTCCTCAACATCAAGGCATCTCATCCACATCATTCAGGTATGATCTCAAGGTAAGTTCTATCTCCATAATCTATCCAATTGTCAAAAAACATCTAAAACCCTAATTAATTAAAACCCCAAATTTTGCATTTTCTTAGATCTACTGAGATCTAGTGGGTTGTTGGGCATGATATTGAAAACCCACCTCTATAGCATCCACGGCATCCCGGATCTATAGTTTGGTGAGGATTGGCCTCCGTTTGACCCCTCTCCCAAGCCAACTTAGCTTCTCCCAAGGAAGGCGCACTTCACCATTTGAGCAAGTTGACCTAGATCTAGAACATGGGTGTTTGAGATTCCACTTGATTTGACATCTACACATCAAATAACATACACCCAGGTTGTCCCTTTCCTGAAATTCACCTTGTGGGCCCCATTCCACATTTTAAGGGATTTAATCCCCATTTTGGGCCACTTGGAACCCTCAAACTCAGATCTACTAAGATCTAACCGTTGGATTACCACGAAATTACAGATCCATACTCCTACTTGACCGATCTACTCGGATCTAAAGTTTGGATGCCATCCGACTTGTTTTGACCCACCTAACCCCACTTTTTAGCCTCCTTGGGCAAAGTCGCACCACCTTGGAGAAGTGAGTTGACTCACTTCCAGGAACTGGGTACTTGAGATTTTTGGAGATCTGAAACCGGAATAATTCAAAACCTAGGTCTAGACTGTCACTGTGTCAAATCTTGCCTTGGGGATTGCATTCCTTGTTTTAAGGGATTGTGGTCCACTTGGGTCAAACCTAGATCTAGACTCATTCATCCATCAAGACCTCTATTGCCCACTTGTCCCAAGTACTAGGAGTCCTAAACCACAAGTCAACCCTACTTTGACTCCACTTCCCAATTCCCAAGGCACTGGTTTCTCTCCAAGTTAGTTCAACCTTCCTAGATTGTTGGATTGACTTGTGGCTTGACCTATGCATGGTGAACTCAACCCTTGATGCTATCATGTATCATGGTCAAGCTTGTCGTCTGTACTAGTTAGCCCCAATACATCCCTGAAAACCATCCTGCATTGGACACAGTTCCCAAGGCGGTGGATCTTTTGACATTGACCTAGTACACTCATCCTAGATCTCACTTCAAACATTGTAAGTCACTTTCACATCAACTATGAACCAAAGCTATACCTATTGAACCCCTCACTTGGCTTGTGACTTCATCCTTAGGTCTAGGATAAACCATACACCTAACTTCAACTAGAAATACCCTGATTTGGTGTCTTGGTTTTGATCTCTCCTGTCGGGAGTAGATCGGGTCTCCCCCTTTGTTGTCTGGGCTAGATAACATAAAGTGAAGGTTGCCTCGACTGGCGTGACAACCATACATATTGGAGGTCGAGGTGATCGTGGTTGCACCTTTTTGAGTTGCCCTTCCCTATTGCCATCCATGACTGGATCTATCCATAGGGGTAACTACATCTTAGGTGATAACATTTTGGCGCCGTTGCCGGGGACGCAATAGGCTTACCTTGGTCCGACATATCATTTTTGTTAAAGCTCTCCTCCCCTTTCTCTTTGCCTAACATTTTGGCGCCGTTGCCGGGGAGGCAATAGCTTGCCCTAGTCCTTCCCGCATTTACAAACGACACGTATCTTGGTAGAAGAGTTAAATCTACCTGGCGACTCCCAATAGTGACTCCGCTGAGGAGCGAGCTCATTTACATCCTTACAACACAAGAAGCAAAGTAAACTTAGACAAGTTGAAGGAACCCCAATCACCTATCGTAAAAGAGATCCTAAAACACAACCATCGAACTTCCTTTGGAAATTGGTTAACGATTCTCCAAACAGAACTTCAGGATCCCCTTTAATCAAGTCGGTTCCTCCCTCATCTCCTAGTTCAAACTTAAACACAAACTTACCAAATCCAATGGCCGGAACAAACCCGGGAAACCAGAATGTTCCTCCACCACAAGCTCCTAGGATTTTTGGAAGAAAAGCAAAACCATCTCCTTTAGACTTTTCCCAAATCCAGGGTGCACCCCATGACATGCCTGAAAAGTATTTTGAAAAGGTTCCCAGATTTGATGGAGTATCCGCTATATCAATTGAAGACCACATTGATAAAGTTTGGGAACACATGGAAGCATATGGAGCATCTGAGGAAGATGTTTTCATGAGGGGTCTCCTGGCATCCTTGGAAGGAGATGTTAGGAAGTGGTTTGACAGGTTGCCTGCCTCATCCATTGATGGGTACGATAACTTTGTCAACAAGCTAAACAGTGAGTGGTCCCGAAAGTTAGATGGGAAGTTTCTCTTACACCAACTTTTTGACATCAAGAAAAGAGAAAATGAAACAGTCCATGAGTTTAACATAAGATTTGACAAGACTGTAGCCGTTATCCCTGAAGAAATTAGACCAAAAGATCAAGCAGTTGTCATTCACTACTTGAATGCTTTTGAGGGATGGGTTGGTTATCAGCTAAAGGATAAAAACCCAAATGACTTAAAGACCGCTCAATCAAATGCTAAGATGGCTGAGCAAAATGTAGCATCCATGGGGAAACAAAACTTTTTCGATCAATTTACCCCATCCACTTCCAGATCTGACCCTAGACTCCGAAAACCAAAGGAACCTGTGAGTGTGCCAAAGGAATCCAATGACACTTTAGAAGTCATGCAAGAAATGATGAAACAATTAACTGTCCTAACTAAGAATGTGGCAAGTTTGAATGACCCTGAGAGGCATAGGAATCCTTATGGCCCTAAACCTTATTGGAATAATAATAGAAGGCCTGATGGGGATAGGGATAGACGACGACCTGAGTACCCAGAAAATTCTGAAAAGAAAGAAGTCAATTGGTGTGATGAAGAAGAAGAGATACCCTCTGACACCATTGACCATGATGACCAACCAGAAAACATCAACTTTATAAATGACTTATCTTATGATGAAAACTTTGGAAGAATCCTTTTAGAAGAAGAGCCATGGGAGCAAGAAGATGATATTATTGAAGAACCTAGCTCCACATGTTGTGCCTTAGAACTCCCAAAACCTAAAGAGCAACCAAAGTATCAAATATACAAACGAGGAACCACCTCCCAGCCTTCTTTCCTTGATAAACATAAAAAGATTGATGAGGATAAAAAGGAAGAAGAAGATCTTGCCATAGATGATTATGATCTTAAGATTGATATGAAGAAAGAACTAAGCAAGATAATGTGTAATATCCCTGTCACCGAGTTAATGAAAGTGCCCTCTGTTAGATGCCAAGTAGAGGATTTTTTCAATGGTATTGGCCAAGAGAAAACTCCTGAACCGGTCCTAGAGTCATGTCATATCCAAAAGCTTAGTGGAACACAACCTAGTGAAACAGAGAAGGATCCACCAATAAACATCCATTCAGCCATTTATGAAAGAAAAAGCGGTGGTCACTCCCCCTTTTACCTTACCTTGCACATTCAAAACATGCTCCTTCATAATTGTATGTTGGATTCTGGAGCAGCGATGAATGTTATGCCTTTACAAGTTATGAAGGAAATGGGACTTGAAGTGACTAGACCTTATGGAAATGTCTGTGGTATAGATTCCCGACGAGTGCCATCTTATGGTTTGATCAAAAACCTTAGAGCTGATCTTTTCGCATGTTCAGACATTTCTACTATGATGGATGTAGTTGTCATTGACTTACCCCCAGCATATGGAATGCTTTTATCTAGAAAATGGGCAGCTGGCCTAGGTGGATACCTTATGATGGATTTATCATTTATTTGTGTTCCCAACCCTGATGGAGCTTTGATTCGGGTTAACAGAGAGCCTTGTTATAATGAGCATGTTGAATCTTTTGATGAAGGGTTAAAAAACACATACGGGGATGAATTATTAAATAATGCCAAAACTAACCTTGTTGAAGATGAGGATGAATTGTATGAAGTTGATCAAAATATGTGTATGGTCATGGAAGATTCTGATTCTTTTTGGGAAGACAAGCAAATGATTGAAACAATTGGAAATGATGTTGTTGAGGAAATAGATGAAAATCAACCCCAAGATCACGAACAAAACAATGAAACCATTCAAGAACCTGCTATAGAAAATCACACACTTGAAGGGATCGAGGATGACATAAGAAGTCTAGGAAGAGATGAGAGTCTGCTAGATGATCAAAGCATTGAACAAATTCTCCCAATAGAAAACCTCCATGAACAAACACACAATGAGGAGAACATTGAAAACCCAATACATGAAGATGAGTTTGATGATATTAGGAGGGGAGAAAGAATTCCTTTCACTGTTAGGGAGTGGTTTGCCTTGACCGATCACAATAGAGAGAGAGAAAGACAAGGGCTTGCACCTATTTATCCATGGGAAAACAATCTTGCAACATCTACTAGGGTTGAAACAAACGAAGAGCCTCAAGCCACTTATTATTCCGATACAGAAGATTCTTTATCTCATCTATCTCTAGAAGACGGTAATCTTATTCAAGTCCATGATAACTCTCTAAGTTGGGAAGAGGATGCCCTGATTAATGATGCTCCTGAAGGAGACTATAATCTAAATAACTTTGCTATTTTTCAAACTCCTTCAGAGCCTCAAAGCCATGCTTTATCTACATATCCGCATATCCCTAGTTTCCTCCTACCACCTGAGTCATCTAGTCATCATACTCATGATCTTTCTCACATTCCTACTTTCTCTACATTTCATTCTGAGTCAGTTTCTCCCAGACTGGAAAACATGGTTGTACCTGTTCCTTCAGGGGAAGGTTCTAGTCATAACACTGTCATATCTAAAGAGCCACTTCCCTTGGAAGAACATAGAGACTTCTTGACTGTAGGTGAGGTTGTTAAAAGAATTGTGTCCCCCCATGGGGAAGAGCCAAATGAGGAAATCCAAGAAACAAGAAGGGAAGTTAGGGAAATCCTTGTTGGCACAGTTGCTATTTCTTTAGATGGTGGTCCACCCAGAATGGAGGCAGTTCCTTCTAGAAGAAACTCGAGGATTGTCACACCTCAACCGCAAAACCCTGCTGAAATCCATCCCATACCTATTCGTAACATTGGAGTTATTCCTGAGTCAGTCAATAGAAATAATTTTCATACAGGAAGTCAAGTCATCATTCCCAACCATTTATTGCATATAAGATCGGGACAAGCTGATGACATATGGGTTGGACCTTTCACGGTAGAGCGATGCATTGATGGCATGTGCTTTCTGACCACTGGTAGTGGACGACGTATCTTATATCCTGTCCATCAGAGGGACCTAAGGGATCACATCCCTGATCCCACATAGTTGGGATTTCTCCGCTTGCATTGCCTGGTAGAGTAGGGCAGGTAGGAAACCAAATAAGCCTACTTAGGCAGTAGTTAGTCTTTTCAGCCATTGAGTCTGGCACCTTTTTAGTCTCTAAGCTCCTTTGTAAGCTCCTAGTTTAACTGAGTACCTGTCACTTTTTCTTTTCCTGCACAATAAAACTCAAATTTTGCAAATTATGTTAATTTACTTTCTGCATTTATATCTTATGCATTTATATTTCTGACATAGAGTAGATTTTATTTCAGTTGATTTTATTATTTTTCCCACACATGCGGCATGAGGTATTTTCTTTAGATGTTTGTGAATGCAGAAAATAGGTTGCAAGAATAAAAGCTGGAAATAAAATGGTAGAGTGCTGGATCGTGGATTCGAGTAGCAGAGTTCGAGGACCAGAGATTCTGAGGTTCTCAAGCGCTCATTTCAGCAGAGCACTTGTCCCAGCCGGAGCCAGATGTTATCACATATATAGTAGCCGGGCTACCATACATTATTTTTCTCATTCCAGTACACTATTCAGCCAGTTCCCTTGCATTTGAGATGCCGAGATGAGCATTTATATTGGATCACTATCAGATTGTGGACAGCAGTTATATTCCCCATGCCATGACTGAGTTTCAGGACACTCAGAGAGATGCCCGATATAGCCACTATGCCATTGGTACAGAGCAGACAGTAGTGCCCAGAGTTACAGCAGCAGTCTCAGAGGACAGGTGATGGTACAGGTTGATGAGCTTTCAGGTATATGACTCAGCAGGTATACTATTGTGTTATGGTTAGATTGCTTTTATACTTATTCTTATAGCATGTCTTAGCACCTAGTGTCATGATCTGGCGATCATATAGATATTTGGACCTGGTTGACCTATTATATATATATTACTGTCCCTACTCAGACTTAGAAGTTCACTATTCATACTCATTGGTACATACCCTCCTTAGGGAGAATAGAGGTGATCATTACACCATACTATGGCTTGCTAGTGTTGGCTTCATCTTTTCATTGTCTTCATCCATCCGTGGCCTACCTTTTAGATTATCACCTTGATTTGCTACTTGACTAGTGACATGGAGGACCTTTCCCCACTGTAGCCTCTGTATTGGATGAGCTTCCCTGTTTATTGTGTCTCGGCTCTGAGTTGGTGACAAAACTTACCTATGGTGAGTTGGAGTTCCTTGAGAATTCCCCCTAGTCACTAAAGTTGTGTTGGCTAAACCTGAAACTTTTAGTGCTGCCATCAATACAAAATCTGGAAAAATCAAATGCTATATCTTGTATATGAAAGAAATGCCAAATGAAAATGGCCATGAAAAATAAAATGTTATATCTTTTGGAAAAATAAATACCTAGGTAAACAAGCTGTCCATGTCACACCTAGAAGTGCTCAGGTAAACAAGTGCCTTAAAAACACACCTGCAGCAGAAAGCCTAAAAATAAATGTAAATCTATGCAATGTGTTTGTAAACACACATAGATCAAGGCTATGGAAACCTCAGGCCCAAAAAGCAATGGAACTTAAATGTTATATCCAAACAATTGCTGGCCTTGCTTGTATTATGGATTGTGCGCATCTGTGAAGGTGAATAAACCCTCTTTAAACAACTCATCCATTTGTGAGACACCGCCATTCCCTGTGTTATTGCTCATTCAGTATATACTATAGTGTGTATTCCCTTCCCCTTGCCAAAGTGTCACAAAGTCAAGTTAGTCAAGTCATCCCTTAGCCTAGCCATTTATTTCAGCCTTCACCCTTCACTAGCAAATTGATCACAACTATGAAGTGAGTATGGTCCTGAAAGTCTAGTCTGAGTAATAATAATAACTAACGACACTATATATTTGGATTTAGATCGCCAGTCATGATTACTCTGTGTTATAGAAGCTATTTGAATAAATTGTAAAGCATGTATTAACCTTGACACCTTGCAGCAGCTATGGATGATAGTCTGAGTTGTATTTGGTCTTGGTTAGACCTAGTTTGACCATGGAGGACCATGGGACATGAGATGTTGGACCTTATGATGATATGGATAGATGATATATGGTCCATGTACACATACAGGATGATCCTATGCAGCAGCTACAGGGTTATGATGATGATTCTTGGGATACAGCAGTGTTTGGTCATTTACAGATCATTATTATTGGCCTTGTTCCGGTACATTGGATATTTATTTTGATCATGCAGAGATTCATATGGTGTATGAGTACACATCTTGGATGGATTTGGACCTTCTGAGTCCAATGGGACAGTTTGTTTTTGGTTCCGGGCACTTACAGTGATGATTTAGCCTCAGTAGGCTGTCCTAGTGCAGTTTTGGTCTATTGGAGGCCCTGTCGGAGCAGAGATGACTTTTATCCGGATGACCTAGGGCGCTGATGATGGAGGGGGTGGTCCAGCCACTTGTTTTTACCATATTACCCCCCTCCCGGACACATTGGCACCCTCACCTTGACAGCGCCATCACTCCAGGAGGCAGTTTGGGCAGTTTCACGTTTCCCGAGGCATTTCAGGATTGGTAGAAATGGCTATTGAGGAAATCGATTTGGGCTACTGAGGCAAAGTTATGGCATGGGATGATCAGTGATGATAGATCGGGACCTTCCACACCTCCTCCTGCAGTTTCAGCTTCATCGGGGCCCGCATCCATCACTTATGGCACTTTCTGTGGATTTTTTGAGGTCTTTTGAGGACCACGACTTCACCTTGGAGGACCACGACTTCACCTTGGAGGCACGATTTGGTACTTTCATGATTATGTATTGGTTATTGTGCCATGGGGATTGACCAAGGAGGGATAAAATTACCCCTTGGACCCACCATGAGCCTCTTATGATATTTTGTCATCATGATTTGGTGGGATTCCCCTCTCCTAGGGCGACTTTGTCCACTTATGTTATATTTAATGTGTGATCCATGTATTATGTTGTTGAGCTCATCTCAACCATTGATTAGACATTTGTATCTTTTAATCTTAGCCACTCATTCAAAAAGTGGTTAGGGTTTTGGTGCCTCTCCTTCCTATTTAAAGGAGAGAGCCTCTCATTGTAAAGGGACTTTTGGCTCTGGATTATTGGAATAGAAAATTATTATTGCATCTATCTCCAATGTTGTGGTGAATGTTTTTGGTGTTCGTTCGTTGGTTCTTCCTTTGCACTGAGTTATTGGAGATCTTGTTTGCCATATCTTTTGTACCACGATTTTGCATCTACAGGTGGAGGCCGATTTGCTTGGAGGAGGAGGTATTGGTAGGGGAAGACTCTCCCTACTTCTTCTTTGGAGCTCTTCGTTGGTAACAGGGAGTATTACTGTCCCAGGACCTTCTATTTCATGTTACTATTTGCATTTCTCTTGTATTTCTTCCATACTTGATCTTACTGATTGAATTTCATTCCTTGGTTTGACAGGTAGAGGAAGGCGCACTTGTGGACTTGGGCATCAAATTGGCAAGCAAATCAACAATCTCTCATTTGATCTCTGCGGGAATCTTCCTCAACATCAAGGCATCTCATCCACATCATTCAGGTATGATCTCAAGGTAAGTTCTATCTCCATAATCTATCCAATTGTCAAAAAACATCTAAAACCCTAATTAATTAAAACCCCAAATTTTGCATTTTCTTAGATCTACTGAGATCTAGTGGGTTGTTGGGCATGATATTGAAAACCCACCTCTATAGCATCCACGGCATCCCGGATCTATAGTTTGGTGAGGATTGGCCTCCGTTTGACCCCTCTCCCAAGCCAACTTAGCTTCTCCCAAGGAAGGCGCACTTCACCATTTGAGCAAGTTGACCTAGATCTAGAACATGGGTGTTTGAGATTCCACTTGATTTGACATCTACACATCAAATAACATACACCCAGGTTGTCCCTTTCCTGAAATTCACCTTGTGGGCCCCATTCCACATTTTAAGGGATTTAATCCCCATTTTGGGCCACTTGGAACCCTCAAACTCAGATCTACTAAGATCTAACCGTTGGATTACCACGAAATTACAGATCCATACTCCTACTTGACCGATCTACTCGGATCTAAAGTTTGGATGCCATCCGACTTGTTTTGACCCACCTAACCCCACTTTTTAGCCTCCTTGGGCAAAGTCGCACCACCTTGGAGAAGTGAGTTGACTCACTTCCAGGAACTGGGTACTTGAGATTTTTGGAGATCTGAAACCGGAATAATTCAAAACCTAGGTCTAGACTGTCACTGTGTCAAATCTTGCCTTGGGGATTGCATTCCTTGTTTTAAGGGATTGTGGTCCACTTGGGTCAAACCTAGATCTAGACTCATTCATCCATCAAGACCTCTATTGCCCACTTGTCCCAAGTACTAGGAGTCCTAAACCACAAGTCAACCCTACTTTGACTCCACTTCCCAATTCCCAAGGCACTGGTTTCTCTCCAAGTTAGTTCAACCTTCCTAGATTGTTGGATTGACTTGTGGCTTGACCTATGCATGGTGAACTCAACCCTTGATGCTATCATGTATCATGGTCAAGCTTGTCGTCTGTACTAGTTAGCCCCAATACATCCCTGAAAACCATCCTGCATTGGACACAGTTCCCAAGGCGGTGGATCTTTTGACATTGACCTAGTACACTCATCCTAGATCTCACTTCAAACATTGTAAGTCACTTTCACATCAACTATGAACCAAAGCTATACCTATTGAACCCCTCACTTGGCTTGTGACTTCATCCTTAGGTCTAGGATAAACCATACACCTAACTTCAACTAGAAATACCCTGATTTGGTGTCTTGGTTTTGATCTCTCCTGTCGGGAGTAGATCGGGTCTCCCCCTTTGTTGTCTGGGCTAGATAACATAAAGTGAAGGTTGCCTCGACTGGCGTGACAACCATACATATTGGAGGTCGAGGTGATCGTGGTTGCACCTTTTTGAGTTGCCCTTCCCTATTGCCATCCATGACTGGATCTATCCATAGGGGTAACTACATCTTAGGTGATAACAGTATCATCCTATCACATTCATCAAATTATTATCCCCAAGGTAATGGTCTGGCAGAATCAAGTAATAAAAACTTAATGACCATAGTCAAGAAAATTGTTGGAGATAATAAAAGAGCTTGGGATAGTAAGATCAGATTTGCACTATGGGCAGATAGGATTTCTAAGAAAAGTTCAACTGGAAAATGTCCTTTTGAACTGGTTTATGGATTAGATGTTACTTTACCTGTGCACCTAAAGCTGCCAGTGTATCAGTTACTAGAAGAGTGTAACACAGATCTGGATGCATCTCAGTATAGAATGGATCAACTAGTTGAGTTGGATGAAATCAGACGAAAGGCGGTTGATCAAAGCATAAAGAATCAGGAGAAGGTTAAAAAGAATTTTGATAAGTCATCAAAGCCAAGGGTATTTCAGATTGGTGACACAGTACTACTTTGGGACAAAAGAAGGGAAAAACCTGGAAAACATGGAAAATTTGACAGTTTATGGGCAGGCCCTTATCTCATTCATGAAGTAGCAGGCACAAACGCTTTCTACCTAAGCAGTATGGACGGCGAGAAGTGTACCCTCCCAGTCAACGGAGGCCTTCTCAAACTATTCTACACTGAAAATATCTGATGCCCATGGGGGCATCTTTGTATCAAAATTTCTAAACCCTACTCCTGCATTTCATTTTCTAGTTAGATTTACTTTATGTATATTATTGTTTTGTACATTAGATTGAATTTTGGTTATGTACAATAGTTTCCTTTTATGAATAAATGTCGTAACTTAGCTGTTTCATTTGGTTATTTTTCATATATATATGGGACTGATGCACTTACGTTTCCATGCAGGAAACTGAGAATCTGGAGTTCTCGAATGATCTCCTTTCCTAGGAAAGATTAATCACACGTCCCGCAGTTGGAGCCAGATGTTACCAACTGAGTTGCACTACAGTTGGACTTCAGTGAGCCGCCAGTATTGCACATTTACTTGTGCCTTTTTCAGAGTTCAGAAGTTCCGAGTTTGGCCTTTTCAAGGCACATTTTTCAGTTTTTTTTTGTAGTACATGACTGTGCCCCACGGGGTTTGTAATAGGCGTACTAGCATGGTGGTCTTTGAGTGACTCGGTTCCCTAGGACTTGACAACCAAAGAAGTTATTCCAAGGAGTTTTTTCCCTTGTCGATTATGCCTTGCCTTTAGCCGAGTATAATCGATGAGGTTTTCTCCTGCTCCTCCAAAGCTGGAATGCCCAAAGTGGGGGTTAGGCCTTAGGGGATTATTAGAGCCCATTTTGTAACATGTATAAACATGCTAGGCGCTAGAATTTTATCGTTTTGTCATGTACTAGGTTCCCCTGAAGTTTCAGCCAATTCCGACAAAAAAATATTTTTCCGCATTTTTAAGCCATTTTTTAATGGTTTAATTAAAAAATTTCAAAAGGTGATAAAAGTGGTATCCGAAGTCGGAATTTGGCGCAGGGATGCTCGTTTTCAAGCTCAGAGCATCCTCTTTACCCTGGTACCCAGTTTTCCTACATTTTGGGTGACCGAGAACCCCCGTGGAGCAGATTTGTCTATCAGAGCTATAAAGTGGCATTTTAATGCTAAAAATGCATCAAATTGCACCTTGGTCAAAAGTCAAAGTTATAAAAAGTTTGAATAATGCACATGCCAATTGAGGTGGCATGACATCACATAAGGTGAGCGACTTAGCTAAAGTATCAAGGCATATAATTTTGGACCGATTTAATGGGTGAAGCACTAAATTACAAATCCGTACGGCCTCATCATTCACGTGGGCCATCCATCCACGCTTGAGCAATTAGATGTGTCATTTATCATTTGATTGGCTGAATTAATAATGCATGGTTAAAGCATATATTATAACTTGGTTTTAAAAGTGAGATTCGTTTTAACTTATGCGCCCTCATCCCATCACGTGGACCTCTACCCTCACCGCTGTACGAATCCATTGTTGGGCAAGTTGGTTGTGAGGTGGCCCACATCATATGACATGGCATAATACCATGAGGAGGGGCGAATACTTCATGGTCAACTCTCAAATTTTAAAGGTTTAAACATTTGTTTCATTTCCATACTACGCCCAACCATCACGTGGGCCATTCACGACCGTACGGATTTCATGTTATAAGTTCGAAGGAGTGGGGGCGGCTGCCATGAGGAGGTGGCACCACCCATGTGGTAGCTTTCTATTGTTGATAGCCCAATCAAACATAAAGCTCTCAAGTATGGAAACATCCAACGACTTGCCACATGCTCTCCTTTTTGCCTCACGCATGAGCTACTTCAACAGGGAAGCTTCCATTTTATGTTGTTTTTCTTTGATGATGAGGCACAACTCCATTGGATGAGAGCTTTGTTTGCTCTACAAGTTAGGAGATTTGTCTCTTAGGGTTTTGCGCCCTAGCTCACTTGTCATTTTCTATAAATTGAGGAGCTTAGCTCCATTGTAACGGATCTAAAGGTGGAACCTCTGCTCTGGTATTGTTGTATCATTTTCCGAATATTTGAGTAATAAAATAAGGCTTTGGAGGCTAGTCCTGAAGTGTTCTGTGGAGGCATGATGTGTTAAGCTTTGCTTATGAGGTAATCTGTATTGATTTCGTATATCTTATATATTGTTGAGATAGATCTGTCTTTGGAAGGAAATTAATTTCAGTAAGAACATCAGGTAATGCTTTATAGATTATTTGTTGTTGTTGAATGGTAGAAAGACTAACAAAGATTATAGATTCTTGTTTGAACTTACATCTTCAATTATTCTTTTTATTTGCAGACACAGGTATTTTTAATCTCCTTGTACAAGTGTTGTGAGATCTTTTTGCAGGTAACCTATGCTGGAGGAAGTACCAAGCATGTTAGCTTGCTCGTCTTCTAGAATCTTCGAACAAAGATCCATCTCTCCGGTCCTTCAAGAGAACAACTCCATTGCCCAAAATTAATGCTCAAACCCCCAAGGGTTCATCTTCAAGATCCATCTTTCTAATCTAAATTGGTTACGGTTCCCTTTTTTACTCTAGATCTCAAGTTTGAATATCATAAGAAGTAGATCTAGTTTCCTTAAGCTTGCACCTAATTCAAAAAATCTAAGTTTTGCTAAGGAAAAGTGCTTATAAAGAAATATCTAGCATCGTTTAGGCTTGCATTTGGCTTGCACCTTGAAAGAGGGCAGCCAAAGATCCTAGCAAGGCAAGCTCCCTAGCTTGTCTTCCTAGTTACCTCTCGTCTCGTTTCATTGCACCTTTTAGCTTCATTTTTCAGACTTAGTTTGCATTTCGAAAAAGAGTAATTTCTTAGTTGTTTTTAGGCATTTTACAAACTTTTTAGCTCGCTGGTTTTTTGGTTCTGCACATAAAAAGTTAATTTAAAGTTGGTTTAAAGACTCAAAAAAGTTGCCCAAAAACATGTTTTTTAAATACTAGTTGCATTGGTTTTGACTTTGACAGTTTGTAGCATTGTCAGAACACTCTTAAAGTGTTCTGATTATCATTTTCTAACCAACATACTTCGCTGATCTGTTTTGATTTCATAACAGGTTGGAGTAAGAAAATTAAATAAAACTTGCATTTGGAGCTTCCTGAACCACCCAGAGAGAACCAGTTTCAAGCACCATTGTTATTTCTCTCAAACATTGTAAACTGACTTGTTCCCTAATGATAAAGGGCAAGCAGTATTTCTCTTAAGTTTCCAAGTTGTAATCAAAAAATAAAAAGAGCACAGCAGGCAATTCCAGCGCCTGAACCCAATCCCCCCAGGGGGGATTCGCACCCTTGTTCATTTTTTTATTTTTTTGTTTTAGATTAGTTTTCTTTCAAGCAGTAGTAATTAGATAACTCACTCAAGCACACAACGTCCTCTGAGGACCTGTTTATCTTTTTTATATGCTTTTGTGTTTATTTCGAATTATTATCCTGTGCTTAAAATTTAATCCTAAAATTAACCCCCCTTGCTTTATGCTTGGGGTTTAGTGTAGATTAATCATCCACTCATACCTATTTAATAAAACGAACAACGCCCCAAACTCGGAGTATGCTCTTGACCACTGCAGCTTAGTCGGAACAGTTGGCTCAATCAGAAACGGGTGCAAGGTAATTAGTGTTAATAGGACAATCCATTAGAATTCAATCCTGAGAACTCGGGAGGTTGCATGGACTGAATCCACAGAGTCAGCAGGTTCTTAAGCGGGTTCATCCTCGCCTGGTTGGACACTTGGTAAGGTTGCTAGAGCACTCAGTTCGAAGTTTAGTTTTCTTTTGGGCCAAACCAAGAATCAACCCACTCCTTAACTACTCATTTAATAACTATAAAATTTACCAACCGATCCACTGCAATACTTTCACTGAGACTACACAAGCAACCCCACACAACAGTATTTACAAGCATTTTTACATTCTCGGCACTGGTCTTTATTTTTCTGTGTTTAAGTATCAATCATAAATGTCGTGAATGCTTATTCATCTTATGTTGGGTTAGCTATTTGATTTAATTCACAAGCAGTGCTTTGTTGTTATATTTTATCATCTCGTCATCTTTAACTCCTAGAATAGACTTTTATCTTTTGTTGTAGATTAAAAGCCTTAGATTATTTTTCATAGGGACCACCCCCCTTGGCTTCGCTAGGAGTAAGCCTAGACGGAGGAGTCGAGTAATCAGGTGACAGCACTTGACTCTCACTTGCCCCCAAGGACACACCGAGCGGCTTGAAGGTTTCCTGCCGCGTCCCCCCCAGGTGTGTATTAGGCGGCAACAAGGCCGATTTCAACCCTAGCTCTCTCATGCCATTCAAATGGCTCTCTCATTCTTGTATAAATATCGGTCTCTTCTCCCATATCATGATGGATTTTTGTTGTAAACTTACTCTGCGGAGATTGTAAGAGTTATATAGCTATTGCTATATTTTGGAAATAAAGCTGGCTTTGAAGGTCTATGGTGTGCATTATGTGTTTGTGAGCAAAACTTTCCATCATTGAGGTAATATTTGCCCTTGTTTCATTTATGCAATTTCATGCTTGATCATAGTTTAGCTTAGATCTCTTTCTTAAGAGCATAGAACAAATATTTGATGGTCCAATTTATTTGTTTGTATTAGGCTTGTTTAGTTTTAAGAGCACAAACTGTAGTCGGTTATACTTGTTTGTCTCTTATTTCGATTTTGTCTAACACACTAAGCATGATCTAGTTTGTTTGTATAAGTGGTGCATGTGTGTAGGTATTCAAAAGATAGAGTGGAGGTGAACTTCAAAAGATAGAGTGGAGGTGAACTCGGTTGTCTCTCCCTCCTCTCCATCATCATTATTGCTCTAACACTTGTGCTTTTAGGAAAACTCCAAAAGGCTAGATCTCAAGATTGCATTCGAAGCTACAAAGCTTGCTTCTATCCATCAACACAAAGTCAAAACTTCAAACTTGTTACTTGGTTCCAAAAGCTCACTTCTTCAAGCTATCTTTTTCTCCTTGAAACCTTTGCACTTGACTTGCTCCCCTTTTCTCTCCCTAGTTTCGTCTTTCTCCTTAAGCCTATTTGCTAACCTTCTTCCTCTAGCCCTTATCCTATTTTCTTTTCCTCTTTTTCATTGGCTGCCCACTCCTTGGTTCGTTGCCCATCTTCTTTGCGTTTTCTGCCCAAATCTCAGTCCTCCTTTTGACTGATTTGCTGCACCTTCTCTTGCTGCTGCCCCACCTTTTCTTTGCTGCTCTTTCTCTTGCTGCTGCCTCATTGTCCATTCTGCTGCATCCTTCTTTCCCAGCCATCTCTCCTTTCTCTGCTTGGCTGCCCCTTCTGTCATCTTTGTAGTCCTCTTTTTTCATCTCTGATTCTGCCCTTCCATTCCCTATTGGCAGCTCTCTCCCATCCACTTCACCTTTCACTTTGCTTAAGGTCACTTTTAGTTCTTAGTTTGAAGGTTAGAGTTTGTTAGCTTCCTTTCATGCATTGCATTTCAGATCTCATATTTTGTTAGTTTGCATTGCAATTTAGATCTCATTTTTAGTATTGCTAGGTTGCATTTCATTTCATTCAAAAAGCTTAACTTAGTTGCATTAGATTTCCTTTTTGATTAGTTTTTAAAGTTTGTATTTTTATTTTTAGATCTCATTGGAAAGTTAAAAAAGCTTGCATTCAAAAACATTTGATTTTTTGCAATTCTAGATCTCATGTTTTCTTGTTTGCTAGTTTGCATTACATAGTTAGATCTTGCATTTAAGTTATTGTTAGTATTTGCACCTAGATCTCATTTAAAAATTTCAAAAGCTTGCATTGGAAAAAGCTTTGGCATATAGATTAGATCGTAGCTTGCACTTAACTTCAAAGTTTTATTTGATTTTCATTAACATCTAATGGGTGCCTGGTTGAGGATTGGCTAAGCTTGTGTAGGTTCCTTTGAAGGAGAAGAAGGATTTGTGCAAACAAGACTCAAAGAAGATCAGAATCATAACCCAAGGAGAAAACTTGAACCAAATAAGAAAAATTATATGCACTCTCCTTTGTAAGAGCCATGAAGGGCTTCTAAGTTTTGTTTCCATAGTTGTTTATTTCTCTCAAAAGACCTTTCAAGGGTTTCATTCCCAAAGGCACTTGTAACTCAGTTAGTAAAAAGGCTAGGTGGGATAAGGCCTCCCACACTTTGTTTCTCCTTCCCCATTTGGGGAAGACTATTTCATGCATGCTTTAGTTAGACTTGTACAAATTTCCTAGATTAAATTTCCTTTTTTGTACTTAGAATAATTTCCATTTCAAGTCTTGACTTGAGATAGCAACCTTGGGATTTCATCCCAAGGGCCTCATTGTTTTGTGATAGCTTCTCTATCCCCATTAGACTCCTTGTCGAAGTTCAGCTAGCTGGAAGGTATTAAGGACTGGTGGTTCTAGTGGTCACCTTGTTCGGAGGTTGATCCCACCTTGTTGTTTATTTCTTAGTTAGTTGTTAATTTTGGCCTTAGAAAGTGTGCACTTGTTATTTTCTTTCATTACTTGTTTTACTTTAGAAAGTGTGTTTTTTCTTTACGTAAGCTGCTTCTATTCTAATAAAGAACAAAACCTTTTGAACTTGCAATAACCCAAGTCAAGAGCACTCTCTGTCGGAGAGCATATTAAGTTTGCATTTCCCCTGCATTAGGCATATAGATTAAATAAGTCTCTTGAACCTTGTCATAAGACAAAGTCAAGAGCACTTTCTATCGGAGAGCTGAACTGTGTGCTTCAATAATCCTAAAACATTTGAACTCACACCCCCGTTAATAATTTACCTTGGTTGCTATCCGACACCCGTATGCTCTGCCAACTTGAAAAGGTTGGGCTAGTACTCACAAATGTGTTAGATTTGTTAAATTTTTGATAACATATAAAATTTTCACCCCACAACCAACGAATCGGCGTTGCTTTCGGTAAATACTTAAAGTGCTATTCTGGGAGGTGGAGTCGGAGTGCCGTTGTTTCAGACTTCGAGGGTGGTTTAAACATTGGACACCTACCCTCTTGATAACTGGACAGTCCATTAGATCACTGTGAATAACCACTAAAAGTATTTCTTCCGGTTGGACGTTTTATCCTTGTTTCTTGCTAGCCTAATAATCAAGATCATTAAAACTTTCAAATAAACCAAGATAATTTGCAAAACGATCTCACGAACATATCTTTCGAACTCTTGTATCAAGCAACCCAAGGACTCAGGCAATTTTTTGACTTCATAAGGCACTGGTCCTTGACATCATATTTTCATTTGCTTATTATCTATCTAGAGTACTTCTTGTTAATTTTCCATATGTGAGTGACTTGTACTTAAAGTTCTTCAAGTGGTTGTACATCAAGTTATCTTGTATCTTGCATTTTTTTACTTCATAAGGCACTGGTCCTTGACATCATATTTTCATTTGCTTATTATCTATCTGGAGTACTTCTTGTTAATTTTCCATATGTGTGACTTGTACTTAAAGTTCTTCAAGTGGTTGTACATCAAGTTATCTTGTATCTTGCATTGCAACGTGGATTGCTTATTTATCTTGTGTTTATTTTTAAATTACAAAGTTGTGATCTTTTCATCATTTAAAAAACTCCTAAACAACACCCATCCGCATCACCATACATTAAAAAACATTAAAACACATTGAGCCATAGTAAACTCTTTGTAGGGACTACCCCCCTTGGCTTCGTCAGGAGTTAGCTTAAACGCAGGACTTGGGATAAAGGTGACAGTACCTGGCTCATTGCTTGTCCCCAAGGCCACACCTTCCCCACTTTAGTGAGGGAACAACTTTCGAAAGATTTCTGCTGGTGGTGTGCATCTCGGCGGACAACATCTTTGGCACCGTTGCCGGGGACAAATCTTTTTTGTTCGTGGACGACCTTAGTTTTTTCTAGTTTGTTTTACCTTTTTGATAGATTTGATATCTGTCTGGCGACTCCACTGCCTTTTATTTTTCTTTTTTGGTAGATTTTTTAGTCAAATCACTCTCCGAAATTAGACTTGAATCCACCTGGCGACTCCACTGTCAGTTAACACCTCAAGGTATTCTACTAGAAGAAATTTTGAAGGTTTACTCAATTTCGTCCCCGAGCCTGAAAAGGTTTACAGGAAGAGATTGAATAAACTTGCTTCTCGTAGGATCCTTGAAGAACTTGCATCTGAGTCTGTTTCAGACATCCATACTTTATTTCAAGAAAACTAGGAAAACTTTGAAAATAATAATTGTTTCCTTACCACCATGGGTGAGTATTTTACTCAACTCGACTTTTCTCAGATAGCAGGTCAACCCCATGAGGTTCCTGAAGAGGCTATTGACAAACTCATGACCTTCACTGGCACTGATGCCTCTTCCTCTGCTGAGCAACATCTAAGAAACTTTTCCAGACACTGTGGTTCCTATGTCAGGGGTACTGACATACATGAAGATGTATACATGACTCTTTTTGTTCTATCTTTGGATGGTAAAGCTGGAAACTGGTATGACAACTTGCCGAACAACTCTTTCACTACCGTAGCAGCCTTCAAGACTGCTTTCCTCGACAAATTCGGCAACAAAAAAGAGCCTAGACATCTAGTGGAATCCTTGACCAGTATGAAGAAATCAAATAGAGAAACCATGGATGAATTCGACACTAGTCTCATGGAGTTGTCTAATTCCATCCCTGCTACTCATGCACCTCCTGTGGCTTCCTTATTGGATTATTACATAGAAGCATTGAGTGGCAAGATACAGTACCAAATAAGAGACAAGGAACCCACCACTTTGCTTCAAGCTCAAAGTTTGGCCACCAAAATTGACAAAAACATGCAGTCTTCGGGAGAATCAAACATCCAAGGCTACTCTAGATCTTCAACACCTTTAAAGATTAGTGAACCAAAAGATAAAGATCCTTTATCAGTTATGAAGGATGCTCATGAAAAACAGATGTTGGAAATCAAAAGAAACATGGAAGAAGCTGAACGAAAGCACTTGGTACAACTAAAGGAAATTCAGAATCGGGTCATTAATGTTGAAAGAACTCAACCCCCACCAACTCCTAGAACCTTTGCTACAAAAACTACATGGCAGAGAAAAAATACGAACCATGAGCAGAGGCCTCCTCATCAGCTAGAGGCTGCTAACATGGTTGAGTCATACAAACCATTTTGTAAGCCATACAAAGATTTCCACGAGGAATCTGGTTGCTATTATGCATGCTATATCCAAAAGCATGGTTTTCCTGAAGATTGTGGTCCTAGTGCATCAACAAGCGAGCCTGAATTCATTAATAATGTGGGGGACATCCGTGGCATTTCCAGGGTTGAACCGTACACACCATTCTGTAGGGCATGCCAAGAATTCCATGAAGAAGACACTTGTCATCTTGCATGCTATATTCAAAAGTGTGGTTTTCCTGAAGGGTTTGTTAATCAGTCTTCATCAAGCGAGCATGAGTGCATAAATTACGTAGGTGATACTTATGATATTCCTGAAGGAAGTTGGAATCAATCAGATCAACCTATTTCAGAAAGTATGACATTTTCCCATTAGATCCCTGATGATCCTATCGAAGAGATTTATCAAAGACCGAATTTTCTTGAAGACCCTCCTCATGCCACCGAAACAAAAGACATTTATGAATGGGAAGTTTCTCAAGACTACTTCAGTGATGATGAACATTTATGTACTCCTGACTCATCTTTAGAAGAAACCATTATAGAGATTGACAGTCATAAAGAAATCCATGAAGTTTGTAATATATGTGATGACACTCCCATTTGTTCTCCACATGGCAATGAATATTCGGAAAGATGGATCCCTTGTGATGTCTTTGAAACCCATTTGTTTGAAAACGATTTTCATGAAGTTGAGGAGGATAGGCATAGCTTGAAGGATCACATAAGTGATGATGAGTCCATCATGGATGACATAGACATTGGTAATGATGAATGGATCTTCTTAGAGAACCCTATCTATGGCATATTTGAAGAAGTTAATAATGAACAAAATTCCTTTGGAAATTTTGTTAATAATCCCACTTATGAGCCTGAGGACACATATGACTAGGAATATGATAGAGTGCATGAAGACTCCCCCACTTTCGATAGGAGTGTAAGTTTTGAACATTTAAGAGCATGTGATTTTCTCATATGAGTAGTTAGAGCCACACATAAGCATCAACAAAGATGACTTAGAGAAACAATACAGTGGAGGGTCAGTTTGGGTAAAGTCAGTTGAATACATATCTCTGCCATCGGATGACCCTTGTATATTAGAACAGTTCGAGGCATGCACTTTAATAGAAAATTATTTTCAGAAGAGCCTTTCGGATCAGTGTGATAAGGTACCAGAACTGCCTTGTCATCCTGAATTTCTTCACCCTATCCTGTTCTGGATAGAGTGTGCCTGCAAGAGGACTTACTATATTGGGAAGCATTTCAATTATCTATCTTATGATTTCCCATCCGTCCCTCCCATTCAGAAGATCAAAGCAGGTTTGCACTTTCTGATAAGCATGCCCTTGTCCTGGCTGGTAACCAGAGACAAGGTAAAAAATTGTTTTTACATTGATTACATGCTTAAATGGTTACATTGGATTTCTGATTATACCTAACGTTTTCCTTTCTGTATTATATTAGATTAGGAGAAGATTAAATTTTGTCAAAAAGAAAAAAAGCATTTACTTTCTGTTTTTTTGATTTCTTAGAGTTTATTCACGAAAATAAAATATAGTTGATGTTTCATTTTGGTTTTTCCATAACACATGTGTTGCTGAAGGTTTTCTGTCAAAGTTGAGATGTTTTTACAGGTTATATATATAAACCAGAGATTCTGGTGTTCTCGTATCCTCTCCTCGCATGTTTTCCAGATCGAGCACACGTCCCGCAGTTGGAGCCAGATGTTATCACCTATTTTGTACAAATAGCTGAATTTCTTGTGAGCCGCCAGCTTCATGAACATGATTCATGTTCATCATCAGTGTTCAGAGGTTCAAAGGTCTTTTTCAGGGCATTTTTGCCCCATTTGTAATAATTGCATGTTCATACCCCCATGAGGAATAAAGTCAAAAGTTATAAAAGTCAAAATTGAAGATTTTGATTAAATTTTAGCGTAGCCTCCCTCTTCACATGGGCATCAATGATAAGGTATGGTCGAAGGTTCCATTCGTATGTGTGGTGGGTTACCACTTGAAAAAGTTAAAGCACATGTTAACATATCAAACATAGGATATACGAGTTATATTGAAGGAGATGACGTGGGCCTCTTCACATGTTGGAGCTCACAGGTTTGGTAAGCGTGAATAGGATGGTGGCGTGGGTTCCTATGGAGGGTCTCCACCTCACCCACTTACCTAACAATCACTCCAAGCTTTCAGTTCCTCACGTGAATCACTCTTCAATCTATGCGTGAGTCTCTCTTGATTTTGGTGAGGCCGATTTCAACCCTAGCTCTCTCATGCCATTCGAATGGCTCTCTCATTCTTGTATAAATATGGGTCTCTTCTCCCATATCAGGATGGTTTTTTGTTGTAAACTTACTCTGCGGAGATTGTAAGAGTTATATAGCTATTGCTATATTTTGGAAATAAAGTTGGCTTTGGAGGTCTATAGTGTGCATTATGTGTTTGTGAGCAAAACTTTCCATCATTGAGGTAATATTTGCCCTTGTTTCATTTATGCAATTTCATGCTTGATCATAGTTTAGCTTAGATCTCTTTCTTAAGAGCATAGAACAAATATTTGATGGTCCAATTTATTTGTTTATATTAGGCTTGTTTAGTTTTAAGAGCACAAACTGTAGTCGGTTATACTTGTTTGTCTCTTATTTCGATTTTGTCTAACACACTAAGTATGATCTAGTTTGTTTGTATAAGTGGTGCATGTGTGTAGGTATTCAAAAGATAGAGTGGAGGTGAACTCGGTTGTCTCTCCCTCCTCTCCATCATCATTATTGCTCTAACACTTGTGCTTTCAGGAAAACTCCAAAAGGCTAGATCTCAAGATTGCATTCGAAGCTACAAAGCTTGCTTCTATCGATCAACACAAAGTCAAAACTTCAAACTTGTTACTTGGTTCCAAAAGCTCACTTCTTCAAGCTATCTTTTTCTCCTTGAAACCTTTGCACTTGACTTGCTCCCCTTTTCTCTCCCTAGTTTCGTCTTTCTCCTTAAGCCTATTTGCTAGCCTTCTTCCTTTAGCCCTTATCCTACTTTCTTTTCCTCTTTTTCATTGGCTGCCCACTCCTTGGTTCGCTGCCCATCTTCTTTGCCTTTTCTGCCCAAATCTCAGTCCTCCTTTTGACTGATTTGCTGCACCTTCTCTTGCTGCTGCCCCACCTTTTCTTTGCTGCTCTTTCTCTTGCTGCTGCTTCATTGTCCATTCTGCTGCATCCTTCTATCCCAGCCATCTCTCCTTTCTCTGCTTGGCTGCCCCTTCTGTCATCTTTGTGGTCCTCTTTTTTCATCTCTGATTCTGCCCTTCCATTCCCTATTGGCAGCTCTCTCCCATCCACTTCACCTTTCACTTTGCTAAAGGTCACTTTTAGTTCTTAGTGTGAAGGTTAGAGTTTGTTAGCTTCCTTTCATGCATTGCATTTCAGATCTCATATTTTGTTAGTTTGCATTGCAATTTAGATCTCATTTTTAGTATTGCTAGGTTGCATTTCATTTCATTCAAAAGCTTAACTTAGTTGCATTAGATTTCCTTTTTGATTAGTTTCTAAAGTTTGTATTTTTATTTTTAGATCTCATTGGAAAGTTAAAAAAGCTTGCATTCAAAAACATTTGATTTTTTGCAATTCTAGATCTCATGTTTTCTTGTTTGCTAGTTTGCATTACATAGTTAGATCTTGCATTTAAGTTGTTGTTAGTATTTGCACCTAGATCTCATTTAAAAATTTCAAAAGCTTGCATTGGAAAAAGCTTTGGCATATAGATTAGATCGTAGCTTGCACTTAGCTTCAAAGTTTTATTTGATTTTCATTAACATCTAATGGGTGCCTGGTTGAGGATTGGCGAAGCTTGTGTAGGTTCCTTTGAGGGAGAAGAAGGATTTGTGCAAACAAGACTCAAAGAAGATCAGAATCATAACCCAAGGAGAAAACTTGAACCAAATAAGAAAAATTATATGCACTCTCCTTTGTAAGAGCCATTAAGGGCTTCTAAGTTTTGTTTCCATAGTTGTTTATTTATCTCAAAAGACCTTTCAAGGGTTTCATTCCCAAAGGCACTTGTAACTCAGTTAGTAAAAAGGCTAGGTGGGATAAGGCCTCCCACACTTTGTTTCTCCTTTCCCATTTGGGGAAGACTATTTCATGCATGCTTTAGTTAGACTTGTACAAATTTCCTAGATTAAATTTCCTTTTTTGTACTTAGAATAATTTCCATTTCCAAGTCTTGACTTGAGATAGCAACCTTGGGATTTCATCCCAAGGGCCTCATTGTTTTGTGATAGCTTCTCTATCCCCATTAGACTCCTTGTCGAAGTTCAGCTAGCTGGAAGGTCTCAAGGACTGGTGGTTCTAGTGGTCACCTTGTTCGGAGGTTGATCCCACCTTGTTGTTTATTTCTTAGTTAGTTGTTAATTTTGGCCTTAGAAAGTGTGCATTTGTTATTTTCTTTCATTACTTGTTTTACTTTAGAAAGTGTTTTTTCTTTACGTAAGCTGCTTCTATTCTAATAAAGAACAAAGCCTCTTGAACTTGCAATAACCCAAGTCAAGAGCACTCTCTGTCGGAGAGCATATTAAGTTTGCATTTCCCCTGCATTAGGAATATATATTAAATAAGTCTCTTGAACCTTGTCATAAGACAAAGTCAAGAGCACTTTCTATCAGAGAGTTGAACTATGTGCTTCAATAATCCTAAAACATTTCAACTCATACCCCCGTTAATAATTTACCTTGGTTGCTATCCGACACCCGTATGCTCTGCCAACTTGAAAAGGTTGGGCTAGTACTCAGAAAGGTGTTAGATTTGTTAAATTTTTGATAACATAATAAAATTTTCACCCCACAACCAACGAATCGGCGTTGCTTTCGATAAATACTTAAAGTGCTATTCTGGGAGGTGGAGTCGGAGTGCCGTTGTTTCAGACTTCGAGGGTGGTTTAAACATTGGACACCTACCCTCTTGATAACTAGACGGTCCGTTAGATCACCGTGAATAACCACTAAAAGTATTTCTTCCGGTTGGACGTTTTATCCTTGTTTCTTGCCAGCTTAATAATCAAGATAATTAACACTTTCAAATAAACGAAGATAATTTGCAAAACGATCTCACGAACATATCTTTCGAACTCTTGTATCAAGCAACCCAAGCACTCAGGCAATTTTTTGACTCTATAAGGCACTGGTCCTTGACATCATATTTTCATTTGCTTATTATCTATCTGGAGTACTTGTTGTTAATTTTCCATATGCGAGTGACTTGTACTTAAATTTCTTCAAGTGGTTGTACATCAAGTTATCTCGTATCTTGCATTGCAACGTGGATTGCTCATTTATCTTGTGTTTATTTTTAAATTACAACATTGTGATCTTTTCATCATTTAAAAAACTCCTAAACAACACCCATCCGCATCACCATACATTAAAAAACATTAAAACACATTGAGCCATAGTAAAAAACTCTTTGTAGGGACTAGCCCCCTTGGCTTCGTTAGAAGTTAGCCTAAACGGAGGAGCTGGGATTCAGGTGACAGTACCTGGCTCATTGCTTGTCCCTAAGGTCACACCTTCCCCACTTATAGTGAGGGAACAACTTTCGAAAGATTTTTGCTGCTGGTGTGCATCTCGGCGGACAACAGACTTAACACTGTGACACTTTGGAAATGGAAAAGGGAATACACACCATAGCATATAGTGGACAAGCAACCACACAGGGAATGGCGGTGTCTCACAAATGGATAAGTTGTTCAAAGAATGTTTATTCATGTTACACTAATGCGCACAATCCATAATACAAATGAGGCCAACAATCTTTTTGATATAGAGTTTAAGTTCCATTGCTTTTTGGACCTAGAGTTTCCATAGCCTTTGATCTATGTGTGTTTATAAATACATTAGATAGATTACATTTAATTTAGGCGTCTTGTTGCAGGTGTGTTTTTAAGGCACTTGTTTACCTGAGCACTTCTAGGTGTGTCATAGATAGCTTGTTTACCTAGGTATTTACATTTCACAATAGATATAGCATTTGATATTTTCATAGCCATTTTCATATGACTTTATTTCATTCATACAAGATACAACATTTGATTTCCATACTTTGTAGTCATGGCAGCACTAAAAGTTTCAGGTTTAGCCAACAACAAGTTTAGTGACTAGGGGGAATTCACAAGGAAAACCAACTCACCATAGGCAAGTTTTGTCACCAACTCAGAGCCGAGACACAATAAATGGGGAAGCTTATTCAATATAGAGGCTACAGTTGGGGAAGGTCCTCCATGCCACTAGTCAAGTAGTAAGTCAGGGTAATGAACAAACTGGGTAAGTCATGGATGGATGAAGACAATGAATTATGAAACCAACACTAGCAAGCCAAAATATGGTGGGAATGATCACTTCTATTCTCCCTAGGGAGGGTAAAACCAATGAGTATAGGCCAAGAACTTCTAAGTCTGAGTAGGGACAACTATGATATATATGTATAAGTACATCCAGGTCCACATATCTATATGATCGCCAGATCATGATACTAAATGCTAAGACATGCTATGAAAATGGAAATAAAAGCAATATAACCGCAACACCATAATATACCTGCTGAGTCATATACCTGAAAGATCATCATATGAACCATCATCTGTCCTCTGAAACTGCTGCTGTAACTCTAGGCACTACTGACTGCTCTGTACAAATGGCTAAATAGCTACATCGGTCCTCTCTCTGAGTGTCCTGAGACTCAGTCATGGAATGGGGAATAAAATTGTTGTCCAAAATATGATAATGATCCATAGTAGATGCTCATCTTAGCATCTCAATGCAAGGGAACTGGCTGAATAGTGTACTGGAATCAGAAAAATAATGTATGGTAGCCCGGCTACTATATATGTGATAACATCTGTCTCCGACTGGGACAAGTGCTCTGCTGAAAAGAGCGCTTGAGAACCTCAGAATCTCTGGTCCTCGAACTCTGCTACTCGAATCCTCGATCTAGCACTCTACCATTTTGCTTTCAGCTCTCTCCTTTTTTTTTTTTATACATGCACCTATATCTGCATCCACAAACATCAAAATACCTCATGCAACATGTATGGGAAAAATATAAAATCCAACTGAAATAAAATATATTCTATAACAAAAATTTAAATGCATGGAATATAACAGCAGAAAGTAAACTTAAATTACTAACATAACTTGCAAAGTTTGAAATTTTTTGTGCAGGAAAAGAAAAAGTGACAGGTACTCAGTTAAACTAGGAGCTTCAAAAGGAGCTTAGGAAAAGACAAACAAAAAGGCGCTAGACTCAATGGTTGAAAAGACTAACTACTGCCCAAGTAGGCTTATTCAATTCCCTACCTACTCTCTACTACCAGGTAAGGCAAGGCAAGCAGAGAAGTCCCAACTATGTGGGATTAGGGATACGATCCCTTAAGTCCCTCTGATTTACAGGGTACAAAATATGTCTCCCACTACCAGTGGTCAAAAAACACATGCCATCAATCTATCGCTCTACTGTGAAAGGTCCAACCCAAAGGTCATCAGCTTGTCCCGATCTAATATGCAATAAATGGTTGGGAATGATGACTTGACTTCCTATGGGAAACCTATTCCTATTGACAGACTCAGGAATAACTCCAATGTTATGAATAGGGATAGGGTGGATTTTAGCAGGGTTCTGCGGTTGAGGTGTGACAATCCTTGAGCTCCTCCTAGAAGGAACTGCATCAACTCTGGGTGAACCACCATCTAATGAAATAGCAATCCTGTCGACAAGGACTTCTCTAATTTCTCTTCTCGTCTCTTGGACTACTTCATTTGACTCTTCCTCATGAGGAGACACAACATTTTTAACAACTTCACCTACAGTCCAGAAATCTCTATGTTCTTCCAAGGGAGGTGGCTCATGGGATATGACAGTATTATGAATAGAGCCTTCCCCTGAAGGAACTGGAATGACCATGTTTTCCAAGCCGGTGGAAACTGATTCGGAATGAGATGCAGAAAAACTAGGAATGTGAGAAGGATCATGAGTTAGATGACTCAGGTGGTAGAAGAAAATCAGGGACATGAGGATACGCAGATAAAGAAATGTTTTGAGAATCTGAAGGAGTTTGAAAAATAGAAAGATTGTTTAAGTTAAAATCTCCTTCAGGTGCATCATTAATTAAGGCATCCTCTTCCCAACTTAGAGAATTATCATGAACTTGAATTAGACTATCATCTTCTAGGGATAAATGGGATAAGGACTCATCTACATCAGAGTAGTGGGAGACCTTAGATTCTTCATTGGTCTCAACCATAGTAGATGCTACAGGATGTTTTTCCCAAGGGTAAATAGGTGCAAGCCCCTGGCTTTCCCTTTTTCTATTATGATCTGTTAAGGCAAACCATTCTCTAACAATAAAAGGAATTCTTTCTCCCCTCCTTATATCATCAAATTCATCAACAACTTCCTCAGGTGTTTGATTTTCAATATTTGGTTCTTGATTGATTGCATTATTTTGTTCTTGAACCTGAGGTTGATTCTCATTTCTTCTAAATTCATTTATTTCTTCTGAAAACTCATTTTTGAGTAAATCCAAATTTATCCTTCTAGCAAGTTCAGTTATCTGCTCTTCTTCCCAAGAGGACTTAGAATCTTCCATTACCATGAACATATTTTCAACTTGATTATCTTCCCAAAGTTTATTTTCACTTTCAACAAGGTTAGCCTTTGCATTATTCAATAATTCATCCCCATAAGTGTTTTTAATCCCTTCATCAAATGATTCTAAATGCTCGTTATAACAAGGTTCTCTGTTCACCCTAATCAAAGCTCCATCAGAGTAGGGAACACAAATATATGATAAATCTATCATAAGGTATCCACCTAAGGCGGATGCCCACTTCCTGGATAAAAGCATTCCATATGCTGGGGGCAAGTCAATCACTACTACATCCATCATAGTAGAAATGTCTGAGCATGCAAAAAGATCGGCTCTAAGATTTTTTATCAAACCATAAGACTGCACTCGTCGAGAGTCTATGCCACAGACATTTCCATAAGGTCTAGTCACTTCAAGTCCCATTTCCTTCATGACTTGTAAAGGCATGACATTCATTGCTTCTCCGGAATCCAACATACAATTGTGAAGGAGCATGTTCTGAATGTGTAAGGTGAGGTAAAAGGGAGGATGACCACTGTTCTTTCTCTCATAAATTGTTGAATGGATGTTTATTGGTGGATCCTTCTCTATTTCGCTAAGTTGCATTCCACTAAGGTTCTGGATGTGACAGGATTCTAAGATAGTCTTAGGAGCTTTCTCTTGGCCAATGCCATCAAAGAACTCCTCTACCTGGCTTCTAACAGAGGGAACCTTCATCAATTCAGTGATTGGGATATTACACATTATCTTGCTTAATTCTTTCTTCATATCAATTTTTAGATCATAATCATTCACAGCAAGATTTTCTTCTTCCTTTTTGTCTTCATTGATCTTATTATGTTTGTCAAAGAAAGAAGGTTGAGAGTTGCTTCCTCGTTTGTAGATTCTATACTTTGGTTGTTCCTTAAGTTCTGGGAGATCTATGGCACAACATGAGGAGCTAGGTTCTTTGATTATTTCTTCTTCTTGCTCCCATGGCTCTTCCTCTAAAAGGATTCTTCCAATATCTTCATCATAGGACAAGTCATTAATGAAGTTGATATTGTCTGGTTGGTCATTAGGTGTAATGGTGTTGGAAGGTTCTTCTTCTGTTTCATCACACCAATTAACATTCTTTTTCTCAGATTTTTCTGGATACTCGGGTCGTCGTCTATCTCTATCCCCCTTGGGCCTCCTGTTGTTGTTCCAATAAGGTTTGGGGCCATAAGGGTTTCTATGTCTCTCAGGGTCATTTAGACTTGCTACACTTTTAGTCAGGACAGTTAATTGTCTCATCATTTCTTGTATTGTTTCTAACGTGTCCTTTGATTCCTTTGGCTCACTCACAGGTTCCTTGGGCTTTCGGATTCTAGGGCCAGATTTAGAAGTGGATGGGGTAAATTGATCGAAAAAGTTTTGTTTCCCCATAGATGCTGCATTCTGCTCAGCCATATTTGCATTGGATTGGGCGGTCTTTAAGTCATTTGGGTTTTTATCCTTCAAGTGATAACCAAGCCACGCTTCGAATGCATTCAAGTAATGAATAACAATCGCTTGATCTTCTGGTTAAATCTCTTCAGGGATAGCAGCCACGGTCTTATCAAATCTTACATTAAACTCATGGGTTGATTCATTTTCTCTTTTCTTAATGTCAAACAGTTGATGTAAGAGAAATTTCCCATCTAACTTATGGGACCACTCACTATTGAGCTTGTTGAAAAAATTGTCATACCCATCAATGGATGAGGCAGGCAATTTGTCAAACCACTTCCTAACATCTCCTTCTAAAGATGCCAGGAGACCCCTCATGAAAACATCTTCCTCAAATGCTCCATATGCTTCCATGTGTTCCCATACTTTATCAATATGATCTTCAATGGATTTAGCAGATACTCCATCAAATCTAGGAACCTTTTCAAAGTACTTTTCAGGCATGTCATGGGGTGCACCCTGGATTTGGGAAAAGTCTAAAGGAGATGGCTTAGCCTTTCTTCCGAAAATCTTAGGATTTTGTGGAGGAGGGACATTCTGGTTTCTAGGGTTTGTTCTGACCATTGGATTTAGTGAATTTATGATCAAGTTCGAATTAGGAGATGAGAAAGGAACCGAATTAAATAAAGGAGATCCCAATACATGGTTTGGAGAATCTGAGTTAACAAGTTTCAAAAGAAGTTAGAAGATTGAGCTTTAGGATCTCTTTTGTGATAGGTAAGTGGGGTTCCTTCAACTTGATTTAAGTTTGTTTTACTTCTAGTATTGTAGGGATGTGAATGAGCTTGCTCCTCAGCGGAGTCACGATTCAGAGTCGGCAGGTAGACTTTAAAACTCTTCTACCAAGATATATATCGTTTAAAATGCAGGAGAGAGTGAGTGACAAATATGTCGAACCAAGGTAGGCTTCTTCCCTCCCCGACAATGACGCCAAAATGTTATCACCAAACTTGTAGGTGCCCCTAGAGATGAATCCAAGATGGATGGCAGAAGGGAAGGGAAACCAAAGAGGTGCAACCAAGATGGCCTCGACTCCCAATGGATAGTTGTCACGCCAATCGAGGCAATCTTCACTTTATGTTATCTAGCCCAAGACAACAAAGGGGGAGACCCAGATCTACTCCCGACAGGAGAGATTGGATCAAGACACCAGATCAAATCAAATGATGATGAAGTACGTAAGGTGTATGGTAAACTCTGGATCTATAAATGAAGTCACAAGGTAAGTAATAGGTTGGATCAAGGGGCTTAGACAATGTAGATTTGGTCCAACATGTTTATGCAAGTGACTTATGAGGTTTAGAATAAGATCCAGAATCGGGGGTACTAGTCAATTGTGAGAAAACCCACTGCCTTGAGAACCGTGTCCAATGCAGGGTAGTTAAAGACTGAATTGGGGCTAACCAGTACCAGAGATGAGCTTGATTGAGTGATATAACAATATCAAGGGGTTCAAGCAACCAAAACAAGGATCAAACCACAAGCTAACCCAACAGTCCAGGAAAGTCGAATGGGCTTGGAGAAAGATCAGTGCCTTGGGAAGTGGGCCAAATGGAGTAAGATGTCCACCAAATTATAGATCTGGAATGTTAAGGTGTTGAGGTAGGTGGATCTAAAAGATTAGGGTCATCCAATGGCTGGATCTTAGTAGATCTGAGATTGAAGTATGCCACAAAGCGACCCAAGTGGGGCACAACCCTCAAAATGAGGAATGGGGCCCACAAGGTCAAAATCATTGGAGTGACACACTAGGGGTAGGTTATTGAATGTCTAGATTACAGATCAAGTGGGATCTCACCTACCCAGGTGCTAGATCACTGCAAACTCACCTCTCTCAGGAAGTGCGACCTCCCTTGGAGAGGCTTCTTTGCCTTGGAAAGTGGGTCAAATGGAGGCCAAATCACACCAAACTACAGATCCAAATTGCCGTGGATATTGTAGAGGTGGGTTTTAAATTTTATACCCAAACACCAAGTGGATCTTACTAGATCTGAGAAAATGTAAAATGAGGGTTTGTAAATTAAGGGTTTTATCAATGAAGTAGCTATGTCAATGGATTGGAGCCAAGATAAGAAGAACAAACCTGTGGATCTTACCTGGATAACCTTGTAGATGCCTTGATGATGATGATCTATGCAAACCCGATCAATTTGGAGTGATTTGAGGTAGTTTTCTATGAAGTCGAATCGCCCAAGGAAGCCAATGCGCCCTCTCTCCTGCACAATAAACGTCAACAATATCAGATTTATTGCAATCAAGAGATAAGACTAATGCCACAAGAGAAATAACAGAAAGATAGCATAGATGACAATGATACTAATGATAATCCCCTGATACAAGCGAATGCCAAGTGGAGCGAGTTGAAGAAGCCTTGCAAAAACGCCCAAGTGAAGTCGCCCTCCTGTAGACAAGACAAAAGTTTCTCAAAAGATAGATCTTACCACAAATACCCAAATGCTAGGATGCAATAGACTTTCCAATCACCATCTAAGAACACCAGATGCAAAGGAGACCACAAGAATTTCCATAAGAAAGTTTTTCTATATCAAGCTTCCAAGAGCCAAAGACCCCTTACAATGAGAAGCTCTCTCCTTTAAATAGGAAGGAGTGAGTCCACAATCTAACCACTTTTTGAATGAGTGGTTAAGATTAAAAGATCAAAAGATCTAATCAATGGTTGAGATGAGCTCAACAATACAATACATGGATCACTAATAAAATGTATCAATAAGTGGACAAAATCGCCCTAGGAGAGGGGATCCCACCAAATCATGATGATAAGACTCATAAAATAATAGATCTAGCTTATGGTGGTTCCAAGGGGTAATTTTAGACACCCTTGGTCAATCCCCACAGCACAATATCAATAAGTGCCTCTATGGACAAATCGTGAGCCTTGGGAGGCTCCAAAAATCATCAGAAAGTGCCATAAGTGATGGATGTGGGTCCCGATGAAGCTAAAATTGTTGGAGAAGGTGTGGAAGACATCCCACTCATCATCACTGATCATCCCATGCCATAACCTTGCCTCAGTAGCCCAAATCGAATTCCTTTGTAGCCATTTCTACCATTTTAGAACTGCCTCGAGAAATGTGAAATTGCCCAAACTACCTCCTGGAGTGCCTGCGCTGTCAAGGTGAGCTCACCAATGAGTTTGGGAGGGGGGTAATATGGTAATAACAAATGGCTGGACCACCCCGTCCATGCACATCGCCCTAGGTGAACCAAGTAAATCTCATCACTTCTCTGACAGGGCCTCCGACAGACCAAAACTGCACTAGGATAGCCAACTAAGGCTCAATCATCACTGTAACTGCCTGGAACTGAAAACCAACTCTCTCATTGGACTCAGAAGGTCCAAATCCATCTAAAGTGTGTACTCATACACCACATAGTCCTCTGCATGGTCCAAAATAAATACTCATCATATCCGGCAGATCAAATAATAATAATCTGTAAAAGTGCCTAAAAGCACAAATCATCATCATAAGCCCGAAACCACTGCATAAGCCCACCATGGTGACTTGTACCAGACCGTATATCATCTATCTGTAACATCTGAGGTCTGCCACCTCATGTCCTGTGGTTGACTTTTGGTCAAACTGAGGTTTGACCAAGTCAACATGACCAAAATATGACTCAAATTGTCATCAAGCTGCTGCAAGGTGTGCAAGGTTAAGACATGCTTTACAATCCATTCAACTAGAAATTATAACAAGAAGTAATCATTACTGGCGATCTAAATCCAAATATAATAGGTCATAATTATTATTTATTACTCAGACAAGACTTTCAAGGTCATACTCACTTCATAGTTGTGATCAGTTTGCTAGTGAAGGGTGAAGGCTAAAAATAACATGGCTAGGTTAAAGGATGACTTACTGACTTAACACTGTGACACTTTGGAAAGGGAAAAGGGAATACACACCATAGCATATAGTGGACAAGCAACAACACAGGGAATGGCGGTGTCTCACAAATGGATAAGTTGTTCAAAGAGTGTTTATTCACCTTACACTGATGCGCACAATCCATAATACAAATGAGGCCAGCAATCTTTTTGATATAGAGTTTAAGTTCCATTGCTTTTTGGGCCTAGAGTTTCCATAGCCTTTGATCTATGTGTGTTTATAAACACATTGCATAGATTTAGATTTAATTTAGGCTTCTTGCTGTAGGTGTGTTTTTAAGGCACTTGTTTACCTGAGCACTTCTAGGTGTGTCACAAACAACTTGTTTACCTAGGTATTTACATTTCACAATAGATATAGCATTTGATATTTTCATAGCCATTTTCATTCCGCTTTATTTCATTCATACAAGATACAACATTTGATTTCCATACTTTGTATTCATGGTAGCACTAAAAGTTTCAGGTGTAGCCAACAACAAGTTTAGTGACTAGGGGGAATTCACAAGGAAAACCAACTCACCATAGGCAAGTTTTGTCACCAACTCGGAGCCGAGACACAATAAACGGGGAAGCTTATCCAATATAGAGGCTACAGTGGGGGAAGGTCCTCCATACCACTAGTCAAGTAGTAAGTCAGGGTAATGAACAAACTGGGTAAGTCATGGATGGACAAAGACAATGAATTATGAAACCAACACTAGCAAGCCAAAATATGGTGGGAATGATCACTTCTATTCTCCCTAGGGAGGGTAAAACCAATGAGTATAGGCCAAGAGCTTCTAAGTTTGAGTAGGGACAACTATGATATATATGTATAAGTACAACTAGGTCCACATATCTATATGATCGCCAGATCATGATACTGAATGCTAAGACATGCTATGAAAATGGAAATAAAAGCAATATAACCACAACACCATAATATACTTGCTGAGTCATATACTTGAAAGATCATCATATGAACTGTTGTTCGCCAAACTGCACACCAACAGCAGAAATCTTTCGAAAGCTGTCTCTTCACTACAAGTGAGAGAGGTGTGGCCTTGGGGGCAAGCAATGAGCCAGGTACTGTCACCTGAATCCCAGCTCCTCCGTTTAGGGTAACTCCTAACGAAGCCAAGGGGGGTAGTCCCTAAAGAAGAGTTTCACTAAGGCTTTAGTGTTTAAGTGTTTTTTGTATGGGGTGATGCGGATGAGTGTTGTTTAGGAGTTTTCTTGTGATGAGACTGTTATCACCTAAGATGTAGTTACCCCTATGGATGGATCCAGTCATGGATAGCAATAGGGAAGGGCAACTCAAAGGTGCAACCACGATCACCTCGACCTCCAATATGTATGGTTGTCACGCCAGTCGAGGCAACCTTCGCTTTATGTTATCTAGCCCAGACAACAAAGGGGGAGACCCGATCTACTCCCGACAGGAGAGATCAAAACCAAGACACCAAATCAGGGTATTTCTAGGTGAAGTTAGGTGTATGGTTTATCCTAGACCTAAGGATGAAGTCACAAGCCAAGTGAGGGGTTTAATAGGTATAGCTTTGGTTCATAGTTGAATGTACGAGTGACTTATAATGTTTGTAGTGAGATCTAGGGCTAATGTACTAGTTCAATGTCAAAAGATCCACTGCCTTGGGAACCGTGTCCAATGCAGGATAGTTAAGGTTTGTATTGGGGCTAACTAGTACATGAGACAAGCTTGACCATGGTTCATGATGTCTTCAAAGGTATAGTCTACCATACATAGGTCAAACCACAAGTCAATCCAACAATGTAGGAAAGTTGAATTACCTTGTAGAGAAACCAGTGCCTTGGGAATTGGGAAGTGGAGTCAAAGTGGGGTTGACTTATGGTTTAGGACTCCTACAATATGAGATAAGTGGACAGTATAGGTCTTGATGGTTGAATGTGTCTAGATCTAGGTTTAACCCAAGTGGACCACAATCCCTCAAAACAAGGAATGCAGTCCCCAAGGCAAGATTTGACAAAATGACAGTCTAGACCTAGGTTTTAAATTATTCCGGTTTCAGATCTGCAATAATCTCAAGTACCCAGTTCCTAGAAGTGAGTAAACTCACTTCTCCAAGGTGGTGCGACTTTACCCAAGGAGGCTTCAATTTGGGTTTAGGTGGGTCAAATCATGTCGGATGGCATCCAAACTTTAGATCCGGGTAGATCAGTCAAGTAGGAGTATGGATCTATAATTTCGTGGCAATCCACCGGTTAGATCTTTGTAGATCTGAGTTTAAGTGTTCCAAGTGGTCCAAAATGGGGATTAAATCCCTTAAAATGTGGAATGGGGCCCACAAGGTGAATTTCAAGAAAGGGACAACCTGGGTGTATGTTATTTAATGTGTAGATGTCAAATCAAGTGGAATCTCAAACACCCATGTACTAGATCTAGGTCAACTTGCTCAAATGGTGAAGTGCGCCTTCCTTGGGAGAAGCTAAGTTGGCTTGGGAGAGGGGTCAAACGGAAGCCAATCCTCACCAAACTATAGATCCGGGATGCCGTGGATGCTATAGAGGTGGGTTTTCAATATCATGCCCAACAACCCACTAGATCTCAGTAGATCTAAGAAAATGCAAAATTGGGGTTTTAATTAATTAGGGTTTTAAGTGTTTTTGACAATTGGATAGATCATGGAGATAGAACTTACCTTGAGATCATACCTGAATGATGTGGATGAGATGCCTTGATGTTGAGGAAGATTCCCGCAGAGATCAAATGAGAGATTGTTGATTTGCTTGCCAATTTGATGCCCAAGTCCACAAGTGCGCCTTCCTCTACCTGTCAAACCAAGGAATAAAGATTCAATCAGTAAGAGCAAGTATGGAAGAAATACAAGAGAAATGCAAATAGTAACATGAAATAGAAGGTCCTGGGACAGTAATACTCCCTGTTACCAACGAAGAGCTCCAAAGAAGAAGTAGGGAGAGTCTTCCCCTACCAATACCTCCTCCTCCAAGCAAATCGGCCTCCACCTGTAGATGCAAAATCGTGGTACAATAGATATGGCAAACAAGATCTCCAATAACTCAGTGCAAAGGAAGAACCAACGAACGAACACCAAAAACATTCACCACAACATTGGAGATAGATGCAATAATAATTTTCTATTCCAATAATCCAGAGCCAAAAGTCCCTTTACAATGAGAGGCTCTCTCCTTTAAATAGGAAGGAGAGGCACCAAAACCCTAACCACTTTTTGAATGAGTGGCTAAGATTATAAGATACAAAAGTCTAATCAATGGTTGAGATGAGCTCAACAATATAATACATGGATCACACATAAAATATAACATAAGTGGACAAAATCGCCCTAGAAGAGGGGAAACCCACCAAATCATGATGATGAAATATCATAAGAGGCTTATGGTGGGTCCAAGGGTTAATTTTATCCCTCCTTGGTCAATCCCCATAGCACAATAACCAATAAATAATCATGAAAGTACCAAATCGTGCATCCATAGTGAAGTCGTGGTCCTCAAAAGACCTCAAAAAATCCACAGAAAGTGCCATAAATGATGGATGCGGGCCCCGATGAAGCTGAAACTGCTGGAGGAAGTGTGGAAGGTCCCGATCTATCATCACTGATCATCCCATGCCATAACTTTGCCTCAGTAGCCCAAATCGATTTCCTCAATAGCCATTTCTACCAATCCTGAAATGCCTCGGGAAGCGTGAAACTGCCCCAAACAGCCTCCTGGAGTGCTGGCGCTGTCAAGGTGAGGGCACCAATGTGTCCGGTAGGGGGGTAATATGGTAAAAACAAGTGGCTGGACCACCCCCTCCATCATCAGCGCCCTAGGTCAACCGGATAAAAGTCATCTCTGCTCCGACAGGGCCTCCAACAGACCAAAACTGCACTGGGACAGCCTACTGAGGCTCAATCATCACTGTAAGTGCCCGGAACTGAAAACAAACTGTCCCATTGGACTCAGAAGGTCCAAATCTATCCAAGATGTGTACTCATACACCATATGAGTCTCTGCATGATCAAAATAAATATCCAATATACCGGAACAGGGCCAATAATAATGCGCTGTACATATACAAACACTGCTGTAACCTCAGAATCATCATCATAACCCTGTAGCTGCTGCATAGAATCATCCTGTATGTGTACATAGACCATATATCATCTATCCATATCATCATAAGGTCTAACATCTCATGTCCCATGGTCCTCCATGGTCAAACTAGGTCCAACCAAGACCAAATATAACTCAGTCCATCATCCAAGGCTGCTGAAAAGTATCAAGGCTAATACATGCTTTACAACTTATTCAAATAGAAATTATAACACATAATGATCATGACTGGCGATCTACATCCAAATATATAGTGTCGTTAATTATTATTATTATTACTCAGACTAGACTTTCAGGATCATACTCACTTCATAGTTGTGATCAATTTGCTAGTGAAGGGTGAAGGCTGAATTAACTGGCTAGGCTAAGGGATGACTTAACTGTCTTGACTTTGTGACACTTTGGCAAGGGAAAGGGAATACACCATAGTATATACTGAATGAGCAATAACACAGGGAATGGCGGTGTCTCACAAATGGATGAGTTGTTTAAAGAGGGTTTATTTACCTTCACAGATGCGCACAATCCATAATACAAATAAGGCCAGCAATTGTTTAGATATAGCATTTAAGTTTTATTGCTTTTTGGGCCTGAATTTTCCATAGCCTTGATCTATGTGTGTTTATAAACACATTGCATAGATTTACATTTATTTAGGCTTTCTGCTGCAGGTGTGTTTTTAAGGCACTTGTTTACCTGAGCACTTCTAGGTGTGTCATGGACAACTTGTTTACCTAGGTATTTATTTTCCACAAGATATAACATTTTATTTTTATGGCCACTTTCATTTGGCACGCCTTTCATTCATGTGTGTTTAGAAACACATTGCATGGATGGGCTTTTTCATACAAGATATAGCATTTCATTTTCCAGATTTTGTATTGATGGCAGCACTAAAAGTTTCAGGTTTAGCCAACACAACTTTAGTGACTAGGGGGAATTCACTAGGAACTCCAACTCACGATATGTAAGTTTTGTCACCAACTCAGAGCCGAGACACAATAAACAGGGAGGCTCATCCAATACAGAGGCTACAGTGGGGAAAGGTCCTCCATGCCACTAGTCAAGTAGTAAGTCAGGGTGATAATCTAAAAGGTAGGTCATGGATGGATGAAGACAATGAAATGATGGAGCCAACACTAGCAAGCCAAAGTATGGTGTAATGATCACCTCTATTCTCCCTAAGGAGGGTATGTACCAATGAGTATGAATAGTGAACTCCTAAGTCTGAGTAGGGACAATATAATATATATAATAGATCAACCAGGTCCATATATCTATATGATCGCCAGATCATGACACTAAGTGATAAGACATGCTATAAGAATAAGTATAAAAGCAATCTAACCATAACACCATGATATACCTGCTGAGTCATATACCTGTAAGCTCATCAACCTGTACCATCATCTGTCCTCTGAGACTGCTGCTGTAACTCTGGGCACTACTGTCTGCTCTGTACCAATGGTATAATGGCTACATCGGTCACCTCTCTGGGTGTCCTGAAACTCAGTCATGGCATGGGGAATGCAACTGCTGTCCACAATCTGATAGTGATCCAATATAAATGCTCATCTCGGCATCTCAAATGCAAGGGAACTGGCTGAATAGTGTACTGGAATGAGAAAAATAATGTATGGTAGCCCGGCTACTATATATGTGATAACATCTGGCTCCGGCTGGGACAAGTGCTCGGCTGAAATGAGCGCTTGAGAACCTCAGAATCTCTGGTCCTCGAACTCTGCAACTCGAATCCACGATCCAGCACTCTACCATTTTATTTCAAGCTTTTATTCTTGCAACCTATTTTCTGCATTCACAAACATCAAAAATACCTCACGCCGCATGTGTGGGAAAAATATAAAAACAACTGAAATAACATCTATTCTATGTCAGAAATATAAATGCATGAAATATAAATGCAAAAAGTAAATTAAACTACTAACATAATTTGCGAAATTTGGAATTTATTGTGCAGGAAAAGAAAAAGTGACAGGTACTCAGTTAAACTAGAAGCTTACAAAGGAGCTTAGAGATAAACAAGGTGCCAGACTCAATGGCTAAAAGACTAACTACTGCCCAAGTAGGCTTATTCAGTTCCTACCTACTCTAATCTAACCAATCATCACAAATGTTAGGTAAAATCATAAATCCAGTGCAACCATTCATCAAATAGGTTAATGATTCTTATTTGATTTTTGATAATAGAACAAGTCAAGATTGGGCTAAAGATCAACAAATTTAAGGGCACAGACTTCTTGATTTGTTCATAAATTGGAGAATGGTTTGAATGATGCAATATGAAATTATGCCAAGGAGAAGACTGACTGATGCAAACATCCTCCATCAAAGAACTGATAGGATCATAAAATTTATGCAAGTTAAACTCAGAGATGGATAGAGGAGGGACATAAGACATGTGATTCGATTCATTTTCACACAGATTAACTTGTTCATTTACTTCTCTTACATATTCAATTTGATTCTCCTTGGGACTGATGATCAAAAAACCAAGTGGGGATAAATTAAAGCTTAAAAGACAAAAAATCAAAGTCAGACCCACTTGATGCTCAAAAATGGAGAAAAGATGGAATTGATCTTTAAACACCTTTTCTAACCACCAAGAATGATTGATATCTTTATGGTTCCAAAGTGACTGAAAAGGGAAATGAAGTGCTTTTTCTCCAAACATGTAATCATGCTTATACTTCCTATTAAAAATTTCCAAGGCAAAAAATTGACTAGAGCACCAACCCAAAGATGATTGACAGAGTTGGGAAGGGAGGGTGGATTGCAAATATGAAAATTCTCCCAAATGGATAGACAAGTTTGACCTTGGATTTTGATAATAGAAAACATTCTTTATTCTAGGAATAATTTCATGCTTTTGATCAAATTTAATATTTACAACCTGAGGACAAGATCTTAATTCTAAGAAATCGATGACCCTATCTCGACTAAGGATGGAAAAATTTAAAGACTCATTATAAGAGGTGGAACAACGATTAGAGCATCTAGTGTGATTCATTATTTCATCGTCATCTTGAGATTGAACTTTTATTGATTCATCATTAAATTCATATGAAGATAAATGATCATTTTTATTTAATTTGTCAGGGAGAAAATTAACAAGTTCATTTAAAACACCCTGATTATTTGCACAATGATCATGTGAAGTCACCACTAAAGGGCTTTGGTCGATGTCCCTACTTTCTTCTTCTTCAATAAGGTGATAAGGAATTGAATGATCACTAAATACAGAATGACTAATGAGTCTCTCTGAGGGAGGAATTTCAGTAGATTTGTTAACTAAAAGCTCATCCTTAGAAATTCCCTCAGGATCAGGACTAGCGCTACCTAAAAAGCAATTTGAAAACTTATGGTTTGTACAATGATTAAAGATTTGACTTTCGATTGACTCAAAAGTAGAAGACTTATCATTAGAAGAAATTGGGTAGGAAAGGTCATCTCCGGATGCTGACAATTCACTTGATATTTGATTGTTAAATGATTCAACAATAGGATCGGAAAGGGGAAGGTTTTGATCTTGGATTTGATTTGAAAGATACATATCATCGAATTCACTTCCCCATTCTTCTAGGAATTTGTTTTCAAATATGTCATAACCAGAAATGCTATTGGGTTTCAAATTCGAAAGCCAGAGTCCAGCTCTTTCTTTGAAAGATGAAGCCAACAGTCTCATACACACATCCCAACAGTCTCATACACACATCCTCATGGGTTATGGATAATTCTTTAATAATTTCCCTAAAAAGTTCAAGGTGTCTTTTAGCAGAGATTTCATAACTTCCATCGAAAATAGGCAACCTTGCACATGCTTGATGAGGAATATGATGAGGATACCCAACAATTTTTGAAAAGTCAAAAACTTTCAAACAACCGAAAGTTCTAGGTCGCTCAGAAGCAGCCATGGATAATAATTTTTTATATTTTATATTTTTTATATTTTTATATTTATTTTTAAATTAAAGAACCTGAAAACAAAATGATGCACCCCATGGATTCTAGATAATGATAAGATCTGTCTAAATTCTAGTGTTATAGGGATGTAAATGAGCTCGCTCCTCAGCGGAGTCACGATTGGGAGTCGCCAGGTAGATTTTAACTCTTCTACCAAGATATGTGTCGTTGTATATGCAGGAAGGACTTCTAGCTTTTCCGAGGTAAGCCCTATGCCCGAATGTTAGGCAAAGAGAAATGGGAGGGCTTTTAGGAAATGATATATCGGACCAAGGTAAGCCTATTGCGTCCCCGGCAACGGCGCCAAAATGTTATCACCTAAGATGTAGTTACCCCTATGGATGGATCCAGTCATGGATAGCAATAGGGAAGGGCAACTCAAAGGTGCAACCACGATCACCTCGACCTCCAATATGTATGGTTGTCACGCCAGTCGAGGCAACCTTCGCTTTATGTTATCTAGCCCAGACAACAAAGGGGGAGACCCGATCTACTCCCGACAGGAGAGATCAAAACCAAGACACCAAATCAGGGTATTTCTAGGTGAAGTTAGGTGTATGGTTTATCCTAGACCTAAGGATGAAGTCACAAGCCAAGTGAGGGGTTTAATAGGTATAGCTTTGGTTCATAGTTGAATGTACGAGTGACTTATAATGTTTGTAGTGAGATCTAGGGCTAATGTACTAGTTCAATGTCAAAAGATCCACTGCCTTGGGAACCGTGTCCAATGCAGGATAGTTAAGGTTTGTATTGGGGCTAACTAGTACATGAGACAAGCTTGACCATGGTTCATGATGTCTTCAAAGGTATAGTCTACCATACATAGGTCAAACCACAAGTCAATCCAACAATGTAGGAAAGTTGAATTACCTTGTAGAGAAACCAGTGCCTTGGGAATTGGGAAGTGGAGTCAAAGTGGGGTTGACTTATGGTTTAGGACTCCTACAATATGAGATAAGTGGACAGTATAGGTCTTGATGGTTGAATGTGTCTAGATCTAGGTTTAACCCAAGTGGACCACAATCCCTCAAAACAAGGAATGCAGTCCCCAAGGCAAGATTTGACAAAATGACAGTCTAGACCTAGGTTTTAAATTATTCCGGTTTCAGATCTGCAATAATCTCAAGTACCCAGTTCCTAGAAGTGAGTAAACTCACTTCTCCAAGGTGGTGCGACTTTACCCAAGGAGGCTTCAATTTGGGTTTAGGTGGGTCAAATCATGTCGGATGGCATCCAAACTTTAGATCCGGGTAGATCAGTCAAGTAGGAGTATGGATCTATAATTTCGTGGCAATCCACCGGTTAGATCTTTGTAGATCTGAGTTTAAGTGTTCCAAGTGGTCCAAAATGGGGATTAAATCCCTTAAAATGTGGAATGGGGCCCACAAGGTGAATTTCAAGAAAGGGACAACCTGGGTGTATGTTATTTAATGTGTAGATGTCAAATCAAGTGGAATCTCAAACACCCATGTACTAGATCTAGGTCAACTTGCTCAAATGGTGAAGTGCGCCTTCCTTGGGAGAAGCTAAGTTGGCTTGGGAGAGGGGTCAAACGGAAGCCAATCCTCACCAAACTATAGATCCGGGATGCCGTGGATGCTATAGAGGTGGGTTTTCAATATCATGCCCAACAACCCACTAGATCTCAGTAGATCTAAGAAAATGCAAAATTGGGGTTTTAATTAATTAGGGTTTTAAGTGTTTTTGACAATTGGATAGATCATGGAGATAGAACTTACCTTGAGATCATACCTGAATGATGTGGATGAGATGCCTTGATGTTGAGGAAGATTCTCGCAGAGATCAAATGAGAGATTGTTGATTTGCTTGCCAATTTGATGCCCAAGTCCACAAGTGCGCCTTCCTCTACCTGTCAAACCAAGGAATAAAGATTCAATCAGTAAGAGCAAGTATGGAAGAAATACAAGAGAAATGCAAATAGTAACATGAAATAGAAGGTCCTGGGACAGTAATACTCCCTGTTACCAACGAAGAGCTCCAAAGAAGAAGTAGGGAGAGTCTTCCCCTACCAATACCTCCTCCTCCAAGCAAATCGGCCTCCACCTGTAGATGCAAAATCGTGGTACAATAGATATGGCAAACAAGATCTCCAATAACTCAGTGCAAAGGAAGAACCAACGAACGAACACCAAAAACATTCACCACAACATTGGAGATAGATGCAATAATAATTTTCTATTCCAATAATCCAGAGCCAAAAGTCCCTTTACAATGAGAGGCTCTCTCCTTTAAATAGGAAGGAGAGGCACCAAAACCCTAACCACTTTTTGAATGAGTGGCTAAGATTATAAGATACAAAAGTCTAATCAATGGTTGAGATGAGCTCAACAATATAATACATGGATCACACATAAAATATAACATAAGTGGACAAAATCGCCCTAGAAGAGGGGAAACCCACCAAATCATGATGATGAAATATCATAAGAGGCTTATGGTGGGTCCAAGGGGTAATTTTATCCCTCCTTGGTCAATCCCCATAGCACAATAACCAATAAATAATCATGAAAGTACCAAATCGTGCATCCATAGTGAAGTCGTGGTCCTCAAAAGACCTCAAAAAATCCACAGAAAGTGCCATAAATGATGGATGCGGGCCCCGATGAAGCTGAAACTGCTGGAGGAAGTGTGGAAGGTCCCGATCTATCATCACTGATCATCCCATGCCATAACTTTGCCTCAGTAGCCCAAATCGATTTCCTCAATAGCCATTTCTACCAATCCTGAAATGCCTCGGGAAGCGTGAAACTGCCCCAAACAGCCTCCTGGAGTGCTGGCGCTGTCAAGGTGAGGGCACCAATGTGTCCGGGAGGGGGGTAATATGGTAAAAACAAGTGGCTGGACCACCCCCTCCATCATCAGCGCCCTAGGTCAACCGGATAAAAGTCATCTCTGCTCCGACAGGGCCTCCAACAGACCAAAACTGCACTGGGACAGCCTACTGAGGCTCAATCATCACTGTAAGTGCCCGGAACTGAAAACAAACTGTCCCATTGGACTCAGAAGGTCCAAATCTATCCAAGATGTGTACTCATACACCATATGAGTCTCTGCATGATCAAAATAAATATCCAATATACCGGAACAGGGCCAATAATAATGCGCTGTACATATACAAACACTGCTGTAACCTCAGAATCATCATCATAACCCTGTAGCTGCTGCATAGAATCATCCTGTATGTGTACATAGACCATATATCATCTATCCATATCATCATAAGGTCTAACATCTCATGTCCCATGGTCCTCCATGGTCAAACTAGGTCCAACCAAGACCAAATATAACTCAGTCCATCATCCAAGGCTGCTGAAAAGTATCAAGGCTAATACATGCTTTACAACTTATTCAAATAGAAATTATAACACATAATGATCATGACTGGCGATCTACATCCAAATATATAGTGTCGTTAATTATTATTATTATTACTCAGACTAGACTTTCAGGATCATACTCACTTCATAGTTGTGATCAATTTGCTAGTGAAGGGTGAAGGCTGAATTAACTGGCTAGGCTAAGGGATGACTTAACTGTCTTGACTTTGTGACACTTTGGCAAGGGAAAGGGAATACACCATAGTATATACTGAATGAGCAATAACACAGGGAATGGCGGTGTCTCACAAATGGATGAGTTGTTTAAAGAGGGTTTATTTACCTTCACAGATGCGCACAATCCATAATACAAATAAGGCCAGCAATTGTTTAGATATAGCATTTAAGTTTTATTGCTTTTTGGGCCTGAATTTTCCATAGCCTTGATCTATGTGTGTTTATAAACACATTGCATAGATTTACATTTATTTAGGCTTTCTGCTGCAGGTGTGTTTTTAAGGCACTTGTTTACCTGAGCACTTCTAGGTGTGTCATGGACAACTTGTTTACCTAGGTATTTATTTTCCACAAGATATAACATTTTATTTTTATGGCCACTTTCATTTGGCACGCCTTTCATTCATGTGTGTTTAGAAACACATTGCATGGATGGGCTTTTTCATACAAGATATAGCATTTCATTTTCCAGATTTTGTATTGATGGCAGCACTAAAAGTTTCAGGTTTAGCCAACACAACTTTAGTGACTAGGGGGAATTCACTAGGAACTCCAACTCACGATATGTAAGTTTTGTCACCAACTCAGAGCCGAGACACAATAAACAGGGAGGCTCATCCAATACAGAGGCTACAGTGGGGAAAGGTCCTCCATGCCACTAGTCAAGTAGTAAGTCAGGGTGATAATCTAAAAGGTAGGTCATGGATGGATGAAGACAATGAAATGATGGAGCCAACACTAGCAAGCCAAAGTATGGTGTAATGATCACCTCTATTCTCCCTAAGGAGGGTATGTACCAATGAGTATGAATAGTGAACTCCTAAGTCTGAGTAGGGACAATATAATATATATAATAGATCAACCAGGTCCATATATCTATATGATCGCCAGATCATGACACTAAGTGATAAGACATGCTATAAGAATAAGTATAAAAGCAATCTAACCATAACACCATGATATACCTGCTGAGTCATATACCTGTAAGCTCATCAACCTGTACCATCATCTGTCCTCTGAGACTGCTGCTGTAACTCTGGGCACTACTGTCTGCTCTGTACCAATGGTATAATGGCTACATCGGTCACCTCTCTGGGTGTCCTGAAACTCAGTCATGGCATGGGGAATGCAACTGCTGTCCACAATCTGATAGTGATCCAATATAAATGCTCATCTCGGCATCTCAAATGCAAGGGAACTGGCTGAATAGTGTACTGGAATGAGAAAAATAATGTATGGTAGCCCGGCTACTATATATGTGATAACATCTGGCTCCGGCTGGGACAAGTGCTCGGCTGAAATGAGCGCTTGAGAACCTCAGAATCTCTGGTCCTCGAACTCTGCAACTCGAATCCACGATCCAGCACTCTACCATTTTATTTCAAGCTTTTATTCTTGCAACCTATTTTCTGCATTCACAAACATCAAAAATACCTCACGCCGCATGTGTGGGAAAAATATAAAAACAACTGAAATAACATCTATTCTATGTCAGAAATATAAATGCATGAAATATAAATGCAAAAAGTAAATTAAACTACTAACATAATTTGCGAAATTTGGAATTTATTGTGCAGGAAAAGAAAAAGTGACAGGTAGCCCGACTACTATATATGTGATAACAAGACCATCAATCATCATCCATAAGCATGCATGGCCCACATCAACACAGATCCCAAGAAATGACCATTGTCAAACTCAGTTTGACTAGGTCCATATACGACCAAGGATAAATCATATCAATAGACTAAGACATGTTCCTCTAATCACACTCACAGCTTAACTTAAAGTATAACATCATTTAGTGGCATTAAACATATTTGTTCGTTTCGTTGTTATTTGTATTCACTTGCACAATAGCTTAAATGACAAACTCACCCGTTGGACATGGTCTAACTGCTAGCTAAGGATGAAGGCTAGGAAGAAGGTTGTGCAAAGGGGGTGACTTGTATAAACTCAACTAAAAGACACTTTGGACTGGGAGAAAGGGGAAGCTACAAACTCTGTGCTGGACAAAATAAACACGGGGAATGGCTGTGCCTCACAAATGGGTAAGTTGTTTAGAGAGTGCTTATTCAACTTAGGCATCATGTCTACTTTTATAAAAGATGATCCAGTTTCATTAGGATCCATTGATTTCATTTCATGGCCTTTTTGGCCTACATAACCCTTTGGATCTCAGGTGTGCTGATAAGCACAACTAATTGCAGCTTGCATCCAGGGCATGTTTATACATACATAAGGTCAACAATTTTTTTAGATATAGAATTTAAGAACCATTGCTTTTTGGACCTTTCTTATACTCTTCGAGGAGTATTCTTAGCAGTTCATCGCTCTTGCCCTTTTTAGTTTCCATGGGTGAATTTACATAAGTTTCCATGAGTAGTACATGAGCTTTCAGTTTTAGCCAACAACATCTCAAGTGACTAGGGGGAGTTCGAGCCAGTGCCAAACATCGGGACAATCGACAGGAATGATTTAGGCCTACAATCCAACTTACCAAAGACAAGTTCTGTCACCAACTCAGAGCCGAGACACTGAACAAACAGGGATGCGGTCCAAACACAGAGGTAGTAAAAAAGGAAGTCCTCAATATCAGGAAGCCAATTAAGACAAGTCAAGGGTTAAGGCCAAATAAGGAAAGCCATGGATGGATGGAGTCCAGTGATGGTGGAGCCTAAGCTAGCAGACAAATGGTGTCAAGGAAGACCATATCTATGCAAGGTAGTGAACCAGTGAGTTTTGTCAAACAACCTAAATGTGCAAGTAAAATGTTCATTTTATAATTCATCATTAAAATAGTCCATTTCAAGTTTTACAAAATTTACCACATCATGAATGATATACCAAGCTGAAGCTATGAACATGACTAAAACAACAAGATAATAATCCACAATCAATGATCAAACATCCATAGGTCATACAACATCATCATAAGAATAATCATCATAAACCATCTGAAACACTGCTGCAATACATCTCTGGGCACTGAACTGAAACTGTATGGAATAAAGGGTCACATCGGTCATCAAATATGAACTCTCAAGGCTCAACCTTGACACAAGGTCTAACATAAGTCTGAATAATACACTGCTTTGATCATGAGTGATCTCAAAATATAAAGTCATCATAGCCAAGCTTTGAATAATCTAAGCTCTGGAATGTGCAGATATCTGCTAAGCAAGAATAGTAGCCCTGCTACTATGGTGTGATAACAGGATCCTTCTAAGCCAATAAAGGTTTGAGTGCTTACCAAGCCTTCCAAATACTTTGTAGAACAAAAGTGTTGATAGCTTTGACGTTGGAAGCGGTTAACAATATGGTTTAAAAAATTAAAAGGAGAGGCCTTAGAAGTTTTTTTTTTCAAGGGGCGATTCTTGTTGAATTCAATGGCCAAGCAGGATTTTTCAAGCATCTTGGCCTTCAACAGCTCAAAACACCCATTTTTGTGTAGAGCACTTGAGCATATATTTTGATCTTAATAATGTCCAAGCCACCCATTTCCTGGGGGTTCATTAAAGAGTCCAATTGCCTTTGCGGAAGCCAGGTCGTTTGTTAGGCTTAGCCCAAAGAAAATTACAAAGAGATTTTCCCAGTTAGTCATAGGATGCTTTAGAAGGAACACAACGGGAAGAGTAGCATACATGAGCGGCCACTAGTGCCTTGGTGCATATTTGAAAGTTACGACCAATGTGTAACAAATATAAAAATAAATAATGATAGTAATAACAATAATAATAATAAATATTAAATACATGAATGAAAGGTCAAAGGGTACATATTCCTTTGCCTCGTGTCCAATCGATGCGTATAAGCATATTGTCATGAGGCTTATAGTATCATCATTCTATCAATTATTCATTATTGAATATATTCTTATATTTTTTGCAGAATTCTTCTGTCAATTTAATAAGTGAATAGGGACTGTCCACTTCATTTGGTATCAGAGCCAAATCCTTGGCTACCTCAAGCAGCTAATCGATTTGTGTGTTGGTTTGCAGGAAGCCCTACGACACTTCTGTACATATGTGCATGGCTGTACCTTCACAGACCTCTGTATTGTCCATACATAGCTCTTGTGCTTGATCTATACAATAACCACATTAAATTAATCCATACAGCTGCTATCAAATTCAGACGTGTATTCCACATGTGTTCCGTACAACAACCACTGCAATCATCTGTACAATCCACCAATTACAAAATCATCATTTTTCGCACTTGTTGTACCATACACTACAAAAGCCATCGTACTAGTCGTATAATTGCAGATTTCTGTACAGTTGTCAATTCACTGGTTTGTATCACTGTACAGCTCTGTACCTTGTTTACGGCTATACAAATCAATCCCACTAGCATTGTTGCTTTTCCATTGTACTTTGTACCTTTGTCATTCATTCCCATATGTTGCTGTACAATTTCACATTGGACGGTACAACTGACTTTTAGAGCACATGTGACCCTTTTCATATGGTCACAGTCCCCTAAATTTTCGTTCAATTTTTTTTTTCTTGGCATTTTATTTTTTAAGGTCCGTTTTGGTTATAAGGTAATTTTATTAATTTTTTTTTTCCATTTTTGGCTTCTAAAGTCACTTTATAAAAATCTTAGTGGAGTCCGCAAAGAAAAAGGTCAAACCCAAGATGGTAAGTGTTATCACACAACTTGTAGTTGTCCCTAAAGGTATCCCATCTGAGACGGTAGAGAAGATAGACAACTAAAGAGGTGACCCAAGAGATGCCATGGTTCCCAATGCAAGCTGGGAGTCACGTCAACCGAGGCACTCTTCACTTTAGATCAAGATGAATCAAGATCATGGGGGAGACCCTATGATCACTCAAAAGTGATTGGACCAAGACAAAGGTTCCTAGGGATGTGTAGATGATAAGTTACGGAAACCAATGCAAGGTTAGGTGGACCCACGAGTTTAGGTAGTGGTTGAAGAGGCTTAAGGAGTGACAATTGCTTCAACCAATTAATGGGTTGGGCCACCTATGAAGACCAAAAAGATAGATCTAGTACCAAGAAATACACAAGTGGGACCCACTTCCTTGGGATATGGAAATGGTTCATTATGGGACCCACAAGGTGAAATTAGGGGTGCAAATGGTACCAAGGGGTATGCAAGAGATAGATCTATGGATCTAAGATGAAATTAGAGATACCCACATATGAGATCTAGTACTCGACACAATTCCCAAGAAGTGCGAATTGCCCAAGGTGGACTAGTGCCTTGAAATAGATGGGCAAAATGGAGTCAAAGGATACCAAATTGTAGATCGGGACACCTAGGATGCAAATCAAGTGGGCTACTTGAGGTATGATGGTTGGATCTTACTAGATCTAATATTTCACTAAATGACCCAAGTGGACAACAATCCCCAAAATAAGGAATGCTACCCCCAAGGAAGAACTTCACAAAGTGAGACACTAGATGTAGGTTTCAAGGTATGCTCTTTCCAAATCCAATGGGATCTCAACCACCCAGTTTCTCAAAGTAGGACAACTCAATCACCCAAGAAGTGCGACTTTGTCCAAGGAGGGCTAAAAGCATGGAAAAGTGTGTCAAATCAAACCCAAAGGCCACCAAAGTTTAGATCCAAGTAGTTTAGGCAAATATGAATGTGGATCTTGAAAATCATGGGCATCCAACAGCTAGATATCCATAGATTTGAGATTGAACATGCATCACCAAATTGACCCAAGTGGGGCACAACCCTCAAAATGAGGAATGGGGCCCACAAGGCAAAAATCAAAGAGATGAAGCACTAGGGGTAGGTTATCAAGTGAGGAGAGTATGAATCAAGTGGGATCTCACCTACCCATCTCTTGGAAGTAGCCCCAATAGCCTCCCTCAAGAAGTGCGACCTCCCTCAAGAAGACTAATGTGCCTTGGAAAGTGTGTCAAATGAAGGCCAATCCTCACCAAACTATAGATGCGAATTGCCGTGGATGCTATAGAGGTGGGTTTTCAATATCTTACCCAAAGCCAAGCTAGATCTAAGAAAAAGTGAAAAATGAGGGTACTTGGATGAAGAGATGAATGCTAGTTGAGATGAGGATTACTTTTGCCAAAGATCAAATGAAGAATTTTGAATCCCTCTTGCCAAATCGATTTTCTCCAAGCCACATGTGTGTCCCTCTAACCTGTCAAAACCTAGGAGCAAAGCATCAATCAGTTTAACATGTTGAAGGTAGATACAAGCAAGAAAGAGATAAGCAAAGAATAATTGGTACAAAGACAAAACCACTCCCTGTTTAACTAAAACGTCCTCCTCCAAGCTTGAAGGGCAAGCCTCCCCACCAATTCACACTTGTCAAAGAAGTCTTCTCCACCTGTAAAAGATATGGAAAAATATGCAAGATAGCTACAATAGATCCTCCAATGCAATGGACAAAAGCATTTACAATCAAAACAACCAACATCCACTCCAAGATCCAAGCATGTACTCCAAAAGATAGAAATTTTATTCCAAGAGCCAAGAGCCAAATTCTCTTGATGATTTTACAATGAGGGGGTCTCCTCCTTAGATAGGATAATAAAGACCAAAACCCTAGATCTCAAAACCACTTTTTGAAATGAGTGGTTGAGATTAAAAGATCTCAATACATGATCAATGGCTAAGATGAAACATAACAATATAACACATGGATCACTCAAATAAATGATGACGTCATAGCTAAAAGATACTCATGGAGGGTGACGTCATCCACTAGAGGGGGAAAACGTACATGGGACCACCTCCTGTGACTAGGACATGACACATGGAGCTCATGGTGGGGCTACGAGGCATCAATCCTTGCTAGCTCATCCCCATGGCACAATAAAATAATATAATATGTCCAAAATAAATACAAATGATCGAATTTGTCCTCAAAATCTGTGAGAGACATGCAGTAAAAGGCCTCCTGTGGCCTTTGTGGACCCCCCTGACTGATGAAAACTGGCTGGAAGATAGTGGGTTCACCCTGGAAGACCTCTGTGAAAACCAAGTGCCAAAACCTTGCCTCAATTGCTCAAATCAAATTCCTCAGTGACCCTTTTATCCCATTTCTGGACTGTCTCGGTAACTGTGAAAGTGCTGAAACTTCCTCCTAGGGCACCTGTGCTGTCAAACTGAGCCCACCAGGCTCTCCAGACGGGGGGATAAATGGTAATAACAAGTGACTGGACCACCCCTTCCTCATACAGCGCCCTAGGTGAACTGGCCTCTCATGGCCCCTGCTGCTCAGGCTGGGAAATCAGCCCCAAATCTGGTCAACAAGTGTAAAACTGCATCTATCACTGTTAGAAGTGCCCGAAACTGAAAGATAAGTGTCTCATTGGATACAGAAGACCCAAAACTACTAAGAATGTGTACTCATACACCATGGGTTGCCCCGATAGGCTAACTGTAGGGTCCACCATATATGGACAGTGCATAATCTAATGATATGAAGTAATAATAAAACCTACTGAACTGCATCCATCGCCATCTGAATCATATGTCCATCATATAGTATCATCATCAAGAGTATGTGGGTCCATCTATCATCATCAATAAGCATGCATGGCTCACACCATCACGGATCCCAATAAATGACCATAGTCAAACTGGGTTTGACTGGGTCATCATACAACCGAGGATAAATCATATCAGTAGACTAGGACATGCTCCTCTAATCATACTCACAGCTTAACTTAAAGTATAGCATCAATCAGTGGCATTAATCATGTTAGCATATTCAGTTGTTATTTATAATTACTTGCACCATAGCTTAAATGACAAACTCGCTCATTGGGCATGGTCTAACTGCTAGCTAAGGATGAAGGCTAGGAACAAGGTTGGGCAAAAGGGGGTGACTTGTCTAAACTCAACTAAAAGATTTTGGATTGGGAGAAAAGGGGAAGCTACAAACTCTGTTCTGGACAAAATAAACACGGGAAATGGCTGTGCCTCACAAATGGGTAAGTTGTTTAGAGAGTGCTTATTCTACTTGGGCATCATGTGTACTTTTATAAAAGATGATCCAGTTTCATTAGGATCCATTGATTTCATTTCATGGCCTTTTTGGCCTACATAACCCTTTGGATCTCAATTGTGCTGATAAGCACAACTAATTGCAGCTTGCATCCAAGGCATGTTTACATATACATATAAGGTCAGCAATTGTTTAGATATAGCATTTAAGAACCATTGCTTTTTTGGACCTTTCTTATACTCTTCGAGGAGTATTTTTAGCAGTTCATCGCTCTTGCCCTTTTTAGTTTCCATGGGCGAATCTATATAAGTTTCCATAAGTAGTACATGAGCTTTCAGTTTTAGCCAACAACATCTCAAGTGACTAGGGGGAGTTCGAGCCAGTGCCAAACATCGGGACAACCGACAAGAATGATTTAGGCCTACAATCCAACTTACCAAAGGCAAGTTCTGTCACCAACTCAGAGCCGATACACTAAACAAACAGGGATGCGGTCCAAACACAGAGGTAGAAAAAGGGAAGTCCTCAATATCAGAAAGTCAAGTAAGACAAGTCCAAGGTTAAGGCCAAATAAGGAAAGTCATGGATGGATGGAGTCAAGTGAAGGTGGAGTCGAAGCTAGCAGACAACTAGTGTCAAGAAAGACCATATCTATGCAAGGCAGTAAACCAGTGAGTTTTGTCAGACAACCTAAATGTGCAAGTAAATGTCCATTTTATAGTTCATCATCAAGATAGTCCATTTTAAGTTTTACACATTTTGCCACATCATGAATTATATACCAAGCTAATGCTATGAACATAACTAAAGCAGCAAGTTAATAATCCATAGTTAATGATCAAACATCCATAGGTCATACAACATCACCATAAGAATAATCACCATATATCATCTGAAACACTGCTACAATACATCTCTAGGCACTGAACTGAAACTGTATGGAATAAAGGGTCACATCGGTCATCAAATCTAAACTCTCAAGGCTCATCCTTGACACAAGGTCTAACAGAAGTCTGAATAATACACTGCTCTGATCATGAGTGATCTCAAAATATAAAGTCATCATAGCCAAGCTCTGAAAAATCCAAGCTCTGGAATGTGCAGATATCTGCTAAGCAAGAATAGTAGCCCTGCTATTATGGTGTGATACCAGTAAGCAATGAAGAATTGCATGTTGAGGTTAACCATTGTAGGGATGGAGTTAATAGCGTAAAAGACCATCTTGAGAACACCGAGAAAGGACATAAAGATTTAGGAGATGGACAAAGAAAATTAAGGGAAAAAATGGATAAATTAATAGAAGAGAGTCTAAAGCATTCAAAGAGAGTCTTAGCAAGATAATAGAAGAGTCTAAGACCGATGATAAATCCTATTAAGACTAAGAAACAATGATAGGGATGAAACAACGAAGATATTTAATGATCATACTAAAAGGATTGACCAGCTAATCGAAAGAGTAGATGCATTATTTGCACAACTCTTAGTCCACCAAAGACTGCCACCAAGCCTAGAACTGCCAAACACAAATTACCAGAGATATCCAAGTAACACAGGGTATCTAAATAAAATCAAAATCGAGATACCTAAATACAATGGATTTGACGATTGAAGGGCTATCACGTGGGTGAATAAAATGAATGGAATTTTTGCTGTTAACCCACCTGCTAGTGACTTAGAGAGATATCAATGGTATCTTTATGTTTAGAAGTTGATGCTTATGATGGGTTCACATGGTGGTCCAAAAAACTAGTGGTTTCTTAGTTAACTAGCAAATGTTCATAGAAAATCTCCTTAAGAAGTTTCACAATGATGAAGAAGATGACACCTATACTACGTTTGCCCATTTACAACAAACATGGACAATGAATGAATATACCTGTTATCACCTAAACTGTAGTTACCCCTATGGATGTATCCACTCATGGATGGCAATAGGGAAGGGCAACTCAAAAGGTGCAACCACGATCACCTCGACCTCCAATTGATGGTTGTCACGCCGATCGAGGCAACCTTCACTTTATGTTATCTAACCCAGACAACAAAGGGGGAGATCTGATCTACTCCCGACAAGAGAGATCAAAACCAAGACACCAAATCAAGTTAATTCTAAGTGAAGTAAGGTGTATGGTTTATCCTAGACCTTAGGATGAAATCACAAGACAAGTGAGGGGTTCAATGAGTATAGCTTTGGTTCATTATTGATGTGAGAGTGACTTATGATTTGTGAAATAGGATCCAAGATTAAAGTACTAGTTCAATGTGAGAAAATCCACTGCCTTGGGAACTGTGTCCAATGCAGGGTAGTTTAGGGGTTGAATTGGGGCTAACTAGTACAAGTGACAAGCTTGATCATGAAGTATGATGGCATCAAAGGGTTTAGTTCACCACACAAAGGTCAAACCACAAGTTAATCCAACAATCTAGGAAAGTCGAATTGACTTGGAGAGAAACCAGTGCCTTGGTAATTGGGATAATGGAGTCAAAGTAAGGTTAACTTGTGGTTAAGGACTCTTATTGCATGAGACAAGTGGGCAATTAAAGTCTTGATGGATGAATAGGTCTAGATCTAGATATTTAATGTTTGACCAAGGTGGACCACAATCCCTTAAAACAAGGAATGCTATCCCCAAGGCAAGATTTGACAAGGTGACCTACTAGACCTAGGTTTTGAATTATGCCCGTTCCAAATCCACAAAAATTTCAAGTACCCACATCCTAGAAGTGGACCAACTCACTTCTCCAAGGTGGTGCGACTTTACCCAAGGAGGCTAAAATGTGGGATAAATGAATCAAGACAAGTCCAGTGGCATCCAAACTTTAGATCCAAGTAGTTTAAGCAAGTGAGAGTGTGGATCTATAATTTCATGGCAATCCAATGGCTAGATCTTACTAGATCTGAGTTTAAAGATACCAAGCTGTCCAAAATGGGGATTAAATCCCTTAAAATGTGGAATAGGGTCCACAAGGTAGAAATCAGAAAAGTGATAATCTGGGGGTAGGTTATTGGATGTGTAGATCATGAAACAAGCGGGATCTCAACTACCCACGTACTAGATCTAGGTCAACCCACCAAACTAGGAAGTGCGCCCTTGCTTGGAGAGGCTAAATGCCTTGGGAAGAGGGTCAAATGGAGCCCAATCCTCACCAAACTATAGATCCGGGATGCCATGGATACTATAGAGGTGGGTTTTAAATATCTTACCCAAGAAGCCATTAGATCTTAGTAGATCTGAAAAAATGTAAAAATGAAGGTTTGAAGAAATAAGGGTTTTATCAATTTATGAGTTATGTCAATGGATTGGATCAACATAAGAGAAACAAACCTGTGGATCTTACCTGGGTAACTTTGTAGATGCCTTGATGATGATGATCTATGCAAACTCGATCAATTTGAGAAGCTTTGAGGTAGTTTTCTATGCAATCGATTTAGTCCAAGAAGCCAATGCACCCTCCCTCCCGCACAACAAACATCAACAGTATCAGATTTGATGTGATCAAGAGATAAGACTAATGCCACAAGAGAAGTAACAGAAAGATAGCATAGATCACAATGATACTAATGATAACCCCCCGATACAAGCAAATGCCAAGAATGTCGATTTGAAGAAGCCTTGCAAATTCGCCCTTGTTGAAGTCGCCCTCCTGTAGACAAGACAATGATTTCCAAAATAGATAGATCTTACCACAAATTCCAAATGCTAGGTTGCAATAGACTCTCCAATCACCATCTAAGAACACCAGATGCAAAGGAGACCACAAGAATTTCCACAAGAAAGTTTTTCTATAACAATAATCCAAGAGCCAAAGACCTCTTACAAATGAGAAGCTCTCTTCTTTAAATAGGAAGGAGAGGCATCAAAATCCTAACCACTTTTTGAATGAGTGGCTAAGATTAAAAGATACAAATGTCTAATCAATGGTTGAGATGAGCTCAACAATAAAATACATGGATCACTCATAAAATATAACATAAGTGGACAAAATCGCCCTAGAAGAGGGGAATCCCACCAAATCATGATGACAAAATACAATAAGAAGCTTATGGTGGGTCCAAGGGGTAATTTTAGCCACCCTTGGTCAATCCCCATTGTGCAATAATAATAAAATAGTCATCAATATACCAAATCGTGCCTCTATGGTCAAATCTTAGGCCTCAAAAGACCTCAGAAATCATCAGAAAGTGCCATAAGTGATGAATGCGGGCCCCGATGAAGCTGAAACTGCTGGAGGAGGTGTGGAAGACATCAATCCATCATCACTGATCATCCCATGCCAAGACATTGCCTCAGTAGCCCAAATCGAATTCCTCAATAGCCATTTCTACTAATCCTGAAATGCCTCGGGAAGCGTGAAACTGCCCCAAACTGCCTCCTGGAGTGCCTGCGCTGTCAAGGTGAGGGCACCAGTGTATCCGAGAGGGGGGTAATATGTTAAAAACAAATGGCTGGACCACCCCCTCCAAGCATAGCACCCTAGGTCAACCGGATAAAAATCACATCTCTGCTCTGACAGGGTCTCCGACAGACCAAAACTGCACTGGGATAGCCTACTGAGGCTCAATCATCACTGTAAGTGCCCGAAACTGAAAACAAACTATCTCATTGGACTCAGAAGGTCCAAATCTATCCAAGATGTGTACTCATACACCATATGAGTCTCTGCATGATCAAAATATATATCCAATATACCGGAACAGGTCAAATAATAATAATCTGTAAATGATCAAATACTGCTGTAAACCATGAATCATCATCATAACCCTGTAGCTGCTGCATAGAATCATCATATACATGTACATAGACCATATATCATCTATCCATATCATCATAAGGTCCAACCATCTCATGTCCTATGGTTGACCTTGGTCAAACTAGGTTTGAGCAAGTCAACACGACCAAATATAACTCAGACCATCATCGGAAGCTGCTGCAAAGTGTCAAAGGTTAATGCATGCTCTACAACTTATTCAAATAACAATTATAACACAAAGTAATCATTACTGGCGATCTAAGTCCAAATATATAATGTCGTTAATTATTATTATTACTTAGACTAGAGTTTCAAGATCATACTCACTTCATAGCTATGATCAATTTGCTAGTGAAGGGTGAAGGCTAAAATAACTGGCTAGGCTAAGGGATGACTTGACCGACTTAACTTTGTGACATTTTGGCAATGGGAAAGGGAATACACACCATAGTATATACTGAATGAGCAACAACACAGGGAATGGCGGTGTCTCACAAATGGATAAGTTGTTTAGAGAGTGCTTATTCAACTTAGGCATCATGTCTACATCAAGTTGATCCAGGTTCATTAGGATCATTCAATTTCATTTCATGGCCTTTTTGGTCTACATAACCCTTCGGATCTCAGGTGTGCTGATAAGCACAACTAGTTGCAGCTTGCATCCAGGGCATGTTTTTTATACATATATAAGGTCAGCAATTGTTTAGATATAGCTTTTAAGAATCATTGCTTTTTTGGACCTTTCTTATACTCTTCGAGGAGTATTTTTCAGCAGTTCATTGCTCTTGCCCTTTTTAGTTTCCATGGGCGAATTTATTAGTTTCCATAAGTAGTACATGAGCTTTCAGTTTTAACCAACAACATCTCAAGTGACTAGGGGGAGTTCGAGCCAATGCCAAACATCGGGACAACCGACCAGAATGATTTAGGCCTACAATCCAACTCACCAAAGGTAAGTTTTGTCACCAACTCAGAGCCGAGACACAATAAACAGGGAAGCTCATCCAATACAGAGGCTACAGTGGGAAAAATTCCTCCATGCCACTAGTCAAGTAGTAAGTCAGGGTGATAAACTAAAAGGTAGGCAATGGATGGATGAAGACAATGAATAATGGAGCCAACACTAGCAAGCCAAGGTATGGTGGAATGATCACCTCTATTCTCCCTAAGGAGGGTAAAACCAATGAGTATGAATAGTGAACTTCTAAGTCTGAGTAGGGACAATATAGTATATATAATAAGATCATCCAGGTCCACATATCTATATGATCGCTAGATCATGACACTAGGTGCTAAGACATGCTATAAGAATAAATATAAACGCAATATAACCATAACACAATGATATACCTGAATGCTCATCACCTGAACCATCATCTGTCCTCTGAAATCGTTGCTGTAACTCTGGGCACCACTGACTGCTCTGTACCAATGGTATAATGGCTATATCGGTCTTCTCTCTGAGTGTCCTGAGACTCAGTCATGGCATGGGGAATACAATTGCTGTCCAAATCTGATAGTGATCCAATATAGGTGCTCATCTCAGCATCTCAAGTGTAAGAGAATTGGCTGAATAGTGTACTGGAATCAGAAAGATAATGTATGGTAGCCCGGCTACTATATATGTGATAACAATACCCATGAATGGGAAGTTCTTGAAACAGGATTTCCCGATCTTACAAATGAGCAACTACTGAAAATGTATATTTCTGGGTTAAAACCCGTTATCTGCTGTGAGTTGAGGTTGTCGAGACCTAAAAACTTGGTTGAAGCTAGAAGTATGGCAGAAATGATTGAAAGGAAGTTGATTAGTCCACAAGAAGTAGTTTTCGATTCCCCCCAAAAGGCAACTAGTTATAATGATAATAAATATGACCATTCAAAAAAGGATAAAAGGAAGCAAAGCAATTGTCACCAATGCGAGAAGAATTGGATTCTAAGTCATAGATGTGAAGACATGTCTTTATGCTTGTTGCCCGTCGATGTGCACACTAGCAGCAGAAATCTTTCGAAAGTTGTTTCCCAAGGGGAAAAGTGTGGCCTTGGGGGCAAGCAAAGAGTTAGGTGCTGTCACCTGATCCGGACTCCTCCGTTTAGGCAAGCTCCTAACGAAGCCAAGGGGGTTAGAACCTACAAAGAGTTACTAAGGCTCTTGTGTTTTAAAGTGTTTTTGAAATGTGTGATGAGGATGGATGTTGTTTTAGGAGTTTTATGATTTTACAATAACAAATTAGAACCAAGCATGTATTTGCAAAATTATTGAGATGATACACAACCAATTGACAATTTATAAATGAGGCATCCACATCATGATGTAACTTAAGCAGATAAAGCAATACTCCAGATAGATAAAAAGCAAATAAAATACTGAATAATAAGACCAGTGCCAAATGGAGTCAATGTAGTGCTTGGGATGTTGAAAACATGTCTTGGGTGTGGTTGAGAATGTTTTGCAAATGCTCTTGGTAAATTTTATTGTAAGTTTTAGGGGTGAAGTTGATTATTAATGGGAAGGGGATCTCCAATATATACCTTGCGGTACGGGAGATATGTCCGGATAATAGTCTAAGTGGCTCCGTACAAGGACATGTGGGCTGGCCGGAGTCTCCAGAGCGGTGTTCAACACTACACCAACAAGGATGTAGCCTAACTGGTTCCCTTAAGGTCTCAGTCCAGGGGTTCCCGCGTCCCTAGGCATAATTTGCCCACTTTCGACTATTAGTGATCAACGTCGGATTTTCTTTGGTTGTATGGGATGTATTTTATTATGGTTGAAGTGGAGTTAAATGTGAGGAATTAATCAATCTACACTGTTTCTGAGTATCCCACAAGTGGGTAGAGCATACCCAGTGTAGTAAATATTCGTTCCGATTTTATTAAGGGTTATGAACAAGAACCATAGACTCTCCGACAGAGAGCGCTCTTGATCCGCCTTATGGCGAGATTCAAGAGACTTATAAAAAGGTAAAATGCTTGAAATGAAATAAACTACACTACCCAAGAATCTCTTTCAGGTCTAGGACCGTACTCGGGAGAGAAAAGGGGTTAGCATAATTAAAACAAATGAACTCTCCGACAGAGAGCACTCTTGATCTGCCTTATGGCAAGATTCAAGAGATTTTATGTTCTTTTTAACAGATTATATGAAGTAAAAACAAAGTAAATACTTGATGAAATTAACTGAGCAAAAAGAACTACTCTAGCAGTATATCAAAACTTTTATGACTAATCTAGCAATTCAATCAATCTAACTACTTGCAGGTATAAATCAAAGACAATGCAAAAATGGACAATGGACGATACAGGATTCCCCCAAATGGGGGAAGTGGGGTGTGGGAGCCTTTATTCCACTTGATCATTTATTAACTTTTACAATGTGTTTGTTGTGTTTCTCCTTCTTGAAAGCACAAGGTAAGATGGGGGAGTGAGAGAAGAGGGAAAGGAGTTATAATGCTTTTCAAGAAGTTTAGGTCTTTGCTCTTCTTGTTTTGCTTTCTTTAGTTTGATCTTCTTTGTTCACTTGAAAATAAGAGCTATGGACACTAACTCGTTAATAGATTAGTAAATCAAAAAATTGAAACTAATATCTAGAAACCAAACTTAGCATCTTCTTTAATAACTTTTGCATTGGTTTCATCAATTATGCCAAGTTTGGGATGGACCTCCTTATGAAATTAATTTGGCTGTTGAAGGATTGAAGTGCTTTTACATTTTTAGGGATGGGCACCTGTTTAATAGTTTCAATTCATTCCGGATCTATTTTCAACACTGTCTTTCGAGATGACATGCCCCAGAAGCTTACCATCATCAACCCCGAAAACTGACTTGGATGGATTTAGGGAAATACCATACTTTCTACATTTTTCAAATACTTGCTTGAGGTGACCTATGTGACTCAATCTTTCTTTGGAAAAAACCGTTAGGTCATCCTGGTAAATCTCAATGATTTTCCCAATTAATTACTTGAATGCATAGTCCATGGCCCTTTGAAAGGTGGCACCAGCATTCAGCAAACCAAAAGGCATTCTTAAATACTCAAAGGTACCCAAGGGGGTAGTGAAAGTAGTTTTATGCCTATCTTTCTTCTGAATTACAACTTGATTATAACCGGAAAATCCATCTAGGAACGACATCATTTGGGATCTTGTTATTCTTTGCAGCAAGGTTTCCATGTTGGGCAGTGGATAATTATCTTTTTGGCATGATGTATTGAGATTTCAGAAATCTATACATATCCTTATTTGACCATTCTTTTTTCGAGCCACGACTAAGTTGGAACACCAAGATGAATACCTTGTAGGCACAATGATCCCAGCAGTCAACATCTTTTCAAGTTCCTTCTTGACCAAAGCGCCAACTTAGGATTCATTTTCCTAAGTTTCTGCCGAAAAGGCTTTACCTCTTTGACTTCTTGTTTTAAGGGTATAGTGTGTTTGAAAACATCTTCCCGATATGCTTTAAGCTCATCATATGTAAACGCGGACACATCTCTATACTCCCTAACAAGATTTATTAGGTCTTTTCTTTCTTTTTCATTTGTGCCTTTTCCTATTTTAATTAGCCTGGGGTTTTTATCATCCCCAATGTTTACTTCTATGTAATCCCTAGGATTTGAAGTGTCTTTCTTGACCTTGTGTCGATCCTGTCTATCAAATATTTGTTCTGAGGATATGAAACCACAAGGTACTGGGTTATCAAACTGATTGCCTTCTCCCTGATACTCTTTACCCTCTTCCTGGAAATTTACTTCAAAATTGGAGAACTCTTCAACATTGTGAATGAATCTTAGGATTTGTTCATCATTCTGGAATATTTGCCAATGCTCCATGTTATCTAGAACTGATGGTCTAAAATTAATCTCTAGTGTTCCGCTACCATTTAACAGTTCCTCTGAGGGCTCTAGGGCTGCAGCTGCAACTGCTAACTTATCCGCCATGCTATTCAGATCTCTAGGGATCGCAATAAGATTCAAGGCATCGAAAAAATTCCAAGGTATCTCAGACAACATTTCTATACCTTTTTAACCTTTTACACTTGCATGCATACTTATTTTTTACTTGGAGGATTACTAAGTCTGAGTCGCCTTTTATACTTAACATTTTTAACCCCATATCCTTGGCAATCTCTAAACCAAGTAAAAGTGCCTCATACTCAGCCACATTGTTAGTTGCTTCAAATTCCAATCTGAAAGCGAAGCTGAAAATTTTCCCGCTTGGTCAGGTTATAACAATGCCTGCCCCTTTTCCTGCTCTAGAATGTGCCCCGTCAAAATTCATTTTCCAGATTTCGTCAATCTTTTCATTTTTTATCTTTTCTTTAACCAGAGCTAGGAAAGTGGAACAAATATCATAATTCCCCATGTGATCTGTGTTGTAGACGTATTCATTAGAAGGATGTTTGGGGTTTTCTACATGATATCTCCTTTCCTTTTCATTGTGCAACTTGACAAGTGAATCTTCTGACGCAGGTACTGTAGCAAAGTCCAATCCATTTGTATGCAGCCTCCCAAATCGACCGCCCATTTTCTTGACAACAGCATACCCCATTTGTCAGGAACATCTATAACAAGAATATCCATAGTCAGATGGATGTCAGGGTACTTTGCTAGCTTTGCTGGTATGTTTAGGATGATGCCAACCACATCTACTTCTCTTGAGTCCACGACATAGACATTCTGGTATGGTCTAGTTATTTTTAGATTCATTTGCTCCATAACCTTTCTAGTCATTATGTTCGAAGAGGACCCTGAATCTAGCATACAATTGTGTACTAGAAGGTTATTCATCAATAACGATATGTAGAACGGAGGATGGTCTTCTTTGCTTGGATCCTTCGTATGTAGGACAACTGGGGGATCATCCACCACTTTATTATCACTAGGGAGGGCTTTTTCTTTGGGCTTCTCAACTGGTCTTTCTAGAGGAGAATCTATGATTCTCATCAGATTTTCCTTTTGATGGGGCATTTTGAGAACTTGAGTCACAGGAACTAACATTTTACCACTTCCAAACCAATTACCCAAATCAACATTTATATCATTGGTATCAGATCAATTTATTACCTTTGGCACATATTATTGGGTTCTTGATGGTCCAACTTTCTCCTTTCTTTGATAGGTAGTTCCTTTGAATCTAGCGTTAGCCATTTCTTTGATCTGCTCAGGTGGGGGCCTCACACCTAAGTACTTGGAAATGTTGTCTTTTTCTTGACTATAATCCCGAGCTTGTTTCCAGTGTTCTTTTTCAATGGTGAATTTGTCCTACATCATTTATGCTTTTAGGGTCGCTTGAAAATTTGTCATTATTGCTAACTTCAGGGAATCCATGCTCCTTGGTATGATATGCTTGGTAGCAAGTGGTTTCTTCATGAAGTGCATCACAAGGTCTGCAGTAAGGGGGAACTTCTTCAACCATATTAGCTGACTCTAGTTGATGAAGGGGCCTATTATCTTAATGATGAATTTTCTTTTGACCCCAACTTCCCTTATGTGGAAAATTCTTTTGGTTGGATGTTTTTCTCTCCATGTTTATCACTCTGTTTTGCATTATTTTCAATTGATCAACATAATTAGCCTCCATGGCTTCCATTTTCTCAGTTAAGTCTCTGATCTTTTTATCATGAGCATCATGGCTAGGTGCCTTATCTTTTGATTCATGTGGCTTGGTGAGAGCCCTCGTGAATCCAGGAATATTTGATTTTCCTGATGATTGCATATTTAGATCAATTTTAATAGCTAGCTCTTGAGCCTTTTTTAGAGTGTCAGGTTCTTTATCCCTTAACTGGTATCTCATTTCCCCACTAAGGGATTCCGTATAATAGACAAGGATGGATTTATCTGGTGGTTTGAAATTAACATGAATACTTGCCACCAAATCTTTGAACTTCTTGTTAAACTCTTCCATAGTTTCATTTTCATTTCTCTTTATGGTATGGAGAGCAACTAATTGATGGCGAGGTTCTTTCTGAACTCCCCACCTTGCCTCGAACCCTTTCAAGAAATCATCATAGGATGTATAGGAGTTATCATCAAGGCCAAGGTACCATTCACATGCATCTTCTTCTAAGGACAGAGCAAACAACTTCATATAGACATCATCATGTGTTTGAGTGGGGTTTCTAACCCAACTGAGGAAACACTCTGAAATTTTTCCTAGATGGACTTCAGCACTGATAGCATTGTTCCCTTGGAATGTCGGGAGCTTCTCGATAGCCTTGTCAGGTAGAGTGTGTGGTTGACCTGCTATATGAGTGAAGTCAAGGGGTTTAAAGTAGGCATCACTTGTAGCCATGTTATTAATTTCACTATTTTCTTTAAAAAGGAAATGGATGTCTGAGAGAGACCTGGATCCTAGATTTTCAAGGATCCTTTGAGAAGTTAGCGTACTTGTCCTCCTTCGATAAACCTTTTGGGGATCAGGAATGAAATCAAGTAAGCCGATAGGGTTTCTTCTTGTGGAATACCTTGATTGGTTTATGGACAGTGGAGTCGTCAAATGGACTGATTTCAAACTTTAGAGTTGTTGGACCAGGTCAATCGAAAAGGTAAAAAAACAAAAAGAAACTAAAGGTAAGTCGAACTCCAGGAATAAAAAGATTTATCCCTGGCAAAGGCGCCAAAATGTTGCCGCCTCTTACGCACCTGGGGTTAACGCAACAAAAATCTTCAAGCTTCTAGGTCCGTCCTCGGGGACAAGTCTGATTCAAGTATTGTCACTTGATCTTGACTCCTCCGTTTAGGCTTAACTCCTAACGAAGCCAAGGAGGGTGGACCCTGTTAATGTTACTAAGGCTTTAGATACTTAGTTCTTCTGGATGAGAGATGTTACTGAGGAGTTAAAACATTTGATCAAGACTATTGCAAAATAAAGATAATTACGCAGCATATATGAATATAAGTATCACAACAAGATATTATTTAAAAGTAAATAACCAAAATCAGAGACCAGTGTCGTGGAGTCAAATTAAATGCTGCTGTGAAAGTAAATGTTTTGCAATTGTGTTCTTGGTAAATTTTAGGAATTATTAGGATGAGTTGATTAGAGGGGAAAATGGAAGCTCCCGATATACCGTGAGGTACAGGGAGTAATGTCCGGAAATTGGGCAAAGGTGGTTCCTCACAAAGACGTGTGGGCTGGAGCGGAGTCTCCTGGGCGTGTTCAACACTACACCAACAAGGATGTAGTCTAACGGTGCCCTAAGGTCGCTCTCCAGTTGTTCCCGCTTCACTTGAGAAATTTCCCCACGCGTTTACACAATGTTTGAGTGCCAGATTTTCACTATCTTGAGGGTTCTTAATTTTATTAATGTGAGTAATTATTAAATGTTTGAGAATTAATGAGTTGTTGCACTCTTTTCTGGTTTCCCTGGGACCAGTGTCCGCAAGGGAAAGAGCATACTTCGAGAAACAACAGAATATTCATTCAAATTTTTAGTGCTTGCAGTATATGAAATTAAATCAATAACTTACATAAAACAAATAAACCTGCCAAATCTATGTGTCACTTTCTGATCAACCTCCACTAATCGGCGATGCCTTTGGGTGGAGGTGAGAGCATACTTTGTGGCAACGAGATTGGCTCTATTTAATGAAAAGAATACAAAAATTAACTATCTAATCAAAGTATACACCCTGCACAAAATGTTAGAAAAATTCACGCCACAAAAAGAACACACGAATACCCCCAGGGGGGATGGGATGTGGGCGCTGTGTAGCCCACTTGCTCTCGTTTAATATTTTTACAATGCTTGCTGAAAGAAGTGCCTCTTAGTCCTTTTAAATTAGGATCTAAGGGCTTACAATTTACATAATGAAGTATTGGTGAAATAAGGTCCTCGGGAAGTGTTTTTGGCACTTCCTGGCAAAAATTGGCCAGAGTTTTCCTTCTCTTTTTTGCTGGACCTGCTAAAAACAGCAAGCTAACAACGCAGAAATCAGTGGGTTAATCAAATAAAATACAAAAAAAAATTAAGATTTTATAATTGGAAAATTTTCAGGAAAAATTCCTACTTCAAGTATAAAGAATTTCGTGCTTAGATCTAGTTTAAAAATAAACTTTGAAAGCAGTTTAGATCTAATATTTGTATGCTTAATGACAGGAAGCTATTGATATGTAGATGCAGATCTAACTTTCATTAAGCAAAAATAACTAAGTGACAAAGAAAATTTAAGATTTATAATGTAGAAGGAGCACAAAACCTGCTTTGATATTGAAAGATTAAAGAACCCAATATGCCTACAGCCCAACGATAATTAGTCCAAGGTAATCAATCATCTAAGGTGGATGAGGATGCAACTAAGCTCCTTTCTCCTTCCTTAGACTTTGTCCTGCACTGTCACAAACACTTGCAAAAAAGAGGGATTAAATCTAGAATACACAATTAATAGAGATTTGAAGGGCATTAGTACAATTGAATACACTAGTTGCTTCACTATCTCTAACTAATCAAGCATTTATAAGCAAATCAAAACGATGAATGCTTACACTATTGGTACAAAGGCCATCTAAGCTCGAAATTAATAGAATATTTTTGCAAAATGACGAGTGACTGGTAAGATATCACCTCAGAATTTCAACAAAACATACATCCAATGAGACAGCTGCACAGCATATGGCCTCCAAAGCCTTTCAACTTTATTTCGATTAAACAAATTACAAGAGCTGAGGTTCAATGCTCAGATCCTTTACAATGGAGCCAAGCTCCTCAATATATAGCACACAATGAACAATCTAGGGCGCAAAACCCTAAGGGGGGCAGCCTCCTAGATTGTAGAGCAAGCTAGCTCAAAGCCAATGGAGCTGTGCCTCCTCACTTGGAAAAATCGACCCAAAAAAGGAAAGCAGCCGTGAGGATGAAAGCAACTCATGCGTGAAGATGGAGAGGGAGTGATGTTTCCTTGCTGCGTTGGAAAAGATGGTTGAGATGGTCGCTTTGAAAAGAAGTTAAACCATGTGGGTGGTGCCACCTCATAATGAGGTAGGCGCCCACCCATCTTATCTTCAATCTATGCTTTTCTCTTGAGTATGTGGGTTTTTCAGGTGTTCTCCCAAAGTGCAAGGGTTTTTGTTGGTTTCACTTTCACTCTGCAGGTTGCCAAAGGAGTTTAGCTTTACAAAATCGAGAAACAGAGAGTTTTTGCTTCTTCCATCAAGCATTCAAACAAGTTTTCATTTGGTTACTGGTTACTAGATCTACCTCTCTAAGCTGTGGAAACCCAAACTTCTATTTCTCTCCAAGCCTAGAGCCTTGTCAAGCTTACTTTTGCTTGTGGTTTGCCTTGACCTTGCTTTCTCTTTGCTCTCGTCCAATCTCTCTCTTCCCCTTAGGTCCATCTTCTAGTCTCCCTTTCGTTTTTCTTCCCTAGACTTTTGCCCTAGATCTATCTTTCCTCTCCTCGCTTTCTTCTTGCCTTAGTTCTTCTCCTATCTCCTTGCTTCGTTTTGCCTCCATCCTTGTTCTCTTCCCTTAGCTCCTCTCGTCTCCCCTCTCTTTCCTCTCCTCCTTCCTCTCGTCCAAGTCCCTTTGAGTCCTCTCGTTCAAACCCTCCATTCGTCTCTCCTTCCTCCAACTCCTCTCATCTTGCTTTCCCATCCTCCCTTTCGTCCACCTTCCAAAAGACACAAACAAAAAACAAATCATAAACTTGTTAGTGTTAGAGTTAGTTCATAACTTTAGACTTTGCATTTTCAATAGTTAAGTCTCATTTTAAAGCCCTAAGTTTTGCATTCATTTGTTAAAGACTCTAGTTCATTTTCTTAGTTTAGATCTCATTTGAAAGTGTTTAAAGTTTGCATTTAGGATTTGGCATATAGATTAGATCTTAGATTGCACTTAGTTTCAAAGATTTTATTGTTATTTCATTAACATCTAATGGGTGCCTTGTTGAAGTTGGGTTAAGCTTGTGTAGGTACTTTGAAGGAGAAGAAAGATTTGCGAAAACAAGACTCAAAGAAGATCGAGATTATAACCCAAGGAGAAGACTTGAACCAATAAGAGAAATTATATACACTCTCCTTTGTAAAAGCCATTAAGGGCTTCTAAGTATTGTTTCCATAGTTGTTTTATTTCTCTCAAAAGACCTTTCAAGGGTTAAATTCCCAAGGCATCTGTAATCAATTAATAAAAAGGCTAGGTGGGATAAGGCCTCCCACACTTTGGTTGCTTCTTCCCCATTTGGGGAAGAGTGTTTTGGTGCATTTCTTTAGCTTAGATTTTGTTTCAAACTTGTTTAGATATAAATTTCATTATCATACTTAGAATAATTCTCTTCCAAGTTTTGCCTTGAGAAAGTAGCTTGGGATTTGATCCCAAGTGCCACGTAATTTTGTGGCTACTTCTCTTTCCCCATTAGCATCCTTGCGGACATGCAGCTAGCTGGAAGGTTTTCGGGACTAGTGGTTCAAGTGGTCACCTTGTTCCAAGGTTGATCCCACCTTGTTTATTTATTTCTTGGTTTGTTGCTCAATTTGGCCTTGTCTTTTCTCTCCCATTTGTTTTTCCTTTCATTGCTTCTTTACTTTGGAAAATGTGCTTTTTCTTTGCACACAATCTGCCTCTATTTTTTAACAAAGAACAAAGCCTCTTGAACTTGCAATAACCCAAGTCAAGAGCACTCTCTGTCGGAGAGCATATTAATATTGCATCTTCCTTGCATTAGGCATATAGAATAGCTAAGTCTCTTGAACCTTGTCATAAGACAAAGTCAAGAGCACTCTCTGTCGGAGAGCTGAACTATGTGCTTTAATAATAATAAAAATTCCAACTCACATCCCCTTAATAAATTTATCTTGGTTGCTATCCGACACCCGTATGCTCTGCCAACCTGAAAAGGTTGGGCTAGTACTCAGAAAGGTGTTGGATTTGATAATTTCCGATAACATAATAAAAATTTTCACCCCCACAACCAACGAACTGACGTTGCTTTTTTAAGACATACTCAGGTAGTGGGAAAAGTTCCTAAACCTGGTGGGGCCGGAAATTACCGCTGTCTAGACATCGGAGTGGTTAATTCTTTAGACACCTACTCTTTGAAATCTGGGCGGTCCGTCTTACCATCGGAGGGGAAGCCACTGAAAGTATACCTTTCCGGACGACTTGCTTACCTTGTTGTTTTTAGCCTAATAATCAAGACCATTAAAACTTTTAATTTACCAAGATAATTTGCATAACGATCTCACGAACAGCTACTATTGAGACTTGCATTTCAGCATCCCCAAGCACTACACTTGTTTGACTCCATTTTGGCACTGGTCATTTTATATTTATGCTTTAATTAAGTTGGGCCATTTGTCCATTGGATTTTATATTTGGAACTTATCTATCTGTGGATACTTCTTATTTTCACAAAGTCTTTCATATACTGTTTCGCAACGTGGATTTCATTTTACCTTGTGTTTCATTTAAAGTAAATTTGTGATCTTTCATCTTTAAAACTCCTAAACAACATCCATCCGCATCACCATACACTAAAAACATTAAAACACATTGAGCCATAGTAAACTCTTTGTAGGGACAACCCTCCTTGGCTTCGTTAGGAGTTAGCCTAAACGGAGGAGTTGGGATTCACGTGACAGTACCTGTCTCATTGCTTGCCCCCAAGGCCACACTTTCCCCACTTGTAGTGAGGGAACAACTTTCGAAATATTTCTGCTGCTGGTGTGCATCTCGGCGGACAACACCCCCCAATCTGAGAGAAAAATACATCAAATGACATCCTGCTGACTGTGTGGACCCCACCGACTACTGCAAACTGATCTGGAAGGAGTGGGATATACCATAGATGACCTCAAAGCAGACCTCGTGCCAAAGCCTTGCCTCAATTGCCCAAATCGAATTCCTTTATGACCTTTTTATTCCATTTTTTATACTCTTGAAAAACCCTGAAACTGCCCATAATTGATTGTCAGGGGCCTGCGTTGTCAAACTGACTGTTCCATCATGTTCGAAAAGGAGTATAATATGGTAATAACAAGTGGTTGGACCACCCCCTTCCCCTGTAGCGCCCTAGGCAACGACTGGCCTCCAATGATCTGGCTGGACAGGCCACACCAACATGGCCAAACTGGTCAACAGGTGGAAAACTGCTCATAACATGCCTGGGAGTGCCTGAAACTGCTCATAACATGCCTGGGAGTGCCTGAAACTGATAGATAAGTGTCTCAATGGATCCATAAGGCTCAAATCCACTAGAGATGAGTACTCATACACCTCCTGATAACCTGTAGGATCATCTGTAGGGTCCACCATGCCCGGACAAGTAAAAATATGATGATCTGGGAATAATAATAATCATGAAAAACTGCATCAATCATCATCTGAAGCTTGTGCCCATCATATGGAATCATCAAAAAGGTATATAGAAGACCATAGATCAACATCATGCATAAGGTGGTCAATCTCATCACGGATCCCAAGGTTGACCTTGGTCAAACTGATCAAAATATAACCCTGGCTAAGAAGCTATGCTGTTGCAAGTGCAAATAGTTAAGACATGCTCTCTAGATCATTTTCATGGCAAGACTCTAAAGTATTAAGCATCATTTCACTGGCAGTTAATAAATAGTAATAGGTTAGTTAAATAATTTACTTCCAAAAAGAATCTCAAGAATATACTTGTTTGTAAACACGATCAGATTGCTAGCGAAGGGTGAAGGCTAAATGCACAAGGCTGGGCTGACGGGATGAGTTGACCGACTTGACATTGTAATACTTTGGATGAGGGACATGGTGTTATACACTTAAGTAATAAGCATGTGTTGGACAAGGAGTACACAGGGAATGGTTGTGTCTCACAAATGGATGAGTTGTTCAGAGAAGTGCTTATTCAACTTTGGCAGAAATTGCCTACTACTAGAACTGCCATGAACTAGGTGTCAGGATAACCGTAACTTGAGGTTCTAGGGGACAGTTAGAATTAGCTGTCCCTTGCTCCATCTCATATCATAGCCTGCAGTCTCAATGAGGAAAGTTTCACATAAGGTCAACAGTATTTAGATTTGGCATACATTTAACCACTGCTTTTTAGGACCTTTTCATTTTATTGAATTTCATGGCCAACAATCATTAGATTTAACATACATTTATCCATTGTTTTTTTGGCCTGATATGACCCCTTTGGGATTTCACATGTGCTTATAATCATAGCTAATCGCAGCTTACATCCAGGGTGCATTTACATTTAATAGCATTTGAATTTCACTTCAATTTCATAGCCCTTTTCATTGGGATGTGTTACTAGCTATTTTGTACAATAGTTGAATTTCTTGTGAACCGCTAGTTTCATGACCATGTTCCATGTTCATCATCAGTGTTCAGAAGTTCAGAAGTCACTTTTCAGGGCAATTTTGCCCTATTTGTAATAAATGCATGTTCATACCCCCATGGGGAAATTGTAAAAAGTTGGTCTAAACGGGGTCCTTTTATAAAAGACTCGGCTATCCTTAGGTTTAATTGTCAGGGGGATACTCTAGAGTGTTTTTTTCTTAGGAATTATGCATTGCGTTTCAGTCGTGTATAATTCCTGAGTTTTTCACTCACACCTCCAAAGCTGGAGTATTTACCATGGTGGTCAAAACTTAAGGTGGTTATTAGAGTCTTGTGTCTAGGATTTTTTACGTGTTATCCATCTCGATTGAGTTGTCTGAACATGCACTAGGTCCCCTAGGAGTTTTGTTTCATTCCGACGAAAATAATTTTTTCCGTAATTTAGATTATTTTTTAATGGTTTAAATGGAATTTTTCAAAATGTAATAAAAACTTCATCTGGAGGCGGAATTTGGCGTGGGGAGGCTAGTTTTGACGCTCAGAGCGTCCTCTTTATCCTAGAGCCCACTTTTTTCAGGTTCAGGGTGATTACGTCACCTTTGGAGGAAGTTTTGGCTTAAAAAGCTACAAACTGGCATTTAATGGTTAAAAAAGGAGAAAATGCACAGTGACAAAAAGTCAAAATAAGTAAAAAATGATTAAAATAATCATTGGAAAAGCATGGATTAATTTTTAGGAGGTGTACGACCACATTTGAATATTGAAGCACATGCCATATTTTACTTTGGATAAGCGAATTGAATTTTTAAAATGAGGAGGGTGTGAGCTTCCTTCACGTGGGCCTCCCTCATGTGGAATGGATCACGAGTAAGGTGGGCGTTCATTCCTATGAGGAGGGTGTGGGTTCCAATGGAGAGGGGCTCCACCTCATCCCCCTCCAAGCTACCAAACTAAAGCGCTAAACCTCCACGCATTGCTCAATCAATCACACCATCCTCACGTAAAGGATTCACTCAACCGCTTGGCAGATCGTGGTTTGATGTTTGATGTTTCCAAGAGCTTGTGGTGGGTGCTTTACTTAGGTGGAGGCCACATCATCCCACTCTCACCTTCCAAGCTCGAGTTTAGCCATGAATCATGGCACAAACCTCTCTAAAGTTGGTGAATGTGACCTCCTTGGGCTTCTCTTCATGCTAGTTCGAATTGGTTCACTTGCTCTCTCTTTTTGTATAAATAAGGCTCCTTGCCTCACCATTTGGGGTGGAAAATTGGTGCAAGGAACCTCTGTTGTAAATTTTGTTGAATGCTTGTTGCTATTTGGCATGCAAGCTGGAATAAAGTGAAGACTTTGGAGGTCTAATGGTGCAATTTCTCTTGGCATGTATATAAAATGAGGTGATATCTCTCTGTTTTACTCTCTTTTTGCAATATCATTGATTAATCCTAGCTTAGAAGGTTAATATTAATCCATAGGGTAAGCATTTGTAGGATCAATTTGCTTATTTATGTTTTTTATTTGAAGTCAAAGAGTAGCCAAAAGTAGTCAGTTATACTTAGGCTCTCCAAAATTTCTTTTATTGAATATACTGGATTTGATCATGGTTTGCTCTTAGTGGTGAAATGTTGCAGGTGTTACCAGAAGGCAAAGTAGGAATTGGAGTTCAGTTGCTTCCAACCCTCTCTGCTACCCCTAATGCTAATGGTTTTGTGTTGTAGGATCCTACAGAGTGGTTCTTTTGTTCAAGCTTGGGCTTGAAGCTCCTTCTCCTTTCACCTTTCTAAATTTAAGATCAATCTTTTCCCTTTTTGTTGGTTACATAAGTGAATATCTATTTCAAAAGTTTCAATCTTTATGCATTCGCTCCACTTAGCTAATAGGTTGCAAGCTTCAAGTTTCACCTTCTTCCACCTATTCGCTTTCTTGCATGCAAGTAGTTCAAGGTTTCAAGTTCACATTTTTGGTTGATCTACTTTGTTTGTATCTAGATATTAGTTTCATTTAAAAGTATTATCTTTCTACATCTAGTTTGTATTTACTTGTTTATAAACTAACCATACTAATCTTCTAATCATTTTCATATTTGTTAGCTCTTACTTTCAGGAAAACAAGAAGGTCAAACCAAGGAAGCCCAAAGGCTAAAGCGAAACCAAGAAGAGCAAAGCAAACCTTAAAGGCACATAAAAATTCTTCCTCCCCTCTTCTTCATTCCCACTTCTATCCTTGTGCCTTCAAGGGGATTAACATCAAATACATTGTACAAAATTAATAAAGTGCAAGTGGGATAAAGGCTCCCACACCCTACTTTCCCCATTTGGGGGAAGCTTGTATTGTCCCTTTTTGCACTTCATTTGCTTTATACCTGCACAAGTAGAAAATGTTAGATTAGTTTCATTTGATAGTTTGCTAGATTTCAATTTGATACCTTAGTTTGATTTGTTGTTTCAAGTTTTTACTTAGTTTCAAATTTGATATAAATTGTTAAAAAAGAACCTAAAATCTCTTGAATTTCACTGAAAAGTGGATCAAGAGTGCTCTTTGTCGGAGAGTTCATTTTCTGTTTTAATTTTATTTGCCAACTCCCTTGCTCTCTCGAGTATGGTCTCAAGACCTGAAAGATATTCTTGGGTTTATTTTAGTCATATCTTTTTTACAATAAATCTCTTGAATCTCATTTTTATCGGATCAAGAGTGCTCTCCGTCGGAGAGTTTCTTACAATGGTTCTTGTTTCAAACACATAATAAAATTGGAATTTACCATTTGGTATACTGCGTATGTTCTACCCATTCCTGGGATACTTAGAAACAGTATAGACTTCTTAATTTTTCACATTTAATCCAATTTCAACCATAATAAAACACTCTCCCGCAAAACCAACGAAAATCTGGCATTGATCGTCAATATTCGAAAGTGGGCAAATTCTGCCTGAGGAAGTTGGAACCACTGTACTCAGATCTCAGGGGCACCGTTAGACTATATCCCTGGTTGGTGTAGTGTTGAACACGCTCTTGAGACTTTGGCAACCAACATGTCCTCGTACGGAGCCACTTAGAATATTTTCTGGACATATCTCTTGTACCTTAGGGTATATCTTGGAGATTCCCTTTCCCTTTTAATAATCAACTCATCCCCAAAATTTACGATAAAATATACAAAGAGTATTTGCAAAACATTCTCAAGCACACCAAGAACAGTTGTATTCAACATCCCAAAGCACTCAAAAGGCATTGACTCCATAAGGTATTGGTCCTTCATTTATTTGCTTATCATCTATCTTGAACAATTTGCTTTACTTGTTAAATCATATTTTGCTGTGGATGCTTCATATTTGAATTGTTAATTTATCAAGTGGTTGTGTATCTTACCTTTTTGCAAATATATCTTTGGAATATATAATTTGTTATTGTAAATCTTGAGAAAACTCCTAAAAAACACCCATCTGCATCACATCCCTGAAAAAACATTTAAAACACAAGAGCCTTAGAAACTCTTTGTAGGGTCTACCCCCCTTGGCTTCGTTAGGAGTTTGCCTAAACGGAGGAGTCGGGATCAGGTGACAACACATGACTCTTTTCTTTCCCCCAAGGCCACACCTTTCCCACTTGGGGAACAACTTTCAAAATATTTCTGCTGCTGGTGTGCACATTCGGCGGGCAACAGGCTGTACAAGATATAACAATAATTTCCATATGTAGTACAATTTCGCTTCAGGTTTTAGCTAGCACAACTCAAGCAACTAGGGGGACTTCCACAAATCTAAACCACACATTAGGGAAACCGACTACAATGATAAAGGCATAAAATCCAACTTACCAAGGGCAAGTTTTGTTTCCAACTTAGAGCCGAGACACAAAATAAACATGGATGCAAGTCCAACACAGAGGCAGAAGCGGGGAAGATCCTCCATATCACAAGTCGAGGTGTAAGTCAGGGTGAAGATCAATATATGGGGAAATGACAAATGGATGGATGGAGACAAGTGAAGATGGTGCCTAAGTTAGCAAGTCAGGAAGACACTAACTGATCATGTTCACATTCATATGAAGGTAAAGACCAACAAGTATAAAACAAGAGTTTCCAAATGTCAGTAATACAATCAATACATATAATCCATAACAACCAATTTTATTTCAATTTTAATACACTGCCAGATCATAATTACTTTATACCAAGTCAATGCTATCAAAATGACCTAAACAACAAGGTAATAACATCAATGCACATCATATATATACTTGGTCATCAATCAACATCTGTAAATCTGAACCAACTATAACCACTGAGAACACTACACTGCAACTATATGGAATAAAAGGTCATATCGGTCATCAAATCTAAGGTCTCAAGGCTCAACCTTGGCATAAGGTCTACTAAATGTTTGATACAAAGATGCTCTGATGTGTGAGTGATCATAAATAATGCTGCTCATCATAGCTGATCTCACTGAATAAGTGTAAAGGCAAAGCTCTGGAGAGTGTAGATATGTGCTCTGCTCACATGGTAGCCCAGCTACTATGTGTGTGATAACAATAGTGTTGAACACCGCTCTTGAGACTCCATTCCAACCCACAGGTCCTTGTACGAAGCCACCTAGATCACATTCCAGACATATTCCCTATACCACAAGGTATAGGGGGCATCCCTTCATCCCACAATAAATCAACCTCATCTTCTAAAATACATAATAAAATAAACCAAAGGCACTCGCACAACACCCATCTCAACATTTTTTAAGAAACAGACAGTGACTCCATTAGCACTGGTCTGTGAGCAATAGCAATATTTTACAAATATTTGTTTTTTATCTTACAAATATCTTTGCTTTATATCATACAAAGCTGCTGTTGTCATTTATTTTATATGCTGTCAATGTGCCATTGATTAAATTCGCTGAAAGACTTGGTTTAAATTTGTTTCAAATAAAAAAACTCCTAAAACAACATCCATTCTAATCACATCAAACTTAAACTTTAAAAAACCTTAGCAAACCTTTTTTTAAGTAGGGTCTACCCCCCTTGGTTTCGTTAGGAGTTTGCCTAAACGAAGGAGTCGGGATGAGGTGATAGCACCTGACTCTTTGCTTGCTGCCAAGGCCACACCGAGCAACTTCGAAATATTTCTGTTGCGCTGCCCCCCCATGTGTGCATCTCGACGGTAACATTTCTGGCGCCATTGCTGGGGACACTTTTTTTGTTCTTGGTTGACTTACCTTAGTTTTTCTTTTAGTTTTTTACCTTAAACTTTTTGATTGATTTTTAGCCCAATAAACTCTGAAATTAGACTTGATCCATCTAGCAACTCCACTGCCACGTAATTTACCAAGGTATTCAACTAGAAGAAATTCTGTAGGCTTGCTTCATTTCATTCTTGAACCTAAGAAGGTTTATTGGGGGAGATTAAACAAGCTCTCTTCTCGTAGGATCCTTGAGAAGCTAGGATCCGAATCTATTCCAGACATTCATTGTCTGTTTATAAAGGTCAGAAATAAATTTTTATCTGGCCACTAAACTTTTTTCCTTTTCTATAAAATGTCAAAGTAAAAAATAGATTTTTTGTGAGTATTCTTAATGCATATTTTTTATTCTCACATGGGGACTCCGCTGAAGGGATAAAACCCTTGTTTCTCATAAATTGTTGAGACTTGTTGTGTGTAGATGAGTCCATGCAACGTAGTAGAAAATCTTTAAAGCTAATTATCCGATTGTTCCACTGGAATGACTTGGTGTGAACATAGTGCATTATTATGGAGCAGTATCAAGAAGACATTTTCTCTCCATTTAACTTTAGAAACATCCCTGGCTTCCCACATCAAGAGTCTCATACAGATATAGATAATCATCTTCCCAGCTTTTGCGGAAGGCATGATTCACCCATCCTTCACATTACATCCTTTATCGAAGTCATAACCAAGTTCAATATATTACATGAAGATAATTGGATGCATATTTTTATATGTATGTTGGAGGAGGAGGCTGGAGATTGATTTTATGATCATCTTCCTAATAAGTGCATTACTTCTATGTCAAGTTTCTTTGGAATTTTTCTTGAGAAATGGCATGATGACAAGGGTGATATAGAAAGTTTCATCAATGAATCCCTTGCCTGTGCACCCTGGAAAGAGCATCATATGGAAACCCGTGTACAACCTGAAGATTTGATGAAGCTAGAGGAGCCCATAAATTCCACTATTGAGCATCACCTCCATGATGATCCTATTAATGAGATTCGTAGGGAACTTTTAAATGAAGACACGGTTGAAGACCCTCCTCATGTCATCATAACAAAGAACATTGAAGATCTTGAGCTATCCCTGGATTGTTTTAGTGAAGCTGATCACACATGTATGCCAAATTTAACTCATGAAGAAATCCATGATGAAATTTGGAGTGTGTATGATAACACTCCTCCTTGTTCTCCGCTTACTGATGAAGCTTTGGAAAATTTTGTTGCTTGTAAATTATTTAAAACCAAGCCTTTTGAAGATAATGGTTATGAACATGAGGATAGTTAGGGATATGATGAAATTCACGAAGACTCCCCCATATTTGACAAAGATGTAGACGATGACTATTGGACAAACATCGAAAAACCCATTTTTGATGTATCAAGAGAAGGGGGTGTGGATTTTGAAACCTTGGGACATTTGGACATTGAAGAAGAGCATGCTATTTGTTCATATGAGCAGTTAGAGCCGTGCATGAGTGTCATCAATGAAGACCTGAAGAAGCAATGCAGTGAAAAGTCAGAACAAACATAGTCAATTAAAAATCAGTCTCAGCCGTCATCTTCACTTGCAGAGATCCCTTATGATCTGGAGCAGTCTTAGGCTTACATAGAAAATTATCATCCGATAAGTCCATTTGAACAGTATGATGAAGTAGTTGATCTGCTTCTTCATCCTGACTTATATCTCAGTCCTATCCAATCTTGGATAGAAGAAGCCTACGGGAGGACTTACCATTTTGTGAGGCAGTTCAACAACATTTTACATAACTATGATCTTCCATCCAGCTTTCCCATCCAAAAATCTCACACAGGTTTGCATTTTTTAAATAATTTTTTCTTGCTTTGGAAGGTAACCAAATGCAAGGTCAGAAACTTTACAATTGATGAAATGTTAAGTTGGTTACATTGGATTTTTCACTTTACTTAACAATTTCATTATGTTATGCTTAGACTAGGAAAAATAAGCTCCTCAGAGTGAGCATTTGCTTTCTACATTTTGTTTTCAGTATTTTCCTTTATATACCTAGGAAGTTTGCTTAGTTTCATTTCCAAAATAAATACAGCTTGTGGTTCATTGGCTTTTTTATAAAACTTGTGCTACTGAAGGTTTTTCTTGTCAAAGTTGAGATGTTTTTACAGGTTATATAAAACTAGAGGTTCTGGGGTTCTCGTATCCTATCCTTGCCTGAAGGCCAGATCGAGCGCATGTCCCGCATTTGGAGCCAAATGTTACCAACTATTTTGTACCATAGTTGGACTTCTTGTGAGCCGCTAGTTTTATGAACATATCAAGTGTTCATCATCAGTGTTTAGAAGTTCAGAAGACTTTTTTAGGGCCAATTTTGGCCCCTTTTGTAATAATTGCATGTCTAGACCCCCATGGGGGAATTGTAATAAGTTGGTCTCAGCATGGTCATTTTGCAAATGACTTGGCCTACCTTAGGTTTGACTATCAAGGGGATACTCTAGAGTGTTTTTTCCTTAGGAATTATGCGTTGCGCTTTAGTGGCGTATAATTCCTGAGTTTTTCACTCACACCTCCAAAGCTGGAGTATTTACCAGTGAAGCACCACTCGCTGGTGACTCGCGAGTCTCCCCTAGCGAGCTCCCGAAACGAGTAACCGGCTGACGTTCGGCCAAGGACTCGGCCACTCTCCCACTCGCCGGAACCGGCAGGCACTCGGTGTACTCGGCCAAGGACCTGTGGAACTCATCAGCAGTGAGCAGGTGAAGGTGTGAAGGTGTAGTTCGGGCAGAGGTTCGTGCGACAGAGTTCAAGTTGAGTTGCTGCTCCTCATTCCGGCGCTGTGCAGTTCGAATGCGTGTGGTGCTCCTCATTCTGGCGCCGTGCAGTTTGAATGTGTGTGGTGCAGCTCGACGTCGGGCTGGCTCTTCTAGGTAAGGGTCGGCTCTTCCAGAAAGTGAAGCTCGACTTCGGGTCCTCGGGACCGTCCATATATTTTTTTTTGTTATATGTTATTGTTATACGTTTTTGTTATGTGTTATTGTTATATTTTTTTTTTTGTTAAATGTTATTAAAATTTATATATATTTTTGATGTATAATATATTATGCAGTTTATCTGTATTAAGTTGACCGCGTGAAAATAGGAGTAGAGCCTGTTGAATAGTCATCCAGTTGCTTACTTTGTTTACCATGCGAAAGTGGCATCATAGGAAAAGGTAGAGAAGCAGGCGTTGATCCACCCGTTGAAGAACAAGTTGATCCATATCCGGCGGTTAGAGATCGAGTTTACCCTGTTTTATAAATTGATTGATAAAGTAAAATAATTTGTTTCACGTCCAGTGCCAGGTGAAGTTCCAGATCGATTTGTGGATTTTCCGGTTCCATATTTATTTATAGTAATTTGTTAATCTGATTGACCAATTTGAAGTTGATCCGGACCCACCCGCAGCCTTTTAAGCAGCTAGAGCAAGGGGTAACAACGGAGAAAAGAAGCATAGGAGGCAAGAGCAAATAAATATTTATACCCGGCTACAGGGTAAGCAGCAACGATGGAAGTAGTTTGTCCGGTTCCAAGGCCAGTTATAGAGGCAGCGCCTTCGTTTTTATATATTATTATTTATTATATAGTTTTTTTATTTACAATATATTTTGTATGTTTATATTTTTTAATATTTTGTATTTTATTATATTTTTGTTATAAATTATTATTTTTTATTTATATTTTTTGTTATATATATTTTATTATATATTTTTTGTTATATTTTTTTATTATATATTTTTATTTTAAATTTAAATTTTAATTAATTTATGTTATTTTTTGGTTTATTATATAGTTTTTTATTTATAATATATTTTGTATGTTATATATATTTTTAATATTTTGAATTTTATTATATCTTTGTTATATAGTTATTTTTTTATTTATATTTTTTGCTATATATTTTTTTATTATATATTTTTTGTTATATATTTTAACCTGTTTTCTTCTCTTTTTTGTGTCCAAAATGCTTTTAACCTCTTTTTTTGCACAAAATGTACAATATTTTTATTTTTTTCCTATTTGCCGAGTCTTGCCGAGTCTGTCCTGAGTTTTTCCCGAGTCCACGAGTCACATGCCAGCCGAGTCTTTGCCGAGTCCGAGTCGTGCAACATTGGTATTTACCATGGTGGTTGAACCTAGGGAGGTTATTAAAGTCTATGTGTCTATGTATTTTTACATGCTAGCCATCAGTAATAAGTCGTATGGACATGCACTAGGTCCCCTAGGAGTTTGAGTCGATTCCGATAAAAATAAAATTTTTTTTTTTCTCTGTAAAATTAGACCATTTTTAATGGTTTAAATGGAAAAATTCAAAGTGTAATAAAAGCATGGTCTGGAGGCGGAATTTGGCGTGGGGATGCTGGTTTTCACGCTCAGAGCGTCCTCTTTAACCTAGGACCCACTTTTCCTAGGTTTCTGGTGGTTAAATTGTCATTTGTGGCATTTCTTCGTAAAGACATAACAAAACGACATTTAAATGCTAACTAAGTATGCTACAAATTGCACAAAAACATAAAGTTGAAAAATCCAAAAAAATGATAAAAAAAGGTATGGAAAAGGTGACATATGGTTTCTAAATGAAGGGCGACCCATATTATTGGATAAAAGCACATGTTAAAAGTCAAAAGTTAGGATAAGTGATAGCTTCAATCTAATAATGCGCCTTTCCTCTTCATGTGGGAGGACTTTCCATTCATGGAAGCTCGTGGAGGAATGGGTGATGGTTTCAAAGTGAGAGGGGCGCCGCTCTTGTGAGGTGGCTGCCACCTCTTCACATTACACTAACCAAGTGGTGGTTCCATCCTTTAATCGCTCCATTGATTTAGAGATGCGCCTCCCTCTCTCATACGCTACCCTCTTCTACCCTTTGGCTATGTAATGCAGGGCTTGCTCCATCATTGAGGATGGATGCAAGGAACCACTGCCTATATTGTAATGCTATTTGTTTTTCTTTCATATGAATAAAGTTGAGACTTTGGAGGTCAGTCTGATGGTGCTAGAGCTTTTGTGGTGAATGTTTTGCTTATAAACCGTGGTGATATCTATTTAGTTATTCTTCCTTTCATACAAGTGTTTACTATTTAGCTAAAGAAGATTATATGCTAATCCTTAGAATAGACATTTGAAGTTTCAAGTTGTTTATTTATGCAAAGTTATCTAAGATCTAAAAGTTGCATTTTGTAGTCAGTTATACTTGTGCACTTTTTATTTTATTTAACCTATCATACTAGATCTAATCACTTGTTTGAAGGTTGTCTTAGTTTTGCAGATCACCAAGCGTGGAGTAGAGATTAGAGCTCAACTGCATCTCATCTTTCTCTATCACTTTATAAATCTAATGCTCTATTGTATTGTAGGCGCTCAATTCTTTCAAATTTATTCAAGCTTGGGCTTGAGCATTCCTTCCTCCTTCAATTAAAATTTTTTCAATCAACCTTCTTTCCCTATTTTGTTAAGAAAAGCATTTAGAGTTGATTTCAAAGGTTTTATCTTTAAGTCTATTTGCTTCATTCATAGATCTAGGAGTTTCTTTTCGATAAATCATAAGATCTAGATCTAAGTTTTAGTATTTGAAATAAGTCAATTTTTTTCTATCATTTGCAAATACTAGATTGTGATATTATGTGCTTTTAGCTAACCAATACTAACTTATTAACAAGTTTTCTGTTCGCTAGTTTATTTGTTTTGTGTTACAAGAAAGCGAGGAGGAGAAGTTCCTTTGGAGCTTAAACTAAATTTTTCACTTTTTCTTCAATCCCTTGCTCTCCCCCCGCCTTCTAAAAGGCTTAAAGTCTCTTGAATCTCACTATTAGCGGATCAAGAGCGCTCTCTATCAGAGAGTTAATTCAATTGTAATAATCATTAATAAAAAGCAAGTGGGATTACAGCTCCCACACCCTTCTTTCCCCATTTGGGGGAAGCTCGTATTTTCTCATTTATTTTGCTTTTTACCTGCACAGAACTAGAAAAGTAGCATGTTAGAGTAGTCTTACTTATTTAAGTTTTTGTTTAAAAAAGTTTATCTTTGCATAGTTTAAGAGCTTGCTATTTTGCATAAATCCATCGAAAGCTTTCCACTTTGCATAGTTAGATAAAAAAGCATGCTAAATTAGTCTCATTTCAGTTTGAAAATTTTAATTGCCAAAGTTTTCTTTTCACAAGCGTAACTAGTTTCAAATTTTAATGTTTCATATCTTTCATATTTTTTGTTAAAAGCATCAAGATCTCTTGAATCTCGGCATTTGTGGATCAAGAGTGCTCTCTGTCAGAGAGTCTACTTTTTTCACTAACCCCCCTTGCTTTCCCGAGTACGGTCTTGGACTTGAAAGAGACTCTTGGGTAGAATTTAGATAATTTCAAGTTTGTTTTTACTTTATGTATATTTGCATTTACAATTTATGTTGAGCCTTAAGAGTCTTTAAAATCTCTTAAATCTCGCTTTTAGTGGATCAAGAGTGATCTCTGTCGGAGAGTCAATAAAATTGGAATTAACGTTTTGCAAACACCGTGTATGCTCTATCCATTGCAGGCTAGTCTGAGCTTTGGGATATAAAAAATGGTTGTTTCACTTATTAAATTTTCACATTTCAATTAATTCACTCATTAATAAAATCAAGTCCGCAAACCAACGAAAATCCGGCGTTGCCTCTATAGTGGGGAAATTTCGACTAAGGAAGCGGGAACAACTGTGAGGCGACCTCAGAGCACAGTTAGACTACACCCTTTTTGATGTAGTGTTGAACACCACTCTCGAGACTCCATTCTGACCCACACGTCCTTGTACGAAGCCACCTAGATCACATTCCGAACATATTCCTTGTACCGCAACGTATATCGGGAATCCCTTCATCCCACAATAAATCAACCTCATCTTCTAAAATACATAATAAAATAAACCAAGAGCACTCGCACAACAACCATCTCAACATTTTTTAAGAAACGGACAGTGACTTCATTAGCACTGGTCTGTGAGCAATAGCAATATTTTACAAATCTTTGTTTTTTATCTTACGAATATCTTTGCTTTATATCATACGAAGTTGTTGTTGTCATTTATTTTATATGCTGTGAATGTGCCATTGACTAAATTCGGCGAAAGACTTGGTTTAAATTTGTTTCAAATAAAAAAACTCCTAAAACAACATCCATTCTAATCACATCAAACTTAAACTTTAACAAACCTTAGCAAGCCCTTTTTTTTAGTAGGGTCCACCCCCCTTGGCTTCATTAGGAGTTTGCCTAAACGGAGGAGTCGGGATCAGGTGATAGCATTTGACTCTTTGCTTGTCGCCAAGGCCACACCGAGCAGCTTCGAAATATTTCTGAGCAGCTTCGAAAGATTTCTGTTGTGCTCCTCCCCATGTGTGCATTTCCGCGACAACAGTAAGCACAAGAGAAGCTAGTTCCCGATGTCACCATGGGATAGCTTCTTAACACTTTAGGTCAACTCCTAAGACTAAGGGGGAGTCCCTAGAATTTGGTGAATTATATCTGCAATTACTTAAACAATAGATAGTCACCTTTCCCAAGAAACCTCTCAGCAAAGATCAATGCTTTATGGAGTCAAAATAATGAAGTAATAATAACACTAAGTGAGAGGAAGGAGTTATAATACTTTTTCATGGATTCCAAGAAAGATAACTTCAATATGTTACTATTGTTACGAAGTTGCAGCAATCAAAACACTTCAGAAAATTGATAGAAATCAACCACCTTACCACATATAGTGTACCTTGTATAGTAGGGCAAGTGATTTACTTCCATAGGGTGAAGGGAAGCCCTAAATTAGATCTGAATGTACATAGCCAGATCTGGTTTATGCCCTAATCAACCCTCAAATAGATGGTGGACCCACTTGAAACTTTTTCTAATAGGTGTCCAACCCTAGGGGTCAACCTAGGCCTTAAATCCTTTCTTTTCAGGGCTTTAAAGCTTGCTAATTTGCTTGATGTATCTGTTGTATCTGTTATATCTGAAAAAATACCTCACAAATCATGGTGTATTTCTCAATCCAACCACAAAAAAAGGTGCCCTTGAAAATCCACCATACAACTACCTAGGGCACACTTTTGCAGTAGGGAAGAATTCCCAATTTCACGATATTTTTTGAGATATGAATTTTCTAAGTTTTAAAGTTTTTTCCAATTATTATATTTTTTTGGTATTTTTATAATATATAAACCAGAATTTTGATAAAAAAGAAGAGAAGGGGTTATAACTTTAGTCCTTGTTATCGGCTAAGTTGCACTTAGGTGATTTCAAGTGAGCCTGTGAAGATAGAACAAGTCTACTTGTTCATAATCAGAAGATCAAAAGTCCCAGCAGGCCACCTTGGCCCATTTTTTTTAATAAAATCACGTGTCCATTCCCTGCGGGGAAATTGTAAAAAATGTCATAGCATGATAGTTTTGTAAATGAATCGAATTTCCTAGGACTTGATTATTAGTCCGACTAGCCTAGAGTGTTTTTTTCCTTGTCAATTACATGTTGAATAAACAACATATAATTTTCGAGTTTTTCACTCATACCTCCAAAGTTGGGGTGGTTGGCATGATTTCTCGGTCTTAGGAGGTTATTAGAGTTCAAGTGTCAATGTATATTACCATGCTAGATATTAAATTGAGTCATATGGACATGTGCTAGGTCCCCCTAAGTTTTTTAATTTCCGAATAAAATATTTTTTTTTGTAAAACTAGACCATTTTTTAATGGCTTAAATGGAAAAATTCAAATTGTAATAAAAGTGTGGTCTGGAGGCGGATTTTGGTGTGAGGATGCTTGTTTTCACACTCAGAGCGTCCTATTTATCCTAAGACCCACTTTCTCCATGTTTCGGGTGACTACGTCGTCTCTAGGAGAGCATTATTCCTTAAAGATGCGACAAATTGGCAAATAAATGCTAAAAAAACACAATTTGTACCAAGGCAAAAAATAAAAAAATATAATAAAAAGGTCATTTGGCATGTGCCAAATGAGTTGGCATGCCATGTGACATGGAGGGCGACCTCTTCAAAGTGATGTACGACTTGGATGGAGGTCAAACTTGTGAGGTGGCATTGTTTTAATATTTAGTAGTGCACCTTCCCTCTACATCTTCACGTGAATGCTAGCATGGGCGACTTGCATTAAATGGGAGGAGATCCCAATGTGGAGGGGGCGCACGGCCGCGCACCTCTTGTGAGGTGGCGCCTCCCTCTTTACTCTCACTCCCACTTATTCCTAAATTAATGGGATATCAATCCCTCGAATCTCTAATCTTATTTGCTCTTCTCTCCTTGAGTTATTCACCCCTCATGTGCTCTCAAGTTTATAAAATCAAGCCTCCTCTCCTCCTTCGAGTTAGTTGGATTTGTGTTGAGAGAAGCTTGCTATTGTAATACTTTCTATTGTGTATTGTTGGAATAAAGTTGAAGCTTTGGAGGCTACATGGTGCCATGCTCTCATGTGAATGATCATTGTTTTATTAGCTTGAGGTAACATGTATCTTTAGATTCTTGTTCAATCATATTGTGAATTTGGCCTTGAAAGGATTGGTATCAATTGATAGGAAATGATCAAGTAATAAGCTTATTGCTAGTTTCTTTTAATCATGCATATATAGAAATCTAATGTAGCATTGTTTAATAAGTTTATTGACATGCTTTCTTGATTTCTTATGTGTTTATTACTGGATCTCACAATCTCTTTGGCAAGTTTCTAATTAGTTATAGGTTACAAAGCGTCGAAAAGTATTGGAGCAAGTTTGTTCTCTTATTCTCCAAGGATTCATCCAACATAGTCCACAAATTGTCACCGAAAGTCTCGTCAGTTGATCCATCCAACACTAAGCCTCCTTTCTACCTTTCTCTCTCTTCATAAGTTTAAAGAAAATCTCCTTGGTTACTGTTCTTCTCGGATCTATTTTTGTTGAAAAGAAATATTATACATAGATCTGATTTTGTATTTTGCTTAGATCTTAGTTTCCAAAAGTTTATATTCCGCACTAGATCTAGCATCTTTAAGCTTCCACATGCAAGTAATTTATCGAAAAATCTTAATGCTTGCTAGAGTAGCTTTATATTGGGTTTTAAAGTTTATTTAGCAATTTAAAAAGTGTTTCATTGGTTGCCCTCAAAAGTAAGCCAAGATCCTCAAAAGGACTAGTTATCACACAACTTATAGTTGTCCCTACTGGTATCCCATCCGAGATGGTAGAGGAGATGGACAACTAAAGAGGTGACCCAAGAGATGAGATGCCACGGTTCCCAATGCAAGCTGGGAGTCACGAAAACCGAGGCACTTTTCACTTTAGATCTAGACAGGATAAGACCAAGGGGAGACCCTATATAAACTAATCGACAAAAGACTAGCCAAAACAATGGTTCCTAAGGAAATGTGAAAGTTAAGTTACGGAAACCAATGCAAGCTTAGGTGGACCCAAGGGTTTAAGTATGTGGTTGAAGAGGTTTAAGAAGTGACAATTGATTCAACCAATGTATGAGTTGGGCCACCTAGGGGGATGAAAAACATAGATCTAATACCATTGAAATACACAAGTGGGACCCACATCCTTAAAATAGGGAGAATGGTCCAAGATGGGTCCTGTTATCACATCTATAGTAGCCAGGCTACCATACATTATTTTTCAGATTCCAGAGCACATTTCAGCCAGTTCCTTACTTTGAGATGATGAGATGAGCAACTATCTATGGATCACTATCAGATTTTGGACAGCATATGTATTCCCCATGTCACGACTGAGTCTCAGGACACTCAGAGAGATGACTGATGTAGCCATTATACCATTTATGCAGAGCAGTAAGTAGTGCCCAGAGTTACAGTAGCAGTTTCAGAGGACAGATGATGGTTCAGAGGATGAGCATTCAGGTATATGACTCAGGGGGTATATCATGGTGTTATGGTTCTATTGCTTTTATATTCATTCTTATGGCATGTCTTAGCACTTAGTGTCATGATCTGGCGATCATATAGATATGTGGACCCGGTTGATCTTATTATATATATATATATATATTCTACTGTACTTACTCAGACTTAGAAGTTCACTTCTCATACTCATTGGTTTCACCCTCCCTAGGGAGAATAGAGGTGATCATTCCACAATACCTTGGCTTGCTAGTGTTGGCTCCATTACACATTGTCTTCATCCATCCATTACCTACCTTTTAGATTATCACCCTGACTTACTACTTGACTTGTGGCATGGAGGATCTTTTCCCCACTGTAGCCTCTGTATTGGATGAGCTTCCCTGTTTATTGTGTCTCGGCTCTAAGTTGGTGACAAAAATTACCTCTGGTGAGTTGGATTGTAGGCCTAAATCATTTTGGTCGGTTGTCCCGATGTTTGGCATTGGCTCGAACTCCCCCTAGTCATTTGAGATGTTGTTGGCTAAAACTGAAAGCTCATGTACTACTTGTGGAAACTTCTAAATTTGCCCATGGAAACTAAAAAGGGCAAGAGTGATGAACTGCTGAAAAATACTCCTCGAAGAGTATAAGAAAGGTCCAAAAAGCAATGATTCTTAAAAGCTATATCTAAACAATTGCTGACCTTATATATGTATGAAAAACATGCCCTGGATGCAAGCTGCAACTAGTTGTGCTTATCAGCACACCTGAGATCCGAAGGGTTATATAGGGCAAAAAGGCCATGAAATGAAATTGAATGATCCTAATGAAGCTGGATCAACTTGATGTAGACATGAAGCCTAAGTTGAATAAGCACTCTCTAAACAACTTATCCATTTGTGAGACACCGCCATTCCCTGTGTTATTGCTCATTTAGTATATACTATGGTGTGTATTCCCTTTTCCATATCCAAAGTCTCACAATGTTAAGTCAGTCAGTCACCCTTTGGCCTAGCCAGTTTATTTTTAGCCTTCACCCTTTGGCCTAGCCAGTTTATTTTTAGCCTTCACCCTTCACTAGCAAATTGATCACAACTATGAAGTGAGTATGGTCTTGAAAGTCTAGTCTGAGTCATATAAATAATTAATGACAATATATATTTGGATTTAGATCGCCAGTAATGATTACTTTGTGTTGTAATTGCTATTTGAATGAGTTGTAGAGCATGCATTAACTTTTGACACTTTGCAGCAGCTTCAGATGGTACTCTGAGTTATATTGGTTCAATATTGACCTGGTCAAACCTAGTTTGACCAAGGTCAATCACAGGACATGAGATTATTGGACCTTATGATGATACAGGTAGATGATATATGGTCTATGTATATGTACATGATGGTTCTATGCATCAGATACAGGTTTATGATGATGATCTATGGTTTTCAGCATTATTTGATCATTTATAGATTATTATTATTTCACCTGTTCTGGTATATTGGGTATATTATCTGATCATGCAGAGAGCTATATGGTGTATGAGTACACATCTTGGATGGTTTTGGACCTTCTGAGTCCAATGAGACAGTCTATTTTCAGTTCCGGGCAGTTACAGTGATGATTTAGCCTCAGTAGGCTGTCCTAGTGTAGTTTTGGTCTGTCGAAGACCCTGTCAGAGCAGAGATGATTTTTATTTGGTTCACCTAGGGCGCTGATGATGGAGGGGGTGGTCCAGCCACTTGTTTTTACCATTATACCCCCCTTCCAGAGACACTGGTGCCCTCACCTTGACAGTGCAGGCACTCCAGGAGGCAGTTTGGGACAGGTACATGCTTCCCGAGGCAGTTTTGGATTGGTAGAAATGGCTACAGAGGAATTCTATTTGGGCTACTGAGGCAAAGTTTTGGCATGGGATGATCAGTGATGATGAGTGGGATGTCTTCTGCACCTTCTCCATCAGTTTTAGCTTCATCGGGGCCCACATCCATCACTTATGGCGCTTTCTGATGATTTTTGAGGTCTTTGGAGGCCTACGATTTGTCCATAGACGCACAATTTGGTATATTGATGACTATTTTGTTATTATTGTGCTATGGGGATTGACCAAGGGTGGATAAAATTACCCCTTGGACCCACCATAAGCTTATTTTTACATTTTGTCATCATGATTTGGTGGGATCCCCTCTCCTAGGGCGATTTTATCCACTTATTATTATATTTTATGGTTGATCCATGTATTTTATTGTTGAGCTCATCTCAACCATTGATTAGATCTTTTGATCTTTTAATCTTAGCCACTCATGTAAAAAGTGGTTAGGATTATGCTCTCTCCCCATCCTATTTAAGGAGGGAGCCTCTCATTGTAAAATCATCTAGAGAATTTTGGCTCTTGGCTCTTGGAATAAAATTTCTATCTTTTGGAGTACATGCTTGGGTTGGAGTGGATGTTGGTTGTTTTGATTGTAAATGCTTTTGTCCATTGCACTGGAGGATCTATTGTAGCTATCTTGCATATTTTCCATATCGTTTTACAGGTGGAGAAGACTTCTTCAACAAGTGCGAATTGGTGGGGAGGCTTGCCCTTCAAGCTTGGAGGAGGATGTTTTGGGTTAAACAGGGAGTGGTTTTGTCTTTGCACCAACTATTCTTTGCTTATCTCTTTCTTGCTTGTATCTACCTTCAACATGTTAAATTGATTGATGCTTTGCTCCTTGGTTTTGACAAGTTAGAGGGACACATATGTGGCTTGGAAAAATCGATTTGGCAAGAGGGCTTAAAAAATTCTCCATTCGATCTTTGGCAAAAGTAATCCTCATCTCAACTAGCATTCATCTCTTCATCCAGGTATGCTCCAAAGGTATGATCTTCTTCTTCCTTGAATCATCCATAATTTCTAGATCATAAAAACCCTAATTGATCAAAACCCTCATTTTTGTTTTTTTTTTAGATCTACTTAGATCTAGCCTTGCTTTTGAAGAGATATTAAAAACCCACCTCTATGGCATCCACCCCTAGTGGGATCTATAGTTTGGTGGTGATTGGGTTAAAATTGACACACTTTTCAAGGCAATAAAGCCCATTTGAGCCAAATCGCACTTCCTTGGAGAGGCTTGTTTGGTTAGATCTAGCACATGGGTAGGTGAGATCCCACTTGATTTGCAATCTACACACTTGATAACCTACCCCCAGACCTTTACTTTGGTGATTTCTACCTTGTGGGCATCATTCCACATTTTAAGGGATTAAAACCCCCTTTTGAACTACTTGGCATCTTAAGACTCAGATCTAGTAAGATCTAACCCTTGGATTGACTTGATTTTCTAGATCCACGTAGATCGGTGCATATGCTACTTGGATCTACAGTTTGGTGGCCATTGGACTTGATTTGGCCCACCTTATCCATCTTTTAGCCCTCCTTGAGCAAGGTCGCACTCTCTTGGGTGAGTGAGTTTGCCCACTTTGAGGATGTGGGTGGTTGAGATTTGTGTGGATTTGGAACGGGCATACCTTGAAACCTAGGTCTAGAGTATCATTTTGTGACGATCGGCCTTGGGGGTAGCATTCCTTGTTTTAAGGGATTGTGGTCCACTTGGGTCATTTCATGAAAACCTAGATCTAGCAAGATCCGACCATTCTATCTCAATTAGCCCACTTGACTTGACCTCTAGGTGTCCCGATCTACACTTTGACACACCTTTTGACTCCATTAGCCCATCCAACAAGGCACTAGTCCTCCTCAAAGCAAGTCGCACTCCTTGGGAATTGTGTCAAACCTTAGATCCGGTACATGGGTACTCCTAAATTCAACTTAGATCCATAGATCTACTCATTACATATCCTCTAATGCCAATTGCATCCCTTAACTTCACCTTGTGGGTCCACTTTAAGCCATTTCACATATCCCAAGAAAGTAGGACCCACTTGTGTAGCACATGGTACTATACCTTGTCATTATACCTAATTATGTGGCCTAAATCATACATTGGTTGAAACACTAACCATCTCTCAAACCACCTTCAACCATACTTTAACTTCTAGGTCCACTCAACCTTGCATTGGTTTCCGTAACTCATCATTTACTTATCCTTAGGAACCTTTGTTTGGGTCCAATCATCTGTGATTGGTTATAGGGTCTCCCCCTAGGTCTTGTTTCACCTTGATCTAAAGCGAAGAGTGCCTCGGTTGACGTGACTCCCACCTTGCATTGGGAACCGTGGCATCTCTTGGGTCACCTCTTTAGTTGCCCATCTCCTCTACCGTCATGGATGGGATACCACTAGGGGCAACTACAAGTTGTGTGATAACATCTTTGGCGCCGTTGCCGGGGTGGTAGAGGCCTACCTTGGTTCATCATACCTTTGTGTCTCTTTCTCTCCCTGTGTTTCAAACGACATACATCTTGGTAGTAGAGCTTAAAAATCTACCTGGCGACTCCTAATCGTGACTCCGCTGAGGAGCGAGCTCATAGTCATCCTTACAACACTCGAAGTAAATCAAATCCAAATCAATTAGAAGGAACCTCACTTACTTATCACAAAAGAGATCCTAAAGCCCAATCATCTAACTTCTTTTGGAAACTTGTTAACTCAGATTCTCCAAACCGTGTCTTGGGACTCCCTTTGTTCAATTCGGTTCCTCCTTCATCTCCTAATCAAAACTCCATTTCAACTCAGTCAATCCAATGGTTGGACAAAGTCAATCTAACTCCGGGAACATCAACCAAAACAATGCTCCTGTTGCTCGTGCTTTTGGAAACAAGGCTAGGGCCTCTCCCTTTGATTTTTCTCAGATCTTGGGTGCTCCCCATAACATGCCTGACAAGTACTTTGAAAAGATCCCAAAATTCAATGGGAACTGTGCCACCTCCATTGAGGACCACATAGAAAACGTCTGGGCTCACATGGAAGCTTATGGGGCTGAGGAAGAAGATGTGTTTATAAGGGGTCTCTTTGCATCGTTGGAGGGTGATGCTCGCAAATGGTTTGACCGATTGCCTGCATCATCAATCAATGGATATGATGTATTCACCGATAAACTCAAGCAAGAGTGGTCAGTCAAGTTAGATGGGCGCTTCCTTTTACACCAAATTTTTGACATCAAAAAGAAGGAGAATGAGTCTGTCCATGAGTTTAACCAATGCTTCGATAAGACTGTGGCCAACATCCCAAGTAACATAAGGCCCCTTGATCAAGCCATTTTGATTCATTACCTCAATGCATATGAAGGTTACCTGGGTTACCATCTGAGGGACAAAAACCCTAGTAGTTTGAAGATAGCACAAGATAATGCTAAGAAAGCCGAAGCAAATGCTGCTTCCATGGGAAAGCAAAATTTCTTTGACCTAATCAGTGGATCTTCTTCCAAATCTGAGCCTAAGTTTAAGAAGAGTAAGGAACCTAGCAAAGATCCCAATGAAATGATGGAGAGCATGCATGAAATGATGAAGAATTTAACTCTCCTGACTAGGGATCTAGCTAGGAGCAAAGAAGGGGATAGATATAGGTAGCGCTATGCCCCTAAACCTTATTGGAATCAACAAAAGAAGCCTAATGAAGGTGATAGAAGAAACCCTGTGAGCCAAGCTTCACCTGAACCTCCTATCATAAACTGGTCTGAAGAGCAAAAGTTGGAAGATCCTGAGTATACCACCCATGGTGATGATACTCCGGATTCTCCAAAGAACATTAATTGGGTTGATGACTTAAAACTTGATAAGGACTTTGGAAGGATTTTGATTGATCATGAAGAAGAGTCCATAGAAGAAACCAACCCTGGTCATTCCATCTATGCTACTGAGCAAGTTAGTAGTAGTAGTCAAGTTCCCCATAAAACCTATCAACGAAGAAAGGATGGCCAAAAGCCCATACCTTTTAGTGAAAAAAGAAGCATTGAGCTACCTAGTCCAATGAGTGAGCCAATCCCTCTGCATGAGTATGACTTGGATATCAACATCGAGAGAGAATTGGACAAAGTTATGCATAACATTCCACTCACTGAGTTAATGAAAATCCCATCAATAAAGGAGCAAGTGGTAGAGTTTTTCGAGAGTATCCCTGAAACTGCCACAAGTAGTGGTGAAGGTTCATCTTCTCAAAACCCAGCACCTAGTGCTATGGTTGATGAAGAGGATGACCCTCCCATTAACATCCAAACTGCCCTATATGAGAGAAAGAATGGTGGTCGCCAACCATTTTATCTTACACTTTGCATTGGTGATACCCTTCTTCATAATTGTATGTTGGATTCTGGTGCCTCCATGAATGTGATGCCTTTGCAAGTCATGGAAGCCATGGGATTAAAAATAACTAGGCCTTATGGTAACGTTTGTGGGATTGACTCTAAACCAGTTAAAGTCTTTGGTTTGATTAAAAACTTGAGAGCTAACCTGTTTTCTTGCCTCGACATATCCATGCTAATGGATATATAGTAGTTATAGATCTCCCTCCAACCTATGGTATGCTCCTTTGTAGGAAGGGGTTTGCTGGGCTAGGGGGACATATTCAGATGGATTTATCATATGCTACTATCCCCAACTCTGATGGGTCGTTGGTTAGGGTGTACCGAGAGCCATTTTATGATGGTCATCTTGAGAATTATGAGGATGGTGTAAGGAACACTTTTGGTGAGGGTGAGTTATTACCTGAAAGTATCTTCATGGTCATGGGTGGCCACGATGATGATCCTTGTCCACAAAGGGAAAGTATTTGGAGATCATTTAGAGATGATAGTTCTTCTGAGGAAGAAAGGGAAAGAGCTATTGTTGTTAGAGAAGCAAGCCTTGAGTCACTTCGCGGTGAAGTGTCGGAAGAACTTACCGGGTCACACATTGAACAACCCAAGCCCACTTCTCAACTAAACACTTCTGAAGTTCATTTTGATCGAATTAGAAGGGGTGAGTATATACCTAGGACGGTACATGAGTGGTTGTTCCTAGTTGACCTTAACATAGAAAGAGGAAGACAGGGCTTACCTCACATAACTCCTTGGGCAAATAACAATGAAGGAACACATTTTCCCTCATCTGAGGGGAATGATGAAGAACTAGTTGATTATCACTTTTCTGATGTCCTTGATCATTTGTCCCATTTGTCTTTTGAAGATGGAGTTTTGAGGCAAGTGAATGACAACTCCATGAGTTGGCAAGAACATGCCTTAATCCATGATGCCCCTTGGGAGGATTCTTCTTTAAACAATCTAGCCATTTTTCAGGAAGAACCCACTGAGCCAAGTTTGCTTCCACCTTACCCTAGTTTCCTTTTGCCTCATGAATTACCTGTTGGTGAAGAGAATATGGACTCCACAGACTCATTCCATACTCCTGATTTTTCACCAACATCTTTGGACATAGGAACTCAGAGTATGCCTAGCACGGTTCCTAGTCATATGTCCTTACCTACTGACCATCTGGCAGCTTTAGAAAGTATGATCATTCCTATCCCCTCTGGAGAAGGTAGTAGCAGAAGTATTGAAAATCAAAACCTACTACCCATAGCCCATGCTGAAAGAGATGAGGATGTTGATAGAGACTTTTGGACTGTGGGGGAAGCTCCAAAGTATATCATTCACCCACAAGTAGAAAGTCCTCCTAGGAAAGTAGTAAGAGAAGTCTTAATTGGTAGGGTAGCTGTACCTTTAGATGGTGGATCTCCAAGATTTGATGCAATTCCTCCTAATAGGAATTCAAGCATAGTTACACCTCAACCTCGATGCAATTCTGATATCCAACCTATACCTGAATGTGTTATTGAAGCCATTCCTCAATCTGTAAATCACCAAAGGTCCGAAATTGGTGATAGGGTCGTAATGCCAAATGATTTATTTTATATATGATCCAGGGGATCAGGGGACTTTTGGGTAGGACCGCTCACTGTTGAGCGCTGCATGGGTGAGATGTGTTTTCTCACCACTGGGAATGGCCAACGTATCTCACTCCCTATCAACCAGAGGGAGTTAAGGGATTATCATCCCTGATCTTCCTTGCTTTGCCTTGCCTTGCCTGTTAAGAGTAGGTAGCTTCTGAATAAGCTCACTTGAGAAATAGGATTTGTGTGCTTTTTCCTTTTTCTGTGTGATGAGTATTGCCCATTTTTCTTTTCTGCTTGGAGTGTCTGCTTGTTTTTCTGTTTGATTGAGTTAAGCCTTGCTCCTTCCTAAGCTTGTCTCTTCTCCTGCATGCATTAAAGATTTTTTTTTGAGTTTTTGTCTACATTTTTGGCTGCCTAAGCAAGTGAGATTGCCTGCTTAAAAAAAAATCTATTTTCTTCCTGCACAATAATAAAAATAATGAATGATGATTAAATGATATATGCCATGTTAGTTTAAATTTTTCTTTTACACATTTCAGTTGTTGTTTTAGAGTAGATTTCAGTTTCAGTTTTAATTTACATATTTTTCCCATACATGCTCCATGAGGTATTCTAGTGTTTGTGAGCACAGGTATAGGTGCAAAATAAAAGCTGAAAATAATGATGGTGCAATGCTAGATTGAAGATTGATGCAGAGCAATTCGAGACCAGAGATTCTGAGGTTCTCAAGTGCTCTCTCCCTTAGAGCACTTGTCCCAGCTGGAGCCAGATGTTATCACATATATAGTAGCCAGGCTACCATACATTATTTTTCAGATTCCAGAGCACATTTCAGCCAGTTCCTTTACTTTGAGATGATGAGATGAGCAGCTATCTATGGATCACTATCAGATTTTGGACAGCATATGTATTCCCTATGCCATGACTGAGTCTCAGGACACTCAGAGAGATGACTGATGTAGCCATTATACCATTTATGCAGAGCAGTCAGTAGTGCCCAGAGTTACAGTAGCAGTTTTAGAGGACAGATGATGGTTCAGAGGATGAGCATTCAGGTATATGACTCAGCAGGTATATCATGGTGTTATGGTTATATTGCTTTTATATTCATTCTTATGGCATGTCTTAGCACTTAGTGTCATGATCTGGCGATCATATAGATATGTGGACCCAGTTGATCTTATTATATATATATATATATATATTCTACTGCCCTTACTCAGACTTAGAAGTTCACTTCTCATACTCATTGGTTTCACCCTCCCTAGGGAGAATAGAGGTGATCATTCCACAATACCTTGGCTTGCTAGTGTTGGCTCCATTACTCATTGTCTTCATCCATCCATTACCTACCTTTTAGATTATCACCCTGACTTACTACTTGACTTGTGGCATGGAGGATCTTTTCCCCACTGTAGCCTCTGTATTGGATGAGCTTCCCTGTTTATTGTGTCTCGGCTCTAAGTTGGTGACAAAACTTACCTCTGGTGAGTTGGATTGTAGCCCTAAATCATTCTGGTCGGTTGTCCCGATGTTTGGCATTGGCTCGAAGCCTCGAACTCCCCCTAGTCATTTGAGATGTTGTTGGTTAAAACTGAAAGCTCATGTACTACTTGTGGAAACTTCTAAATTCGCCCATGGAAACTAAAAAGGGCAAGAGCGATGAACTGCTGAAAAATACTCCTCGAAGAGTATAAGAAAGGTCCTGTTATCACCTAAACTGTAGTTACCCCTATGGATACATCCAATCATGGATGGCAATAGGGAAGGGCAACTCAAAAGGTGCAACCACGATCACCTCGACCTCCAATATATGGTTGTCACGCCAGTCGAGGCAACCTTCACTTTATGTTATCTAGCCCAGACAACAAAGGGGGAGACCCGATCTACTCCCGACAGGAGAGATCGAAACCAAGACACCAAATCAGGGTATTTCTAAGTGAAGTTAGGTGTATGGTTTATCCTAGACCTTAGTATGAAGTCACAAGCCAAATGAGGGGTTCAATGAGTATAGCTTTGGTCCATAGTTGATGTGAGAGTGACTTATAATGTTTGAAATGAGATCTAGGGTTAGAGTACTAGTTCAATGTTGGAAGATCCACTGCCTTGGGAATTGTGTCCAATGCAGGGTAGTTTAGGGGTTGCATTGGGGCTAACTAGTACATATGACAGGCTTGACCGTGATACATGATGGCATCAAGGGTTTGGCTCACCACACTAAGATCAAACCACAAGTTAATCCAACAATCTAAGAAAGTCGAATTGACTTGGAGAGTAACTAGTGCCTTGGGAATTGGGTAAATGGAGTCAAAATGGGGTTGACTTGTGGTTAAGGACTCCTATAGCATGAGACAAGTGGGCAATTAAGGCCTTGATGGATGAATAGGTCTAGATCTAGGTTTGACCAAAGTGGACCACAATCCCTTAAAATAAGGAATGCTGTCTCCAAGGCAACATTTGACAAGATGACACACTAGACCTAGGTTTTGAATTATTCCGGTTCCAAATCTCCAAAAATCTCAAGTACCCATGTCCTAGAAGTTAGTCAACTCACTTCTCCAAGGTGGTGCGACTTTACCCAAGGAGGCCAAAAATGTGGGTTAGGTGGGTCAAGACAAGTCCGATGGCATCCAAACTTTAGATCCGGGTAGGTTGGTCAAGTAGGTGTATGGATCTATAATTTCACGGCAATCCGACGGCTAGATCTTACTAGATCTGAGTTTGAATGCACCAAGTGGTCCAAAATGGGGATTAAATCCCTTAAAATGTGGAATGGGGCCCACAAGGTGAAAATCAGAAAAGTAACAATCTGGGGGTAGGTTATTGGATGTGTAGATTATGGATCAAGCGGGATCTCAACTACCCACCACCTAGATCTAGGTCAACTTACAACCACCAGGAAGTGCGCCTTGCTTGGGAGAGGCTAAGTTGGCTTGGGAAGGGGGTCAAACGGAAGCCAATCCTCACCAAACTATAGATCCGGGATGCCGTGGATGCTATAGAGGTGGGTTTTCAATATTATGCCCAACAACCCACTAGATCTAAGTAGATCTGAGAAAATGTAAAAATGGGGGTTTTGATTAATTAGGGTTTTAATTGTTTTAGACAAGTGGATAGATCATGGAAAGAAATTACCTTGAGATCATACCTGAGTGATGTGAATGAGATGCCTTGATGTTGAGGAAGATTCCCGCAGAGATCAAATGAGAGATTGTTGATTTTGCTTGCCAAATTGATGCCCTAGCCCACAAGTGCGCCCTCCTCTACCTGTCAATCCAAGGAAAATCGATTTCAATCAGAAAGGTCAAGTATGGAGGAAATACAAGTAAAATGCAAATGATAACATAGAATAGAAGGTCCTGGGACAGTAATACTCCCTGTTACCAACGAAGAGATCCAAAGAAGAAGTAGGGAGAGTCTTCCCCTACCAATACTTCCTCCTCAAAGCAAATCGGCCTCCACCTGTAGATGCAAAAAAGTGGTACAAAAGATATGGCAAACAAGATCTCCAATAACTCAGTGCAAAGGAAGAACCAACGAACGAACACCAAAAACATTCACCACAACACTGGAGATAGATGCAATAATAATTTTCTATTCCAATAATCCAGAGCCACAAGTCCCGTTACAATGAGAGGCTCTCTCCTTTAAATAGGAAGGAGAGGCACCAAAACCCTAACCACTTTTTGAATGAGTGGCTAAGATTAAAAGATACAAATGTCTAATCAATGGTTGAGATGAGCTCAACAATATAATACATGGATCACAAATAAAATATAATGTAAGTGGACAAAATCGCCCTAGAAGAGGGGAATCCCACCAAATCATGATGACATAATATCATAGGAGGCTTATGGTGGGTCCAAGGGGTAATTTTATCCCTCCTTGGTCAATCCCCATAGCACAATAACCAATAAATAATCATGAATGTACCAAATCGTGCCTCCATAGTCAAGTCGTGGTCCTCAAAAGACCTCAGAAATCCACAGAAAGTGCCATAAGTGATGGATGCGGGCCCCGATGAAGCTGAAACTGCTGGAGAAGGTGTGGAAGACCCCGATCTATCATCACTGATCATCCCATGCCATAACATCGCCTCAGTAGCCCAAATCGATTTCCTCAATAGCCATTTCTACCAATCCTGAAATGCCTCGGGAAGCGTGAAACTGCCCCAAACAGCCTCCTGGAGTGCTGGCGCTGTCAAGGTGAGGGCACCAGTGTGTCCGGGAGGGGGGGTAATATGGTAAAAACAAGTGGCTGGACCACCCCCTCCATCATCAGCGCCCTAGGTCAACCGGATAAAAATCACATCTGCTCCGACAGGGCCTCCGACAGACCAAAACTGCACTGGGACAGCCTACTGAGGCTCAATCATCACTGTAAGTGCCCGGAACTGAGAATAAACTGTCCCATTGGACTCAGAAGGTCCAAATCCATCCAAGATGTGTACTCATACACCATACGAGTCTCTGCATGATCAAAATAAATATCCAATATACCGGAACAGGGCCAATAATAATAATCTGTAAATGTCCAAACACTGCTGTAAACCAAGAATCATCATCATAACCCTGTAGCTGCTGCATAGAATCATCATGTATGTGTTCATAGACCATATATCATCTATCCATATCATCATAAGGTCCAACATCTCATGTCCCATGGTCCTCCATGGTCAAACTAGGTCTAACCAAGACCAAATATAACTCAGACCATCATCCAAGGCTGCTGCAAAGTGTCAAGGTTAATACATGCTCTACAACTTATTCAAATAACAATTATAACACATAGTAATCATAACTGGCGATCTAAAACCAAATGTATAGTGTCGTTAATTATTATTATTACTCAGACTAGACTTTCAGGATCATACTCCATAGTTGTGATCAATTTGCTAGTGAAGGGTGAAGGCTAAATTAACTGGCTAGGCTAAGGGATGACTTAACTGTCTTGACTTTGTGACACTTTGGCAAGGGAAAGGGAATACACACTATAGTATATACTGAATGAGCAATAACACAGGGAATGGCGGTGTCTCACAAATGGATGAGTTGTTTAAAGAGGGTTTATTCACCTTCACAGATGCGCACAATCCATAATACAAATAAGGCCAGCAATTGCTTAGATATAGCATTTAAGTTCTATTGCTTTTGGGCCTGAAGTTTCCATAGCCTTGATCTATGTATTTTTATAAACACATTGCATAGATTCACATTTTTTCTTTAGGCTTTCTGCTGCAGGTGTGTTTTTTAAGGCACTTGTTTACCTGAGCACTTCTAGGTGTGTCATGGACAGCTTGTTTAGCTAGGTATTTATTTTCCAAAAGATATAACATTTTATTTTCATTGCCATGTTCATTTGGCATCCTTCTCATTCATGTGTGTTTAGAGACACATTGCATGAATGGGCTTTTCATATAAGATATAGCATTTCATTTTTTCCAGGATTTGTATTCATGGCAGCACTAAAAGTTTCAGGTTTAGCCAACACAACTTTAGTGACTAGGGGGAATTCCAAGGAACTCCAACTCACCATAGGTAAGTTTTGTCACCAACTCAGAGCCGAGACACAATAAACAAGGAAGTTCATCCAATACAGAGGCTACAGCGGGGAAAGGTCCTCCATGCCACTAGTCAAGTAGTAAGTCAGGGTGATAATCTAAAAGGTAGGCCATGGATGGATGAAGACAATGAATAATGGAGCCAACACTAGCAACCCAAGGTATGGTTGAATGATCACCTCTATTCTCCCTAAGGAGGGTATATACCAATGAGTATGAATAGTGAACTTCTAAGTCTGAGTAGGGACAATATAATATATATAATAGATCAACCAGGTCCAAATATCTATATGATCGCCAGATCATGACACTAAGTGCTAAGACATGCTATAAGAATAAGTATAAAAGCAATCTAACCACAACACCATGATATACCTGCTGAGTCATATACCTGAAAGCTCATCAACCTGTACCATCACCTGTCCTCTGGAACTGCTGCTGTAACTCTGGGCGCTACTGACTGCTCTGTACCAATGGTATAATGGCTACATCGGTCATCTCTCTGAGTGTCCTGAGACTCAGTAATGGCATGGGGAATATAACTGCTGTCCACAATCTGATAGTGATCCAATATAGATGCTCATCTCAGCATCTCAAATGTAGGGGAACTCGCTGAATAGTGTACTGGCATCAGAAAAATAATGTATGGTAGCCCGGCTAATATATATGTGATAACAGGTCCAAAAAGCAATGATTCTTAAAAGCTATATCTAAACAATTGCTGACCTTATATATGTATGAAAAACATGCCCTGGATGCAAGCTGCAACTAGTTGTGCTTATCAGCACACCTGAAATCCGAAGGGTTATGTAGGTCAAAAAGGCCATGAAATGAAATTGAATGATCCTAATGAAGCTGGATCAACTTGATGTAGACATGAAGCCTAAGTTGAATAAGCACGCTCTAAACAACTTATCCATTTGTCAGACACCGCCATTCCCTGTGTTATTGCTCATTTAGTATATACTATGGTGTGTATTCCCTTTCCCATATCCAAAGTGTCACAATGTTAAGTCAGTTAGTCACCCTTTGGCCTAGCCAGTTTATTTTTAGCCTTCACCCTTTGGCCTAGCCAGTTTATTTTTAGCCTTCACCCTTCACTAGCAAATTGATCACAACTATGAAGTGAGTATGGTCTTGAAAGTCTAGTTTGAGTCATATAAATAATTAATGACAATATATATTTGGATTTAGATCGCCAGTAATGATTACTTTGTGTTGTAATTGCTATTTGAATGAGTTGTAGAGCATGCATTAACCTTTGACACTTTGCAGTAGCTTCAGATGGTAGTCTGAGTTGTATTGGGTCAATATTGACATGAGATTATTGGACCTTATGATGATACAGGTAGATGATATATGGTCTATGTATATGTACATGATGGTTCTATGCATCAGATACAGGTTTATGATGATGATCTATGGTTTTCAGCATTATTTGATCATTTATAGATTATTATTATTTCACTTGTTCTGGTATATTGGGTATATTATCTGATCATGCAGAGAGCTATATGGTGTATGAGTACACATCTTGGATGGTTTTGGACCTTCTAAGTCCAATGAGACAGTCTATTTTCAGTTCCGGGCAGTTACAGTGATGATTTAGCCTCAGTAGGCTGTCCTAGTGTAGTTTTGGTCTGTCGAAGACCCTGTCAGAGCAGAGATGATTTTTATTTGGTTCACCTAGGGCGCTGATGATGGAGGGGGTGGTCCAGCCACTTGTTTTTACCATATTACCCCCCTTCCGGACACACACTGGTGCCCTCACCTTGACAGTGCAGGCACTCCAGGAGGCAGTTTGGGATAGGTACACGCTTCCCGAGGCAGTTTTGGATTGGTAGAAATGGCTACAGAGGAATTCGATTTGGGCTACTGAGGAAAAGTTTTGGCATGGGATGATCAGTGATGATGAGTGGGATGTCTTCTGCACCTTCTCCATCAGTTTCAGCTTTATCGGGGCCCACATCCATCACTTATGGCGCTTTTTGATGATTTCTGAGGTCTTTGGAGGCCTACGATTTGTCCATAGACGCACGATTTGGTATATTGATGACTATTTTGTTATTATTGTGCTATGGGGATTGACCAAGGGTGGATAAAATTACCCCTTGGACCCACCATAAGCTTATTTTTACATTTTGTCATCATGATTTGGTGGGATCCCCTCTCCTAGGGCGATTTTATCCACTTATTATTATATTTTATGGTTGATCCATGTATTTTATTGTTGAGCTCATCTCAACCATTGATTAGATCTTTTGATCTTTTAATCTTAGCCACTCATGTAAAAAGTGGTTAGGATTATGCTCTCTCCCCGTCCTATTTAAGGAGAGAGCCTCTCATTGTAAAATCATCTAGAGATTTTTGGCTCTTGGCTCTTGGAATAAAATTTCTATCTTTTGGAGTACATGCTTGGGTTGGAGTGGATGTTGGTTGTTTTGATTGTAAATGCTTTTGTCCATTGCACTGGAGGATCTATTGTAGCTATCTTGCATATTTGCCATAACTTTATATAGGTGGAGAAGACTTCTTCAACAAGTGCGAATTGGTGGGGAGGCTTGCCCTTCAAGCTTGGAGGAGGACGTTTTGGGTTAAACAGGGAGTGGTTTTGTCTTTGCACCAACTATTCTTTGCTTATCTCTTTCTTGCTTGTATCTACCTTCAACATGTTAAATTGATTGATGCTTTGCTCCTTGGTTTTGACAGGTTAGAGGGACACATATGTGGCTTGGAAAAATCGATTTGGCAAGAGGGCTTCAAAAATTCTCCATTCGATCTTTGGCAAAAGTAATCCTCATCTCAACTAGCATTCATCTCTTCATCCAGGTATGCTCCAAAGGGGTGATCTTCTTCTTCCTTGAATCATCCATAATTTCTAGATCATAAAAACCCTAATTGATCAAAACCCTCATTTTTGGTTTTTTTTTAGATCTACTTAGATCTAGCCTTGCTTTTGAAGAGATATTAAAAACCCACCTCTATGGCATCCACCCCTAGTGGGATCTATAGTTTGGTGGTGATTGGGTTAAAATTGACACACTTTTCAAGGCAATAAAGCCCTCTTGAGCCAAATTGCACTTCCTTGGAGAGGCTTGTTTGGTTAGATCTAGCACATGGGTAGGTGAGATCCCACTTGATTTGCAATCTACACACTTGATAACCTACACCCAGACCTTTAATTTGGTGATTTCTACCTTGTGGGCATCATTCCACATTTTAAGGGATTAAAACCCCCTTTTGAACTACTTGGCATCTTAAAACTCAGATCTAGTAAGATCTAACCCTTGGATTGACTTGATTTTCTAGATCCACGTAGATCGGTGCATATGCCACTTGGATCTACAGTTTGGTGGCCATTGGACTTGATTTGGCCCACCTTATCCATCTTTTAGCCCTCCTTGAGCAAGGTCGCACTCCCTTGGGTGAGTGGTTTGCCCTCTTTGAGGATGTGGGTGGTTGAGATTTGTGTGGATTTGGAACGGGCATACCTTGAAACCTAGGTCTAGAGTATCATTTTGTGACGATCTGCCTTGGGGGTAGCATTCCTTGTTTTAAGGGATTGTGGTCCACTTGGGTCATTTCATGAAAACCTAGATCTAGCAAGATCCGACCATTCTATCTCAATTAGTCCACTTGACTTGACCTCTAGGTGTCCCGATCTACACTTTGACACACCTTTTGACTCCATTAGCCCATCCAACAAGGCACTAGTCCTCCTCAAAGCAAGTCGCACTCCTTGGGAATTGTGTCAAACCTTAGATCCGGTACATGGGTACTCCTAAATTCAACTTAGATCCATAGATCTACTCATTACATATCCTCTAGTGCCAATTGCATCCCTTAACTTCACCTTGTGGGTCCACTTTAAGCCATTTCACATATCCCAAGAAAGTAGGACCCACTTGTGTAGCACATGGTACTATACCTTGTCATTATACCTAATTATGTGGCCTAAATCATACATTGGTTGAAACACTAACCATCTCTCAAACCACCTTCAACCATACTTTAACTTCTAGGTCCACTCAACCTTGCATTGGTTTCCGTAACTCATCATTTACTTATCCTTAGGAACCTTTGTTTGGGTCCAATCATCTGTGATTGGTTATAGGGTCTCCCCCTAGGTCTTGTTTCACCTTGATCTAAAGCGAAGAGTGCCTCGGTTGACGTGACTCCCACCTTGCATTGGGAACCGTGGCATCTCTTGGGTCACCTCTTTAGTTGCCCATCTCCTCTACCGTCATGGATGGGATACCACTAGGGGCAACTATAAGTTGTGTGATAACAGGTCCACTTGGTCAAAATTAATGGGAGATGGTACTATAAGGGCTCTATGACATGGATCTACGGATTGACAAAGATTTGAGAGCACCCAAGTGTGGGATCTAGGAAAAGCCACTAACCGCAAGAAGTGCGAATTGCCCCAAGGAGGAATTGTGCCTTAGATCAAGGGCCAAATGGAGTCGGATGTCCACCAAAATGTAAATCGGGGTATCCAAGGTGCAAAACAAGGTGGGTTTTTAAAATCAAAGGCATCCAATGGCTAGATCTCAGTAGATCGGAGATTCAAAATGCATCACTCAATGACCCAAGTGGGGCACAACCCTCAAAATGAGGAATGGGGCCCACAAGGCAAAAATCAAAGAAGTGAAGCACTAGGGGTAGGTTATGAAGTGAGAGGAGTGCAAATCCAGTGGGATGTCACCTACCCATGTGTTGGAACTAGCTTAACTCACCTACCCAAGGAGGGCGATCTCACTCAAGGAAGGCTAGGGCCTAGGTGCTTTCGGAGAAGGGTCAAATGAAGTCCAAATGCCACCAAACTATAGATTCGAATTGCTGTGGATACTACAGAGGTGGGTTCTTTTTACTATACCCAAAGCCAAGCTAGATCTAAGTAGATCTGAGAAAAACAAAAATGAGGGTTTTAAATTTTAATGGAGTTTTTGACCAATAGGATGGATAGCAAACGATATCAATACATACCTTGTAGATCTTACCTCAAAAGCTTGTGGCCTCTTAGCATATGGAGAAATCTTGCCCTAGTTACAATTCCAAGCTTGATCCAAGTGTCTTCAACCAAAATCGTCCAAACCCTAGGAGGAGAGATGTCCCATGAAAACCTATAAATCAAACTACATCAAGTTAGATTTGATCCACAAATCCATAAGATCGAAGCATGTCATATCAAGAAAGTAATCAATGGACAAAGCACAATTGAAAAACTCCCTCTATATGAAGACGTCTTGCTCATGGGGGATGTGAGCAACCCCTACAATCTTCCCACAAAGCAAGTCGTTGAGCTAGCTTCAAGCAATTTGGCCTCCCTCTCTTGATGTCGATTTCACCTATAGAAGCAAAGAATGGCTGGAAACAAGATGCAGGAACATATACAAGAGTAACCCGATCAAAGCCAAGAAGTAGATCTCCAAAATATTATTTTTATTCCAAGTTTTCTGGAGCCCAAAGGTGAGCTATACAATAGGGGTTTCCTCCTTATATAGGATAATAAAGACCAAAACCCTAGATCTCAAAACCACTTTACAATACATGAAGATGAGTGGTTGAGATTAAAAGATCTCAATACATAATCAATGGCTAAGATGAGCCTAACAATATAACACATGGATCACTCAATACTAAGGTGACGTCATAGCTAGGAGGTACAAAGTGAGGGTGACATCATCCTCTAGAGGGGGCAAAAGTACATGGGCCCACCTCATATGACTAGGACATGACTCATAAAACTCATGGTGGGGCTAGAAGGCATCAATCCTTGCTAGCTCATCCCCATGGCACAATAATATAAAATAATATGTCCAAATAATACAAATGATCAAAATCTGTCCTCAAAATCTGTGAGAGACATGCAGTAAAAGGCCTCCTGTGGCCTCTATGGACCCCATTGATTGATGAAAACTGGCTGGAAGATGGGGGGTTCACCCTGGAAGAACTCTGTGAAGACCAAATGCCAAACCTTGCCTCAATTGCCCAAATCGAATTCCTCAGTGACCCTTTTATTCCATTTTTAACCTGCCTCGGTAACTATGAAAGTGTTGGAACTGCCTCCTAGGGCACCTGCGCTGTCAAACTGAGCCCACCAGGCTCTCCAGAAGGGGGGGTAAATGGTAATATCAAGTGCCTGGACCACCCCCTCCTCATACGACGCCCTAGGTGAAATGGCCTCCCATAGCCCCTGTAGGTCAGGCTGGGAAATCAACCCCAAATCTGGTGAACAAGTGGAAAACTGCATCTATCACTGTCAGAAGTACCTAGAACTGAATGATAAGTGTCTCATTGGATCCAGAAGACCCAAATCTTCTAAGAATGTGTACTCATACACCATGGGTTGCCCTGATGGGCTAACTGTAGGGTCCACCATATATGGAAAGTGCATAATCTGATGATCTGAAGTAATAATAAAACCTGCTGAACTGCATTAATCACCATCTGAATCATATGTTATCATCATCAAGAGTATGTGGGGATCAATCATCATCAATAAACATACATGGTTCACATCATTACGGATCCCAAGAAATGACCATAGTCAAACTGGGTTTGACTAGGTCAATATACGCGACCAAGGATAAATCACATCAATAGACTAAGACATGTTCCTATAATCATACTCACAGCTTAACTTAAAGTACAAACATCATTTAGTGGCATTAATCATGTTTGCATATTCCATTGTTATTTATAATTACTTACACAATAGCTTAAATGTCAAACTCACCCATTGGACATGGTCTAACTGCTAGCTAAGGATGAAGGCTAGGAACAAGGCTGGGCAAAGGGGTGACTTGTCTAAACTCAACTAAAAGACACTTTGGACTGGGAGAGGGGGAAGCTACACTCTGTGATGGACAAATAACACGGGGAAGGGCTGTGCCTCACAAATGGGTAAGTTGTTTAGAGAGTGTTTATTCAACTTAGGCATCATGTCTACATCAAGTTGATCCAGGTTCATTACGATCATTCAATTTCATTTCATGGCCTACATAACCCTTCAGATCTCAGGTGCGCTAAGAAGCACAACTAATTGCAGCTTGCATCCAAGGCATGTTTATATATATATATAAGGTCAGCAATCGTTTAGATATAGAGTTTAAGAACCATTGCTTTTTTTTGGACCTTTCTTATACTCTTCGAGGAGTATTTTTAGCATTTCATTGCTCTTGCCCTTTACTCACGTGTGTTAATAAACACATTCTAGAGTTTATAGTTTCCATTGGCGAATTTACACAAGTTTCCATAAGTAGTACATGAGCTTTCAGTTTTAGCCAACAACTTCTCAAGTGACTAGGGGGAGTTCGTGCCAGTGCCAAACATCGGGACAACCGACCAGAATGATTTAGGCCTACAATCCAACTCACCAAAGGCAAGTTCTGTCACCAACTCAGAGCCGAGACACTAAACAAACATGGATGCGATCCAACACAAAGGTAGTAAAAAGGGAAGTCCTCAATATCAGAAAGTCAAGCAAGACAAGTCAAGGGTAAAAGCCAAGTAAGGAAGGCCATGGATGGATGGAGACAAATGAAGTGGTGCCTAAGCTAGCAGACAAATGATGTCAAGAAAGACCATATCTATGCAAGGTAATAAACCAGTGAGTTTGGTCAAGAAACCTAAATGTGCAAGTAATATGTTTATAACATCATCAAGATAATTCATTTTCATTTTACAAAGTTTTCCACATCGTGAATCATATACCAAGCTAATGCTGTGAAGATGACTAAAGCAACAAGATAATAATCCATAATCAATGATCAGAAATCCATAGGTCATATCACATCATAATAATAAGCATCATAAACCATCTGAGACACTGCTGCAATAACATCTCTAGGAACTGATATGAAACTGTATGGAATAAAGGGTCACATCGGTCATCAAATCTGAACTCTCAAGGCTTAGCCTTGGCACAAGGTCTAACATAAGTCTGATAAAATACACTGCTCTGATCATGAATGATCTTAAAATATAAACTCATCATAGTCAAACTCTGAATAATCCAAGCCTTGAAAAGTGTAGATATTTGCTAAGCAAGAATAGTAGCCCTGCTATATGGTGTGATAACAGGACTTGTCCTTTTGAGTCATTTTCATTCAATTTTTGCAAGTAGTTTAGCTTAGAAATTTTCCATATATATTTTTGGTCACCCAAATCACTTTTAAAGTGATTTTGGGCATTTTTAAGTACTAATTAGCTCGCTGTCTTGTTTTATTTTTTAGCAGGTTTTGACCTTTTTGGTAAAAAATTTCAAGTTTGGGCCATTCCGGAGCTTCCCGGGGCATCCCAACTTCATCTGGCAGTTATCCTTTGCATATTTGTAAGCCTTTTGGATCTAGATCTGTTAAGATCCAAGGCATTTTTGCTTTAAAAAATTCATTGTAAATCATAAATAAAAAGAAGAGCAAGTGGGCTACCCAACTCCCACACCCATCCCCCCTTGGGGGATTCGCATTTTTTTATGGCGTGAATTTTTCTAACAGACTTTATTTCCTGTTTAAATAAACCAATCTAGTACTAAAATTTAACGTTTGAAGTGTCCGATCCAAATATCATCCTTCAAACTCACTCAGGACGTAGGAACACTTAATTTCTATTTTTTGCAGGTAGTATACTTTATATTATCAAGCAAGTTTATTTTTTCAAAGTATTTTTGCCAAGAAAATCAATACTAACCCACCATGCTCTACCGAAGTACCGAAAGGGAAAAGATATTCGTGGTGTAGTAATTAGTCCAACAATTTACTTTCAGTCTTTGATTTTCTTAAAGTAACGAACTTGGCATTGCTCTCCTGAAGTATGCTCTCGCTGTCACATAAAGGGCTTTTCCTAAGTACGTGATTGAATGATTAGAAAAGAGACTCCTTGCCTGTAGTAATTAGTACAACACTTTACTTTAGTCATTTACCTTTTGCAATCAAACAGAATAAACATTTAGGTCCAACTCAAAGTATGCTCTTTCCCCTTGCGGGCATTTTCCTGGGCCTGTGGGAAGTTAGAAAGAGTTATAACTACTCTTTAATTCTTCACATCTAAATAAATAACTCATACTAATAAAATTAACTACCTTCAACATAGTGAAAATCCGACACTAAGGACTTAATTACTATGTGGGAAAATTTCTCAGGAGAAGCGGGAACCACTGGGAGGTGACCTCAAGGCACAATTAGACTACACCCTTGTTGGTGTAGTGTTGAACACTACCCTCGAGACTCCATTCCAGCGCACACATCTTCATGAGAATCCACCATTAATTAACTTCCGGACATTACTCCTTGAACCTCACGGTATATCTGGAGCTCCCCCTTCCCATAATGAAATCCCATCTCATATTAATTTAAAACTGATCAAGAAGCACTCGCAAAACATTTACAATACAACAACACGCTATTTCGACTCCACTATTGGCACTGATCTTGTTTATATTTATTTCAATCTTTGAATCAGATCTTATGTGTTATATGATTATGTTATGCTGTTGATCTTAATTTTGCAAGTGATTTTACTTTCAGTCAATCTATTTCAAAACTCCTAAACAACTTAACCAATCATAAACCTAAAGCTTAATCAGCCTTAGTAACCCATAGGGACTACTCCCCTTGGCTTCGTTAGGATTTTTGCCTAAACGGAGGAGTTGAGTGTTGACTCTGTTGAGTGACAGTATCTCAACTTGAAACTTGCCCCCAAGGAATGCACATAAGCAACTTGAAGATTTCTGTTGTGATAACCTCCAGGTGCGTATTCTGGCGGCAACAGTCCTCAAGCCTAGGGCAATAAGAGATCGAGGTCAACGTCCCTACTCAATTTGGCTATTCAAGATTTATCAATTTGGGAAAATACTAGTAACCCTAGATAGGTCAAAATATCCTTAGCCTAATTAGGGAAAAGAATGAATTTAAAGGCCCAACTATGGAGAGCTCCTTCAAGAGGAAAGTCTTCTCAAACAGTATTGACAAGATGCCAATAAAACCCTAACTTACCTTGCTTAAGGTGAAGATCAACATTAAACAAGATAATGGAAAGATCTTACCAACATTTACCAAGGAAGGAGCAAGAGAGAGAGTTCTTAGATCCTCCTTGGTCACGAGTTATAACAACCATTTTTTGAATCAACTTTGTAAGATAGCAAAACCCTAAAATTTCATCGTTCCACCACTCATCACAAGAGAAGTATGCCAAAAAGAGAAGTGCGCCTAGCTCAAATGCTCCAATATACCAAGACAAAGAGAAATAAGTACATATTTGAACCCTTGTCTTGTTTTCAAATGAATGCTAGGAGCCTTTATTTATATGAGGCATCCTAGTTCTTTCTAAGTTTAGAACCTATCTTACTAAATGTAAAGTTAAACTTAAATTTAGGGTTTGTCACCCACAAGCCGAGGACTAAACCACAAAAGACTGAAAATAATGATAAAATGATGTTGATGACTTCATCCAAGTGAAGTGATGAGTTGGAGGAGGAGGTCATGCCCCATCTAACCCCAACGATGTAGAAGATCCCTCAATGTCCTCCCCTTTAGCAAGGTAATGCTTTCTTGTAGAAGATGTCGTCAACATGGATTTTGCACATGTAGACCAAGAGGAGGGGTAATACATGAATGAGAAGGTCCAAGTGGGCATAAATGAGGTGTGCTAAAGTGGGTATGCCAACCCTTACACACACAATCACCTTCTACATATCATAAACTTAAGTGTGGCTAGGATCCCTTGGGCCATGGGTCCTAATGGGGCCATCTCAAGAAGCATTGGAGGACCAACCTAGGGCACAAAGACCCAACATTATGGGGGACTTCCACCCATCAAGGGGTAGTTAGTGAAGTGATTAAGCCAATGCTCCTTAGAATGAAAACCAAGAGGATCTGCCATGACCATACCAAGGGTCTTGAGCCCTGCTAGGCCAACACTTCTACATAAACAAGCCCAGACTTGGCCTTTTACAATGGAAAAAGACCCCTTCACTATGGTATATCCTGAGAGGCACGCTGCAGACAATCTGGAGTGTAACACTTTCTAGCAGGTTGTCAAAGGGAAAACTTAGTGTTTATTTCGTGGTAACAAATTGTTTGTGGGTTCGGCAAAAAAAGAAGAGATCTATGCATTTTTTTCTTCTTTGCCTCCTTTTTTCTGAGTTGGCTGATTTTTTCTTGTCATTCATTTTTGTACTAGTTTTGCAACATCGGTATGGACTTGTATGGTATCTCTAAAAACCATATGTGATGGATTTATAAGAAAAGCATATTCATGTTTCTGCTGCTTTGGATATGATGGGACATTGATCATTTTTTCCAATATGTACATGTATTTGCACTTTTATATATATATATATATATATTTCTGAGGAAAAAATCAATTATTCATTGAGAATAACATTGACTGTCCAAGAAGGACTTACATCACTGCTCCAAGAGCTTACATTACATACAGTTTCCATCTCATGCATTTCATTCAGGACTCCCATGATATACAAACACAGATTTTCAATTTTTATTCAACAAAATTTCAACATGCAAAACTGCAGCAGCATTGGCTGTCATAACTGTGCAAGACAAACAGTTCCTGAAATAACTCCAGCTACAAGACCGCACTCTGCCTCTTCATTTTTCAACTATTAAGGGATGTGCCTACTCCTTTGCTCCTCTTCAACCAGCATCCCCGGAGCCAATAGCAGTGCCCTCTTGGAAAGCGCATCTGCTTCTTCGTTCAATTCACGGTACACATGATTGAAGGAAATGGAGGCAAACATTTCTATCTGTCTCTTGATTATAAGTATAACCATCAGATGTTGTAAATGTGGAGCTTTGATTTGAATCCTATTGTTTGCCCATTCTATGACCATTTTCGAGTCACCAAAGATCTGCAAATTGGTAATGTTCCGGGCTAACGCTGGAACATTACCAATTTGCAGATCTTATATATATATATATATAACCTGCTTCTTTAGTTATCCTCTGTTCTTTCTTCTACCATCTGTTCCATTATGAGATAGGAGTCTATCTTCTATCTCTACTGTTTCTTTTCATATTTATTGAATTTAAGATTCCTACATATATGTATGTTTGAACTTTGTATGTGTGTTCAGAAGCCTGATAATCCTGGCTTAATGTTGGTGGTTTGCAGATGGAAGATGGTGGTCAGGTATTTTCTGTGGATGAGGCACTTTTGGCTGTGGGATTTGGGAAATTCCAATGTCTTTTGCTGGTTTATGCTGCAATGGGTTGGGTTGCTGAAGCGATGGAGATGATGCTACTTTCATTTATAGGACCAGCAGTTCATTCTGAGTGGGGATTGTCTCCTCATCAAGAAAGCACGCTCACTAGCATAGTATTTGTGGGGATGATGGTGGGTGCATACATGTGGGGTGCAATTTCAGATTCAAAAGGAAGAAGGTAAACTCTATCTTCTTACAAAATTGATCATATCCTTAGTACATGGCATAAAACCAGTTCGGGAAAGCATACACATGTGGATAGAATTTGTGGATCGATAATTGTATTTGTGGATAGTGTTTGTTATTGTTTTATTGCTCTTCCAAAGGTTGCTAGACATATGTTTGACAATTTCATACACTGCTTTAAGTAGAATGTGTTCAGAGGGGAACTTTCATTCAGGAGGAACCCTGTTGTGGAGTAAGTGATTTGAAATTCTTCTCAAAATTCTGCCAGATATATGCTTGACAACTGGAAACCTCAACTGGTTCTCACAATTAGCAAGTAGATCACATGCAAGAATGACTTCCATGACTGACTATCAATAAAACATGGGCAGCTCCAATAACGTCTTTTGGAGGTTTATATTGTCACCCTTTATGTTTTCTGCTGGTTCAAATCTCCTCAATAAAATTATAATATCTCTAACAAAACCCTAGATCCAACATAGGAAGAATGCATAAAGAAACAATATCCATCTACTCCCTCAATGGACAAGTCAAACACATGATAAAATAGTAGTGGCTATGCCACATGTACAAATCTGCACGCATTAGATCTCCAAGAAGGTGGGACACTCCCCCAAAATAGGCAATAGACCGTGTCAAGCTCCAACATCCTCAAACTTCTCCAGGAGGGGTCACTCCACTAAAATATTCTCAATATATGTGCAAAATCCTCCTCAAGTAGCACGTGAGAGTATCCCACGGTGGACACATCCTCAAATAGGTGGAAGACCAAGTAAACCCCCTCAAAATGATATGTGGGGATCCTCAAAGGTGGCCTGTGTGGGCTCCAAGGTGAAAATGTCCCATCAATAAAGTGCATAGACTAAGTAAATGTACTCAAGAATGGCACATGTGACTCCTCCACAATGTGGGTGCATCCATAACAACATCAGTCTCCAAAGAACAATACACATTCAAAAATAGCCCCCACTAAGAAGGACGTGTCCATAACAACCTCCTCTGTGGTGCAACCATTCCTCAAGATGTGTGCAAATGGCTAGGTACAAAGAGGACTCGACCATCAAATAATAATACTCAATCCATGTGCAAAGTGGTTACAAAACCCCATCTAACTCCATGGAGCAAGGGACGGTCCCATCATCTCAAGAAATAATATAATAATGCATGTGTGGGGTGCCTTAACATTGCTGTGTCGAGGTGAGAGTCTCACCCTGCCATATGGATCCTGTTACCAACTTATTTGTACCATAGTTGGATTATCTGAAGAGCCGCCATTTGACAAACATGATGAATGTTTGTACTCCAGTGTATCAGATGATCCAGTTTTTTTTTGCCTAGCCAGTTTTGGCTAGCCGGTTTTGTTTTCAGTCGACATGACCATGGCCCCACGGGGTTTGTAATAAAGTGTGCTAGTAGGATTTTGAGTGTCTCGGTCCCCCATGACTTGATTAAGCAACTAAGGTATTCTAGGGAGTTTTTTTCCTTGTCAATTATACTTTCCCTATAGTCGAGCTATAATCGATGAGATTTTCTCCCGCTTCCTCCAAAGCTAGAATGCTCGATTTTGAAAATTTTAGCCATGGGGGGTTATTAGAGTCCAACTAATGTATATAAGCTTACTAGACACTATTAGAATAGGTTTTGGTCATGTCCTAAGTCTCTAGGACCCTTAGAAAAAATTTTGAAAAAATTTTACCGGGTCTGTCGAATTTTTGGTTTTAATTATTTTTTAAATTTTAAATAAATTTCTCTATAGTTTAAATAGAGAAATTCCAAATTGTAATATGTCAGCCGTTCGGGGTCTGAATTCAGTGATTGATGGCTCGTTTCATAAGCCAAAAATCACACATGACCCATAGACCAGCTAAATCCAACTTTCGGATGTCAATTCAGCCTCATAATTAATATTTTCTCTAAAAAACCATTTACAGAGAAATTATTAATTAAAATAATAAAATTGAATATTTTGGAGATATCCAAATCTCTCCAAAATAATCAGAAAGGAATAAAATAAAAAGCTAATTGACATGGCATTGGGCATTTATGAAAATTCCAATCATATCCAGTCAACTCCAATCAAGTATACAGTCGACACAAGTAATCTCTCTCAAGCAAATTCACCCTCCTCCTCAAATCTGCGAATTGGTGTGTTGGCAAGTGATAAATGGGTTGGTTGCTCAACATTAAAGCCTATGGTAGGCACCCTCCTAGGATTGAGCAATCACAAGGATTGGATCCCTTTGACAGATAGTTACATTTATTACAAGTGTGATGTGGATCTCCCACTTGGACTCACGCATTCCTCTTGAGATTCACGTGATATTGGCTTGGAGGGCGAGTTTACCACATGGCACATGATATATGGTTGATGGAGCTTCCAAGAGTGAGATGGGGGGCGCCTTGCCTAGGTGGAGGCCACCTCCCCATCCACATAAGCTCCAAACTCAAGTTTAATGTTGAGTTAGGACTACAAGCTCGATTTGATTGGTGTTGACATGCTTTTGATTGGATTTTGACTAGTGTTATTGGCTCTCTCTTAGCCAATTCGAATTAGGGTTTTAGGCTAGTGTTTTGCTATATAAGAGAGGCCATTTGGGCTCTCTCTTCATGTTTTTTTGATGCAAGAGAACTCTGCTGAGAATTGTAATATTGTTTGCTCATATTGGAATAAAAGATCAAGACTTTGGAGGTCTATGTGGTTTCAAATTTTTGTGGTGAATTTGTCTAATGCATTGAGGTGATATCTTCCTAAAAACCTTCCTCTTATTTATGCAAGTGTTTCTTTCATCATTGCTAGCTTAAGAAGGCTATTTCTAGTCCATGAGAATAGTCATTTGTTGTATTCAAATTGATTATGTGTGTGATGTTTTCCAAAGATTCAAATGAGCAAGAAGTATTCGGTTATACCAATGTTGATTTAGTCTTGGTTATCTAACATACTAGTACTTGATTTCACTTGTATGCTTGAGTGTGTTGGGGTTTTACAGGTATTATCAAAGGTGAAGACAAGAGTGAGCTAGGTTGCATCTAGCTTGACTTCACAAGTAAAGCTTTTTCCACTAAAATCTTTTGTTTTGCAGGATCCTCAAGCTCCTTCATTTTTTCTTCAAGAAACGAACTAAAAAGAGATCTCTCTCATCCATCAAAGCTTCAAAAAATTATATCTTCAATTTTTGGTTAGTTGGTCCCAAGAGCTTCTCTCTTCTAGCTCCCCCTCTCTTGCTTTCTCCTTGACTTTTGCCTTGCCTTGCTAGCCCTTGCTTTCGTTTTACCACCCTTCCTAGCTCTCGTTTTTCCCTACTTTCATACCTTTAGTTCCTCTCGTCCTCCTCCTTCTCCCATTCGTCCAACTCTCTCCTTCTCCTCATTCTCTCCTCCATTCCCTTAGCTTACTTCACTTCTCTCGTTTCCCCTTGGGTTTCCCCCCAAGTCCCCCTTTCGCCAACCTTCCAAAGAGCCCTAAAACATAACAAAAGCAACAAAAAACAAGTTAAATTTTAGTGATTGTTTAAGTTAGTTGTTTTACATTTTGAGAAGTTAGTAGTTAGGGTTAGATCTCATTTAGGGCTTGCATTTAGCCCATCTTCTATATTTTTGCAATCTCATTCAAAAGACATAAAAATTGCATACAAAATATTTCATTTTTTTGTAGTGTAGATTTCTTTCCTACTGATTTTAGAAATAGTTTGCTTGCTGGTCCGTTTTGTTATTTTCATAAAATCAAAATAAAATTTCATGCTTTTTACAATCTAGATCTCATTTTTCAAGTTTAGACTTACTTAGTTTCAAATTTGCATTTTTTTTATTTTGCTAATGTCTAATGGGTATATTGTTTGAGTGTATTGGAGTACTTGTAAGTATTCGAAGAAGAAGAGAGCTAAGAGGATCCAAATTAGAAGAGGAAGAGTAAGAGAGGAGCAAGGAGTCAAAAGCAAGGAGAAGTTGAACCTAAAGCACTTTTGAAACCAAGACAAAAAACCATCAATCTCCTTTGTACAAGCTATTTGATAAAGCTTATTTTAATTATTGTTCTAAGTTCTTTTCTTATCAAAAGACCTTTCAAGGGCTTAAATCCCAAAGGCATTTGTAATAGCTTAAATAAAAGTTAAGTGGAGGAGTCCTCCATTTTTTGGTTTTCTTCCCCATTTGGGGAAGAGTGTTGTGGTTGTTTAACTTAGATCTCTTATTTCATGCTTTAGAATAGCTTAATATTTTATTTCTGTACTCTCTTCCAAGTCTTGACCAAAGCAAGCTAACTTTGGGATTGTGTCCCAAAGGCCACATAGTTTTGTGGTAGCTTCTCGTTCACCCATTAGCCTCCTTGCCGAAGTTTCAGCTAGCTGGAAAGTCTCAAGGAATAGCGGTTCTTAGAGATCGACCTTGTTCGGAGGAAGATCCCACCTTAGATTAAACATTGTTTGGTAGAATACTAAGTCTTGCTTTCAGTTATTTTTAAATATCTTAAGTATCTTGTTATCATTTTTTAGGTTTCAGTGATTTAAGTTTCATTTTTGTTCTTCAATACACAACTGCTTCTATCTTATAAAAAGAACCAAAGCCTCTTGAACTTGGCCAAATCCAAGTTAAGAGCACTCTCTATCGGAGAGCATCTTAGCTTGCATTTTTTCCCCCTGCATTAGGCATATTAGATTAGAAAAGTCTCTTGAACTTTGGTCTTAAGACTAAGTTAAGAGCGCTTTCTATCGGAGAGTTGAACTGAGCTCTTTAATAATAAAATACTTCAACTCACACTCTTTTTTAATTAATTTACTTCGGTTGATTGTCCAACACCCGTATGCTTTGCCAACCTGAAAAGTTTGGGCTAGTACTCAGAAAGGTGTTGGATTTGCTAATCTTATAAGCGATAATCTAAGAAAAATTTTATCCCAATCCAAACCGGTGTTAAATACTAAGGTTGCTTCCTGAAACAAGTGGTGCCGAGAATCCACTGGTCAGACTCGGGGGCGGTTCAAACATTGGACACCTGTCCTCTTGAATCTAGGTGCTCTCGACCTATCATCTAAGAGGTTGCCAATATTTTTCCCATTTGGTTTAACTCTTTTGATATCCTTGTTTCTTAGCCTAATAAACAAGATCATTAAAATATTCAATAAACCAAGATTAATTCGCAGGATGATCTCACGAACATCATCACTTTGAACTCTTGTATCAAGCAACCAAAGCACTTGAGAGTATCTTTGACTCCATAAGGCACTGGTCCTTGTCATCTTTGCTCTTTATCTATTTTGGAGCATTTACATTTTCGTGGTTGTCTTGTTTTAATTTACAAAGTGGCTGTTTCTTCAATCATACTGTGTAGTTGCAACATGGATTGCTTTATCTTATGTTTATTTCATATCTCATTCTAAAAGACTCCTAAACAACACTCATCCGCATCACCCCATACAAAAAACACTTAAAACTTTGAGCCATAGTTAAACTCTTTGTAGGGACTACCCCCCTTGGCTTCGTTAGGAGTTAGCCTAAACCGAGGAGCTGGGATTTAGGTGACAGTACTGTTATCACATATATAGTAGCCGGGCTACCATACATTATTTTTCTGATTCCAGTACACTATTCAGCCAGTTCCCTTACATTGAGATGTTGAGATGAGCATCTATATTGGATCACTATCAGATTTTGGACAGCAGTATATATTCCCCTTGCCATGACTGAGTCTCAGGACACTCAGAGAGATGACCGATGTAGCCATTATACCGTTTGTACAGAGCAGTTAGTAGTGCCCAGAGTTACAGCAGCAGTTTCAGAGGACAGATGATGGTACAGGTTGATGAGCAGTCAGGTATATGACTCAGCAGGTATATCATTGTGTTATGGTTATATTGCTTTTATACTTATTCTTATAGCATGTCTTAGCACTTAGTGTCATGATCTGGCGATCATATAGATATGTGGACCTGGTTGATCTTATTATATATACTATATTGTCCCTACTCAGACTTAGAAGTTCACTATTCATACTCATTGGTCTTACCCTCCTTAGGGAGAATAGAGGTGATCATTCTACCATACCTTGGGTTGCTATTGTTGGCTCCATTATTCATTGTCTTCATCCATCCATTTGACTACCTTTTAGTTTATCACCCTGACTTACTACTTGACTAGTGGCATGGAGGACTTTTCCCCACTGTAGCCTCTATATTGGATGAGCTTCTCTGTTTACTGTGTCTCGGCTCTGAGTTGGTGACAAAACTTACCTTTGGTGGTTTGGATTGTAGGCCTAAATCATTTTGGTCGGTTGTCCCGATGTTTGGCATTGGCTTGAACTCCCCCTAGTCACTTGAGATATTGTTGGCTAAAACTGAAAGCTCATGTACTATTTATGGAAACTAATAAATTCGCCCATGGAAACTAAAAAGGCAAGAGCGATGAATTGCTGAAAAATACTCCTTGAAGAGTATAAGAAAGGTCCAAAAAGCAATGATTCTTAAAAGCTATATCTAAACAATTGCTAACCTTATACATGTATAAAAAACATGCCCTGGATGCAAGCTGCAACTAGTTGTGCTTATCAGCACACCTGAGATCCGAAGGGTTATGTAGGCCAAAAAGGCCATGAAATGAAATTGAATGATCCTAATGAACCTGGATCAACTTGATATAGACATGATCCCTAAGTTGAATAAGCACTCTCCAAACAACTTATCCATTTGTGAGACACCGCCACTCCCTGTGTTGTTGCTCATTCAGTATATACTATGGTGTGTATTCCCTTTCCCATTGCCAAAGTGTCACAAAGTTAAGTCGGTCAAGTCATCCCTTAGCCTAGCCAGTTATTTTTAGCCTTCACCCTTCACTAGCAAATTGATCACAGCTATGAAGTGAGTATGGTTTTGAAAGTCTGGTCTGAGCAATAATAATAATTAATGACATTATATATATGGATTTAGATCGCCTGTAATGATTACTTTGTGTTATAATTGTTATTTGAATAAGTTGTAGAGCATGCATTAACTTTTGACACTTTGCAGCAGCTTCTAATGATAGTCTGAGTTATGTTTGGTCATGTTGACTTGGTCAAACCTAGTTTGACCAAGGTCAACCATAGGACATGAGATGGTTGGACCTTATGATGATATGGATAGATGATATATGGTCTATGTACATGTACATGATGATTCTATACAGTAGATACAGGGTTATGATGATGATTCATGGTTTACAACAATATTTGATCATTTACAGATTATTATTATTTCACCTGTTCTGGTATATTGGATATATTTTATGATCATGCAGAGACTCATATGATGTATGAGTACACATCTTGGATGGATTTGGACCTTCTGAGTCCAATGAGATAGTTTGTTTTCAGTTCCGGGCACTTACAGTGATGATTTAGCCTCAGCAAGCTATCCCAGTGCAGTTTTGGTCTGTCGGAGACCCTGTCAGAGCAGATGTGATTTTTATTTGGTTGACCTAGGGCACTGATGATGGAGGGGGTAGTCCAGCCACTTGTTTTTACCATATTACCCCCCCTCCCAGACACACCGGTGCCCTCACCTTGACAGCGCAGGCACTCCAGGAGGCAGTTTGGGGCAGTTTCACGCTTCCCGAGGCATTTCAGGATTGGTAGAAATGGCTATTGAGGAATTCGATTTGGGCTACTGAGGAAATGTCTTGGCATGGGATGATCAGTGATGATGGATTGATGTCTTCCACACCTCCAGCAGTTTCATATTCATCGGGGCCCGCATCCATCACTTATGGCACTTCTTGATGATTTCTGAGGTCTTTTGAGGCCTACGATTTGACCATAGAGGCATGATTTGGTATATTGATGACTATTTTATTATTATTGTTCTATGGGGATTGACCAATGGTGGCTAAAATTACTCCTTGGACCCACGATAAGCTTCCTATTATATTTTGTCATCATGATTTGGTGGGATTCCCCTCTTCTAGGGCGATTTTGTCCACTTATATTATATTTTATTAGTGATCCATGTATTTTATTGTTGAGCTCATCTCAACCATTGATTAGACATTTGTATCTTTTAATCTTAACCACTCATTCAAAAAGTGGTTAGGATTTTGATGCCTCTCCTTCCTATTTAAAGGAGAGAGCTTCTCATTGTAAAGGGACTTGTGGCTCTGGATTATTGGAATAGAAAATTATTATTGCATCTATCTCCAGTGTTGTGGTGAATGTTTTTGGTGTTCGTTCGTTGGTTCTTCCTTTGCACTGAGTTATTGGAGATCTTGTTTGCCATATCTTTTGTACCACGTTTTTGCATCTACAGGTGGAGGCCGATTTGCTTTGAGGAGGAAGTATTGGTAGGGGAAGACTCTCCCGACTTCTTCTTTGAATCTCTTCATTGGTAACAGGGAGTATTACTGTCCCAGGACCTTCTATTCTATGTTATTATTGCATTTTACTTGTATTTCCTCCATACTTGACCTCTCTGATTGAAATCAATTTTCCTTGGATTGACAGGTAGAGGAGGGCGCACTTGTGGGCTAGGGCATCAATTTGGCAAGCAAAATCAACAATTTCTCATTTGATCTCTGCGGGAATCTTCCTCAATATCAAAGCATCTCTCTTCATCACTCAGGTATGATCTCAAGGTAAGTTCTATCTCCATGATCTATCCACTTGTCTAAAACATTTTAAACCCTAATTAATCAAAACCCCAATTTTTACATTTTTTCAGATCTACTGAGATCTAGTGGGTTGTTGGGTGTAATATTGAAAACCCACCTCTATAGTATCTAAGGCATCCCGGATCTATAGTTTGGTGAGGATTGGCCTCCATTCGACCCCCTTCCCAGGCCAACTTAGCCTCTCCAAGTGAGGTCACACTCCTTGGGGAAGGTGAGTTACCCTAGATCTAGTTGATGGGTAGTTGAGATCCCGCTTGCTTCATGATCTACACATCCAATAACCTACCCCCAGATTGTCACTTTTCTGATTTCTACCTTGTGGGCTGTATTCCACATTTTAAGGGATTTAATCCCCATTTTGGACCACTTGGTATCTTTAAACTCAGATCTAGTAAGATCTAGCCATCGGATTGCTTTGAAACTATAGATCCATATCCTCACCTGATCAACCTACTTGGATCTAAATTTTGGATGCCATTGGACTTGTCTTGATTCATTTATCCCACTTTTTAGCCTCCTTGGGTAAAGTCGCACCACCTTGGAGAAGTGAGTTGGCCCACTTCCAGGACATGGGTATATGAGATTTTTGTGGATTTGGAACGGGCATAATTCAAAACCTAGGTCTAGTATGTCACTTTGTCAAATCTTGCCTTGGGGATAGCATTCCTTGTTTTAAGGGATTGTGGTCCACTTAGGTGAAACCTAGATCTAGACCTATTCATCCATCAAGACTTTAATTACCCACTTGTCTCATACAATAGGAGTTATCAATCACAAGTTAACTACACTTTGACTCCATTATCCCAATTCCCAAGGCACTGGTCTCTCTCCAAGTCAATTCGACTTTCCTAGATTGTTGGATTAACTTGTGGTTTGACCCTTGTGTGGTGAACTAAACCCTTTGATGTCATCATATATCATGATCAAGCTTGTCACTTGTACTAGTTAGCCCCAATTCAACCCCTAAACTACCCTGCATTGGACACGGTTCCCAAGGCAGTGGATTTTCTCACATTGACCAGTACTCTAATCCTGGATCCTATTTCAAATATCATAAGTCACTCTCATATCAACAATGAACCAAGGCTATACTCATTGAACCCCTCACTTGTCTTGTGACTTCATCCTAAGGTCTAGGATAAACCATACACCTTACTTCACCTAGAATTTACTTGATTTGGTGTCTTGATTTTGATCTCTCCTGTCGGGAGTAGATCGGGTCTCCCCCTTTGTTGTCTGGGCTAGATAACATAAAGTGAAGGTTGCCTCGACTGGTGTGACAACCATATATTGGAGGTCGAGGTGATCGTGGTTGCATCTTTTGAGTTGCCCTTCCCTATTGCCATCCATGAGTGGATACATCCATAGGGGTAACTACAGTTTAGGTGATAACAAGTACCTAGCTCATTGCTTCCCCCCAAGGCCACACTTCTCCCCACTTCTAGTGAGGGAGACAACTTTCGAAAGATTTCTGTTGCTGGCGTGCAATCTGATGAACAACAGATCCTATCTCTTTTCATGCTGAGTTCTATTAGGTACTAATATAGATCTTGGAGTTCTCATGCACTCTGTCCAAGAGCACATGTCCTCATGTTGGAGCCCGTTATTACCCCTCATACTGCATAAGGTTCCACCCATGATTTTCATCAGGATCTAGTTGCATAGGAAAGACACTCCTTGATAATTAATTATGTTTTGTGAATCTGAAAATTATTTTTTACAGTTTGACTAAAATCAGATTTACTTTTAAGTCTTAAAGCATTCCCATAATCCCATTCACTATCTTTATTTGGACTTAGTTTTAAATTAGGGATCCCACCTCGTGCTAGAGGAGAATTAGCCTAAAGAGAGGGAAATTGCTGCTGTCGTGACAGTAGACAGCCTTTCTAAGTTCCCCTTACGACCTCACATTTATGGTTTGGAATTTTACATCTTAAGTGACAACTTGGGAGGTAACTTTTTGGCGATGTTGTCGGGGATAAAGTCCATTCCTTGAGTCATAAATTTTTAGATTTAAACCTTGATGAGCATAGAGTTTGAAGTTTTATTTTAAAAGGCTCATCTGGTGACTCCACATAAGGAACTTGAACCCAAGAGGTATTCAACAAGAGCATCATTACAGGGAGTTGTTCACCCAATCCTAGAACCTGAAAGCTATTAGGTAACATAAGATAAGATAAGATAATTTTATTAATGTCCAACAAATGACCACAAAAGTAGGTCAATGGGACTGTTAGGTACCAAGATGCCAATACAAAGTGGGAGCACTAAGGTGGCTCCTATAAAATGAAATGTAGAAAGAAAAGTAATACCAAAATCTAGATATCGAACTCCACAGATGGAGAGTCAATTTAGGAGAGAGATGTACATATACAGTGGATGTAGGTCCTGTGAGACAAAAAACATATGTCTGTCATGTTACGTAGGAGCCATCTCTCCTAACATCCGAGGCTGACTGGAGGAAATGCAGAATAGAACCTTGTCCAGAGGAAAAGCTGGAAGAGGAGGTAGATAGAGGAATGTGTCTTTGCTTGGAGTGATGTGCCCACATCTGTTCTCTAGAGGAAACTGGATGACAGTTGGTACGATATTGAGAGTGTTGATGTCTCTGGGGTCGGACAGAAGAGGAGGAATCATTCACATCTGAATAGGTTTGAAGTCGGAAGTAGTGTCCTCACCTCTCTGCCTCTTGGTACCCCTCAAAGATGGGAGCATTGGAAAAAAGGAAGTGATCTGTTGACTATAGATTGCTCTAGTGGATGAATGTGATTGGAAGATGAGAGAGCGGAGTCAGAGGGCCTCTTGTAAATACAAGGCCAAACATCTTTGGTCGGGGTATTGAAAGAACCTGGACAGGGTTTGAAGCTCCCTGAGAAGAAGCTCTCTAAAAAGACAATGGAACCGTTTGTGGATCTTGTAGTATATAGGACTATGAAAGATGAAGTGCTCCTCTGTCCTCAACCTCTTAAAGGTGGCAAACCTGCCAGAACTTGTTTGATCGATCAATATGGTGATCCATCTCAACCCTATGACCTTGGGAGCCCACTCCGAATTGGCCTAAAGAAATACGAAGAGCATGTGTCGAATGGCGCAAAGTGTAGTGGGGCCAAATAATGAGGCCACCCCTCAGATCCATGAAATGCTCAGCGTAAAAGTCCATCTTTGGATGTAACCCGCCTTGAGGATTGATCCATGTGACGTCCACATACTGCTTGTAGATATCATCCCAGATGATTTTGTTCAACTCCTTCCTGGTAGGTAAGAGTTGACCAGGTGCATCCAGAGAATACTGAAATGGGGGAAGTCGGTGTATCGTAATACCACCCGACTCCAAAAGAGACAAAACTCCCGCATATAAACACTGAGTGCGGCCTGGAGGGATAGCAGAGGCAATGGAATTTGATGAACGAGAGAGAAGAAGACTGAACAAACGCCCCCTTGAACCACATAACTTTGCATTTGTTGAAGAAATAAGATAGATATTTTTGGACAACTGAAGACCTTCCAATCATCAAGTTATTATGGCGGCAGCTAATCCTGCACCTTGGTTGGATGAGATTTCTAAGCCTCTTAATTATACAAACATAAATGGGTATCCTCATGACATACCAAAAAATTTAAAAAATGTATAGACAAGTTACCCTTTCTCTTGGAGAATAATGTCGTATCTGCTGGAGATCATTGGAAATTTTTTATGAGTATGATCATCTAGTACTGTATAGCACATCTTGATGTTCTTATGAAGTTGTTTTTTCTATCCTTGGAAGAAGATGCCATAGGTTGATTCACAAGCCTACCTGGTGATAGTATTAGTACCAAGGATGAATTAGAAAAGGCCTTGTTTGAAATATGGGGTGAATGTAGAGATAGTAGATGGTTGTTGGCTTTTCTAAGTACTACTAAGAGAAATGAGAATGAAACTATAGAAGGATTTTATAAGAGGTGTAACCAGATTGTGAAAATATTACATATAGATATTAAACGTCTAGAAGCAACTATCCTTATATATTATCTAGATTAGATTCATTTGATGGAGAGTTGGGGTTTTTTGATAAGAGAGGAGGACCCCAGAATCCAAAGGCAACACAAGAATCAGTAGTAAATTTTGAGAAGAACATGATGGCAGGTAGAAAAAAATCAACCTGGTTCTTCCAGAGTCATTACTACTGGAAATGATACAAGATCTAGAGTAGTGAACACAGTTTAGCTTGCTCCTGATCTTATAATAGCATTTACAAAGGACATATAGCATATGGAATCCAATTTTAGCTAACAAAATACTGCAATGGAAAACATATTAGTACAAGTGGAAAGAGCTTGATAAAACAAGTATCCACCAAGGGGAAATGGTGAATGGGGCATAATAAGAGGTCCTCATAATCAAAATCAGAGACTTCTACCTCCTTTGGACCCGAACAATAATATGGTTGATCATGAAACATTGCCTTGGTGTAGAACATGTTAGGATGCTCATGATGAAGATAGATGTTCGACAAACATAAAAGCTGGGGAGTCAAGAAATGGGGTTCCAAATGGATTGGATATGATGAATTATGTCAAGGACGAAATGGATTTTATTTATAGTGTTACAAGAAGATCTTATAGTGTATATGAGGACCAAATGAAGTGGATAAAGGGAAAGACTATTGATTCAGATATCATTACTTGGATGTATGGTGAAAATCTTACTTAGGAGGAAATAAGGAGATGAATATGGGATAAAAAGTGGACCACCTATTAGCGAAGAAATAAAGAAGGTCAACAAAGACTTGAAGTAGAAAAGAAAATCTCACAAGGGGCTCACGTAAGTAAAAATCTTATTCAAACAGCTAGAGATGTTAGGGAATCTTCATAAGAAGTGCCTTCTGTAAGTATGGAATATGATTTAAGTACTGATTTGACAAGTGTTATATCCAAGTTGAATGTGCCAGTTCCTTTCCTTGAAGTTGAAGGACTATATATTTAGGCCCTTCATTCAATGTAATCATCATCATTTCTTTATTTAATACATTTTGCAGATTTAATTCTGTTTATTGTAGCTTTTAGCTGCTACAGTGGTATCAGAGCCACTTTCTGTGGCCATCTCTCCATCACCCACTCATGTTCACCCCTACCCACTTCCTCCCTCTGCCTGCGCCTTCTCTGCACTCTCCCATCGTCACCCTCTCTGCGCTGCTCCACACGCAGCCCCCTCCCCACGCCACGTCTCATATTTCGACCGCCACCAACACTCCCGTGGTTTCCCTCTCACATCCTGTGCGCACCACGCACATTGCAACTCCCCCTTCCTTTTCACCCCAGTCCTCTTCTCCCCATCCGCTCTGCTCTGCTCTCCAATTCCTCCGTATGCAACATTTCCGTCGCGTCCACAGTCGACCATCCCATGCCCTTCACTCCTTGCTCCTACCCCCCGCACTTAGCTTCCACCCCACGCAGCCACCGCTTCGCCCCTTGTCGTTCCCCTTCCCCACTGTGCTTACACCCCCATGTGCCTTCTCCACTAGCATGTCGTCCTCCCTCTACGCTGGCGCCCCCGCTGCTACCTCCACCCGCGCCTCCATACACTTGCTGTCCTCCCTGCTGCATCCTCTGCTATTCACGCTCTGTCCAGGCTCTTAATCAACCGCTCTCCGCTCCGCCCAACCTCCTAATCGATAGCACCCAACTTGCTCCCTTCTCACTCTATACCTGCGTCGCTCTCCGCTCTGCCCAACCTCCTAATCGATAGCACCCAACTTGCTCCCTTCTCACTCTATACCTGCGTCCACCTCCTCCTCTCCAGCATTTTGATCCTCCACTCCTACCCTCCCACTGCTACGCTCTGTTCCTCTCTGTCACCATCGCCCCACATTTGAAGTCGGCAGACCTGTCCATACGGAATTGTCACAACTCATTGGAAAATTAAGTCGGGCTCCCTCTTTTTATAAAAAATAAAGTTTATAAAGTTATAAATTTTTAAATTATAAAGTTGCCTTGTGTAATTAAAAAAAAAACGTTATAAAAAAATCATAAAAAGTAACTTTTTTAAAGAAAGAAATAAAAAGTCATTTTTTAAATTAATTTTTTGACTTTATAAGTCAAAATTTTAAAAAAAAATGTGGGGTCCACCAAGAAAAATTTCAAGATGGTCAACAATGACAATGATGAATTACAAGCCGAGTTAAACTGATATAGGGATGAAATCAACAACGTAAGACATCGTCTCGATAACATTGATAATAGTCAACAAAGATAAGAGGATGGACTAAAAGCACTAAACAACAAACTCGATAAATTAATTGAGTCCATGAATAAATCCTTCACTGACAAAATTAACAAGGCAAAAGAACAATATGAAGATCGTTGGTTAGAAGAATAAAAAAAGGAATCGAGGACAAGGAAGAAGTAATGGGCATAATTTGTGACCACGCATAAAGACTCGTTGACCTAACAAAAAGGGGAGACACATTATCGGTACAACCATTAGTAAATAAAAGACCACCATCAAGCCTTGAAGACCAAAATACAGGTCATCAGAGATACCAAGATAACACAGGTCACTGGAATAAGATCAAGATTGAGCTTCCTAAGTATGATGGATTAGACGACTGAAAAGCTATTGCATGGGTCAATAAAATAGAAGGGATCCGAGCTATGAATACATCTACTATTGAACTAGAAAAAATATCAATGGCATCCTTGTACTTAGAAGGTGATGCATATGAATGGTTCACTTGGTGGTCTAAGAAAACCAGTGGATTCTCTGTAAATTGGCAAATGTTCACAGAAGACTTCCTGAAGCGCAATGCATAATTCGTAAGGAAAAAACACTCTAGAGTATCCCCTTGACAGATAAACCTAAGGTAATCCAATCTTGTTACAAAAAGACCATGCTTAGACCAACTTATTACAATTCCCCATGGGGGTATGGACACGCAATTATTACAAAAGGGGCCAAAATGGCCCTGAAAAATACTTATGGACTTCCGAACACTGATCATCAACACTGAACATGTTCACAACTCTGGCGGCTCACAAGAAATCCAACTATGGTAGAAAATAGCTGGTAACTGTTATCACACAACATGTAGTTGCCCCTAGTGGTATCCCATCCGGGACGGTAGAGGAGATAGGCAACTAAAGAGGTGACCCAAGAGATGCCACGGTTCCCAATGCAAGGTGGGAGTCACGTCAACTGAGGCACTCTTCGCTTTAGGTCAAGGTAAAACAAGACCTAGGGGGAGACCCTATAACCAATCACAGTTGATTGGACCCAAACAAAGGTTTCTAAAGATAAGTAAGTGAAGAGTTACGGAAACCAATGCAAGGTTGAATGGACCTAGATGTTAAAGTATGGTTGAAGGTGGTTTGGGAGATTGTTAGTGTTTCAACTGATGTATGATTTAGGCCACATAGTTAGGTATAATGATAAGGTACATCACCATATGCTACACAAGTGGATCCTACTTTCTTGGGATATGTGAAATGGCTTGAAGTGGACCCACAAGGTGAAGCTAAGGGAGACAATTGGTACTAGAGGTGATGTAATTAGTAGATCTATGGATCTAAGTTGATTTTGGGAGTACCCATGTACCGGATCTAGGGTTTGACATAATTCCCAAGGAGTGCGACTTGCTTTGAGGAGGACTAGTGCCTTGTTGGATGGGCTAATGGGGTCAAAAGGTATGTCAAAGTGTAGATCGAGACACCTAGGAGCCAAGTCAAGTGGGCTAATTGAGATAGAATGATTGGATCTTGCTAGATCTAGGTTTTCATGAAATGACCCTAAATGGACCACAATCCCTTGAAACAAGGAATGCTATCCCCAAGGCAGATCGTCACAAAATGATACTCTAGACCTAGGTTTCAAGGTATGGCCGTTCCAAATCCACAAAAATCTCAACCACCCACTTCCTCAAAGTGGGCAAACTCACTCATCCAAGGGAGTGCGACTTTGCTCAAGGAGGGCTAAAAGAGGGGTCAAGTGGACCAAATCAAGTCCAATGGCCACCAAACTATAGATCGAAGTAGCTTATGCACCGATCTATATGGATCTAGAAAATCATGTCAATCCAAGGGTTAGATCTTACTAGATCTGAGTTTTAAGGTGCCAAGGAATTCAAAAGGGGGTTTTAATCCCTTAAAACGTGGAATGATGCCCACAAGGTAGAAATCACCAAAGTAACAATCTGGGGGTAGGTTATCAAGTGTCTAGATTGCAAATCAAGTGGAATCTCACCTACCCATGTGTTAGATCTAACCAAACAAGCCTCTCTTAGGGAAGTGCGATTTGGTTCAAGAGGGCTTTTTGCCTTGAAAAGTGTGTCAATTTTAACCCAATCACCACCAAACTATAGATCCCACTAGGGGTGGATGCTATAGAGGTGGGTTCTTAATATCTCTTCAAAAGCAAGGCTAGATCTAAGTAGATTTAAGAAAAACCAAAAACAAGGGTTTTAATCAATTAGGGTATGATCTAGAAATTATGGATGATTCAAGGAAGAAGAAGATCATACCTTTGGAGCATACCTGGATGAAGAGATGAATGCTAGTTGAGACGAGGATTACTTTTGCCAAAGATCAAATGGAGAATTGTTGAAGCCCTGTTGCCAAATCGATTTTTCCAAGCCACATATGAGTCCCTCTAACCTGTCAAAACCAAGGAGCAAAGCATCAATCAGTTTAACATGTTGAAGGTAGATACAAGCAAGAGAGAGATAAGCATAGAATAGTTGGCACAAAGACAAAACTACTCCCTGTTTAACCAAAACGTCTTCCTCCAAGCTTGAAGGGCAAGCCTCCCCACCAATTCGCACTTGTCAAAAACGTCCTCTTAACCTGTAAAAAAGATATGGCAAATATGCAAGATAGCTACAATAGATCCTCCAGTGCAATGGACAAAAGCATTTACAATCGAAACAACCAACATCCACTCCAATCCAAGCATGTACTCCAAAAGATAGAAATTTTATTCCAAGAGCCAAGAGCCAAAAATCTCTAGATGATTTTACAATGAGAGGCTCCCTCATTAAATAGGATGGGGAGAGAGTACAATCCTAACCACTTTTTACATGAGTGGCTAAGATTAAAAGATCAAAAGATTTAATCAACGGCTAATAATAAATCATAACAATACATCACATGGATCACCCAATATAATAATGACGTCCCCACTAAATGGTACAAAGGGAGGATGACGTCATCCACTAGAGGGGTAAAAGTACAAAAATCCACCTCATAATGACTAGGACATAACAAGATAAACACATGGTGGGGCTAGGAGGCATCAATCCTTACTAGCTCATCCCCAAGGCACAATAAAATAATAAAATATGTCCAAGATAATATAAATGATCAAATCTGTCCTCAGAATCATATAATATATCCAATATACTTGAACAGGTCAAATAATAATAATCTGTAAATGATCAATAAATGCTAAAAACCATAAATCATCATCATAAACCTGTATCTGATGCATAGAACCATCATGTACATGTGCATAGACCATATATCATCTATCTGTATCATCACAAGGTCCAACCATCTCATGTCCTACGATTGACCTTGGTCAAACTAGGTTTGGCCAAGTCAATATGACCAAATATAACTCGGATTGCAAAGTGTCAATGGTTAATGCATGCTCTACAACTTATTCAAATAACAATTATAACACAAAGTAATCATAACTGGCGATCTAAATCCAAATATATAATGTCATTAATTATTATTATAACTCAGAGTAGACTTTCAGGACTATACTCACTTCATAGTTGTGATCAATTTGCTAGTGAAGGGTGAAGGCTAAAATAAACTGGCTAGGATAAAGGATGACTTGACTGACTTAACGTTGTGACACTTTGGATATGGGGAAGGGAATACACACCATAGTATATACTGAATGAGCAACAACACAGGGAATGGCGGTGTCTCACAAATGGATGAGTTGTTCAAAGAGGGTTTATTCACCTTTAACAGATGTGCACAATCCATAATACAAATGAGGCCAGCAATTATTTTGATAGAGCATTTAAGTTCCATTGCTTTTTGAGCCTAAAGTTTCCATAGCCTTTGATCTATGTGTGTTTATAAACACATTGCATAGATTTACATTTATTTAGGCTTTTTGCTGCAGGTGTGTTTTTAAGGCACTTGTTTACCTGAGCACTTCTAGGTGTGTGACAGACAGCTTGTTTACCTAGGTATTTTACATTTCACAAAAGATATAACATTTTATTTCATAGCCATTTTCATTTGGCTTGCCTTTCATTCATGTGTGTTTAAAAACACATTGCATGAACGGGCTTTTCATACAAGATATAACATTTCATTTTCCATACTTTGTATTCATGGCAACACTAAAAGTTTCAGGTTTAGCTAACACAACTTTAGTGACTAGGGGGAATTCACAAGGAAATCCAACTCACCATAGGTAAGTTTTGTCACCAACTCAGAGTCGAGACACAATAAATAGGGAAGCTCATCCAATACAGAGGCTACAGTGGGGAAAAGTCCTCCATGCCACTAGTCAAGTAGTAAGTCATGGTGATAAACTAGGTAGGTAATGGATGGATGAAGACAATGAAGAATGGAGCCAACACTAGCAAGCCAAGGTATGGTGGAATGATCACCTCTATTCTCCCTAAGGAGGATAACCAATGAGTATGAATAGTGAACTTCTAAGTCTGAGTAGGGACAATATAATATATATAATGAGATCAACTAGGTCCACATATCTATATGATCGCCAGATCATGACACTAAGTGCTAAGACATGCTATAAGAATAAATATAAAAGCAATATAACCATAACACCATGATATACCTGCTGAGTCATATACCTGAATGCTCATCATCTGAACCATCATCTATCCTCTGAAAACTGCTACTGTAACTCTGGGCACTACTGACTGCTCTGTACCAATGGTATAGTGGCTACGTCGGTCATCTCTTTGAGTGTCCTGAGACTCAGTCATGGCATGGGGAATAAAACTGCTGTCCAAATCTGATAGTGATCCAAATAGATGCTCATCTCAGCATCTCAATGTAAGGGAACTGGCTGAATAGTGTACTGGAATCAGAAAAATAATGTATGGTAACCCGGCTACTATATATGTGATAACAGGTCTATGAAAGTGTTCATGGAAGATGTCATTTTGATATTCAGCAATCCGCCAATGACCATGTGGAAGGGTTAATCCTTGCTTGGAGAGTAGATCAACATCCACGTTGCGTTCCCTGTAAACATGTGTGCAAATGAAACTGTCAAACATTGTGGCAATTCTGAGAGTATCTTCAAGGATTGTGTGAAGTATCAAATGCTGGCACTGTTGAGTTTTCTTAATCCATTTAATAATGTTCATTGAATCTCCGAAGACTTGCAGATGAGAGCAGCGTGTTTCTACGGCAAAGTGAAGCAGTAGTTTGAGTGCATAGAGCTTAGCATAATTGTTGGTTCCTCGGCCAAGACCCATATGTAGCTTATAGAAGTGTGTGGTGGAGAAGTACAATATAGCACCTCCCCCACAGTTTCCCTTTTGGGATGCACCGTCGAAAAAAGCCTAGGGGATGTTGGGGATGATTACTTCTGCAGTGGGATGACGGATGGGAGAGGGAGGATCAACCTGTGGGAAGTCTGAGAGAATGGAGAGTGAATGGTCGATCAGTATAGAAGGAACAGTGCTTTTGTTACTAAAAATCAGATGATTTTGAGGTAGCCAAATACCCCAGATTACAATCATTGGTAGAGCTCTGATTGTTTTGGTGTCATTTGAAGCATGCCAGGATTTCCAAGCAATTTCTAAATTGTGCCCCCTCCAGAGGTCTGCCGAGGGGTGTGTGAGTTTCAATTCCAACCAAATATTTTTTGGAGAATCCGCAGTCCAGAAAGAGGTGTGAAATGGATTCATTGTCCTGTTTGTAGAGAATACACCATCCTGGCCCTTCGATATGTTTATTTTTTATGCGATCCCAGGTGGGGATATGATTCGCTAGTGCACACCACATGAAGATTTTTGATTTGTTTGGGCAGTGTGCTTTCCAAATGGTTTGCCACCACCATTCCGGCTCCCTATCTTGTTGTTTGAGTTCCATTAAAATCCTGTAACCCAACTTTGGTGCATATTTACCATTTGGGGCTGGTATCCACATATGCTCATTGACCTGTTGAAAACCCGATTCCTCAGTTGGGACTTTGTGATCGGTAGTGGAGCAGTCCGCCTATTGAATGAAAAAACTCTTCTTTTCGATTGGTTATTGTGGTATTACTTCTACTCAAAACTCCAGGAGGACCCGTTCATGCCGGCTGCCCCGAAATCAAAGGAGATCTCCCCGCAATTGAGAGTTGTCACTGCAATAAAGAGAACAGCCATCGAATGGGCAGTGACCCGACCTTATTAGAAAAAAACGTCCTCGCTGGATCTGGAAATGACGGGAAGTACTGCTGCCAAACGCCGAGCTCACTGAATCTTAACTTGACTGCTAAAGGATATCTCCACGTTACCACGAACAACCCGCGGGACACTTACAGAACGATTTCAAATTTACGCAGTCGGCTTTCCTGGTCACAAGTCGATACATAGTCACGGGTTTTGTCTTTGCTCACTGTTTCAGGAATCTGTCCAAAATTCCGGGTTTCTTCATTATGGAGATTCAAAGGCGTATTGCCTCCTAGCTACATCTTCACCTGAATCCCTCTCAGTTGCTTCGAAGCATTTGAAATTTCTAATTTCCGATTGCGTTCCTCTAGCCCTCGAACAATGGCCTGCTTTCAATATTTGTCACTGACGAATCAATTGCCAAATAGCCTGACCCCGAACAGTTCAACTTCGACACGAACTGCGTTGTGATGAAAACCCGAGCCCCACACTTTTGATTTTCTCATTTTAAACTCTACATCAATCAGTTGGACGCCGAAGGAAAACTCCACGTATTAGCAAATCTGCGTTGATTTCTAAACTTCATGCTGGCTGCCAAAAGGAAATACAGGCCAAATCCCATGATTCAGCTGTCAATGGCATGACCTCTAATCAGTTTTACCTCCGTTTGTTTCATTTGTCACTAATTTTGAATAAGAATGAAGTTACCAAGATCTCTAAGCTTTATCACAGATTTGCTTTTGAAACCAAAAGGCTAGATTATTCCCATAGGTTGTTTCCAACTGATCTGCGCCATTATCAACAGGTGGCAAGTCACCAATTGTATCTATCACTGTTTATAGGATGAAATGGTGCACCTAATGCAGCGTCTCTTACTGCAGCATACTGTAAACTTCCAGGCATGCATAGGGTCTGACCATTCTGGAAGAAATTCCTCATGTGAAACTACCCAAATAAATGCCCTTTTACGGGATTGTGAAACCCAATAGTTTTTTGCTTGAAGAACCCCAAATTGCACCTTGTCACTCTGCTGTCGGTGAACTCAGGAAAATTTTATTTGAATTTTAGCCCTTCTGCTGCTTGAAGCCTATCCTGTATTGGATGTTGATGCCCAGGATTTACCTAGATGCTGCCTAGAAACCTCAAGCATATATATGGCAGCCAAAAATGGAACATGGTGAACTATAATTTCTGGAATTTCCCTCAATTTGATGTAAACAGGAGCATGGTCAGAACCCTCCACTTTGGTGTTTTCTCTGGATTGCAGCGCTTTAAACTTTCAATCACTGAAGGTAAACTCAGCTACGCCTACTAAGGATGAATACCATAAAAATCATATTTTCCACAGTTCCATATACTGCAAGTTTTCTTTGCAATCTCTTTGTTGATAGATGAATACTTTAGTGTTGGTCCCTTCTTATCTACTGTAGCTTGTGTCCAGGAATACGCCATAGTGTCTTTGCATCCAGATGTGGTCTTCGAAGTTCTGCATCTGCCTCTACTTCCTGTTGATCAACAAACTTTGCTTCCCTTGCTACTCCGTGAACACCCCTGTCAATATGGGGGGGTAACAGTCATCATAGCCAAGCTCTGAATAATCTAAGCTCTGAAATGTGCATATATCTGCTAAGCAAGAATAGTAACCTACTACTATGGTGTGATAACAAGTACCTCGCTCATTGCCTGCCCCCAAGGCCACACTTCTCCCACTTGTAGTGAGGAGACAACTTTCGAAAGATTTCTATCGCTGGTGTGCATCTCGGTGGACAACAGGTACTTCAACACTATCATACCTTTCATCAAGCATAGCTAGAAAGCCCTAACTGTCAGATCTACTCTTTGGGACAGTTTCCCTGATTTAAGGGACATGCTTCCCAAGGCAGTTGACTTTGACTTTTCTTACACTAGCTTTGAATCCTGGAATCATACTTAATCTCTGAATCACTGTGCTTAAGATCTATTCATCAAGTCATATCATCTCTAAGCCTCCATGGTGTCTCAGTCTCCTTAAATCTAGGGTTCCATACCTGTCACCTTACTTACCTCACTGTGTCTAATCTGATTTGGTGATTGGGTTGATCTCTCCTATCGGGAGTAGATTTGGGTCTCCCCCTTGCTATCTTGGCTTTGATAGCAAAAGCGAAGAGTGCCTTGGTTGGCGTGACAACCATCCATTTGGGAACTAGGGCTCTCTTGGTTCACCACTCTGGTTGCCTATCCCCTCTACCATCCATCTTGGATCCACCTTTAGGGGCAACTACGAGATTGGTGATAACAAGGCCCTCACTGAACCCTTACGTGGATGGGTCAAGTCTTATAGACCCACCACCCTAGCCGATGCCATCAGTCGAACTAGAGATTTGCAGGATATAGTACCCAAAAAAGATTTCCCCCCAGAACTAATTTCCCCATTAAAGATAAAGAAAGGAAACCCTTCCAGAAAGAGTGGCCTAAGAAAGAAAGGATGGATAAAGATACCCGCTAGGACCTTAGAAGAAAAAAGTTATGTTTCACTTGTCATGACCCATGGGAGGTAGGTCACAGATGTTCAGGGAAGGGAAAGGCCTACTACATAGAGGCCTATTCCGATAGTGGGGAGGATAAGGATTATCAGGCTCAGGAGCAGGGAGAGACAAAGGAGACAACTAATGAGGGACAACCATCTGGAGGTACCATTGCTACCATGAAAGGAGTCCCTAGATTCCACACTCTCCGGATCAGAGGTACCGTACAGGGACACAAAGTGGGAGTGTTGACAGATGGTGGGCCATCCCGCAACTTTATTGATGCTACATGGGTGAAAAGGAAAAGCATTCAGACGGAGAGTTTTGATGGATTTTCAATAGCTGCAGCAGGTCACACCATGGAGTGTGGTACCAACTTTTTTGTACCATAGTTGGATTATCTGAAGAGCCGCCATTTGGAAAACATGATGAGTGTTTGTATTCCAGTGTATCAAATGATCCATCTTTTGTGCCTAGCCAGTTTTGGCTAGTCGGTTTTGTTTTTCAGTCGACATGACCATGGCCCCACGGGGTTTGTAATAAAGTGTTCTAGTAGGATTTTGAGTGGCTCGGTTCCCCATGACTTGGTTAAGCAACTAAGGTATTCCAGGGATTTTTTTCCCTTGTCAATTATACTTTGCCTATAGCCGAGCTATAATCGATGAGGTTTTCTCCCGCTTCCTCCAAAGCTGGAATGCTCGATTTTGAAAATTTTAGCCATGGGAGGTTATTAGAGTCCAACTGATATATATAAGCCTACTAGACACTATTAGAATAGGTTTTGGTCATGTCCTAAGTCACTAGGACCCTCAAAAAAAATTTCGAAATTTTTTTACCGTGTCCTCCGGTTTTGGGTTTTTAATTATTTTTAAATTTTTAATAAATTTTTCCATAGTTTAAATGGAAAAATTTCAATTTGTAATATGTCAGTCATCTGGGATCCGAATTCAGTGATTGAAGGCTCCAACCTTAAGCCAAAAAATCATTCATGATCCCCAGACTAGTTTATCCTAAGTTTCAGATGTCAATTCAGCCTCATAATTAATAATTTCTCAAAAAAGTTAGTTATAGAGAAATTATTAATTAAAATAATAAAAAATGAATATTTAGAGATAATCCAAATCTCTCCAAAATAATCCAAATGGATTAAAATAAAAGGCTAATTGACATGGCACTAGGCATTAATGAGGTTTCCAGTCATCTCCAATCAACTTCAGTTCAGTATATAGTCGGCACAAGTCAATCTCTCCAAGCAAATTCGCCCTCCCTCATGCAAAATTCAAATTTGTGATGTGGCAAGTGTTTGGTGGGTTGGTTGAGTTGAAATAAATGCTATGGTGGGCGCATTCCTAAATAGGAGGCCTTGTCACATGGTTTAACTCCACAAAATCGAGTTAGCATTAAAAGCAAAGCTCCAAGCTTCACCACACAAGGATTCACGCCATCCTTCACTAGCTCACGTCAACCCTCATTGGAGCTCAAGTTATACACATGGCAAGTGATGTTTGGAGGGTGATACTACCAAGGATTGAGTGGGGAGCGCCTTGCCTAGTTGGAGGCCACCTCCCCATTCTCAACCACTTGAAACTCGAGTTCTTCCATAAGTTAACCATTGGTTATGACTCCAAGCATATATTTGATGGATTTGATTGGTTTTTGATGGGGTTTTTGGCTCCCCTTGTACCAAATTCGAATTAGGGTAGACTGGGTCTTGTAAATTGTATAAGTAGAGGCTCTTTGAGCTCTCTTCACATGGAGAATTTAATGTAAGATTACTCTGCCCAATTTGTAACAAGCTTTGGCTTTATATTGAAATAAAGATTCGACTTTGGAGGTCCATGAGCTCTCATTCTTTGGTGTGATTTCATCTCTTGTTGAGGTGACATCTTTTCTAAACTCATCTCTCGATTTTGCAAAGTGTTTGATCAATTGCTAGCTTAGGAGGGCTATTTTTAGCACAATAGAATAGCCATTTGTAGTTTCCAGTTGGTTATTTATGCAAAATTTATCAAGATCTAAATGGGCATGAGTAGTCGGTTATACAAATTGTTGATTTAGCCTTGATCTTTCTAGCATACTAGCATTGTTGATCTCACTTCTTGTTTGAGTTGTATGTGTTGTGATTAGGTGTTGCTAAAGTGAAGAAGGGTAAGAGCTTGGTTGCATCAAACCCATGCTTCATCTTCAAGCTTTGATTTAACGCCTTGTGGTTGCAGGATCTACAAAACTTCAAATCTTTCATCTAAGTAAGGCTAGGAAGAGCTCTTCTCAAATATTTCATCAACAAAACATTTTTAATCAACTTGGTCACCTTGGTTCTAGGGGCTATCTTCTTCAAGCCTCCCATTTTTCTCCTTGACTTCTTGCCTTGATCTCCTAGCCCATCTTCCTCTTGTCCTAGATCTCTTATTGCCCTAGCTCTTGTCCACCTTAGTTCTTCTCACCTTTTCCTACTTTCGTCCCTCCTCTCTTTTCCCTTCAAACTCCTCCTCCACTTACCCTTTCGTTTTCTCTGTTAGGTCCTCCCTCCAACCTTGCTTTCTTCCCATTAGCTCCTCTCGTCCCACTCCTCATTAGGGCCATTACCCCTCTCGTTTTTTTCTCCTCATCTCCCTCTCGTCCATCTCCAAAGGAGACCTTTTTTTCACAACAAAACAACAAAAAACGAATTAAGTAAAGGTTTGGTTAGAAGTTAGTCTTTTTCAAAGGTTAATAGTTAGTGTTAGTTGTTAGATCTCATCTATTTTGCATTTTTATTTGTTTAGATCTAGTTTCTTTTATTAAAGTTAGTTACTTACTTGCACTTGTTAGATCTTAGTTAGTATTTGAATCTAGTTTATTTGCTAGTCATATTTGCATTTTAGATCTATCATTTAAAAGACAAAATTTGCATAACAAATTTTTTATGTTTTAGATCTCTTGCCTAGCATTTGGGGCACTTATTTGTTTGCTGGTCCGTTTGTACATTTTTTACTAATTTGAAGTTGAATCTCATACCAGTTTGCATTTAGATCTCCTTTTTGCAAGTTTAGACTTAGCTGGTTTGATTTTTGTTTGATTTGACTAACACTAAAGGGTGCTTGTAGTTTCATTTTCACTTGTTTTGTAGGTGTGACAAAAGCAAGCTCAAGAAGAAAATTTGAAAAATAAGAAGACGAGAAGTTAACCAAAGTGAAGAGAAGAACAATTGCAAAACCAAAAAGGAGACTCCAAACCAAGTACCAAAAACCAAGAAGATCCAAAACACTTGTGATTTGAAACAAGAAGACAGAGTTAATCACTCTCCTTTTTTGTAAAAAAGAAACCATTAAGGCCTTCTTCCACTTTATTTCTCTAAGTTTCTTCAAATGGTTGAAATTCCTAAAAAATATTGTACTTAAACAATAAAGTTCACAAGTGGGGTTTTTAGTCCCCCACACCCAACTTCCCCCATTTGGGGGAGTTTGTAGTGTTCTTTGAGTGGTTTGATTTTTTAGCTTAGTTTTGCTTTGCTAGCTTAGTTTCATTTCGCAAGTAGAAACTAATTGCTAGATTAGTTCATTTTTTCATACATAGTTTTTTTTTTTTGATTTGCTAGTTGTTTACTATTTAATTTTAAAAGTTTCATTTTCCAAGTAATACAACTGTTAGAGTAGAAATCTCTTGAATCTCACCAATAGTGGATCAAAAGTGCTCTTTGTCGGAGAGTTGCTTTTACTTCATTTTTACTTACCCCATGCTCTTCCGAGTACGGTCTTTGACCTGAAAGAGTTCTTGGGTAGATTAGACTTTTATTTCCAGTACAGTTATTTAATCCCGTGCATCATAAGCCTCTTGAACATTGTCATAAGACGAAGTCAAGAGCGCTCTCTGTCGGAGAGTTTTTCTTGTGCTCTTAATAAAAATTTCCAACTCACACCCCCTTAATAAATTTATCTTGGTTTTTATCCAACACCTGTATGCTCTGCCAACCTGAAAAGGTTGGGCTAGTACTCAAAAAGGTGTTGGACTTGATAATTTTTGACAACGTAATAAAATTTTCACCCCGACAACCAACGAACCAGCGTTGCCTTTTTCGAGACATACTCAGGTAGTGGGCAAAGTTCCTAAACCTGGTGGGGCTGGAAGTTACCGCTGTCATAGACATCAGAGTGGTTAATTCTTTAGACACTTACTCTTCGAAATCTGGGCGGTCTGGCTTACCATCAGAAGGGGAAGCCACTGAAAGTATACCTTTCCGGTCTTTTGATTACCTTGTTGTTCTGAGCCTAATAATCAAGACCATTAAAACTTTTAAGTTACCAAGATAATCTGCACAATGATCTCACAAACAACTACTATTGAGACTTGCATTTCAGCATCCCCAAGCACTACACTTGTTTGACTCCATTTTTGGCATTGGTCATTTTATATTTATGCTTTAATTAAGTTGGGCCATTTGTCCATTGGATTTTATATTTGGAACTTATCTATCTGTGGATGCTTCTTATTTTCGCAAAGTCTTCATATACTGTTTCGCAACGTGGATTGCATTTTACCTTGTGTTTCATAATTTCATTTAAAGTAGATTTGTGATCTTTCATCTTCAAAAAACTCCTAAACAACATTCATCCACATCACCATACACTAAAAACATTAAAACACATTGAGCCATAGTAAACTCTTTGTAGTGACTACCCCCCTTGGCTTCGTTAGGAGTTAGCCTAAATGAAGGAGCTGGGATTCAGGTGACAGTACCTGGCTCATTGCTTGCCCCCAAGGCCACACTTTCCCCACTTGTAGTGAGGGAACAACTTTCGAAAGATTTCTGCTGCTGGTGTGCATCTCGAATGACAACAGAGTGTAGTCAGAGGATCCCAAAATTAAAAGTAACACTTGGGAATTATACAGTGATAGAGACATTCTATGTGGTAGACGTACCTGACATGAATGTGGTATTAGGATTTCAGTGGCTTTATTCCATAGGGAAGTATTCCACGAACTACCAGACCATGGAGATGGAGTTTACCGGAGCAAAAGGGACAGAAGGTAGTATTGAGAGGGATGAACACCTACCCTCCCATAGTAGTGACATCACACAGGATGGAGGCATTACTCTGACAGGGAGATATTGAGTGGGCAGCAGAGTGCTTGGTTACCTTCAGGAAACCACCAGATAAGGACACACAACATCCAATGGATATAGAGGCCTTACTGCAGAAGCAAAAAGCAGTATTCAGAGACATTCCAACAGGTCGACCTCTAGATAGGGGGGATTTGAGCACATTATTGAGTTAGAGGAGGGGACTCAAGCAGTTATCACCACTCCTTACAGACATCCCAGGAAACCACTAGATAAGGCCACACAACATCCAATAGATGGCCTTACTGCAGAAACACAAAGCATTATTCAGAGACATTCCAACAGGTTGACCTCTAGATAGGGGGGATTTCAGCACATTATTGAGTTAGAGGAGGGGATTCAAGCAGTTATCACCACTCCTTACAGACATCCCAAGAGGTACAAAGATGAGATAGAGAATACAATCAAAGAACTACTCAAAGCTAGGGTACATTAAACCTAGCTCCAGTCCATTTGCATCTTCAGTAGTGCTAGTGAAGAAAAAGGATGGAACCTTACTCATGTGCATCGATTACAGGGGACTCAACAAGAATACCATAAAAAACAGGTATCCCATCCCCAGGATTGATGAGTTGATGGATGAACTACAGGGGGCAAAGTACTTTTCCAAGATTGACCTCTGCTCAGGTTACCATCAAATTCGGGTCAGGGAACAGGATGTTCTAAAGACCGCCTTTCGTTGTCATTATGGACATTATGAGTTTTTAGTGATGCCATTTGGGCTCACTAATGCACCAACTACTTTCCAGTCATGCATGAACAATATCTTCAAAACTCAGTTACACAAGCATCTTCTGGTATTCTTCGATGACATATTGATATACAGTAAACTTGGGAAGAGCATTTGAAACATCTAGATGAAGTACTTGGGATTTTAGAAGAACAATCACTATATGCCAAGATGTCCAAGTGCGAGTTTGGCATGCAGGAGATGCTATATTTGGGACATGTGATAGGTGCCAACGGGGTACAAGTACATTTAGAGAAGATTCGAGCCATATTGGATTGGCCTACACCCAAAAATGTGACAGAACTGAAAATCTTTTTCGGCCTTTGCACTTAATACCGGAGATACGTTAGCGGGTTTTCACAGATGATAGCACCCCTCACCAACCTCATCAAAAAGGGGGCATTCAGTTGGTCAGAGACAGCACGACAGACGTTTGAGAAAATGAAAAAGGTAATGAGTTCATGCCCAGTATTGGCTCTACCAGAATTTTCTCAACCCTTTGTGTTAGAGTGTGATGCCTCAGGAGAGGGAATTGGGGCAGTATTGATGCTGAACAATCACCCCATTGCATTTGAGAGCAGGAAGCTCAAAGACTATGAGCGCCACTATTCGATATATGACAAAAAGATGTTATCCATTCTCCATGTACTAACCAAGTTCAGGCAATACTTAGTGGGTGGCAAGTTCAAGGTTAAGATAGATCACAACAACTTGAAATACTTCCTAGAGCAGAAAGAGCTAAACAAGAGGCAGCAGAAATGGGTGAGCAAAATTCAGGCCTATGACTTCGAGATTGAGTATTTAAAGGGAAATAACAATGTAGTGGTCGATGCCCTTTCTAGACGACCAGCTACTTTGTCCCTTATGAGCATATCATCAGATTGGAGATCTCATCTTTTGGTTGAGTACTCCAAAGATAAGTTTGCTTGCGAGCTATTGGATGGATAGATTCAGGATGACAGGTACCGGTTGATTGATGACATCATTTACTACAAGAACATAATCTTCTTAGTTCCAGAGTCTTCCCTCAAGAAGAAGATTTTGCAGGCATCGCATGATTCAAGACCTACAGACATATTAGAGAGAGGTTCTCTTGGAAAGGACTCAAGAATGATGTGATACAACATGTGAGAGAGTGCAGCTTGTGCCAACAGAACAAAATAGAGCACACCCACCCGGCTGGTTTACTACAACCCTTGCCTATTCCCGAGCAGAAGTGGGAGAGCATCTCCATGGACTTCATTACAGGGTTGCCCAAGGTTCAGGGCATAGATTGCTTGTACGTAGTGGTGGATAGATTGACCAAGTTCGCTCATTGCTTTGCCATTCCTTCAGATTATTCAGCAGCACAGGTAGCAGAACTATTCTTCAGAGAGGTATTTGTTATCACCTAACTTGTAGTTACCCCTATGGATATATCCAATCATGGATGGCAATGGGGAAGGGCAACTCAAAAGGTGCAATCACGATCACCTCGACCTCCAATATATGGTTGTCACGCCAGTCGAGGCAACCTTCACTTTATGTTATCTAGCCCAGACAACAAAGGGGGAGACTCGATCTACTCCCGACAGGAGAGATCAAAACCAAGACACCAAATCAAGGTATTTCTAAGTGAAGTTAGGTGTATGGTTTATCCTAGACCTTAGGATGAAGTCACAAGCCAAGTGAGGGGTTCAATGAGTATAGCTTTGGTCCATAGCTGATGTGAGAGTGACTTATAATGTTTGAAATGAGATCTAGGATTAGAGTACTAGTTCAATGTTGGAAGATCCACTGTCTTGGGAACTATGTCCAATGCAGGGTAGTTTAGGGGTTGTATTGGGGCTAACTAGTACAAGTGACAAGCTTGATCATGATACATGATGGCTTCAAGGGTCTAGTTCACCATGCTACGGTTAAACCACAAGTTAATCCAACAATCTAAGAAAGTCGAATTGACTTGGAGAACAACTAGTGCCTTGGGAATTGGGATAATGGAGTCAAAGTGGGGTTGACTTGTGGTTAAGGACTCCTATAGTATGAGACAAGTGGACAATTAAGGTCTTGATGGATGAATAGGTCTAGATCTAGGTTTGACCAAAGTGGACCACAATCCCTTAAAATAAGGAATGCTGTCCCCAAGGCAAGATTTAACAAGATGACATACTAGACCTAGGTTTTGAATTATTCCCGTTCCAAATCTTCAAAAATCTCAAGTACCCACGTCCTAGAAGTGAGTCAACTCACTTCTCCAAGGTGGTGCGACTTTACCCAAGGAGGCCAAAAATGTGGGTTAGGTGGGTCAAGACAAGTCCGATGACATCCAAACTTTAGATTCGGGTAGGTTGGTCAAGTAGGACTGTGGATCTATAATTTCACGGCAATCCGACGGCTAGATCTTACTAGATCTGAGTTTAACTATACCAAGTGGTCCAAAATGGGGATTAAATCCCTTGAAATGTGGAATAGGGCCCACAAGGCATAAATCAGAAAAGTGACAATCTGGGGTAGGTTATTTGATGTGTAGATTAAGAATCAAGCGGGATCTCAACTACCCACTACCTAGATCTAGGTCAACTCACCACCACCAAGAAGTGCGCCTTGCTTTGGGAGAGCTAAGTTGGCCTGGGAAGGGGGTCAAACGGAAGCCAATCCTCACCAAACTATAGATCCGGGATGCCGTGGATGCTATAGAGGTGGGTTTTCAATATTATGCCCAACAACCCACTAGATCTAAGTAGATCTGAGAAAATGTAAAAATGGGGGTTTTGATTAATTAGGGTTTTAAATATTTTAGACAAGTGGATAGATCATGGAGATAGAACTTACCTTGAGATCATACCTGAGTAATGTGAATGAGATGCCTTGATGTTGAGGAAGATTCCCGCAGAGATCAAATGAGAGATTGTTGATTTTGCATGCCAAATTGATGCCCTAGCCCACAAGTTCGCCCTCCTCTACCTGTCAATCCAAGGAAAATCGATTTCAATCAGAGAGGTCAAGTATGGAGGAAATACAAGTAAAATGCAATGATAACATATAATAGAAGGTCCTGGGACAGTAATACTCCCTGTTACCAACGAAGAGATCCAAAGAAGAAGTAGGGAGAGTCTTCCCCTACCAATACTTCCTCCTCAAAGCAAATCGGCCTCCACCTGTAGATGCAAAAGCTTGGTACAAAAGATATGGCAAACAAGATCTCCAATAACTCAGTGCAAAGGAAGAACCAACGAACGAACACCAAAAACATTCACCACAATACTGGAGATAGATGCAATAATAATTTTCTATTCCAATAATCCAGAGCCACAAGTCCCCTTTACAATGAATAGCTCTCTCCTTTAAATAGGAAGGAGAGGCACCAAAACCCTAACCACTTTTTGAATGAGTGGCTAAGATTAAAAGATACAAATGTCTAATCAATGGTTGAGATGAGCTCAACAATAAAATACATGGATCACTAATAAAATATTATGTGAGCGGACAAAATCGCCCTAGAAGAGGGGAATCCCACCAAATCATGATGACAAAATATAATAAGAGGCTTATGGTGGGTCCAAGGGGTAATTTTATCCCTCCTTGGTCAATCCCCATAGCACAATGATCATAAAATAATCCTAAATGTACCAAATCGTGCCTCCATGGTCAAATCGTAGGCCTCAAAAAGACCTCAGAAATCCTCAGAAACTGCCATAAGTGATGGATGCGGGCCCCGATGAAGTTGAAACTATTGGAGGAGGTGTGGAGGACCCCGATCTATCATCACTGATCATCCCATGCCATAACATTGCCTCAGTAGCCCAAATCGATTTCCTCAATAGCCATTTCTACCAATCCTGAAATGCCTCGGGAAGCGTGAAACTGCCCCAAACTGCCTCATGGAGTGCCTGCACTGTCAAGGTGAGGGCACCAGTGTGTCCGGGAGGGGGGTAATATGGTAAAAACAAGTGGCTGGACCACCCCCTCCATCATCAGCGCCCTAGGTCAACCAAATAAAAATCACATCTGCTCTGACAGGGCCTCCGACAAACCAAAACTGCACTAGGACAGCCTACTGAGGCAAGATCATCACTGTAAGTGCCCGGAACTGAAAACAAATTGTCTCATTGGGCTCAGAAGGTCCAAATCCATCCAAGATGTGTACTTATACACCATATGAGTCTCCGCATGATCAAAATATATATCCAATATACCGGAACAGGGCCAATAATAATAATCTGTAAATGATCAAATACTGTTGTAAACCAAGAATCATCATCATAACCCTGTAACTGCTGCATAGAATCATCATGTATGTATACATAGACCATATATCATCTATCCATGTCATCATAAGGTCCAACCATCTCATGTCCTATGGTTGACCATGGTCGGACTAGGCCTAACCAAGTCAACATGACCCAATATAACTCAGACCATCATCATAAGCTGCTGCAAAGTGTCCAAGGTTAATGCATTCCCTACAACTTATTCAAATAACAATTATAGCACAAAGTAATCATTACTGGCGATCTAAATCCAAATATATAATGTCATTAATTATTATTATTACTCAGACTAGACTTTCAGGATCATACTCACTTCATAGCTGTGATCAATTTGCTAGTGAAGGGTGAAGGCTAAAATAACTGGCTAGGCTAAGGGATGACTTGACTGACTTAACTTTGTGACACTTTGGCAAGGGGAAAGGGAGTACACACCATAGTATATACTGAATGAGCAATCAACACAGGGAATGGTGGTGTCTCACAAATGGATGAGTTGTTCAAAGAGGGTTTATTCACCTTCACAGATGCGCACAATCCATAATACAAATGAGGCTAGCAATTGTTTAGATATAGCATTTAAGTTCCATTGCTTTTTGGGCCTGAAGTTTCCATAGCCTTGATCTATGTGTGTTTATAAACACATTGCATAGATTTACATTTATTTTAGGCTTTCTGCTGCAGGTGTGTTTTTAAGGCACTTGTTTACCTGAGCACTTCTAGGTGTGTCATGGACAGCTTGTTTACCTAGGTATTTACATTTCCAAAAGATATAGCATTTTATTTTCATGGCCAATTTTCATTTGGCATGCCTTTCATTCATGTGTGTTTAGAAACACATTGCATGAATGGGCTTTTCATACAAGATATAGCATTTCATTTTTTCCATACTATGTATTCATGGCAGCACTAAAAGTTTCAGGTTTAGCCAACACAACTTTAGTGACTAGGGGGAATTCTAAGGAACTCCAACTCACCATAGGTAAGTTTTGTCACCAACTCAGAGCCGAGACACAATAAACAGGGCAGCTCATCCAATACAGAGGCTATAGTGGGGAAAAGATCCTCCATGTCACTAGTCAAGTAGTAAGTCAGGGTGATAAACTAAAAGGTAGGCAATGGATGGATGAAGACAATGAATAATGGAGTCAACACTAGCAAGCCAAGGTGTGGTGGAATGATCACCTCTATTCTCCCTAAGGAGGGTAAGACCAATGAGTATGAATAGTGAACTTCTAAGTCTAAGTAGGGACAATATAATATATATATAATAAGATCAACCAGGTCCACATATCTATATGATCGCTAGATCATGACACTAAGTGCTAAGACATGCTATAAGAATAAGTATAAAAGCAATATAACCATAACACAATGATATACCTGCTGAGTCATATACCTGAATGCTCATCAACCTGTACCATCATCTGTTCTCTGAAACTGCTGCTGTAACTCTGGGCACTACTGACTGCTCTGTACCAATGGTATAATGGCTACATCGGTCATCTCTCTGAGTGTCCTGAGACTCAGCCATGGCATGGGGAATACAACTGCTGTCCACAATCTGATAGTGATCCAATATAGATGCTCATCTCAGCATCTCAAATGTAAGGGAACTGGCTGAATAGTGTACTGGAATCAGAAAAATAATGTATAGTAGCCCGGCTACTATAAATGTGATAACAGTATTTAGACTCCACAGGTTACCCAAGACCATTGTTAGTGATAGGGACATCAAATTCACGGGAGCCTTTTGGCAAGAGCTTTTTCGGTTAGTGGGGACCGAGTTAGCCATGAGCACTAGTTATCATCTACAGAGTGATGGACATACTGAGATTGTCAACAAGTGGATTGAGGGATACTTGAGAAATTACTTAGCCGGTCAACAGAGGACATGGATCAAATGGCTACACTTGGGTGAACATTGTTACAACACCACCCACCATATGACCATTGGGATGACCCCCTTCAGAGCTCTGTATGGGTATGATGCTTCCACTTTCGCAGACCAGATATTCTGCTATAGCAGGGCCCCCAAGGCCAAAGAGTGGATCCAGAAGGGTCAAGATATCCTTAAGATACTCAGGGAGAGCATACAGGTCGCTCAAAATCAACAGAAGATATATGCAGACAGGCACATGGTTGAGCGCAGTTTTGAGGTAGGAGACTTTGTTTATTTACACCTCCAACCTTACCGATAGTCATCTCTTAAAAAGAAAGGAGCGGAAAAACTCAAACCTCGCTTCTATGGTCCATACAAGATAATCCAGAAGGTCAGAGAGGTAGCTTATGAGCTAGAACTACCCCTAGAGAGCAAGATTCACAACGTATTTCATGTCTCCAACCTCAAGAAGGCAGTTGGTCAGCAGATTGCTAAATCTTCCGAGTTGCCCCCCTTGATGATGAGGGGCAATTGATTCTGATTCCCGAGCGCATCCTAGAGGCGCGAGAACAGAATCTGAGGAACATAATCATCAGAGACTACTTGGTTCAGTGGAGAGATCTGCCTATAGAGGAGGCCACTTGGGAAGGAGAATAGGTATTACAGCACCCGACTTTACAATTGCTTGAGGACAGCAAATTCGAGCGAGGAGGACTGCAATGCCCTCTTTTGGTTAAGCATTGAGGACCATCCCGCTAACCTATAAGATTCCCATAGGTTCGAGCGGGCACTGACAGTCAACGAATCAACTGAGGACTGATGCCATATCATAAGATCTAGGGCATAGATATTATATCATTAGTAGGTAGACAGGGGCCACCAGAGCCAAAGGCTACCTGCATGCATGACATCTGAGCATTAATTCATGATGCATGCACCTGATTGAGTATCCAAGCACCTGCATGCAGGTCAACTACGAATTAGAAGGTAAAGTGACCTAATTAGGTCAAAAGTTAGTTTTTGCAGTTGAAAGTTATAAAAGAAAGGTAAAGCGAATGGAGAAGGCATGCTTATATGATTATTGATTTGTGATCTCGAATTGGAGAGCTCAGCGAGTTAAGTTGGGGTTGAGGCTTGCACTCAGCTAACTGGTGTATTTCGGCAGCGAAATCTATCTGCCCTAGTTCATCATCAGGTTGGATCATCCAGATTCAACATTGTTCATCATCAGGTATTACTATCATTCAGATTCCGCAGAGTTCTCTTTTAGATTATACTGTGGGCTTGCTCTCCCTTGCATGGGCGCATTGTCCAGATAGTCTCCCATTCGTATTGCAGTCTACAGGGTTCAGTTTCTCTGTATGCAGTTCTCATTCTTCTCAGAGCAACACTATTACCCTTCCTCTGGAAGAAGGGTCTCTCAGCGTGAGTTCCAAGCTAGATATCAGCACTTATCATTATTGGAGGACGTTTTGCATGCATTGGGCGAATTCCTCAAAAGAGATCTTCACGTTTTAGGCCTTTGAGCCATCAAAGTTTCTGCATGCTCCTTCCATTCTCTCCAAAAGGGCATTATAACCCTACTACACTTTATCTAGGCCTTCATCAGTTAAGTGTTATTTATTGAGGAACAATACTAGCTTGGAGGAGGGTGCACTTATTTGTTGGAGGACGATTTAGCTTATCTTCCTATTCATCCGGCATAATTCCTTCATGCGGGGATCATCCTCATCGACGTCAGCAGATCTACATACTGGTATGTACATGCATTAATTTCTCCTACTTTATAGCATTTCAGTATTATCTAGGTTATAGATCTGCATGCATGCAGAGATCAGTACACACCTTCATACTTGTTTGAGATATCAGCCTACTAGAGAACACAAAAAAAGAAAAATATTAGTTTGGGATATTGCACATTTATATGAGTTTTGCCTATAAATATTGAAAAGGGTTTGATGTGAAACCATGAAACTAGGACATTAAAATTTTAAATCACCAAGATATGAACAATATGTGCATGAGATTCACCTTTTAATACCTTAAATCCTGATTTAGTGAATTGGTATTATGGTTTATATGGAACATGATGCAGGACTGTATATTGATACTAGGTTTATAGTTAGAAGAAAACTGGATTTGGAAATTTATCTTGTTTTTACTAAGATTTTATAAGTTAATTATGTTATCTGATGATATGCTAGTTTTTGTTAACAGGTATGGATTTTTTGTCACAGCAATGATGACTTTTAGTGCTGGAGTTCTGAGTGCTTTTTCCCCAAATTACATTGCTTTGGTTGCTTCTCGTTGTTTGGTTGGTATTGGACTGGGAGGTGGTCCTGTGCTCTTCTCATGGTTTCTAGAATTCATCCCAGCTCCCAGCAGAGGATTCTGGATGGTCATACTTTCAGCGTTTTGGACAATTGGCACGGTATTGGAGGCCTCAATAGCATGGGTACGATAGTTTTTCATATTTCATCATAAAACATTTTCTTTGAAATTAGAAAGTCACTATTCTAATTGCACATGAAAAAAGTCACAATTCGAGTACTTAAATACTGGTTTATCTGCTTATGAAGACAAATTAACTGCATTAAGAAACATCAAACAATCCAAATCCGTTACGAATGTGCTTTAGGAACAAGCCTCACAATGCTTAATATCAAAGGTGAGAAGTGGTTGATGAAATTACTTTTCTTAGCTACAGGGGCACATATTCCCATTCTTAAGTGATTTGATAATAGAATCTTTACCCCTATTTGAAGACAATAATTGCATTAAGAAACTTGTAACAAATTAATTTTATTTATAAAACTGTTGCAGGACTGATTCAAAAACATGTTTCCTATCAAAGATGAGACTTGATCCATGAAGCTTGCTTCTAACCACATAGGCACAATTTCACATTCCTACAAAGTTTAACAATGAATTCTTTATCTCCTTGTAAAGATAGATAAAATGCATTGAGAAACCTTTGATGAATCATTTTTATTTATTAATATGTTCTAAGAATGATTCAAAAAATGTTTGATATGATTGATGTGATTTAGTCCATAAAATTGACCTCCTCTAACTACCAAGGCACAGATTTATGTTCTTAAGCTAAGTCACCTGACACAGGGACATGGGACACGAAAATACGAGAGTCCGACACGGACACGGTGACCCCTGGAATCAGGACACGTTTTATATACATATATATATTTTTTAAAAATATATTAAAATTTAAAAATATAGACATATAGATCCCTGTGTCCCTAGAAACTAGAACATTTACAAATATTCAATAGAAATTAGAATAAAAACACATTAATGATTACACATTTTTCATTCACAAATCACGATTCACAACACATTTGTCATTCACAAATCACAATGAGACACCCAAATGACAAAAAGAAACCCAAATTTTTGTTTTAAAGCCAACCTGGCCGCACTTTTCCGCCATTTGCATGTCCTGTTTTCGGGACTCGTGTCCAACAGTCGGGGACACGATGTCAAATTGTGTCCGATTCGACTTTCGGACGTGTCCCGATTTTGGACACGACTGAAAGTCGAATCGGACACGATTTGACATTGAATCATGTCCGATTCGATCCCCACGGGACACGCAGAGGGGTTTTGATGAATCCGGTTTCTTAGTTCTTAAGTAGTTAAATAATGCTTTCTTTATTCCCTTATGAAGATAGATCAAATGCATTAAGAATCTTATGAAAACTAAATCCCATTTAGGAATATGGTGTAAGAGTTATTGACAATAGTGTGATATCAAAGGAGAAAGTTGGAACTTGATCTGTTGGACCATAAATTACTCAGGGCCAGCACACCTACTATTCCAAGCACACAAGCTTTTATTTATTGAGCACGATTGTCACCTTGAATGCAATGGAACAAACCACTTAGAACATTGAACAATCATGAAGTTCCTTCAATACAAGGCATTATCTGTAGCTGTCTACAAATATTTGCCCCTTGTCTAGTACATGTGTTCATCCACATCCCTGTTGAATGTGAATGTACCGAGGTTATGTTGAATGTGAATATACTGAGGTTACAGGTTTAGAGTAATGATAATCAAACATAGTAAACAGAAAGTATGTGTGTGTACAGGAGCTGAGCTGTAGATCTTTTAAGGGGATGTTCCTCTCCAAATACCTTTTATCTCATGCCATGTGTGATGAGAGTGCTTCATGTCAGTCACCAGAAAAGGTGTTCTGGGAAGCTGTTTGATTATGAACAGTCTGCAAAATATGTAAACAGACCCTCTTTTTTGAAATTTAAGAGCAGGGATAGGCTCTGACAGATCTTATTTGACTTCTAGCTCAATGCTGTTATATAAAAACTCCCATTTCTCTCCCATTGGACCTCCAAAGGCTATTGTTGTTGCTACAGGTTTCCATGTCATGATACAGGCTGAAAGCAAGACTTACCAAAACCATAACACTCTTCTTTGGCATTCATTTTTAGCACAGATTTCTTCTTGCTGTTGTATATGATTCAAGATGTCATGGAGAGTTTCATTTCCAACACAATAATACTTTGAAGGATCCTCCAAGTGACCACCAATCTGCCCATGATAACATTGTCATGCACGGCCAACAAACAAGCTATATATTCCCCTTTTGAACTTCCTGGAGGTACAACAGTTAGCTTCTTCACCCTACAGCGATCCATGAATCTATCTCCATGTCTAACCCAAAGCTACAGGTCTGACAATTTTGGGAGAACGTCTTTGTACCCAATGTTCATTCACAAAATAATCCTCAACATGCTAAAAGAAAACATCTTTAGGTGTTGCCTGCATAAGCCATCCCCACTGCTCTTATAACAGAAACATTCTTTGGTCATGGTTCCAGCATCACCAATAGCTGTGACATCTCTACCATGGGGATGACAAGGTTTATCATCTTGACATTATTTGCTGGCATTGCTGCCTGTTTTGAGATGCTTGAGACAGATCTGAAGAGGTCTATAACAGTGCTCTTCTTACCAATGTTAGACACCTAGAAACAGGCCTGAAAAGCTCTCATTAGTAGAAACTAAGATGAGCAGGTGGGAGAGATTCAATTTTAGTTATAAGTTTACTTCAAAATAACACTTGAAAAAGGCACATTATTGCACATCCTCATCACCGAACTGCTGGCAATAAAGTCTCAAAATGCAGATGCATTTGAGGGGTAACATAGAGCATAAGATGTAATTTTCTACTGCAAATGTTTATATATTAACAAGTATATCACCCCCTCTGCAGTTGAAATCTTGATATTACAGTCGTATTCTCTTTTCTCATTTTGCAGATTGTGATGCCAATATTGGGCTGGAGGTGGTTAATTGGAGTATCTTCGGCACCTTTATTGATTCTACTTCTGTTCTATGTTGTAGTCCCAGAATCTCCAAGGTTTCTTATGATGAAGGGTAGAGATGGGGATGCATGCCATCTCCTTGAGAAAATTGCAATAGTAAATAAAAGGCAACTTCCACCAGGGAAATTTGCTAATAATCTCAGAATGCAACTCAATGAAATAGATAACAGTGATGGGTTGGAAGAAGCTTCTTTGTTGAAAGATGAAAAGCAATTAGATGCAAGCAACATGAAACTAAAAGGTGAAACAGGAGTTCTGACACAGTTCTGTGGTCTCTTTTCACCTTCGTTAGTCAGATCAACGCTTCTGCTATGGCTAATACTATTTTCAAATGCATTTGGCTACTATGGAGTTGTCTTGCTTACTTCTGAATTCAGTGGTGGAGGTGGAAATTGCACATCAAAGACTATGCCTTTAACTGATTCTAATGAGACTGCTCATTACAGAGATGTTTTCATTTCAAGTATTGCTGGTAAGAATTCCATTCAGGATTACAGGAGCCAAAATGTAAAGGCTTCTTACATTTCATTCAATTTCTGACATCAAATTTACCTCATGAGTTAAACAAAAGATATGATACAAAATATGCTCATGTTATCGTGCAAGAAAACTGTAGAAAACCTCTTTAATCACATCTCTATTCAAGTTACTAGTTTGATGGGCCCTAATTCTAATAAATGATATGACAACTGGCTTTGCATGGTGGCAGAGATTCCCGGATATTTATTATCAGCAACTGTTATGGATCGTTTAGGGCGCAAATTGTCAATGGCTGCAAGTTTTTTCTTATGTTGTATTTTTCTTCTTCCTTTAATGGTAATCCAACGTGAAGCTGTCACGACTCTTCTTCTCTTTGGAGCGCGGCTATGCATTGCAGGAGCCTTTACAATTGTCTTCATTTATGCCCCTGAGGTTGGTGGTGAAAGTTAATAATATGGTTTGATTTTATTAAGTTTGAATTTTCCCCTAAAAGGTATTGGTGACTCAATTATTTTCGATTATGTTTGTTTTGGCATTATGCATCTTCAAAGGGGTAAAGGACACCCTACATTGACAGGAAGAAATGGCATTTATGTCGAGAAAAGTAGGCTGACCAATGTACAAAAGTATGATGCAAGAGAATATTGGATAGGGTTGACCTTAAAATTCCATGATGCAAATTACTAGTGGCAGCCTATAGGTGTACTTGGTCAAACTAAGGGAGGAATTGACTTGTATAGTTACATGATAAACCTTTTTTCACATTCATTCACTTCCACTTCTCTCTTAATCTATTGCACTCTTCTTCACTTCTAAAAAGATCCCGAAATTGTTAAGGGTTTTCAACATGTAACTTGGATAGGCCATAACTTTCTCATATGAAACTGAAAGTATGTCAAATGACCAATTATTTCAGGATCCTGCAAAAATATCTAGCCATTGATGCAAGCACAATTCACGTTGTTTTCTCTACTTAAAGATTTCAACATCTTATTAAGTTACTTACCATCATTGTTCCTTCACCTTTGAAATAGAATAATTGTGCATGATAGCATTTATGCCTTTCCCTTGTGAAGGAAAAGATCATTTTCATAAATCATGAGCCTTAGTTCCTATTATCACATCCATAGTGGCCGGGCTACCATGAATGCAGAGCAGATTCTTGTATATTTTTGAGCCAGGCCTTTACACATTTTTGATGAGATCAACCTATGATGAGCAGTACTATTTGATGATCACTCACATACTAGAGCAGCCCCAGATCAGACACAGTGAACCTTATGCCAAGACTGAGCCTCATGACCTCATATTTGATGACCGAGGTGACCATTTTTGTTCCATACAGAGCAGTGCAGTGCCCAGAGTTTTTATAGCAGCAGTCTTTCCAGTGACTATTGATGATCCAGATGGCAGATACAGGTATATGGCCCAGCAGGTAGACGGTTGTGCATTGGTTATGATTGTTTTGCTTTTTTGCTCATCTTAGTAGCTGGACTTGGTATCTAGTGATCATGATCTGGCGATATATATATATATATATGTGATATGGACATGGTTGTTTAATGATTATCTAAATGGTCTAGTTACTCAGAATATGAAGCTCTTGTTTATACTCATTGCTTTTACCCTCTTAGTAGTATGGACGTGGTCATTCCCACCATTCATGGCTTGCTAGCTTTGGCATTACCTTTCACTCCCCCCATCCATCCGTTCTCTCCCATCTTTGGTTTTCACCTTGACTTACACCTCAGCCTGTGATATGGAGGACCTCCCTACTTTTTCCTCTGTGTTGGATAGCATCCCTGTTAGTTTGTGTCTCGGCTTTGAGTTGGAAACATAACTTACCGAAGCCTTGATCCTTCTGGGCCAGGAGAACCCACTGGTGTTCGTTCCTAAGCTTAGGTGAGTTGGATTTGATGCCTTGACCTCTCTAGTCGGTTGCCCCGATGTTTGGTCCTGATTGTGGATAACCCCCCTAGTTGCATGAGTTGTGTTGACTAAACCTGAAGCAAGTTGTACTACCATCATTACATGCATATGGAAACTATTATCATATCTTTTGTGTAAGCCCATTGAAACAAATTAAAACTGTGCTTCTCAGCACAATGAAAGAGTGCTATGGAAATTGAAATGTTAAAGCACCCTGGATGAAAGATTCAATTAGTTGTGCTTCTAAGCATATGCAAAATCCAAAGGGTCCTAAAGGCCTAAAAAGCAGTGGTTAAATGTATGCTAAATCTAAAGACTGCTAGCCATGATTAAATGTAATGATTAATACCTCACGGAGCCTACGGTTTGGGATGTGAGATGGAGTAAGGGACAACTAATTTTAAGTGTCCCCTAGAACCTCAAGCTACGGTTAGTTGTGCACCTAGTTACGACGGTTCTACCAAAGATCCTCACGGAGCTGGATTTGGCTTGGATGTGAGCTGTAGACATTTTCCAAGGTTGAATAAGCACCGCTCTAAACAACTCTTTCCATTTGTGAGACCCTGCCATTCCCTATGTGTTTATTATCCAACGTATGCTTACGTGTGTATTCCTTTTCCCTTATCCAAAGTATCACAATGTTGAGTCAGTAAAGTCATCCCCTTATCCTAAGCCTTGCATTTTCCACCCTCACCCTTTGCTAGCACAATGGTCACGTCTATGAAATGAGTATATTCTTGAGGTTCTATTTTGAGTAAATGATTATTTAAACTTATATTTGATGTAATTATTGATTAACTACCAGTGAAATGATGCTTCTTACTTTAATTCTTACTATTAGAATGATTAAAAGAGCATACGTTATCCATTTGCACTTGCAGCATCAGGCATTTTTAGCCTGGGTCATATTTTGATCAGTCTTGTCCTGGTCAAACCTAGTTTGACCAAGTCAACCACAAGATCTGAGATGAGTTGGACTAGTGATGTTCGAGATTGATGATTTATGGTCCTTTGATGCCCATTTGATGGTTCCATGCAACAGACACAGGCTTCATTTGATGGTTTGATGGATTTTTATAGTTATTATTATTTACAGACCATTTATTTTTATTGGACCGGGCATGGTTGAGACTACAGATTGATTATCTAGGTAGCCACAGGGTGTATGAGTATTCATATCTAGTGCATTTGGACCTTCTGAGTCCACTGGTACACTCAGAGTTCAGTTGCAGGCACTCCCGAACGAGATTTCACTCAGATTGTTACTTTACTACATATTTGCCATTATAAAATGGCATGGCAGCACAGATGAGTTTTTATTTGGTTCTCCTAAGGTGCTACAGAGGGAGTATGGGGTCCAACCACTTGTTATTACCATATTGCCATACTCCCAGACACTTTGGTACAATCAGATTTGTGCCCGGAGTACCAGGAAGAGAGCTACAGGCATTTTATTGATTTATAGGTGATTTTTTGAGGATAAAAAATGGGATAAAATGGTCATTGAGGAAATCGATTTGGGAAAATTGTTAATGTAATTGTAACTTCGGAAGATATTCACTTGTATATTTTATGCTGTATTTGTATTTTATTATTCTACTTCCGACGGAGATGTTTATTCCTATGGTCGGTGTTGTCCGCCAATATGCACACCAGCAACGGAAATCTTTTGAAAGTTGTCTCTTCACTACAAGTGAGAGAGGTGTGGCCTTGGGGGCAAGCAATGAGCCAGGTACTGTCACCTGAATCCCAGCTCCTCCGTTTAGGCAAACTCCTAACGAAGCCAAGGGGGGTAGTCCCTAAAAGAGAGTTTCACTAAAGCTCTTGTTTTTATAGTGTTTTCTTGTGTAATGATGCGGATGGGTGTTGTTTAGGAGTTTTTGTGAAATTGAGAGACAATATAAAGCTTGAAAAATAAAACACAAGATAAGATGCAATCCACGTTGCGAAACAGTATATAAAGACTTGATATAATTAAGAAGCATCCACAGATAAAAATTTAATGACAAAAGGACCAGTGCCTTATCCAATGGGTAATGGAGTAAAAAAAAACAAAAGTAGTGCTGGGGGATGCTGAAAAGTAGTCTTGATAGTAACTGTTCGTGAGATCGTTGTGCAAATTATCTTGGTAAATTTCAAAGTTTTAGTTGTCTTGATTATTAAGGCTAAGACCAAAGGTATCAAAAAGATGGTAGAACCCTACCCAAGAAAGATACTGGCAACCCTGAATGACCTGTCGGAAGCACCCAGATTCGATAAGGATTGGTGTCCAATGTTTGAACCGCCCCTGAGTCTGACAGTGGGAATCCGGCGTCACCCCTCGTGGGAAGAACAGTATTTTGCCTTGGTTGAGGTTATGGGTAAAAATTTTAATTAAGTTTATCGATCGTTATTATCAAGTCTTCCACCTTTCTGAGTACTAGCCCAACCGTTTCCGGTTGGCAGAGCATACGGGTGTAGGACAAACCAAGATAAATTAATTAGGGGTGTGTGAGTGGAAAATTTTATTTTTAAAAGAACCTTGTTCAACTCTCCGACAGAGAGCGCTCTTGACTCGGTCTTATGACCACAGTTCAAGAGACTTGCTAAAATTAAAATGCCTAATGCAGGGATGATGCAAGACTAAAATGCCCTCCGATAGAGGGTGCTCTTGACTTGGATTTGGCCAAGTTCAAGAGACTTTGGTTTATTTTAAGGAAGCAAAAGTAAAAAGCAGTAGCAGTATACTTTTACTTGAAACAAAAATTAACCACAGTGTTGATCAGCAAGATAAAAATACTACTAGCAATAAAGCTTGCAAGATAAACAAATCTAGTGTTCTACCACACAAACTTTAATCTACTAGGTGGGATTGATCTCCGAACAAGATCAACCACTTAGAAACCACCAATCCTGGAAACCTTCCAGCTAGCTGGATGTCCACAAGAAGTTGATGGGGGAGCGAGAAGCTACCACAAAACTATGTGGCCTTTGGGATACGATCCCAAAGTTAGCTATTCTCTGGTCAAGGATTGGAAGAGAAACAATATAATGATAAAAATTAAACTAAGCTACCCAAGAATCTCTTTCAGGTTCAAGACCCTACTCGGGAAAGCATGGGGGTAAGTAAAATATGGAAGACAAATAAACAGATTACTTAGCGAAATAGAAACTAATCTAAGAGCATGGAAACATAAACCAAGTTAAACCACACCACAAGACCCAACACTCTTCCCCAAATGGGGAAGAAGACCAAGAAAGTGGAGGCCTCCTCCACTTGAAACCTTTATTGAAAGATTACAGATGCCTTGGGTTTAAAACCTTGCAAGGTCTTTTGAGAATGAAGCAAAATGGAAATACAAGGCTAGCTCTTATAAGCTTTTTACAAAGGATAAGTGTATCTAGTTTAAGTCATTTTCATGGATCCTTCACTTTGTTTTGCTTTGATCCTCTTGTTTCAAGATCTTATCAAGTACTTCTCTCTCAAAATGGCCTACACAAGTTCAAGAACATCTAAACAAAGCACCCATTAACCATTAGCAAAAAATAAATCGAAACTTGAAACTATTTGAGTCTATATTTAGAATTTTAACTCTAAAATGTGAAATGCATAAAAATTTATCATAAAATGTTAACTATGGTGAAACGGACCAGCGAACAAAAGTTGCTCTAAAAATGCTAGAAATGAGATCTAAAACTTAAAATTTTGAAATATTTTTATGTGAAATATTCTATCTTTCGAAATGAAACTATAAAACTAGGAAAGATGACTCAAAATGCAAGCCTAAACTCAATAAAATGGGATCCACAATGAGATTTAAACTTATAAAATGAAATGCAAGTAAGACTAACTATGCAAATGCAAGTATGATGATCTAACAAATGCCTAAAGACTAACACTAAAATCTAACAAGCTTATGCAAAAAGACAAATGCTAACGTTTTAACAATTTTTGTGTTTATGGTGGATTTTAGGGCACTTGGGAAGATGTACGAGAAGGGGGAGAAAAAGGCAAATCTAAAGGCAAAGATGAAGATGCAAGGGGAGGGATAAGTAGGGCAAAAACGAAAGCAAAGAGGGAGAAATAAGAGGGTGGACGAGAGGAGCTAAAGGAGTTTGGATGAAACTAGGGCAAAAGAGGATGAAAAAGCAAGACAAGGGCAAAGGGCTACAAGTGGAACACTTGAGGTAATAGAACACCGCCTTGGAAATCCTCCGGTTAACCGGTGATACGCCGATAGCGAGTGTTGAAGAGAGCACAAGGGAGCAAATCCCAAGTTATTCCCCAAGGTTGAAGGAACTTCAACCTTATGGACTTCTAAACTATGGCTTGAAAACAAGGCAAATCTTGGATCAAGGTTAGAGGGGCTAGAAGTGGCTTAGCATGCAATCATAAAAAACTCAAGGAGCAAATGAGAGGGCTTGAAGAAGGGAAGCCTGATGTAACCAATGAACAATATTTGAATATGAGAGATGGATCTTTGAAATCAAACCCTTTATGCCACCATCTTGGTGTTGTGAGATCGACTTTAGGAGATCCTGCAATGTATGAATGTAAAATGGAAAAAATGTTCTTTGAAGAGATGGAGGAGACAACCTAGTTCCAACTCCTCTTCATAAACTTTTTAGATCTGCAAAATGTATCACTTACAAACAAGATTGATCAAATATAGTATGCCAAGTTGAATGGGACAAGAAGAGTGTTAGTATTTCCGACTACAATCCACTACTTCCCAATCACAAACAACCCAACATCAATGGACAAATTGAACCCAAATGCCCACCCTATGGACTTGGAAAAGTCTTCTAAGCTTAAATAATTTGATCAAAACTTGGAACATGTAAGTAAAAAACATAACACAATATCACCTTGATTAGATTGAAGCACTTTCCATGAACAAGATCAACACACCATATGGACCTCCAAAGCCACTTTATTTCAAATAGCAAATGCTATAACACATATACAATTTTGGCAGAGTAAGTTTGCCTCAAATTCTCCATGAGATAATAACCCAAATGGGCCTCTCTTTATACTAAAACTAAACACTAAAACCCTAAAACGAATTGGTGGTGAGCAATGAAGTCGAATTCCAATCATGAGGTGGCTTGGAGCAATAGACATGGCCAAAGTCGAGTTGGTGTTTGGTGAGATTGGCACTATGTGGCAAAACTCGAATTGAGGTAAGTGTGAGGTGAGGGCATTAACCAATAGCCAAACTACAACAAGGAAAAACGAGCTAGCATGGAGATTGACGTGAGCTAGGGTGAGCAAAGCGTGAGCCATGTGGGAGGGCGAGCTTGGATGTGGTAGGTTGAAGCTAGTTTAGTGGATGACACATGGTAGAGGTAGGCACTAACTTAACTTCAATCAAAAGCCAAGCTAATCCATACATCTATTAACCAATAAACGAGTTGCAACAAGGCATGGCGTGGATTTAAATGAGATTGACGTGAGCTATATGCTAAATGCGAGTTGGTTGTGAAAGCAACACGTGGTAGAGGGTAGGCACAAACTCGAATGGTAAAGGAGCCAATCTAATGGTGATTGCGTGGGCTAACCAATGGACAAATCCCAACTAGGATCCACGTGAGCTAATGAGGGTTGACGTGAGGAATGGTAGGTGTAGACTCGAGTTATGAAGAGAACCAAGCTTGGATTTATTGCTAGATTTAAAGGAGGCGCCCACCATTGGCTTTTAATACCATCCAACAACCCATTCAATCATTGCCACATCATCAAAACGTGATTGCTCATGCTTCGAACTCCCACGTGAAAGGTGAAAGCCGTACGATTCAAATTAATTGAAAATTTGACTTTTAGTGGCATAGTTTGTCCTTTTAATGTATTCGTACCTCTTCAAAAATATTCCCATGCCTTTCCATAGTTTGAGAAATGACATTTTTTGAGTTTTTTAATTTTTTGTCTTTAGTGGATTTTGTCATTTTTTGGTCATTTAAAGCCAAAATAATGAAAAACTGCTCCCATAGGCGATGTAATCGCCCGAAACCTTAGAAAAGTTGGCACTAGGGTAAAGAGGACGCTCTGAGCGTCAAAACGAACCTCCCCATGCTCAATTCCGCCTCCGGATGAGGTTTTTATCATTTTTTGAAATTTTTTTTAATTAAACCATTAAAAAATGGTCTAATTTATGGAAAAAATTATTTTTGCCGGAATCCAACGAAACTCCTAGGGGACCTAGTGCATGTTCATACGACTCAATCGATGTGGCTAACACGTAAAAAATACTAGACACAAGACTCTAATAACCACCTTAGGTTTTGACCACCATGGGAAATACTCCAGCTTTGGAGGTTTGAGTGAAAAACTCGGGGATTATACGCCACTGATGAGTAGCGCATAATTCCTAAGGAAAAAACACTCTAGAGTATCCCCCAAATGGCTAAACCTACGGATAGCCGAGTCTTTTATAAAAGGACCCCGTTTAGACCAACTTTTACAAATTCCCCATGGGGGTATGAACATGCAGTTATTACAAAAGGGGCAAAATTGCCCTGAAATTGACCTCTGAACTTCTGAATGCTGATGATGAACATGAATCATGTTCTGATAAACTGGCGGCTCATCGGAAGTTCAACTATTTGTACAAATCAGTTGATAACATCTGGCTCCAACTGTGGGACGTGTGCTCGATCTGGAAATTATGCAAGGAGAGGATACGAGAACACCAGAATCTCTGGTTTATATATATAACCTGTAAAAACATCTCAACTTGACAGAAAACCTTCAGTAGCACATGTGTTATGAAAAAACCAAAATGAAATATCAACTATATTTATTTTGAAAATAAATTCCATATACTCAAAAATTAAAATGCAGCAATTAAATGCTCACTTTGAGGAGCTTTATTTTTCCTATTCTAACATAGCATAAAAGAAAATGTTAAGTATAATCAGAAATCCAATGTAACCATTTAAGCATGTGATTAATGAAAAAACAAATTTTTACCTTGTCTTTGGTTACCAGCCAAGACAAGGGCATGCTTATCAGAAAGTGCAAACCTGCTTGGATCTTCTGAAAGGGAGGGCTGGATGGGGAATCATGCATATGTAATAAATATTTGAAGTGCTCCCCAACATAGTAAGAAATCTTCCCGCAGGCACCCTCTATCCAGAACAGGATAGGGTGATGAATTCAAGCTGACAAGGCAATTCTGGTACCTTATCATATTCTTCCAAGAGGCTCTTCCGAAAATAATTTTCCATGAAAGTGCATGCCTCGAACTGCTCTAATATACAAGGGGTTTCCGATGGGCAAGATATATACTCAACTGACTTCTCATATGAAATAATTTCCTTTTCTTCCTCTATGCTCAACTGTTCAAAATCCATACTCCTGCCGAAAATGGGAGAGTCTTCATGAATTTTACCATATTCCTGGCCATATGTATCCTCATGCTCATAAGTGGGATTGTTAACAAAATTTCCAAGGGGATTTTGTTCATCATTAACCTCTTCGGACATGGCATAGGTAGGGTTCTCAAGAGAGATCCATTCATCATTGCCAATATCTATGTCATCCATGATGGACTCATCATCACTTATGTCATCCTTTAAGCTATGCCTATCCTCCTCAACTTCATAATGATCTTCCTCAAACAGATGTGTTTCAAAGATATCACAAGGGACCCAAATTTCTGAATATTCACTACCATGTGGAGAACAAATGGGAGTATCATAACACACACTACTGCTTTCATGGATTTCTTTATGAATGTTGATCTCCGTAATGGTTTCTTCTAAAGATGGGTCAGAAGTACATAAATGTTCATCATCACTGAAGTAGTCTTGAAAAACTTCCCACTCCAAAGTGTCTTTTGTTTCGATGGCATGAGGAGGGTCTTCAACAATATCCGGTATTTGATAAATCTCTATGATAGGATCATTAGGAATCTGATTGGAAAATGTTATATTTTCTGTAATAGGCTGATCCGACTGATCCCAACTCTCTTCAGGAATATCATAAGTATCACCTACATAGTTTATGCACTCAGGCTCACTTGATGAAGACTGACCAGCAAACCCTTCAGGAAACCCATGCTCCTGGATATAGCGTGTAAGGTGACAAGTGTTTTCTTCATGGAATTCCTGACATGTCCTACAGAATGGTGTGTAAGGTTCAACCCTAGGAATGCCACAGATGTCTCCCATATTATTAATGAATTCAGGCTTGCTTGTTGATGCACTAGGACCACAACCTTCAGGAAAACCGTGTTCTTGAATATAGCATGCATGGCAGCAACCAGATTCTTCATGGAAATCTCTGCAAGCTCTGCAAAATGGGATGTATACCTCATTTGCGTTGGCAGCCTCTATCTGAGTTGGAGGCCTCTTTTCATTTTCGGGAGCTTTCTTTTGCCAGTTATTTTTGGGAGGGTAATTTCTCTGAATTGGTTGAGTTTGTTGAACTTGCTGAACTCGTTGGACTTGTGCCCTTTCCATGTTTATTATCTTGTTTTGTACTTCCTTCATTTGGGCTACATGTTTCTGCTCAGCTCTTTCCATCATTTCACACATGTCCATCATCTTTTTCTCATATGATTCTTTCAAAGCATCCAAAGGATCTTTACCTTTAGGCTCAGTTGTTTTCAAAGGAGTTTGGGCTCTTGAATAACCTGGTAGGTTTGACTTCCCAGATGACTGCATGTTCCTATCAATCTTAGTTGCCATAGTTTGTGCTTCTAGCAAAGTAGTAGGTTCTTTATCCCTAAGTTGATACTGCATCTCTCCATTTAAAGCTTCAATGTAGTAAACCAGTATAGTATGTGGAGTTGGCTTGTAGTCTGTAGGGATTGCATTGTATAAATCCATGAACTTTTTGTTGAAATCTTCCATGGTTTCCATTTCACTTCTCTTGATGTTTGTTATAGCAGCAAGTTGATGACGTGGCTCTTTTTTCTCACCAAACTTGTTGGTGCAAGCAGTTGAGAACTCAGCTAAGGTGGCAAAGGAGTTGGCTGGCAAGCCGATGAACCAGTCACCAGCAGCCCCATCTAAGGACAAGGCAAACAACTTCATGTATACATCCTCATGTCTGTGAGCAGCATCCCTGACATATCCACCCTTTACTTTTGAGAAAGCAATAAGGTGATGTGCGGCAGTAACAGTATCAGTGCCGGTAAAGGTTGGAAGTTTGTCGATGGCTTTATCTGGAAGATCATGTGGTTGACCTGCAATCTGAGTAATGTTGAGGGGGGTGAAAAAATCACCCATTGTATTGGAAAAACAATTATTACTGTTTTCAAAATTTTCTAAGTTATCTTCTTGAAAGAGACTATGGATGTCAGAAATAGACTGAGACCTAAGTTCTTCAAGGATTTTACGAGAAGCAAGCTTGTTTAGTCTCCTCCTATAAACCTTTTCAGGTTCTGGGATAAAACTAAGCAAGCCTTCAGAGTTTCTTCTGGTCGAATACCTTGAGGTGTTAATTGACAGTGGAGTCGCCAGGTGGTTTCAAGTCTAATTTCTGAGAGTGATTGAACTAAAAAACTACCAAAAAGAAAAAAGGGCAGTGGAGTCGCCAGACAGATTCGAGAATCTATCAAAAAGGTAAACAAACTAGAAAAAACTAAGGTCGTCCAGGAACAAAAAGATTTGTCCCCGGCAACGGCGCCAAAGATGTTGTCCGCCAATATGCACACTAGCAACGGAAATCTTTTGAAAGTTGTCTCTTCACTACAAGTGAGAGAGGTGTGGCCTTGGGGGCAAGCAATGAGCCAGGTACTGTCACCTGAATCCCAGCTCCTCCGTTTAGGCAAACTCCTAACGAAGCCAAGGGGGGTAGTCCCTAAAAGAGAGTTTCACTAAAGCTCTTGTTTTTATAGTGTTTTCTTGTGTAATGATGCGGATGGGTGTTGTTTAGGAGTTTTTGTGAAATTGAGAGACAATATAAAGCTTGAAAAATAAAACACAAGATAAGATGCAATCCACGTTGCGAAACAGTATATAAAGACTTGATATAATTAAGAAGCATCCACAGATAAAAATTTAATGACAAAAGGACCAGTGCCTTATCCAATGGGTAATGGAGTAAAAAAAAACAAAAGTAGTGCTGGGGGATGCTGAAAAGTAGTCTTGATAGTAACTGTTCGTGAGATCGTTGTGCAAATTATCTTGGTAAATTTCAAAGTTTTAGTTGTCTTGATTATTAAGGCTAAGACCAAAGGTATCAAAAAGATGGTAGAACCCTACCCAAGAAAGATACTGGCAACCCTGAATGACCTGTCGGAAGCACCCAGATTCAATAAGGATTGGTGTCCAATGTTTGAACCGCCCCTGAGTCTGACAGTGGGAATCCGGCGTCACCCCTCGTGGGAAGAACAGTATTTTGCCTTGGTTGAGGTTATGGGTAAAAATTTTAATTAAGTTTATCGATCGTTATTATCAAGTCTTCCACCTTTCTGAGTACTAGCCCAACCGTTTCCGGTTGGCAGAGCATACGGGTGTAGGACAAACCAAGATAAATTAATTAGGGGTGTGTGAGTGGAAAATTTTATTATTAAAAGAACCTTGTTCAACTCTCCGACAGAGAGCGCTCTTGACTCGGTCTTATGACCACAGTTCAAGAGACTTGCTAAAATTAAAATGCCTAATGCAGGGATGATGCAAGACTAAAATGCCCTCCGATAGAGGGTGCTCTTGACTTGGATTTGGCCAAGTTCAAGAGACTTTGGTTTATTTTAAGGAAGCAAAAGTAAAAAGCAGTAGCAGTATACTTTTACTTGAAACAAAAATTAACCACAGTGTTGATCAACAAGATAAAAATACTACTAGCAATAAAGCTTGCAAGATAAACAAATCTAGTGTTCTACCACACAAACTTTAATCTACTAGGTGGGATTGATCTCCGAACAAGATCAACCACTTAGAAACCACCAATCCTGGAAACCTTCCAGCTAGCTGGATGTCCACAAGAAGTTGATGGGGGAGCGAGAAGCTACCACAAAACTATGTGGCCTTTGGGATACGATCCCAAAGTTAGCTATTCTCTGGTCAAGGATTGGAAGAGAAACAATATAATGATAAAAATTAAACTAAGCTACCCAAGAATCTCTTTCAGGTTCAAGACCCTACTCGGGAAAGCATGGGGGTAAGTAAAATATGGAAGACAAATAAACAGATTACTTAGCGAAATAGAAACTAATCTAAGAGCATGGAAACATAAACCAAGTTAAACCACACCACAAGACCCAACACTCTTCCCCAAATGGGGAAGAAGACCAAGAAAGTGGAGGCCTCCTCCACTTGAAACCTTTATTGAAAGATTACAGATGCCTTGGGTTTAAAACCTTGCAAGGTCTTTTGAGAATGAAGCAAAATGGAAATACAAGGCTAGCTCTTATAAGCTTTTTACAAAGGATAAGTGTATCTAGTTTAAGTCATTTTCATGGATCCTTCACTTTGTTTTGCTTTGATCCTCTTGTTTCAAGATCTTATCAAGTACTTCTCTCTCAAAATGGCCTACACAAGTTCAAGAACATCTAAACAAAGCACCCATTAACCATTAGCAAAAAATAAATCGAAACTTGAAACTATTTGAGTCTATATTTAGAATTTTAACTCTAAAATGTGAAATGCATAAAAATTTATCATAAAATGTTAACTATGGTGAAACGGACCAGCGAACAAAAGTTGCTCTAAAAATGCTAGAAATGAGATCTAAAACTTAAAATTTTGAAATATTTTTATGTGAAATATTCTATCTTTCGAAATGAAACTATAAAACTAGGAAAGATGACTCAAAATGCAAGCCTAAACTCAATAAAATGGGATCCACAATGAGATTTAAACTTATAAAATGAAATGCAAGTAAGACTAACTATGCAAATGCAAGTATGATGATCTAACAAATGCCTAAAGACTAACACTAAAATCTAACAAGCTTATGCAAAAAGACAAATGCTAACGTTTTAACAATTTTTGTGTTTATGGTGGATTTTAGGGCACTTGGGAAGATGTACGAGAAGGGGGAGAAAAAGGCAAATCTAAAGGCAAAGATGAAGATGCAAGGGGAGGGCTAAGTAGGGCAAAAACGAAAGCAAAGAGGGAGAAATAAGAGGGTGGACGAGAGGAGCTAAAGGAGTTTGGATGAAACTAGGGCAAAAGAGGATGAAAAAGCAAGACAAGGGCAAAGGGCTACAAGTGGAACACTTGAGGTAATAGAACACCGCCTTGGAAATCCTCCGGTTAACCGGTGATACGCCGATAGCGAGTGTTGAAGAGAGCACAAGGGAGCAAATCCCAAGTTATTCCCCAAGGTTGAAGGAACTTCAACCTTATGGACTTCTAAACTATGGCTTGAAAACAAGGCAAATCTTGGATCAAGGTTAGAGGGGCTAGAAGTGGCTTAGCATGCAATCATAAAAAACTCAAGGAGCAAATGAGAGGGCTTGAAGAAGGGAAGCCTGATGTAACCAATGAACAATATTTGAATATGAGAGATGGATCTTTGAAATCAAACCCTTTATGCCACCATCTTGGTGTTGTGAGATCGACTTTAGGAGATCCTGCAATGTATGAATGTAAAATGGAAAAAATGTTCTTTGAAGAGATGGAGGAGACAACCTAGTTCCAACTCCTCTTCATAAACTTTTTAGATCTGCAAAATGTATCACTTACAAACAAGATTGATCAAATATAGTATGCCAAGTTGAATGGGACAAGAAGAGTGTTAGTATTTCCGACTACAATCCACTACTTCCCAATCACAAACAACCCAACATCAATGGACAAATTGAACCCAAATGCCCACCCTATGGACTTGGAAAAGTCTTCTAAGCTTAAATAATTTGATCAAAACTTGGAACATGTAAGTAAAAAACATAACACAATATCACCTTGATTAGATTGAAGCACTTTCCATGAACAAGATCAACACACCATATGGACCTCCAAAGCCACTTTATTTCAAATAGCAAATGCTATAACACATATACAATTTTGGCAGAGTAAGTTTGCCTCAAATTCTCCATGAGATAATAACCCAAATGGGCCTCTCTTTATACTAAAACTAAACACTAAAACCCTAAAACGAATTGGTGGTGAGCAATGAAGTCGAATTCCAATCATGAGGTGGCTTGGAGCAATAGACATGGCCAAAGTCGAGTTGGTGTTTGGTGAGATTGGCACTATGTGGCAAAACTCGAATTGAGGTAAGTGTGAGGTGAGGGCATTAACCAATAGCCAAACTACAACAAGGAAAAACGAGCTAGCATGGAGATTGACGTGAGCTAGGGTGAGCAAAGCGTGAGCCATGTGGGAGGGCGAGCTTGGATGTGGTAGGTTGAAGCTAGTTTAGTGGATGACACATGGTAGAGGTAGGCACTAACTTAACTTCAATCAAAAGCCAAGCTAATCCATACATCTATTAACCAATAAACGAGTTGCAACAAGGCATGGCGTGGATTTAAATGAGATTGACGTGAGCTATATGCTAAATGCGAGTTGGTTGTGAAAGCAACACGTGGTAGAGGGTAGGCACAAACTCGAATGGTAAAGGAGCCAATCTAATGGTGATTGCGTGGGCTAACCAATGGACAAATCCCAACTAGGATCCACGTGAGCTAATGAGGGTTGACGTGAGGAATGGTAGGTGTAGACTCGAGTTATGAAGAGAACCAAGCTTGGATTTATTGCTAGATTTAAAGGAGGCGCCCACCATTGGCTTTTAATGCCATCCAACAACCCATTCAATCATTGCCACATCATCAAAACGTGATTGCTCATGCTTCGAACTCCCACGTGAAAGGTGAAAGCCGTACGATTCAAATTAATTGAAAATTTGACTTTTAGTGGCATAGTTTGTCCTTTTAATGTATTCGTACCTCTTCAAAAATATTCCCATGCCTTTCCATAGTTTGAGAAATGACATTTTTTGAGTTTTTTAATTTTTTGTCTTTAGTGGATTTTGTCATTTTTTGGTCATTTAAAGCCAAAATAATGAAAAACTGGTCCCATAGGCGATGTAATCGCCCGAAACCTTAGAAACGTTGGCACTAGGGTAAAGAGGACGCTCTGAGCGTCAAAACGAACCTCCCCATGCTCAATTCCGCCTCCGGATGAGGTTTTTATCATTTTTTGAAATTTTTTTTAATTAAACCATTAAAAAATGGTCTAATTTATGGAAAAAATTATTTTTGCCGGAATCCAACGAAACTCCTAGGGGACCTAGTGCATGTTCATACGACTCAATCGATGTGGCTAACACGTAAAAAATACTAGACACAAGACTCTAATAACCACCTTAGGTTTTGACCACCATGGGAAATACTCCAGCTTTGGAGGTTTGAGTGAAAAACTCGGGGATTATACGCCACTGATGAGTAGCGCATAATTCCTAAGGAAAAAACACTCTAGAGTATCCCCCAAATGGCTAAACCTACGGATAGCCGAGTCTTTTATAAAAGGACCCCGTTTAGACCAACTTTTACAAATTCCCCATGGGGGTATGAACATGCAGTTATTACAAAAGGGGCAAAATTGCCCTGAAATTGACCTCTGAACTTCTGAATGCTGATGATGAACATGAATCATGTTCTGATAAACTGGCGGCTCATCGGAAGTTCAACTATTTGTACAAATCAGTTGATAACATCTGGCTCCAACTGCGGGACGTGTGCTCGATCTGGAAATTATGCAAGGAGAGGATACGAGAACACCAGAATCTCTGGTTTATATATATAACCTGTAAAAACATCTCAACTTGACAGAAAACCTTCAGTAGCACATGTGTTATGAAAAAACCAAAATGAAATATCAACTATATTTATTTTGAAAATAAATTCCATATACTCAAAAATTAAAATGCAGCAATTAAATGCTCACTTTGAGGAGCTTTATTTTTCCTATTCTAACATAGCATAAAAGAAAATGTTAAGTATAATCAGAAATCCAATGTAACCATTTAAGCATGTGATTAATGAAAAAACAAATTTTTACCTTGTCTTTGGTTACCAGCCAAGACAAGGGCATGCTTATCAGAAAGTGCAAACCTGCTTGGATCTTCTGAAAGGGAGGGCTGGATGGGGAATCATGCATATGTAATAAATATTTGAAGTGCTCCCCAACATAGTAAGAAATCTTCCCGCAGGCACCCTCTATCCAGAACAGGATAGGGTGATGAATTCAAGCTGACAAGGCAATTCTGGTACCTTATCATATTCTTCCAAGAGGCTCTTCCGAAAATAATTTTCCATGAAAGTGCATGCCTCGAACTGCTCTAATATACAAGGGGTTTCCGATGGGCAAGATATATACTCAACTGACTTCTCATATGAAATAATTTCCTTTTCTTCCTCTATGCTCAACTGTTCAAAATCCATACTCCTGCCGAAAATGGGAGAGTCTTCATGAATTTTACCATATTCCTGGCCATATGTATCCTCATGCTCATAAGTGGGATTGTTAACAAAATTTCCAAGGGGATTTTGTTCATCATTAACCTCTTCGGACATGGCATAGGTAGGGTTCTCAAGAGAGATCCATTCATCATTGCCAATATCTATGTCATCCATGATGGACTCATCATCACTTATGTCATCCTTTAAGCTATGCCTATCCTCCTCAACTTCATAATGATCTTCCTCAAACAGATGTGTTTCAAAGATATCACAAGGGACCCAAATTTCTGAATATTCACTACCATGTGGAGAACAAATGGGAGTATCATAACACACACTACTGCTTTCATGGATTTCTTTATGAATGTTGATCTCCGTAATGGTTTCTTCTAAAGATGGGTCAGAAGTACATAAATGTTCATCATCACTGAAGTAGTCTTGAAAAACTTCCCACTCCAAAGTGTCTTTTGTTTCGATGGCATGAGGAGGGTCTTCAACAATATCCGGTATTTGATAAATCTCTATGATAGGATCATTAGGAATCTGATTGGAAAATGTTATATTTTCTGTAATAGGCTGATCCGACTGATCCCAACTCTCTTCAGGAATATCATAAGTATCACCTACATAGTTTATGCACTCAGGCTCACTTGATGAAGACTGACCAGCAAACCCTTCAGGAAACCCATGCTCCTGGATATAGCGTGTAAGGTGACAAGTGTTTTCTTCATGGAATTCCTGACATGTCCTACAGAATGGTGTGTAAGGTTCAACCCTAGGAATGCCACAGATGTCTCCCATATTATTAATGAATTCAGGCTTGCTTGTTGATGCACTAGGACCACAACCTTCAGGAAAACCGTGTTCTTGAATATAGCATGCATGGCAGCAACCAGATTCTTCATGGAAATCTCTGCAAGCTCTGCAAAATGGGATGTATACCTCATTTGCGTTGGCAGCCTCTATCTGAGTTGGAGGCCTCTTTTCATTTTCGGGAGCTTTCTTTTGCCAGTTATTTTTGGGAGGGTAATTTCTCTGAATTGGTTGAGTTTGTTGAACTTGCTGAACTCGTTGGACTTGTGCCCTTTCCATGTTTATTATCTTGTTTTGTACTTCCTTCATTTGGGCTACATGTTTCTGCTCAGCTCTTTCCATCCTTTCACACATGTCCATCATCTTTTTCTCATATGATTCTTTCAAAGCATCCAAAGGATCTTTACCTTTAGGCTCAGTTGTTTTCAAAGGAGTTTGGGCTCTTGAATAACCTGGTAGGTTTGACTTCCCAGATGACTGCATGTTCCTATCAATCTTAGTTGCCATAGTTTGTGCTTCTAGCAAAGTAGTAGGTTCTTTATCCCTAAGTTGATACTGCATCTCTCCATTTAAAGCTTCAATGTAGTAAACCAGTATAGTATGTGGAGTTGGCTTGTAGTCTGTAGGGATTGCATTGTATAAATCCATGAACTTTTTGTTGAAATCTTCCATGGTTTCCATTTCACTTCTCTTGATGTTTGTTATAGCAGCAAGTTGATGACGTGGCTCTTTTTTCTCACCAAACTTGTTGGTGCAAGCAGTTGAGAACTCAGCTAAGGTGGCAAAGGAGTTGGCTGGCAAGCCGATGAACCAGTCACCAGCAGCCCCATCTAAGGACAAGGCAAACAACTTCATGTATACATCCTCATGTCTGTGAGCAGCATCCCTGACATATCCACCCTTTACTTTTGAGAAAGCAATAAGGTGATGTGCGGCAGTAACAGTATCAGTGCCGGTAAAGGTTGGAAGTTTGTCGATGGATTTATCTGGAAGATCATGTGGTTGACCTGCAATCTGAGTAATGTTGAGGGGGGTGAAAAAATCACCCATTGTATCGGAAAAACAATTATTACTGTTTTCAAAATTTTCTAAGTTATCTTCTTGAAAGAGACTATGGATGTCAGAAATAGACTGAGACCTAAGTTCTTCAAGGATTTTACGAGAAGCAAGCTTGTTTAGTCTCCTCCTATAAACCTTTTCAGGTTCTGGGATAAAACTAAGCAAGCCTTCAGAGTTTCTTCTGGTCGAATACCTTGAGGTGTTAATTGATAGTGGAGTCGCCAGGTGGTTTCAAGTCTAATTTCTGAGAGTGATTGAACTAAAAAACTACCAAAAAGAAAAAAGGGCAGTGGAGTCGCCAGACAGATTCGAGAATCTATCAAAAAGGTAAACAAACTAGAAAAAACTAAGGTCGTCCAGGAACAAAAAGATTTGTCCCCCGGCAACGGCGCCAAAGATGTTGTCCGCCAATATGCACACTAGCAACGGAAATCTTTTGAAAGTTGTCTCTTCACTACAAGTGAGAGAGGTGTGGCCTTGGGGGCAAGCAATGAGCCAGGTACTGTCACCTGAATCCCAGCTCCTCCGTTTAGGCAAACTCCTAACGAAGCCAAGGGGGGTAGTCCCTAAAAGAGAGTTTCACTAAAGCTCTTGTTTTTATAGTGTTTTCTTGTGTAATGATGCGGATGGGTGTTGTTTAGGAGTTTTTGTGAAATTGAGAGACAATATAAAGCTTGAAAAATAAAACACAAGATAAGATGCAATCCACGTTGCGAAACAGTATATAAAGACTTGATATAATTAAGAAGCATCCACAGATAAAAATTTAATGACAAAAGGACCAGTGCCTTATCCAATGGGTAATGGAGTAAAAAAAAACAAAAGTAGTGCTGGGGGATGCTGAAAAGTAGTCTTGATAGTAACTGTTCGTGAGATCGTTGTGCAAATTATCTTGGTAAATTTCAAAGTTTTAGTTGTCTTGATTATTAAGGCTAAGACCAAAGGTATCAAAAAGATGGTAGAACCCTACCCAAGAAAGATACTGGCAACCCTGAATGACCTGTCGGAAGCACCCAGATTCAATAAGGATTGGTGTCCAATGTTTGAACCGCCCCTGAGTCTGACAGTGGGAATCCGGCGTCACCCCTCGTGGGAAGAACAGTATTTTGCCTTGGTTGAGGTTATGGGTAAAAATTTTAATTAAGTTTATCGATCGTTATTATCAAGTCTTCCACCTTTCTGAGTACTAGCCCAACCGTTTCCGGTTGGCAGAGCATACGGGTGTAGGACAAACCAAGATAAATTAATTAGGGGTGTGTGAGTGGAAAATTTTATTATTAAAAGAACCTTGTTCAACTCTCCGACAGAGAGCGCTCTTGACTCGGTCTTATGACCACAGTTCAAGAGACTTGCTAAAATTAAAATGCCTAATGCAGGGATGATGCAAGACTAAAATGCCCTCCGATAGAGGGTGCTCTTGACTTGGATTTGGCCAAGTTCAAGAGACTTTGGTTTATTTTAAGGAAGCAAAAGTAAAAAGCAGTAGCAGTATACTTTTACTTGAAACAAAAATTAACCACAGTGTTGATCAACAAGATAAAAATACTACTAGCAATAAAGCTTGCAAGATAAACAAATCTAGTGTTCTACCACACAAACTTTAATCTACTAGGTGGGATTGATCTCCGAACAAGATCAACCACTTAGAAACCACCAATCCTGGAAACCTTCCAGCTAGCTGGATGTCCACAAGAAGTTGATGGGGGAGCGAGAAGCTACCACAAAACTATGTGGCCTTTGGGATACGATCCCAAAGTTAGCTATTCTCTGGTCAAGGATTGGAAGAGAAACAATATAATGATAAAAATTAAACTAAGCTACCCAAGAATCTCTTTCAGGTTCAAGACCCTACTCGGGAAAGCATGGGGGTAAGTAAAATATGGAAGACAAATAAACAGATTACTTAGCGAAATAGAAACTAATCTAAGAGCATGGAAACATAAACCAAGTTAAACCACACCACAAGACCCAACACTCTTCCCCAAATGGGGAAGAAGACCAAGAAAGTGGAGGCCTCCTCCACTTGAAACCTTTATTGAAAGATTACAGATGCCTTGGGTTTAAAACCTTGCAAGGTCTTTTGAGAATGAAGCAAAATGGAAATACAAGGCTAGCTCTTATAAGCTTTTTACAAAGGATAAGTGTATCTAGTTTAAGTCATTTTCATGGATCCTTCACTTTGTTTTGCTTTGATCCTCTTGTTTCAAGATCTTATCAAGTACTTCTCTCTCAAAATGGCCTACACAAGTTCAAGAACATCTAAACAAAGCACCCATTAACCATTAGCAAAAAATAAATCGAAACTTGAAACTATTTGAGTCTATATTTAGAATTTTAACTCTAAAATGTGAAATGCATAAAAATTTATCATAAAATGTTAACTATGGTGAAACGGACCAGCGAACAAAAGTTGCTCTAAAAATGCTAGAAATGAGATCTAAAACTTAAAATTTTGAAATATTTTTATGTGAAATATTCTATCTTTCGAAATGAAACTATAAAACTAGGAAAGATGACTCAAAATGCAAGCCTTAACTCAATAAAATGGGATCCACAATGAGATTTAAACTTATAAAATGAAATGCAAGTAAGACTAACTATGCAAATGCAAGTATGATGATCTAACAAATGCCTAAAGACTAACACTAAAATCTAACAAGCTTATGCAAAAAGACAAATGCTAACGTTTTAACAATTTTTGTGTTTATGGTGGATTTTAGGGCACTTGGGAAGATGTACGAGAAGGGGGAGAAAAAGGCAAATCTAAAGGCAAAGATGAAGATGCAAGGGGAGGGCTAAGTAGGGCAAAAACGAAAGCAAAGAGGGAGAAATAAGAGGGTGGACGAGAGGAGCTAAAGGAGTTTGGATGAAACTAGGGCAAAAGAGGATGAAAAAGCAAGACAAGGGCAAAGGGCTACAAGTGGAACACTTGAGGTAATAGAACACCGCCTTGGAAATCCTCCGGTTAACCGGTGATACGCCGACAGCGAGTGTTGAAGAGAGCACAAGGGAGCAAATCCCAAGTTATTCCCCAAGGTTGAAGGAACTTCAACCTTATGGACTTCTAAACTATGGCTTGAAAACAAGGCAAATCTTGGATCAAGGTTAGAGGGGCTAGAAGTGGCTTAGCATGCAATCATAAAAAACTCAAGGAGCAAATGAGAGGGCTTGAAGAAGGGAAGCCTGATGTAACCAATGAACAATATTTGAATATGAGAGATGGATCTTTGAAATCAAACCCTTTATGCCACCATCTTGGTGTTGTGAGATCGACTTTAGGAGATCCTGCAATGTATGAATGTAAAATGGAAAAAATGTTCTTTGAAGAGATGGAGGAGACAACCTAGTTCCAACTCCTCTTCATAAACTTTTTAGATCTGCAAAATGTATCACTTACAAACAAGATTGATCAAATATAGTATGCCAAGTTGAATGGGACAAGAAGAGTGTTAGTATTTCCGACTACAATCCACTACTTCCCAATCACAAACAACCCAACATCAATGGACAAATTGAACCCAAATGCCCACCCTATGGACTTGGAAAAGTCTTCTAAGCTTAAATAATTTGATCAAAACTTGGAACATGTAAGTAAAAAACATAACACAATATCACCTTGATTAGATTGAATCACTTTCCATGAACAAGATCAACACACCATATGGACCTCCAAAGCCACTTTATTTCAAATAGCAAATGCCATAACACATATACAATTTTGGCAGAGTAAGTTTGCCTCAAATTCTCCATGAGATAATAACCCAAATGGGCCTCTCTTTATACTAAAACTAAACACTAAAACCCTAAAACGAATTGGTGGTGAGCAATGAAGTCGAATTCCAATCATGAGGTGGCTTGGAGCAATAGACATGGCCAAAGTCGAGTTGGTGTTTGGTGAGATTGGCACTATGTGGCAAAACTCGAATTGAGGTAAGTGTGAGGTGAGGGCATTAACCAATAGCCAAACTACAACAAGGAAAAACGAGCTAGCATGGAGATTGACGTGAGCTAGGGTGAGCAAAGCGTGAGTCATGTGGGAGGGCGAGCTTGGATGTGGTAGGTTGAAGCTAGTTTAGTGGATGACACATGGTAGAGGTAGGCACTAACTTAACTTCAATCAAAAGCCAAGCTAATCCATACATCTATTAACCAATAAACGAGTTGCAACAAGGCATGGCGTGGATTTAAATGAGATTGACGTGAGCTATATGCTAAATGCGAGTTGGTTGTGAAAGCAACACGTGGTAGAGGGTAGGCACAAACTCGAATGGTAAAGGAGCCAATCTAATGGTGATTGCGTGGGCTAACCAATGGACAAATCCCAACTAGGATCCACGTGAGCTAATGAGGGTTGACGTGAGGAATGGTAGGTGTAGACTCGAGTTATGAAGAGAACCAAGCTTGGATTTATTGCTAGATTTAAAGGAGGCGCCCACCATTGGCTTTTAATGCCATCCAACAACCCATTCAATCATTGCCACATCATCAAAACGTGATTGCTCATGCTTCGAACTCCCACGTGAAAGGTGAAAGCCGTACGATTCAAATTAATTGAAAATTTGACTTTTAGTGGCATAGTTTGTCCTTTTAATGTATTCGTACCTCTTCAAAAATATTCCCATGCCTTTCCGTAGTTTGAGAAATGACATTTTTTGAGTTTTTTAATTTTTTGTCTTTAGTGGATTTTGTCATTTTTTGGTCATTTAAAGCCAAAATAATGAAAAACTGGTCCCATAGGCGATGTAATCGCCCGAAACCTTAGAAACGTTGGCACTAGGGTAAAGAGGATGCTCTGAGCGTCAAAACGAACCTCCCCATGCTCAATTCCGCCTCCGGATGAGGTTTTTATCATTTTTGGAAATTTTTTTTAATTAAACCATTAAAAAATGGTCTAATTTATGGAAAAAATTATTTTTGCCGGAATCCAACGAAACTCCTAGGGGACCTAGTGCATGTTCATACGACTCAATCGATGTGGCTAACACGTAAAAAATCCTAGACACAAGACTCTAATAACCACCTTAGGTTTTGACCACCATGGGAAATACTCCAGCTTTGGAGGTTTGAGTGAAAAACTCGGGGATTATACGCCACTGATGAGTAGCGCATAATTCCTAAGGAAAAAACACTCTAGAGTATCCCCCAAATGGCTAAACCTACGGATAGCCGAGTCTTTTATAAAAGGACCCCGTTTAGACCAACTTTTACAAATTCCCCATGGGGGTATGAACATGCAGTTATTACAAAAGGGGCAAAATTGCCCTGAAATTGACCTCTGAACTTCTGAATGCTGATGATGAACATGAATCATGTTCTGATAAACTGGCGGCTCATCGGAAGTTCAACTATTTGTACAAATCAGTTGATAATAGTCGGGAGAGTCATTATTGTACTTGAGTCATGTAAAGTCAGTGAGGTTAACCCTCCATTATATGTTAGGGCATTAGAACCTAGAGTTGAGTCATCATTGGGTTATTAGACTCTCCTAGAGAAGTCGGCCCAGTCAGTTACACCTAGGGGCCGACCTGTTTGGGGTTAAGGTCAAGTGAAAGTAAAAGTATAAATAGAGAGGGTGCTCCTCTCTATTTGTTCATTCACTCACTCATCAAGTTTGCATTAGTGAGGAGAAGGACAAGTTCGCACAAGTGGAGAAGAGAGAATCTGTTGAAGATCATTTCTACGTTTGGGGTTTATATTTCTGCTATTACATTGTTGCTCATTCTATCTCTGAGGAAGTTGCGGGGTTTTCTCCTTTATGGTTTCCCCGAGGAAAAACTGTCTCTTATCTCTTGTGTTTAAATGTTGTGCTTGTTATTCTCTCAGATAAGATCCATGATAATTTTGAATTAAATTGTTAAAATCTAACATGGTATCAAAACTAACCTGAGAAGAAGACACTGTGCAGCTACAGAAGCTAGGGCTTCTTAATTTTTGGGTTTCTCTCCATAGATCATCAGCAAAAGGAGGCTAGGCTAACTCGCCTAAGGAAGGCGCATCTTTCTGTCAAAGCAGAAGTTGATTCTGAGCATTTTCAATTTTTGGCCTGTCACTACTGCGGGAAATTAGGGCTCTTCATAAAAGTTGAATTTTGGAGTGCAATCAACATAGGGAAGTGCTCCTCAGCAAAATTGAAATTTAGAGACCAACATCGAAGTTTTTGGTTGGGAAAAACTCCTGGAAAGTTAAACCCTAATTTGACTTTGGACTGGAAAAACCAGAAAACCCTAATTTGACTTTGAAAGTAAGTTATAAATAACATTGAATATCTATGTATTAACTGCCACTTGATTGATGTTTATACTTTTAGTTAAGCTGTGAATATGGTTAAAGGGTTAAAGGAACTTGTCTTAGTCATTTGTTATAATCTAGTCATTGGTTGTATTTTGACCTAGTCAAACATAGTTTGACCATGGTCATTCTTAGGATTCGTGATGAGATGGACCACTTATGCATCATGATGTTGATCTATGGTACCACATGCACTTCTTGATGATTCCATATGTTGGACATATGCTCCAAATGATGATTGATGCAGTTGGTCATTTTTATTATTATTTCCAGATCATCATATTTTACACTGTCCAGGTATGGTGGACCCTACAGATGATTCTATAGGTTATCATGAGGTGTATGAGTACTCATATCTAGTAGATTTGGGTTTTCTGGATCCATTGAGACACTTATCTTTCAATTCCGGGCACTCCTTGGCATGATATTAGCAGTTATCCACTTGTTGACCAGTTTGGGCATGCTGATGTGGCTTGTCCAGCAGAAGCATTGGAGGCAAGTTGTTTCCTAGGGAGATACAGAGGAAGGGGGTGGTCCAGCCACTTGTTTTTACCATTATACCCCCCTTCCAAACATGATGGCACCTTCAGTTTGATAGCACATGCACCCTAGAGGCAGTTTTGGGCACTGTTATCACCTATTTTGTATAATAGTTGAATTTCTTGCGAGCCGCCAGTTTCATGAACATGATTCATGTTCGTCATCAGTGTTCAGAAGTTCAGAAGTCATTTTCAGGGCAAATTTGCCGCATTTATAAAAGGAAAATGTAAAAAAGTTGGTGTAAATGGGATCCTTTTATAAAAGACTCGCCTTTCCATAGGTTTAGCCATTTGGGGGATACTCTAGAGTGTTTTTTCCTTAGGAATTATGCGCTACTCATCAGTGGTGTATAATCCCTGAGTTTTTCAATCAAACCTCCAAAGCTGGAGTATTTCCCATGGTGGTCAAAACCTAAGGTGGTTATTAGAGTCTTGTGTCTATGATTTTTTACATGTTAGCCATCTCGATTGAGTCGTATGAACATGCACTAGGTCCCCTAGGAGTGTCGTTGGATTCCGAGAAGAATAATTTTTTCCATAAATTAGACCATTTTTAATGGTTTAATTAAAAAATTTCAAAAGGTGATAAAAACCTCATCTGGAGGCGGAATTGGGCATGGGGAGGCTTTTTTTGACGCTCAGAGCGTCCTCTTTACCCTAGCGCCAACGTTTCTAGGGTTTCAGGCGGTTACATCGCCTCTGGGAGCAATTTTTCATTATTTTGCCATGTGGTGGCCATAAAATGACAAAAGCACATAAAGACAAAAATTAAAAAAGTCAAAATACATTAAAAAATAGTTTGGAAAGGCATGGGTTATATTTTTACAAAGTGTATGACTACATCAAAGGTTGGAAGCACATACTAAAGTTAGGATATACGAATCACTAAGGAGAATGACATGAGTATGGGTTTGGCCGTACGGCTAGCTCTTACAAATTGGTGAAGTGGCGATTGATAAATGAATTGTTGAGTGTGTATTTAATATAAGGTGGGCGCCTCCCTAAATTAGTGGCCACCTCACATGGCTTTAACTCATGCGATCTCAAGTCATCCCTACATTCACTCATGTATATCTCCTTATGGCTCATGTATCATGCACTTGGAGCTCACGCATTTGACTGGTGTATATTCCTATGTTATGGTGGAGCTTCCAAAGTTGGAGTGGGGGGCGCCTTGCCAAGGTGGAGGCCACCTCCCCACTCACCATTGAATGCAACTCAGTGTTACTCATTATGTTATCACTCCAGCTCGATTGTGATTGGATCTAAACTAGAATTCGACTCATGTCTATGTTATTGGCTCTCTTCTCAAGCCAAATTCGACTTAGGGTTTTAGTTAGTGGTTTTTGTATAAAGAGGATGCCTTTTGGCTCTCTTTGGATGGAGATTTTAGGCAAGAACGCTCTGCCAAATTCTCATTGTAATATTTGTTTATGCTATTGGAATAAGAAGTGACTTTGGAGGTCTATCCATGAGTTTTCAGACTTGGTTCACATTGTCTTGGTGATATCTCTCTCACCTCATCTTTTATTTAAGCAATTCATTATTCAATTTATGTTCTAATCTATGTTAGAAGTATCTTGTTCGGTTTTGCTTGCTTGATTGTGAGGGTTTTGCGGGGATCATTCAAGGTGGAGAGTGGCTTGGAAATCAAGCTTTTCTTTGCTCACACAATGGCTTTTCCTCTCTAACTTTTTCTCTTGCAAGTTCTCCAAGTCATTCTATTTTCAAAGGAAAGAAACACAAAAAGGGATCTAGCCTTTCCTCCATCAACAAAGTTACTTATATCATTGGTTACTCAAACTTTTTTTAATTTTCTTTTTGCATTCTACTTCCAAGTCTTGACTTGAGATAGAAACCCAAGGGCCACATTGTTTTGTGGTAGCTTCTCTATCCCCATTAGCATCCTTGCGGACATCCAACTAGCTGGAAGGTTTTCGGGACTAGTGGTTCTAGTGATCACCTTGTTCGGAGGTTGATCCCACCTTGTGTTTGATTGGTTTTCTTGATTTGCTTTGGCCCTATCCTCATCTATTCGTTTTTTGCCTCTCTCGCTCTTGCTTTTGGCCCTATATTTATCTCTTCTTCTCCTAGATTCGTCTCCCTTCACTTTTAGCCTTCTCCTAGCCTCGTTTTTGCCCTACTTAGCCCTTTCGTTTTCCTCCTTTGAGCCCTCTCCTCTTACTTTTGTTTTCTCCTAAAGTCCTCCTTTCGTTTTTCCTTAGCTTCTCTCTTTTCAGCCCTCTTCTTCTAGCCCTTTTCTCCTTCCCAATTTTGTCCTCCTTCCTTGCTCTCGTTTTTCCTCCTTAAAAGACCTTCTCTAAGTCTCGTCTTCTCCTTGCTTTAGCCATCTTTCTCCTCCCTTTCTTCCACCCTTCCATCCTCCATAGCTTCGTTTTTTTTTTGGCCTCTCTTTGCTCTCATCCCTTTTTAAATCCTCCTCCTTCCCCTTCTCGTTTTCTTCTTGCCCTAGTCTCCTTCTTCCATCCTAGTTTTTGTTTCTCCCCAAAAAACCCTCTACCATTCTACCCTTTAGAATCACCTTCTTAGTTTCGTCTAGCTCATCTTTTGACCTTTTTACCCTTTCATTTTTGGCCTTTGACTTCTTCAAATCCTTTCCCTTTCATCCATCTTTGAGTGGCCCTAAAATCACATAAAACAACAAAAAATGAGTGAAAGTTTTAAAAGTTTGGTTAAGTGTTAGTAGTTTCATGCTTTTAAAATATTTATAGTTAGGCATAATTAGATCTCATAACTTGCATTTCATTTCTAGTTGCATTATGGTTTGAATCTTTTTGTTTGTTTATATGTTAGCTTTTTAGTGTTGCATTGTAAAGTCTAGTTTATGTTTCCATGCTAGTAGTTGCACATCATTTTTATACTTAGAGTTAAATTTGCATCTAGTCTCACTTTTTGCAAGTTATGGATTAGGATAGTCTCAAGTTTTATTTCTTTTTTGCCTAACAAATAATGGGTGCCTTGAGTTGACTTGTTTTGTAGGTGCTTGAAAGAGAAAAGAAGTTTGAGAAACATTGAAACAAGAAGATCTAAATCAAGAAAAAGTGAAGAAACCATGAGGATGATCCAAACCATGAATTTCATTTGAAACAAATTATTATCCTTTGTACAAACTCATAAGAGTTTTTCTCATTAGTTTCCAAGTTCTATTTTCTCAAAAGTCCTGTTATCACATATATAGTAGCTGGGTTACCATACATTATTTTTCTGAATCCAGTACACTATTCCGCCAGTTCCCTTGCATTGAGATGCTGAGATGAGCATCTATATTGGATCACTATCAGATTTTGGACAGCAATTGTATTCCCCATGCCATGACTGAGTCTCAGGACACTCAGAGAGATGACCGATGTAGCCATTATACCATTGGTACAGAGCAGTCAGTAGTGCCCAGAGTTACAGCAGCAGTTTCAGAGGACGAATGATGGTAGAGGTGATGAGCATTCAGGTATATGACTCAGCAGGTATATCATCGTGTTGTGGTTATATTGCTTTTATATTTATTCTTATAGCATGTCTTAGCACTTAGTGTCATGATCTGGCGATCATATAGATATGTGGACCTGGTTGATCTTATTATATATATTATATTGTCCCTACTCAGACTTAGAAGTTCACTATTCATACTCATTGGTCTTACCCTCCTTAGGGAGAATAGAGGTGATCATTCCACCATACCTTGGCTTGCTAGTGTCGACTCCATTATTCATTGTCTTCATCCATCCATTGCCTACCTTTTAGTTTATCACCCTGACTTACTACTTGACTAGTGACATGGAGGATCTTTTCCCCACTGTAGCCTCTGTATTCGATGAGCTTCCCTGTTTATTGTGTCTCGGCTCTGAGTTGGTGACAAAACTTACCTATGGTGAGTTGGAGTTCCTTGTGAATTCCCCCTAGTCACTAAAGTTGTGTTGGCTAAACCTGAAACTTTTAGTGCTGCCATGAATACAAAGTCTGGAAAAAATGAAATGCTATATCTTGTATGAATAGCCCATTCATGCAATGTGTTTCTAAACACACATGAATGAAAGGCATGCCAAATGAAAATTGGCCATGAAAATAAAATGCTATATCTTTTGGAAATGTAAATACCTAGGTAAACAAGCTGTCTGTGACACACCTAGAAGTGCTCAGGTAAACAAGTGCCTTAAAAACACACCTGCAGCAGAAACCCTAAATAAATGTAAATCTATGCAATGTGTTTATAAACACACATAGATCAAGGCTATGGAAACTTCAGGCCCAAAAAGCAATGGAACTTAAATGCTATATCAAAACAATTGTTGGCCTTATTTGTATTATGGATTGTGTGCATCTGTTAAAGGTGAATAAACCCTCTTTGAACAACTCATCCATTTGTGAGACACCGCCATTCCCTGTGTTGTTGCTCATTCAGTATATACTATGGTGTGTATTCCCTTTCCCTTTGCCAAAGTGCACAAAGTTAAGTCAGTCAAGTCATTCCTTAGCGTAGCTAGTTATTTTAGCCTTCACCCTTCACTAGCAAATTGATCACAGCTATGAAGTGAGTATGATCTTGAAAGTCTAGTCTGAGTAATAATAATAATTAGTGCCATTATATATTTGGATTTAGATCGCCAGTAATGATTACTTTGTGTTATAATTGTTATTTGAATAAGTTGTAGAGCATGCATTAACCTTTGACACTTTGCAGTAGCTTCCGATGATGGTCTGAGTTATATTTGGTCATGTTGACGTGGTCAAACCTAGTTTGACCAAGGTCAACCATAGGACATGAGATGGTTGGACCTTGTGATGATATGGATAGATAATATATGGTCTATGTACATGTACATGATGATTCTATGTATCAGATACAGGGTTATGATGATGATTCATGGTGTACAACATTATTTGATCATTTACAGATTATTATTATTTCACCTGTTCCGGTATATTGGATATATATTTTGATCATGCAGAGATTCATATGGTGTATGAGTACACATCTTGGATAGATTTGGACCTTCTGAGTCCAATGAGATAGTCTGTTTTCAGTTCCGGGCACTTACAGTGATGATTGAGCCTCAGTGGGCTATCCCAGTGCAGTTTTGGTCTGTCGGAGACCCTGTCAGAGGAGATGTGATTTTTATTTGGTTTTCCTAGGGCGCTGTGCTTGGAGGGGGTGGTCCAGCCACTTGTTTTTACCATATTACCCCCCTCCCGGACACACTGGTGCCCTCACCTTGACAACGCAAGCACTCCAGGAGGCAGTTTGGGGTAGTTTCACGCTTCCTGAGGCATTTCAGGATTGGTAGAAATGGCTATTGAGGAAATTGATTTGGGCTACTAAGGCAATGTTTTGGCATGAGATGATCAGTGATGATGGATCGATGTCTTCAACACCTCCTCCAGCAGTTTCAGCTTCATCGGGGCCCGCATCCATCACTTATGGCATTTTCTGATGATTTCTGAGGTCTTTTGAGGCCTACGATTTGTCCATAGAGGCACGATTTGGTATATTGATGACTATTTTATTATTATTGTGCTATGGGGATTGACCAAGGGTGGCTAAAATTACCCCTTGGACCCACCATATGCTTCTTATTATATTTTGTCATCATGATTTGGTGGGATTCCCCTCTTCTAGGGCGATTTTGTCCACTCATATTATATTTTATTAGTGATCCATGTATTTTATTGTTGAGCTCATCTCAACCATTGATTAGACATTTGTATCTTTTAATCTTAGCCACTCATTCAAAAAGTGGTTAGGATTTTGATGCCTCTCCTTCCTATTTAAAGGAGAGAGCTTCTCATTTGTAAGGGGACTGGTGGCTCTGGATTATTGGAATAGAAAATTACTATTGCATCTATCTCCAGTGTTGTGGTGAATGTTTTTGGTGTTCGTTCGTTGGTTCTTCCTTTGCACTGAGTTATTGGAGATCTTGTTTGCCATATCTTTTGTACCACGTTTTTGCATCTACAGGTGGAGGCCGATTTGCTTTGAGGAGGAAGTATTGGTAGGGGAAGACTCTCCCTACTTCTTCTTTGGATCTCTTCGTTGGTAATAGGGAGTATTACTGTCCCAGGACCTTCTATTCTATGTTATCATTGCATTTTTACTTGTATTTCCTCCATACTTGACCTCTCTGATTGAAATCGATTTTCCTTGGATTGACAAGTAGAGGAGGGCGCACTTGTGGGCTTGGGCAATCAATTCGGCAAGTAAAATCAACAATTTCTCATTTGATCTCTGCGGGAATCTTCCTCAACATCAAGACATCTCATTCACATCACTCAGATATGATCTCAAGGTAATTTCTATCTCCATGATCTATCCACTTGTCTAAAACATTTAAAACCCTAATTAATCAAAACCCCCATTTTTACATTTTTTCAGATCTACTAAGATCTAGTGGCTTTTTGGGTAAGATATTTAAAACCCACCTCTATAGTATCCGCGGCATCCCATATCTATAGTTTGGTGAGGATTGGCCTCCATTTGACCCTCTTCCCAAGGCATTTAGCCTTCTCCAAGCAAGGGCGCACTTCCTAGTTTGGGTGGGTTGACCTAGATCTAGTACGTGGGTAGTTGAGATTCCACTTGATTCGTGATCTACACATCCAATAACCTACCCCCAAGATGTCACTTTTCTGATTTCTACCTTGTGGGCCCTATTCCATATTTTAAGGGATTTAATCCCCATTTTGGACCACTGGGTATCTTTAAACTCAGATCTAGTAAGATCTAGCCATTGGATTGCCATGAAATTATAGATCCATATCCTCACCAGATCAACCTACTTGGATCTAAAGTTTGGATGCCATTGGACTTGTCTTGACTGTTTTATCCCACATTTTAGCCTCCTTGGGTAAAGTCGCACCACCTTGGAGAAGTGAGTTGGTCCACTTCTAGGACGTGGGTACATGAGATTTTTGTGGATTTGGAACGGGCATAATTCAAAACCTAGGTCTAGTGTGTCACTTCATCAAATCTTGCCTTGGGGATAGCATTCCTTGTTTTAAGGGATTGTGGTCCACTTAGGTCAAACCTAGATCTAGACCTATTCATCCATCAAGACTTTAATTGCCCACTTGTTTCATGCAATAGGAGTCTTTAACCACAAGTTAACCTTACTTTGACTCCATTATCCCAATTCCCAAGGCACTGGTCTCTCTCCAAGTCAATTCGACTTTCCTAGATTATTGGATTAACTTGTGGTTTGACCCTTGTGTGGTGAACTAAACCCTTTGATGCCATCATACTTCATGATCAAGCTTGTCACTTGTACTAGTTAGCCCCAATTCAACCCTAAACCACCCTGCATTGGACACGGTTCCCAAGGCAGTGGATTTTCTCACATTGAGCTAGTACTTTAATCCTGGATCCTATTTCACAAATCATAAGTCACTCTCACATCAATAATGAACCAAAGCTATACTCATTGAACCCCTCACTTGTCTTGTGACTTCATCCTAAGGTCTAGGATAAACCATGCACCTTACTTCACTTAGAATTAACTTGATTTGGTGTCTTGGTTTTGATCTCTCCTGTCGGGAGTAGATCGGGTCTCCCCCTTTGTTGTCTGGGCTAGATAACATAAAGTGAAGGTTGCCTCCACTGGCGTGACAACCATATATTGGAGGTCGAGGTGATCGTGGTTGCACCTTTTGAGTTGCCCTTCCCTATTTCCATCCATGAGTGGATACATCCATAGGGGTAACTACAACTTAGGTGATAACAAGTCCTTACAAGGGTTAAAATCCCAAGGCACTTGTACTTCATTAATAAAAAGGCTAAGTGGGATAAGGCCTCCCACATTTTGGTTCTTCCCCATTTGGGGAAGAGTGTCTTGTGCATGCTTAGTTTAGATTTGCTTCAAGTTTTAGAATAATTTCATTTTCGTACTTAGAGTTTAATTTTCATTTCAGTCTTGACCTGAGGAGTAGCTTGGGATTTTATTCCAAGTGCCGCATTGACATTGCGTGCCACTCCTCTTTCCCCACTGTGTACTACGTACGACCAGCTAGCTGGGAGTTTCATGAACAGTGTAGAAGTCACTTCGAATTCACTTGTGGTGGAACACTAGTTGGTCTTTTAGTTCATTTTTGCAAGTAGTTTATTTCATTTGATATACCATTGTCTCGTCTTATTTTATCATTATTTGAACTTCATAGTTGTGTTCTTTTGCTTTAAGCTGCTTCTATCTTAACAAAGAACCAAAGTCTCTTGAACTTGCAATAACACAAGTCAAGAGTACTTTCTATTGGAGAGCATTCCCACTTCATATCCCTAGATCAAGCATATAGATTAACTAAGTCTCTTGAACTTCCGTCTTAAGACGAAGTGAAGAGCGCTCTCTGTCAGAGAGTTGAACGATGTGCTCTTAATAATTTAAAATACTTCCAACTCAAATCCCCCAAATAAAATTTATCTTCGTTGCTATCCTTCACTTAGTATGCTCTGCCGACCCTAAGGGGTTGGGCTAGTACTCAGAAAGGTGTTGGATTTGTTAATCTTGAAAGTGATAACATCAATAAAATCTTTTCCCAACAACCAACGATTTGGCGTTGATTATTCGAGAAATACTCAGGTAGTGGGCAAAGTTCCTAACCTGGTGGGGCCGGAAATCACCGTTGTCTTAGACTTCGAGGGTGGTTAAGTCATTGGACACCTACTCTTGATAACTGGACGGTCCGTCATACCATCAGAGGGGAAGCCACTGAAAGTATACTTTTTCAGTCGGACGCATATCCTTCTTTCTTTTGCTAGCCTAATAATCAAGATCATTAAAACTCTCAATAAACCAAGATAATTTGCAAAACGTTCTCACAAACAGTCACTTCAAGACTTGTATCTTCAACATCCCCAAGTAGTTAAAATTTTGACTCCATTTGGCACTGGTCTACTTTTCACTTACATGCTTTAATTAATCGGGGCCATTTGTCCTTTGAAGTCTCTATCTGAACTTATTCTCTATCTGTGGATGCTTTTATACTGCAAGTCTTTTTTATACTGTTGATCTCATATCTTGTATCACAATGTGGATTGCTCATTTATCTTGTGTTTGTTTCAATTATTAAAATCGTGATCTCTCATCTTTTAAACTCCTAAAAAACACCCATCCGCATCACTCAACACCAAAAACACTTAAAACATAAGAGCCATAGACAACTCTTTGTGTAGGGACTACAATTGGCTTCGTTAGGAGTTAGCCTAAACAGAGGAGCTGGGATTCAGGTGATAGTACCTGGCTCATTGCTTGCCCCCAAGGCCACACCTCTCCCCACTTCCAGTGAGGGAGACAACTTTCGAAAGATTTTCGTTGCCAATGTGCATCTCGGTGGACAACAGCCACTTTCAGCGTTTTCAGGAGGATTAAAAAATGGAATAAAAAGGTTTTTGAGGAATTCGATTTGGGCAATTGAGGCAAGTTTTTGGCACTTGCTTTGCTCAGAGGTCATCCATGGTGTATCCCCCTTCTTCCAGATCAGTTTGCACCTGTCAGTGGGGTCCACATGGGCTACAAGAGCTCTTTTATTGTATTTCTCTCTCTGATGATGGGGACAGGATTTGATCATTTCTATACTTGGACATGTCATAAACTCATATTTTATATTATTGTGCCATGGGGCTATGCTAGTGAAGGGGATTAATACCTCCTAGCCCCAATATCTGCACTTTTCAGAGCTTTGCCTTTATAGAGATCAGTTATGATGAGCAGAGTCATTTATGATCACTTAGACATCAAAGTAGCTTATATCAGACAGTGTGTAGACCTTCTGCCAAGGCTGAGCCTTGAGAGCTTATATTTGATGATCAATATGACCTTTTGTTCCATACAGATTCAGTTCAGTGCCCAGAGTGTTAGATTATGGTAATTTCGGGATGTCCTCCATGACTCAGATGCCTTGCATGGAGGGACATTAGTACCATAGGCATCTGGATGGAATAGAGAATGAGATGCACTCTACTCAGTGGCATGAGCTCAGCAGGGGCTGCATGCGGAGCTTCAAGGGAGATTGACCTATGCATGCATGAGTTTTGCATGACCTGCCAGCATTCAGTGAATGCATGCAAAAGTGACCTTTTGCATGCATGCATACAAAAGTGAGTTTTGCATGCACTGGGAATTAGGGTTTGGGCAAACCTAATTCATCGATGAGATTATTTATAGAGGCAGAGGGTCCCCAGATGGGGTTACTTAGTTGCATTATCAGAGAGAGATACTGCCAGAGTGAGGAGGACGTATTTGTCCATGCGGGGCGACTTTCTGAGATAGGGAGGAGTTGCTGCAGGAGCTAGGAAGGTCAGATCTGAGCTAGATCAGTGACCTTCAGTTCCAGAGAGGATAGATACTTGTTCTTGTGAGCTAAGAGAGCTCGACAGTGAGATCACTGTGGAGATTGTAGGAGGCCGAATTTGCAGTGGAGGAGGACGTTTTTCCTGAGGAGAAGCTCACTGTGTGCCAGATTGTCAGATTTGGAGTCCAAGACTTCCAGGATAGCCTTGCCTAATTTTTCTAGGAAGGTTAGGGACGATCGGAGCTCAGATTGACTGAGATCCGGAGATGTACGAGCTGATTACATCCAGAGGAGGAGGTCGCACGTGTGCATGTAGAGAGGGCCGATTTCATCAGTGGGCAATCTTCTAGAGGAGCAGATCAGAGCAGAGTGACAGAGAGAGGGTAGATCAATCAGACACTTCATCAGAGCATTAGATCCATATTGGCAGTTAGGGCACATTCCATCAGTGCATGCATCAGCTGGATGCATGCAAATTAGGGTTTTCCCTAGTCAGAGGAATTGAGCTACCGGTTGAGGTAACTCTATATTGTATCTTCTTTTATACATCTATATGCTCTGGGCCCGAGATTGAGAAGATAGCCCCATAGTTAGCTGGTTTCTCCCGAAAGGGTTCCAGGGTACATCTGTTGTCTATATGATTGCTTTATGTGTTAGTTGGTAGATGCAGGCCTAGTTATTTGGATCTATGTTTATGAGTATGTACTGACATAGAGATTCATATCACTTGAGGTCTCAGACTGATACAGAGGGAGTAGTGATCTCTGTATCAAATATTTACACAGAGTTCCAGATGTTATTATTGCAGTGGTGTTTCATTGGTTCTAGATGATGATTATTGATATGCAGTGATATGACCATTAGACTTGTGATTGTTAGTATTGATTATTATCTTGTTGTTTTAGTCATCTTCGTAGCATTAACTTGGTATATAACTCATGATGTGGCAGTATTATTTAATTAAATGAAATGAACTATCTTGGTTGGATTTAAATAATGAATTGGATCTATTACTTGCACTTTAAGGTTTACTGACTATAGTCATTGGTTTCATTACCCTCCTGTGAGCATGGACATGGTCTTTCCTGACTTTTATGTTTGCTAGCTTAGGCACCGCATTCACTTGACTCCATCCATCCATGACCTTCTTTATTTTGGCTTTCTCCCTGGCTTGCCTTTTTGACCTTTGATGTGGAGGACTTCCCCATTTCTACCTCTATGTTGGATAACATCCATGTTTGTTTGGTGTCTCGGCTCTGAGTTGGTGATAGAACTTGCCTTTGGTGAGTTGGATTTTATGCCTAGATTATTCTAGTCGGTTGCCCCGATGTGTGGCTTAGTGCGGAATTCCCTCTAGTCACATGAGATGTTATTCACTAAAACTTGAAGCACATGTACTACTTTATGGAAATGATTGGAAATCTCTTGTATGAAAACCCATTGAAATTAAATCCTAGAATGTGTTTCTAAACACACAATGGAAAAGGGCTAAAGCAATGAAATGCTAAAAGTACCCCTTGAAGGGTCCAATTGAAAAGGTGTAAAAATCAATGGCTAAATGTATGCGAAATCTAAAGATTGCTGACCTCAAAATGTTACAAATGAAAGGCCAAATAAAAGCAGTGGTTAAATATATGCCAAATCTAAAGATTGCTGGCCATGCAAATGAAATGAATGATCCTAATGAACTTGGATCAACTTGATGTAGACATAATGCCAAGGTTGAATAAGCACTCTCTAAACAACTTATCCATTTGTGAGGCACTGGCATTCCCTTTGTTTTTCCTGTCCAACACAGTGTGTAGCTCTCCCTCTCCCTGTCCAAAGTATCACTTAGTTGAGTTGGTCAAGTCATCCCTTCTACCTAGCCTTGTCCTTAGCCTTCACCCTTTGCTAGCAGTTAGGCCATGTCCATTGGATGAAGTATGTCTTTAGAGCTTTGGTGCAAGTAAGTTATAAATAACATTGAATATCTATGTATTAACTGCCACTTGATTGATGTTTATACTTTAAGTTAAGCTGTGAATATGGTTAAAGGAACATGTCTTAGTCATTTGTTATAATCTAGTCTTTGGTTGTATTTTGACCTAGCCAAACATAGTTTGACCATGGTCATTCTTGGGATCCGTGATCAGATGGACCACTTATGCTTTATGATTTTGATCTATGGTCCCACATACACCTATTGATGATTCCATATGTTGGACATATGCTCCAGATGATGATTGATGCAATTGGTTAGTTTTATTATTTTTTTCAGATCATCATATTTTACACTGTCTGAGTATGGTGGACCCTACAGATGACCTCACGGGTTATCATGAGGTGTATGAGTACTCATCTCTAGCGGATTTGGGTCCCCTGGATCCATTGAGGCACTTATCTTTTGGTTTCAGGCACCCCTGGGCATGATTCTAGCAGTTATCCACCTGTTGACCAGTTTGGGCATGCTGATCTGGCCTGTCCAGTAGGAGCATTGGAGGAAAGTCGTTTCCTAGGGGGCTACAGAGGAAGGGGTGGTCCAACCACTTGTTTTTACCCATATACCCCCCTTCCAGACAACATAGTACACTTAGTTTGACAGCGTAGGCACTCCAGAGGCAGTTTTGGTTAGTTTGAGGGTTTCCAAGAGGATTAAAAAATGGAATAAAAAGGTCATTGAGGAATTCGATTTGGGCAATTGAGGCAAGGTTTTGGCACTTGGTCTACTCAGAGGTCATCCATGGTGTATCCCCCTTCTTCCAGATCAGTTGGCACCAGTCAGTGGGGTCCACATGGGCTACAAGAGCTCTTTTATTGTATTTCTCTCTCTGATGATGGAGACAAGATTTGATCATTTGTATACTTGGACATGTCATTGAGTCATATGTTATGTTATTGTGCCATGGGGACATGCTAGTGAGGGGAATAATACCTCCTAGCCCTACCATGTGCTCCTAGTCACTTGTCCATGTCATTATGTTGTGGCTTCTATGTTATTAGCCACCCCCATGTATGACGTCACCCCTCCTAGAGCTTCTTAGCCATGACATCATCCTCTATTTGAGTGATCCATGTCTATTGTTATGTTGGCTCATCTTAGTCATTGATTACATTGTTTTGTCTTTTGATCTTAACCACTAGTTTTCAAAAGTAGTTTAGGGTTTTAGTCTCTCTCCTATAAAAGGAGGAGACCTCATTGTAAAAGCATCTAGATATTTTTGGTTCTTGGCTATAGGAATAAAATATTTTATTGGGCATCTTGGATCATGGAGGTGAATGCTTGTTTGTGGTGATTGTAAATGCTTCTTACTCTGCACTGACAGACATTGGTGGCCTTCTTGGATTTTATTTTCACTAACACGATTTGCAGGCAAAGAGGACATTTTGGAGGAGGGCGTATTGGTGGGGAGGCCTACCCTACTAGCTTCATCAAGATGTTTTGGGTCTACAGGGAGTTGTTTTGTCTTTGCACCAACAATTTCATGTTTATTCATTCTTTGTTTGTATCTACCTCCATTTCTTTTGACTGATTGATTTTTGTCCTTGGTTGACAAGAAGAGGAGGGCGAATTGGGTGAAGGAGGCAAAACGTATAGCAAGAAGGTCTTCATCAAGTTTGGCATTTGATCTTTGTGGGAAGTAATCCTCGTCACAAGCAACATTCTTCTTCATTTTCTAGGTATGCTCAAGGAGGTACGTTATTCTTCTACCTTGTCCATCTATTCTCTTAGATCTACAAACCCTCATTGTCAAAACCCATATTTTTACATTTTTTTAGATCTACTTGGATCTAGCTTGCTTTTGGGGATAAAACTTAAGACCCACCTCTATAGTGTACACGACAATTCGTATCTATAGTTTGGTGGTGATTGGACTCCATTTAGCCCACTTCCCAAGGCACCTAGCCCTCCTTGAGTGAAAACGCATTCTTTGAGGGAGGCTAGTTTGCTAGTTCCAAGGCATGGGTGGGTGAGATTTTTGCTTCATTGGATAAATCATCTCCTAAAACCTACCCCTAGTGCTTCACCCTATTGATTTTCACCTTATGGGCCCCATTCCTCATTTTGAGGGTTGAGCCCCACTTGGGTCTTTAGGTGATGCATTTTCATTTTCAGATCTATGGAGATCTAGCAAGCATTTGGACTTGATAATTGAAACCCACCTTGCTAATTGCCTTAACTATCCCGATCTATAATCTAGTGGAATTTGGACTCCATTTTCCCCCTCAATTTAAGGGTCTAGTCTCCCTTGGCAATTCACACTCCTTGGGTTGGTGGCGTTTTGCTAGATCCCATATGTGGGTATTGCTCCTTTCATCTTTAATCCATAGATCCATGTTATAGCATACCCCTTAGTGCCATCTCACTTCTAATTTTGACCTTGTGGGCCCCATCTGCACCATTTTCTACTTTTTAAGGGTGGGCCCCACTTGGGTACTTTTCTTTGGCATTAGATCTATCTAGATCTACTCATCTCAATCCATAAGTGATCTTATCTTGCACTTGGTTGAACTTTGTCACTCCCTTAAGCTTCTTCAACCAAACCTTAACCACTTTGGGTCCACTTATCCTAACTAGATCTAGATCTTATTCTATCTTGGTCTCCCTTTACTTCATCATCACATTTCCCTAGGAGGCCTTGATTGCATTCGCTAGCCTTCATTGGCTAAGCTAGGGTATCCCCCTTGGTCTTGCTTAGGCTTGATCTAAAGTGAAGTTTGCGTTGGTTATTTTGACACCCACATGCATTGGGAACCGTGGCAAGCCTTGGGTTACCCCTTTAGTTGTCCAACACCTCTACCATCCCAGATGGGATACCTTTAGGGACAACTACAAGTTGTGTGGTAACACACCCCATCTTTCATTAAAAGTAGTCATGATATTTTGAAGATTCTTAAATTTATCATCATCTTGTTCAGTGAACCAATCAAGGGCATCCTCCTCCAAGGACAAGACAAAGAGTTTCATCTTTACATCCAAATAATTATGGGCGTTGCACCACTTGCTAATGCATGAGCTGAAATTCCGAACATGAGTCTTTGCACTAATAGCATTTTTTCCCTGAAAAGAAGGCAATTGATCAAGAGCTTTGTCAGGAATAGGATGAGGATAACCTTGGATAGCTGAAAAATCACACGGATCATACAAAGCATCCATTGGTGAAGTTATCAAAGGATTATTATGAGCAAATAACAAATGTATATCAGAGATTGCTTCTTCTCCAAGACTTGTGAGGAGTCTACAAGGAGCTAGTCTGTTTAATCTCCTCGTGTAAACCCTTTCAGGTTCAGGGAGGGGGCCAAACACACCCCTAGAGTTGGTCCTAGTAGAATACCTTACCGAATTTGAAAGTGGAGTCGCCACTTGAAGATTAAGCAATGCCTAATAACTTATGTTATAAAAAAATTTAATCTTTTCACTAAGGTAAAACTAAAATTTAAAATTAAAAGTCGATTAACCAAGGACAAGAGACTTGTCCTCAGCAACGACGCCAAAAATGTTGTCGCCTAAAACACACTTGACCACGGGTAAGTCTCCCAACCGCTACATGTGTTCTTGAAGGAAACTACGAGTGTAGAACCCAATGTCACCTCGATCCTAAACTCCTTCGTTTAGACCACAACTCCTAAAGGTCAAGGGGGGTTGTCCCTACTTACTAAGTTTCTTTTAAGAGTTGTAAATTATTCGATGACAAGCAAACGTGCAGAGATGCAATAGTTTCAATGACAAGCAAACCTTTCTTATACAATAAACCAAGTGTAAATGCAAGAGAGAAAATAAACTGTTAATTAACCAAACCAGTGCCTTCTTTACTTGGGCTATGGAGTCAGAAAATAAAACAAGATTACCAAAGATTCTCTAATAACATCAAATCAATCACTAACCATCAAATTATCACATTAAGCACCAATTTGTAGAAGGTGAACAATTTAATGAACCAAGATGCATGTAACAAGAATGAAACAATAATCCAAATGCTTTCAAAGTAAAGTATTGTAATCAAAATAACAATAGTAGTGTTTTGCAAATGGTCCTGTAAATTTTAGTTTATTTTAAGTCTCACTTTAACTTAGGGGATTATGGTTTTTGCAAGAAAACTAATGCTACTCTATGTGTCTACCCCAAGAAATTCTCTCTTTCGATTTGAGAGAGATTGCTGGGTGTTCAACAAGAGAACACAAGGTTCTCAACTAACTCTACGGGTCAATCCCAAAACTTGTTGGGTGTTCAACTGGAGGACACAAAGTGCCACGAGGCTCTCAACAGCCTCTACCCCACTAGTTCCATAGGTCAAGTTCTTTTTTTTCAATATCTAGTTAAGATGAATTTCCGAGTGCCTATTATTCTAGCAAACACAAATCCTTGCCCTTTCTTGTCACCCAGGATTAGTTGAATCGGCAAAGGGAGTCAATACGGGGCGAGAATCGGGGCACAATTTATTTTTTAACCTTTAATGAATAAGCAAAAACCAAAGTACAGTGTTAGCCAACGCGATTTTACAAGGGAGTCAAAGCCTACTCACTTGTAAGGTGCGGGGAAAATAAATTAAAGCAAAAATAATTAGGAAACAAATCTAAAAGCCAACACAATATTGCATGGATGGGCAGAGCCTCTTCTCATGCAAGGTGTGGGCAAGCAAAAATGCAAGCCAACGCGATTTTACAAGGGAGGCAAATCCTTCTCACTTGTAAGGTGCGGGCAAAATAAACTTAAAGAGAAAGAGACAACTATGCTAAACCCAAGCCACTCAACAATTGCTATGCAAGGGTGGCAATACCTTCTCACTTGCATGCAATGGATGACAAAGAAGAAAAATGGAGAACTTGTACTTGAAAAGAAAGCAAGAAATCAAGCCCAAGAGACTCTCTTGGACTTGTTACAACAATATAGATTTCAACACTTAGTATTATAGAGAAAATGAGAAGGAAGAGAGTTATTTTGACCGTTTTTTGCAAGTGGCTGAAAATGGTAGCTTATAGGTGACCCTTGTGCTTGATAATGGCCAAATTTGAGTAGAATAACACCTTAAACTGTACAAACTTGCTAAAAACTAGCAAGCAATAAACCATAGAAAATGCCCAAAATCACTCTTGGGCAATGTTAGTTATATGATACAAAATGGTACAAAAATTATGAAATTTTTATGAGTAAATTTGCATAACATAACAGCGTTAAAATGAAGTTTAAAATCAGATTTCAATATGGAAATAGTATGTAGAAATTTTGAAGAGAAGGGGAGAGTTTGTGTTCTTTGCTCTTCAAATGCTTGAAATAGTGGGGTATCCAACTGAGGAAGTCCACTTTTCAATCCAAGTAATCTGCAACTTATGAGATATTGCTACACAACTAAAAAGAAGGTGAGATCCAAATAATGAGCTAAGAAATCATAAACTTCAACCGATAAACGTATGAAGTTCCTAACTACAAAACTGAAAACTCACAAAAGTTATGGCAAAAATACCACAAATCTTACCAAAGCAAAGAAATTTGCTTGTTTGGCCTCCCCAAACTTGAGTAGCTATGAAGTGTAGAAGCAAACCACCATAGAGAAACACCAACACAAGATCTCCTCCAAAGAATTTTATTAACCAAACCAGATGGCTGAAAAATACAATGGTCCAAATGGGAGCAAAATGGAAGCAAGAGAGTGAGAAAGAGCAAGAATGCAAGAGCCTGAGAGATTCTAACCAAAATGAGGAGGAAGAGCCTCCTTATAAAGGAAAAATGAGAGGGGAGAGTTCCTTTGCATGAATGACAACTGTCACTTGGAGAGAAAGGGGGCCCATGGAGGGGGGTGCACTTCCATGGGTTAAAAATAACAAACAATGGGGGGGGGGGGAACCCCAACTCATGTTTTATAGTTCATTGCTAGGCCAAGGGGAAGGAATCATGAAGGTGAGACCCCCCCTTTTCGCTTATTTCAATTTATCTCATTTCTCATGGTGAGAGAGGGTTTCCCCCTTAGGAAGAAATTTCAAACTTGAAAAAAACTTGCTTGGGGGGCCCTTTGGCCTTTAATTTTACCTTAGGGACATAACGTGAACTTTAGAAACTTAACTTGGCCACCCCAAGTGAGTTTAGGCACTTTTGCAAAATTTGTCTTACTAATTATTTGCCAATCTTCCTGATTTCTTTGACAGACTTAGGCAAATGTGACCAAAACCTTAGCAAGACTTTTCTGAATGACTTCAAACGTTCCCTAAGGATGTAGGGGGTCTCATGCCATTCATCTTAAGTACCCATACCCCCATACAACATCACGAAGGACCACATATCCCTCTTTTATATTACAACATTTTATGTTGAGGAACATTTTTTAATCACCAAAAATTAAAAAAACCTAAGTAAAACTTCATGAAATTTTGCAACACTTTGGATAATGTCTAGCATGGTAATATAGAATATTTCTAGGCCTCAATCACCCCATGGACTTGATCATTAGAACGCCTTTCACCACTTTGAAGGTATTTTTGAGTGAAAAACTCAAATAATTAAAATCACTAAAAATGAATTTTAATTATCCAAGGGAAAAAACACTCGATGAAAGGACTTCCATAATGATAAAGTCTTAGGGAACTAAGTTACACAAAAATTGACCCTCATGCTGACATATCATTACAAAATCCCTCGTAGGGGTGCGCAAATTTCATGGAGAGAAGACAAGAAGAAGAGCTGCCTCGCTTGCAAAATTTATTAGGTACTTCTTTCTCATATTCAAGGAACATTGTTCATGTGCATGGTACATGGTTGTCCACCTAGTTGGTTTTGGTGGTCAACACCTTCTTTAGGCTCCCATAAGAAAATTGATCAATTGAACAAAATGATTTATCAAAAAAGATTGAAGAGGGAAATGGAGCGCTTTTTCTCCAATTATGTGATAATGATTAGACTCTTGAATGAAAATCTTGAAAGTAAAAGCTTGATTAGAGAACAAACCCATATAAGAAGACTTGAAAAGCTGGGAGGGGAGGGTGGATTGAAAATATATCTTTTCTCCCAGATGGCTTGGAATAATTGATCTTAGAATTTGGCAAAAGGGAAAGTCTTTAGAAACAACGCTTTTGATTTTAGGAATGATTTTAAGGTTCAGATCAAGGTCAATATTCACTCTTATGAGGATGAGACTCACTGCAACTATCCAACTCCAAGAATTGAATCAAGTTATCCTGATCAAGGATTGACTAGGAACAAATATCAAGACTAGATTAGTTAAGTGAAGGATTGATTGTGAACTTCCCATAATCAGTTAGGCATTGATTTGGGGATTCTATTAAGGAAATCTCTTGATCAGTTTGATTCACTAACCCATCCTCCTCATGAGATTGCTCTTTAATTGCTTCATCGTTAATTTCGTATGATGGTGATTGATCAGGGAAAGTATCAATAAACTCATTTTCATAAATTTGATCTCTAAACATGCAATGATCAGATGAATTCATTTCAAAAGAAAATTGGTTATTATCCCCATTTTCTTCTTTTTCAATATCATGATCAGAAATATCATCAATTAAACAAGGGTTGTGAAAAGGCATTTCAAGAGTATTTTCAAAGGATTCACTAATGGAAGACTCAACCATGGATGCTTATCGATGGAAATCATTTGTATCATCCTCTTCATTTGTGACTTCTTCAGGTAATGATGACAAGAGTCTCATAAGTTCCCCTCTTATATCTATATTGAGGCAATAATCCCGAGGAGTTGAAATTTGCTCATTGTCATACATTACTTCTTCATGAGACTTTGTTGGATCGGGAGAAATTGAATTAATTTGATAAGGACAATCGTCAGTTATTTCATTATCAGTATCCCGATCATCTTCATCAAGTTGATTTTCATCAAGACAATCATTGTCTAACTGCTCTTCCGTGGATTCATCAATGTTTTCACCCAATTCCCCTTTTAACAAATTAGTAAACATATCATATCCACTCATAACGCACGAACACTCGCAGACACCGAAGGTAAGCCTCTACCTCCCCAACAACGACGTCGAAAATGTTATTACACAACTTGTAGTTTCCCCTAAAGATGATCCTATTTAGGACGGTAGAGGAGCTAGGAAACTAAAGAGGTGAACTAAGAGGGCCTCGATCCCCAAGATGGATTGGTTGTCACGCCAATTGAGACACTCTTCGCTTCTTGCTATCCAAGCCCTAGATAGCAAAGGGGGAGACCCGGATCTGCTCCCAATAGGAGAGATCTAACCCAATCACTAGATCAAGCTATTCAATAGAGTACGTAAGGTGAGGGGTGAAGAACCCTAGATCTAAGGGACACAGTCACTGTAGAGGCTTAAGATAGATGAGATTCAAGTTCAACCTTAGATGATTTAGATACAATGAATTATAGATTAAGAATGGATCTAGGATGTAGGTGTAGGGTAAATGATCAAATTCAACTGCCTTGGGAAATGTGTACTTAAAAACAAGGAAATAGTCCCAAGCAGTGGATCTAAAAGAGTTAGGGCTTCCTAGCATAACTTGGAGATAGATTTGACAGTGTCAAAGGTCACAAGCTCGGAAAATAGGGTACCAACTATTCGGAAAGAAAGCAAACGAAGGAGGGCACAAACATGGAGAGATCAGTACCAAAGAAATAATGTAGATGGAGTCCACAGAGCAAGACGCCCTAAAGAACCCACCCAGGGCTAGTCTTAGAGGTGAAAACCAAGAAATGGTTCGCCGAAAATCCAAATAGTTAAACCCAGAGAATTTTTAGAAGTTTTAGCTTAGGGTTTGAAATGTAAATGACAGATGGGCAGAGTAAAGGAATAAAATTTGTACCTTGTGATGCGTAGCTGGATGATGAGAATGGATGCCAGAATGACGAGGACTACTCCCTCAAAGATCAAATGAAAGTTTAAATGAATCTCTTGGTCCAATGTTTTGCTCAAGAACCCACAAGTGTGCCCCTCTCTTCCTACAAAACCAAGGATAAGATCAATTAGTTAACAAGAATGAAGGTAGATGCAAGCAAGAAGTAAAATATAGAGAATAATTGGTACAAAGACAAAATTACTCCCTGAATAAACCAAGATCTAAGAGAAAGAGAGACAAGGTGAGTCTCCCTAGCCAATGCATGTTAGATTTTTAGCTTGGAAGGCACTCCGCATAATTTTGTCTTGTATGCGGAAGTGACCTTGCATTTACATTACCTAGGCACTTGACTTTTTCTAAGTTGTAATAAAGTGGCTCTTTTTATAAAGTGACTTTTATGTAATGTTCCAAGTCCATTATAAAGTGATTTTTATAAAGTGACTTTATGAAGTAAAAGTGCACATATTTCATAAAGTGAAAATACTTTCTTGAAAAAATTATAAGTGAATTATTTTGGAGGGAATGATTTTCATGCCCTGATCTTGTCAAATCAAGATTAGATCTTGACCGTTGGATTTAGGGATTGGGAAGGTGAAAAGTCACTTTCATGTTATAAGAGCAAGCCTAGGGCAATGTGCAAAGACACAATTTTGAAGAGAGCTTTTCAAGAGATTAAGCATTTAGCATTGTTGAGTTGTTTGAGAGAGAGAGCATCTCTAGTGGCTCGAATTCCTAGGAGAGGAATTTTTTTGGAGGTGGCTCAAATCCCAAGGTAGCTCTGCTACAAGTTTTTTGCTGGCACGTTTTTCGAGAAATTTGTTGGGCACAGATTTCGAGGGATTGCACATAGTTTGATTTTTTTTTGCATAGTCCGTACAGTCGTATGGTGGCACAGTTTTTGAGGTGCTGCGTGGGACGGATTTCAGGATACTGCTGGGCATAGATTTTGAGGTATTGCTAGGCACAAATTTCGAGGTGCTGTTCAGTCATTAAATTTTGCATTAAATGCTAATGTAACTCAGTTTTTTATGTCTAGAAATGCTTAATGAAATTTTCTCTTGGACTGGTTTTCTCCAGTGGGGGTTTTTCCAGCGTCTATTTTGACCAAATCTCACTGTGCAGTACAATTTCAGATTGTTGTTATTTTTATCTTTTCTGCTGCTTCATTATCTCAGCTAGTGTGTTTCAGCTTGTTATCTATTATTTAAATGTATGTTTTGTCATTTAATTAATGGTAGCCTAAGTCTAAAATCTAGAGGTTGCTGAGTGCTTGAGTTGGCTGTTACAGCCTGATTTTTTAACATTGCGCCCCTCTTCCAAATCATCCTCTTCACCTGCAAATAGAAAATGGATCCACAAATATGCAAGATATATCCACCAAGATCTTTCAGTGCAATGGAAAAGTAGTTTCAATCACCATAGCCAACATCCAACTCAAGATCACTAGAATTTCTCACAAAATATTTCTTTTTATTCCAATAGCCCAAAGCCAAAAGTCCCTTTACAATGAGGGGGGTCTCTTCTTTAAATAGGAGTGAGAGAGACCAAAACCCTAACCACTTTTCAAATGAGTGGTTGAGATCACAAGATACAAAAATAATAATCAACGGCTAAGATGAGCCGGAACAACAATACATGGATCACTCAAAGAGAGGGGGACGTGTTTCCTCAATGACTCCCTAGGGGGGACGTATGACATAAAGTGACTAGGAAACACAACATAACAACTTGTTGGGGGGGTCTAGGAGATAATATCTTCATTAGACTAATGCCCCAACTACATCAAATATAATATGCATCATGAAGTGATAAAAATCACTAGGATGTTTTGTCCCAATAATACAATATAAACCCCAAAATAATGACCTGGAGGACATGTGGACCACACAGAAGATGCAGAATGTGCCGGAAGGTGTGGGATGTATCATGATAAATATCTGATCAAACCTCATGCCATTTCTTTGCCTCATTTTCCCAAATCGATTTCCTTAGTAACCAATTCTTCTATTTTTTAATGTTGGAATATCACCCGTAAAAGATAAAAGTGTCTATAACTCTTTTCCAGGTGCTCCGGGCACCAAATTGACTACACCAAAATGTCTGGTAGTATGGTAATATGGTAATAACAAGTGGTTGTACCCCATACGCTCTCTATAGCGCCCTAGGAGAACCAAAATAATCTCAAAAGTGTTGAACAGGCCATTTTATATGGCAAATATGCAATAAAGTGATAATCTGACCATAATATCATCTGTAAGTGCCTGAAACTAAAAACTGAGTGTCCCAATGAACTCAAAAGGTTCAAATCAAGTAAGGATGAGTACTCATACATCATGTGACCATCTGGATAATCCTCTGTAAGCTCAACCATGCCCAGACAATAAAAATAATGGTCTGTAAATAATAATAATAATAAAAATCCAGCAAGCCATCACATGAAATCCCTGTCTGATGCATGGAACCATCAAATGGGAACCATGGGACCACAAAAATCTTGAACATCATCGGTCCAACTCATCCCGGAACCTGTGGTTGACTTGGTCAAACTAGGTTGACTAGGTCAAAACTGAACAAAATGATGACCCAGGCTAATCTGACTGATGCCGCAAGTACAAATGGATAAGACATGCTCCTTAAAATATTTCAATAGCAAAACTAAAGTACAAAGTGGCATTCTACTGGTGATTAAGCAATAAAACATCAAATATAAGTCTAGATTAAAGCAACCAATTACTTAAAAGAAGACCCGCAAGTGTATACTCATTTTATGGACGTGGCCATTTTGCTAGAATTGGGTGAAGGTGAAAGAAACAAGGCTAAGTTAAGGGAATGACTATACAACTTCAACACTGTGACACTTTGGATAAAGGGAAAGGGAAGACGACCTAAGCATATGTTGGACAAAAAACACACAAGGAATGGAGATGTCTCACAAATGGAATAAGTTGATTTGAGGAGTGTCCATTCAACTTTAACAAATATCTATAGCTCACATCCAAGCTTGAATCAAGCTCCGTGATGATCTTTTCTAGAACCACTGTGGCTGGGTGCACAGTAAACCATAACTTGAGTTTCTAGGGGACACTTAGAATTAGTTGTCCCTTACTCCATCTCACATCCCAACCCATAAGCTTTGTGAGGAAATAATCATTACATTTCAAGCATGGCCAACAGTCTTTAGATTTAGCATTTATTTATCCACTACTTTTTAGGCCTTTGACCCTTCGGATTTTGCATGTGCTTAAAAGCACAACTAATTGCAGCTTTCATCCAGGGTGTTTTACATTTCATTTCATAGCCCTCTTTATTGTGCTTAAAAGCACAGTTTATTTTCATTTTTACCATGGGCTTGCACTTTCAGGAAATATAACAATGAATCACATAATGCATGTAATGATGGTAAACAATTTGCTTCAAGCCTTAGCTGACACAACTTTGGAAACTAGGGGGAATCATCCACAATCAGGACCAAACATCGGGGTCAATTGACCAGAGAGGTCAAGGCTTCAAAAACCAACTCACCTAAGCTCAGGAACCAACACCAGCGGGTTTTCCTGGCCTAGAAGGATCAAGGATTCGGCAAGTTCTGTTGCATAAGTCGGAGCCGAGACACATAATAACAGGGAGTCTATCCAACATAGAGGCATAAGTGGGGAAGTCCTCCATATCACAGGCTAAAGTGTAAGTCAGGTCACAACCAAGAACGAATGATAACGAATGGATGGGGAAGGTGACAAGTGATGCCCTAACTAGCAAGCCATAAATGGTGGGATTGACCAAGTCCATACTGCTGAGAGGGTAAGACCAATGAGTATACATAAGAATTTCTAATTCTAAGCAACTGAATCACTTCTACTCTAAACAGTTAATCAATAACCACACAAAGATATCGCCAAAGCATGACACTAAATACTCAGTCAAGCTACCAAGATAAGCTTTTTAAAAGAGCATACGTAGATATCCAATGCACAACCATATACTTGTTGGGTCATATACCTGTATAAACCATCATCTGAACCATCAACTGCCATTGGAACACTGTTGCTAAATAACTCTGGGCACTGTCATCATAACTACTTTGTATGGAAGAAAATGGCTACCTCAGTCATCAAATATGGGGTCATAAGGCTCAGTCATGGCATAAGGTTGAAAATATCTGCTCTGGGTCCACTAAAAATATGAGTGATCATAAAAGAGCTGCTTATCAACTGTCGATCTCAAGCATCTCATAGAAAAAGGACTGGCTCAAGAAAGTACTGGAATGTGGTCTGAAGACATGGTAGCCCTGACTACTATGGATGTGATGACAAAGCACAACATTAATTACCTTGTCTCATTGGTCTATGATTTATGTGTTAGGACCAAGGTTACTTGGGAGCGGGAGCGAGAAGCGAAATTTTCAAAAGTTTTTGGTTAGGAAGCGTTTTTTATATAATATATATATTTTATATATTTTGATGCATATATGTCAACAAATGCATGTAGAATGTTGAATTAGTTATAGAAATGATAAAAACATGAAATAAGCAATAATACCATATAGCATCATTCATCAATCATCATTCATTAATCATTTACTAGTGAATTCATCAACCATAGGTCCAATATCCATGATTCCATAAGTTATAACATCAAGATTCAACCTTAAAGCTTCAAATTTTCAATATATAAACATTTTGTCATCACGATTCACCAGTACTTGTAGTTGTAACCAAAGTTGCAAATAGTGAACTTCAAAGGTAGGTTCAAGTTTCAACTTCAAACTTCAAACTTGAAATGCCATGTAATGTTTACAAAATATATGATAATAAATATAAAAGAGTCAATAGTGCAGAAACTTGAAAGTACTGTAAACAAGAAATTAGAAAATACAAGAAAAGTAGATTTTATGGAATCATGGATGTTTCCTCTTGCCACGAGAAATTTCCATTTTCTTTTCTCATGATCTTTGAACAATGGGAGTGGGATTATCATCCCCAGTAGCCACCAATGCTGAGCCACGTCCAAGACTCGATCCTGCACGACCCCCCCTCACTGATGCAGATGGAGGTTGTGAAATTGAACCTCTAGGAAAAGATGGTGCATTTGGAAACAAGGTAGAAGATGGCGACACCATTGGTAGTGGTACTGCATGGTCATCCTCATCGCCAAAAAGCTCTTCCTCCAAGCGCTCTAAAGCTAAGGCTCCATCCTCCAAGTTATGCTCCTCCAGATTGTTGTCCCAAGTGACATATGATCTATCAGTTTTGGCATGCTCACAATAATGAGTCAACAACCTCAAGTTGCAATGTACATAAACCAAGCTTTCTACTCGGTTTTCATTTAATCGGTTTCTTTTCACTGAGTGGATGAAGCTATAGGTGCTCGAACACCTTTCTGCAGAGGAACTGTTAACCACCTGTGAAAGCACTTTGATAGCCAATTTATTCAAGCGTTGGCATGTTGAGCCATACATGTTCCACCATTCAATAGGAAGCGCCCTATCTCGATCTCTGATTGCATGCAAAGTACCAAATGGACCAAATTCACTGAGGTATTTACTTAATTCACTGTGCAATATGTCACATTCCTCTGCATCAGGGACCAACTTGTCTATAGCAGCCATGTACCCAACCTGTACCTCTGGATCTGTGTGGGGCTTTTTCCTAACCCCAACCTCAGGTGCTGGTTTGGCCAACCAAGATGGAGAATAATATTTTGGTGTTAACACATATGCTAAGGTATGCAGTGGAACGTTGAGATGTTCCCACCTTTTGACCACATGTGTGTGAATATGGTCATACAAGATGGGATCTTTCTGTTCAACAATATCTTTAATTTGGCCCAGCATGCTATCCATCTGCTCATACACCTCCCCAATCACCGACTTATCTATATCTGCAAACCGAATCATGTAATAAATGGGCTTTGTGAACTGCAAAACATACTTGACACTTACCCAAAATCCTACATCAAGAATTGTTTCTTCCACCTCCTGAAAATCAAGCCTATTAGATGCGGATGTACACCTATCTTTCAAGACTTGCCATGACTCACTTGATACCATGCTAGCCAATGCCTCTCTTACCTTCAAAAGGCGCTTGAAAGTGAGGTAGTAGCTAGCAAGTCTAGTCTTTGCTACCTTCAATAGCTCCAACTTTGAGTGACTGTGGACAATGCCATGGGCATTGCTATGGTTGGTTATAAATCTGATCATCTTCTTGCCCTTTTTGTACAATTCACCAATCCATTTGTATTGATTTTCCTTCAAATCAATGATGCCGTGCATCAAAAGGTTCATTATGTGAACCAAACACCCAGACCAAAATATGTTGGGGTATTTATCTTCAATGATTGCTCCCGCTGCCTTACAATTAGCAGCATTATCGGTTATGACTTGGATGACATTGTATGGACCAATAGCTTCAATGGTTTTGAGTAGGAGTTCTGCAATGTTTATGCCAGTCTTGAATTTATTTGAGTAGTCATGGGCTGAAAGGAAGACTGCACCAGTAGCAGACACACTAAGAACATTTATCAATGGCTTGCCTTTTACATTTGTCCATCCATCTGAACCAATTGATACCCCATAATCATTCCAAGCATTTGTGAATTGCCCCAAAGCATTTTGGATCTTGCCTCTTTCCTTGTCAAACCCCACAGTTCTAGCCTTGTCATACCCTGGGCTCTTGTATCCTGTTGGAGCGGTGCGAATGGCCTCTACCATTTCATGCCAATAGGGTGAGCGAAGGACATTGAATGGTATACCACATGCATAGAGAAACCGGAACACTTTTGCATCCACGTCATCTCTACCACCTTGGTCAAGGAAATATGATATTGTCTTGCGTGACCCAGGGGTGAGAATCCACTACCTTGGGTGGATGGGCCTCCAGTTCTCGGTGAGATCAATGAGGGGTCATGGTCAACCCTTGATGCTTTTGATTTGTTTTGTGCTTCAAATTCTTCCTTCTTATACATGGCTCTTTGTGTTGATGGCACATTTGGGCAAACACAAACTCCTACAGTTTTGTTTTCATCACACGGCATGTTCCCACATAGATGTCTTCTCAAACGGGTATATGAACCCGTGTAAGTCTTTTTACAATGGGGGCAACCAAATTTGGCGGTTCCACCCCCTTTGCCTCCTCCCTGCTTGGTGACATATTTCCACAAGGGTGTTGAGTCCTCCTTGGTTTTCATTCGGTTTCCCTCCTCCTCCTCTCCATGGTATGTGCCACTACCCACTTCTTCATCATCTCCCTCTCCCTCATTCCTCCTCTGGTTTTCAATGAACATCATCAAAATAACAAATGGAACCAACAAAAGAAACCATAAACCCATCATCATGTTTGTTGGACTTGGAAGTTGAAAGTGGAACTAGAGATTTAACCTGTTTCCCTGCAATAGAATGATGGAGAAAGCATGGGAAAGAGTAGGAGAGGAACATTTACAATGGCATTCTAGATTCTAGTCAAATTTCAAACTTCAAAAGTTCAAGCTTCAAGCATCAAGCATAAAAACTTCAAGTTCAAACTTCAAACACAAAGCAAATCAACAAGAAAGGGTTTAGAGCCTACCTATTTGGATGTCCAACGGTAGTGAGTGTGCCAACTTGCCAAGCATCCAACCTTCTTCAATCTCCAAGAAAAAACCAAGCTTGATGGCACCTTCTCCTCTTCTCTTCTCCTCTCCTCTCCTGTCCTCTCTTCTCTTCTCAAGCAAAGCAAAGTGATAAATGGAGTGTGGAGGAGGGCTTTATCCCTCAAAGACCTATTCCTTCCCTCCAAACCCCAAGTGTGGACCCCACTAGCTCGAATTCACCATCAAATCCGCGGGTTGACGCGAAGCGTCCAAGGAAGCTACGGGAATTGATTTCGGAAGCAATGGGAAGCGATTCTTTAATCGTCTAGATGCAATGGGAATCGATCGGGAAGCGACTAGGAAGCGAAAGGGAAGCGACGATTCCGAGCGATTCCTGCACGCTTTATGACAGTGGCAGGGAGCGATTTAATTTGGTCGGAAGCTAGCTTCCGAAATTTGCTTCTGGCCGGAAGCGAAACCGAAGTGCGATTCCTCTTAGCTTCCGGCTAGCTTCGGCTGGAAGCTAGCTTCCGGAGCGGGGGCGAGGGGGGGGGCCAGCGCTTCCCCGCAACTTAGGTCAGGCCATTGCTCTGTGGAAGCTTGCATTTACTTCTTCACAGAAGTGAGTTAAGCAATTCACCTTGCCAGTAATTTTCCATCAATTTATACATGCGAACTTTATTATTACCACAAGATGAATCAAGCTCACAACAAGAGCAGTGAACTTCTATTCACGTAGATGGTTTTCAATCATCTTATGCTCCCATTCTGATATGGTTTTAATATGCAGGACGACAGCACATAACATGACAAATTAATCACCATATGCTGTCTACACATAGACCAACATGATACTCTTAACCCAACCAGCCTATTCATACAACTCAGTGTTTCTTACTAAATATTGGCTAAATGGTGAATGTAATTTAAGTGCACATTTTTTCCTTGTGCAGATAGGTGATAAAAATGCTACCCCAAGAAGCGCATTTTTATGGAAAAATTAAGTTTAAAAGGCATTATTTTGGGTTTTTGGATATGACAGATTACAGGCCACATTCCCATTTGCAAATAGTGAAGAAAACATAACAAAATCATTCCTCAAGTTGGTTGAATGGAGATGCCATTGGATATCTTTAGTTATCCCCAGCAGTTCCCCACCTGTTCCTGGATCTCTGCCTCTCGTCTGCAGATGCCCATATTTCCATCCAGACTTCTATATGAAGCATTGGACTGATCCTCTTCCATTTTTTCCAGCCTATCCTTTCCTTGTTACTTGGAAATGCATCCTTTACATTTCAAATTTCGTAATGAAAGCAAATGGATTGTTATGTAATTATGTAGTTCCTATTGGTTAGATAGTTCCATGAAGTCATTGACGAGAAACTTCTTTTGAGTTGACCTTAGAAAATCCTGGTATACCTGCTTTGGTTGTCACTTTACGTATGTACACTAAATGCAACCAAGAAATTCAATGAACTGCATGTTAGAAGCTATACATTCTTTTCTGTCAACCTACTCATCCTTGCCCATTTCCTTTTACTCCAGTAAAACTTGTTTTGTTGATAAACTGAATCATTTTAATATTATTTCTTTTAGCTAAGGTGTTGAAGTGTAACGATGCAGTTTCCTTGGTAAATAACTGACAAGACTACAATTTTGTAGGTTTTAACAATAGTTACCTAGTTTGGAAAATTTGGCATGGCCAATAACTCATGAGTTCTTTAATTTTCACATTTCTAAGATGTTCCGTGTTTCCACTTGACTGAATCCTATTTTGTTTTTTATATAGTTAGTCATTGAAGGAAGTGATTACAATTGCATTAAATGTTATGGCAGGTTTACCCAACGTCCATAAGGTCTACGGGCTTTGGAGCTGCAAGTTCATTTTCAAGAATTGGGGGAGTATTATGCCCTCTTATAGCTGTTAGTCTGGTAAAAAGCTGCCACAGAGCATTAGCGATTTTCTTATTCGAAGTTGTAATTCTGTCCGCAGGAATTTCTGTTCTGTTTCTTCCTATAGAAACCAAAGGACGGGCTCTATGTGACATTCTTCATTCTAAATAACATTAATAATTGTCATACTTTTATTCTTCATTCAATTACTGTGATGCGAATAAGATACTATAAAGTTATAAACTAGGAAGACAACAGAAAACATGAAGATGTAGAGCTCCTTATTTCTTGGAGGAGATGTACTAAAAAATTGTGAGTCTTTGTGATTATTCCTTATGGAATCTAGTCAAAGATAAAAATCATAGTGACACAATATCTCTATCATGCATAAAACATCTAGAAACTTATCACGAATATTGTTATGAAATATGATGTTACTCCTCATCTCTTGGAGATATATTCACAAATTGTGTGAGTGTTTGTGATTATACATTATCGAATCTAGTCAAAGATAACAATCATAGTGATACAATATCTCTATCATGCATAAAACATCTAGAACCTTATAACAAATATTTTTATGAATTATGATATTTAGCAATAGGACAAACAACTGTGTCATAAGATAAGATAATTATATTAATGTCCAACAAACGGTCACAAAATTAGGTCATAGCTAATCACTTGGTAACCTTTTAACTTGTATATATTCCCTTCTATACAAAGCAATGGAGATAGAAAGTTTGTAACGTCTTGACGATTGTTTTTTCTCCATTCAGAAAGTGCTTTGAGAAACATTCCCTGAGGGGCTGCACATCATAGAGCGGTTTTCCTTGCTACATCTGAGAGGCAACTATTCTGTGAAAATTACTTGAGACTTGCACCAGCCCATTACACAATGAGAATGGAACCACAGAGGATGGTTTAATATTTTGTTGACCTTACTAGTGAACTAATGCCATATTGGCCACTATTGTTGATTTTTAATTTTTTTTGTTTGGGAAAATACTGTGTATATTACACAAAAATAACTACAAAAGGAGAACAATATATACAAAACCAAGGGAGAATGCACAATCAAGCTTTGCTCAGTGCTACTAAGATTGAAATCAAATCAGAAGGAGTGTCACTACACAAACTAGCATATGAAATTAAAGCCCAAATGAACAATGCTAGCCCATGAGCAACCTAGAGGGGTTATCCACTGTCACCTCAATAACTTGCTCTCTACACTTTAGGTTGGATCTTCTTCAACACAAGGGGGGATTCCTTAAGATAGGATTGCTAAGGCTATGACAATGAAGAACAAGGTGATGTGAACATATAGCTTAACAAAACATTTGTTTTTGTCTTTTGTAGTATATGAGAAAGTGATGGTAGGACCAAGAGATTAGTGTTAGGCCAACAAGGGCAAACGGAGTCAAGGGGCATGTCCAAGAGTGTGAGTTCATGATTGGTTTGGGAAACGAGAGCTGCAGACACATGCCACAATGAAACCCCAACACGTTGAAAACTGACTGCAGAAAATATACTAGGAGGGCCCAAAATGGTGTTGTTGCCCGCCGTGTGTGCACACCATCAGCATAAATCTTTCGAAAGTTGTTTCCCAAGTGGGAAAGGTGTGGCCTTGGGGGCAAGCAAAGAGTCACGTGTGTCACCTGATCCCAACTCCTCCGTTTAGGCTAACTCCTAACGAAGCCAAGGGGGGTAGACCCTACAAAGAGTTTCTAAGGCTCTTGATTTTAAAGTTTAATGTGATGTGATGCAGATGGGTGTTTGTTTTAGGAGTTTTTGATTCACAATAATATTTATATGATCCAAAGATACACTTGCAAAAAAGGAGAGTTTAAGATGCACAACAAGTGATATTTAATCAAGATATCCACAACATAAATTAAAGCATGTAAACAATGTCTGATCCAAATACAAATAGCACAGATAAAATGAAGGACCAGTGCCTTATGGAGTCAAAGTGTTGGGGTTGCTTGATACAAGAGTTCGTGTGCTTGAGAGTTGTTTTACAACTGTTCTTTGTAAATTTTATTGTGTATTTTATGGTGATCTTGATTATTATGGCTAAGGAAATTTCCAAGATATACCTCGCGGTACTGGAAATATGTCCGGAAAATACTCTAGGTGGCTCCGTACGGAGACATGTTGGCTACCAAAATCTTGAAAGTGTGTTTAACACTACACCAAACAAGGATGTAGCCTAACGGTGCCCCCAAGGTCTAAGTACAGTGATCCAGCATCCCAGGCAGAATTTTCCCACTTTCGAGTATTTGTTCGAATATTTGACGATCAACGTCGGATTTTCGTTGGTTATCGGGTATGAATTTTATTATGGTTGAAATTGGAATTAAATGTGAAAATTAAGAAGTCTATACTGTTTTTGTGTATCCCAGGAATGGGTAGAGCATATGCAGTATAGCAAATAGTAAATTCCAATTTTAGGGGATGTGTGAAAAAAGAGAACTTTTGTAGAAACTCTCCAACAAAGAGCACTCTTGATCTTCCTTATGGCGAGATTCAAGAGATTTATGATGCATAGAAATAAATATTGAAAATGAAATCTAATCTACCCAAGAATCTCTTCCAGGTATTAAGACCGTACTCGGGAGAGCAAGGGGGTTAGTCAAATCAAAGCAAAAGAACTCTCCAACAGAGAGCACTCTTGATCCACTGTTGAGTGAGATTCAAGAGATTTATGAATTTTAACAACTTATATAAAAAAAGACGAGTATTAAAACAAGACTAAACTAGAAAAATGACTTAAGCAAGATTTGACTAATCTAGCAGTATATCCAAATGAAAACTATTCTAACTTATTCTAACAATTTATTGTGTAGGTATAAAGCAAATGAATGTGCAAAAATCAGACAGTGGACGATACAGGCGTCCCCCAAATGGGGGAAGTGGGGGTGTGGGAGTCGTTATCCCACTTGCAATTATTTGAGTTTTTACAATATTTTTTAGTTCTTTTTCACTTGTCAAAGAGTGGTTTGCTTTTTTGGTTTTGTTTGCTAGACTTTGGGCTCTTCGCTTGTTGTTTGTCCTCTTTTTCACCCATGGATAACAGCTCTCAACAAAGCCTAATTAAAGTGTTAAAAAAAATCAAAATTTGACTTATGATCTAGAAATTGAAGGAACAGAAGAAGAGAGGCAAAAATCAAAGAGAAACTGAAAAATATCAGAGTCAACCAAAGTCAAACTCAAGTAAAAAGTCAAAAAATAGAAAAATGGATCGATAAGAGGAATGCCAATAAATGAAAAGTGACAAAAACAGTGATCTAAAGCAAAAATTCAGCACTTTAAAAGAGCTGGAAAATACATGCTTTTCAAGGCAATTTAGGCATGTTTTTCAAGGTAAAAACTTGGAAAATTTTTAGGAAAAAATTTGGACAATTTTTTACATATTTTAGGTTAATTTCCAGAACTGTAAATTAGGGAAAAATAACAGAAAACAGTGGGCTAAATGGCTGAAAATGGACATGCTTTTCGAGACGAAAATTATGCATGTTTTCCATGGCAAAACTAGGGCAAAAAGTGGACTTTTTGGGTGATTTTTTGGACTGTTTTGGACAAAACTAACATGCTGAAAACAGAGAAATGATGGGCAGCAAGTGGCATGCGAAATGAGGCAAGGTTTGGGGCACGTTTTCCAATGCTCTTTTTAAAGTAAAATTTTGGCAAAAATGCTACAAGTGTTTTGGGCACTTTTCTAAGTTTTTTTCGGCACTTTTCTTATGATAAAAACAAAGCTAAAAAAAATGGAAATGGATCTATGAGATCGATAAACCCAAAAGGAAGAAAAAAGTGGAAAAAACAAGCAAAATAGAAAAAATGGAAAAGATGGATCTAGAACTTGAAAAGATGAGATTAGATCTTAGATATTTAAATTTTAAGCTTTATAAAAATAGATCTAGACCCAAGAAGTAGATCAAAGTTGATCTACTTAGCCAAAGAAGCACAAGATTTGAAAAATGTGACTTTAAAACAAATGCACTCTTCAAAAAGCAACTAACAAGGAGATAAAAAGTAACGAAGAGATCCGCTTTATAGTAACGAAGAGAGAGATTTGAAATCTTTTGATAGTGGATGGATCAAGAAGAGGACCTCAAACCCAAGCTTGAACAAACGAAGTCTTTGAGATTTCCTGTATGACAAAGATCATTAGCATAAAAAGTGACGGAGAAGAAGGGGATGCAACCGAACTCCCAATCTTACTTTTCCTTATGATGTTCTGCCAAGATAAACAAACTCAAAACAAACGATTAGATCTTAGTATGTTTAGCTAAACAAAACTAGAAGTGCACAAGTATAACCGACTACAAAATGCAACTCTTAAATATTGAATAACCTAGCATAAATAGATAAATTGTAACCACAAATATCTATTCTTTGGATTAGAATTATAATCTTCGTAAGCTAAGAATCATAAGGAAATGCGTAAGAATTTGAAATAATTAGGTAGATTTCACCTCGATTTAAACACAAGCCATGAACAATTTGCACACTATTTGACCTCCAAAGCCTTCACTTTATTTCAACTTGCATGCCAAATAGCATCAAGCATTACACATGAAAAATACCAGAGGTTCCTTGCACAAATCATCCACCAAAACATGGAGGCAAGACCTCTTACTTATACAATGAGAGAGTACTGAAACCCTAGGTCGAATTGGCATGAAGAGATCCAAGGGAGGCGCAATTCCCAATGAGAGGAGAACACCACAGCTTGATTTTTGAGTTAACTGACTCTTGGAAGGTGGATAAGGGTGAGGTGGCCTCCACCTAGGCAAGGCGCCCACCCTCAAGCTTTGTTAACATCACCCAACCAACAAACAAGTGCCACACAAGCAAAGTCGCCCTCCGTGGAGAGAAGGCGCAAATCCCTAGGGACATATGTCTGTAGTGCTCTGATGTTGATTTGAAACTGGTTGGTGATGATTGGAATCATTATTAATGCCTCCTGCCATGTCATTTTGACCTTTATTTTAATCAATTTGGCCTTTTTTGGGAGAGTTTTTTATTCTCTCCAATTTATTATTTTTTGAATAATTTATTTAAATATTCCTCGATTTTGATTTTTTGAGAAAACATTAATTAAAAGGAAAAATGAGTGTCCGGAACTTAGGATAAGTGGATTTAGGGTTTAACTGGGTTTTTTGGCTTAGGAATTAAGCCTCCAATTATTAAAATCCACCCCCAAACCACCAAGTTATTACATTTTGAAAAATTTTAAATAAAATAATTGAAAAATTTAATAAAAACTAAAAATCCAACGCGTCTGGTAAAAAGGTTTTGGACAAATTTTTTAAACCACCTAGGGACCTAGGAAATGACCATAGGACATACAAATAGTGTCTAGTAGGTTCATATTTTACAGTGGGACTCTAATAACCCGCTAACCGTCAAAATCAGGCATTCCAGCTTCGGAGAAAGCAGGGGAAAAACTCATTGATTATTACTCGGCTAAAGGCAAAGCATAATCGACGAGTGAAAAAATTCCTTGGAATACCTTAGTTGATTGTCAAGTCTTAGGGAACCGAGCCACCCAAAACCCCATACTAGCACACTTTATTACAAAAACCCCATGGGGCATGGTCATTTCAACACAAAAATAAAAATGGCTAGCCAAAATCTGCTAAGTTTGAACACACTGAACCTCAAACTCTGAAAACGAACATGTATCATGTTCAATAACTGGCGGCTCAATAGAAGCTCAACTAGTGTACAAAATAGTTGGTAACATTCGGCTCCAACTGCTGGACATGTGCTCGATCTGACATTCATGCAAGGAGAGGATATGAGAACACTAGAATCTTTGGTTTTTATATAGCCTGTAAAAACATCTCAACTTGACATAAAACCTTTAGTAGCACAAGTGTTATAAAAATGCCAAATGAAACATAAACTATATTTTATTTTGAAAATAAATTCTAAAAAATTTGAATGCAAAAAGTACATGCTCATTTTGAAAAGCTTTATTTTTCCTACTCTAAGCATAATATAAAGGAAAATGTTAAGTGTAATCAGAAATCCAATGTAACCATCTAAGCATGTTGTCAATGTAATAATTATTTACCTTATCTCTAGTTACCAGCTAGAGCAAGGGCATGCTTATAAGAAAGTGCAAACCTGTTGAGATATTCTGGATGGGAGGGTTGGATGGGAGATCATAAAAACTATTTTTGAGTTGATTCCCCAACTAGTGAGTCCTCCTGCAGGATTCTTCTATCCATGACTGGATAGGTTTAATCTTTTTTGAATGTTGAAGTATGTAAACATCTTCAACCTATTGATCCGACGGGCTTTCCTGATGATAACCCCTTGTATAGGAAAAATCCTCCAATTGCCTCAATTTAAAAAGAACATCAATCCGTGAAGACAATGGTTGGGGCATATCTTCCATCACCCGCTCTTCATGTGGCTCTTTGTCATACTTCTCTTTCAAGTTTTTATTACTGATGTTGGCGTACAAATCTGACCGATCACAGAACCAAATATCATGTTTTTCTTTCGTGTCCAAATGTTCCAAGGTCTCAAATTCCATGCCTCCTTCTCTGCACACCTCATAGATGGGTTTTTCAATGAAGTCATCATGAGGCTCTTTAGACATGGGATAGATGGAGCTCTCTATAAATGTCCATTTGTCATAATCAATATCAATGTCAGTCATGAGGGATTCGTATTTACTTGTATCATGCTCCAAGCTATGTCTGTCCTCTTCATGCTCACAATCCTCCCCTTAAAAAAAAAGGCCATAAGGAAGAAAGCCTTCCAAACCATCATTATTGTACACATTACAAACTTCCTTATGTATTTCAATATGGGCTTCTGTAATGGTTTCTTCTAGAGGCGGATCATGAGTACACATGTGCTCATCATCACTGAAATAGTCTTGAAAAAACTCCCAATCATCAATGTCTTTTGTTACGGTGGCATGAGGAGGGTCTTCAATAAAATTCGGACATTGGTAAATTTCTTCAATGGGATCATTAGGGATCTGATGGGAAGAAGTCATACTTTCTGTAATAGGCTGCCAAATCTGGTTCCATTTCTCTTTGGGAATGTCATGAATATCACCTACTGTATTGACATATTCAGGCTCGCTTGATATATGCTCACTGCAACTAGCCTCCGGAAAACCATGTTTTTGAACATAACATGCAAAGTAACAAGTGGATTCCTCATTGAAATTTTTGCATGCCCTATAGAATGGTGTGTAATCTTCAACCATGTTAGCAACTTCCAATGGGTTGAGAGGCCTCTTTTCATGGTTTTTTTATTATTTATTATTTATTTTTTATTATTATTCTGAGAGTAGGGTCTTTGGATGGCCTGAGTTTGTGCTCTTTCCATAGTTATGAACCTATTCTGTAGTTCTTTCATTTGAGAGAGATACTTCATTTCCATATTCTCCATCTCTCGCTCATGTCCAACAATGTTTTCTCATAAGCATCCTTTTGGGAAAAAGGATCCTTTTCCTTAGGTTCTGCTGGTTTTAGAGGAGTTAAGGCTCCTGAGTAGACAAGAAGGTTAGATTTACTAGAAGATTGCATATTCTTGTCAATTTTAATAAGCATTTCCTGGGCCATCAAAAGAGTAGTGGGCTCTTTATCTCTAAGTTGATACTGCATTTCACCACTAAGTGCTTCAATGTAGTAGGGTAAGATGGTTTGAGCAGTAGGTTTGTAGTCTGTATGGATGCCATTTGTCAAATCAGTGAACTTCTTATTGAATTCATCCATAGTCTCGTTTTCATTTCTCTTTATATTTGTCAAGGCAGCTAGCTGATGTCGAGGCTCTTTCTTTTCACCAAACTTGTTGGTAAAAGCAATTTTGAATGCAGCAAAGGTTGCAAAAGAGTTGTCAGGTAGACCAATGAACCAGTCACTAGCATCTCCATCCAAAGATAGTGCAAGGAGTTTCATATAAGCATCCTCATGTTTATGAGCTAGATCCCTGACATAGGCGCTAATACATTTGGTGAAGCTTTTCAGATGGTAAGCAGCAGTGGTGGCATCAGTGCCAATGAATATGGGCAGCTTGTCTATAGCTTTGTCTGGTATATGATGTGGTTGACCTGCTATCTGAGAAGTGTCAAGGGGACTAAAATATTCACCCATTGTGTCAGATCAACATTTATTATTTTTTACAAAAAGATAATGGATGTCCGAAATAGGCTCAGATCCAAGATTCGCAAGGATCGTACGAGAATTTAACCTCTTCAATATACTCCTATAAACCTGTTCTAGTCCAGAGATGAAATCAATTAGGCCTACAGGGTTTCTTCTTGTTGAATACCTTGGTAAGTTATTTGACAGTGGAGTTTCCAGATGGATTCAAGTCTAATTTCAGGGAGTTGATTAAACTAAAAATCTATCAAAAAGGTAAAGGTAAAAAACTAAGTTAAAGTCATTCAGGAACAAAAAATTTGTCCCCGGCAACAACGCCAAAAATGTTGTCCGCCGTGTGTGCACACTAGCAACAGAAATCTTTCGAAAGTTGTTTTCCAAGTGGCAAAGGTGTGGTCTTGGGGGCCAGCAAAGAGTCAGGTGCTGTCACCTGATCTCGACTCCTGCGTTTAGGCTAACTCCTAACGAAGCCAAGGGGGTAGACCCTACAAAGAGTTTCTAAGGCTCTTAATTTTAAAGTTTAAGGTGATGTGATGCGGATGGGTGTTTGTTTTATGAGTTTTTGATTCACAATAATATTTATATAATCCAAAGATACACTTGCAAAAAAAAAGAGTTTAAGATGCACAACAAGTGATATTTAATCAAGATATCAACAGCATAAATTAAAGCATGTAAACAATGTATGATCCAGATATAAATAACCCAGATAAAATGAAGGACCAGTGCCTTATGGAGTCAAAGTGTCGAGGTTGCTTGATACAAGAGTTTGTGTGCTTGAGAGTTGTTTTACAATTGTTCTTTGTAAATTTTATTGTGTATTTTATGGTGATCTTGATTATTATGGCTAAGGAAATTTCCAAGATATACCTTGCGGTACTAGAAATATGTCCGGAAAATACTCTAGGTGGCTCCGTACGGAGACATGTTGGCTGCCAAAGCCCTGAAAGTGTGTTCAACACTACACCAAACAGGGATGTAGCCTAACGATGCCCCCAAGGTATAAGTACAGTGATCCAGTGTCCTAGGCAGAATTTGCCCACTTTCGAGTATTTGACGATCAACGCTGGATTTTCGTTGGTTATGGGGTATGAGTTTTATTATGGTTGAAATTGGAATTAAATGTGAAAATTAAGAAGTCTATACTGTTTTTGTGTATCCCAGGAATGGGTAGAGCATATGCCGTATAGAAAATAGTAAATTCCAATTTTAGGGGATGTGTGAAAAAATAGAATCTTTGCAGAAACTCTCCGACAGAGAGCACTCTTGATCCGCCTTATGGCGAGATTCAAGATATTTATGATGCACGGAAATAAATACTGAAAATGAAATCTAATCTATCCAAGATCTCTTTCAGGTTTTAAGACCGTACTCGGGAAAGCAAGGGGGTTAGTGAAATCAAATCAAAATAACTCTCCGACAGAGAGCACTCTTGATCCAGTGTTGAGTGAAATTCGAGAGATTTATGATTTTTAACAGATTATATAAAAAAAGACAAGTATTGAAACAAGACTAAACTAGCAAAATGACTTAAGCAAGATTTGACTAATCTAACAGTATATCCAAACGAAAACTATTCTAGCTTATTCTAACAATTTATTGTGCAGGTATAAAGCAAATGAAAGTGCAAAAATCAGACAGTGGACGATACAGGCTTCCCCCAAATGGGGGAAGTGGGGGTGTGGGAGCCGTTATTCCACTTGCTCTTATTTGATTTTTAACAATATTTTTTAGTTCTTTTTCACTTGTCAAAGAGTGGTTTGCCTGCTTGGTTTTGTTTGCTAGCCTTTGGGCTCTTCGCTTGTTGTTTGTCTTCTTGTTCACCTATGGATAAGAGCTTTCAACAAAGTCTAATTAAAGTGTTAGAGAAGACCAAAATTTGACTTATGATCTAAAAATTGAAGAAACAGAAGAAGAGAGACAAAAATCAAAGAGAAACTGAAAAGACCAAAGATAGTCAACCAAAGTCAAACTCAAGTAAAATGTCAAAAAATAGAAAAAATGGATCGATAAGAGAAATGCCAAGAAATGAAAAAGTGACAAAAATAGTGATCTAAAACCAAAATCAACACTTTAAAAGCGTTGGAAAATACACGCTTTTCAAGGCAATTTAGGCATGCTTTTTAAGGTAAAAACTTGGAAAAAATTTGGGCAATTTTTTACTGTTTTTAGGCTAATTTCCAGAACTGTAAATTAAAGAAAAATAACAGAAAATAGTGGGCTAAATGGCTGAAAATGAGCACGTTTTTCAAGACGAAAATTGTGCACGTTTCCTAAGGCAAAACTAGGGCAAAAGGTGGACTTTTTGGGTGATTTTTTGGACTGTTTTGGACAAAACTAGAATGTTGAAAACAGAGAAATGATGGGCAGCAAGTGGCACGCAAAACGAGGCAAGGTTTGGGGCACGTTTTCCAATGCACTTTTTAAAGTAATTTTTTGGCAACAATTATAAGTGTTGTGGGCACTTTTCTATGTGTTTTTTGGCACTCTTTTCATGATAAAAACAAAGCTAAAAAAAAGTGGAAATGGATCTATGAGATCTATAATCCCAAAAAGAAGAAAAAAGTGGAAAAACAAGCAAAATAAAAAAAATGGAAAAGATGGATCTACAAATTGAAAAGATGATATTAGATATTAGATCTTTAAATTTTAAGCTTTATAAAATTAGATATAGACCCAACAAGTAGATCAAAGTTATGAAGCTTTGATCTACTTAGCCAAAGAAGCGCAAGATTTGAAAAATGTGACTTTAAAACAAATGCACTCTTCAAAAAGCGACTAACAAGGAGATAAAAAACCTTTAATTTCGATATCCGCTCTGTAGTAACCATGAGAGAGAGTTGAAATCTTTTGATGGTGGATGGATCAAGAAGAAGACTTCAAGCCCAAACTTGAACAAACAAAGTCTTTGAAATTTCCTGTATGACAAAGATCATTAGCATAAAAAGTGACGAAGAAGAAGGGGATGCAACTGAACTCCCAATCTCACTTTGCCTTATGATGTTCTGCCAAGATAAACAAACTCAAAACAAATGATTAGATCTTAGTATGTTTAGCTAAGCAAAACTAGAAGTGCATAAGTATAACCGACTACAAAATGCAACTCTTAAATCTTGAATAACCTAGCATAAATAAATAAATTGTAACCACAAATATCTATCATTTGGATTATAATTATAATCTTCGTAAGCTAAGAATCATAAGCAAATGCATCAGAATTTTAAATAATTAGGTAGATTTCACCTCGATTTAGACACAAGCCATGAACAATTTGCACACTATTTGACCTCCAAAGCCTTCACTTTATTCCAACTTGCATGCCAAATAGCATCAAGCATTACACATGAAAAATATCAAAGGTTCCTTGCACAAATCATCCACCAAAACATGGAGGCAAGACCTCTTACTTATACAATGAGAGAGTACCAAAACCCTAGGTCGAATCGGCGTGAAGAGAGCCAAGGGAGGCACAATTCCCAATGAGAGGAGAACACCACAGCGTGATTTATGAGTTAACTGACTCTTGGAAGGTGGAATGAGGATGAGGTGGCCTCCACCTAAGCAAGGCACCCACCCTCAAGCTTTGTTAACATCACCCAACCAATAAACAAGTGCCACACAAGCAAAGTTGCCCTCCTTGGAGAGAAGGCACAAATCCCAAGAGAGATATGTCTGTAGTGCTCCGATGTTGATCTGCAACTGGTTGGTGATGATTGGAATCATCACTAATGCCTCCTGCCATGTCATTTTGACCTTTATTTTAATCAATTTGGCCTTTTTTGGAGAGTTTTTTATTCTCTTCAATTTATTATTTTTTGACTATTTTAATTAAATATTCCTCAATTTTGATTTTTTGAGAAAATATTAATTAAAAGGCTAAATGAGTGTCTAGAACTTAGGATAAGTGGGTTTGAGGTTTAACTGGGTTTTTTGGCTTCAGAATTAAGCCTCCAATTATTAAAATCCACCCCCAACCCACTAAGTTATTACAATTTGAATTTTTCCAAGTAAAATAATTGAAAATTTTAATAAAAATAATAAAAACTAAAAATCCAACGCGTCCGGTAAAAATATTTCGGACAATTTTTTTAAACCACCTAGGGACTTAGGAAATGACAATAGGACATGCAAATAGTGTCTATTAGGTTCATATTTTACAGTTGGACTCTAATAACCCCCAAAGGCGTAACCGTCAAAATCAGGCATTCCAGCTTTGGAGGAAGTAGGAGAAAAACTCATCGATTATTACTCGGCTAAAGGCAAATCATAATCGACGAGTGAAAAAAATCCTTGGAATACCTTAGTTGACTGTCAAGTCTTAGGTAACTGAGCCACTCAAAACCCCATACTAGCACACTTTATTTTCAAAAACCCATGGGACATGGTCATTGCAACACAAAAATAAAAATGGTTAGCCAAAATTGGCTAAGTCTGAACACACTGAACCTCCAAACTATGGAAACGAACATGTATCATGTTCAATAGCTGGCAGCTTGATAGAAGTTCAACTATTGTACAAAATAGTTGGAAACATTCGACTCCAACTGCGGGATGTGTGCTCGATTATGCATTCATGCAAGGAGAGGATACGAAAACACCAGAATCTCTGGTTTTTATATAGTTTGTAAAAACATCTCAACTTCACAAAAAACCTTTATTAGCACAACTGTTATAAAAATGCCAAATGAAATATAAACTATATTTTATTTTGAAAATAAATTCTAAAAAATTTGAATGCAAAAAGTACATGCTCATTTTGAAAAGCTTTATTTTTCCTACTCTATGCATAATATAAAGGAAAATGTTAAGTGTAATAAGAAATCCAATATAACCATCTAAGCATGTTGTCAATATAATAATTATTTACCTTGTCTTTGGTTACCAGCCAGAGCAAGGGCGTGATTATCAGAAAGTGCAAACCTGCTGGGATATTCTGGATGGGAGATCATAAAAAATATTTTTGAGTTGATTCCCCAACTGGTGAGTCCTCCTGCAGGATTCTTCTATCCATGACTGGATAGGTTTAATATTTTTTGAATGCTGAAGTATGTAAACATCTTCAACCTGTTGATCCGATGGGATTTCCTGATGATAACGCCTTGTATAGGAAAAATCCTCCAACTGCCTCAATTTAAAAGGAACATCAATACGTGAAGACAATGGTTGGGGCATATCCTCCATCACCTACTCCTCATGTGGCTCTTTGTCATACTGCTCTTTCAAGTTTTAATTACTGATGCTTGCGTACAAAATTGACCGATCATAGAACCAAATATCATGCTTTTCTTCCTTGTCCAAATGTTCCAAGGTCTCAAATTCCATGCCTCCTTCTCTGAACACCTAATATATGGGTTTTTCAATGAAGTCATCATGAGGCTCTTTAGACATGGCATAGATGGAGCTCTCTATAAATGTCCATTTGTCATAATCAATATTAATGTCAGTCATGAGGGATTCTTCGTTACTTGTATCATGCTCCAGGCTATGTCTGTCATCTTCATGCTCACAATCCTCCCCTTCAGAAAAAAGGCCATAAGGAAGAAAACCTTCCAAACCATCATTATTGTACACATTACAAACTTTCTTATTGTACACATGTGCTCATCATCACTGAAATAGTCTTGAAAAAACTCCCAGTCATCAATGTCTTTTGTTACGATGGCATGAGGAGGGTCTTTAATAAAATTCGGACATTGGTAAATTTCTTCAATGGGATCATCAGGGATTTGATGGGAAGAAGTCATACTTTCTATAATAGGCTGCCCAATCTGGTTCCAACTCTCTTTGGGAATGTCATGAATATCACCTACTGTGTTGACATATTCATGCCCGCTTGATATATGCTCACTACAACTAGCCTCCGGAAAACCATGTTTTTGAACATAACATGCAAAGTAACAAGTGGATTCCTCATGGAAATTTTTGCATGCCCTACAGAATGGTGTGTAATCTTCAACCATGTTAGCAACTTCCAATGAGTTGAGAGGCCTTTTTTTTTTCTTTTTCTTTGGAGGGTAGGGTCTTTGGATGGGATGAGTTTGTGCTCTTTCCATAGTTATGAACCTATGATGCAGTTCTTTCATTTGAGAGAGATACTTCATTTCCATATTCTCTATCTTCTCTCTCATGTCCAACAATTTTTTCTCATAAGAATCCTTTTGGGAAAAAGATCATTTTCCATAGGTTCTGTTGGTTTTAGAGGAGTTAAGGCTCTTGAGTTGCTAGGAAGGTTAGATTTACCAGAAGATTGCATATTCTTGTCAATTTTAATAGCCATTTCCTGGGCCATCAAAAGAGTAGTGGGATCTTTATCTCTGAGCTAATACTACATTTCACCACTAAGTGCTTCAATGTAGTAGATCAAGATGGTTTGAGCAGTAGGTTTGTAGTCTGTATGGATGTCATTTGTCAAATCAGTGAACTTCTTGTTGAATTCATCCGTAGTCTCGTTTTCACTTCTCTTTATATTTGTCAAGGCAGCTAGCTGATGTCAAGGCTCTTTCTTTTCACCAAACTTGTTGGTAAAAACAGTTTTGAGTGCAACAAAGGTTGCAAAAGAGTTGTCAGGTAGACCAATGAACAAGTCACCAACATCTTCGTCCAAAGATGCAAGGAGTTTCATATAAGCATCATCATTAAAAGGCCAAATGAGTGTCTAGAACTTAGGATAAGTGGGTTTGAGGTTTAACTAGGTTTTTTGGCATAGGAATTAAGCCTCCAATTATTAAAATCCACCCCCAACCCACTAAGTTATTACATTTTGAATTTTTTCAATTAGAATAATTGAAAATTTTAATAAAAACTAAAAATCCAACGCGTCCGGTAAAACAATTTCGGAATTTTTTTTTAAACCACCTAGGGACCTATGAAATGACCATAGGACATACAAATAGTGTCTATTAGGTTCATATTTTACAGTGGGACTCTAATAACCCCCAAAGGCGTAACGGTCAAAATCAAGCATTCTAGATTTGGAGGAAGTAGGAGAAAAACTCATCAATTATTACTCGGCTAAAGGCAAATCATAATCGACGAGTGAAAAAACTCCTTGGAATACCTTAGTTGACTATCAAGTCTTAGGGAACCAAGCCACTCAAAACCCCATACTTGCACACTTTATTACAAAAACCTCTTGGGGCATGGTCATTTCAACACAAAAATAAAAATGGCTAGCCAAAATTAGCTAAGTCTGAACACACTGAACCTCCAAATTCTGGAAAGGAACATGTATCATGTTCAATAATTGGCGGCTTGATAGAAGTTCAACTATTGTACAAAATAGTTGGTAACATGTGTGACATTGAAAAATTATTAGTTAGGGTGTGATTTATGCAACGAAATATTAAAGAGTAAAAACTCTAAAAAGATGATAGGAGAAAATTAACATATTCATGCATACGACATCAAAGGGAAATAGAGGAAATAATTGTCACATAAGGCCTTTCCAATGAGGTAGGTAACCCTTTCAGTTGGCCCCAGATGGACAAGTTCTAGCGATTCTGCAAATATTAACAACATTTGAAATAGGAACATTAAGCCACACTTTGATAGGAGAAGAAACCCTTACACTTCAATATGCACCAAGAAAGATATGTTCATTAAGATCCAAAAAGAGAGAACTTCTAGAGTCCAACCATGACAAATGAAGGAGAGATAAAATCCTTATATAGCTTTTAGCTCCTCCCCCTTCGACAATAAAATAACAATAAAATCCTAGATCCTAGATCTAGCCTAAGGTGGAGTAAAAAAATAAAAAATACCTCATTACTCCGACAAATACAATGTAATATGGTTGTCAAAGCCACATGTACAAGCCTCCAATCAAGGATGAGGGTGTGCCTCCATGAAATGAGGGAACGAATAACAAGTAAACACCAAAGACCTAGCTTCCAAAGGCTCTCCAAGTGTAGCACTCCAAGAGAAACAATCTAACAAGAAATGAATAACCCTAGATCTAGGGTTTGGCATCCCAGTTCTCTACCAATGACCTCCAATAAATGAGAAACAAACCCCTGCAAAAGTGGACGATAGCTCCAAATAGGGGATCAAACATCATTAAGGCATCTCCAAAAGTGAAACATTGCATCATAATTGTGTTAGAATGATCTCAAGGGTGAACACTCCTTAAACCATGAGTAAGTGTGCAACATAATCTCCATCATGGAATGCTCCCTCAAAATATGACACAAAACGATGAGAGGGACACATCAATGATGAATGCCTTCCAAATGAGCTCAAAAGGGTGAACACTCAACCATACGGTATGAACAAATGTGCAATATAGGCTCTCTAAGTAACACATCCCTCTACAATGGCATAAATATGAGTACAAATGAACCTTCATGTGAAATCCTTCCATCAACAAGGCTAGAAAATGTGTCAAAGTGCCCATCCAAAGTGAATACTCCTTCAAATAAGCATGATAATGAATGCAAAAAACCCTACAATGTTGGATGTGCCATCATAAATGTGCAATAGGTTCCCTTCTAAGTGAATGTTCCAATTAGATAAGCATGCATAAGTTAAGGTAGAAAAGTGGAGCGCTTTCCTTCCTTTGACCTCATCATTGGTCAAACCTTAAAACTTGTGCCAATGATGTCCACTTACTATTATCACGCAAACACTAGCTGCCTTTAAATGGTATCCTATCTAGGATGGTAGAGGCATGGGCAGCTAGGTAGGTGACACCTCAAGCACCAAGTGCACCACTCTTGGAGTGGCTGTCACCCCTGACAAGGTACTTGTTTCTTTAAACCAATTGTAAAAGAAGGATAAGGGGGAGATCCCTTGTCTTTCACAAGGAAAAGACTACTCAAATAGACTAAGACAACTACAAAATGACTATCACAGAAAGATACAAAGATGCCTTAGTTATTTGGGCCTAGACCATATACATGAGCTACTAGAGGGTGACTTAGGAATTAGACTTTGATCAAGGTTTGATATAGAAGCAACCAAATTAAAGTTTCAGATCTTAGTAGCCTAAGAAAGTTATGTTGGTTCTAGGATGAAAATGAGTGTCAGAGATTAGTTGACAAAACACTACCCTGGGGGGTTTGGCTCATAAATTTGGAATGCTCGAGATAGGACTTTAATAAGCACTAGAAAGCTGCTCTAACACTAGATATATTTTCTTGAGTGAGAGATAGAAAAGATATTGAAAGAGCACAAGAAAATCCAAGTTAATAAAAAGAGGCCCAAAATAGCTAGAAAAGGGTGCGCATTAGTCAAGTGATCAGTGCTGGTCCTAGAGGGTAAATGGAGTCATAACAATTTCAAAATCAGACTCTAAGGGTTTTATAATATGCACAAAAATATTCAAATGTTAGAATTTCAATACTTCAAGTAAATAACTCGTCGAAATTTTATGGTGTTCAAATAGAGTGAATTTTTAACTGACTTTCAAAATGGAAAAATACCAAGAGAGGAACTTGATGTACTTATATGGTTCTTGAAGACAAATGCTGGTCCTTTGACAATCTATCCCCGCAAAGATCAACTAGTAGAATTTTCCAGAACTTCAACTTGCTCCCAAAATTCCCAAGAGGTCAAGTGCGCCCTTCCCTGCCAAGACAAACAAGAAATGCCCCTTTGCAGCCAAGGAAAGAGAGCTGTAACATGCAAAGAAATAGCAAGACATATAGAGATACAAAGAGACTATATAAATCCTTGCTATACAACAAATTTGGGAGGGGGCAAGAGAGACAAATCCACTAATGCACCCTCTTCAAAATGTTGCCCTGCATGTTAGTAAAAACCACAAAATATTGTTGAAGCAAACCATCCAATTCTCTTTTAGTGCAATGGAAAGATAGCTTGCAATCAAATTCTCAACATAAGGCACCAAAGAACACAAGTTTTCTGCTGCAAGTTGCTTCTCTATTCACTTCTCCAAAGAGCCAAGAGTCTCTACAAATGAGTTGGATCTCTCTTAAATAGAGAGACCAAATACCAAATTCCTTATCTCAAAGAGATGGAGGGCTGAGATTAAATCCCCAATATCAAAATCAATGGCTGAAATGTGTTTTACATTACATTACAATTTGCATGGTCCAGTGGGGCAATTTTTCCCAAGTGCGCCCTCTCTAAGGAAAAATCATCATGTGCAAGTGATATAACATAAATGGGGTCAACAAGGGGGTTCCTCTAGGCCGTTTTGGCCCCCTTGGAGCCATTACAATGGATATACACATCAAATACATTATAACATAGGAGCTGGGATGTTCAAGTGTGCCCCCCATGAGCCAAATGCGCCCGCTCCGAGAGTTTCCAAGTGTGGGCCCCATCTCAAGTGCAGAAATCAAACTCTAAGGTCCAAAAACATAATAATATTCCCCCTTTCCATTAGATTCCCAAACATTAGCCACATTAATAATTTTTCTTGGTCTAAGGTTATTTTTCATTATTTAATTATGCAGGTATATATGGTTAAAGATGTAATATGCTAAAATCATCTATTTCCCTTGCCCAAAACCTTGTACCGATAGTACCAATGAGATTAGAGACCTCAAAATCCACTAATATTTGTCATAAGAACCAAATGGATCCTTCAAATATGCATTGTATAGGCCAATCTATGCTCAAAACATTAAAAGAAGGCCATGATAACCAATAATAATTAAAAATCTCCCAAATGAAAGCATATTATTGCCAATTGATGCATGAAGTCATGTAAGGGACCCCAATGGATGTCAAAAACCAAAATTGCAACTCTGGATCCAAAGTTTCCCAAGACCCTATGTTTGGCTTGGTCAAATAGGGTTGACCAAGTCAAACTGGTCAAAATAGTGGCAAGAGATGAACCTGTAAGTCTCTGCATGCACCATAAGATGAAATAGGCTTCCTTATTTATATGAGTATAGTAACTACAACAATAAGTGACAAGTCATGGTGATCAACATAAGACATTGCATAAAATAGGCCTATGTCAGGGTGGCCACATCACCTTTTCATGAAGCCTCCAAGGTATGCACATTTATAGAATTGGTCATATTAATAGCCATGGATGAGGTGGATACAACAAGGCTCAAAGGTAAGAGGGAATGACTAAGACTTTGACAATGTGAGCCTTTGGATAAGCATGGGAAACAAAGGACCACAATTATATATGCACACTAGAGAATGTTAATTTTTTAGTGCAGCTACGAGACCAATTCTCAGAGAGAATGGTACCCTAGTCAGTTAAGGGTTCCTGGTCAAGTTAACCAGAAAGAGTAATGAGTAAGACCCTATAAGGTACCCTAGGGCCCCCAACTGTATCCTGGGGTTCTTGGTCGAGGACCAAGCAGAATGATGCCATGGCAAAGTCCCTAGCATGTGGCTAGGGCCCCTATTTGTCTCTAGGGCATTTTGGTCTGGGACCAAAGAGTTCCTTGGTCACGAGGACCAAGCAGATCCTGCAAGTTGAGGTAGAGACATCCTAGGTCCTGCAGATGGTTGATCAACATTCAGTCTAGGACTGAATGCTTATCTTGAGGTTGAGGACCATTCTATGGGAGAATAGAGAACCTGGTCACGGACCAGATGGTTGATCAACATGTCCCAGTCTAGGACTAAGGCTCAGCCTTGGGCGGAGAAGCCATTCCTTGAGAATGGAGGCACTTGGTTAGTTACCAAGATTATGATGTGTAATGTCCTCTTCTCCTAGGTCTTCGAGATGGATGAGTTAGTTGGTCTTCTCAAGGGACTGACCACCCCTTTTGGAAGCTACTAACATTTGACCTAAGGAGCAGTTGAGAGGACCACTGATTTGTGGTAAATAGGGTCATTGACCCACCTTTTATTTATACCACCCTTGTTATTTTGATCTTATGGATACTTTGGATGATTGTCCACTTTATGAGGTTATTATATTTTTATTTTTATTTCTTATATATTTTTTATTTTTATTTGATATTTGATATTTTTATCTTTTTATTTTTTATACTTTATTTTTATCTTTTATTTTTTATTTTTTCTGTTTTATTCTTTTTATTTTTTTTATCTTTTGATATCTTCCCTAAATATATGGAACCCTAATTTAAAGGATTAAATTATTGATCTTTCTAGAAGATCAAAATCCTATATATATTCTACTCCTTTTATTAATCATTTAGATCATACATCTTAGCTCTGATTTTGTTGATGTCAAGGGTTTGTCTGTTGCTGGCCATACACCTGCTGGAGTTTACTTTTTCATATTTATTGGAGTTTATTCTCCTCCATTTTATCATCAACTCAATTCATCTCTGGGATCCGATTTCTTCAACTGCTTGACGTGTTGGGTGGACTGTTGTTTTATCTTATTGAGGTCATTCTACTATTTCTGTTGCTCACCCGAATTTGAAGGTCATCCACCTGTTAATCATTTCAGATTTGGTCTTGATGTTTGTAAGGGTTGAAGTTAAGTTGTTTTGCATCTAGGGCTTGATCCTTGACTAAATTTGTTGACTTATGACCTGGATAAGGAAAGTCATGACAATTGTGATTTGATTAACTTAGCCCATGAACTACTGAAGTTCGTTCTGCCTTCTGAAGCCTAAATTGAGGTCTGATCACTTTATTGATGAGGTCTGATTTTTCTTAATACTGTGATCTGCATTTTTTGATAGAGGCCGTGAGCCTTGTTTTGCTTAGTTTCAGTCTGCTACATGTAGATCTGAGGAAATCCGTGAGGCCTGTACATTCTGATTTATTTTTATTAAGGCCATATGTTAAAAGTCTTAAATTTTGGTGGTTAAGTCTTGTATGGAAAGACCTTATGCAGATCCAATCTAATGAATTTCAGACTTGGCTGTGTCTCTTCTATGTGTTCAGACCTTTGTCACTTGTGTTGAGTCTTGTGCTTATACTTATTGGACATCTATTATTGTGACTTTATTTGTGCTGAGTATTGTACCGTGCTTGACTATCATTTTCCTGTACCCTAGTCATCTCTCTCTCTCTGGTTTGTACTACCCTCTTGTAGGGTCAACTAGTTCCTAGAGTAGACTTGCCTCTCTGAGGCATAATCTCTTTTGAAAGTAACTCTTCTGAGTATTTCTACAGGAAGGTTTTCACACCTAGGTAAGTATCTCCAACTATATCTCTTTTATTTTTATTTCATCAATTTGTTTATTATATGTTACTGAAGATTACTTTAACACGGTGATCTAACTGGTAGTGTTAAAGGAGAAGATTACTTTAACATAGTGACGTATCTGATAGTGTTAAAGGTGTGAAATTGAAATATATGAAAATTATGTTATGATAGATTTTACTACTGCACTATTTCATATTCAATATTTGTAAATGTTTATTAAATTTATTTTCTGCATTAAAGTATGTTGAATTGTTATTTTTCTGTACATAACCCTAACTTGATGAAAATTTAACATGGTATTAGAGCCAGGTTTTGTAGCTAACTCTATTTGCCAGGCTATTAGAGTCTACATAGATCCTACGGTAGGGTTTTGAGTACCTAACCAACTTGAAATTGAAAGTTTCTTGGCAAGAGTTCTTCAAGTTGGCAAGAAAGGTTGAGAGAAATCAGAGAATCAGAATTGACTGGATACATAAACGCATTGTTTGGTTGGAAATAAAAGATGTGGCAGTGATGCTGCTAATCCATTTGATAGCAGAAAATAGATGATGGAATTAACAGGATGAATGACTAGATTTCTAGGAGGTTTATCTTAGGTATGTATTTATGAGGTGAGTAAGGAGCAAGCCTAAATATTTATATGACCGGATCTTTAGTAATCAAGGGCTTACATGAACATGGTACTTTCTAGAAATCTTTTGATTCATTGTGATATGAATATGCAAGTGTAAAGAAGTTTAGTATCCATACATGCATGAAATTATCATGATATGACTTCTTATATCTAGGATTGTGATCTGACCTAGTTTGTGCTAATGAATGATATTATGATGCCATTGCACACTTGAGAAGTACATGTTCAATATGATAACAAGATCAAAGATGCACACTATGAATTATGCATAAGGGCAGATATAAAGAGGGTAGAATTTGCTATCCCAACTAGTTTTGATTCTTTAAATTGTCATGATGAAATATATGACATGTTATATGATCTTGATTGATTCTAGATAGCTATCCAATATCTGAATGGATGCTAATTTGATATTGATTATTGCTGACTATGAAGTTGAATATTGATGTGACTTGCTCTAATAATAAAGTTTACAGATCCTGCTTATGCACAAAGTTAAGTGCACAGTTACAGAGGGAGCTAAGTGCTCAGGTACAGAGGGAGTAAGAGACTCCACAAAATGCAGGATCAAATATTTATTCTCCCATGTGTCAGCAAAAGAGAATCTAACATGTAGTTGTTTGTGAAACAACTGGGAAGATCAGAGATCAAGAGGGAGCCAACTGTGCTCTTCAATCCCCAACAGAGTGGGATTGCAGAAAAGAGGTAAGAGATGTGACCTCTCTGTGGTATAGATATGAAAGTGCAAGAAGCACCAGTCCATGAGACATCTCATTCAGAGAAATAGAGGGAGAAGGCTAAGAAGCCTTAAGTTGATCTCTTTAAGAATCCTATTGAGAGGCTTCAAGGGTGCTCTAGTAAGAGCCATGACACTGATTTAGGATCATCCACTTATGTGAAGACAGCCAAACATCAAGTTTGGAAAGATGCTATGATAAAGGACATCCTATCGACATTGGATAATGATGTGTGGAAAGTGATTCTTAGACAGCAAGGGAAGTCAGTTGTAACTTCCAAATGGATCTAAAAGATCAAGGTATTTACTGACATTCAGAGCTACTTGAAGCTCTCAGAAAATCCCGTATTTTATGACAATTTGTTTTACCATGACAAGGACATGGTACAGTTGTCAGATGTGTCAACTAAGCCTCTATCTTTGACAAGCTTAGTATTGCTGAGAGGGAGTGTTTATTTTTTAGTGTAGCTGCGAGACCCATTCTCAGAGAGAATGGTACCCTAGTCAGTTAACTAGGGTTCCTGGTCAAGTTAACCAGGCAAAGTAATGAGTAAGACCCTAGAAGGTACCCTAGGGCCCCCAGCTGTCTCCTGGGGTTCTTGGTCGAGGACCAAGCAGATTAATGCCATGGAAAAGTCCCTAGCATGTGGCTAGGGACCCTATTTGTCTCTAGGGTATTCTGGTCTGGGACCAGACAGTTTCTGGTCACGAGGACCAAGAAGATCCTGCAGGTTGAGATAGAGACATCCTAGGTCCTGCAGATGGTTGATCAACATTCAGTCTAGGACTGAATGCTCAGCTTGAGGCTGAGGACCATTCTATGGGAGAATGGAGAACCTGGTCATGGACCAGATGGTTGATCAACATGTCCAGTATAGGACTGAGGCTCAACCTTGGGCAGAGAAGCCATTCCTTGAGAATGGAGGCACTTGGCCAGTTACGAAGATTATGATGTGTGATGTCCTCTTCTCCTAGGTCTTCGAGATGGATGATTTAGTTGGTCTTCTCAAAGGACTGGCCACCCCTTTTGGAAGCTACTAATATTTGACCTAAGGAGCAGTTGAGAGGACCACATGATCACATCATCTGTGTGAACCCTTCCTTATACAGTGATGATGAAATTTCAGGTTATATGGAACATTTGTACATTTGAGAGAGAGATGACTGGTTGTACCTTTCCACCTTGGGTGATTTACTTTTGGTCCTTGCACCTTGTTGTTTATTAGTCTTGTGGTACCCTATCTTCGATTTGTGGTAAATAGGGTCATTGAACCACCTTTTATTTATACCACCCTTGTTGTTTTGATCTTATGGGTACTTTGGATGATTTTCCACTTTATGAGGTTATTATATTTTTTATTTTTATTTCTTATATATTTTATATTTTATATTTTTATCTTTTATATTTTTATTTATTATACTTTATTTTTATCTTTTATTTTTTATGTTTTATTCTTTTTATTTTTTTATCTTTTGATACCTTCCCTAAATCTATGGAACCCTAATTTAAAGGATTAAATTATTGATCTCCCTAGAAGATCAAAATCCTATATATATTCTACTCCTTTTATTAATCATTTAGATCATACATCTTAGCTCTGATTTTGTTGATGTCAAGGGTTTGTCTGTTGTTGGCCGTACACCTGCTGGAGTTTACTTTTTCATATTTATTGGAGTTTATTCTCCTCCATTTTATGATCAACTCAATTCATCTCCGGGCTCTGATTTCTTCAACTGTTTGACGTGTTGGGTGGACTGTTGTTTTATCTTATTGAGGTCGTTCTACCACTTCTGTTGCTCACCCGAATTTGAAGGTCATACACCTATTGATCATTTCAGATCTGGTCTTGATGTTTGTAAGGGTTGATGTTAAGTTGTTTTGCATCCAGGGCTTGATCCTTCTTGATCCTTGACTAAATTTGCTGACTTATGACCTGGATAAGGAAAGTCGTGACAACTGTGATTTGATTAACTTATCCCGTGAACTACTAAAATTCGTTCTGCCTTCTAAAGCCTAAACTGAGGTCTGATCACTTTATTGCCGAGGTCTGATTTTTCTTAAGACTACGATTTGCATTTTTTGATAGAGGTCGTGAGCCTTGTTTTGCTCAGTTTCAGTCTGCTACATGTAGATCTGAGGAAAGCCGCGAGGCCTGTACATTCTGATTTATTTTTATTAATGGCATATGTTAAAGGTCTTAAATTTTGGTGGTTAAGTCTTTTATGGAAAGACCTTATGCAGATCCAATCTAATGAATTTCAGACTTGGCTATGTCTCTTGTATGTGTTCATACCTTTGTCACTTGTGTTGAGTCTTGTGCTTATACTTATTGGACATCTATTATTTTGATTTTATTTGTGCTGAGTATTGTACTGTGCTTGACTATCATTTTCCTGTACCCTAGTCATCTCTCTCTCTCCGGTTTGTACTACCCTATTGTAGGGTCAACTAGTTCCTAGAGTAGACTAGCCTCTCTGAGGCACAGTCTCTTCTAAAAGTAACTCTTCTGAGTATTTCTACAGGAAGGTTTTCACACCCAAGTAAGTATCTCCAACTATATCTCTTTAACTGTTATTTCATCAATTTGTTTATTATATGTTACTGAAGATTACTTTAACACGGTGATCTAATTGGTAGTGTTAAAGGAGAAGATTACTTTAACACAGTGACCTATCTGATAGTGTTAAAGGTGTGAAGTTGAAAGATATGAAATTTATGTTATGATAGATTTTACTACTGCACTATTTTATATTCAATATTTGTAAATGTTTATTAAATGTATTTTCTGCATTAAAGTATGTTGAATTGTTATTTTTCTGTACATAACCCTAACTTGATGAAAATTTAACAGAGAACACTAGGGGAGGGAGGTGTCTCACAAATGGAATAAAGTGCTTGGGAAACCACCACTAGCCTCTAACCGATGCAACATGCAACTCACATCCAAGCCTACTTCAGACTCTATGAGGATCTTTTCTTGAACCCCTGTGTCAAGTACACATGTGACTGTAATGTGGTGAGGTTCTAGGGGACACTTAGAATTAGTTGTCTCTTACTCCATCTCACATCTGTGCCCCTTTTTGGAACTCTATGGGGAATAAACATTACATTTAGTTCTCTTGTGGCCAAGCAATAATTTTGATTTAGCATGTGTTCCTCATCTGCTTGGCCCTTTTTCATTTCATTTCACAATAGACTTTTGGCTTGAATTGAATTTCTTTAGCCTTTTTGGCGTTGTTGCGTTTCTTTGGATAGGACAATGATACTCATCTGCATATAATGGTGGCAAAGTTGCATGCTTCAAGGATGAATGGGGAACATCCCGGTGAACTACATAGCCCTATACTACACCACCACATTAGGGGTAACCGACCAGAAGTTGATCCCAGGTTTGAAAGTGTAGACACACACTCCAGAGTCCAAACACGATACAACATGGAATCTAGCACACATAGATGTCACATGGGGGATGTCCTCAAAGTCACCTATCTCAGCCTCAATCAGGGTAAAGATTCAATATGGATGGGTGGGATGAACGGAGACAATGATAAGTGAATCCAAAGCTAGCAACAATGGGGAGAATGACCAAGTCTATACCAAAGAAGGGGAGGTAACCAATGTGCATACAAAGGAAGGCTTGCAATCAAGGTGATAAGATTGTTTTTACCATAAGTCATCATGAACGAAAGATCAATACCACTAGATCACCAAACAAGTCATTGCATGCTAAGTTTGACTAATAATATAAATAAACAAGCCAATATATAACATCTATGTGCATTTACCATATACCTGCTTTTCCATATACCTACACTGCTGAAGTGAATTTGAAGAATGACCTCTGACATGCACGGGAAAGGGAAAAGCATACCAACACTAAATTTTGCTGCTCCAAGTACACCAAGACCAAGCAAAATCATCTCTATGGGGTCATGTAGAAACAACTATGACAAAGGGGCCTAAAAAGATGCTCCGTAGTACTCTGGTTGGCTCTGCAAAAAGGTAGTATGCCATCACTGCACATTACTTTGGCTATGCTCAACTCATGTATGCTCTGGCTCAAAATGTTGATGTATATGTAACTTCGGAATGTATTTCATATATGTATATTGTATTCCTATAGAGATGTTATTATTCCTCTATACGGAAGTGTTTGTATTCCTATAGAGATGTTATTATTCCTCTATACGGAAGTGGCATCATTTATATTGTAAGTGTCGTAACTTATACTTGATGGGTTATTAGACCACCTTGTTGGGGTTGGCCTTGTATAATTCATGTGGGTCGAAGGCTTATTAGACCACTCTATTGGGGGTCGGCCATGTGGGTCAAATGGTTATTAAACCACCCTATTGGGTGTCGGCCCAGTCAGCATTATGTTATGTGGTTAAGTTAAGGCCGACCTAGTAAAGGTTATTAGGAAGGTCAAGTCAAGTATAAATAGAGTACGAGAGTCACTCGATTTCATCATTCTATTCTCTTTCACACTCTTGGGAGAGTGGCGCACTTGTGGAGGAGGAGAAGCTGATGCTAGGAGATGTCTATCTCTTATGCTTTGGTTGTATCATTACTCTATCTATCTCTGAGAAAGTTATTGGGGTTTTTCACCTTTATGGTTTTCCCCAAGTAAACTCTGTGTCTCTTGTGTGCTTGCATTATTGTTCATGATTGATATGTTATAGATATGCTATACATGTTGTTCTATCAGTTAAGATCCTAGATCAGATTGAAGTAAATTCTGAAAAATTAACATGGTATCAGAGCTACCCTGAAAGAAGGTATGGTATGGCATGTATGACACTTGTTGCAATTGCGAAGCTAGGGCTTGGTATAGCAAAAACCGGGCATCGTAGAACTTTCGCTATAAATAAATTTCGGCGAGGTTTCAGGATCTGAAAATCGTAAAGGGTGAAGCTAAGATCACCATGTACCTTGTGTCCAAAGGACAACCTCTAATTCGTTGTACTTTGTGATTTATGATATGTACAATATAGGGTTTCTGCCTCTTCCAGATATCAGTCATAAACAGGTGACCTTGGAAAAAAGGTCATAACTTAGGCTAGGAAGCTCCAAATGAAATTTCGTAACAAGTGATAGGTATTGCACGGACTGTACTTTCTCAGGTAACGTTTGTAGAGGCCGAAACTGAACCAGTGACACGTGGCACGCCATACAAGTTCGCTCTCCTGTTTTATCCCATAAACAGGTCACGTTGTGACACGTGGCATAACTCTTTCTCAGAGAATCCATTTGAGGTCAGACTTGTGGGGTTGGAAAGATGACAGGTTGAGCTATCACAGGAACAATTTTTAGACCTTGTGGATTGAAAAGTTCGGAGTTACACCAGAAACAATCAGTTTTTGAGCACCTTCATTCATGGATTCCAAAATTTAGGGTTTCGAAGAAAGTTGGAATTTTTGTAATTGGAGACTATGGCTGAATGCTACTCATAAAAATCGAAATTTAGAGACCATGATCAAAATTTTTGGTTGGGCAGAAGGTCGGGCTTGATTAGACTCTAGTTCAGGACTTTGATCGAAAAAGTGGAAAATTAGGGCTTCTGCAAAAATGGAAATTTTTGAAATCTGTGACCACGGCTGGAAGCTCCTTAGAAAAATAGAAGCTTAGAGCTTTGGATCGAACCTTTTGATTAGGCAGAAGGGTGGGATTTAACAAACCCTAGTTCGAGGTCATGTCCAGTGAATCCGAAAGTTTCAAAGGAAAATTTGAGGGGTGACACTTTGTAGTTTTCAAATTATGAGTATACCAGCTTGATCAACTCATCAAGCGGCATATTTATATCCTTTCGGAAGTTTGAAATTCAAAGTTTGAATTTTTAGGGTTTCTCTGACAAACCCTAATCCAGCTCCAGATCCAGTTCCTGCAAATCAAGTGGATTGGGTTAATCCTAGAAGAAAATGGATTGGTCACCTGCATAAGTGAAGAAGTTCCTGTTTCAGAGGGAGATGAGGCTAAGGCCTTACATAAGAAGATTACAAGAAATCTCGACAGGTATGACTCATCCAGGTATGTTTCGAGATTTGTTCATGATTAAGTTTATGGTATGTTCGTTTTCATGTTATTATGGTTAGTACAATCTTGATTAAATTTAGACTTGTCGTATCACCTTAATAAAATTATGAATGCATGATAGAAGATATTCATTGATTAGGGTGTTGACACTTATGATTGTACTAATGCATTATGGTGTTGTATGAGGTTTATGTTGCCCGCTAACATGAAAGGTACACCAAGAAAGACAAATCATGTTCTAGTTCAAGAACATATGATCATGATGACATGAAGACAAAGATTCATCCATTGTCATGGATCAGTTAGAAGATCTATTTATGAGGTATGTATAACTTGGCTCTATAATGGTTAACCTATGAGATATGCAGGTTACTGGCACAAGTCATTGAAGAGAACAAGAAGACATCATGTGGGTATGTTAGACATAACTAGCTAACATACCAATCCAGGTATATTTTTCCTATATCAAGTTAGAATCCTACCTTGTGTTAGGATCCCTTATATAAGTATACTTGATATGATTGGTTATGTTTATTCATAAAGTTAGAAATGTAAGTAATCAAGGGTTTATGCATATTATGTCTCTTATCTTGATTGATGATTTAACTAACTAGAAGAGTCCTATGATCAAATAAGAATATGCATGAGTAAAAGAAGACTTCCCTGAAACCTTGAATACTAATGTTTATTATCTGTGTTTGAAATGATCATGAATATACATGTTTAAGATTATTGTGTTTTGATAGTATTAAGATTATACTAATGAATGTGTGATTATGTATGAGACCTCGAGGATAACACAATGATGATACCAATAAACATGCATAGTGATGGATATAATTTCAAGGACAGGTAATCCAGGAAGCAAAGATCAAGAGGAAGCACACTCCAGTTGTTCCTGCAAGGAAGCAAAGATCAAGAGGGAGCACACTCCAGTTGTTTCCTACAAGGAAGCAAAGATGAAGAAGGAGCACACTTCAGTATTTTTTGCAAGGATGCAGATATTCAGGGGGATTTTACCACTTCTCTCAATCCACATCAGAATGGAGTTGTAGAAAAGAAGCAAAGACTGAGAGGGAGTCAACCCAACAAACAAACAAAGATAAGTATTTGAATTATCATTCATTGCATATTTATTGTTTAAATAATACTGTTCAATAATGTATATACTCATGTTCCTAAGAATTAGGTTGTGTATTATGCATATTAGAATAGTTGCATTGATGAACAGTATACTACTAATATACATGGGTGAGTGGCCTATGGCACTGTACAACATTCCATTGCTACTTATCTAGAATGAAACCTCTTTGCTGACATGTTGGGAGTTGCACACACTCTTAACAATGTTCTGGTAGAGATTGAAAGACATCTAGAAAGTTACGGGAGATGGATAAATGTTGTATTGAAGCATTGGCTAAGATAATTGCATGACTGTATGACATATTTCTTTATGTGTAAGAATTTGTTCTGAAAACTATGAGATGTTTTCTAATCATGCAATTTAACTTGTTGTGTAGGAAAGATCGTATACCATCACCTACAAAAGAAGGACTACATCATTTGTTCAACAACAAAGTTATCTATTGAAAATAATGAAGATATTGAAGTTCCCAGGATCTGGGAAGAATGCCGTGATCGAGGAGTACTAGTCGATCATGAAGATGTTTGGGATGCAGTCCCAAGACCTGAAGGGGAGTCTGCAGTGACTTCCAAGAGGATCTACAAGATCAAGCATGTTGCAGGTGGTAGCATGGAGACTTTTGCTCCTGTCGCCAGATACACTTCCATTAGATCCGTACTTGCTCTGGCTGCAGTGATGAAATGGAAGATACACCAGATGGATTTCAAGACAGCTTTCTTGAATGGGGTAGTTGAAGAAGAAGTGTATGTGGAGTAGCCACTTGGTTCTAAGACACATGACAGGGAGTCGTATATGTGCAGAACTTGGTATGGTAGGATAGACAACTTTCTATCCAGTTTGGGCTTTACCAAGAGTAAAGCGGATTTCAACCTTTACTACAAGGTTGAGGAAGGAAATTCAGTAATACTACTTTTGTATATGGATGACCTGTTTATTATAGGTGAAGATAGATTGATTGCCGATACGCAGTGGAATCTTGCTACCGAGTTCGAGATGAAGAACTTGTGCATGATGCACTATTTTGTAGGTATGGAGGTGTGGAAGAGTGCATATGGGATCTTCCTTGGACAAGGGAAGTATGTAGAACATATCCTGAAGAGGTTCAGGATAATGGACTGTAAGGCCATGGCCACACCTATGGCATCGAACCTGAAGCTTCTGTGTGATGCTTCATCTGAGCCAGTTGATGTCTCTGTGTATCATCAGATGATTGGGTCCTCAATGTACCTGATGAACACGAGACCAGATATTTGCTTTGTGGTGAACACATTGAGCCAGTTCTTGACAGATCCGAGGAGTGTTCACCTGGTTGCTGTAAAGAATATTCTGAGGTACTTGAAGGGTACAGTTGATTATGGGCTCAAGTATGATGTGAATCAAAAGTTTAACCTACAGGGTTATGTTGATTCAGATTGGGAAAGCAGTGCTGCAGATAAGAAGAGCACTTCTGGGTGTTGCTTCAGTATGGGATCAGGTGTGATCTCTTGGTTTAGTAGGAAGCAGTCCTGCGTAGCACTGAGTACAGCCGAAGCAGAGTATGTTGCGACAGATGAGCAGGTTGCAGATGTATTGACCAAGCCCTTGGCCAGAGTGCAGTTTGAGTACTTTAGAGAGAGGCTTGGTGCACTTTAGATCGAGGTTCCTACCAAAGGGAAGTGATGAGTCCGGAAGATGCAGATGCACATGAGCTTTTCTGACATGGTTGATGTGTTCTCCCATGGTCGTGATGTAATTGCTGAGCCATTCTCACATGGTGGTAGATGTGTTCTCCCATGGTATAGATATAAGGGTTGAAGCCATTTTTCACATGGTGGTATATGTGTTCTCCCATGGTGAAAAAGTAAGGGCTGGAGCCTTCCCCGAATGGTGGTAGATGTGTTCTCCCATGTTGGTGGTGTAAGTGCTGAATGATGTGCATCTGGGCTGTGCTTCGTGGACGATGAGATGATCTGAAGAAGACGATGCTAAGATGATCAGGAGAATCATGGATGATGAGCATCAGGACGATGCTCCAGTTACTGCTTTGTATATGTAGATGCATCATGTTGGATGCAGGATATGATCAGCTGGATCATTTATGTATGTATGCATCATGTTGGATGTTGGATATGATCAGTTGGATCATTTATGTATGTATGCATCATGTTGGATGCTTGGACGATGTATCTGTATATGTATCAGGTGGATACTTTGTATGATCAGGTAGATCATGTATGTTGATATGTATCAGGTAGATACGTTGTATGATCAGGTGGATCATGTATCTATGTATGTATCAGGAGGATACATTGTATGATTAGGTGGATCATTTATGATGATATGTACTAGGTAGATACTTGGTATGCATAAGGTAGATGCATTGTATGATCAGGTGGATCATGTATGATGATATGTATTAGGTAGATACTTGGTATGCATCAGGTAGATGCATTGTATGATCAGGATGATCATGGATCATGAGCTTCAGGATGTTGCTCCAGATGACATGCATCAGGACGATGCAGTGATGATGATCAGGATGATCATGTGTACATCAGAATGATGTATGGTGAGTATCAGGTTGATACTCTATGGTCGTGGAACAGGTTGTGCAGATAAGCATATAATTTGGCCCTGGGAGATTTGCAGATAGTTTTTTGAGGTTTTTCCTATGGCATGTAATCTGGCCCTGGGATATCTGGCAAATGCTCTTTCGAGGTTTTTCTTTGGGAGGACATATAATTTGGCCCTGGGAGATCTGCAGATAGTCTTCGAGGTTTTTCCTATGGCATATAATTTAGCCCTGGGATATCTGGCAGATACTCTTTCGAGGTTTTGTCCTGTGGCATGATATGTCCCTGGGAGATCCGATAGGTTGGGCTGTGTGCCTGTAATAAGTCCTGGGATGCTCTTGCGAGGTTTTGCCATGACCACATGTAATTTGGCCTTGGGAGATCCTATAGGTAGAGTTGTGTGCTCGTAACAGCCTGTGATGCTCTTGTGAGGTTTTGTGGTGAGGTCACATATAATATGGCCCTGGGAGATCCTACAGGTAGAGCCATGTGCTCGTAACATCCTGGGATGCTCTGGCGAGGTTTTGTGATGCACGTAATAATTCCTAAGGATTCCACAGTATGGCCAGTGATGATGAAGACCTGCAGGTGGTGGGATTACATCCAATATGAAAAATGACTGGCTCTGTAGAACTTCCTATGACGAGTAGATTCAGATATTGATTGAGATTGCAGCAGCAATGGCGACGACGATGAATCGATGACGATTTTCCAGTGATGATGATCCAGAGAAGAAGACTTGTGCTAGAAGACCTGTGTCAAGAAATACCTTCCTAGTTAAGAGGGAGTGTTGATGTATATGTAACTTCAGAATGTATTTCATATATGTATATTATATTCCTATAGAGATGTTATTATTCCTCTATACGGAAGTGTTTGTATTCCTATAGAGATGTTATTATTCCTCTATACGGAAGTGTCGTCATTTATATTGTAAGTGTCGTAACTTATATTTGATGGGTTATTAGACCACCTTGTTTGGGTTAGCCTTGTATAAGTCATGTGGGTCAAAGGGTTATTAGACCACTCTATTGGGGGTCGGCCATGTGGGTCAAAGGGTTATTAGACCACCCTATTGGATGTCGGCCCAGTCAGCATTATGTTATGTGGTTAAGTTAAGGCCGACCTAGTAAAGGTTATTAGGAAAGTCAAATCAAGTATAAATAGAGTGCGGGAGGAACTCTATTTCATCATTCTATTCTCTCTCACACTCTTGGGAGAGTGGTGCACTTGTGGAGGAGGAGAAGCTACTGCTAGGAGATGTCTATCTCTTATGCTTGGGTTGTATCATTGCTCTATCTATCTCTGAGGAAGTTATTGGGGTTTTTCACCTCTATGGTTTTCCCCAAGTAAACTTTGTGCCTCTTGTGTGTTTGCATTATTGTTCATGATTGATATGCTATAGATATGCTATACATGTTGTTCTCTCAGTTAAGATCCTAGATCAGATTGAAGTAAATTCTGAAAAATTAACACAAAAAGTCTATGATAATGGATATGCATCATGGTATCTCTAGCTAACATGGATGTGATAACATCTAGCTCTAGCTAGGACAAATGCTTTAAGGGAGAGAGTGCTTGAGAACCCCAAAATATTTGGTCCACAACACACCTCTCATCATCCACGGTCATGCACCTGCACATTGTCTGCATCATCTTCATGTATGTACATGTTCCTATACAGATGCAAACGCTATACCATCCTCTGCAGACCGATCGTCAATGCATACATATATAGAGAAAAATCATATAAAAAATGATGGTACTATAATAAAATGCTGGAAGCAAATTCTAATCTAATAACTGAAAAATGACAACATGCTCATTTTATTATGCAAATGAAACCAAAATATGCTAAAAGACAAAATAAAGTCGAGGAAAGATATGTTATCGATTGCTTTATGTTCCTCCTCTAAGGTATTCTTTCCTATCCTTATCATCTTAGGAGAGACTTTCAAGCCTATATTCACCTCGATTACTTCATCCACAGGCTCATTCTTGCTTCCCTTATACTCATTGTGCCTATTAATTTTTTTCTCCAGCAGGATCAATAGGTCCAACAGGTTAGCATCAAATATGGGTTCCCCCTTTAATTAGCCTTCCAAACTGATCATTGGATCTACATAATTGTCTAGGCCCTGCAAGAAATGTACTATCTCGACATCATTTTCAAAGACTTTCCAGTGGTCTTGGTTGTCGGTGAAGAAAATGACAAAATAAACAAGATTTTGGTTCAAACATTTCGTCAAACACTTTCAACATCTAGGTTTTTAATTAAAGAACCACTTGTTTCACTTTGAAATTAAAAAAACCATGTTAAAAGCTCTTCAAACCCATGAAATTGGACAAGCGCATTGAACACAGTTATTTTTGGTCAATCTTGACCAGGGAAAAACCCCAACCTAGGGAAAACCCAAACATGAAAAATTTTCAATTAAAGACGAAGACTCAGAAATTCTTTGATATATAATTTTTTGTGCTTTACAACACTAACAAAAATTGACAAATTTATAACAGCATAATGCTACCTCGAAAAATGTGTCAATAAATAACTTTACATCCTTCCCACACATGCCAAAATATGTTGTATGACTTGCACACTATTCTGCCTCGATTTTTGTGCCACACGTGCCAAAAATGACATGATTTACGGTCTTGTCACTCAGCAATAAATGCACAGTCAACTGTCTTGGGAAATGCATCCAACCTTTGTTGTTGTACGGTCCTCCTTTTGCTGCCTTGGAAAGCGTCCTACTATATTTTCTTGGAAAAGGTGCCCTAATTTTGTCTTTGGAAACTCTCTTCTTCTTTCTCTTCACTTTCCTCATTCTTTCCTTGTGAATGCTCTCTCCTTTGTCCCTTCTCATTTTTTGATACTCTAATTCTCTCCAACTAATCCTAACTACCATTAACTACCTCTCATTAATGGCTAGGATTATATTATAATATATAGGGTCCACAATAGATGCACTTTTTAATAATAATAAAAAGTAATCATTAAATACATCATTTAAGTGAGACCCACAATCATAAAGTACAAAGAACTTCTTTATTTATTTACATAAATTCTCTTTTTACATAAATACAACATAAGGAACAAAAGGACTTTTATGTCCCCCCATCAAACCACACCAAAACTACGAGGGAGAACCTCCAGAGTTAACTTTTTCAACACTTCCTCCTAACGAGGGAGGTCCTTCTGGCATCATCTGAATCTCCATCTTTGATTCCTAAAGAAACTCCCTCCTGCTCTGGAATGTGTCTCAAAGACATGTGCCTGACCCTAAACTGGAATTCTGATGCTTGAGACTCGACCTGAGTCTCATGAACTTTCTCATCACCACTCCATTGATTGAGTCTCCTGACAGTGCTCTAAAGAGATACACTCTCTTCATCAGAAGAAATAAAGAAAACTTGCTCATCAAGTGCAACACCTACCTCATCCTCAGAATCTGAATCATATAGCCATCCTCCTAACCCTGTATGTACAACATGTCCTCTTATAACATATAGTCTGTCCCTGCGATCATCAAGAAGGATTGTGGTCCTAACTGGAAACATGATCACCCCTGACCAATAGCCCATAACCATCATCCTCTAAAGATGAAACTGAGAGTTTACTAAATCCCATCCCAGGAACAAAAAGAACTCCATGCGCCTCCAGGACCTCACCAAGGTCCAGTTGGAACCTGACCATTCCAACACCTCGAATTGCTACATTGTTACACCTAAATCTCATCATCATGAGACCCATGTTAAATCAGTGCCCTAATCCCTGAAATCTCCCTGATCAGAAAGTCAACTAGAGCAAGTTGTTGACCTTTTTCCACAAGTTCTAGTTGGGTTGACGCGGGTTTCCTTCTAGCAAGCAGCGCCCAACTAGGTCAGGTGCAGACTGCCACCTGTCAGACTGCGTCAATGGCTCAGGGTTCCCTTGTGCAGCCTGCACTTTCCCTCTCAGGCGCAAGTTTCCTTCGTGCAGCATGCGGCAGAGTTAGTTAAAGTGGATAAAGGTGACCTTCGAGCGAATTCTCGAAGGTGGATGCGCTGGATCTCTATCCCTAACTTGTAGGTGAGTTGGCCTACGGTTCCCTAACCTCAAGGAAGGATCCCTTAATCCTATCCCCATAATCTTCAACCTACTCTATTCTCTTGGTCTTATAAATATGAAGCTCCTCTCCATTCTAAGGGGAGGAAGTCTATAACACTTACATGCTGGTGGAATTAACCTAGAAGATCCCTATCCATCTCTTGGGAGGCATACATTTCCTTTGGAGGCTTGGATTGGTTTGTTGGAGGAAGATTGCAGCGTTAAGGCTTGGGTTGTAATCATCACTCTTCTATGTGTTTCCCACTTATTTACAATAATATAATCTCTTTCCATAAATGTATTTTTTGTTAATGATATTTAGAGCTCACTTCCTTAACTGTTTGCTTAGATCAATTAGTATTTAGATGTACTTTTATTGCTTGTTTTGTCTGTACATGCTTTGACATGCCTTGCAGCTACGGATCTGATGACCACAAAGTTTGGATCAATAAATAGGATAAGGATTTGTGAATCTGAAGGTAAGACATCTATTTACCTTGATCTCGAATTGATCTAGAAAAGTAGTGTTATATTCTGTTTCCATTCGTTCTAGATCCACCTGAACTAGGGAGATCATGATCGCGTCCGCTCGAGTAGATTGTTCGATAACAAATCTGGCGACCATACTAGGGATGGATGGATTTTCCGGTTATAGTCAAATAGAGATCCACCCGGCCGACCAACACAAGATCGCTTTCATCTGCCCCTAGGGTATGAGCGTCATCTTCTCATTTATGGATGGCTTTTCCGGTTATAATCAAATTGAGATCCACCCGATCGACCAACACAAGATCGCTTTCATTTTCCCGTGGGGTATGTTTGCTTATCTTAAACTCCCCTTTGGTCTTAAAAATGCTGGCGCAACATTCAAGCGGGCCATGTCATATGCTTTTCATGATGTGAAGGAATTTGTGGAGCCCTATCTTGACGATCTCCCTGCCCATTCACAACATCGCAAGTTCTACATCGATCATCTGACGACAATATTCCTCAGATGCAGGCAGTATAACATCCGTCTGAATCCTCACAAGTGTATTTTCTGCGTCGAATCATGACACTTCCTAGGTTTTATCGTTTCAAAAGATGGGATCCGCATTGATCCCTTGAAGGTGGAAGCCATTGTTGCTCTCCCACCTCCTACTGACATTACGAAACTACAAAGTTTGCAAGGGAAGGCAACTTATCTACGACGTTTTGTCTGTAATTTCGCTCAAAAGACACAGGGCTATATGCGATTGTTGAAGAAGGATGTCCCTTTCATCTAGGATGACCAAGCCCAAAAACCCTTTGACAACTTAAAGTATGCCATTACTCATGCCCCTGTGCTCCAACCGCCCAATTACTATAAGGATTACATCCTTTATCTTGTCGCTTCCGCCACCACGATTTCCATGGTCTTGGTCCAGGAAGACAACAATGCCCAAGAACATGTGATCTATTACCTCATTAAGGGCCTCATCAAATTTGAAACCCATTACTCACATGTCGAGAAACTCCCTCTTGCGACAGTCATTGCCATCCAAAATTTCCGTCGTTATATCTTACTCCGCACCACCACTATTATCGCCGACTTGAACCCCATGTACCACGTTCTTACACGTCAGGTGCTCGGGGGAAAGTATTCATGATGGATCGTGATACTTCATGAATTCGATCTCCTCTTCGAGAAAGCTAAGTCAAAGAAATCACTGGTGTTTGTGGAGCTCATTTGTGATATTCCCTGTGTTGATACAGGAACTGAGCCCATCGACTCCCTTCCATACGAGTTGTTGTTTCTCATCAACACGTCTAACCCATGGTATGGAGATATTACCTTATATCTTCAAACCCAACGGTTCAACCCCCAATTATCTTGTGATGAACGTTGTCGTATCTGCCACCATGCCAAGTATTACTTGATCATCAGTGATACCTTGTATTGTCGTGGCGTAGACTCTATCCTTCGACGTTGTTTAACTCATGATGAGGTTGAACACGTACTGAATGACTGTCACTTTGGGGCTTGTGGCTGTCATCTTTATGGGATGGCTATAGCCCATAAAATACTACGCGCAGGATACCACTGGCCTTCAATCTTCAAGGACTGTATTGAGGCCGTTAAGAAGTGTCCTCCATGCCAGCACTTTCAATTTAAAAAGCGCTCCCATCCAGCGCCTCTCCATCCGGTTATTGCCGTCGTCCCCTTTGCTAAATGGGCCATAGATTTCATGCATTGTAAACTTACCTCGGCCGAGGGGCATGGTTACGTCATAGTAGTCATCGATTATTTCACTAAATGGGCCGAGGCTATGCCTACATACAACGAGGGCGGAAAAACTGCCGCACTCTTCATGTTTAACCATGTCATTGCGCGATTCAGAGTTCTGCAAACCATCTTTACCGATCATGGATCCCACTTTCAAAACAAAATGATAGATGAATTGAGTGCCAGATTGGGTTTTCGTCATGAGAATTCAACCCCATATTACCCACAGTCCAATAGACAATTAGAGGCCATCAATAAGGTCCTGAAAACCATGATTCAACACATGGTGGGTACACACAAATCGAACTGGCACAACATGCTCTTTTCTTCCCTTTGGGCATCCAGGACCTTCGTTAAGACTACCACCGGGATCACACCTTTCCAACTAGTTTACGGATTGGAGGTAGTTTTACCGATAGAGTGCGAGATTCCGTCACTAAAACTCACAGTTGAACTTCTCCCACACACCACGGCCAAGGAAGAACGCTTCCTTCACTTGGCTAAACTCGAGGAAACCCGTCGTGATGTCACTCTTGCTAACGAAACACACAAGAAACGCATTAAGTCCTAGTACGATAAGTCAGTCCAACCTCGTATCTTTAACGAGGGGGATTTGGTCCTCATGTATGACCATAAACATGATAAGATGGGGGCATGCAAGCCTGAGTCCATGTGGCATGGCCCATATGTTGTAAAATGTGTCTTGGAGAAGGGATCTTACGAGCTCGAGGATTATGATGGAATATCTCTAGGGGAGCCTCGCAATGGGCTCTACCTGAAGAGATACTATGCCTGAGTTTTCCACGCATTAGTACCTTGTATATATTGTACATGATGTGTGTTTTGTGTGGTGTGACGCTTTGCTTTAAGTGTGTTAGGATCTTGGTTTTTTTACGCTTACGTCATGTCTTTCCTACGTGTGCAGATGGCAACCTGTTTTGGATTTGTGAACGGTGGCAGCCGGCATACCCGCAGCCTCGCCTCGGAAGCTTGGGTACTTTATTCCCCTACCGGTGAGCTCATCAGTTCAAGAGGGATTTGTCTAAGGTACGCAACCAACAACGCTGTTGAGTATCATGCGGTGATTGGAGTCTTAACCAACGCTCTTTCCTTGGGTATGGACCACATTGTCGTCCATCTTGACTCACAATTAGTGGTCTCCCATCTCAAACGAGTCTGTGCCATCCGCGATCCCATGTTACTCCGTATTTTTCGATGAGTATGTCTCTTGGAGAGGTCCTTCGAATTTGTTCAGTACCTGCACATTTCAAGAGACATGAACGTAGTTGCGGACTCCATGGCCAATTTCATCTTGGATTGGTACATTGCACATACATGAAATAATCATAAATCATATAAAACGACACGACATGTACATAATGCATAAAAAAAAAACACATAGATAAGATCCCACATTCATCCATAGAACACAATATGTATAAATCCATCGATAGGGTCTGTATATATCAAGTTAGTACAAAATACAAAAAGTAGTGCTGATACAAAATTTGAAACATGAAAGCTTTAAGTAAATATCTTCGATACAAAATCTGAAGCTCATGGCTTTCAGTACATATACATATACATGAGTCTAGTCTCCATGACGCTCATGGTAGCAGATCACCGCTCTCGCTAGTTTTCTAAGCAGTGAGCCAAAACGACTGGACAAACCAACTGTGTGTCGCTGATAGTTGTGAGGTAGGTCATGGACTCCTGGATCTGGAATGTCTAGTGTTAGCCGGTGGAGGTTCTCATCCACCTCCTCCATCTCCTCTATAGCATCCCACGCTGTAGGATCTATCTCTCGCACTACTCTCCTCTGTGCTATCGGAGAGACTCCGACTAGTCGCGACGGGCCCACATCTGCATAAAACATGTGTCAATTATCAGTACTAATAAAAAAAATCTAAAATATATAAAATGAAAAATATAGTCAAGTTGTTCTTCTTACCGATATCACCCCACTGTGCTCCCTCGGGAATCACTAGGTCAGGATCTCCTCGAAAGTCAGTCCCGTCATAAGGGAAATCCTCAACCATGAGGAGTTGATCCCTCAACGACGTGAAGAAACCTGTACTGAAACCAATAATGGGACCCCCGCCACCATGGTGAGCCAACACCTCTTCCCATCGGGTCATGTGAGGGTCCCGTGCATCCCGATCATCGAGCTCAATCTGTGGACATAGGTGCGGTACCCCCTCCAGAAAGAATGAGACCGCCATAGAACCATAACCAAATTGCTTCAGCACCCCACGCCGACATTTGTTCAACTGATCTCGCAAACTGGTGAGAAGTCCCTCACACTAGTTGAATACTGTCGGGGCCATACACTCCTCGACATACGTCATCTGGGATTTGCTCACCAGATGAGGGGATCTACTGTCGTCCACTCTCACAATGGTGAACAGGACAGTCCGAAGTGGTCAATCTCTAACCTCTTTGATGGGTATTTTCCCACCCACCATCTGTGTACCATCATGGCACCACTGATCTATGAGATCCTCCATGGTACGACCACCTCCTCGTGATCCAGATAGTGATACAGGATTCCCCGTCGGGACAACCCCGTTAAGAAGTAGATGTCTTCGACATCTATGGTAAGAGTGTGCACTCCGATCTGAAAATATTGTTGCACAAGATCCCAACATTGGATCGGGTACTCTAACAATGTAACTTGGGCCCTCATGCCTAGAACCTGGAAGTATTTCATTAATCCGCAATTCCTCAATAAAGCTATGCACTGAGGGTCATTTGCTGCTTGGGCATCATCAAGCTCGTGTTCCCGTTCGCACCACTCAATCATTTTGATCACTGCAACCCTGTCCAAAATCCCAAATAAACACTATTAGAACTTTCCCAACTCATCAAAAGTTTTTTTCTTTGGTTAGATTTTGAACATGTCAAACGGACTTGCACCGGCGCAGACCATCCTTGCGGACAAGGTGGCGCTGACGCAAAACACCAGTTCGGTATTTGCATCAGTGCAGTCACGGTGCAATTCCCGAAAGGGGAGATTGCGCTGGCGTGCGAGCGCAATATCCCCCACAAAGCAAGCTCAAAACCCAACAAAATGAAAGAAAATAAAAAATGTAATCCACTGGAAAGGTAGAAAGCTAAGTTTAGGGTTACCTGACACTAACCATGCTCGAAATGGTCGATCTTAGCTCCCAGAATCAAGACTGGAAAAACAAATCCAAATGGTATTTTTCACCTCTCCAACTTGGTAAAAACAAATAGTAATTGATTTTTACTATCTACCCATTTTTATAACAAAAAAGAGCATATTCCTTTTTTAATTTATTCCATTGTGGGTTATTTTGCTATAGTTGGGATTATTTCTATATTTGAATACTTAGTTAATCATTTTGACCTAGTTTTGAAACTTGCAGGTGAAGTTAAGTACCTTATTAATATTGTTTTTCGTTATTATGGTCATCTCACGCGTGTTATCAGGTATAAACGACTCATTGAGCGTTTTTATGTCATTATTTCGCTCGTTCAAGTTCAATCATTAATGACACCGAGCTAATTCTTTGTTCTTTCTCGTGCTCGTAAAACGATGAGAATAAGTCATCGAGTTATAGTTTATCACTTTTTTGGGCTCGTTAAACTTCCACGAAAAAGGAACCCCTTGGATCTTTCTTTAAGCTCTTTTCAGGCTTTTGAAAATACGAAAAAGATTGCCAAGCAAACTTGATGCGTTCACGCTTGTGAAAGTATTTGAACGGTCATCTTTCTGGTGATAGTTTACCATTTTTCTGGACCAGGAGGCACTATTTATGAAAAATGAGCACTCCATCCAATCATGGCTAGAAGAGTTCTCTCTCGCATTATTTTACCCTTTTTCCGGGCGAAGAGATTAACTTTGCGAATAAAAGACATTTGGAGTCTTCTTTAGTTCTTTTCAGACTCTCTAAACATGAAATGATGTCGAATTTACCTTCTACGGACTCGTTAAAATTTGAAATTGAAGGGCTTGTCATGGGATGAACCCCTCCTATCCTAAGTTTGTAAAATGTTTGGGATTGGACTCATCCATGGGATGAGATATACCGAGCATTTGTTTACCCTCCTCAAGCTCGTTAAAAAACAAAAGAGGCACTCATCAATCATGATGGGGAAAAATGAAAGATTTTGTGTTACACTATAATTTACGGCAGTACATAGTCGCTCTTGAACATAGCAGTCATTTGCATTTACATTTAGTACTTGGGTAATCTGTTTGTCTTCGAGTCTTCTTGATTTCATGAGTTTTGTCACTCCTTTGAGTCATCCAAAGAATGCTTCCATCATCAATTGCATTGGGAGTTGGTATCATTCCCATCGTGTCAATACTGCCAAGTCATGCATTGCCCATGTTCAAGAGATGTTTGTTACTCATCATCTACAGTCAATACACCTTCCATCATGTTGGTCTACCCTGAGTCAGTGTTGCATATTACTCTACCATCTGACCTACTCCAAACATCTTTTATCAAGTTTCACGTTGATGATGGGGGATTCATCCTTGTCAACTTCAACACATCATCTGAGGATAGAATCTAGAAACCAATCAAGTACCTTGGGCCTGCATGCCTCGATGGCAGGTTACTTTGCTTTCAACATGATTTTACATCATTGACTCTTGATTGAAAGATCCCGTCAAGTGTTCGACCTCAACTCATTTATTCACACTCGATGGTATGTACTACGATACCTTGGAAATCATTGACATCAATGGTGATTTCCCTCGTGCTTGTTAACGGTATACATCAATGACCGGTAATCAAGTGGTTTCCACCGTGTTCGACTCCAAGACATTGTAATCGCATGGATAGATTCGTATCATTGTGGGTTCAGATTGAAGACCCTAGGGAATTAAATCATATCCTACCCAGGTTGTGATGAGGATTTTTTGAATCATATTACACGGATCCACTTTGTATTGGTCATGGTTGCGTTATCATCTCATCATGGAAAACTAGACTAACAACTCAAGAATGCTTTGAAAATTAACTAAACTAAGCATTGAATATTTCAATTTTTAAATGAGAAGATAAAGAAAATCTAGGAATGAGAACTTGGGTTTAGTTCCTTGGTCACATGGGTAATGGAGTCCACTCACCCATCTTGTGGAATCACCCCCGATGGATGAATACTGAGCTTCCAGAGGGGTGATTCCATGAAGATGGGTAACTCTTTTTGGTCAAATATGAGGGTGAAAACAAAAATTTTACCCATGTATTAAATTGAATCCCTCGAAACTCATATTTGCCACATGAATTTTGACATGCGGTTGAAAAACGAAATGTAGAGAATTATGTTGGCTTTCCAATGATATTTTTTTCAAAATATACTAATGTCATTTATCGTGTTGAATTTTCATTTAATGAAACGTGTGTACTTACAAATTTGAAGATCAATTAACAAGTAGTTTGTGTGTGTGCACAATAATTTAATGTTAAAGTAATAATTTTAAGAAATGAAATATGTGAACATGATCTAGACAGAATGCACTAGTGCTTACATATTTTTCTTTTAATTTTTCTCGAAAAATTATATTTATTATTATTTTTCGAAACTGACCAATGAATATTTCAGTCGCATTTTGCACATGTGTGTGTGTGCATGAAATATTTTGATTGTTTACATCATTTGCAAAACTAAAAATACCCTTTTGAAGAGGACGTGTTTATCTAGTGCTTGTGTATTTTTTCAAAATTTTTAGATGTCTATTTTGAATGTTGTGGATTTATCTTTGAACTCAATCGAAGTTGTCGGCAAGGTTTTTTAGGGCAAGTTTTAGTAGAAATTTAAAAACAAAAGACATACTAAGATAAAAATTCGTAAATTTTATGTATCTGGATAGAGGATTCATTGACGAATCCAATGGTATCAAGTCCGCCCATTAATGTGCATTTAATGACATGGTTTAACCCTTTGGAAGGCAGATAAAACTTTCATTCTGCAGTGAAAAGAGCTCTCGGCTTGTTTTTTAGGCCCTCGATCGAGCTATTTTCTCGATCGATGTATTTGAAATACCTCGATCGAAGGTTTAACAAGACCTCGATCGAGGGTTTTAACAAGACCTCGATCAAGGTATGTTCAAGCCCTCGATCGAGGATTTGTCTGTGTGAAAAAAAGATAAAAACGAACCCGGTAAAAGAGTTGGACAATTAATGTTTTCAACCACCATTCCCTCGTAAAAATATCAACCAGCCGCTATATATTCAGCGAACAATTGATCAACAACACTAATTTAACCCATTGCTAATTTATTTTCAATTAGAGCTTTGTTATTTTGATGTTGTTCAATTAGAGCTTTGCCATTTTGATGTTGTTGAATTAGAGATCATTAGACATGAAATATCTATTTGCAGACATATTTCAAAATTTCATACTAACATATTGTTATTTTTTATAACAATTTGAAGAAATATTTGTTTGTTTTCATTGTAGATTAATGGAGAGTCAAAGAAAAAGACAAAGAAAACATGCTAGACAACAAAATGACAATGAAGAGCGTGAGAGGAATAAAGAACGAATGAGACAACAAAGAGTAAGCTTGAGAGAAGAAGAAGATGTACATTTGGTGTAACAAATTCCAATGGAGGAAAACTAAGGTAAATTATTGAATTACATGCTACATAATTTAAATATCATATTTCATCAAGTTCTTGAATTACATGCTACATAATTTACAAAATTAGTAACAATTTTTCAAAAAAATTAATTAAATTTCATAATTTAATTTGTTTAATATTTATTTGTAATGATATTCTTATTTATTTCATCCATTTGTTATTTAAATTTCAAAATTTGCAACAATTTTATATTAAATGAATAATTTTCAAGTGGCTAACAAATGTTATTGGAACAATTTTCAAATGAAACATGTACATTTGGATTATATTTTCATGTTAAAATGTACATATTTTTAACTATTTTCAAATTATTTCAAAGTTGCTAACAATTTTCAATGTTATTGTCCAACAATTTTCAAATGAAATGTACACTTGGATTCTATTTTCAAGTTAAAATATATGTACATATTAACCATTTTCAAATTTCTAAGTTACTAACAATTTTCAATGTTATTAGAATAATTTTCAAATTAAATGTACACTTAGACACTATTTTGAAGTTAAAATGTACATATTTAATTAATTACAATTTTCTAAGTTACTAACAATTTCATGTTAAATGTAATTTCAATTCTTGTTTTGTTATTTGTTAAAAAAATATAAATGTATAGCCTCAATGTGAGCTCAGTCTCAACATTTGTTGATTGAAATAACTATTAATGTCTAATTTTAACTTACCTTCATTTTATTTGAAATGAATATTATGATAGTTATGTATCAGTTAGAAAAATCAATTTGAAAACAAATGAATGAATATTTTCATAGTTATGGTGGTTGGCAATATTTTCATAGTTATGAATATTTGACAACAAATTAATGAAATATTTTCATAGTTAATGTATTTCCAATTCATGTACCAATTTTTTCTATGCATTAATGTAGGGATAAGTTAAATTTTTTTTCCCATACTAGTAGGTATATAGTTCATATTTCAAAAAATTTAACAATTTTCAGGTTAAATGGATAATTTTCAAGTTAAATTGATAGTTATGTATAATTAGTTGGAAAATTAAATTCACATTCAATTTTCAATTTGTCAATTTCTACATCAAATTTCAAGTTACTGGCAATTTTAAAGTTCAATGCACAAGTATCAAGTAACAAATTTTCAATTTGTTAATTTACATGAAAGCAATTTCAAGTTACTAGCAAGTTTAAAGTTCAATGCACGACTATCAAATAACAAATTTTCAATTTGTTAATGTACATGTAATCAATTTCAAGTTACTAGCAATTTTAAAGTTAAATGTACAAGTTACTAACAATTTCAAACTTTAGTTAGAACAATTCTCAAGTAATTACTAGCAATTTCAAGTTACAAGGAATTTTAAGTTACAAGCAATTTCAAACTTTACTTAGAACAATTATCAAGCTAAATGTACAACTTCAAGTTAAATGTGTACATATTTAATTATTTTGAATTCAAGTTACAAATTATTTTCTTGTTTTAAAAGAATTTTCAATTCGTGTACCAGTGCATTTCAAAACACTTCAATTTGGTACTGTAAAATTAACCTCCTTGTATATAATGCATTTCTGATTGAAATTCCATTCACATTAATTTTGATTATGTAGGGAGAGATTATGGTCAGACATAACATCATGGTGATCAAGAATCGCATGACCATGTGTCCCCTCATGATCCTGATCAACCATCACATGACACATTTCCCTCTCACATTGAAAGTATAATTGGGAGTTGTAGTGGGGTTGGAAGGGGTGGAAATTGTTTAGAGGATTGTGCAGTGGTTTCTGCATAAGAAGAGATTGGGAACTCGATCCCTAGTCGGAGAGTTAGAAAGCATGTCAGTAACACAATCGAACCATATTTTTAACAACATTCAATGATGGCATAAGCTCAAATCCTACATGGGTTGATAAAACAAAAAAAATTGAAACGTGCCACAAAGTTGTTGGGTTTTCAAGATGTTAAAACAAAAAAAACATGCGAGAATGCAATAGAAAATGTAAGAACTGCATTATCTTTATTTCGAAAATCAAGAAATAATAATATCTGAGTTGCTCGTAGGGCAATTACAATGGTTGTTGTGGCACAAAGCACCTCAAGAAATCGAATGGTATCAACAATGGCATCATTGCTCGATGTTTCCAAAAAAATATTGTTGAAATATACTAAACTCAGGGTCCGGATAGATGAAAATGATGAAGCTGCTTGTTGGGATCTTATTTGTAGGGAACCCTATCGAGGCAGGATGGCAGCAGGCATTAGAGAGAAGGTGATAGATTTTTGGGATAGCCATTCTCGTGTTATTCCAGATCGAAAGCACGTCCTACAACAACGTTTATCCAGAAGCATTTATCAGGAGCACTATAAGCATGTGATGGAGATTACGAGAGTTGCACTTTACGAGGAATTCAAAGAAACCAATCCTGGTGTTCAAATATCATTTAGCATGTTCAACAAATTGAAACCGTGGTATATTAGGCCGAATACGATTCACGACACTTGTTGCTGTCGGTACCACGTTGAATTTCAACTATACTATGAAATTTTTTTGGATTTTTGCAAAAGGCACTGGAACGGTGTACTAGCTCCTCACATAATGCGAGATTTTATTTGTATGATACTATGCAACATGAATCATGAACACGTGTTTTTCAATAAGAGGTGTGTAGGTAGAGAAAATGCCATGAATGCGGTGATTTGACATTATTCCATAGGAACTTTCCCATCGATCCAACACACCATGGATTGTCAGATATCACAGTTAAGTGGAAGAGGTACGAGTATGTATCCATGATTCCATAATCTTTTTTATCTGTGCCATCTAAGAGTATCGACTTGCTCGAGGATGAGATTCCTGTTTCATATTTCATGGAGAAGTTTCAAAGTCAAATTTATAAATACATAAAGCACTCCCATAGGTCTAGGTGGAAAGCTTCAGAATTCAAACATTCTCGTGAGGTATTTGAGCCAGGCATAATCTTATCAGTGGTAGAATTTGCTGAGAACTACACTTTTTCTCCTCAGAGAGAGATACAGAGTGAGTACTATCACTCCGACTAGGTGTCTATCTCCGTACATGTATTGTACAGACATGCTCAGGAAAGCATTGATGGTAGGGATATCGCTCCTCAGTCATGTGAAGTGATCAAGGAGTACCATTTTTATGTTAGTGATGATCGTGAGCATGACACATTGTTCGTTCAACACTGCTTTGGGTTGATTTATGATTCTTCCAGGAATAGAGGCGTATCATTTACTGAACACTGGATTTGGTCATATGGGTGTGCAGGGCAATTCAAATCGGCATGCTCATTTTATTGGTTGAGTCGCCTTCACAAAGAGACAGGAATCTGACACACCTGGAGCTTTTTTGAAATAGGGCATGGAAAGGGTGAACATGATGGCGAAGGTGCATGTGTGAAACGAGCACTTCAGAGGTACCAGATGAGTCATGGTGCAACCCGACTCAAATGCTCCACGGAAGTAGTTGATTGGTGCACACGTCATTTGGGACATCAAGGCCGAGAAAAAGAAAGGCTGGTGTGCAAGTAATAAACTTCAAACTCAATTAATAAGCTAATAACATTCAATATCATCATTTCCAAAAGAACACATACTCGATAGGAATTTATATATGTCAAATTGAATTCCATGCAGGTTCTTTTGGGATGTTTCCCTTAGAGATGTGAATAGATCCATTCCATGGTATTGTGAGACCATACCTGGTACGAGGGAATTACATTATGTTCGAAGTAAAGACATGGGTGACATATTTTCCATTGAAATGAGGAAGTATGTTTGTTTTTACGATTTTTGCATTGATGCAAACGGATGCGGGCTTGATCACTGTGAAAATGATGTATATTTGAAACTATGGAAATATGTCTCTCTTAATCCAAAGGGCCCACATCCAATTCCAACGTGGCAAGAGATGCACACTGATGAGGCAATGGTATCATTAGATCATGGTCGAGTTTCTGATATAGTTAGGGAAGGTACAAGAGACTTCATTAAGTTAATTAGTTCATTATATATTATACATATACAAATGTTGTAGAAATGCACATAGGACATTTGAATAATATTTGTAATGTATCTTGCAGGTGATGTATTCATTGTCATTGCACCCCCTTACAACCAAGAAAATGTGGCATATTATTTGATGTGATGCACACAAATAAAAAGTAGGTTGGTGCGACCCTACAAAGATGGAGACTTCACATACCAAACTGGAGACATGGTTCTAATGGGACACTTTTTTGAAAGAGTGAAAAAACAGGGTGCCCATATTATTTACAAAGATTTTATGCCTGAATATATATCATGTCAATACAGTCATTTGGTGGTGGCAGCTCGGATACATCTAACAGAAATCAAGGTGAAGAGAGGTGAGCCAAAGAGATGGAAGATGACAGAAGCTAACCATGATCGTATTATGGAGACTTACATTCCTATAACCCATTGGCCAAATGAATGAGTAACATGTATGCCACTTGCATCATTGACATAGTTTTCATGTTGTCTTGTGTAATATTTTTTTGGAGATTTTTGTGGAGGTTGTTTTATAAATGTATTTTTGTAGATGCTTTAATGTCAAGAATAAAAATACTAGATGGGAGGATTTTGTGAAAATTGGGTCATGGTGCTCCAATGTTAATACACTTGAATGTATGGTCAGTGCTCCATGAACTTCCTCCATAATAGTTTTATAGATATTTGTTTAGATGCTTTAAAAACAATATTAAAGGTCTAATAGATAGTTGAATTGTAATGTTAGACAATATAATGTAATTGTAAAATTTCAATTTTAAATTGTAATGTACATTCTAAGTTTAAATTTTGATTTCAAATACAATTGTAATATAATTGAGAATTTAAAATACATCTATACAATGTAAAATTGTAAATTTTAAATTTTAAATTGTACAATGTATTCTAATTTTAAATTTTGATTTCAAATGCAAAATTATATACATTACAATCCATTCATTGTATTTTATCATCAATTACATTGTATTTCATTAGCAATTATATAAAAATATTATCAAATACCAATGTATTGAAAAAATGTTTCATTCAACAATAATTAATTAGTTTTGTTATTGAACATATCAAAGTTAGGACCAAACTTTTGTGCGTCTCCTCATTCCATTTAATAAAAACATTGGCACTTTACATGGAATATAACATAGGAGATAGAAGGTACAATTCAACTAAAGGGCACTTACACATAATCCTTGAATATATTTTCATGCAAACAATACCCATTGTTGGCACAATTCACAAACATTCACTATAGTTTCTAACTATCAAACCTTCTCAATTTTTGGATTGCATGCATCAAAAACCATCTTTACCATGCAGTTTTGCATGCATAGGCATGGAATCTCTTTGAGGGAAATTAGTTAGTATTATATGGCCTTGCTTGCATAAAAAAACCTCAATTATCAAACCAAAACACAACTTGTACATGCCTTTGTTTTTTATAGACATGGAAAAGTAATAATGAAGTTGGCAATATTTTGACATAACAATTTGTTCCTTTCTTAAAACCTTAAATGACTGTGTGGATTAAAAAATGAGGTGATGCATAATACTCCATTGTTATTAGCACAAACACCACCCTTCCACATATTGCACGAGTTTGCACAAACTTCTAACTCTCACCAGACACCACCATATCTTAGGTAATTGCATCATATGCAACTTACCTAGTTCGATCAAATTGTGCCATTATCACCATTTATCATCAAAACAAAAACCATATGAAATATACCTAAATGATTGCTAAATAAAAGGAAGAAACATAATAGTAAGTATCCTATGTTTTAAATAAGATTTGGTGTTTTTTTTTTCTTTTCATCTAGATTAGAACACACACTTAAGAGAAAAGAGCATAAGGATCACCTACATACTATAGAACTTGTTATTACACCAAATATTTTTGAATTTGATAGAAATCTATCACAAACAATACCAAAATGGCATCAATCAATCATTGGTTGGTTGTAATTAAAGAATTTTGTGTCAAGGAATATTTCCCACTCTCAATGGACAAAAACATTCTTGTATACAACAACAAATTGAATTTTCAATTGAAATTACACATTAAATTTTGCATGTAATTGAATTGGAATGTGGAAATTGTAATTGAATTGTAATGTGTAGACAACATAATGCAATTATAATTTCAATTTTGAATTTCAAATGTATTCTAATTTTAAATTTTGATTTCAAATACAATTGTAATGTAATTGCGAATTTAAAATACATATATACACTGCAAAATTGTAAAATTTAAATTTTAGATTGTACAATGTATTCTAATTTAAAAAAATCATTTCAAATGCAATTGTAATGTAATTGAAATTGAACTTTTAAATTGGAACAACACATTGAATTTTCAATTGAAATTACACATTAAATTTGAAATTTTAATTTTAAATTGTAATTGAATTGTAATGTGTAGACAACGTAATGTAATTGCAATTTCAATTTTTAATTTCAAATTAATTCTAATTTTAAATTTTGATTTTATTTATGCAATTGTAATGTAGTTGAAAATGAGCTTTTAAATTGTAATTGAATTGGAATTGTAATTTCAATTTTAAATTGTAATGTAGGTATTCAATTCTAAATTTTGGAAGATGTTCTGTAATGTATTCAAAATTTGCATTTTAAATTGAACTAAATTGTAACTACACATCGAGATTGAACTGTTATATTGTAATCATTGTACATTAAATTTGCATTTGAAACGACAAAACATAAATTTGTAATTGCAATAACTATATCCATATGTAACATAAAAAGCTTGATTGATTTCAAATCAGATACAAAATACACACGAAGACATCAATATGATAAAATATACAAAATATGTAATAAAATATCCAAAAGTCCATATCCAAAGTAGATATATGATAAAATTCCATGTATAAATGATAGAAATCCATATCCAAAACATGAAAATGTATACATAGATCATCCAAAACATGAAAATATCTAAAATATGAAAATATCCAAAACATGGAAATGTATAGATCATCAACTCATTGGCCACTACCCCCATGAGGCCCTTGATCGACCTTGTGACTGCCTTCGTGTGTAGTAAACCAATGCTGGCTCTGAGGCGGTAAACTATGAAAGAATGCCTCAATCTCCGTCGAGTCACTGGTGATATCCGACATCTGGGTAGGAATCTAGGTAGATGGTCCTTCATCGGGACCACGTGCTCAAGTTGCATCCCAATCATATGTCAAATCCATTGCAACATTGACACCCACCTGTAGCGATGCCTGTGTAATATTCCATTAGATGTAATACGTTAGATTTATTAAAAATTAAAACTAAAACATAATTTAAGTTATAATTAAAAAATTGAAACATAAAGTACAAAAATAAATTACTAAATGTGATTAAATAACATGAATTGGAACTTAAATTAAAACTCACCTCTGTGTCTAGACCCGGCTGGTTAGGACCTTCACGGTCCTCATGTCTATCATCAGGAGCAATGCCCTTTCCTTTGCTCTGTACAATTTGGAATTAATTTGAAGTTAAGATCTAAAACATAAAATCTCGAAAATTAAGAAATAAAACATAAATTATTTAAACTGGGAAATAATAAAATCAAATTAAATTAGAACATAAATTATAACTTACCTCAACTACTGTCGTCCGCAGGTTGGGATGAGCAGATGGACCAACCGATGGCTCACTAGCAAAGAGTTGATCCATGAATGTGGTCCCCTACATGGAGCAATATAATACAACTCCCTTAAGTATTATTAACCACTCAATTTACGACATATAATATGATGTAACATGAAGAACATATATACATAATTGTACAAAATTATACCTGTCATGGAGTGACGTATCTACAATACAACCGAAAGTATGCATCTTGAGATGACTCAGCATACCCCAGTATGGCCTCACCATCCAAAATCCTGAGCGGGTCACCATCGACATACTCTATCTCTGGCTTTGTAGGTGCAGGGGGTGGTCTAGATGCCTCTCCATGCACATCAACAACAGCACTGCCCATGGCAGTGAACAACGACTCTTCAATGTCATGTCTAGCCTCTGCAGCAAGCTGGGATGACTGTGCCACGTCCGTCGACTTGATAACCGTCCTGTCTGGAATAGGTACCAACCTCACAGGGGGTGGCACGAAGGCAAGGTCTCTACAAGCTCCAAAATGTTGGTAGGAGCGTCCCCTACCAGCACCAAAGAACTCGAACCTTGTGCTGGTGTAATTTGGGTAGATATCCAAACAAACTTTGCATAAATATGTTTTGCAAAGTACAATGGGACTTGGTCATTGTGGGGGAACATGCCCCACGCTCCGACAAATCTATCCTATAAATATGGTGCAGCGGCCTCCAACTTCAACTCCTTGAGTCTAAGTGGTTGACCAGAAGGGCGGTCAGGAGAGATGTCGAACAAAGTACCCTTGATGTCATGCCCTTTTATGGCGACTTTGACATCCTCCCATTTGTGGATCCCAATGACATCTCGTCTCCTCCTCTAGCATGAATACCACCAAATGTCAATAAGAGGTCCCACCCTCTTGTAGAGGGCCAACATCTCATACATTGCTGATAACATCATGAATAAAGATCATCGTGTGGGAGAATCCTCCCTCAATGTGCACACACATGAGTGCACCCACTCTTGATGGGCAGTGATATCAGCGAGAGTGATGCATGCGACCTCATCATCGTACGATCCCCCTGATGGTTCACCTGCAATCCAAACCAAAACAAAAATGTTACTAAAAATATATATTATAACTTGCAACTGAAATTCAATGCATTATATACTAAACATTTACTGAAAATGTATCTGACAAAAAATATGCACCTTATGCATTCGTGTCTTGTCACGCATCCCCCACCTGGGGATCAACATGTATGTCGTCGAGATGAACCGACACACTATCTCTCCTGCTGCTTCCACTAGTGGCAGCCGACTCCCGCATGGCCTCACTCCTCGGTGAACGGGAGCACCGCTGATGGCCTCCCTCTTGGGAAATGTCAGATCCTCCTGTGCGTCGCGAAGCACGAAGCAATTAAGTTCTCTCTTCAGAACTCTTTGCATCACATTTCAATTTCTAATTCTAATTCTCTTTCAAATTTCACATTTAAAATTCAAATTCAAATTTCAAATTCTATTTCAAATTCAAATTCAAATTTCAAATTCAAATTCAAATTTCAATTTCAATTTCGTCTTCAATTTTCAATTTCAAATTCCAAGTTTCAATTTCGATTTGAATTCTAATTACATTTCCAATTTCCAATTTTCATTTCTCATTTCAATTTCAATTTTTTGATTTTCAATTCGAATTTCATTTCAAAATTCAAATTCAATTTCAATATCAATATCATTTTCATTTTCAATTTCAAATTTACATTTCAATTCTAGTTTCAATTTCCAATTTCAATTTTGATATCATTTTTATTAGCAACACTAACATCATAGGGGCCTGGGCATCAAATTTAGTTGTTCAACACTTGTTGTGACAACATACAGGTATGGGATGGAGGGGAAATGGAATCAATCTTAAGTCAATTGGGCTCGCTACATGTTTGAGTCTCGATAATCTACCTTTTAAATTGAACCAGAACAACAAAAGAAGTTTGTTAATGGCTAAGAAAAGCAAAGCTAAGCAGTGAGTGCATGACATGAGTGAGTGAATGATTATAATTTATGATATTTCCAATATTTTGAATGACAAGTCGAATTTGATAGCATAGGAGTGATTATAGAGAGCTAAGACGCTCTAGATCTATTGACATACATGAGAATGGATCAACGAATGGAAGGGTTGTTTGTGTGTTGGCTTGAGACACATACCACATGAGAATCCAAACCAAACCAAGAGATAGTGTGGGTTGTTTGATCCTATTTGGAGATCATTTTCAAAGTACTTTTTATCAATATCGCTTAAAAATGAACGTGTTATTTCCAAGAATGCTTGTTATAGTGAAATGTCAATGTTTGGGGGAAATGTCACAAGGATGAGAAATTCTTCCTCTCCCTACAAGTTGCATCCAAGGAAAGAGTGTGAGTGATGATTAGTATATCATGCACTATCAAGCTAAAGCAAGCCTCAATAAAAAAGAATGAAATAAAATGCCGACAAGTGCTAAAATACCGTAAGACAAAGATAATGAGTTAACTTCATTGATAAAGTATTGTCCAATGTAAGATATTGTATACAAATGGTGTCAGCGACAAGAATGCATATTGAATGGTATCCAACACTCTCCCTTAGTGATGGATCCTCTTGAAATCCCTCAAATAGCTTGCTACCTATCTTGGAATGATGAGGAGAAACACTTGCTCCTTGAGGAAGAATTCAAGGGAGCTTTGTGATTCAAATCATGGTAAGAAGGAGTGTGAAATATGATCTATCAAATTATTTCTTGCAGCATAACCATGCTCTACATTTATATTATGGAATGCATGCTCATGGCTTCCTCTTATAGGCCAAATGAAGAACTTGAAACATCTAGTTCTCAATGTGAATGCTCCATCCCATGAAGTGAGATATTGCAGTACAAGTATGCGGCTATTGAATGCTCCTAAGCTTGTAAAGGGACCAATTCAAATTCTAGGAGCCAAAATATGGTTGTAAGCATTGAATGTGCTACACAAATTTAATGGTTGGTCCATTGGTACAACCATGTGTGTTTCGAGACATTACCTGCATGGATTTAGGTGGGTTTCTTACGAGCAGCTGTGTGGTTGTACAATATGATGGATTTTTTCCATTCTAAGGATCAACTATCATTCAAGATTTGATGAGGATAATGTTAATGAGCTACATGATGTATGTTGTTGATGTCATCCTGCAATAGTTATCGAAATGTTGCATGTGTGCAAGATTTAGGAAATAATATATTGCCCCTCATGTGTGAAGTTAGGAGGAATCTATATCACCGAAATACATTATTGTTTATTTCTCTCATGTTGATATTCCAAACTATGATACTAAGATAACAATTGTGGAGAGTAAAGGACTACCCATACGAAAGATGTTGGTGATGACCATTGAATAAGATAATTGATAGGTGACACATAGAAAATGGTTGTTTATACAAACAAGACACACATACCTATGCTCGTGAAATTTTGTCAAACTAAATTACAATAAGAAGCGACCGAGGGGTTGAATTGAAAATTTCTAGACACGGGGATGAATCTGGCTTCAATCCTATCATGAGTAAATGTGTCTTGGACTTGTAATGATGTTGATGATTCTAGAGGAGAGGAACTACTAATGATTGCAAACAATCCACTGTTATTGGGGACCTAAATAATGATGAAGATACTAGGCGGTAAACCCACTTATGTTAGATTGACACATGTATTTAACCATAACTGTGAACATTGCAACCATTTGAATGTACAATTACCCCTGATGTGAGAATATGGTTAGTGTTGATCATAGGGAATACTATTGAGGTAGAAAGTACTAAGGACTCTATGTGCTCAATCTCAAGTGATCCCTTATTTTGATGAGAAGGGAGCCCAGGGTATAATCATAAATGCCTTATCTCTCACAATAAAGTGATATGAAGTCAATGAGAGATAAAGTGGGTACAGTAAGATGATGGTATTACCATGAGAACCAAGAAAATTTTGTAACCAACTAGGACAATGAGAGAACTTAAAAAAGACATGCAGGTAAGTGTGGGGGTCATAACCTTCCTTGATAAGAGTAAATTGGGTGATTGAAGTATGGAAGCATCCTTCAAATGGAAATGTAGGGTGAAATGTGGGTGAAATGGAAATGAAAAGACTAAAAATTAGTTTTTGGGGTGATTTTTCTCATATGATGGTTAACAATGGTCTAATGAATCTGAGTGACAAAAATGAAGGTGCTAGTGGGTTATGGACACAATTATGTCGATCAAGGGTGACCAAGAAGTGCATCCAAAAGAATAATGTAATGTGATGGGGTTCCCACGTTTTCACTATTTTGAGGAAAAAAATTATCCCAAATTTATTATGTGGATGTCTTTTACAAATGAGAATAATACCATTATAGTGTCCCTACAAGGATGATTCAATAATATTGGTGTGTTTAGAGGGTGGGGACCCTTTATGGTGTTCTCTAAGGTTGGAGATAGAATGAAATATAGATGGTTAACTAATCATGATGGTGATGAGAGGTTGTTTGTGAATCATGACCATATCGTGCTCCAGGGAATATGAAGGGGGAATCATTGAGATGTTACAAGAAGTATGAATGTGGTTTAGTTGGAAAATGTGACAAACTATTAGATTCTGTATACTTAGTGGTTTGATATCATGGATTTCATAGTGTTGGTGATTTGTAATTATGTGCATAACCATAGGGGATCATGCTACCACTTGATAATGACATTGTAAGCAATGATTAATTTTACCAAGGGATGGGGGCCTTATGGATATCAATGGGATAACTTGATAAGTGCAATGTAAAGAGAGGGTATACGTCTCCTATATACACGGTCAAGGTGATATACTTGTGGGTGGGGCCCATGCACCTTATGATGGGGGAGAATCCACATCCTAGTCGAAATCCTACACACATGATGCAAATACTTAATCATAAGAGTGTTCATGATAAGAGATCTGATAGTGCAATCATTATTGGTAGGAAAATGATTGCACCTAGATAAATGGCCAAAAAAAGGGTGTTGGATGAAGTTTTGGTGGGGATGGTGCTATGTAGAAGAGCTTGTGATCCTAATTGCGATGGTGTTGATAGATCACATTCAAATGAAATTACCAAAATACCAAACATAGATGTTCAAAATTAGGCAGTTTGGCCTATAAATAGGGGTGGGGGGGCTTTTTTAATTCATTTTTACTGTTTAGCTTTAGATTCCCTAGAATTGTTTTTGTTGTTTTTGGGATATTGGAACAATGGCTTTTAGCTTAGGGAGTTCCAAGCAATTTGTCATACCAATCTTGTCATTTCTAGAAGATTAGTATTCAGATTAGGGATCCTAAAAGTTCATATGATTGACAAGAGGGTTTTTTGACTGGTTATATGTGTTTTGAAGGAATTTTCACATGGAATCGCATATTGCTTCCTCATATAGTTGTGCCCTATGCTAGAGGTATACAATTTGAGTGTATGTGTTTATTGCATCACTTTTCATGGGATAGCCTAGTGACTGGGCCATGTAGCTCCCATGCATGTTGTCCACATGGATATGAGGCTCATACCCACACATTCACGTAAAGGTAGACATGTGTGTCCCACATGATTAAACCATGTGACTTATGGCTCTAGATTTGCATGGTTGCACACATCTATTTAGGGAAAGGTCACATGGTTTTTGTATGTCTTTTGGTTTTTTATTTTGTTAATTGTTGAGAACTAACATGACTTTTTTACATGGATTATGATTGTAGATTGCTTGATATCAATCATGGATATTGAGTAGCGTGTGCACGAATACACTGAGATGTTAAGGCACATGAAAAATAACCTAGTGGTTTAGAAACAACTACGATATGTAGGGTTGTTGTAGTTATTTTTCTGTCGAATACGAGATCACGTGAGCACCTCATGAAGGAGATGCTTGGGATGTGGGATCACAAGCAGGGATGATTTGTTGTTGGCAATGAGAGGTTGACTCTTGAGTGCAAAAATATCGATTTTCTGATAGGATTTTTCAATTTGTGCGATTTGTGAGGAGACCCATCTTTGTCTTGGTTGCAAGTAGACTATTGATCAGTCAATTGTGTAGTATTGTGGTATTTTGTCAAGAGAAAATCAGGATCGAGGCATGGTTGTTAGTTTCCTGGTGGATCATGCTATGAGGGTGGTTGTGAGCATCATGCTTAGGGTGTTGGGGTTTTCATGGACCCATTGGATATTTGGGAGTCAACTCCATTTTTTGGAGTGGGTGATGGGAGGGACTCGAGTTTCCTAGGAACACATGTTATTGGTCAATTTGTGTGCCCATATGACCAACGTCACTGTGGAGGGACATGGTACATTCACTTATGGGAGCGTTAGGTGTTTTTATTTGTTTGAGTGGATTCCATCTGTTTTCTCTTGTGTGGTTGTGACGTTGAGGGGGTTGATGGAGCCATATATATGGTTTTTTGGGGGTATGGTGATGCTTGGGGCTGATGGTTGATAGGTTGGTCATGTGTTCACCTTACACTATCTGCTAGAATCGTGACTACGGATTAGGGCCACTAAGCAATATCCATGGAGTGGGATGGATTATTTCCATGATCTAAATTTTCCTCCACTAGGTCACGAGGAGTGGGATGCTTGAGGTGATTTTATCTTTATCATGCTTATATATACATTTCTTGTTTCCATTTACACATATGTATGTTTTGGATGTATGAGACACACAATTTTTTGTATGTGTTTTGTTTGGTGCAGCTGTTGGACCTGTGATGCTTTCTAGGCTACATATGGGATCTAATTTACCTCCTACATAGGAACGCCATTGGTGACATTGACCATAGGTGTGGGGTTAATATATAGGGTAGTCTAGGTTGGTATTGATGGCCTATAAAGTGGGGACCTTTCCACTTCCTTGGTGGATTTAGAGTGGCACGTGTCTATCCTAATGGATGGAGTCGATGTGCGTGGGTTCATTGACTCGGATGATTGGTGTATGGTCCCATATAAATTCCATCGGGGTTGGGATTGGGATGGTGCATGCTAATGCATCGGATTGATGTTATGGGTCACTCTCATTGGCTAAGAGAAGTGACATAGTATCATCCCCCACAACCAACACAAACAACAACAAGAGATCAACTAAAGAAATACCTAAAAATTGACATATTATATTATGACATTTAGACCATGGAAAAGGGAGTCATCCAAATCTTAATAATATAAGATGTTGTTGTGCTTTCTTTTGTCATCTTGATATGGACATGTTGTATGCACCTCAATGTGCTTGGATAGCTTTTAATGTGATGATTATTGAGGTATTAGACCTAAGATTTGATTTTAAGAAAATGATTTTGTTTAACTTCAATATATTTATAATTTATATTAACATAAAGTTATTAGTTTATATTAACATATAATTATATTAATAAATATTGAATTTAATAAACATATTTAAATTTAATTGTAATATTTAAATTTATTTTTAAAATGTTATATAATATATATTATTAAAAAATTCTATATATATATATAGAATATTTAGTGTAGTGAAATGAAAGGCAACTTAGTGTGTATTCTATTTTTATACACTTAAGCATGTTTTTTAAAATGAAAATGTGCATACATTATTAAAAAGTGAGAGTAACACTACAATAATATTTATTATGTATAAGTATTTATATGATATTATGTATAGATATAAAAATTATGTTTATTATATATAAGCATTTATATGATATTATGTATAATTATAAAAATATACATGATAATGTGATAAAAAATAAAAATGACACTTCATCTCATTAAATAAATTAATAATAATGATGCTGCTTACTTAATTATGGATTTTCCATTAGAGAAATTTTAGGTAGTTTTCCAAAGTAACATTGAATCTAAGGTTATAGATGGAGACCAAATGAGTTTCTACATGTCACTGTGGTGTTGTTGAGTTTTTTTAATGTTAATGGTTTTTGTTAAACCATCAACCTAATATGATTTTTTTTTTTCAATCCTCTTGGTGTTCTCATAGGATTGAAAAAAATAGGCATCATTTCTATTTGTCAAAACACATTTTAAAATAAAACCGGTAGCATTTATGCAGTGAAATGCTATCGGTTGTCATAAACAAAATATTAATAATTTAAAAACATAAATACAACATAAATTTAAAACCCTATTTACATATTTCAAATGGTTTTTGGTTTTTGTTTTGGAATGGTTTTTATTTTGGTTTTTTTTCAAATAGTATTTGGTTTCAATGGTTTTTGTACACAAAAAAATGGTTTTTGGTTTCAATGGTGGTTTTTAGTTTTAATGGTTTTTGGTTTCGATGGTGGTTTCTCATTTTCAATGGTTACATTCACACAAATTGATAAAAACTAAATAAAATTTACATTTTGTTAAAAACATACACAATTTTATACAAAACAAATAAAATTTAGGTTTAAAAAAAAAAACAAATACCAAAACAAATAAAATTTAAAATTAAGTTTAAAAAAAAAACAAATGACATGTTGAATTCCACTTACCTGGTGGATTAGAAGCCATGGCTGCGAGGTGGAGTTGGGCGTGGGGTGTGGCGTGGTGAGGTGGCTGCGAATGCTCGGTCGAGGGTGTTCTCCCGTCCTTCTCCCTGTCGCTGCACTGTCATTTTCGAAGAGGGCCTCCTGGCCGACCGGGCCCTGTTTTTTTTTTTCCTTCTATCTCAAGCCCTCGATCGAGCAATAGCTCAATCGAGGGTCTAAACAAGACCTTGATCGAGCAATAGCTCAATCGAGGGTCTAAACAAGACCTTGATCGAGCAATAGCTCGATCGAGGGTCTAAACAAGACCTCGATCGAGGTCTTTTAAAACCCTCGATCGAGCTTTTAAAACCTCGTTCGAGGGCTTGAAAAGACCTCGAACGAGGTTTTAAAAACCCTCAATAGAGGTCTTTTCAAGCCTTCGATCGAGGTCTTTTAAAACCCTCGATCGAGCTTTTAAAAAATCTCATTCGAGGGTTTGAAAAGACCTCAATCCAGGGTTCCGAAAACAAGTTTTTTTGCTCCCGCACGCCAAAAATGGTGAACCACCTTCGTGGAATCACCCATAGTATACATACATACATACATACATACATAAATATATATATATATATGTACATACATATATATATGTACATACATATATATGTATATATGTATGTATACATACATATATATATATATATATATGTATGTATACATACATATGTTGATGTATTTGTAACTTCGGAAGATATTCTTCTATGTATTAAATTTGTACTTTATTGTATCCCCAACGGAGATGTATTATTCCTCTGATTGGAAGTGTTGTCATTTGTACTTGCAAGTGTCGCAAGTTATATTGTAAGTGTCGTAACTTATACTTGATGGGTTATTAGACCACCTTGGTGGGGTCGGCCCTATATGATTCATGTGGGTTAAAGGGTTATTAGACCACCCTAGTTGGGTCGGCCCAGTCAGCATTATGTTAAGTGGTTAAGTTGGGGCCGACCTAGTTGAGTAAAGGTCAAGTGAAAGTAAAGTATAAATAGAGAGTGTGACTCTCTCATTTGTTCATTCACACACTCACTCACTTCGCATTAGTGAGAGAGAAGAGGAATGAGCACAAGTGGAGGAGGAGTAGCTTCTAGGAGAATATCTCTTGTTTTGGGGTTTGATCTTTGTGATCTTTGTATTGATGCTCATTCTATCTCTAAGGAAGTTGTAGGGTTTTTCACCTTCTTGGTTTTTCCCCGGTGAAATGTTTTGTGTCTCTTGTCTCTTGTGTTTGATATGCTGTGCACGTTGTTCTCTCAGTTAATATCCTAGATAAGATTGAATTAAATGATGAAAAACTAACATGGTATTAGAGCTAGCCTGAAGGAAGGCATGGTATGGTATTTATGACACTTGTTGCACTTGCGACAAATCGTAAGTTAGGGCTTGGTATAGTAAAAACCAGTCATCATGGAACTTTCGCTATAAATCCATTTTGGTGAAGGTTAAAGATCTGAAACTTCTACAGGTCTAAGATGAAATGTCCATGTACCTTTTGTCCGAAGGCCAGCCTCCGATTTGTTTTACTTTGTGAGATATGATCCGAACAAGTCAAGGTTTCTTCCTCTTCCAGAATGCAGTCCTAAATAGGTGACCTAGGAAAAAAGGTCATATTTCGGGCTAAGAAGCTCCAAATGGAATTCCATAAAAATTGATAGTTAGGGCACAGACTGTAGTTTCACAGGTCTAGGTTTCATAGGCCAAAGTTGAAAGAGTGACACGTGGCACTCCGTACAAGTTCGTTATACTGTTTCATCCCATAAATAGGTCACGTTGCGACACGTGGAATATCTATCTCTCAGAGAATCCATTTGAGGTCAGATCTGTGGGGTTGGAAAGATGACAGGTTAGTCTACCACAAGTCGAAGTTTCAGACCCTAAGGATCCAAAATTTTAGAGATACATCAAAAACAATAGGGAATATATTTTTGTCCAAACAGAATTGGATTTTGAGCACTTTCATTTTTGGTTTGTCGCTGCTGCGGGAAATCAGGGTTTCGGAGAAAGTTGGAATTTCTTGAATTTGAGACCACGGCTGGATGCTCCTTAGAAAACTTGAAATTTAGAGACCAAGATCGAAGTTTTTGGTTGGGTATAACCCCTGGATCTATCAAGCACTAGTTTGGGATTTTGACCAGAAAACCAGAATTTGACAGAAGTTGCAGATCCGAAACTTTCAAAGTCAATTTTGAGGGGTCAAATTTTGGAGATTTAAAAATTGAAGTATGCCAGCTTGATCATCTCAGCAAGGCGCATCTTTTCATCCAATCAGAAGTTTGAAATTCAAAGTTTCAATTTTTAGGGTTTCTCTGTCAAACCCTAGCCAGCTCCAGATCCAGGTTCATCAAAACAAAGTGGATTGGGTTAACCCTAGAAGAGAAAGATTTGGACACCTACATAAGTGAAGAAGTTCCAGTTCCAGAGGGAGATGAGACTAAGGCCTTACATAAGAAGACTACAAGCAATCCCAATAGGTATGACTTGAGGAGATTTAGGTATGTTTTGAAATCTGTTCATGATTAAGTTTATGATATGTTTGTCTTCATATTATTGAGGTTAGTACAATCTTGATTATTTTTAGACTTGTCTTATCACCCTAGTAAAAGTATGAATGCATGTGAATGATAGAAGACATTCATTGATTAGGTGTATGACACTTACGATTGTACTAATACACTATGGTGTTGTATGAGGATGATGTTGTCCACTAACATGAAGGGTGTATCAAGAAAGAAAAATCAAGTTATAGATCAAGAACATATGACCATGGTGACATGAAGACAAAGACTCATCCATAGTCATGGATCACATAGAAGCTCTACTTACGAGGTATGTATAACTTGGTTCTACAATTAATAACTTATGAGATATGCAGGTTGCTAGCACAAGGTCTCTAAGAGAACAAAGAAGACATTGTTTGGGTATGTTAGACAAGCATGATAATCCAGGTATGTTTTCCTATATCGAGTTAGAATCCTACTTTGTGTTAGGATCTTAGATAAGTATACTTTTGTATGATTGATAATGATTACTCATGAAGTTATAAGTTTGAGTAACCATGGGTTTATGCATATTATGCTTCTTACTTTGACTGATGATATGACAAACTAGAAGAGTCCTATGGTCAAATAAGAATATACATGAGTAAAAGAAGTACTCCCTGAAACCTTGAATACTAACACTTGTGACAAATTACCTGTGTATGAAATGACCATGACCATAGATGTTTAAGATTATTTAGAATCATAATATCTTGATAGTATTGAGATTATACTAATGCATGTATGATTATGTATGAGATCTTGAGGATGACACTAATGCAAACTTAAGCATGCATAATGGTCCAGGATGGATAGAAGTTCAAAGACATAAAAGATATCATAAAGGAAGCAAAGATCAAGAGGGATCTCACTCCAGTAGTTCCTACAAGGAAGCAAAGACCGAGAGGGAGCTCACTCCAATAGTTCCTGCAAGGAAGCAAAGATTGAGAGGGAGTCCACCCTACAAGAAAACAAAGATAAGTATTTAAATTGTCATTTCTTGTATATATGATTTTGTTCAGTCATGTACATGCTTATGTTCCTAGATATAGGATGTATATTATGCATTTTAGAAAAGGTTGCATTAATGAACAAGATACTACTAATATAGTAATGGGTAAGTGGCCTATGGTACTGTACAACATTCCATTGCTACTTATCTAGAATGAAACCTCTTTGCTGACATGTTGGGAGTTGTGCACACTCTTAACAATGTTCTGGTAGAGATGGAAGGCATCTAGAAAGTTACGGGATATGGATAAATGTTGTATTGAAGCATTGGCTAAGATAATTGCATGATTGTATGACATATGTCCTTATGTGTAATAATTTGTTATGAAATCTATGAGATGTTTCTAATCATGCAATTGAACTTGTCTTATAGAAAAGACCATGTACCATCACCTACAAGAGAGACATGTTTCGAAGAACAAGCGACGAAGACTCAACTACAACATTTGTTCCGGCAACGAAGTTCAAGAAAACTATCTATTGAAGATATTGAAGAATCTGAAGTTCCCAGGATCCGAGATGCAGTAATGGAAGGATGACATGATCAAGGAGTACCAGTCGATCATGAAGAATGATGTTTGGGATGTGGTCCCAAGACCAGAAGGGAAGTCTGTTGTGACTTCCAAGTGGATCTATAAGATCAATCATGCTGCAAATGGTAGCATAGAGAAATAAAAGGCAAGGTTTGTGGCTCGTGGCTTCTCCCAGAAAGAAGGGATAGATTATGAAGAGACTTTTGCACCTGTAGCCAGATACACTTCCATTAGAATAGTACTTTCTCTGGCTGCAGTAATGAAGTGGAAGATACACCAGATGGATGTCAAGACAGCTTTCTTGAATGGTGTAGTCGAAGAGGAAGTGTATGTGGAGCAGCCACTCGGTTTTGAGACACATGACAGGGAGTCATATGTGTGCAAGTTAAAGAAATCCTTGTATGGCTTAAAGCAAGCACCTAGGACATGGTACGGCAGGATAAAAAAATTCCTGTCCAGTTTGGGCTTTACCAAGAGTAAAGCAAAGTCCAAACTTTACTACAAGGTTGAGGAGGGAAATCCAGTGATACTTCTATTATATGTGGATGACCTGTTTGTGATAGGTGAGGATAGATTGATTTCCAACACGAAGAGGAATCTTGATGCTGAGTTCGAGATGAAGGACTTGGGTATGATGCATTACTTTCTAGGTATGGAGGTGTGGCAGAGTACAGATGGAATCTTTCTAGGACAAGGGAAGTATGCAGTAGAGATCCTGAAGCGATTCAGGATGATGGATTGCAAGGCCATGGCCACACCTATGGCATCGAACCTGAAGCTATTGAGTGATGCTTCATCAGATTCGGTTGATGTCACGATGTATTGTCAGATGATTGGGTCCTTGAAGTACCTGACGGACATGAGACCAGATATTTTTTTTGCGGTGAACACCTTGAGCCAGTTCCTGAAGGATCTTAGACATGTTCACTTGATTGTTGTAAATCATATTCTGAGTTACCTGAAGGGTACGGTTGATTATGGGATCAAATATGATGCGAATCAAAAGGTTAACATGGAGGGTTATGTTGATTCAAATTGGGTAGGAAGTGCTGCAAGTAGGAAGAGCACTTTGGGGTGCTGCTTCAGTATGGGATCAGGTGTGATCTCTTGGTTTAGCAGGAAGCAATCCTGTGTAGCACTGAGTACAGCCGAAGCAGAGTATGTCACAGCTTGTTAGGCGAGTTGTGAGGCATTATGGCTAAGGAAGCTACTGTTTGATTTATTTGATCTCCAGTTGGATGCTACTTGTATCTATTATGACAACTAGAGTTGTGTGAAGTTGTCAGAGAACCCGGTGTTCCATGACAAGTCGAAGCATATAGAGATCAAATATCACTATATCAGGGATATGGTGCAGAGAGGAGCAGTGAAGCTCCTGTATGTTGCGACGGATGAGAAAATTGCAGATGTGTTGACCAAACTGTCAAGCACTCTAATTGCAGATAATTAAATATCAACACACAGAGCGTATGAAATTTATTGTCAACCCGAGAAAGTCTTTTTATTTCAAAGGAAAAGTGCACAATATATGCTTAAACACTAAACCATTAGCAATAAATACTTCTATATTCTATCATTCATGTTCATCCCCAGAATCTTATGCAATCCAAAGCCTTCTCACTGCTATAATTCAAATCCTCTCTATCATGCATCAACTAAAAATTAACATCAGATCTAATGAACAATAGGAAGGAATCTCCTTTATATCCTAGAACGATCACTTGCCTGATCTAATCAACCTGGGAATCGTAAAGCAAAAACTGAGCAGTAATCTAGAAATCCAATTGTGAAATAATTGAGTTAACTGTTCTAAGAATATTAAATTGCAGAATGGAAATCAAGCAACACACAATCAGAACGATAAATTGTAAGAACTCAGGGGATCGCAACTCAGCTGTAAGATGAACACAAGTGTGTATGATCTGTAATTGAAATGTATATAAAGCAAACCTTACTCAGTCGACTGTTATTCTACACCATCTACCAAACTCACAGAAATATGATCCTTAACTATACTGAAAATTCACACGATAAATATTGCTGCTGCGTAAAAAAGGAAGAACAAAGCATCACACAACAAGAAAGATGAAATCCTAATTTAACACAGCAATCTCTGTGGAAGACGGGCCCAGTCTTCACACAGAGACGCTGGTTGAACAACACTCTCTTTAACTCAGAAGCAACTCAGTATATTAACAGAAGGATGAGTACACAGTTTTGGCTCGACTGCTAATACAAGATAAATTACTTAATTGCTGTCCAACCCCTCAGTCCAGGCAATTCCCCATACTTATACATACAATTGCAACATCTAAACCTATAATTGGGCAGCCATGAAGATCTCTGATCTTCAGGCGCCCTAAATAATCTAGCTGTTACAATGCGTGGCAGAACTGAAATATGAGAGAAGTATAAATTGTCCCAAGAGTGACGGTCCTTCCAGCTCACAGCTGGATTTGAGCAGCGACATACTTAATATAGTTCTTCTGTTACAGCTGCCCGGCCAAGACTGTGCCTTGATTGACGATTTGAGCCTCAAGGAACCTTCCACAAGCGATGAACATTCCTTCATGACTTGTTCAGCTCCGATCTTCCTGCAGTCTATTGTCTTACTACCTTCATAAATCGCATCATGTTAGCACAGATTAAGAGATGCACAGCTTTAATCATCACAATCATAAGTATTAACACAATAAAACAATAATCGGCCATACCTTGGTAATTTGGGGAATAGATAAGGACAATAAGTTGAATTGCCAAGGTAATTGGTGTAAGACAAAGGAAGGGACAATGATAAATGATGGTCAAAAAGGGCCAATTCTGGGCTCAACATCTCCCCCCAACTATCCTGTTGCATGTCCTCATGCAACAACCTGCATCTGAATATTGCACTGAACTTTGTCCAGGCAAGAGGAAAGAATGTAGATAAATCAGGCATCCCCTCTATCTTTTTGGGAAGCTTCTGTGAGCAACCCAGCATCTTCCAAATTCACTGTTCCCCTTCCACTGCTACTTGCTGATATCTGAGAATGCACTTGGTGTGGTGGGGATCTTTCTGCAGTTCTCTTATGCTATGCCTGGGGAAGTTGAAAAGACATACTCAATCAGAATCCAACTCAATGACACCTGTAGGAGGTGGAAGCACTGGTTCTTGTGGGACAGTGTCTTCCAGCGCATCTGCTCTTAACAAGGGAGTTGCTGGTTCTTGTGTAACAGCAACATCCCTTAAACCTTCTTCAGCAGCTGCCTTTATTGCTTTTGGAGACACTGGTTCTTGTGTAACAGTGTCTTCTTTGTCACTTGGCTGCTGAGATTGGATATCCTCTTCAATTTGCAGCTCTTCCTCCAAGATTTCAGTGTCACCTGAGCAGGGTGTCTGTACCTGTTCATCATCACTCCATTGTATATCAGGAATGATATCTACTCCCGGATTATCTCCCAACTGCAATTCAGGAGTTCTTGCTGCAGTATCCAAGGATGTTGGTTCTTGTGTGACAACATCCTGGCTTACCTCTTCATCCTTCTTTTGCTGCAGCTCCTCTTCTATGAGTTCTGTATCATGAGAGATTTCTGGGGTCACCACCCAGAGTTCATCGTTGAATGCCAGAATATCCTCTGTCCCAGCTTCTTCTCCTGTCTGCTCAGTCGGTTGGACGATCAAATTCAGGATTGCTGGTTCTTGTGTTGCAGCATCCTGTTCCAACTTATCACTGTCCTACATTTCCGTTTCTTCTTCTAAAATTATTGTGTCCTGGGAACGTTCTGGGGTTACAGCACAAAATTCTTCACTATCCTCCAGGGTATCCTTTGTCTCCATGATCTCTGTATCCAGGGAACATTCTGGAGTCTCACCATATTCTTTTATAAGCTCCAGAGCATCCTTCATTTCCTGTTCTTCTCCCATCTGTTCTATGATTTCTGTGTTGTGGGAGCAATTTGGGATTGCCATACATTCCTCATAAATTTCCAGGGCATCCTCCACTCCCTGTTCTTCTCCCATCTGTTCTATAACTTCTGCATCATGGGAAGTAGCAGCTGCAGCAAGGATGTTTAAAGGTGCTGGTTCTTGTGTTGCAGCATCCTCTTTCTCCACTGCTTTCCCTTCTGTGGCTACAGGCTGTTGTGCTGAATAGGTACTAAGTAAAATTTTATGGCCTGCTTCCTCAAAGATCTCCCCACAGGTGGGGCAGAGTATTCGCTCATCCTTTTCTCCAGCTCCAGCAGAAGCTGATTCCTCCACTTGGTCTGCAGCCTCTATTAATGTGTACATCTTCCTTCCACCCTGCTTTCTGCAGATTTCCTTCCATGTTTCCAGCTCCTTTCTAAGTGCTTGAAGGTCCTCTTTCAGCATTGCATTCTCATACAAGAGTCCCTCAACTCCAGGCTCTTCCTCCACTGGCCTTTGTGGAGCATCCCTCGGTTTTGGTGTAAGGATTGGGGGTTCAACCTGTGTCTCTAAGGTTTCCCATTTTGTTCTAGCTGCCTCTGCTGCTGTGATTGACCGAGTTCGTTTCCTTCTGATTGGTGCCACTAAATCAAACTCATTGATGGCCCTCTTCCTTTTCTGTGGCGTTTTCTTTTGTGACTTTCCTTTTTGTAGTGTTTCTTCTCGTGGAGCTGGAACATAGGGAGGCAAAACTGAAGTTAAAGGAATATTTCCCTGCCCCCCATGCTGTTCTTCTTCAATCACAGCTCCTCCTCCTACCCACTCCGGTGAAGACTCGATTGTGACCAGCTCAATATCGTCTTCCATTGCTCTGGCTCCGTCATCTTCAGGTTCCATTGTCGCAGCTTTTGATGCTGCTCCAATTTCACCTTCTGCTGTCGGAGCTGCCCTGTTATCTAGGTTTTCTGCGAGGGTTTCATCTACATTGTCGCCCGACAGCTCTTTTTGAGCTTCCCCTCGCTCTCCTTCGAATGCAGTGTCATCCCCCACTGGTTCTGCTTGTGCTGGGGATTCATATACTTCAAATGGCTCTGCCTGTGCCTCGGGTTGTTCTTCTTCTGTAGTTTTGTCAACCCCTGATGTTCCTGCCTGTGCCCTCTGTTGTTCTTCTTCCGTTTCATCCCTCCCCCCAACTTCACTGGAGGAAATCCGGTCCTCCTGTTGTGGCGGAACTGGTATTTGCTGTAATGGAATGACCCTCAAGGGAACAGGTTGCTGTGGTCGGGTAATGAATTGCTCCCATGTTATATTATGTTGGGCCAGGGTTCTTTTAATAATTAACTTAATAAGGCCATGGTGAGTGAGGGAGGATAATGGGTGCTTTGCAGATTGAACAAATGTTGCCATATGGCGCAAATCATGCAATAGATAAAATGGAATATTTAACAGAATGCCATGATGGAGATGAGAAAGCAGAGGAAGTTCAGAGTTGTACACAGTTTGGTATCTACCTTCGCAAGTTATGTATTTCTTGAGGAAGATAGCAACCTGGTCCCAAGGCTGCGGCAGTGACTTCAATGCAATCCCTCGCCTGGATGCTTCAACTTGCTCCCCTGGAAGTAAAAATTCTTCCCGTGCAACCGTTGCAGGGACTCGACGGTTAAACCAAGGTTTTCCCACCAACGGGATAGCTGTAACCTCGGATATAATGACCTCCGAAACATCTACACACAGCCCCCACACCGTGGAGTGTGTTTTAGTAAGATTCAATGCGAATTGCAGGGCTGCGTCCCGATCGAATCCATCCAATCGTTCAAAGAACTCGACCCAGCCAGCGGCTTGAAAAATGGCCAGAACCTGCAAATTCCGTCTAAGTTCCCGGGTATTGAAAGGTTCATGGCGAACTGGAATGCCCATGGTCCTGGCTGCAAGATAGAACTGCTGTTCGACAGAGTACACGATCCAGAATGGAAGTCGCAGCGCGGAGAATGCACGAATCGTTGAGCGGAGACGTTGAGCAAATGAATTAATTCGGAAAGTTAAGCGCAGAAAAGAGTTTAAAATTTTCATGCCGAATTGGGGAAGGTGGCAGTTATTAGTATTACGTCGTACGAGGGAAAGGTTTAATCGGATATAAATGGTGGTACGAGTGAAGGTACGGCCAATCTCGTTTACATGATATCAATATTTAATCACGTGATAAATGAAAGCCATACCTCATAAAACTGTGCGTCGGAAGGCTGCGGCAACTGGTGGAGCATGGAGTTGGTGATGTCACGGAGCTGAACGCGTGCACAGTCAGACGTGGGATCATGATGACTCGGATAAGGCACTGATTTCCTTCGCCGGTAAAACACAAGGCGTCGCATCCTCCGGGTTAAAATGATGAGTTCGCCGGCAGGACTGGGATGAATCAGCATCATAATTAGCAGGTTGAACAATCCTTCTGTTAACACGAGAGTTACCACTGCAAGTTGCCAAAGAAATGATCACACGGCCGATGAAAAAGCTTGTTGCAGCTGGCAGGAAAGAAGTTACAGCCATCGGAAAAGAATTCGCGGCAGCCGGAAAAAGATTCACGATATCATGGAAAATTACGGCTGTCACGGAAAAATTTTACGGTGGTGGGAAAAAAAACTTACAGCTGGCGGGAAAAGATTTTACGGCTATGGGAAATATGTCGCAGCTGCTGGAAAGAAAAGGCAGGTATGTGGAAATGATGTGGAAGTGACTTGGTCAATGAGATGACAGCCGCCGAGAAATAAGGTGGCAGCCGGGAAATGATGTGGCGGCTGCGGGAAAAAGATGTTGCAGCTGTCGAAGTTACAGCCGCCGAAATTGCAGCTGCCGGAATTGCAGCTGTCGGAAAAGATTTGACGGCGGGCGGGAAAAAAAACATTACGGCTACCGGGAAGTGAAATGGCCGTGGCTGGTAAATGGAGTGGCAGCTGCGGAAAATGAGATGGCAGCCGTGGAAGATGAGGTGGCCATAGCTGGTGAATGAGGTGGCAACCATGGGGACGATGAGGTGGCAGCCGCCGATGTTGCAGCCGCCGATGTTGCAGCCGCTGATGTTGCAGCCGCAAATGTTGCAGCCACCGACGTTGCAGCCGCAAATGTTGCAGCAGCTGATGTTGCAGCCGCCGATGTTGCAGCCGCCGATGTCGCAGCTGCAAAAGATTGACGGCTGACGGAAAGGGCATTATGGGTACCGGGAAATGGAGAATATAGTTGCCGGAAAAGGATATACGGCTGCCGGAAAATATGTTGCAGCCGCCGGAAAATATGTTGCAGCTGCCGGATTTTTTTTTTTTTTTTTTTTTTTTTTTTTTTTAACACAAGGACAGCACAGAGAGATTTTCATTATGGGCCCCAAACTGATCGTTCTCCTGGCGCTTCCCTGCAAAATTTTTCTCAAAAGACAACAGCAAGCAAAGAGATCAAATGCAAAGAGAAAGAAAACGACAACTATACGCTACAGCAAGAAATTATTTATGTACAGCAAATATAATTTTCATTTTAAGATTTGGCAAAGGTAGAAAAATGTTCCTGCTCTGGTGCCAATTGGTAGTTTGGATCAGCAGCAATCTGTGAAATGAATGCATCTTTCGAAATGGGCTTCCGATACAGTCGCAGTCTGTGGCCATTAGCAAGTAATGGCATACGATTTTCATCAATGGTGACCAGGCGAACAGTGCCGTTGTCAAATACCCTGTCAACCAAATATGGACCCAGCCATCTTGTGCGTAATTTCCCTTTGAAATCTTTCTTGAATCTGGAGTCGTATAATAGTGCCCAGTCTCCTTCATGGAAGATTTTCTTTTTGATGAATCGGTCATGCCAATTAGATCTCTGTTGCTGAAGCAGCACAGTCTGGTCTACCGCAGCTAACCGTTTCTCATCCAATTCATTCAATTGATTCAATCTTCTTTTCTGGGCTTCTGTTACATCCAGGTTCATTTCAATGGCTGTTTTCAGGGTCTTGATCTCAAATTCAATTGGAAAGATGGCACTCTTACCATACACCAGATCATAGGGAGAAAAGCCCGTGGTGTTGCGCCAAGTCGTGCGATATTCCCACAGTGCTTCTGGAAGTCTTTCAGCCCAATCCCTTCGATGGCTTTTAACTGTTTTAGTAAGGATTGCTTCGATAACTTTATTAGTGCTTTCCACCTGACCATTGGCCTGGGGATGATAAGGTGAAGCTATCTTATGCTGCACATGATACTTCCGGAGCAAGGATTCAAATTGGTGTGAAATAAATTGTGGTCCCCCATCGGTGACTACTTCCTTTGGTACTCCAAAACGGGTAAAAACTTCACTGTACAGGAAATCAATCACCGCCTGGTCATTTGCCTTAGCCAAAGCTACAGCTTCTACCCACTTAGTCATGTAATCTGTACACACCAAGATGTAAACCTTCTGTTTGGAAGGAGGGTTGATAGGACCAACAAAGTCCAATGCCCATCTATCAAATGGTTCCAGTACCACTTGGGGCTGTAAATGCATCTGATCTGTCTTATTAGGTTGGCCCATCCTTTGGCAGCTGTCACAGGACTGAACATATTTTTTAGCATCTCTGAACAGTGTCGGCCAATAATAGCCCATCCGCAACGCCTTATGCCCTGTTCTTTTATCTGCAAAGTGTCCTCCGCAAGGTTCATCGTGACAGGCCTTCAGTATATGAAAGATCTCATCTTCCCTTACACATCTTCTAATTTCAAGATCAGGTCCTGTGTAAAAGAGATGGCCTTTGAGCCAACAATACCTGGCACTTTGCTGAATAATTTTTCTTTTCTCTCGTTTAGACATATGTGGCGGAAGCTTCCCTGCAGCCAAATAATTAGCAACGTCTGCATACCAGGGTGAATGAGCTGAGAGTGCGAATAAATGTTCATCCGGGAAAGCATCCTCAACAGGTGAACTGTCATCACTGTTAGTAAATCGTGATAAAAAATCAGCAACAACATTTTCTTTTCCAGGTTTATCTATAATAGTAATATCAAATTCCTGTAATAATAAAAGCCACCTGGTTACTCTAGCATTAGTGACAGGTTTATTCATTAAATACTTAATAGCAGAGTGATCAGTATGCACAAATGTAGGATACCCAGTAATGTAATGCCGAAACTTATTAATGGAATAAACAATAGCAAGGAATTCTTTTTCAGTAACAGTATAATTTAGTTCAGCAGGGGCTAAGTTTTTACTAACATAATAAATAGCATAAGGTACTTGACCATCCTGCTGTCCTAGTACTGCTCCAATGGCGGTATCAGAAGCATCTGAAGAAATGTGGAAAGGTATGGTCCAATTAGGTCCCCTTAAAATAGGGGCTGTGGACAGTTTCTCTTTAAGCTCGTCAAATGCTCTCTGGCATGCTGTACTCCATACAAACTGTGCGTCCTTCATTAACAATGAAAACAAAGGAGAAGCAAGTTTGGAGAAGTTTTCTATGAATCTCCTGTAATACCCAGCATGTCCCAGAAAACTTCGCACCTCTTTCTGAGTTGAAGGGGTTGGTATATTTTTTATCACCTTAATTTTTGAAGGATCCACTTGAATACCGTCAGTAGAGATGAAATGTCCTAATACCACCCCCTCACTCATCATCATGTGGCATTTTTCAGTGCTTAGTGAGAGGCGAGCCTGTTCACAGCGAATTAAAACCTTTTTCAAATTTTCCAGTGCTTCCTCAAAATCCCTGCCATAAGGAGTGAAATCATCCATAAAAACTTCCATGCTATCATTTACCAATTCAGAAAATATGCCAATCACAGCTCTTTGGAACGTTGCAGGTGCATTGCACAATCCAAAGGGAAGTACCCTGTAGGCGAATGTTCCCCAGGGGCAGGTGAAGGTGGTCTTATCCTGATCCTCTGGAGCAATCTGAATTTGATTGTACCCACTGAACCCATCCAGGAAGGAGAAGAACTTCTTCCCAGATAGGTTATCAAGTACCTGGTCAATAAAGGGCAGAGGAAAGTGATCCTTCTGTGTAGCCTTGTTCAGCTCCCTATAATCGACACAGACTCTCCATTTACCATTCTTCTTGGGTACAATTACAAGTGGGGAAACCCACTCACTGTCTGAGATAGGATAGATGAATCCTGCTTCCAAGAGTTTCTGGATTTCTTCCTTCACTATATCCCTCAGATTGGGGTTCATGCGTCGTTGGGGTTGACATATAGGCCGGGAGTCGTTTTTAATATAAATATGATGAGTGCACAGACTAGAAGGAATACCCTTCATGTCTGTATACTCCCAGGCAAATGCCCCCTTACGTTCCTTCAAGAGATTGGTTAGGCGCTTTTGTTCTTCTGAGGAGAGACCAGGATTGATGTTCAAAGTTCTTCCAGGCTCTACCTCAATAGGAATACTTTTCGAGTTTTTCAATACTGGGATTATGTTTGTGTCATTGGCTAGTGCTTCCTCCGTAAGTTGTTCTTGTTCTTCTTTACCGAGGGTACTGTTCAGGAGTTGATAAACTTCCTTGTCTACTGAAGCAGGTTCGCTAATGAAATTATTAATGGCATCGTCTTCTGTTTCGTTTTTGAAGGTTAGTGCCTTCCCTATTGTTAGTAATGGCTGAACATCTTCCTCTTCTTCCTGTTCTATCCAAAGGGAGGTTTCAGTTTCTAGACTCGGCCGTGCTGGAGGGTACAGGGTGAGGTTTTTGGTTTCCATGCCATCAGATATAGTCATAGATCCTGATCGGCAGCTGATACAAGCATCGGCTGTAGCCAACCAGGGCCTCCCCAAAATCAATGGATGTCCCCCCAGCTGTGATTTTGGTTGTAATACCAGAAAATCGGCAGGGTATTCCCATGAGTCTACTGAAATAACAAGGTCGTCCAAAATCCCTTCGGGTCTGATAGTGGATCTGTCTGCCAATTCTAAGATAGTAGGGGTCGGTCTAATATTGGTGAATCCGAGCTTCTTTACAGTCTCCATTGTTATAACATTGATCGCAGCTCCTAAATCTACTAGTACGTTGGGTATCTGTGTTTGTCCTATGTGTACAGTGACAGTAGGATTGCCGGGATCCTCATACTTGGTTATAGGGGTTTTTCCAGTCATTAAAGCGGATAAATTCCCTATAACATGAACAGTAGGAGGATCTCTGGGTTTCCTTCCCGGTCTTTTAGTGCACAGGTCCCGAACAGTTCTAGCGTAGATAGGTACATCTTGAAGAGCTTGTAAAAGGGGAATCTTAACATAAAGGTTCTTCAATTCTCCTAAGAGATTGAACTGAGGTTGCCCCCCTCTTTGTGGCAGCATCAATCTCTCAGGGTAAGGTGGTTGCCTTACCAACTGGGTAGGCTGCGTGTTATCCACTTCATCGTTTAATGTTTCAGCCCTCCCATCTGTGGGATGCTCAGCATCTTCAATGATAGGAACCGGATCAAAAGGATGTTGGGAACTCTCTCCTTTGTCATACACAGTTGGTGGAATATTTTCTGCAGTTCCACGTTCTACTATCTTTCCAGACTGTAAGTGAATATCATTACAAGGTACAGGGGAGAGAGAGTAGGCTGGCATATTGAGAGCTTCCAATTGCTGGACTGTTTTATTGTTCGGGTTAGGGTTAGGTTGGGCAGGCAGCTGAGGCCGTATTGGTATGTTAGGCACAGGATTATTTTGCAGCTGCAGCTGCGACTGCTGAGGTAGGTATTGAGGATATTGCTGAAATTGAGGATATGGAGGATACGGTAACTGTTGAGGTGGAGGTGGTTGAGGAAACTGGTTCCCAGGATGGAAGTTCCTCCATCCAGGAGACCATGAAGTCGGTTGATGAGGTGGCTGTGTCCAAGGACTCCATGAATTATAACCTTGCATCGCAGGTTGAGGGGAATTCCACTGAGCATAATTTGAAGGGAATTGTGTATTCACATTTTGCATATTGGTATTCCAATTATTCAAATTATTCAAAAATGGAAATGAATCGGGAGACATACCTTGATTCCGGGGTTGCCAGGGTTTCTTTTGTGCAATGAAGTAGGCTGAATCCGCCTCTGGAGTTGATGCCTGCAGAACAGCCTTCACTTGGGGCAACGTGGGGCAGTCCTTCATATCATGATTCAGCTCGCACAGCTGACACACTTGTACTTTGTCAAGAGGGCATTCCTTCAGTGGATGAGTCTTTCTACATCGGGGACAAAACACCCCTAGTGTGAGATCCTCCACTGCCTGTCTTTGCTTGGCCTTCAAGACGTCAATCTCTGAAGAGATAGAGCTCATCATTTCTGTTTTAAAGTTTTCAAGAAGATTGCCTATCTCTGCACGTGTAGCTCCCCCATTGGATGACTTCTGAGTTCTGTCGAAGACATCACGTTCCAGGTTATTTCGTTTATGCTGCTTATTATGCCTAGAAGATCCCCTGGAATATCTCTTACATAATTCCACAATTGTCTCAAAAGATTCTTTAGAGATATCCCCCTTTCCTAATAAATTTAGCATGTCTAAACAATCGTCCCTGATTCCTCGAAGCAAGATTATCTTCAGCACATCTAGTCCCATGTTCGTCTGGCCAGCTCTCTGCACATTGTACAGCAACCTCTCCACAAAATCCTCCAAACTTTCATCCTCCTTCTGTACCATCTTGAATAACTCCTCCCTTTTGTCCCTGGTGTTACAATATTCTTGATATTTTTCCAGGAATACTTGCTTCATCTTATTCCAATTAGCAACAGTCCCTCCCCCAAGGCTCATGAACCATCGTAATGCATTGTCCTTCAGGGTGGCAGGAAAAAGCTTTAACTTTTGAGCATCTGTGATATAATCATAGCTGCGACAGAGGATATCGAATTCAAACAAGAATTCGTCTGGATCCTCTGCCGCCCTGCCATGGAAGCGGGGTAACACCGACGGTGAAATGTTTTTCATCGGAGCTGTCCCCTCTAGCTGCTGTATTGGGAATTGCAATGTAGCCATAGTTTCTGGCGGGGAATTATCTTCATGATGGTATTGTACCACTGCTTCTTCCTCTTCATTCTCATGTCTATTACTCATCTTTTCTCCTGTATCTTCTCCTTCGTTTGTTCCTTTGTTCTTTACCTCAGTTGTAACAGCTGCGTATTCTTCGATTGTAACAGCTGCGTATTCTTCGGTTGCAACAGCTGTGTATTCTTCGGTTGCAACAGCTGAATCAGCTGTTACTTCTTTAGCAGGAGTATATGCAGGAATCACAGCTGCTCCTGTATCTTCCACTGTAGATCCTGATGCTAACGCTCCAGGATCAGCAGGGCCTCTTTTGATAGGAGTCCCCTGTTGACGAGATCTGACAGCTGAATCAGTTTTGTCAACAAGGTCGTCAATGAATGTTCTTCTGCCCAGCGGTGGACCTCGACCACGACCCGAACCACCTGTACTGTTAGTAATTTGTGGGGTTTTGGGGGTCGGGAGGTGATCGCGTTTTACCCCCCTCGTATTCATGCGAAGCAGATCATTTCAAAATCAACCAAAAGACTGACTAAACAATTATCAGATGAACTAATGACTAGTGTTTAATTTTCATCCTTCCCCGGCAACGGCGCCAAAATGTCAAGCACTCTAATTGCAGATAATTAAATATCAACACACAGAGCGTATGAAATTTATTGTCAACCCGAGAAAGTCTTTTTATTTCAAAGGACAAGTGCACAATATATGCTTAAACACTAAACCATTAGCAATAAATACTTCTATATTCTATCATTCATGTTCATCCCCAGAATCTTATGCAATTCAAAGCCTTCTCACTGCTATAATTCAAATCCTCTCTATCATGCATCAACTAAAAATTAACATCAGATCTAATGAACAATAGGAAGGAATCTCCTTTATATCCTAGAACGATCACTTGCCTGATCTAATCAACCTGGGAATCGTAAAGCAAAAACTGAGCAGTAATCTAGAAATCCAATTGCGAAATAATTGAGTTAACTGTTCTAAGAATATTAAATTGCAGAATGGAAATCAAGCAACACACAATCAGAACGATAAATTGTAAGAACTCAGGGGATCGCAACTCAGCTGTAAGATGAACAAAAGTGTGTATGATCTGTAATTGAAATGTATATAAAGCAAACCTTACTCAGTCGATTGTTATTCTACACCATCTACCAAACTCACAGAAATATGATCCTTAACTATACTGAAAATTCACACGATAAATATTGCTGCTGCGTAAAAAAGGAAGAACAAAGCATCACACAACAAGAAAGATGAAATCCTAATTTAACACAGCAATCTCTGTGGAAGACGGGCCCAGTCTTCACACAGAGACGCTGGTTGAACAACACTCTCTTTAACTCAGAAGCAACTCAGTATATTAACAGAAGGATGAGTACACAGTTTTGGCTCGACTGCTAATACAAGATAAATTACTTAATTGCTGTCCAACCCCTCAGTCCAGGCAATTCCCCATACTTATACATACAATTGCAACATCTAAACCTATAATTGGGCAGCCATGAAGATCTCTGATCTTCAGGTGCCCTAAATAATCTAGCTGTTACAATGCGTGGCAGAACTGAAATATGAGAGAAGTATAAATTGTCCCTAGAGTGACGGTCCTTCCAGCTCACAGCTGGATTTGAGCAGCGACATACTTAATATAGTTCTTCTGTTACAGCTGCCCGGCCAAGACTGTGCCTTGATTGACGATTTGAGCCTCAAGGAACCTTCCACAAGCGATGAACGTTCCTTCATGACTTGTTCAGCTCCGATCTTCCTGCAGTCTATTGTCTTACTACCTTCATAAATCGCATCATGTTAGCACAGATTAAGAGATGCACAGCTTTAATCATCACAATCATAAGTATTAACACAATAAAACAATAATCGGCCATACCTTGGTAATTTGGGGAATAGATAAGGACAATAAGTTGAATTGCCAAGGTAATTGGTGTAAGACAAAGGAAGGGACAATGATAAATGATGGTCAAAAAGGGCCAATTCTGGGCTCAACACAAACCACTAGCCAGAGTGAAGTTTGAGTACTTCAGAGAGAGGCTTGGTGTACTTCAGATCGAGGTTCCTTCCAAGGGGAAGTGATGAGTCCAGAAGATGCAGATACACATGGGATTTTTCGACATGGTTGTAGATGTGTTCTCCCATGGTCGTGATGTAATTGTTGAGTCATTCTCACATGGTGGTAGGTGTGTTCTCCCATGGTGTATATGTAAGGGTTGAATCCATTTTTCACATGGTGGCATATGTGTTATCCCATGGTGAAAAAGTAAGGTTTGGAGCCTTCCCCGAATTGTGGTAGATGTGATCTCCCATGTCGGTGGGGTAAGTGTTGTATGATGTGCATCTGGGTTGTGCTCCGTGGACGATGAGATGATCTGAAGAGGACGATCATGTGTGATGAGCATCAAGACGATGCTCCAGATGATAGGAATCAGGATGATGCTATGATGATGATCAAGATGATCATGTGATGATAGGCATCAGGACGATGCTATGATGATGATCAAGATGATTATGTGTTATGAGTATCAAGACAATGCTCTAGATGATATGCATCAGGATGATGATATGTACATGATCAGGGTAATCATGTGATGATGATGTGCACCAGGATGATGTACTATATGATGATGATAAGTATGATCATGAGTATCAGGATGATACTCCGTGGTCGGGGACAGATTGTGCAGGTAGCATAGAAAAATCTTGGGAGATCCGATAGTCTGAGCTCGGATACTCTTTCGAGGTATTTCTATAGGTATCATATAAAATATCCTGGGAGATCCGATAGTTTGAGCTCGAATACTCTTTCGAGGTTTTGCTACAAGTTTTCCATGGATAGGCTGTGCGATAAGCATATAATATTTCCCTGGGAGATTTGCAAATACTCTTGTGAGGTTTTTCCTATGGCATATAATAGCTCCCTAGGAGATCTGGCAAATGCTATTTCGAGGTTTTGCTTGGGAGGACATATAATCTTTCCCTGGGATATTTGCAGATACTCTTGCGAGGTTTTTCCTATGGCATATAATAGCTCCCTGAGAGATCTGGAAAATGCTCTTTCAAGGTTTTGTCCTGTGGCATATAATATTTCCCTGGGAGATCCAATAGGTTGAGTAGTAAGCTCGTAATCAACCTTGGGATTCGCTTGCGAGGTTTTTCCAAACCACATGTAATAAGTCCTGGAGATACGATAGTTTGTGCTAGGCACGTAAAAGTCCTAGGATGCTCTTTAGAGTTCTTGTCGGTCGTGCTATGCACATAAACGTTCCTGGGACACTCTTTTAAGGTTTTGTGGTGGTCACATGTAATAGCTCCCTGGGATATATGATGGGTTGAGAAGTAAGCTCGTAATCAGTCTTGGGATGCTCTTTCGAGGTTTTGTTGATGCACGTAATCAGTCCCGAGGATTCCACAGGATGGACAACTTGCATATATGATGAATACCTATAGGGGGCAAGGCCTACAACCAGCATGAAAAAGGGTTGGCTCTGTAGAACTTCCTATGACGATAAGAATTGAGATATAGCACCAGTGATCGATATGACAAGTACAGCAGCAATGAAGATGATGCTCTGTGATCCAGTGATGATGATCCAGCTCCAGAATTGCAGACTTGTGCCGATATGTATTGATGACCCGTGTCTAGAGAATACCTTCCTAGTTAAGAGGGAGTGTTGATGTATTTGTAACTTCATAAGATATTCTTCTATGTATTACATTTGTACTTTATTGCATCCCCAACAGAGATGTATTATTCCTTCGATTGGAAGTGTCCTCATTTGTAGCAAGTTATATTGTAAGTGTCGTAACTTATACTTTATGGGTTATTAGACCACCTTGGTGGGGTCGGCCCTGTATGAGTCATGTGGGTTAAAGGGTTATTAGACCACCCTAGTGGGGTCAGCCCAGTCAGCATTATGTTAAGTGGTTAAGTTGGGGCCGACCTAGTTTAGTAAAGGTCAAGTGAAATTAAAGTATAAATAGAAAGTGTGACTCTCTCATTTGTTCATTCACACACTCACTCACTTCACATTAGTGAGAGAGAGGGGGAATGCGCACAAGTGGAGGAGAAGCAGTTGCTAGGAGAATATCTCTTGTTGTGGGGTTTGATCTTTATGATCTTTGTATTGATGCTCATTCTATCTTTGAGGAAGTTGTGTGGTTTTTCACCTTCTTGGTTTTCCCTGGTGAAATGTTTTGTGTCTCTTGTCTCTTGTGTTTGATATGCTGTACATGTTGTTCTCTTAGTTAAGATCCTAGATCATATTGAATTAAATATATATATGTATGTATGTATATACATATATGTATATATGTATGTACATACATATATATATGTATGTACATACATATATATATGTACACAAATCAAACATATAGTAGTTATATTCATCCTTAAGGGAAAAATGAGCAATTATTTGTAAACATAAATATGCGGGGATAAAAATTAAAGAATTATGTAATAATCAATTAAAATTATACATGTGGAAAATAATGAAAAGCTTCTAGTTAATTTGGAATGTATCGATGGTACAGGTTTAGTTGTATATAATTACACACAAAAAAAAAGAGACGTAATTTTTGGTAGTTTGTTTGAGATGTTACAACTCTTCTTCCGAAGGACGTTTGTGAAGGGGCTGGTAAGGGTGCTTTTGGGTCTGTTATGCATTTGTTATTGAGGAAATATTTGATAGTCCTTAGAGACTAACTGCAGGATGATCCATTTTGATGTAAATTAGTTTTATGCATCATGGTAATGGATTGGACACTCCATTTGGAGTAGTCCCGGAGACGTGGCCAACTTAGGGATCTGGTGAAATCCGTTAACATATTGGTGTTCTTACGTGCTTACTATTGCTATGTTTTTCATGTGCATACTTTATATTAAACATTATGTTTTCATAAGTAAAGATATGTGATGGAAAGTAAGATAATCCCATAAGATCTTATGCACATCATTACACTTGCATGAGAACCTATTTATAAGCATTAGTTGGATTCATGTCTTAAACGCAATCAAAGTTAGTTTTAAAAGATCCTTAAATATAGTCCTTTTCAAGGTGAGATTTCTATTTCAAGTTTGTTTGAGGTTCACCTAGGATCAGATCATATACCTTTAAAAATTTGTGAATAAATTCCTTGAAATTTGCAACAACAAACCTGGAAATATGTAATGTCCCCATCCAAATAAATTGTATTCAAGGAAAAAATTCCCTTAACCTACTAGTTCCCTAAGTTGTGTTGGAAGAATTAATATTTGGAATAAGGGAACTCCAAGGCCCAAAATGACATTATACTTGCAAATTCACATTAAATGGGTCAAGAAAATAATAATAAATGAGAAAATGAAGTGGCATTGGTTCATGAGGGTGCATAAGAGATGTGAGGCCCACAAGAGTGGCGTCCACTTGGCATCCACTCACAAATTCCAGTTGGAGGAAGAGGTAACATTCATGAAGGAAGAGGAAGAGTCATAAAGGCTAAAAATAGGCAATGATAGATTCTATGAAAACTATGGCAAGCATTATGACACTTATGATAGATTCTATGACACTAAGACAATCATTATGACACTTATGACAAATTCTATGACATCTATGACAATGTAAGAGATAAAAATAGACCAAGAGGGCACATGAGAGGAGTTACACTCACCAAGGAATCCAAAAGATTCCTCAATTTGAAATTCATGGAGGAGTTAGAGAGAAACGATGATCCAAGTGTCATGTGGGGCCAACGAAGAGTCATAACCCCCACTAATTCGAATTTCAAGAGTAATTTGGAGATAATTCGAGTTCTAAGGAGGGAAATTAGTCACCTAGGGTTATTAAAAGAGATCCAAGTTGAACAGGGAAATATTTTGGTCATTTTTTACTTTTCTTTTGCAATTGGGAGAACTTCATGCTTGTCCATGCACGATGGATTTTCATCCTCCCTTCCTTAGTGCCAATTTCGAGAGTGAGAGATATTTCCAAGTTGGTTGAGGGAGAAGACATTAAAATTTATAATTTGAGATTCAACAGAGAGTGTTCAGTGCAGATTTGAGTTTTGGTTCAATCTTTGGTTCGAGTTCCAGTTCAAGTTCATGTTGATTGTTGCACTAGTTTTCATGTTCTCGTGATTTCTCAGAGGAGGGTGCACTTGTGGATGAAAGAACCATTTGGGAAGCTACCATTTCGACCTATAGAGTTCAACATCAATATACTTACACTCCATGCTACTGTACATCAGAGCCATGGGTCGAATCATTGAGTAAACCTCAAGAAGATTCCAAGCAAACCTCCATTTGTGGGCCATTTTGTCCTTCCATTTCTATGTAATCTCTTCAGTGTTTTCTATCAGATTTGAATCAGTTCTTCTCTATTTTTTGAATAATTTTAATGATCATATTTTGTACTGTAATTTCCATTAATAATAATATAAACAACTCCGATATCTACTCTCCTATTCATGTGACTATTTCCATACAAATTTGTGCACAAATTCCAATGTAAAGTCATTGTTTTTCATAGCTATTTTGAGTACACTTTAAGATGTTTCAGATCTGAAATAATGCAACCTTGAGGTCACCTATCAAGTCCTGAAACCAAGACAAGTCTCTATCCAAAAATTCATTGGGGTTGTACACTATTTGGAAGACTCCAACCCCCCAGGGTCCATAGGTCCAAAAGTTGAAAATTGAGTAATTCTATCCCTTGAAGTGTCTATCTGGAAAACCAATTCCAAGGTGGTTTTTGTGTTTAATATGTGTGTTTGAGTGTGTAAATTCCTCCTTAACCCTATCCGAATAAATTAGGAATAAATTGGTTAGAGTTGGAGTCATTTGGAAGGCCCTAGTCCAAGGTTCGAAATTGTGCCATTTTGGGAATTTTTCTAAAAGGGTACAATACATTGGTATCAGAGCATGGTCCTTGCACTTGCTCAGGGTGAACATTCATGATACCAAGGAGAGGAATCCCTCCCCTTGTATTAGATATAGAAGATACCCTCAGTGAAGAAGAAGAAGATGGAGAATAAGTGGTCTCTGCTAAAGCAGTGAGCAGGGGTGACAAAGGAGAATCCAACATGGATGAGAAAGATGAGTTTAGGTATTTTATGAAACCAATTGTTGATGACATGCCAAGGAAAATAATTCAAGGGTTCGAATTGATGGCTAGTCATCTTGGAATCAATTTGGGGTCAAAGAGTAGTAGTATCTCTCACCAAGAGGAAAAGAAGGTCTATGGGGAAACAATCTTCTCAGGGACAGGGCCTCACAATCATCCCGATGAATTCATGAGTATAGCAAGACCCACCATGACCAATTTTATTGAGCCTAAAGAGGATCCTGACACTCAGTAAGGGATGAAGGGAACCCTTGAATATTGGGAGCAACTGAGTGAAGAATGTAGAAAGACCTTACATTTTAACCAATTCTTCAATGTCTCAAGCAAGCTCAAATCCTAAGAAGGTAGTAGAATACCTATCCAAAATCAAGAATTGAAATCTACCATATGTAAAATATCCATTCACACCTTTGATGGCCCATCACAATGTTCTACTAGTGCTTGGATACAAAAATTAGATGTGTATTTTCAGTTGAATCCTCTGGTTGAAGAAGATGCATTGAAGATGGCTATTTTGCATATTGAAGGAGAAGCTAATGATTGGTGGTTCCATGGCCTTAAAACCTTGGGGAAAGACCAAATAACCTCATATGAAGAGTTTTATAGAAGGGTGCTGGAGAGGTTTGATCGAAAAGAACCCTAAAATTCCTTTCAAGGAATTGGCACAACTGAAGCAAACTGGAACTCCTAAGGCATACATGTTGGAGTTTCAAAATTTGTCACTTATGGTCACTGACATCTCTATGGCTCGCTTAGTCTTTCTCTACACTGAAAGTTTGGCTGAACCTTTGAAAGGTTTGGTTAAAGCTCACAAGCCAGCAACATTGAAAGATGCCATGAACTTGACAAGAGACCTACAAAATGTGTTTCCCAAGACAAAGTATCCTCCCAAGCCGACTTTTCCTCCCAACCTCAAAGATGTTAAGAAACCATGGAAAAAAGATTCATTTGGGAAATAGAAGAAGGATGTACCAAATAAGGAAGAGCTCAAGAGGAATAATATATGCTTCACATGCTATCAACCATGGGTACTGGGACATAAATGTGCTAAGGGGAAGGCACATTACATTGAAGTTTTTTCAGAAGATGATGAGGAGTTGGAGGAAGAAGCACAAAAATCAGCCCCTGAAGAAGGATATGAAATATTAGAAGAATATTAGCCCCCACATTAACTTGGGAAGATGGTAATACTATCGGGGGTGCCTTAGTTTCATACCCTTCGAGTCAAAGGAATGTCCAAAGGAAAAAGGTCATGGTCCTAATGGATGGAGGATGAATCCATAACTTCATTGATTTGGACTTGGTGGAGAGGAGAAGTTGCCTAAAGAGACATTTCATGAGTTTACAGTCCTCACCCCAGGTAAAATTTTTATGGACTGTAACACATGGATTCCAAAACTACAACTTACCATAGGAAATTACACTGTTACTGATAGTTTATTTATTGAATGTTGCTGATACAAATGTCGTTTTAGGAGTCCAATGGATGTACTCCATTGGAGAGCATACATTGAACTACAAAGTACCTGAAATGAGGTTTAAATATTCAGAGGGAAAACCCATATTATTGAGGGAAATGCACACCTATCCTAACCAAGTGGTGTCCTCCCACAGTATGAGGTCTATTTTAAGACATGGAAACATTGAATGGGATGTTAAATGTTTAATCACTTCCCCCAAGCCAAGAATAAAGGTTGCAAAACATCTGGAGAAGAAAAGGCATTTGTTGCTCAAGTATGAAATTTTTTTTTGGAGACCTTCCCCCAGGAACGCCACCTAACAGGGGAGTTGAACATGCCATTGTGTTGGAGGTAGGCACTCAACCCATCCAAATGAAACCATACAGACACCAAAAAAGGTTCAGGGATGAGATTGAAAATGCCATCAAAGAACTTTTGGAGTTGGGACTCACAAGCTCGAGTTCAAATCCATATGCTTCATCGGTTGTCTTGGTGAAGAAAAAGGATGGAACCTTGAGAATGTGCATTGATTTTTGAGCTCGAAACAAGAAGACAGTGAAAAATAGATATCCCATCCCCCGGATAGATGATCTCATGGATGAACTATTTGGAGCAAGGTTCTTTTCAAAGATTGATCTTCGATCTAGTTACCATCAGATTCAAATGAAGGAGGAATATGTGTAGAAGACTACTTTCAAGTTCCATTATGGTCATTTTGAATTCATTGTCATGCCTTTTAGTTTGACCAATGCTCCTGCAACTTTCCAATTGTGAATGAACAAAATATTTTGCAAGCAGATCTGTAAGTTTGTTTTGGTTTTCTTTGATGATATTTTGATTTACAGTAAGACATGGGAGGAGCATTTTCATCATTTAGAAGATGTGTTAAAATTTTTGAATGAATAATCTTTGTTTGCCAAGCTATCCAAATGTGAGTTTGGGTTGACAGAAATTTTGTACCTTGGGCACATTATTGGGAAAGATGGTGTAAAGGTGTACTTGGAAAAAATAAGGGCCATTATTGATTGGCCACCACCCAAGAACATCACTGAATTAAGAGGTTTTATTGGGATTTGCACTTACTATAGAAAATTTGTGAAGGGATTCTCCCAATTGACAGATCCCCTCATTGACTTGACCAAGAAGGATGCTTTCCATTGGAATGAAGATGAGGAAAAGGATTTCCAAAGAATGAAAGAGGTAATGAGTAGTTTTCCAATACTTGCATTACTAGATTTTTCTAAACCATTTGTCTTGGAATGTGATGCATTAGGAGAAGGCATTTGAGCATTTTTAAAGCAAAATCAACATCCCATAGCTTTTGAAAGCACGAAGCTACAACCACATGAAAGACTTTATTACATATATGACAAGAAAATGTTGGCTATCATGAATGCTTTGATCAAGTTTAGAGCACAACCATCCTGTTGGTCTCCTACACCCCTTGCCTATTCCAGAACTAAAGTGGGAAAGCATCTCCATGGATTTCATAATAGGTTTTCCCAAGGAATTTGGTAAGGATTTTATTTTTACAGTGGTGGATAGACTCACTAAATTTGCTCATTTATTTTTCGTTACATCATCTTTCACTACTGCACAAGTGGCTAAACTATTCTTTAGAGATGTTTTCAGATTGCATGGGCTCCCAAAAAACATTGTTAGTGACAGGGATAGCAGATTCTTGAGTGCATTTTGGCAAGAAATATTCAAGTTGGCGGGGACACAATTAAATCATAGCACAAGCTACCATCCACAAACTAATGGAAAAACATAAAGGGTGAATCAATGGTTAGAAGGCTACTTGAGGAACTATGTTAGTGGGCAGCAAAAAGCATGGGTCAAATGGATACATTTGGGTGAGTTCTACTACAACACCACTTTTCATATGTCAATTGACATGTATCCCTTCAAAGCACTATATGGTTATGAAGCACTTGCTTTTTTTCATCATATTTTTGGTGATAGTAGACCTCCAAAAGCTAAGGATTGGATTGAGAAAAGCCAAGAAATTTTGAAAGTTTTAAAAGACAATTTGTAGGTTGCCCAAACCAACAAAAACAACATGCAGATTAGCATAGAAAAGAGAGAAATTTTCGAGTGAATGATTTGGTTTATTTGAGGTTACAACCCTACAAACAAACAACATTGAGGGGAAAAGGTCCAGAAAAGCTAAAGCTCAGGTTCTATGGCCCATACAAGATAATTCAAAAAGTTGGGGAGGTAGCTTATGAAATGGAACTTCCGGAAGGGAGTAAAATTCATAATGTGTTCCATGTTTCATGTCTTAAAAAGATGGTAGGTCAGAAAATTTCAGTCTCACAAACACTTCTGTTATCTCCCCAAATAAAATAGACTAGGCGCTTGTTTAGGTGATAGGAGTTTTGTCTTTTATTTTATATGCATTTGAAGTTGCGTGTAATAAGTTTGGATTATGCAATGAAGCTTGAAATAACTTTGATGTTGCTCTGCTCCGAAAAAAGAATTTTCATGGTTTCGGTAGCTTAGGCGGGCCTGACGATGGTTCATTAGCTACCGAAAACACCACTTTCGGCAACTTACTACGTGAAAGACGAAACTCTCTAGATACCAAAAGGGAAGACATATATAGTGGTTCATGGGGCATTTTTCGGTGCCTTGGGCGAATACGACGGTGTTCATTAGCCACCGAAAGGAAGATGCTTTTCGCAGCTTGTAGTCAAAGGGCCGGATCATTTACGGCTACTGAAAGCCTCGGCATGTGAGAACTTTTTCGACAGTTTGCAATTTTAAGGGCGCAATCTTCGGCTACCGAAATCGGGTCGGTATCAACCAATGGAAACGTCAAATCAAGGGACAGTCAAAAAGAAAAGGGGGTTCATCATGTCTTAACCGCCGAAAAGGGGCACCGCCAGCGAAAACATGATTCTTTCATTCAAGATCAGTCACAGCTGATGATCGCTCCTGGGTAAAAGGGCAAGATTGACAGGTCGCATAAAGATTCATGATTAGATTTCAGTACCATCTCTCGGAGTCAGGGACCTAAACCAAATCATGCCTTATCCTGTGTTATCACCTGCTAGTGAGCTGCTCCTTCCCCGATTCCACGTCGTTTTTCCCTCAGGCTCGGCTTTCCTGGAACGCAAGTGTCAACAAGGGCTTACAAATGAAGAAGGGAGGAGCTGTGCTTAGGAAGGAGTTAAATGACGTCGGCTATCTCGAGTCACCCCCGGAAATAGGCCAATTCTTCGAGAGCGTGGGATGCTATAACTATTGCCTGAAACTCCAAGGCTCCCATCAGCAAATTGCAGAGGCTTTCGCATTGTCATTCGATGGAAGAAAAGCAAAAATTGGGAAAGAAGAGGTCCAGGTAGATGAAGACTTCGTAGTAGCGGCCACAGAAATTCCAGGGACAGGAGAAAGATGGTTCAAAACCACCACCACCTAGAAGGTCGAATTCAGGTCATATCTCAAACTTGCACACCAGTCAATCACCTGGAACAAAGACGTCCCTATGTCTTTCTTGGAGGAACGGTGGCAGCACCTGTTAAAGGCCATTTTGGTCTACTTTACATGTGAGGGTCGATACTCCAGAGTGCTGATCTATCATTTCAGACTGTTAGACCATTTCACTGGAAGAAGCCCTCTAAACCTACCCTTCTATCTCCATAAAAATCTAACAAAGATGGCTCACCAGGTTCAGGAAAATCCAAGTGTTAACACCAAAATTGACCCCCTAGGTTGTGGAGAGGGTAATCTTGGGTAACTACTAACCAGTCTTTAGTTTACATTTCTGACCTAACATAAACAAAGAGGGCTCTCTCTTTAACTCACAGAAAGCTGGAAATCATCAAGATTGTCAATAATGAAGAAACAGACCAACATTCAATATTTAAGATATCCAATCAAAAGAGATGCAGAAGATCATATTTCTGCTGGAAACAAAGATGATTTAAACATTGTTTGGAGAGAAAATCATAAGACTAATGGGAAATGGAGTCAAAACATGAAACTTAAAACAAATACAGTGCTGCTGATATGAATGTCAAAACTGAGGCAAGGTAGCCACCCATTCACAGTCAAAGAGCTGTTAATTTGATGATAAGGAAGATTCTGCAAACGCATTTACAAGGGAGAGGTAGCAAGCAACTAGTAGTCAAAGAGCTTTAATTTGTGGAGCAGAAGAGAAAAGAAACAGTCCATCAATGTAAGGCATCTAACAAGGATGAATCCTACATCAACTTTAGCAGAATATATTTGGTGAAATACTTGGAATAAGCTAAGCAGAGCATAATCTCTATGAATTCTACTTAACTATTACCCTGATCCAAGCATGAAGGAAATAACACAGAATGGAATAACAAAGAGAGAAACACATTTGCACATGGGAAAATAAAGATATAGACTGCCAGACCGATTACACAAGAATCCTTGTCAAAATGCAGGCTTCAGCTCTACAAATTTCTATTAAACAACTCAAGAAAATGTTTCAGAACAGAGCATAGCTCTCCCAAGGCCTCAGCCATTTGATTTTCCAACCTATTCTTCATCTATTACATTCAATTTATAGATCTATTTGGCCCTAGGGTCAAGCTATCTTAGTAAGAAGATGTTACAACAACATTTGAAACCTATACAAAGAGATTCAACAACTTAAGAGTCGGTTTCAACAAATCTTGAACAGTTTTGGCCACAGATTGCTGAACAATTCCTCTCGGTGCGATGGTTGTATATCCCAAACGGTGATAGATTTGTAAAAACTGAAAGATTTTTTTGTAGATTGGTCCATGCTGAAGAAAAACCTCTTTCAGTTTCCTTAGATTCACCTCCAGCTAGCCAGGATCTGCTCCGAAAAATGATGACTCATGCAGAAAACGTGAAAACAGGAAAATTACCCTCTGCAAAAACCTTTGATTCTCTTAAAACGTGACACCTGTGCAGATTCTAAGAAATGTTATTGTATATTTTCCTGTGCTGGAGATAAGCCTCTCTCAGTTTCCTGAAATTCCCTTTGGTTTGGCAGAAACAGTTGTTGCAAAATGATGACTAAAACAGTCATTTTCGGTTAAAAACCCCCATACTTTGACATGAAATTACATTTGGTTTTGATTTTGCCCCTTTTGTATGTTAAAATTCGAATCTCTTAGGGACCCTAGATCTCTTTCCCCTGCAGATCTAGACCATCAATCCTCATTGCAATACTAAGCTTAGCATTTTTATCTTTATTTCATCTTAGCTTTGGGGGCAAATGCTTGAAATTTGTTTGATTTTCACTTTTATTGGGCATGTGGCTTAAGGAAATTAGGCCTTGCTCCGTTCTCTATGGGTATAGACCCCTTTGAATGCTTAGCACAAAATAGGTGCTAACAACTAGCTCCAACCGGGGATGCTATCCTCCCTGCGAGGTAGCAAAGAACCCGTAGACCAAGTGCCTGATCCATTGGGCGGCTCCCAATTCTGAACTAAAACTTGCAATCTGACCTGCAATTGAACCATGCAACCTGCTAGCCCTTCTGCTTCTGCCACTAAACTCATGCTGAAACCACCTCCTTTACTAAAAACCAACCTGTTCTGCTGCTGCAACTGATGCCTGATACTCTAATGTGATATCTTCTGATCAGAAAGGAAACCATAGAAGTACACCGAGAATAGAAATAGTTGGTCAAGTATTGTTGTCAATATGCAAACGTCACAAACACATTTGTGTTCTGAAAACACAACATTCTTGAGTTCAATGCTATTTCAGATCCAATTGTGAAGGGAAATTATGCTCCTTTTGAACCAAAAATTCACGACAAAAGCCAAAAATTTAAAGATATAGTATGGCCAACATTGTTGCTCTGGCCATGGTATAAGGATCGTGGGGCATTTTTCTAATAGATCTTCTTCATTAGTAGGAGTGGCAACAGCCTATACATTTTTTGGTGTATCCCAATCTGAACCTTATGCAATAGAACCCAGTTTCAAATTGAGGGTGTATATGTGCCACAAATTCATAATCGAACAATTTGAAAATCATGAGGGTTGAGTAACAATGAATTGGGCCAACGATTATGAGTCTTCTTGGATGTGAAAAAGAAGTTCAGCCACTGAGTTTCTAGCTCCACGACTGACCGGATGCATGTGGCTATAATAAAAGATTTTTGTTATCTTATTCATGTGCAGAAGACTGAACCGAGCAGCTGCATGAGGTCAATTCCTAAGGTTTTTATCCCAGCTCGTCAATGGTTCAACAGGATGAGCATGGGTCACTTGCTTCTTCTCTTGGCGATCTTCTTTTGGTGACCATTGGACTTTTTCATGATAACCATCGCAATGGTAATAAAACATATTTCAACCTTCTCTTCCTTGGTCGCGATGCCATTTGGTGAATGACACGTGACTCCAGTCACATCAATCTCAAATGCTCACTTAACTTATATCTCGAGCATGTAGTGAGCGCGATATGATAAGAGCCGTTGATATCTTTCGCTTACATCCATCGCGAGGCTTACCAATTTATTTCTGGAGCATGTATGGAACGCGATAAGACGAGAGCGGTCGATCTCTTTCCACGTGGTTGTATGGATCCCAATTGAGAATGTGTTTATATGAGCCCCCAGCATTATCACACATTCATTTTTACTAAATCGCCATCTTCTTCTTCATTTCTGTCTCCATAGCATAATTTGCAATGATTTTTTTAGAAATCATATGCCCCCTAACAGCTTCTAGCCTTACAGATGGCTGCCATTTATTATTGCAATACAAACACGTGAAATCGCTGGTCACCTTGAGGCCGAGGTAAAGAGCACGCTACATTGTAATTTCTTGGCCAGATTTCAGCTGAAACTCCTTTGCTCCGTTCTGGTTTCAAAATCATAAACGCATCCATCTCAGACACGATAGGTTAGGGTTCTGGCCGCTTACAAGCATTATGTGAGCAATGGTGTTTGTACAGAATGCTTGAACAATGGAGGGACCAGTCGAGCATAACTTGAACCGAATGGGAAACAATCGACCAAAGCAACCAGCCAGGCGAAGCATTAAATAGCAAAGTCACCAAAAAAGGTGTGCAGCATGTTTTCTTTACTGTGAAAAATCGGCACACACGTCTGAGATTGCATAAGTGGATTCAGACATCTTCTGGATCTCTTGGATTAGCGACCAGAGGTCGAATCTGCGTCAACATTTTGCCAAGAAGAATACTAAGAGACACGTTGTAAATCAGGCCTGAAGCATCATCGAATTTTTCACATATGCAGTCGTATTCTTTTCAATTCTGACCGCAAGCGTCATGCAGGCGATACCCAGGACCTGTAGGGTTAGTAAAAAAAATCTCTCTAGATAAGAATCTGTCCCGTAAATGCTCTCTTGCTTTAGACTTCTGAAATGCGTCCCTGTCTTCATCCTCAGCGTGAGTATAGTCCAGAATTACGCTCCGGCGTTGATGTTTAGCCCGAGCCATATTCCAACTGGGATGTTTTTTCTGAAGAAGCCACTGATACTCGACCTGAGATTTCCATGCCAAGGGTGGTCCTTTTTCTCTGCACCATCAATTCAGACTTCCTTCAAGCCACGGATGGAGAGTGGTAACTTCGATTTCATTAGGTGTTTCAAAGCAGAAACGATAGATGGGAATCGAATTAATATCCTTTAGACAGTGGACGTGGGGACCAAAAACCAAAACCATTTTCTATTGATCACTGAGATGGGCGCAAAAGGTTCTCACTGGCTTGACTGCTTCGTCATATACGTACACCTGTCCACGGCGGATATGACTGCCAAAGGCACCTGCTAATTCATTAAAACAGCAGACACATATTTTATGAATATGCTCATTGCTAAAAGCCTTTAATCCACAAAGGGAGCAGGTCGCCAAGTAAATCCTCAAGCATCAGCGAAATTTATGGCGTGCATCTTGTCTGAAACACCTAAATTTTTATTTCATTTTAATGCCTGGGGAATTATCCCACATATAGAAGGCATAAAGTTCTTTTATCATTTATATACACGACTTAATTCATAATGTGCCGATGAACATAGGAAGTGCCTCTCTCTAGCTTGGGCGCTTGAACTGTAGACTGCTGCGTGGCTGCAGGTCATTGAATCTGGCCTTTTGGGCCCCGTATATTTTGGCGAAAATATTAAAAGGCCCCGTATATTTTGGTGAAAATATTAAACAGGGTGCACAAAAGCCACCAGATATTTAACCAACATACACAAAAACTCTCACACAGGGCCGAGGGCCAAGTTTGGTTTAAAGGCCAAAGATTATTTTGTAAAATTTAACCAACATACACAAAAACTCACACACTGGGCCGAGGGCCAAGTTTGGTTTAAAGGCCAAAGATTATTTTGTAAGGCCAAACACCAATTCCTCTTGTCACTTCACACCTATCTTCCCCTTTTGCGACTTTTTCTTCCCTCTTTGTTTAAGATTTTGCCCAAATCCATAAAAATTTCCAAAACTCTAGTCTCCATTAATAGAACCTTTGTTCCATAAAAAAACTCAGACCTTTGGCTTCATAGAAATTTAAAACTTTCGTTGTATCTGAAATTTAGGACTTTTGTTCTCAATCTTTATAAGAACTTCCAAATCTTAGCTTAAAGATAAGAAGTTAATATAGGTTTATAAAATTATATTTTTGGCCAATTTATGAAGATTTATTTCCCACTTTTGTTTGCTCATAGTCTTCCTTTTCTTTTCTTGTTCAGGGCCTCCTTTTCTTTTCTTGACGAATTTTGCAGACCTTTCTCTTTAATATGCAACCTTCCAGTGAAAACTACACTTCAAAATTTCTGAGCTGAACTTCTAAACTGAGGACTGACCTGGGGTCGATGCAAACTGAAAGATGCACCCTGCAGATTTGAATTGAGATCTTGAGCTGAAAAATACGCTAAAACTTTTTGAACTGAGAATTGAAATTAAGAACTAATCTGTACATTTTGAAAATTGAAAACTGAAGAATGCTTACAACTGAACCAAAACTGATCTATACATGCCGAAATCTGTTGAAAAAGATGCTCATTGTGAGCTTATTCCAACTGCCTACCTACTTTATTGAAATGCTATTGCTAAATCAAATGACACGAAAGTGCCAGTGAAGCCAATCCAGTAACCGGCTAGTTGCGTGGATCATGCTTACACTCTCTTTGAATGAGTAAAGAAGACAGAAAAAAAAGCCACTCCAAACATCCACCGATAATGAGCATAGGTTCCATAAGTGCAAGAAAATTCATCTTCCCCTTAGACTGTAGTAATTTAGCATAAGGATCTTCAATAATTTGAAACATTATCATGTCCTGAGATTTAACAAAAATGCAAATACCTCTTTCAATTTGACCTGTTAGAATATTTGGTTGTCGATCCCTGAGAATGCATAGGGATTTGTGACCTTCTGCTAATTGAGTGCTGACTGTATTTCCCTCAAGCATGAGCAGCTCTGGTTGTTTCTTTGTCACATTATCTGTCTCATATTCATACTCCCTCATATTATAATCTAAAGCATCTTCAAATAGCAAACACTCTTCAAGATCATTAGACATGATAGTCCTATCTTCTTGATGAAAGAAAATGGTGTTTAATAGTTGATTTTCTTGTGGAGAATCTTCATCACTGATGAGTTCCTTCAAAAGATCATTATGACTGTCTTCTTTTAAATTCAGATTTACATTTTCAAAAATAGAGGAAATTTCACTTACATATCTTGGACTGTGTGAGCACTGCATATATGTTTTAACTGAGGTTGTATCAAGATCTCTTAGGAGATGATCTATTTCATCTTCAGATAGAGGAGAAATTTTGGAAACACTGTGAAAGATATGCTCAACTTTCTTATCCAATAAAAAATCAACAGCATCAACCGAGACTTGATTTGCTTCTTGTATTTTAAGGCAAACCTCAATGTGTTGTCTTTCAAGTGAACCAAATAAGACAGGTTTCTCTAAACCAACAACTTCTGAAATAATATGACATGGAATGGAACTGATCTGATATTCTTCAGAAACACAAGATGATTGACAAAACTGAGAACACTTCTCATCCATCTCAGGAGAAGAGATATAAAGATCATCTACATGGTTACTACTCTCTTTATTTTCAGCTGAGGGTGCTACTCTATTTTGAGAATTTTCTTGAATATCATGACCATGGATTTGTGAAAAAAAATGATAAACGGCTTCAGACAGGTCTTCATTATTCATACTTTCCAGATCTTCATTAATACTTTCAAGGTACTGTATAAAATTCTCAAACTGACCACAACAATCTTCCACTAAAGACAAAGATAGAAAATACCCTTTATAATGCTCATAAAATGTTGTGTGAAAATCTTTTAAGGAAAACAAGCTGCCAGGTTTCAAACTTTCATACCAATCCCTTGATTTTCCTTCTAAAGAAGCCATGAACATTTTCATAAGACAGTCCTCATGAAACCTAATATTCAGCTTGTGTATATGCATATGAAATTTGATTAAATGCAAAGCAGCATTGTCATGATCTTCATCTCTGAATTTAGGTAAGTAGGTTTGCCAATCTACTTTAGGGATTTGATTCGGAAAACCAAGAATATGAGACCTACTTAAAGGAGCATACCTTCTCGACAATGAAGTCATCTTGAAACACTGAGGCTGCCAATTCTGATTTGAAAATTGAGGAGACTAGCTTGTGAAACAATGGGCTGTTGGGTTTCTTGAATGTGGAGTCGCCATGAGACCTTCAACATCTCAAATTCTGATATGGAGTCACTGATCCTCCTAGTGGAGTCACCTTCACACTGGAAATTTTCTGAGTGGAGTCGCCAGGTGAATGATACAACCTTCTTGATGTTCGACTGCTGTTCACCATCAACATTCAGATCTAAACTTTGTCGTTCTCCCAGGATTGTGAAAAAATCTTGTCCCCGCCAACGGCGCCAATTTGTTAACACCAAAATTGACCCCCTAGGTTGTGGAGAGGGTAATCTTGGGTAACTACTAACCAGTCTTTAGTTTACGTTTTTGACCTAACATAAACAGAGAGGGCTCTCTCTTTAACTCACAGAAAGCTGGAAATCATCAAGATTGTCAATAATGAAGAAACAAACCAACATTCAATATTTAAGATATCCAATCAAAACAGATGCAGAAGATCAGATTTCTCCTGGAAACAAAGATGATTTAAACATTGTTTGGAGAGAAAATCATAAGACTAATGGGAAATGGAGTCAAAACATGAAACTTAAATCAAATACAGTGCTGTTGCTATGAATGTCAAAACTGAGGCAAGGTAGCCACCCATTCACAGTTAAAGAGCTGTTAATTTGATGATAAGGAAGATTCTGCAAACGCATTCACAAGGGCGAGGTAGCAAGCAACTAGTAGTCAAAGAGCTTTAATTTGTGGAGCAGAAGAGAAAAGAAACAGTCCATCAATGTAAGGAATCTAACAAGGATGAATCCTACATCAACTTTAGCAGAATATATTTGGTGAAATACTTGGAATAAGCTAAGCAGAGCATAATCTCTACGAATTCTACTTAACTATTACCCTGATCCAAGCATGAAGGAAATAACACAGAATGGAATAACAAAGAGAGAAACACATTTGCACATGGGAAAAGAAAGATACAGACTACCAGACCGATTACACAAGAATCCTTGTCAAAACGCAGGCTTCAGCTCTGCAAATTTCTATTAAACAACTCAAGAAATGTTTCAGAACAGAGCATAGCTCTCCCAAGGCCTCAGCCATTTGATTTTCCAACCTATTATTCATCTATTACATTCCATTTATAGATCTATTTGGCCCTAGGGTCGAGATATCTTAGTAAGAAGCTGTTACAACAACATTTGACACCTATATAGAGAGATTCAACAACTTAAGAGTCGGTTTCAACAAATCTTGAACAGTTTTGGCCGCAGATTGCTGAAAACTGCCTCTCGGTGTGACGGCTATATATCCGAAACGGTGATATCTGTATAAAGAATGAAAGAGGTTTTTGTATATTGGTCCATGCTGAAGAAAAACCTCTTTCAGTTTCCTCAGATTCACCTCCAGCTGGCCAGGATCTGCTCCGAAAAATGATGGCTCATGCAGAAAACGCGAAAAATGGAAAATTACCCTCTACAAAACCCTTCGATTCTCTTAAACAGTGACACCCATGTAGATTCTGAGAGAGGTTATTTTAGATTTACCCGTTTTGGAGATAAGCCTCTCTCAGTTTCCCGAAATTCCCTCCGGTTTGGCCGAAACAGCTGCTTCAAAATGATGACTAAAACAATCATTTTCGGTTAAAAACCCCCATACTTTGACATGAAATTACATTTTGTTTTGATTTTTCCCCTTTTGTATGTTAAAATGAGAATATCTTAGGGACCATAGATCTCTTTCCCTTGCATATCTGGACCATCAAACCTCATTGTAATGCTAAGCTTAGCATTTTTATCTTTATTTCATCTTAGCTTTGGGGGCAAATGCTTGAAATTTGTTTGATTTTCACTTTTATTGGGCATGTGGCTTAAGGAAATTAGGCCTTGCTCTGTTCTTTATGGGTATGGACCCCTTCGAATGCTTAGCACAAAATAGGTGCTAACACCAAGCAAGATTCAAAGCAGGTTATCCCACCATGGCTTAATTAAGATCCTGGTATTAGAGCACCTACGAAGAAAGAATGAGGAGTGGGCTTATTTCCTTTTCTGGAATGAATTTAACACTGAATTGCGACTCGAAGACAAGGTTAAATCCTCTTCAAAAAATACATCCACCCCTAGAAGTGAAAAGAGGAAAAGACGAGCCGTTTCTTCGTCGCCTGCAGTCCCAATTACACCTTCTTCTGAGCCTGAGAAGATTGGGAAAAAGCTAGTTTTTCAGGAAGGAAGGAGAAACTTCTGCCAAGAAGGTGAACCTGTTAGGCCTCCCCTACACCGACTCCGAAGACGATGAATTGCAGGAAACGGGAGCAGGTCATAAGGAAATGGCAGCAGAACAAGAACCTTATGAAGTAGCTCTACCCGTTGAAGAACATGAGACTGCTTATGTAAACCTGCCTTCTCCTACAGCTATGGAAGAACAGGAGACTGCTTATGTAAACCTGCCTTCTCCTACACCTGCGGAAGAGCAGGAGACTGTATGTGAAAAATTAATTTCCCCTACACCTATGGGAGACCAAGATCATCAGGTGGCTGACGTATCAGTAACCAAAGAAAAAAGTTCTTCAATGCAGAAAATCAATCGACTTCTCAGGCAGGTGTATGAGCTTGAAATGCTCCAAAGAGTAATCAAGGAGAAAAATTAAAGGTTGACTAAAAGACATAATGAACTGTATGTTTCTTTCCAGGGATTGACCAAAAAACATGGTAAGCTGCGAGGAAGGAATATTAGGCTGATCAGAGAAAATATCAAGCTAAGCAGGAAGGTCGATTCTGTGGGAGGCAAAGAAAAAACTCAGAAACCCCAACCCAAGGTACACTCAGATCTTGACACCTTAGTAGCAGCTGCGATTAGTTTTGCTGACACCCCAGTTTTGGCCCAGGGGGAAGAGAAATCCGAACAGCAGAGAGATGAGTAGCAGAGGTCAGAAAACACAGTTTTGTAAAACTTTTGTAGGTTGGACCATACACAGTTTTCGGCAGCTTAGGCGAACATAGAGATTGTTCATTAGCTGCCAAAACCCAGATTCGATGATTTAGGATATATAGGAAGAACTCCCCTAGTTACCGAAAGTAGAGAAAGGTTTCCAACACCTTAGGGCGATTCGGTGGTTTAGGCGAAACGTTAATTCATTAACCGCCGAATGAGGGGTTTTCAGTAGCTTATCATTTTCGAGCCCAGTTTTGCTAGCTACCGAAAACGCAGAATACACATAAGTTCGTTTTTTAGCACCGAAACCGTTTGGTTGCTGGTCCAATCACCTCAAAGGCGTTTTCCAAATGATTTGTAAACGTTTAAGGGAATCATGATCACCTTCTGGTTCCGGACTAGAGGGCGCCAGCAAGGTAAAAAGAAGAATATTCTTGTCTATTTTGAGGAAAAGACACCTACAGGTTTTTGCAGGCAGCGGTTTCAAACTCGTTCTCCAGGCCCCAGAGGCTCTTTTAGTTGTCGATTATAGGTGTACTAGCGAGATATCAGTTACTCTAATCATGGCACCCTGTCATATCTTTCATAAAACTGTTTTTAATTGCTATTTTTAGCAGATTCGATCCACCTTTTATCGCAAAAGCTTTGTAATGGCTAGAAAGCCCAAAATTGAGGGAGAACAGAGGTTCGATTTTGGAGAGACTTTTCTTAACTTGTATTATTAGACTTATCGTTACATATCATTTATACAAGCTTCTTTTGCCATATGTGTGTTCAGTTTTCCTTCTTATATCTTTTCATATTTGCAGTGGAATGTCTATTTTGTGTGTTTCCATTTGTCTATGCCAGATAGCTGTAATCCTATCTTCGTATTGAGAACTGGATATTCAATGCCTTTTGCTTATTGTGATTAGCCATTTATATATATATGCTGTATGTATGAGTTTGCTAGCACGATAAGGATTCTTCTGTCTATCTTTTACCAACTTTCTGAACATTAGTGGCTAAAAGCCTTGTCTACTTGAATGTGTCCATGTATGTTTTGAGTATGTGAGTTTCGATCTCAGTCATCCAACTTGATCCAAATGTACCCCATCCTTCAATATAAGTTTAAGTTACCAGGCTCTTCTGAGTGCAACCTAGGAAGACTCCTAGAGAGCTAGCAGCTTCCTCCATTGGATGATGAAGGGTAGCTCATCCTCATTCCAAAAAGGATTTTGAAAGTGAGAGAAAGGAAATTAAGGAACAAAACCATAAGAGAGTATTTGGTGCAATGGAAGGACTTGCCAAGTGACGATGCAACTTGGGAAGATGAACAAATTTTGTAGCATTCAAATTTGGAATTGCTTGAGGGAAAGCAATCTTGGGTCGGGAGGATTTTAATGTCCCCATCCAAATAAATTGTATTGAAGGAAAAATTTCCCTTAACCTACTAGTTCCCTAGGTTGTGGTGGAAGCATTAATATTTGGAATAAAGGAATTACAAGACCCAAAATGACATTAGACTTGAAATTTCACATTAATTGGGTCAAGAAAATAATAATAAATGAGAACATGAATATGTAGTGGTTCATGAGGGCGCATAGGCGATGTGGGGCCTACACACAGGCGATGTGGGGCCTACACAAGTGGCTTCCACTTGGCATCCACTTGGAATCCACTCAGAAATTTGAGTTGGAGGGAGAGGTAATGTTCATGAAGGAAGAGGAAGATTCAAAAGGGATAAAAATAGGCAATGACAAATTCTATGACAACTATGAGAAGAATTATGACACTTATGACAGATTCTATGACATTATGACAGTCATTATGACACTTATGACAGATTCTATGACATTATGACAGTCATTATGACACTTATGACAGATTCTATGACATCTATGACAAAGTAAGAGCTAAAAATAGACCAAGAGGGTGCATGAGAGGAGTTACATTCAGCAAGGCATCCCAAATATTCCCCAATTCGAAATTCATGGAGGAGTTGGAGACAAGAGATGAGCCAAGTGTCATGTGGGGCCAATGAAGAGTCGTAACCCCCACTAATTCAAATGTCATGAGTAATTTGGAGATAATTAGAGTTCTAAGGAGGGAAATGATACACATAAGGTTATTAAAAGAGATCCAAGTCAAAGAGAGTAATATTTTGGTCATTTTTCACTTTGCTTCTGCAAATTGGGAGAGCTTCATGCTTGTCCATGCACAGTGGATGTTCATCCTCCCTCCCTTAGTGCCAATTTCAAGAGTGAGAGATATTTCCAAGTTGGTTGAGGGAGAAGCCATTAATAATTCTCATTTGAGATTCAATGGAGAGTATTTAGTGCATATTTGAGTTCTAGTTCAAGTTTTGGTTCGAGTTCCAATTCGAGTTCATGTTGATTGTTGTACTAGTTTTCATGTTCCAGTGATTTCTCGGAGGAGGGCACACTTGTGGATGCAAGAACCATTTGGGAAGATTCCATTTTGACTTATGGAGTTTACCATTAGTATTATTACACTCCAATATACTGCACATCAGAGCCATGGATCGAATCATTGAGTAAACCTCAAGAAGATTCCAAGCAAACCTCCATTTGTGGGCCATTTTGCCCCTCCATTTGTATTTAATCTCTTCAGTGTTTTGTATCATATTTGAATCACTTCTTCTCTATTATTTTGAAAATTTTTAATGCTAATATTATATATTGTAATTTCCATTAATAATAATACAAAACACTCTGATATTTACTCTCATATTCACGTGACTATTTTCCATGAAAATTTGTGCACAAATTCCAATGTAAAGTCACTATTTTTCATGGCTTTTTTTAGTACAATTTAGGGGGTTTTAGATATGAACTAATGCATCCCCGAGGTCACCCATAAAGTCCTAAAACCAATACAAGTCTCTTTCAAAAAATTCGTTGGGGTCATACACCATTTCAGAAGCCTCCAATCCCCCAAGGTCCATAGGCCCAAAAATTGAAAATTGAGTAATTCTATCCCTTGAAGTGTCTATCTGTAAAACCAATTCCAACATGTTTCTAGTCCTCCTTAAACCTCTCATAAGAAATTAGGAATAAATTGGTTGGAGTTGGAGTCATTCGGAATCCCCTAGTCCAAGTTTCGAAATTGTGTCATTTTGGGAATTTTTCAAAAAGGGTACACTACAAAAAAATAGCAAGGACATTTTTCAACCCAAATAGCATCATTATGTACTAGTAATAGCCCCACTCAATTACAAATTTAGTCTTATGTCGATCCTCCTTAGCTATCCTAATCTAATGAAATCTAGAAAACCCATCAGAAAACAAGTAGTCTTCCTCTCCTCCAACATTCTCTAGAACTTTGAATCTATAAAACAGGTGGAAAATGGATCATATAAGCATGCATCATTTAACTATATTATATCAACACAAATCCTTACTTCTCATGTCTTTTTATCCTAAACCACCATAGTGCTAATCCACTCCTACACTTTGACGGGTTCAATTATTCCTACATCTAACATCGTGTCCATTTCAACTTTCACTTTTTCTTTATACATTGGATTTAATCTATAAGGTCTTTACTTAATAGGATTCGCATTAGGATTAAGTGGAATTTTCATTTCTCCCAAGTCACTAGAAATACCCTTCATCCCTGAAAATTTAGTGGGGAATAGTTCCAGATACTCATTCAATAAATCAGTAATTTCTCCTATAGTTTCATCATCCCAGTAATTCCCAATACTAGAAAACTTAGGATTATCTTCTAATCCAACATTTACCTTTCTAGTCTAAAAGTGTTGTACAAACATAGAAAATTCTATTTCAGGTCATTCTATGTCATGGTTACCCTCTATCTTTGGTATATGTAGGTCTCGCAAGTCTTCATCTTCCTCATCTCTAGTAATGTTGTAGCATTCCAACACCTATTGGAATGTTGCATCCCAGTCAAGCATGTTGTATATAGGTAAAGGCACTTCATCAAAAAAGTTCTCCTTTATAACTTGTAAAGCTACATCCAATGTTGGACTTTCATCTTCAAACTTAAAAGTTTCTTTGAAATTCTAGGTCATGTCTTCCTAGTTTGTTGTTCCACATCGTAGTTCCAACTCTGTATACCAGTTTCTTAGTACTATATTCAATGTGTGAATAAACATGTGTACGCACTCCTACTTAGGTATAGCCCGAAATCTTGTAATGCATTTCAACAAATGTTTACAAGTATTGTTCATACCATTAATGTAACAACCCACATGTTTATTTTAAATTAATATAAAGAAACGTGAAATAAAGAAGTGATGGAAATTGTGCGTTGTAATACATAAATAATTAAATTAAATAAGAAAGGAATAAAAGGGGGAAGAGTGTTGGAAAACATGATCGCAGAGTAATAACATAAAACAAATGCAGAAATTTAAACAGCACAAACAAAATACAAGAGAGACACGAATTTACGTGGTTCACCCAATATGGGCTACGTCCACGAAGAAATTGTCAATCCTTCCTTTTATTAATCCAACAAATGAAGGGATACAACCCACAGCACATCCACTACAGTTCCTCTTCACTTTCTCACAGCCTCTCTCATGCAATCACAAAGATCTTTTTCACTGATACAATACATAGTCATAATACATATATATAGGGAATTTTCAACATCCAAAACCATAGGTAGAATACCATATGCCCAACAAAACCACGGGCCTAAAAAAAAACCCAAAAAAATTATTTTGGGGGCTTCGATCCCAAACCTCATTTCTCGGGGGCGCTGCCCCTGAACCCCCATGGGGGGGCAATGCCCCCCCACTGGGACAAGTGTACAATCTACCTGCAAAGCATATAAAACTGGGGTACAAACACGCCTAAAACAAAATATCTCTAAATCAGGAAGATAATCAAGCTCCACAACCAACAAAGAGGAGAGGGGCTCAGGGGGCAATTGAGGTTTTGGAGGAGTAGCAAGAGAAGGAGGTTGAACAGTAGGAGGATTGAGAGGAGAGGGAAGGATGGAATATGGTTAATTGTTGGGGGCTCGGGGGCCTCAGCTTTGGTTGGGGGTTGGCTGGGTGGAGATTCGTCCCCCCACCTTTTGTTACGGACAGAGGAGGCATATACTAGGGCATTGCTACAAACACAAATAAGTAAATAATACAATTAAATAATCATTAAATATAGCAATTAAGTAATTAACTCAAGAGGACGCGACTCCTCGAAAAGGTATCCCTAATAATATAAATAGGGGACCACAAATGTAATATTAACATCATCTAATATATCATTCTATTTATCATTCAATATGAGAGTCGAATTCGACTATTAACAATCCAACCAGATACGGTTGCTACATTTGGTATCAGAACTTTCACTCCTCTCCTTAGAGCTCGGATTCGGCTCCTCATTCCAATCCTCCACCACCCTTCTCACCTTCCGCTCTCTCCAGTCCACCATTGCTTCACTGCTCTCGTCCTTATTCCTCCATTCATTCATGCGTTTCCTTCTCCCCCACGTCTACCTTGTACTTCTGCTCGCGCCACTTCAATCTACCTACACCTCTATTCCCTACGTGTCCTACAGCTCTCCATTCAACCCATGCTTCATATTCCCACCATCGCCATCACATCTCCCTTCCCCGTCAGCCTGGTCATCTCTACAGCCTGCTCATCCCCACACTCATTTCTCCACCATCTCGTGCATCTCCTCCCTCCGATCTTGTGCCGCTCTCTCCTTCCCCGGTTCTCTCCCACTTCCGCCAACCTTTCTCCCCTTCGTTTCTCCTCCCACAGCTCCCTCCAGATGCCGCCACAGACGATCCCATCTCTATGCACAGCTCCTCCCGTGTACGCCCTTACCCCGCGTAACCCTTCCACTCCCCCTCCGATCGTTGTTGTTCACACCTTCCCATCTCTCCTGCGCTCACACCCATATCACCCACATCTCGCCCAATATCCGTACACTCCACAGCCTCCCACCACGCTCCCCTCCGTAGCTCAGATCTCCCACAGCTGCCACCTCCCCACGCAACCCCCAGCTTCCATTCCCACCACCATCGACCCACTCCACAACCACCTGCACACGCCCCTCTTCACGTCCACCATTCCCTCCCTCTCCTTCACACCCTGTGCACCCTCCTCTTGCCACGCCTTCCCTCAGCACCCTCCTCCTCACACCCTACGCACCCCTTCCGCCATTGCTCCTCCTCTTCCAACCGCCACCTCCCATCTCTTATCCACGTAGCCCTACACAAAAAAAAACAAAAAAAAAAACAATATTAATCAAATATTATTATTATATAAATTTTATTTTTATTAAAACTTTATTGCTCCATAATAATAATTTTATAATTATTATTATAAAATTTAAATTTCAGTGGAAACTATTAATTTCTATTATTAATTAAGTCTCAAACTTTTAACCATGAAGTGGTTCAATAATGAAGATGAAAGCTGTGAAGAGAAGACACTTAAAGCCATCATCTCTCGTGGAATTGGAACAAGTAAAAATGACATTGTTCACAATATCGAGGAGAGTCAAACTGGTGTTGAGTTGATAAGTATCGAAAAGATTGGTCTGCTCTCGATGACGACGGTGATAGTTTTGAGGAAAAAAGATTTAAAATCTATGTCTCCCATGGAATTGGCATGTGTAGATATGAAATTGATGAGAGTCAAGCCATTGTTGATAAATATCCAAAAGAATACATATACACAGAAGATGAGGAAGACAAAATAAGGAAAAATATTGCAGAAACTGAAGAAAAAAGATGACAACAAAGCGATAGAGCATGTCTATGCATTAGATCAACATTCACCAGTTGTGGATCATGTAGTTGTTGATTATGGGTCTACAGTAGCGAGTGGCATGTCGGATGCAATTGTTCTTATTGAGCATCATGTTGAAAAAAATGATAATACCATGCTTGGAGAGAACAAGGAGCATGAAAAGACACATACACATTGTTCTCAATTAGTTTTGTCGCATAAATCTATTGATCTGATTGATGAAGTTGGAATCCATGGAAGTAGTCAATGTATACTTAAACAGGTTGGAAGAATTGATGATGGTTCTACAAATACAAGTGTAGATAGTTATTCAGAAGTTGTATTTTTTCTCACTGTGGCTTACATTCCAAATGATGGTGAATATGATAATGGGCCTAATGTTGGTAATCCAGATGACATAAAAGCTATTACATCCATGTCATTAGGAAGTCCTATTGAGCAAGTTACTACAAATGAACAACATTTATGTTGCTCTCAAATTGAAACTTTGGATGCAGTCTTGTGGGAATCAAGAATGAAGGCTCTTAAAATTCCTTTCGTTGAAGAAACCATGGAAGCTATAATTCAAAGAAAACAAGTACAAAACCTAGATATTTCCAATCAAGTTGATGTATGTTTAGATGTGCATCATCTCTATGACAATCACCACACATATTTGAGATTGTTAAGATTAAAGTGCACAGTCACTAAGGTTGTAAGATGGAATCCATCTACAATAATATGGCTCCAGGAAATTGAGAAGGCTCACATGGATATTTTCAAACTCCAAATGCTTAAGAATGACCATTGTCTTGATTTCCAAGATCAAAGAACATATTTTAAAAATACCTCCATCATTATGACATTCAATGTTGGAACCACAATGAGTGAAAAAAGTGGAAGTAATAATGTTCCACAATTGTTCATAGATGGAATCCAAAAGACGATATGGAAGACAAATAATTACAAATTGTATTGTTTCAAAAAGGGTGAAAAAATGAAGATGGGTGTCTATTTTGGGGAGTCTCGTGAGAAAATAATTCTGGTTTTTTCATGTTTTTCAACTTCGGAAGAACAAGAGTGATATTTTTGTTTAAAATTTCACTTTGCAGTAAAAAGAAAACTTTTAGAGAATTATGTTAGCTTTCTATTTATAATTTTTTCAATTTTTTTTATTGATATTTGATATGTCGATTTCACAAATGTTTGACAGTGTGTTCTTATAAAATGAAAAGACTACAAAATAGTTATGATTTGTTGCGCCACTAAAATCGTTGTTAGACTTGTTTTTTGCAAAAACAGAAAATGCTACGACAATCTACACACAATGTACTAGTGCCTGACTATAAGTTTGTAACCAATGGATCTATATACTAATTATTATATTTTTTTAAAGTCGATCAATGGGGAAACTCAGTTGATTTTCAAAATCTTTTTTGTTGCGCCACTTTTCTCTCAATCGGCTCTAAAAATAAAAAATCTACGAACACCCTTTTAAAGTAGACACGCCAATTAAGATTCCCACATTTTTTTCAATTTTTTTGGTGGTGTATGTTTTAAGTTATGGATTTTTCTTTTCACCGTTTTTTTAAAGAGATGAATCCTAACTCGACACATGTTACGAAAATAAAACTTAAAAAATATCAGTTCTTATCTATATACAACAAAATTTATATCCACGTAAAGTAGATTCAATGATGAACCTAATGGTATCAAGTTCGACATTCGTTTTGTTGTGCAGGAAGTGGTTTTTCCCCTTCGAAAATGGAGAAACCTGAAAATTCTACAGAAATGTGAATTTTCCATGTTTCAGAGAATATTCGACCGAATAACCTTTTTCCGTAACGGCACCGTCAATTACAGCGAAGGTTATTCGGTTGAATAATAAAACGGAAAAAAAACTCGTCGACCGAAAAAAATAAATAAATAAATAAATAAGGGAAAAAGTCTACCAATAATTTTGAATGTATTTTCAAATAAATGACATCATAACAAAAGTTACTCAAAATGTATTTTCAAATGAATGACATCATAAAAAAAACTCAAAAGCATAAAACAATCTCAATCAGACATCGTAGCCCATTGATGGAATTTGTTTTAGTATATCTCCACTTGGTTGTAAATTCCAATTAAGAAAAAGAACATTATGAGAGCCAACTAAATCTATCACTGTCATAAAACCTAAAACCTCTTAACTCTTTCTCTCGTTCCTGCAATACTCGACCCCTGCAATTCTGCTAACTATGGAGTCTGTATTTTTTGTAGAGACACCCAACAGTCTGAAAGAAGACACCCGGAAGACGGAAGGCAAGTATTGAGAAAAAACAGGGGAACCAATCATGTGGATGTAGAGTTCAATCAACTAGTTCAGGCTAGTAGAATAGCCACGCAAGTTAAGCATCCATTTCGAAACCTCATGAAGTGCAGGAATAGACCTCAGCTGATCATAACAATATATCTGCAGATCTTCCAGCAGTTGACTAGTATCACTGCCATTATGTTCTATGCTCTCGTTTTGTTCCAGACCTTGGGATTCAAGAGCGATGCTTCACTTTACTCTGTGGCTATTTCTGGTCTAGTCAATGTCATATCCACTATTATCTCCATCTAATTGGTTGATAAACATGGTCGAAGAGAGATTCTTCTCGAAGCAGGAGTGCAGATGTCCATTGCACAGGTTAGCCCTAGTTAGTTGGAATGCCAGAATGTCGGAATGATTAATATTGTGTGGAATTGCAGGTGGTTATTGGAATCTTTTTGGCTACAGGGTTATCGGAAGGATGGCCAACAAATTTCTCGCCCTAACAAGATCTGTCGGACATAGCGTGCCTGTGTGCGTGAATCTCCTCTTCACTTTTGGTGTGGCATAGGCATTTCTGTCAATGCTTTGCCAATTCAAATACAAAATATTTTTTCTTCTTTGTTAGCAGGGTGTTAATTATGTCCGTATTGGTGATGTTTCTCGCTCGAAGACGAAGAATGTGTCGATCGAAGAAATGATGGACATAGTGTGTAAAAAGCATTGGTTGTGGAATATTTTTGTCACCGACACCGACCTCCCCTCATTGATGATGAAGATGCTAATTCCAAACAATAAAATGGGAGAGTCAATGCCAATGCCTACCATAATTCTCCTGCATTCCATTTCATTGAGGGAGATATGAGTAGAATTTAAGTCGATGGCCATGTCAATAATAATAATGGATTATGCTTCCCAAAAGAATTTGAAATTTGTGAGCTAGCACGCCAACTGCAATGCCGTTATATCTACCAATGGCAATGGCTGGAGTCGTAGAATACATTCGCACTCCCAATTCAGCATGCCAACTAAAATAAAATCATATGCAGGTGGGTATGAGCTATATCCACGAAATAAATGGGATCATGCCTAATATGGTAATCAGAATGGAAAGTGTGTAAACAATGTAGATTTTCAAGAGCTTTAAAATATTTATGATAATCATAGTTTGATCCTTCAAGGAGGGATTAAAAAGGCTACATGGTAATATGAAATCTTTTAAATCATGTATTTTCATGTTCGAAAAATAAAAATTAGAAAATTTTATGATTGAAAAGAGAAGTATTTGTGATATCTATTTTAAATCCTTAAATATATATATTCATAATTTTAAGGTTGTGGTTTCGCTAGACATTAAACTTTGTATATAAAACTTTCTTGTTTATATAGAATAAGAGTATTTTTTTTAAATGTGTTTTTAATTTCAAATCCATTATAATACAAAAAATCACCAAAATATTTATAATATTAAATTATTTATACATTTAAATAATCCAAAATATTTATACATTTTATAATTCAAAAAATTTACTTCAATATTGTTAAAAAATTATTTAATAATATTATAAAAAATTTAAAATCCGTATAAATAAATTTATTTGTTTAAAGTTTTCAAATTGGATCAATGGGAAAATTAAGGACTAAAAATAGGTGTATTTTAGAGTGAAAAATGAAAATAACATATGAATTATGGCAAATATATAACATCTATTAATAGAACTCGTAAACTTAGTTTTTATCTAAATAATGTCAACAATAACAATACTTTTCATTAATAATAACTTAAGCAAGTATCTAAGTGCAAATTCTTATCTTGAATAATTCAACCAAAACCTAATAAATCAACAACAATACATAGATAAACTCAAATGCATCCATTCATGTTAGCTCTCAATATGTTTATGGATTCATAATTTGAGATTTGTGATCTACTTTTTTGTCCCACCAATGCTTCTATATTATCGAGCTATCAAATATTAAGAGATAAAACTCCAAGTCCTCCATCAAACTATTCCAAGCTCCTAACTATTGAGTTACTCTCATGTCGTGAATTCATAACCTCATTTCTAGGTTGGTACCTAAATAAAAAAGATTCAAAATGAGATTTAATCTTAAGTGGATGAGCATAACAATATTTCTTATATATTCAAACCACATCCAATTAATTTTTATCTTTAATAATTATAATACAAATTATTAAATTTAATAAAAAATAACAATAATGTATTTAAAATGTGAAAAACACTTATATAAATAGCTATAGTTGTAAATTTATTAGATATATTCATATATGTGTACAACTTATCAAAAAATACCCTCAAACTTATAATTATTGATATAAATGCGTGAACAACTTATTTAAAGATATCATTTGGCTATGTTTTCTTATTCTTTCAAGTGTATTTTTTTAAATGTCATTCATATTATTTATACTTATTATTGTTTTGGGTTTGTAAGGCAAAGAAAAAATAATTTTTATTGTAATTTTGTGAATGGGTTAAAGATCTATAAATCAAGAATGTGAGTTTGTGTTTTTTAAGAATAAATTAAAAAATTCTATTTGAGTTTGGTGAATATTATTAATATATATAAAATGTACAATTTCTTTTCAATTTAAAGAGAAGTTATAGTGTGGTGGCAAGTTGGGTCAATTTTTTTATGTAATTGTCATGTAACAAAGTGTGTCTAGTTGTTCTCTAGTGGCAACTTGGGTCATTCTTTTATGTTGAATGTCCCTTAATTGTAGCTTTGTCTTTTGTTTATCCAATAATTGTTTTTTTTTTCTTTTTTTGTCATTTTGTTTTGCAGATAATCATTTTTTAAGGGATTTTATACAACTCCCAACAAAATCACCTAAGTTCGCCCCCTTAATTTAACTCATAAGCTTAGTTTATATTTAAATAATGTCAACAACAATGATAGCCTCTTTTGATTAATAGTCTGAAATCAATATCAATGTATCATAACATGCTTGAAGCCCTAGTATCCAACTACAAAATCTTATTGTTAACATAAAAAACTCATCCATACATCATAGCCTACTTACCATTTTCACATCATTAATTTCCACACCAAAAATCAACATGGGGAACCTTCATACACCAAAAAAATGATATACCATGGGGTTTAGGGAGAGAGTGGGAAAGAGAGAAATTAGGGGTTAGGGGTTTACAGAGATAGAGAGAGATATTAGAGGTTAGGGTTTTAGAGAGAGACATATATTGGTGTTTAAGTGTGTTATCACCCCTATCCTCAACCCAACCAATTGAAAAACTTAAAACACTTATCTAAAGGTCTAGCCACCATTATTAATCCACAACTAGCCTATTCAAGTGACATTCTGTGTATTGAAAGAGTTGTGAGAGAGAGAGCCCTCTCTGTTTTTGGAAATGTTAGTTTTCATCCATAAGAGTGTAGTTTAAATAGTTACCTCAGTGATCCCTTCTGCCACAACCTGGAAGAATCCTGAGTGATAACATCTAGAGACCATATTGGGGAACGGATAACTTCTTTACCCCAGAAAAAGAATTACAAGAAATCAAATTAGATCTCTGAGGGAAAACAAAAGATCAGATACATAAACGTTGTGATGCTTTCCTTGGCGACTCCAATATTCAAATTTTGAATCCCACAAGAGACACTTGGAGAGTTTCTTGAAAGAATTATGACTTCCCGAAGGATAGGGTGATTAGAGAGAAGGGGGTATACATGAGGAGTGGGGCAGTTGGTGTCAGAGAGAGAGAGAGAGAGAGAGAGAGAGAGAGATTAATTTTGATAGTTGAAATTGCTGTCAATTAATTATTGAAATTGCATTATCTTACAAAATGTGAATTTCCCTTAAAATTGTGAATATGTATTTTTCAAAAGTGCAATTTCTCTTCAATATGTTTATTGTTGAATTTGTAGTTGTCCAAATTGTAATATGTAATTATGAAAAGTGCAATCAATTAATTGTTGAATTTGCAATTTTTCGATGGCTAGATTGCAATTTCTCAATAAGAAATTGAAAATTCTATAATATTTTAATTTATTACTCTATCATGTTGTTGAAATCCTCAAATTTGTAATTTTGAAAATGCTAAAATTGCATTTTCCTAAAGTTGAGATTGCAATTTCTTAAAAAAAAAACAATTTTAACAATTTTTTAATGGTTGAAATTGTAGTTCTTGATCGCTGAAATTTTAATCTATTAACTATTGAAATTTCATTTTAAGTTAAAACAATGTGAATTTATCCTCAATCATCTACTTGTTGAAGTTGCTAATTTGTAGTTGTTGAGACTACAAATTTATTTTTACATTTATGAATACTAATTTCGAAAATAGCAATTTCCTTAACTTAAACTTGTAATTTGAATTAAAGAGAGAAAGAGAGAGAAAGATCTAGAGAGTGGGAGATTGTGGATTAGGGAGATAAAGAGAGAAAGAGAGAGAAAGAGAGAGAGAGGGTTACGGGTTGAGAGAGAGAGAGAGAGACAGAGACAGAGAGAGAGAGAGATTATGGCTTAGGTGTTGAGAGAGAGAGAGAGGTTAGGGATTAGGAGTTTAGAGAGATCTAGAGAGAGGGAGATTATGGTTTAGGGATATAGAGAGAGAGAACGATTGGGAAAGAGAGAGAGAGGGTTAGGGTTTTAGAGAGAGAGAGAGAGAGAGAGAGAGAGATTGGAGGGTAGGAATTTATAAAGAGAGAGATATTGGGGGTTAGGGGTTGAGAGAGAGAGAGAGATTGGAGGTTAGGGATTTATAAAGATAGAGATATTGGGGTTTAGGGGTTTAGAGAGAGAGAGAGAGAGAGAGAGATTGGATGTTAGATATTTAAAGAGAGAGATAGAGATATTGGGGGTTAGGGGTTTATAGAGAGAGAGAGAGAGATTTGGGGTTAGGGGTTTAGAGAGAGGGAGAGGGAGATTGTGGCTTAAAGAGAGAGAGAGAGAGAGAGATTGGGGTTTAGGGATATATATCTTTATATATATATATATAGAGAGAGAGAGAGAGAGGCATTGACAGTCAAGGGTTTAGAGAGAGATATTGATTCGTGGTTAGGTGCTTGGAGATAGAGAGAGATTGAGGGTTAGGGGTTTGGAGAGAGAGAGAGGGGGGGATTAGAGGTTAGGGGTTTCCAAATAGAGAAAGAGTGATATTGGGGTTTAAGGGTTTAGATAGAGAGACAGAGAGATTGTGGCTTAGGGGTTAACATAGAGAGAGAGAGAGATTGGGGGTTAGGGGTTGAGCGAGATAGAGAGAGTACATCGGATATGTGAGTGTGAAGTCTAGAAGTAAAATATGCAGAATCTCACCAATATGTACTATGAAGTTTTAGATGCCCATTAGGGGTTGAGGGAGAGTGATATTGGGGTTTTCCGGGTTTAGAGTGAGAGAGGGGGAGACTATCAGATCCAAAAGAGTGTGAAGTCTTGAAGGAAAAGATGCAAAACATAACTAATATATACTATTAAGTTTTGGATTCCCTGATGAGAGAGAGAGAGAGAGAGAGAGTATCAAATGTGAGGGTCTTATGGATTTGAAGTTAGGGGTTTAGAGAGATAAAGAAAGAGAAAGGTTGGGGGTTGGGGATTTAGAGAGAGAGAGATATTGGTGCTTAGGGGTTTAGAGAGAGAGAGAGATATTGGGGGTTATGGGTTTAGAGAGAGAGATATATTAGAGGTTATGGGTTTAGAGAGAGAGATATTGGGGGTTATGAGTTTAGAGAGAGAGAGGGTGTGGATTATTGAAGGGATTGAGATAGAGAGAGTGCGATTGTCGCTTAGGGGTTGAGAGAGAGAGAGGTTGGGGGTTAGGGGTTTAGAGAGATATAGAGAGAGGGATATTGTGGGTTATGAAGAGAGAGAGAGAGAGAGAGAGAGAGAGAGAGATTGAGAAAAAGAGAGAGGGTTAGGAATTGAGAGAGAGAGAGAGAGAGCGATGGGGAGGTAGTTAGTGGTTTAAAGAGATAAACTAGGTGTTATTGGTTTAGAGAGAGAGATTCGAGGTCACAGGTTTAGAGAGAGAGAGAGAGAGAAGAGGTGGTTACTGTTAGGAGTAGGTAAGAGACCAAAATGAACAGAAAGAGTGGGTGGTTAATGGGTAGTCAGGGATTAGGTGAGGAGGGATATAGATAGAGTGAGAGGGATGGAGAGATGGTTAGTGGTAAGTGAGAGACAGAGAAAGAGAGAGGGGTGTGGGGGTATGATGGTAAAGAGTGGGGTTTGGGGAAGGATATATAGAGAGAGATTAGGGGTTGGGGATTTAGAGAGAGAGAGAGAGAGATATGGGGGGAAATGGTTAGAAGTAGGACTAAGTGATAGGGGGAAATGTTATTGGTAGGGCGTTAGAAAAATAGAGAAAGGAGGGGGTTAGGGCTTAGGGTAATAGAGTGATTGGTGGATTGGGATTTATGGTACATATTTTTAATCAAGGGCTTATGCTTTATGGTAAGGGGATATATGGGTGGTTGAGAGAGAGAGGGTGGTGGGGTTATAAAAAGGGAGGGGACATGGGATTATATTAAGAAATGGAGATATAGCTAGAAGGAGAGTGAAACAAATATTTAACATTAGCACGCACACTAATAGTGTGTGCACACTAATAGTGTGTGCGTGCTAATATTGTGTGCACGCTTTTTGTGTGTGCATGTTATTAATGCACGCGCTCTAAAAATTTTAATTTTTTTGGCGTGATTTCATTTTTCCATACTATGTGTAATGACTTGGTATGTGTGGTTCTAGAATCATATTGTCGAACTTGATGCCTTGGACTAAATTATAGCAAAACACACCATGTTATGTAACTTCATGTTTTTCAACCTCGCATCTATATATGCTCCACTTGTCCACTGTTACTGAAACTGCACACGCTTATAGAACTCTCTGCGTAGATTAAAAATATCTTTTTCTTGAATAAATTTGTTAGTACTTTCTATTTTTCATTCATTTTTGTTTGCAACCATGCCATATTCACCTGTTATCTACAACCCTACATAATTTGGAAAAATAGCATTGCACTATATTCGCCTGTTATCTACAACCCTACATAATTTGTTTTTCAAATTTAGACATTTTACATACCAAACTCGGGGCCTAACACAAACACATGCATTATGTTTTCTGAAGAAAAAAAGCATACCAACATTAGAAGAACACCATTTTTTGGGATTTATACCTATTTTCCATAAATAAAGGTTATATATTCTAGAAGATGATCAGATTCTCTGCGTTTCATATTTTTACACTATTTTCTAAAAAAATGTGTAGGTACCTCTAAAAATTCATTTTAATGGTTGGATTTATGTTTTCCATGAATTCCATTGCAACTAATGCGTCGTAAGTGGGTATCATTATTGTGCACCAAACTTTATTTGAAAATTGTCATGTATTTAAAACAATTAATTGTAAAGTTTCAAATCACATTTTTATACAAATACAAACTAGTTTAAATCGAACCTTTTTCTTAAGAACCTCTCATTATAGTAACCACCTATGACCTCCTGCACCAACCCATGATGAATTGCTTTTAGGTTGGATGATTGGCCTACAGTTTTTCTTAACCCATTTTTCTTTTCACTTTAGGGACGTGGGAAACATTTCAATCATTGTTGTTGAATAAACTTTTGAAGTTCCTCGAGAAATTCTAATTCAAATGTTATTCATCTCCATTTATACCTTCTCTTAAATCTGAACTTATTCAATATCAATGGCATTTTCCAACATGTTTGGCTAATATTTTAATCCTACTACAACATTTTATATACCCTCTACACCTTTGTTTTGGTAATTAATGCATAGTCATAACTGATTTGAACTTATCCATAGACTTTTCCACTTCAATGATTTTTCAACTTCTTCCTAGGTTTGTTTATTTTGTGATTTTTAGATTCAACTTATGTTTCCTCTTTAAATATAGGGATTCAAAAAGGAATCTACTAAGTTATGTACTTAGATTTTTTTTACAAATATTTATTTCCCTTCAACCACAAATATTTTTAGCTTTAATATTACATGATTTCTAGAGATGAGTATATTCCTAACATTACGAAGATGAATAAAACAAATTTGAAATCTAACTTTCTTATATATAGATATTGGAAATCCTTTAAATTTGAGTTTAATATACTCCGGGGTAAGCCTCATTTATGGTAAATGTCTACACATCCTAGCAGATTCCATTGTTCTCTTTCTTGGATAAGGTTCCACAAGACACAGTCTTACGAATAACATTCCATATTTGAATTATATATAAAGAGGAAGATTTAAGAAGATGCACCAAAATCCAAATATAGGTAACCATCATTTTAGGATGAAAAAAATTATAAACATTGAACAATTAATACTAACTTTCCCCAACACTATGTTTCCATCTCCACTACATTTCTCTAGAAAATTAACTTTTAAGGAAATCACTATAAATAATGATAAACTAAATGTGTTACTAACTTTATCGCAAGTGGTGTGTCCCTGAATTCAATAGCCGAAACAAACCTGAAGAAGGAATAGCCTTGTTTCGTATCATGTAGTTCTAAAAGAGGAATTATAGAGGTCCTTTTGGAAATAGTATCATTGAAAGCATCACAGAAACACATATTGGAACCACTAGTTAGGTTTCTTAAATTCTAAGGTGTGGACCTTTTTTGCTTTCCATTCACTATAATAGCTTTATGATTTTTATGAGATATTTATTATCATTAACCATTGCCTCCAACTTGGAAAAAAAATAGAGGGTGAGGTCACTCCGAGGGGATTATCAAGTCAAAATAAGAACAAAATTGGGTGGATCTCCCATTTATGGTTTTAGGGCATTTTATTTTCAAGTTAAAGAAAATGAATGCATCTACATCATGAATTTTGGCATTGAGGCATGAATTAAACCATCATGAAAGAAATCTCCCTTCAATGCTAAAATTTTAGCCAACCAATTTCAAAGACAGAGGAAAAAAATATAGTGGCAAGACCAATCTACCATGATTCCATATGGATTTCACAATTTTAGTTCTAGATTCAATGGATGTGATCGACCAACGCCAAAGTCACCTAAGGCTTAAACAATTTTGTTAGTAAGTGGAACCCATAACTAGATTTTTTTGCTCTACCCCGCTATTGCTGTTTTTCAGTAAAAAAATTTAAAGTTTCTTGACTCATCAACTAATCAATGGATAACATGAACATGGGCTCATAAATCCTTTTTTACAATATTACAAATTTGAAACATGGAATCTTGATATTTTGTAAGTCTAAGAAAAAACACCCTTAACAAATGATAGTACTATATTGGAATAATACATAATTCATTATAATATATAAATCATAATTTCATTATTACCAAAAACTTCACACTACCCACAGGAATGTAGTCCGCAGGGTTTGTAAGGTGGAGATCTAGGTTCAAATCCTTGAATGGGTATGATTGTAAATATGTTTTTGTAAATATAAGTATTTCTTAAAAAAAAATTACATCGACTACTGTACACAAATAAAAATACAATAGAAATATTGTTGAAATAAAACAATATTTAGATAAAACTAGCACAACCTCTATCCTTTAAACAATATATATACTAGAAAGTTCAAAAACAATATATAAATATAATAAATATGCCCTCCACTATGAGGAAATTAAAATTTCACAATTTTGAAACTCCATACTATAAAAGAGAAAAGCCTATAGTAAACCAAACTCTAAATCTAATGTATAATTACAGTAAATGTAATGTGTTCGTTCAAATGACATGTCTATAAAAAAATCGGATATATATTAATCCAACTCATGTGAAAATTTTCTTGCCTGATAGGAAGCATTGAACTTCTAAAATTTTGGGAAAAGTTCGAGAAGGAAATGTTGTCACAGCAGGTCCTTACTAATTTAGAAAAAAAAAAAAAAAGTATGATTAAATTTGAATTCAAACTGAAAAGCATTGGGAGCCTCTCACGGACGATGCCTTAAAACCTAGAATAAAGTGGACCATTCAGAATCTGTATCAACATAAATTTGAGTATCATATGTAACCTATGGATGGTTCCAGAGAGAGGAGAAAAAAGAAAGGAACAAACTATCCTGATGGTTCCAGAGAGTGGAGAAAAAAGTCGGGAATTATGTATCCATTGAAGGCAGGCTGGAGATGAGGTATATATTTCAAATCTTACTATGTTTTTAACATGTGTGTCCTCCTCGTCTACCTATTATATGTGGTTGTATGTACGATTCTATGATTGGATGTATGTGGTTGTGGTTTTATGTATAACTCTGTGATTGGATGTATGTGGATGTGATTGGATTTCTATGTCTATGTGTAGTTTGAGTCTCAATGTCTAAGTATGGTTCGAGTGGATTCCGAGTCAGTCTTGCTTGCTTACAATAGAGGAGGAGGGTGGACTGAATTTGAGGAAACTGTGGCCAACAAATTCGAGGGATACGTAGTCGAACAGGTACATTTTATTATTCTTTTCTCTTCCCTCTCCTCTTTACTCTTTACAATTTACAGTTTACATTTTGTTGCTATTTTCTCTTCCCTTTGCTTTTAGAAGCCCTACTTCCTTTTTCAAATTCTGTCAGAAACAGTAATCTTATCTCTAATCTGATTGAAATCCTTCCTTGCGTTTTCTAAATTTGATGGAAAATATTTCAGGTTCGGCTCTATTATGTTCTTCCAAACCACCATGGGTTGGAATAAGAGTGTTCGATATGATTCAGTCCTTCCAAACCTTTCTTCCTCAATAAATTTCAGCACCTTGAGACCCTTAACTTAAAGGCCATAGGTATGGATCGCTCTCGCTTGTATTCGCCTTATCTTTCAAACATTAAACCTTATGTCATAGCTCTAGCCATAGCCCCATGCACCCACCATGTTCAATAAAGTGGATTGTTGAGAATCTCTATCAACATGAATTTGAGTATCATCTATAACCTACGGATAGTTCCAGAGAGAGGAGAAAAAAGCAGCGAACTATATATCCTATTCCTGATGGTTCTAGAGAGTGGAGAAAAAAGAAGGAACGTATCTATCCGTTGAAGGCAAGCTAGAGATGAGGTATATGTTTCAAATCTTACAATGTTTTTAATATTTTCTTCCTCCGCGTCTACATATTATCTGTGATTGGATGTATGTGGATCTCGAGTCAGTCTTGTTTGCTTACAATAGAGGAGGAGGATGGACTGAATTTGAGGAAACTGGAGCAAACAAATTCGAGGGATACGCAGCCGAACTGCTCCGTGGACGGTACATTTTATTATTCTTTTCTCTTTACATTTTACATTTTACATTTTGTTGTTCTTAAATCTCTTTGCTCTGCTTTCAGAACCCCTACTCCCTTTTTAAAATTCAGTCAGAAATAGTAGTCTTATCTCAAATCTAATTGAAAGTCTTCCTTGCATTTTCTAAATTTGAAGGAAAATATTTCAGGTTCATATCTATTATGTTCTTGCAAACCGCCATGGGTTGGAAGACCACTGTTCAATATGATTCAATCCTTTCAAGTTAAATGTGTCACTAGCTTTATCGCAAGTAATGTGTCCCCAAATTCAATAGCCGGAACAAACATGAAGAAGTAAATAGCCTTGTTTCATATCATGTGGTTCTAAAAGAGGAATTATAGAGGTCCTTTCGGAAATAGTATCATTGAAAGCATCACACAAACACATATTGGAACCACTAGTTAGGTTTCTCAAGTTCTAAGGTGTGGTCCATTTGTGCTTTCCATTTACTACAATAGCTTTATGATTTTTGTGAGATATTTATTATCATTAACCATTACCTCCAACTTGGAAAAAAATAGAGGGTGAGGTGGTTCCGAGTGGATTATCAAGTCAAAATAAGAACAAAATTGGGTGGATCTCCCATATTATGGTGTTAGCGCATTTTATTTTCAAGTTAAAGAAAATGAATGCATCTACATCATGAATTTTGGCATTGAGGCATGCATTAAACCATCATGAAAGCAATCTCCCTTCAATGCTATAAGTTTAGCCAACTAATTTCAAAGACAAAGGAAAAAAATATAGTGGCAAGACCAATCTACCATGATTCCATATGGATTTCACAATTTTAGTTCTAGATTCAATGGATGTGATCTAAACCAACACCAAAGTCACCTAAGGCTTAAACAATTTTTTTAGTAAGTGGAACCCATAACTAGATTTTTTTGGTCTACCCCACTATTGGTGTTTTTCAATAAAAAAATTTAAAGTTTCTTGACTCATCAAATAATCAATGGATAACATGAACATGGGCTCATAAATCATTTTTTCCAATATTACAAATTTGAAACATGGAATCTTGAGATTTTGTAAGTCTAAGAAAAAACACCCTTAGCAAATGATAGTACTATGTTGGAATAATACATAATTCATTGTAATTTATAAATCATAATTTCATTATTACCAAAAACTTCACACTACCCACAAGAATCTAGTCCGTAGGGTTTGTAAGGTGGAGATCTAGGTTCAAATCCTTGAATGGGTATGATTGTAAATAGAAGTATTTCTTAAAAAAAAATTACACTGACTATTGTACACAAATAAAAATACATTAGAAAGATTGTTGAAATAAAACAATATTTATATCAAACTAGCACAAACTCTATCCTTGAAACAATATATATCCTAAAAAGTTCAAAAACAATATATAGATATAATAAATATGCCCTCAACTGTGAAGAAATAAAAATTTCACAATTTTGAAACTCCATACTATAAAAAAGAAAAGTCTATAGTAAGGTAGATCAAATGTGATAATAATAATTTAATGTAAGATGTAAACCAAACTCTAAATCTATTAAGGTAGATCAAATGTGATAATAATTATTCAGTGTAAGATGTAAACCAAACTCTAAATCTAATGTATAGATACCGTAAATGTAATGTGATCGTTCAAATGACATGTCTATAAAAAAATCGGATATATATTAATCCAACTCATGTGAAAATTTTCTTACCTGATAGGAAGCATCGAATTTCTCAAATTTCGGGCAAAGTTTGAGAAGGAAATGCTGTCACAGTAGGTCCTTACTAATTTAGAAAAAAAAGCACAAAATAAAATAAAAAAGTATGATTAAATTTGAATTCAAACTGAAAAGCATTGAGAGCCTCTCACGAACGGTGCCTTAAAACCTCGAATAAAGTGGACCGTTGAGAATCTGTATCAACATAAATTTGAGTTTCATCTGTAACCTATGGATGGTTCCAGAGAGAGGCAAAAAAAATAGGGAACAATCCATCTTGATGGTTCCAGAGAGTGGAGAAAAAAGCAGGGAATTATGTATCCGTTGAAGGCAGGTTGGAGATGAGGTATATATTTCAAATATTACAATGTTTTTAACATTTTTGGCCTCCTCGTCTACCTATTATATGTGGTTGTATGTATGAGTCTATAATGAGGAGCAAACAAATTCGAGGGATACATAGCTGAACAGGTAAATTTTATTATTCTTTTCTCTTCCGTCCACTCTTTACTCTTTACATTTTACATTTTACATTTTGTTAAATTATTTTCTCTTCCCTCTGTTCTCAGAAGCCCTACTTCCTTTTCCAAATTGTGTCAGAACGAGTAATCTTATCTCTAATCTAATTCAAAGCCTTCCTTGCATTTTCTAAATTTGATGGAAAATATTTTAGGTTCGTCTCTGTTATGTTCTTGAAAACCGCCATGGGTTGGAAAACTAGCATTCAATATGATTCAATCCTTCCAAACCTTTCTTCCTCAACGAATTTCAGCACCTTCTTAAAGGCCATAGGTATGGATTGCTTTGGCTTGTCTTCGCCTTATCTTTCAATCATTAAACCTTATGTCATTGCTATGGCCATAGCCCCATGCACCCTCCATGTTTGATAAACTGGACCGTTGAGAATCTCTGTCAACATAAATTCGAGTATCATCTGTAACCTATGGATAGTTCCAGAGAGAGGTAAAAAAAGTAGTGAACTATCTGTCCTATTCCTAATGGTTCCAGAGAGTGGAGAAAAAAGCAGGGGCATATCTATCCGTTGAAGGCGGGCTGGAGATGAGGTTTATATTTCAAATCTTACCATGTTTTTAACATTTGCTTCCTCCTCGTCTACATATTATCTGTGGTTGTATGTATGAGTTTGTGATTGGTAATTTATGTGGTTGTGGTTGTATGTATGATTTTGTGATTGGATGTATGTGGATGTGGTTGGATTTCTATGTATGTGTGTAGTTTGAGTCTCGATGTCTAAGTCTGGGTTGATTCGATCCTGAGTCAGTCTTGTTTTCTTACAATAGAGGACGAGGATGGACTGAATTTGAGGAAACTGGAGCAAACAAATTTGAGGGATACGCAATCGAATTGCTCTATGAACGGTAGATTTTATTATTCTTTTTTCTTTACATTTTACATTTTGTTGTTCTTTTCTCTTTGCTCTGCTTTCAAAACCCCTACTCCCTTTTTAAAATTAGAATCCCTACTCCCTTTTTAAAATTCTGTCAGAAATAGTAGTCTTATCTCAAATCTAATTCAAATTCTACCTTGCGTTTTCTAAATTTTTAAGGAAAATATTTCAGGTTCGGCTTTGTTATGTTCTTGCAAACCGCCATGGGTTGGAAGAACACCATTCAATATGATTCAATCTTTTCAAACCCTTCTTCTTCAATGAATTTCATCCCCTTGAGACCCTTTACTTGAACGCCACAGGTATGGACAGCTCTGGCTTGTATTCGCCTAATTATATTTCAATCATTAAACATTATTCCATATTTTCTCTGGCCATAGCCCCATGCATCTGCCATGTTCAATAAATGATTTCTTTCATTAAAAATAATTTAACCCACGTGTTATCTTTCCATGACTTTAATCTTCCTGCCTTTGCTTAATCGGTTGTTTGGTAGTTAACATCTCTATAATATCTTTCTTTAGATCACTCATTTTTCATTCGTTTCTTATTAGTTTAATGTCTCTTTAGTCTTTTAATGGCCTATTTCTGCTTAATCTGTCTCTTCAACACTTTAACAGTCTCTTTTATATTTGTTTAGCCAGCGTTCACCAGAGAATTTATGAAGATGAATACAACAATTTTGAAATCTAACTTTCTTATATATAGATGGTGGAATTCCTTTGAATTTGAGTTTAATATACTTTGGTAAGCCTCATTTACGGTAAATCTCTATACATCCTAGAAAATTGCATTGTTCTCTTTCTTGGATGGGGTTCCACTGGACACGATCTTACCAATAACATTCCATATTTGAAAAATATATAAAGGGGAAGATTTTGGAAGATGAACCCAAATCCAAATATAGGGAACCATCATTTTAGGATGAAAATAATTGTAAATATTGAACAAACAATACTTACGCTTCCCCAACGCCATGTTCCCATCTCCACTACATTTCTCTAGAAAATTAACTTTTAAGAACATCACTATAAATAATGATAAGTTAAATGTGTGACTAGCTATATCGCAAGTATTGTGTCCCCAAATTCAATAGCCGGAACAAACATGAAGAAGGAATAGCCTTGTTTCATATCATGTAGTTCTAAAAGAGGAATTATAGAGGTCCTTTCAGAAATAGTATCATTGAAAGCATCACACAAACACATATTGGAACCACTAGTTAGGTTTCTTAAGTTCTAAGTTGTGGGTCATTTGTGCTTTCCATTCACTACAATAGCTTTATGATTTTTATGAGATATTTATTATCATTAACCATTACCTCCAACTTGGAAAAAAATAGAGGGTGAGGTAGTTCCGAGGGGATTATCAAGTCAAATTAAGAATAAAATTGGGTGGATCTCCCATATTATCGCTTCAGGGAATTTCATTTTCAAGTTAAAGAAAATGAATGAATCTACATCATGACCTTTGGTATCCACTATCTTCATAGTGCATCAATATTGAGGCATGAATTAAACCATCATGAAAGCAATCTCCCTTTAATGCTAAAATATTAGCCAAGCAATTTCAAAGACAAAGGAAAAAAATATATTGGCGAGACGAATATACCATGATTCTATATGGATTTCAAAATTTTAATTCTAGATTCAATGGATGTGATCTAGATCAATACCAAAGTCACCTAAGGCTTAAACAACCTTTTTAATAAGTGGAACTCATAACTAGATTTTTTTGCTCTACCTCACTATTGGTGTTTTTCAATAAAAAAATTAAAGTTTCTTGATTCATCAAATAATCATTAGATAACATTAGTTATCGACATAGGTTATAATTGTAAATATGTATTTATAAATATAAAAATGTATTTGTTAAAAGAAATTTACACTTTAAACAAATAAAAATACAATAGAAAGATGATTGAAATAAAATAATGTAACTAGCACCATCTCTATCCTAAAAAAATTTAAAACAATACATAAATATAATAATAATTATATGATCCATTCTAAGGAAATTAAAATTTCACAATTTTGAAACTCCATACTATAAAAGAGAAAACTGGATAATAAGGTAGATCAAATGTGATAATAATAGTTCAATGTATGATATAAACCAAATTCTAAATGCAAAATATAAATACAGTAAATGTAATGCATAATATAATAAATGTAATGCGGATATGTAATGCATAATACAGTAAATGTAATCAATGGATATGTCTATCAAAAATTGGTTTCGAATTCTGAATATATTAATCTAAATCGAATTTCTAAAATTTTGGGCAAAGTTCGAGAAGGAAATGCTGTCCCATAGGATCCTTACTGATTTAGAAAAAAAAGCACAAAATAAAATAAGAAATTGTGATTAAATTTGAAATCAAATGGAAAAGCATTGGGAGCCTCTAACGGACGGTATCTTAAAAAAGATCGAATAAAGTGGACCGTTGAGAATCCGTATCAACATAAATTTGAGTATCATCTGTAACCTACGGATGGTTTCAGAGAGAGGAGAAAAAAGCAGGGAATTATGTATCCGTTGAAGGCAGGCTGTCTCCATGTAGTTTGAGTTTCGATGTATGAGTCTTGTTTGCTTACAATAGATAGAGGAGGAGGATGGACCGAATTGGACGAAAAAAATTATCGGCTGGAGCAAACAAATTCGAGGGATACGCAGCCGAACTGCTCTGTGAAGGATCACACAATTTTACTATCCGTCGTGCGTAGTCTTTCCGACAGTGTAGTCTTGCCGACAGTATCAGTAACAGACGCATCCACACGCAATCGAAACCGCTCGGGTCCTTCAATTGTTTTAACTATGAATACATACGCGCAGAATAATTGCAGAGCCATCAATCTTCATTTGTTTTTGAGGAGGAGCACATTAGTTTCCTACTGACTAGAAGAAGGCGCTCGTCTCAGCCTGATATCTGAATATTTGTATATTTGTAGCATATATATGTTCTTCTACACAGTAAGCCTCAATTAGGGAACGAGATTAAGTTAAATGGATGTGAATCTGGCATTAGGTATCAGTCATGCAGGAAATCGTCTTGGCGGGTTTGGAAACATACCCAGAACTTCTCTTAATCCGATATACGTGGAGCCAGAATTCGAGCCTGAAGTGCACGAGACCCCAGAATCTCATATCGTCGTCGTTAATCTGCCAGGTATAATTTCCATGAATATATATGTCTTTAGTTTCTAGAGATGTGCCAGGCGGTGCAGCCTCTATTAGTATTTTACTCTCTCTGCTTTCAGAAGCCTACTTCCTTTTTCAAATTCTGTCAGAAATAGTAATGAAAGCCTTCCTTGCGTTTTCTAAATTTGATGGAAAATATTTCAGGTTCGGCTCTGTTATGTTCTTGCAAACCAACCGTCGTTCAATATGATTCAGTCCTTGCAAACCCTTCTTCTTCAATGAATTTCAGCGATTTTCAATCTCAGCGAACGTCACAGGTATGGAAGTTTAATGGCTTGTTATGGTTTAAAGGTTTTCAATCTCAGCGATTTTCTTTTTTTGAATTCTGCGTGATTCTCTGCAAATATTGTAAGTTTTGTATGTTAAAAGTTTTTCAATCTCTGCCACTGTCATATAAAGAGCTCTGTATGACTTTGTTGATCTTGATCGCCGTAAACACTAGTTTCTACATTCTCCCACCAAGAATAGCCGCGTATAAAATGTTACCCATGGACTTGTAAGATTTTATGGAGTTCGATCTGTGCATTAAGTTCGGCATCGCCAATTTTCATAATTTTGGGATTTTCCTTATTAGCTGTAGAAGGACTTTGACCTGTAATCTAGTTATCAACAGAGCACCAAAACACCTGTAATTTTCGTTTACTCTCTCTTGAGTTGCCCTTCCTTGGAATCCTTTGCAAGCATCTCTCCTCTGCAACAAGCTTCAATAATCTCACAAATCCATGTTCTCAGATCTGAGGTGCTCGTTGTCCTCTCTCTTCCTTCTAGTCGCAACCTATATTTCCTTCATGCGTGGGCTCACACCCCGCATTCATTCGGCTAGGGTTTCAATCTTACTTCTGGATTGCGACTCCACGATTGGGTATATGTGCTTCTGCACGAGGCTCGACTCTACTCTCATGATTCATGAATATTTGCACAATGTCAGAATGACGGCTCTCTCCTCTTCATATATCCACGCAGACTTCTTCATGGTTCATCGATTCAAGAATCCCACATGGTTAATCGATTCATAATGGCGGTTCTTTTTCCACACGGATTTACTCAACGGAATTTGCCTTTTTCCATGTGGGATTCTTTGTCGGTTCAGTCTTCTCTCCCATGGCCATCCACTTCCTTTGCAGGAGTGACACGTCTTCCACGCAGGATGATTTATTCTTCTATGCAGGGTTCTCTTTCCTCCATGCCTTCAGCTTTCATTCCTCATGCTCCACGGACTCCACCTTCACGCGGCTAGGGTTTCTCTCTACGACCAAGTGGAGGGAGACCTCTTCTTTAGCTTCACGATTCTTTGTTTCTCTTACTCGCAGGTCATCTAGATCCTACGATAGACCTCTTCTTTAGCTTCACGATAGACTTCAAATCACTCACGTTGATATCATTCCCTGTTTTAAAATTTTAAATCATAAAAGGGAATCTTTATGTCAGTTTTCGTCATTACGGTGTGTCCATCACTAAGCCACCTCATCCATTATGGCCTCTACCATGCGTTTTCGTCTTTCTATGTTCTCGACTTATTACATTTCATTCTCGTTATTTGAATTTTGTATTTTAATAAGTTGTCTTCTTTGCACTTTGCATGCTTCTTTATGTTAAATTGTTTGTGTTTAAAATTTACTATTAGTAAATTTTTATTATAATGATTAAATCTATGATAATTGTAATAGAAATTTGTGTCTTTAATATATATATATATAATGTCAAAAAAATACATAACTTTTTTACACATATTGAATAACCAATATTTTTATTTGATGTATTATGTTTAAAGTAATGATAATAAATAAAATATATTTTATAGAATATGCATAAAATTTTATGATCAATTCCTTATTTATATTAGTTATTTTTATTGGTTTTTTCTTCTTTGCTATATTTTTCACTTGTGATTCTTTATGTTTTGTTTTTAATGTGGGAATTTTTTTCCCTTGTTTTTCACTTAGTTATTTACTTATTAGCTTTCTATTTTATATTAATTTTTTCTAATTTTTATTTCAAAATACAAAATGCATGTCCCATTTGTTATTTCATAAAAAACTAGATTTTCAAAATATATATATATATGAGGTTTGGGTTTAAGATTTACCTTGGTTTGGGGTTTGGGCAAGTATTAAATTTAGAAATAAGATGGAACCAATCTTACAATTAGGCTTAAGGATTTAGACATAAGACTTTGACTTAGGAGGTTAGGTTAGAGTAGGCTAAAGTAGGTTAGTATAGGATAAAGTAGGCTAGGTTAGGGTAGTATAGGCTATGCTAAGGTAGTTTAAGGTTGGGTAGTCTATCCTATGCTTATGGTAGGGTAGGGTAGGTTAAAGTAGGTTGAGTTAGGTAGTATAGGCTAGGCTACCATAGGGTTGACTAGGTCAAGCTAGTAAAGGGTAGGTAAGTTAGCATAGGCTAGGATAGGTTAGGTTATTAGAGGAGGGGGAAGGAGGAGGAGGAGGAGGGTGGAGGAGGGGGGAAGAGTCGGGGTGAGGAGGGGAAGAGGGGGAAGAGGAGCGGGGAAGAGGAGCAGGGAGGAGGAGGAAGGAAGAGGCAGGGGAAGAGGAGGAGGAGGTGCAGGAGGGGGGGGAGGAGGGAGGAGAAGCAGGTGGAGGAGGAGGGAGGAGGTGGAGGATGAGGAGGGCGAGGAGTAGGAAGAGGGGGAGAAGGAGGGGCGAGGAGAAGGGGGGGGAGAGGGGGGGGGAAGGAGGCAGAGGAGGAGTGAGGGAGGAGGAGGAGGAGGAGGAAGGAGGGTGGCAGGAGAGGAGGGAGGAGGAGAGGGGGTGGAGAAGGATGGAGGAGTTGGAGGAGGGGGGGGGAGGAGGAGGAGGAGGAGGAGGAGGAGGAGAGGGGGTGGAGGAGGATGGGGGAGGTGCAGGAGGGGGGAGGGGGGGCGGGAGGAGGGGGAGGAGAAGGGGGGAGGTAGAGGAGGAGGGAGGAGGAGAAGGAGGAGGAGGAGGAGGGTAAAGGAGGGAGGAGAGGGGGTTGGGAGAGGCGAGAGGAGGGGGAGGAGGAGGACGAGGTGGAGGAGGAGTGGGAGGATTAGGAAGAGGGGGAGGAGTAGGATTAGAAGGGGAGGGAGGATAGGGCGGGGGGAGGAGAGCGGGTGGCAAGGAGAAGGAGGGGGGTGGAGGAAGGGAGAGGAGGAGGAGGGAGGAGGGGGGACAAGGTGGAAGAGGAGAAGGAGGAGGAGTGGGAGGATTAGGAAGAGGGGGAGGAGGAGGAGGAGAAGGGCGAGGGAGGGGGGTGTGGTAAAGAGGGGGATACGAGATGGGGGTGAGATAGGAGGGGTGGGAGAGGGGGGGGCCCAAGGAGGAGGAGGAAGGAGGGGGGTGGGGGAGTAGGGAGGAGGGTGGAGCAGGAGGGAGGAGGTGGAGGAGGGGAAGGATTAGGAAGAGGAGGAGGAGGATGAGATGGGGGTGAGAGAGAAGTAGGAGAAGGGATGGGGAGGACATCGGGGGGCGAGGAGGAGGAGGAGGAGGAGGAGGAGGAGGAGAGGGGGTGGAGGAGGGGGAGGGTAGGCAGGAGGAGGGGGGGGAGAATGGGGGAGGAGAAGGAGGAGGTAGGAGGTGGAGGAGGAGGAGGATTGAGCAGGGGGGAGGAGGAGGAGGAGGAGTGACCAGAGTGTGGGAGGGGGAGGAGGAGGATGAGAAGGAGGAGAAGGGAGGGGGAGGAAAGGGGTGCGTGAGGAGTAGGAGGAGGATAGGGGTGCGTGAGGAGTAGGAGGAGTATAGGGGGGGTGAGTAGTAGTAGGAGGAAGTGGAGTAGTAGGAGGGGGGGGTGAGATGAGGGAGAGGAGAGGGGGGTGAGGAGGAGGGGCAGAGAGGGTGGTAGGGGACGGTGGGGACGAGGAGGAGGAGGAGGACAACGACGAGGTGGACAAGGATGGAGTAGTAGGAGGAGGGGGTGGAGGAGTGAGGAGACAGGGTGGATGAGGAGGAGGACGGGGAGAGAGGTGGGAGGGGAGGAGGAGGAGGGAGAATAAGGGTGATGGAGTAGGAGTGTAGGGTAGGAGGTAGGAGGGAGGAGGGAGGAGGAGGAAGGGTGGAGGAGGGAGAGGAGAGGGAGTAGAGGAGGAGGAGGAGGCGTGTGGGAGAGGGGGTAGGAGGGGGGATGGGAGGGGGGATGTGGGGGAGAAGAAGGTGGGGACCGAAGGGGGGGAAGGACGAGGAGGGAGGAGGAGTAGGGAAGAGGTGGGAGTTGAGAAGGAGGTGGGGGAGGAGACGGAGAGAGGAACAAGAGGAGGGGGAGGAGAGTGGGGTAGGGCAGTGGGGTGGGAGGGTAGGAGGGATAAGGGGGGGAGGATGGAGGAGGGGAAGGAGGAGTTAGGTGAGAGGGGGGAGGGGGGGAGGGGGAGGAGGAGGAGATTGGGGTGGAGGAGGAGGAGAAATGAGGGGGGAGGAGGAGGAGGAGATGGAGTAGAAGTAGAAGTAGTAGGGGGAGGAGGAAACTGTGTGGGGGCAATGGAAATGACATATTCCCGGATCAATTGAGATTGGATTGTGATCGAAATGACATCTCATAACAATCCAAAGATGACACGAAAACGGTGTTTCAACAGAGTATTTCAATGAAAATCAAATTCTATTCATCGATCAAGCTGTGAAAAACACTCCAATATAGACATCAATACAAAATGCCTACACAGATGGAAGCATCTCTCCGAGAAGAGATGTGATGGGCACTCTCATACGTAAAATGCCAAACACAATGGGCACTGTCATACCTAATACTTCAACAAGTCTTTTTATTCATAATAGGAAATTACCTAATACTAAGTTGCACTGCTCAAGTGTTCTACCTCCCTAATATACGAAATTTAGCTGAGAGTTCTCCCATGATTCTCCTATCGTAGTTCTATCTTCTTATACAAAAAGTGCTTTTAACTTGACCTTGAGTCGAACACTTGAATCAAGGTGGTCATCTTCATGGTACCTATAATCACATTGATGTATCTCCACTTAGCAATTCGAGCACATAATGGCATCGACTTAACTGATTAGTTTTGTTCAAAAATAAGGCAAACACGATCCCTGATTCTTCTCGTGAACTTTAGCGATCTATCCATCAGCTATAGTTCATCAAGCTTCTTGATCCAAGTTAGTTTATGAAAGCATCAAAAGACATAAGAAGAACCAAAGCATATCGCATACTTCATAAGGTCCTCAATACTCATTGCATTGGCTCAAAATATCTCAAGACCATTAAAAATGTTAATGCTCGGCTCAGCTTTAGATATCTGGAAAGGAAAGGTAGGCCATCTAGTCCAGAGAGATGGGCTCTAGGAATATACTAAATATTGGCCCATCATAACCCTGTTATTAACCTTGTCGGGTGTCCTGGATAATCTAGTGTCTATGCTTGGAACCAGCCATGAAACGAGGGGAAGTACATAGGGGTTTTCCTCGGGCGTTGTAACCTAGAATAAATAAAATAAAATATTGTGTGAATAGTTTAAATGTTTTCCATGGACATCTTAAAAATGTGACAAGCTTGCATGTGATGTATAGCTAGAATGGCTAGTGGAAAGCATGCATCAACTACAATTCTGTGTCCAAGATCTAGAGGCAAAAACATGACTTCCTCCCTATTTTTGTGTCAAAATTGTGTAGCATGATTACCACTAATAGCTCTATGCTCGCGGAAAAGGAAACATTGTTGAAAAATACCAACACCGAAGAAACATTGGGTAACCTACACTCAACCTTAAGGATGGTGACGTGATTCGAAGCTTTGCTGAGTACTACAAACCACGTGATGACTTCGTGAAAGATCTTCCACATTGAGATGGAAATGGAACAAAGAAGAAGGAGAAACTAGTATTGGTTGGTCAGAGTGTGGGAGGCGTGGAACTGACTTGTATTATGGAGCAATTCCTCATGAAAAATTGTTGCAGCCGCATATTTTGCAATGCTTTCATGCCCCTCCCTGGTACAATCCCCCTTCAGTTGATAGGCCAGTTATTACCAGATGGTATGAATACCATACTAGGTTCACTTAATTTGATCGAGCTTAGGATCATGTTTTGTTCATGTTTCATGTTCTCTTTTTTTAGTTTTATCAGAGATATCAAACGTGGGGAGAGGTGGAATTCAAGTATGGACTTGACGGAGAACCAAGAAGGCCAACATCTGTCTAGGTAAATCTCTGAGCCACTTAACCTTTGATAAATGTGATAACCCTGGATACTAAGATCGTGTGATTGAGCGTGACTGAGAGTGCAGAAGCTCGTGAGATTCGACCCCTGGTCTTATTAAACTATTGTCACATGTAAGACTTTTGATATTTTGAATAGCTAAAAGTTAACAATTGTTTTTTTCTTTTAATTGGATTTTTGGAATACCAATTTTGTTGATCTCTCTAAATGCTTTGTTGTTAAGATCCATGCTTTATACTCATGAAAGAGTTAAACGACTTTCATCTTTGTCTCAAAGAGTGCTCAAGAATGCTTAAAATCAAGACCAAACTTATTTTTACAATATTAATGTTATTTGTGTCTCGTGTTTTAGATGTATATTATTTTTTCTCATATGTCAAAGTTGTTTGTCGTATATTTTCCTTCCTTCCTCGGAAGCCTTAAATTATTCAGTTTGAAATTTAGTATGTAACTCGAGCGTGTAACACACACTGCTTCTGGCATCACATTTGAGCTGTCGTTTGGGAATTTAGCATCTTTGCTACAGAGCCCTAGTTTTTTCAGTTTGATGTATGACATATTTTCTCAAGAAAACTTATTATGGTCATGTATTTGGGAGACACATATTGTAATTTAATGGAATGGGAATGCGAACAAGATTTGTTCATTGATCTAGGTGTATTTTTTTATGCTTATTTAGGGGACGGTGATAACTATTCTAATGGGAAATCGGAGCCAACTTTAGTCTACTCTGCCAAAACACAAAATGCAGAGATTCGGTTCTTGAGTTAAATCAACCCATTCCCTCCAGCATAGATTTCTTCATCATTTAAACCATAACATGGGAATACACCTACAACGATCAACTACAACCATAACGCCTGCGCAGCATAAACATACACATACATTTTTCATTTTGGTTTTTTATTATTGGGGTGCGCCTGGCATGTGCTGTAGTGTAGTGCACAAGCGACGCATAAGAGCCCCAGCAGCAATCTAATAATGAATGGGCTCTCCCCTTAAAAAAATACATTTAATATCATGTGGTTCTATAAACCACGTATAAGATATTAAACTGATAAGAACAGATACTACACTTGATCTTAGCCAAAAGGCCGAGAAAGGTATGCTTTTCACCTCCCATCTCTATCCCTTTTCTACTACTCTTCTCCCTCCTCCCTCCTTTCTCCAATGCATGTGGTAAATATTTTCCCATCTCAACTACTCAACATAGCCTCTTCCTTCACAACCTAAATCTATTCTCTTAGTAATCCAATATTGCAAAACTCTACGCCAAAATATTCATTTAATCATCCCTTGTGCACATGATTAGAGTATGCAAGATGCCACCATAGTTTATAAACACTTCGGCGACAATATGTGATTGTAAAAAGTTGAACAACAAATCCTACAGAGTAATATTGACCACCATAATACGAAAACTACAATTCATAGGTTCACATGGATAAAACAAGAATATTACCCTCGTTGAGGCCATCTCATGTCGGATCTCCAATTTCGCAATTCCAGGCCTTGACCTTTGGGGCTTGGGTCTAAAACGGAAAAAAAGAGAATAGGTTGTATTTCCAACAGGTACAGCCCATCCATAGCTTTCCAACTATGTATCGCATGCCCGAAGCGGAGAAGAGAACAGATGAATTGGCTACCATATAAGCCGATATAGGTTCCATGGTTGCGAACTATAATAGAGCTTAATGCGAAGAAAAGGAGTGGATAGCATTACACCAATACTCCACTGTCACCATGCCTTTCGCACTACCAAAATTAGCGAGTAAAAACACACATAATCTAACAACACAACCCAAACTTCATCACTCGGAGGGTGCCTGTGTGAATCGACAACTAACTCGGGTGGTGCTTATAACACTAACTAAATACATAAAACAATCATTTAATGATACGTCTACATATAGATCAAATTGCGCATCACCCATGTCGTCTCCTGTACACTCCTATGCCCAATCTAGATAAACCTTCATAGCTAGTCTCCGTGGAGTTTATCTTGGGTCCACCCTCATCCAAGCATGGTAACAATTGCATTTTCTTGGTTATCTTAGAGAACCATATAAGAAGAGTGTCACATTGGAAGGAACTACTAATATATTCTTCGAGACTATCTAGCTTTCCAAAGGCCATTGCTTTCGATAGGGATAGTGTGTTCCTAGGTATCTTTTGCTATAGCCTTCGGCCCATCGTGGACACCAAACTCACCAAATCGGCCACAATCCATTCTCGGAACGATCGAGATTGGATTGTGATCGAAATGACATGGCACAACAATGCAAAGATGAGACGAGAACGGTGTTTACAACAGAGTATTTCAATGAAAATCAAATTCTGTTCATCGATGAAGCTATGAAACAAACTCCAATATAGACATCAATACCAAATTCCTAAACGAATGGCAACGTCTCTCCGAGAAGAGATGTGACGGGCACTCTCATACGTAAAACAACAAACACAGTAGGCACTCTCATACCTAATACTTCAACAAATCGTTTTATTCATAATAGGAAATTACCTAATACTAAGTTGCATTGCTGAAGTGTTCTACCTCCCCAATATACGAAATGCAACTAAGAGTTCTACCACATTTCTGCTATCGTAGTTCTATCTTCTTATACAAAAAGTGCTTTTAACTTGAACTTGAGTTGAACACTTGAATCAAGGAAGTCATCTTCACGGTACCTATAATCACATTGATGTATCTCCACTTAGCAACTCGAGCAGGTAATGGCGTCGACTTAACTGATTAGTTTTGTTCAAAAATAAGGTAAACATGATCCCTGATTCTTCTCGTGAACTTTAGCGATCTATCCATCACCTACATTTCATCAATCTTATGCTTGCTCGATCCAAGTTAGTTTATGAAAGCATCAAAAGACATAAGAAGAACCAAATCATATCGCATACTTCATAAGGGCCTCAATACTCATTGCATTGGCTCAAAATATCTCAAGACCATTAAAAATGTTAATGCTCAGCTTGGCTTTAGATATCTGGAAATGCAAGGTAGGCCATCTAGGCCAGAGAGATGGGCTCTAGGAATATACTAAATATTGGCCCATCATCACCCTATTATTAACCTCGTCGTGTGTCCTGGATAATCTAGTGTCTATGCTTGGAACCACACATGAAACGAGGCGTAGTACACAAGCGTTTTCCTCAGGCGTTGTAACCTAGATTAAATAAAATAAAATATTGTGTGAATAGTGTAAATGTTTTCCATGGACATGTTAAAAATGTGACAAGTTTGCATGTGATGTATAGCTAGAATGGCTAGTGGAAAGCATACATCAACTGCAATTTTGTGTCCAATCTCTAGAGGCAAAAACATGACTTCCTCCCTATTTTTGAGTCAAAATTGTATAGCATGATTACCAATAATAGCTCTATGCTCACGGAAAAGGAAACATTGTTGAAAAATACCATCACCGAAGCAACATCGGGTTGGAAAGGCTTATAAGGACTTGATTTCCCAAACCATGCAACAAAGTTCCATTAAAGGGACCACTATATCTCAACTATAAACAACTAAACAAAAATTTTCACGTGCTACTGAGATGAAGGAATGAGAGCATTCGATTGGATAGAAAAAAAAGAATATCCATGTCTTTGATAGAAATGGAGAGGGACAAGGTGAGAAACTAGAAGGATTAAGTATATTGGCAAGATTGTTGGTAGAGGTGATGAAACATGCATGTAACACGATGTCGTGACCAGACAATAGTCCTTATCAAATCCCTTGGCAGGCCTCACCATACTATGATTTATTAGATAAAAATGCAGCAATGGCCAAAAAGAGGAAAATGTGTGTTTGGCATCTAATAAAGAAATTAAAATTGGGGGTCAATTCAATAAAGTCGCAACCCAAAGAGCATGGATATTGAAATATGCATGCAGCCAATAATAAATAATAGATCAAAGATGATGCTAAGAAAAGTGTGTTTCCACAAACGTGTCCACAAACCAAACCTCTGTTGGAGCATTTAGCACACAATGTTGAAGACAAAGAACGAATGGACATTACATTTATTCAATTAATACGGATGATAATATTTGTCTGGTTGCAATCAAGTTCCCCCTTTTTTTCTATATATTCCCTTTTCCCTTCAATGTAGAACCAGAGTGCTCCGCAATCGTAAATTCGAAACCTTTCTATTGGGTTGCGATAAACAAATTAGCATAGACTCACATGGACATCGCATATGGAGATTTAGGATTCATCTACCTATCATATTGTATGATACATTATTTGTGTATCAAGCGAATGTAAGTTTTCTATCTTTGGGAAAAAATACAACCTTGAAGATGGAGAGATCCTGAACAAGTAATACACCCAATCTACAAGGAGGATTGATATGGCATTTAGGATATCTTTTGGGGTTGTGTGTCATCTCGAACACTGTGCGATGGGTGGCTTGACATAGGTATCAACATAGGAACCTATCTTGAGGAAAATTTACAAGAGAATCTACATGCGGTTGGTTTCATTTTCTCATGAGTAGACAGGAGGGCCAAGTAAGAAAAGGGTCCAATCATAGTTTTCATTAAAGACCATAATTCATAGAATTTGGTGGAACATGAACAGAGATTTATTTGAGCTCAATGAACCCTATTTTTAGACAAGGTGGGCCTCAAACATACAAGTTTACGAGATATATTTAATTGCATGCGCTCCTGTCAGGAAAAGGGTCAATCATGGCCTTAACCACAATTCCCAAGGGAATTCATTTTATGAATTGCCTCACTAAATCATCAATTTATTAGTGTTGCCTTACTTTGCACATCTCATCCTAAGTATTTGTATCATAAATCTCTTATGTGGGATATACGATGTGATTAGTTCAGATGTTTGGGCCACTTACATGCGAACTTTTGTGGCAAATTCCGCTTGTGATGTATATCTAGGATGGCGTAAGGGAAAGAATGCATTCACTGCAATGCTATGTCCATGTTCTAGAGGGGGGAATATAACTTCGCCTATTTTCGTATGAAAATTATATACCAATAGTCCCAATAGTAGTTTTGTGTTCGGGGAAAAGGAAACATTGCCAACAAATTCCATCGACAAACTGGCGTCAATTAGGAAAGGCTTACATATCGTTGATCTCACAAAATGAAATAAAGGTCAATAAAAGAGACCACTATACCTTGGCTATAAACAACAAAACAAGAGTTTTTGAGTTGAATTGAGATGAAGGAATTAGACTATCAAATTGGGTAGCAAAAATTCATATCCATGTCATTGATATCACTAAGGAGGGACAACGCGAGAAACTAGAAAGATTCAGTATATCGGTAGGATTCTTGCTAAAGGATATGGAGCATGCATGTAACACATTGCCACGACAAAGCAACAATCCTAATCAAATCCCTTAACGACTTCGCCCTCGAATGATTTACTAGATAAAATTGCAACAGTGCCCAAGATGAAACAGACGTTTGTTTGGCGTCTAATACAGAAATCAAAATCCAGGATTCGTACAATAAAGACACAATCTAGGAGCATGGACATTAAAAATTACATACAACAAAAAAATTAAATAGATTGAAGGTGCCAATAAGAGAAGTGTGCTACCACAAATATCCGTTGTAATGTTAGGCACATAATTTTGAAGAGAGAACAAATGGATATCGCATTTATTCAATTATTGTCGATGGTAATATTATTTCATTTTGACAAAAATCCCTTTGTTTTTCTGTATATACCCTCTCACAGTAAAACTAGAATGCTCCTAGGCCGGAAATTCAAAACCTTTCTATTCTTGGGCGGTGATATACAAATTAGACTAGACTTGCATTGGCATCGACATCGACATCGCATGGGAGATTTAGACTTCATCTCCCCATGCTATTGGATGATACGTGATGTGTGTAATGCGATTGTAAGATTCTATCATTGGGACAAGACAATACTCGAAGATGGAGAGATCTGGAATGAGTAATGCACCCTATGTGCACAGAGCATAGAGGTGGCCTTTAGCATGTTCTTCGAGGTTGTGTGTGGGTTGGGAGGCCATGGGATAGGTGGCTTATAGCTTCAATATAGGAAATCGGCAAATGTAAACTTTACATCACGGTGATTTCCTTATATCCTAATTACGCTGGATGCCCAAGTAAGTCGAGAGTCTAATCCAATTGTCTTTAAATGACAGCATATATATCATACAATTTGGTGGATCGAGAATAAAACTTTTTTGAGCAATCAATCCTATTGGAAGGCAAGGCGAGCCTCAAAGAAAGTGGGCCACAGTATCAAGAGAAATATTAAGCATGGGTTCATATTAAGCAAACCCATTCGTGGCCTTGGTCATGGTTCCCAATGGAGTTCATTTTAGTAACTTACTCTTACTACCATTTCTTTTTTAATAACTAAATTAATGTCTTCCAAAAACTCAAACTCGTTAAAATGATAGGCATTCTTATTTAAATACGTTGGGTGGGAGGTGCCATCTTAACAATTCTTTTAATTATAATTCCTAGTCCTACAGAAAAGATTCATTAATAGAAGAATATTCTTATTCATGTACATTACATCAAGGGCTCATATTGAAATAGTTATCACCCAAGCTTGTCATTTTCATTTACTTAGTAATATTCCACTTAAATAGGCCATGTACATGGTAAATTCCATCTAGTGTTTCCATTTGATCCTTTTCTAAATTCCATTTGATGTTTCGATATGTGCCTTTTCATTTCCCACTCCACATGGCATCGTCCACATACATCGTAAATTTCATATGATGTTTCCATATGTGTGTTTTTGTTTCCACTCCTTGGGCTTAATCTCCATTACATTTTTCTTTTTAACAAACACTGCAGTCTCATTATGTAATCTGTACATATCTATGGGTGTTTAATATTATTGATATGTCCTGGGTTTTGCAGGATGAGCATTCTTAATGTTTTAGGTTTTGAAATTAGGATTGAACAAATGCAAATGGAATTGGGAGAGATGAAATAAACGGCTCTCCCACTTTGTTATGGAGAGTGGTGTTTGTACAAGCTCTCATATCTCCTAAAAAGGCCTCCCATCTTGTCACAACAGGTGATCTTGGGTGACCTACACTCAACCTTAAGGATGGTGACGTGATTCGAAGATTTGCCGACTACTACCAACCACTTGATGACTTCGTGAAAGCTCTTCCACATGCCAGATGGAAATGGAACAACGAAGAAGGAGAAACTAGTATTGGTTGGTCACAGTGTGGGAGGCATGGACCTGACTTGTATTATGGAGGAATTCCTTGGGGAAAATTGTTGCAGCCACGTATTCTGCAATGCTTTGATGCCCCTCCCTTGTACACCCCCCCTTAAGTTGATAGGCCAGTTATTACCAGATGGTATGAATACCATACTAGGTTCACTTAATTTGATTGAGCTTAGGATCATGTTTTGTTTACGTTTCGTGTTCTCTTTTTTTAGTTTTATGAGAGATATCAAACATGGGGAGAGGTGGAATTCAAGTATGGACTTGACGGAGAACCGAGAAGGCTGACGTCCATCTAGGTAAATCTCCGAGCCGCTTAACCTTTGTTAAATGTGATAACCTAACTACTAAGATCGTGTGATCAAGCATGACGGAGAGTGAAGAAGCTCACGATATTCGACCCCTGGTCTTATTAAACTATTTTCACATGTGAAAACTTTTGATACTTTGAATAGCTAAAAGTTAAAAATTGTTTTTTCTTTTAACTGGATTTTTAGAATACCAATTTTTTTTATCTCTCTAAATGATTTTTTGTTAAGATCCCTGCTCTATACTCATGAAAGAGTTAAATGACTTTCATCTTTGTCTCAAAGAGTGCTCAAGAATGCTTAAAATCAAGACCAAACTTATTTTTACAATATTAATGTTATTTGTGTCTTGTGTTTTAGATGTATATTAATTTTTCTCTTATGCCGAAGTTGTTTTTCGTATATTTTCCTTCCTTACTGCGAAGCCTTAAATTATTCAATTTGAAATTTAGTATGTAACTCAAGCGTGTAACACACATAGCTTCTGGCATCGCATTTGAGTTGTCGTTTGGGAATTTAGCATCTTTTCTACGGAGCCCTAGTTTTTTCAGCTTGACGTATGCCATATTTTCTTAAGAAAACTTATTATGGTCATGTATTTGCGAGACACAATATTGTAATTTAATGGAAAATACAATAATGTATTTGTTTCCATTGATACTTTTTAATGTATTACCTTTTTTTCAAATTGACAAATTAGTTACAATATTGCTTGTGTTTATAAATTTTAATTTAGCTTCTTTCATATAAGCATTGTATATTGAGTAGCCTTTGTTTGTGAAAAGTTTATTTAGTTTCCTCTATCATTTTCTATTAGTTTAATATATCAAATTTAAAATAAAATATGTTTATCTATGAGCCTTTGTATAGTATTATGCATGCTCTTTGTTAAAATGTGGAGTGACAATGAACCCTTAACCGCTACTTTTCATGATATCAACACTTATCTAAAATACACCGTTTTAGATCGAAGGGTTATGCAATAAGGTGATACTAGCATAGTTGTTCTAAGAACTAAATCTAGTTATAGAGATAAGATATTAAATGTAGTTGTTGATGTAAGACTTGTTATATTTTTTTATTTTGGAGTTTATATATATATATGTTGGGGGGTTGTGCTAGTAAATAGCTCATTGGAAAGCGTAAATAAATTGTTTCTTGATTGTGAAAGAAGATCATCCTGTTCGTTTTTTTTAATAATTAAATATCTTTCGAAAACTCAACTCAGACTAACAGCTAGATCACTCACAAGCTTAAATGAATTGTTGATTTTGAATTGAGATCTTTAGCATCATCAATTTAAAAGAAAAAATGTCTTCAAATAATTTGTATAAGCTATCTTCCCTCGGAATGTATTTTCAAATGAATGATATCATAACAAAAACTCAAAATGCATAAATAACAAGAACTCAAAATGCATAAAACAATCTCAATCAGACATCGTATCCCATTCATGGAATGTTTTTAGTATATCTCAACTTGGCTGTAAATTCCAATTAAGAAAAATAACATTATGAGAGCCAACTAAATCTGTCACTGTCTTAAAACCTAAAAGAAATCATTTGCGAGCCTGGCTGGCGTAGTTAAGCTTGGAGACTACTACAGTGTGATGAACATAGTAGAAGTTCCCAGATTTCCATCAAAAAAGAAATCACTGTAGAATCATTTCTTCTTGGAATAAGGAAAACTCAATCTAGATGGTATTGCATGAAGCATGCTTGTAGAATGTTGGCAATGGGGATGGGAATGGGAATGCGAACAAGATTTGGTCATCGATCTAGGTGTATGTTTTGATGCTTATTTAGGGGACGGTGATAACTATTCTAATGGGAAATCGGAGCCAATTTTAGTCTACTCTGCCAAAATGCAAAACGCAGAGATTCGGTTCTTGAGTTGAATCAACCATGAACGTGTTTAACAATTAACCACAATCTAATCCAACCCAAATCCAATCGAAGATTCTTGAGCTGTTATTGCGCATATAATATGGGTATGGAATAAGAACAAACACGAATACACGCTCCAGAATTGAATAGACTCTCACGTTAAATGCTGGGATTATTTATCATTACCCTTCATTCCCGCCAGCAGAGATTTCTTCATCATTTCAACCATAACGTGAGCTTACACCTGCAACGATCAACTACAACCATATCACCTATGCAACATAAACATACACATACGTTTTTCATTTTATTTTTGTATTATTGGGGTGCGCCTGGCATGTGCTATAGTGCAGTGCACAAGTGACGCACGAGAGCCCCAGTAGCAAGCTACTAATGAATGGGATCTCTCCCTAAAAAAATAGATTTAATATCATGTGGTTCTATCAACCATGTATCAGATATTAAACTGATAAGAACATATACTACACTTGATCTTAGCCAAAAGGACGAGAAAGGTATGCTTTTCACGTCCCATCTCTATCCCTTTTCTACTACTCTTCTCCCTCCTCCCTCCTTGCTCCAATGCATGTGGTAAATATTTTCCCATCTCAGCTACTCAACGCAGCCTCTTCCTTCACAACCTAAATCTATTCTCATAGTAATCCAATCTTGCAAAACTCTACGCCAAATTATTCATTTAATCATCCCCGTGCACATGATTAGAGTATGCAAGCTGCCACCATAGTTAACACTTCGGCGACAACATGTGATTGTAAAAAGTTGAACATCAAAGCTTACAGAGTAATATTGACCACCATAATACAAAAATTACAATTCATAGGTTCACACGGATCAAACAAGAATATTACCCTCGTCGAGGCCATCTCACGTCCGATCTCCAATTTTGCAATTCCAGGCCCTGACCTTTGGGGCATGGGTCTAAAACGGAACAAAAGAGAATAGGTTGTCTTTACAACGGGTATAGCCCGTCCATAGCTTTCCAACTATGTATCGCATGCCCGAAGCAAAGAATAGAACGGATGAATTGGCTACAATAAGCCGATATAGGTTCCATGGTTGCGAACTTTAATAGAGCTTAATGGAGCTTAATTAGAAGAAAAGGAATGGATAGCATTACACCAATACTCCGCTGTCACCGTGCCTTTCGCACTACCAAAATTAGCGGGTAAAAACACATATAATCTAACAACACAGCCCAAACTTCATCACTCGGAGGGTGCCTATGTGAGTCGACAACTACCTCGAGTGGTGCTTATAACAGTCGACAACTAACTCGGGTGGTGCTTATAACACTGACTAAATACATAAAACAATCATTTAACGATACGTATACATATATATCAAATCGCGCATCGCCCATGCCGTCTCCTGTACACTCCTATTCCCAATCTAGATAAGCCTTCGTAGCTAGTCTCCATGGATTTTATCTCAGGTCCATCCTCATCCAAGCATGGTAACGATTGCATTTTCTTGGTTATCTTAGAGAACCCTATAAGAAGAGTGTCACAGTGGAAGGCACTGCTAATATATTCTTTGAGACTGTCTAGATTTCCAAAGGCCATTGCTTTCGATAGGGATAGCATGTTCATAGGTATCTTTTGGTATAGCCTTTGACCCATCATGGATACCGCACTCACCAGATAGGCCACATTCCGTTCCCGGACCGATTGAAATTGGATTGTGATGGAAATGACATAGCACAACAATGCAAAGATGACATGAGAACGGTGTTTACAACAGAGTCTTTCATTGAAAATCAAATTCTATTCGTCGATGAAGCTATGGAAAACACTCCAATATAGACATCAATACAAAATGCCTAGACTGATGGCAGCATCTCTCCGAGAAGAAATGTGATGGGAACTCTCATACGTAAAACGTCAAACACAATAGGCACTCTCATACCTAATACTTCAACAAGTCTTTTTATTCATAATAGAAAATTACCTAATACTAAGTTGCATTGTTCAAGTGTTCTACCTCCCCAATATACAAAACGCAGGTGAGAGTTCTCCCACGGTTCTCCTATCCTAGTTTTGTCTTCTTATACAAAAAGTGCTTTTAACTTGAACTTGAGTCGAACACTTGAATCAAGGCTGTCATCTTCACGGTACCTATAATCACGTTGATGTATCTCCACTTAGCAACTCGAGCACATAATGGCGTCCACTTAACTGATTAGTTTTGTTCAAAAATAAGGTAAACACAACCTTGATTCTTCTCGTGAACTTTAGCGATCTATCCATCACCTACATTTCATCAAGCTTATGCTTGCTCGATCCAATTTAGTTTATGAAAGCATCAAAAGACATATGCAGAACCAAAGAATATCGCATACTTCATAAGGGCCTCAATACTCATTGCATTGGCTCAAAATATCTCAAGACCATTAAAAATGTTAATGCTCAGCTCGGCTTTAGATATCCGAAAATGCAAGGTAGGCCATCTAGTCCAGAGAGATGGGCTCTAGGAATATACTAAATATTGGCCCATCATCACCCTGTTATTAACCTCGTCATGTGTCCTCAATAACCTGGTGTCTATGCTTGGAACCACCCATGAAATGAGGGGAAGTACACAAGGGTTTTCCTTGGGCGTTGTAACCTAGAATAAATAAAATAAAATATTGTGTGAATAGTTTAAATGTTTTCCATGGACATGTTAAAAATGTGACAAGTTTGCATGTGATGTATACCTAGAATGGCTAGTGGAAAGCATGCATCAACTGCAATTCTGTGTCCAAGCTCTAGAGGAAAAAACATGACTTCCTCCCTATTTTTGTGTCAAAATTGTGTACATGATTACCAATAATAGCTCTATGATCGTAGAAAAGGAAACATTGTCGAAAAATACCATCACCGAAGCTACATCGGGTTGGAAAGGCTTATAACGAGTTGATTTCCCAAACCATGCAACAAAGTTCCATTAAAGGGACCACTGTATATCGACTATAAACAACTAAACAAAAGTTTTCACGTGCCACTGAGATGAAGGAATGAGAGCACTCGATTGGATAGCAAAAAAAGAATATACATGTCTTTGATAGCAATGGAGAGGGACAAGGTGAGAAACTAGAAGGATTAAGGATATCAGCAAGATTGTTGGTAGAGGTGATGAAACATGCATGTAACACAATCCCATGACCACATAGTTCAATCCTTATCAAATCCCTTGGCAGGCCTCACCATACTAAGATTTATTAGATAAAAATGAAGCAATTCCCAACAAGAGGAAAATGTGTGTTTGGTATCTAATAAAGAAATTAAAATTCGGGACCAATGAAATAAAGTCGCAACTGAAAGAGCACGGATATTGAAATATGCATGCAGCCAATAAAAAATAATATATCAAAGATGACGCTAAAAAAAGTGTGTTTCCACAAATGTGTCCACAAACCTCGGTTGGAGAATTTGGCACACAATGATGAAGACAAAGAACAAATGGATATTGCATTTATTCAATTATTGCGGATGATAGTACTTATCTGGTTGCAATCAATTTCCCTTCGTTTTTCTATATACTCCCTTCTCCCTTCAATGTAGAACCAGAGTGCTCTGCAATCATAAATTCGAAACCTATCTATTGGGTTGCGATAAACAAATTAGCATAGACTCACATTGACATCGCGTATGAAGATTTAGGCTTCATCTATGTATCATATTGTACAATACATGATTTGCGTATCAATCAAATGTAAGTTTTCAATCTTTGGGCCAAAATACAACCCTGAAGATGGAGAGATCCCAAAAAAGTAATACACCCTATCTACAAGGAGGATATATATGGAATTTAGGATATCTTTTGGGGTTGTGTATCAGCCCGGACACTGTGCGATGGGTGGCTTGACATAGCTATCAACATAGGAACCTATCTTGAGGAAAATTTACAAGAGAATCTACATGGGGTTGATTTCATTTGATCATGAGTAGAAAGGAGGGCTTATTAAGACAAGGGTCCAATCATAGTTGTCATTAAAGACCGTAATTCATAGAATTTGGTGGAACATAAACATATATTTATTTGAGCAATGAACCATATTTTTAGACAAGGTAGGCCTCAAACGTACAAGTTTACGAGCTATATTTAATTGCATGTGTTCCTATCAAGAAAAGGTCTAATCATGGCCTTGACCACAGTTCCCAAGGGAGTTCATTTTATCAATTCCCTCACTAAATCATTCTCAAGGAAAAGCTCCTATATTCTTCATGCAATGCATCAATTGTCGGTCTGTCATGTTGTTAATTACCTTATAATTAAGTGAGGTCAAAAAGTGCTATGTTAAATTATCGTTAGCATTAAGTTATTGCATATTTGGTTTTTCTTGAAAATGTGGTCTTATAAAGTATAATCTCTTTTAGTTGTTAATTTTTATTTGTAATTATTGCCCCTCTCAGTTTGTTTTTATGTCAATTTATTAGCGTTGCCTTACTTTGCACATCCCATCCTAATTATATGTCTTATAAATCTCTTATGTGGGATATACGATGTGATTAGTTTAGATTTTTGGGCCACTTACATGCCTAACTCTTGTGACAAATTCCGCTTGTGATGTATAGCTAGGATGGCTTAAGGGAAAGAATGCATTCACTGCAATGCTATGTCCAAGCTCTAGAGGGGAAAATATAAACGTTCTGCCTATTTTTGTATGAAAATTATGTACCAATGGTCCCAATAGTAGTTTTGTGTTCGAGGAAAAGGAAACATTGCCAACAAATTCCATCGACAAACTGGCATTAATTAGGCAAGGCTTACAAATCCTCGATCTCACAAAATGCAACAAAGGTAAATAAAAGAGACCACTATACCTTGGCTATAAATAACTAAAGAAGAGTTTTCGAGTTGAATTGAGATGAAGGAATTAGACTATCAAATTGGGTAGCAAAAAGGAATATCCATGTCATTGATATCAATAAGGAGGGACAACTTGAGAAACTAGAAAGATTTAGTATATTGGCGGGATTCTTGCTAAACGAGATGGAGCATGCATGTAACGCAATGCCGCGACAAATCAACAATCGTAATCAAATCCCTTGACGGGATTCACCGTCGAATGATTTACTAGATAAAATTGCAACAATGCCCAAGAAGAAACAGACGTTTGTTTGGCGTCTAATACAGAAATCAAAATCCAGGATTTGTACAATACAGACACAATCTGGGAGCATGGATATTAAAAGAAAATAGATTGAAGGTGCCAATAAGAGAAGTGTGCTGCCACAAATATCTTTTGAAATGTTGGGCACACAACATCGAAGAGAGAACAAATGGATATCGCATTTATTCAATTATTGTCGATGGTAATTTTATTTGATTTCGACAAAAATCCTTTCGTTTTTCTGTATATACCCTCTCACTGTAAGACTAGAATGTTCCTAGGCCGCAAATTCAAAACATTTCTATTCTTGTGTGGTGATATATAAATTAGACTAGAGTCGCATTGGCATCGACATCGACATCGCATGAGAGATTTAGACTTCATCTCCCCATCATATTGTATGATACGTGATGTGTGTAATGCGATTGTAAGCTTCTATCGTTGGGACAAGACAATACCCGAAGATGGAGAGATCTGTAACGAGTAATGTGCCCTATTTGCACAGAGCATAGAGGTGACATTTAGCATGTTCTTCGGGGTTGTGTGTGGGTTGGGAGGCCATGGGTCAGGTGACTTGTAGCTTCAATATAGGAAACCGGCAAGAGGAAACTTTACATCACGGTGATTTCCTCGTATCCTAATTACGCGGGACTCCCAAGTAAGTCGAGAGTATAATCCAATTGTCTTTAAATGGCAACATATATATCATACAATTTGGTGGAGTGAGAACAAAGCTCTATTTGAGCAATAAATCCTATTGGAAGGCAAGGCGATCCTCAAACTAAGTGGGCTACAAGATCAGGAGCAATATTAAGCATGGGGTCCTATTAAGAAAACCCATTCGTGGCCTTGACCACGGTTGCCAATGGAGTTCATTTTAGCAACTGCCTCCCTAAACTATGACAAGAAAAACTATGCAGAGGTGTGAAAGGTGAGTTTTGAGTGTGTTCAATTATATTCTAGACTAATTCAATTAATGTCTACTTAGTTTTAGTTCAAATTTAAAAGGCCTCGAGATACCGATTGTTTTTCATCTCGGCCTAGCTCTCTCTCTGCGTGCTCAAGTCAGCTTTGCATGTTTTATTAAAACCAGCGTAGAGCTGCCTTAACCCAGATCTTTCCAGCATCCAATGGGTTCAAGAAGATAGGTTGTTTTATTTTTATATTCTTTTTTTCATTACTCTTACTACCATTTCTTTCTTAATAACTAAATTAATGTCTTCCAAAAACTCAAACTCATTAAAATGATAGGCGTTCTTATTTCAATACGTTGGGTGGGAGGTGCCAGCTTAATAATTCTTTTAATTATAATTCTGAGTCCTACAGAAAAGATTCATTAATAGAAGAATATTCTTAGTCGTGTACATTACATCAAGGGCTCATATTGAAATAGTTATCACCCAAGCTTGTCGTTTTCATTTACTTAGTAATCTTCGACTTAAATAGGGCACGTACATGGTAAATTTCATCTATTGTTTCCATATGATGATTTTTTAAATTCCGTTTGATGTTTCGATATGTGACTTTTCATTTCCCACCCGACGTGGTATCGGCCACATACATCGTAAATTTGATATGATGTTTCCATATGTGTGCTTTTGTTTCCACTCCTTGGGATTGATCTCCATTAAATTTTTGTTTTTAACAAACACTGTAGTCTCATTATGTAATTCGTACATATCTTTGGGTGTTTAATATTATTGATATGTCCTGGGTATTGCAGGCTGAGCAGTGTGAATGTTTTAGGTTTTTAAATTAGGATTGAACAAATGGAAATGGAATTGGGACAGAGGAAAGAAACAGCTCTCCCACTTTGTTATGGAGCATGGTCTTGTTACAAGCTCTCAGATCTGCTAAAAAGGCCTCCCATCTCGTCAGAGCATTTGACCCTGGGGTGACCTACACTCACCCTTAAGGATGGTGATGTGATTCGAAGGTTTTCCGAGTACTACCAACCACTTGATGACTTTGTGAAATCTCTTCCACATGGAGACTGAAATGGAACAAAGAAGAAGGAGAAACTGGTATTGGTTGGTCATAGTGTGGGAGGCATGGACCTAACTTGTATTATGGAGTGATTCCTGAGAGAAAATTGTTGCAGCTCTATTCTGCAATGCTTTCGTGCCCCTCCCCTGTACAACCCCCCTTTAGTCGATAGGCCAGTTATTACCAGATCATATGAATACCATACTAGGTTCACTTAATTTGATCGAGCTTAGGATCATGTTTTGTTGATGTTTCGTCTTCTCTTTTTTTAGCTTTATCAGAAATATCAAACGTGGGGAGAGGTGGAATTCAAGTATGGACTTGATGGAGAACCGAGAAGGAAGATGTCCATCTAGGTAAATCTATGAGCCGCTTAACCTTTGTTGAATGTGATAACCCTGGATACTAAGCTCGTGTGATCGAGCATGTTCGAGAGTGCAGAAGCTCATGAGATTCAACCCCTAGTCTTATTAAACAATTGTCCCATGTAAAACTTTTGATATTTTGAACAGCTAAAAGTTAACAATTGTTTTTTTCTTTTAACTGGATTTTTAGAATACCAATTTTGTTGATCTCTCCAAATGCTTTGATGTTATGATCCATTCTCTATTCTCATGAAAGAGTTAAACGAATTTCATCTTTGTCTCAAAGAGTGCTCAAGAATGCTTAAAATCAAAACCAAACTTATTTTTACAATATTAATGTCATTTGTGTCTTGTGTTTTAGATGTATATTACTTTTTCTCTTATATCGAAGTTGTTTGTGGTATATTTAGCATCTATGCTACAAAGCCCTAGTTTTTTCAGCTTGATGTATGACATCTTTTCTCAAGAAAACTTATTATGGTCATGTATTTGGGAGACAAATTTTTGTAATTTAAAGGAAAATACAATAATGTATTTGTTTCCATTGATACTTTTTAATGTATTACCTTTTTTCAAATTGAAAAATTCATTACAATATTACTCGTCTTTATCAATTTTAATTTATCAATTTTAATTTCTAGCTTCTTGCTATAAGCATTGTATATTAACTAGCCTTTGTTTGTGAAAAGCTTATTTAGTTTCCTCTATCATTTTCTATTAGTTTATTATATCATTTTTAACATAAAATTTGTTTATCCATGAGCCTTTGTATAATGCATGCTCTTTGTTAAAATATGGAGTAGCAATGAACCCTTAAGAGCATTTTTCCATGATATCAACACTTATCTAAAGTACATCATTGTAGATCGAAGGGTTATGCAATAAGGTGATACTAGCAGAGCCGTTCTAAGCACTAAATCTACTTGTAGAGATAACATATTAAATGTAATTGTTGATGTAAGACTTGTTATAATTTTTCTGTTTTGGAGTTTATATATATGTATGGGGTTGTGCTAGTAAATAGGTCATTGGCAAGCATAAATAAACTGTTTCTTGATTTTGAAAGAAGATCATTATGTTCAATTTTTTTTAATAATTAAATGCCTTTCGGAAACTCAACTCACACTAATAGCCAGATCACCAGCAAGCTTAAATGAATTGTTGATTTTGAATTGATATCTTTAACATCATCAATTTTAAAAGGAAAAAAGTCTACCAATAATTTTGAATGTATTTTCAAATAAATGACATCATAACAAAAGTTACTCAAAATGTATTTTCAAATGAATGACATCATAAGAAAAACTCAAAAGCATAAAACAATCTCAATCAGACATCGTAGCCCATTGATGGAATTTGTTTTAGTATATCTCCACTTGGCTGTAAATTCCAATTAAGAAAAATAACATTATGAGAGCCAACTAAATCTATCACTGTCGTAAAACCTAAAACCTCTTAACTCTTTCTCTCGTTCCTGCAATACTCGACCCCTGCAATTCTGCTAACTCTAGGGTCTGTATTTTTTGTAGAGACACCCAACAGTCTGAAAGTAGACACCCGGAAGATGGAAGGCAAGTATTGAGAAAAAACAGGGGAACCAATCATGTCGATGTAGAGTTCAATCAACTAGTTCAGGCTAGTAGAATAGCCATGCAAGTTAAGCATCCATTTCGAAACCTCATGAAGTGCAGGAATAGACCTCAGCTGATCATAACAATATATCTGCAGATCTTCCAGCAGTTGACTAGTATCACTGCCATTATGTTCTATGCTCCCGTTTTGTTCCAGACCTTGGGATTCAAAAGCGATGCTTCACTTTACTCTGCGGCTATTTCTGGTGTAGTCAATGTCATATCCACTATTATCTCCATCTAATCGGTTGATAAACATGGTCGAAGAGAGCTTCTTCTCGAAGCAGGAGTGCAGATGTCCATTGCACAGGTTATCCCTAGTTAGTTGAAATGCAAGAATGTCGGAATGATTAATATTGTGTGGAATTGCAGGTGGTTATTGGAATCTTTTTGGCTACAGGGTTATGGGAAGGATGGCCAACAACTTTCTCGCCCTAACAAGATCTGTCGGACATAGCGTGCCTGTGTGCGTGAATCTCCTCTTCACTTTTGGTGTGGCATAGGCATTTCTGTCAATCATTTGCCAATTCAAATACAAAATCTTTTTTCTTCTTTGTTAGCAGGGTGTTAATTATGTCCGTATTGGTGATGTTTCTCGTTCGAAGATGAAGAATGTGCCGATCGAAGAAATGATGGACGGAGTGTGTAAAAAGCATTGGTTGTGGAATATTTTTGTCACCGACACCGACCTCCCCTCATTGATGATGAAGATGCTAATTCCAAACAATAAAATGGGAGATTCAATGGCAATGCTAATTCCAAACAATAAAATGGGAGAGTCAATGGCAATGCCTACCATAATTCTCCTGCATTCCATTTCATTGAGGGAGATATGAGTAGAATTTAAGTCGATGGCCATGTCAATAATAATAATGGATTATGCTTCCCAAAAGAATTTGAAATTTGTGAGCTAGCACGCCAACTTCAATGCCATTATATCTACCAACGGCAATGGCTGGAGTCGTAGAATACATTCGCACTCCCAATTGAGCATGCCTGCTAAAAGAAAATCATATGCAGGTGGGCATGAGCTATATCCACGAAATAAATGGGATCATGCCTAATATGGTGATCAGAATGGAAAGTGTGTAAACAATGTAGATTTTCAAGAGCTTTAAAATATTTATGATAATCATAGTTCTATCCTTCAAGGAGGGATTAAAAAGGCTACATGGTAATATCAAATCTTTTAAATCATGCATTTTCATGTTCGAAAAATAAAAATTAGAAAATTTTATGATTGAAAAGAGAAGCATTTGTGATATCTATTTTAAATCCTTAAATATATATATTCATAATTTTAAGGTTGTGGTTTTGCTAGACATTAAACTTTGTATATAAAACTTTCTTGTTTATATAGAATAAGAGTATTTTTTTTAAATGTGTTTTTAATTTCAAATCCATTATAATACAAAAAATTACCAAAATATTTATAATATTAAATTATATATGCATTTTAATAATCCAAAATATTTATACATTTTATAATTCAAAAAATTTACTTCAATATTGTTAAAAAATTATTTAATAATATTATAAAAAATTTAAAATCAGTACAAATAAATTTATTTGTTTAAAGTTTTCAAATTGGATCAATGGGAAAATTAAGGACTAAAACTAGGTGTATTTTAGAGCGAAAAATGAAAATATCATATGAATTATGGCAAATATATAACATCTATTAATAGAACTCGTAGACTTAGTTTTTATTTAAATAATGTCAACAATAACAATACTTTTCATTAATAATAACTGAAGCAAGTATCTAAGTGCAAATTCTTATCTTGAATAATTCAACCAAAACCTAATAAATCAACAACAATACATAGATAAACTCAAATGCATCCATTCATGTTAGCTCTCAATATGTTTATGGATTCATAATTTGAGATTTGTGATCTACTTTTTTGTCCCACCAATGCTTCTATATTATCGAGCTATCAAATATTAAGAGATAAAACTCCAAGTCCTCCATCAAACTATTCCAATCTCCTAACTATTGAGTTACTCTCATGTCGTGAATTTATAACCTCATTTCTAGGTTGGTACCTAAATAAAAAAGATTCAAAATGAGATTTAATCTTAAGTGGATGAGCATAACAATATTTCTTATATATTCAAACCACATCCAATTAATTTTTATCTTTAGTAATTATAATACAAATTATTAAATTAATAAAAAATAACAATAATGTATTTAAAATGTGAAAAACACTTATATAAATAGCCATAGTTGTAAATTTATTAGATATATTCATATATGTGTACAACTTATCAAAAAATACCCTCAAACTTATAATTGTTGATATAAATGGGTGAACAACTTATTTAAAGATATCATTTGGCTATGTTTTCTTATTCTTTCAAGTGTATTTTTTTAAATGTCATTCATATTATTTATACTTATTATTGTTTTGGGTTTGTAAGGCAAAGAAAAAATAATTTTTATTGTAATTTTGTGAATGGGTTAAAGATCTATAAATCAAGAATGTGAGTTTGTGTTTTTTAAGAATAAATTAAAAAATTCTATTCCAGTTTGGTGAATATTATTAATATATATAAAATGTACAATTTCTTTTCAATTTAAAGAGAAGTTATAGTGTGGTGGCAAGTTGGGTCAATTTTTTTATGTAATTGTCGTGTAAGAAAGTGTGTCTAGTTGGTCTCTAGTGGCAAATTGGGTCATTCTTTTATGTTGAATGTCCCTTAATTGTAGCTTTGTCTTTTGTTTTTTCAATATTTGTTTTTTTTTCTTTTTTTGTCATTTTGTTTTGTAGATAATCATTTTTTAAGGGATCTTATACAACTCCCAACAAAATCACCTAAGTTCGCCCCCTTAATTTAACTCATAAACTTAGTTTATATTTAAATAATGTCAACAAAAATGATAGCCTCTTTTGATTAATAGTATGAAATCAATATCAATGTATCATAACATCCTTGAAGCCCTAGTATCCATCTACAGAATCTTATTGTTAACACAAAAAACTCATCCATATATCATAGCCTACTTACCATTTCCACATCATTAATTTCCACACCAAAAATCAACATGGGGAACCTTCATACACCAAAAAAACCAAAAAAATGATATACCATGGGGTTTAGGGAGAGAGTGAGAAAGAGAGAAATTAGGGGTTAGGGGTTTACAGAGATAGAGAGAGATATTAGAGGTTAGGGTTTTAGAGAGAGACATATATTGGTGTTTAAGTGTGTTATCACCCCTATTCTAAACCCAACCAATTGAAAAAACTAAAACACTTATCTAAAGGTCTAGCCACCATTATTAATCCACAACTAGCCTATTCAAGTGACTTTCTGTGTATTGAAAGAGTTGTGAGAGAGAGATCCCTCTCTGTTTTTGGAAATGTTAGTTTTCATCCATAAGAGTGTAGTTGAAATAGTTACCTCAGTGATCCCTTCTGCCACAACTTGGAAGAATCCTGAGTGATAACATCTAGAGACCATATTGGGGAACGGATAACTTCTTTACCCCAGAAAAAGAATTACAAGAAAAATTAGATCTCTGAGGGAAAACAAAAGATCAGATACATAAAGGTTGTGATGCTTTCCTTGGCGACTCCAATATTCAAATTTTGAATCCCACAAGAGACACTTGGAGAGTTTCTTGAAAGAATTATGACTTCCCGAAGGATAGGGTGATTAGAGAGAAGGGGGTATAGGTGAGGAGTGGGGCAGTTGGTGTCACGGAGAGAGAGAGAGAGATTAATTTTGAGAGTTGAAATTGCAGTCAATTAATTATTAAAATTGCATTATCTTACAAAATGTGAATTTCCCTTAAAATTGTGAATATGTATTTTTCAAAAGTGCAATTTCTCTTCAATATGTTTATTGTTGAATTTGTAGTTGTCCAAATTGTAATATGTAATTATGAAAAGTGCAATCAATTAATTGTTGAATTTGCAATTTTTCAATGGCTAGATTGCAATTTCTCATTAAGAAATTGAAAATTCTGTAATATTTTAATTTATTTCTCTATCATGTTGTTGAAATCCTCAAATTCGTAATTTTCAAAATGCCAAAATTGCATTTTCCTAAAGTTGAGATTGCAATTTCTTAAAAAAAAAAACAATTTTAACAATTTTTTAATGGTTGAAATTGTAGTTCTTGATCACTGAAATTTTAATCTATTAACTATTGAAAATTAATTTTAAGTTAAAACAATGTGAATTTATCCTCAATCATCTACTTGTTGAAGTTGCTAATTTGTAGTTGTTGAAACTACAAATTTATTTTTACATTTATGAATACTAATTTCGAAAATAGCAATTTCCTTAACTTAAACTTGTAATTTGAATTAAAGAGAGAAAGAGATAGAAAGATCTAGAGAGTGGGAGATTGTGGGTTAGGGAGATAAAGAGAGAAAGAGAGAGAAAGAGAGAGAGAGGGTTAGGGGTTGAGAGAGAGAGAGAGAGAGAGAGAGAGAGAGAGAGAGAGAGAGAGAGAGATTATGGCTTATCTGTTGAGAGAGAGAGAGAGGTTAGGGATTAGGAGTTTAGAGAGATCTAGAGAGAGGGAGATTATGGTTTAGGGATATAGAGAGAGAGAACGATTGAGAAAGAGAGAGAGAGGGTCAGGGTTTTAGAGAGAGAGGAGAGAGAGAGAGAGAGAGAGAGAGAGAGAGAGAGAGATTGGAGGTTAGGAATTTATAAAGAGAGAGATATTGGGGGTTAGGGGTTTAGAGAGAGAGAGAGATTGGAGGTTAGGGATTTATAAAGATAGAGATATTGGGGTTTAGGGGTTTAGAGAGAGAGAGAGAGATTGGAAGTTAGATATTTAAAGAGAGTGATAGAGATATTGGGGGTTAGGGGTTTATAGAGAGAGAGAGAGAGAGAGATTTGGGGTTAGGGGTTTAGAGAGAGGGAGAGGGAGATTGTGGCTTAAAGAGAGAGAGAGAGATTGGGGTTTAGGGATATATATCTTTATATATATATATATAGAGAGAGAGAGAGAGAGAGGCATTGACAGTCAAGGCTTTAGAGAGAGATATTGATTGGTGGTTAGGTGCTTGGAGATAGAGAGAGATTGAGGGTTAGGGGTTTAGAGAGAGAGAGAGGGGGGGATTAGAGGTTAGGGGTTTCCAAATAGAGAAAGAGTGATATTGGGGTTTAAGGGTTTAGATAGAGAGACAGAGAGATTGTGGCTTAGGGGTTTACATAGAGTGAGAGAGAGATTGGGGGTTAGGGGTTGAGGGAGATAGAGAGAGTACATCGGATATGTGAGTGTGAAGTCTAGAAGGAAAATATGTAGAATCTCACCAATATGTACTATGAAGTTTTAGATGCCCATTAGGGGTTGAGGGAGAGTGATATTGGGGTTTTCCGGGTTTAGAGTGACAGAGGGGGAGACTATCAGATCCAAAAGAGTGTGAAGTCTTGAAGGAAAAGATGCAAAAGATAAATAATATATATTATTAAGTTTTGGATTCCCTGATGAGAGAGAGAGAGAGAGTATCAAATGTGAGGGTCTTATGGATTTGAAGTTAGGGGTTTAGAGAGAGAAAGAAAGAGAAAGGTTGGGGGTTGGGGATTTAGAGAGAGAGAGATATTGGTGCTTAGGGGTTTAGAGAGAGAGAGAGAGATATTGGGGGTTACAGGTTTAGAGAGAGAGATATATTAGAGGTTACGGGTTTAGAGAGAGAGAGATATTGGGGGTTACGGGTTTAGAGAGAGAGAGAGGGTGTGGATTATTGAAGGGGTTGAGATAGAGAGAGTGAGATTGTCGATTAGGGGTTGAGAGAGAGAGAGGTCGGGGTTTAGGGGTTTAGAGAGATATAGAGAGAGGGATATTGTGGGTTATGAAGAGAGAGAGAGAGAGAGAGAGAGAGAGAGAGAGAGAAAGAGATATTGAGAAAAAGAGAGAGGGTTAGGAATTGAGAGAGAGAGAGAGAGCAATGGGGAGGTAGTTAGTGGTTTAAAGAGATAAATTAGGTGTTATGGGTTTAGAGAGAGAGATTGGAGGTCACAGGTTTAGAGAGAGAGAGAGAAGAGGTGGTTACTGTTAGGAGTAGGTAAGAGACCAAAATGAAGAGAGAGAGTGGGTGGTTAATGGGTAGTGGGGGATTAGGTGAGGAGGGATATAGATAGAGTGAGAGGGATGGAGAGATGGTTAGTGGTAAGTGAGAGACAGAGAAAGAGAGAGGGGTGTGGGGGTAAGATGGTAAAGAGTGGGGTTTGGGGAAGGATATAGAGAGAGAGATTAGGGGTTGGGGATTTAGAGAGAGAGAGAGAGAGAGAGATGGGGAGAAATGGTTAGAAGTAGGACTAAGTGATAGGGGGAAATGTTATTGGTAGGGCGTTAGAAAAATAGAGAAAGGAGGGGGTTAGGGCTTAGGGTAATAGAGTGATGGGTGGATTGGGATTTATGGTACATATTTTTAATCAAGGGCTTATGCTTTATGGTAAGGGGATATATGGGTGGTTGAGAGAGAGAGGGTGGTGGGGTTATAAAAAGGGAGGGGACATGGGATTATATTGAGAAAGGGAGATATAGCTAGAAGGAGAGTGAAACAAATCTGAAACATTAGCGCGCGCACTAATAGTGTGTGCGTGCTAATATTGTGTGCACGCTTTTTGTGTGTGCATGTTATTAATGCACGAGCTCTAAAAATTTTAATTTTTTTGGCGTGATTTCATTTTTCCATACTATGTGTAATGACTTGGTATGTGTGGTTCTAGAATCATATTGTCGAACTTGATGCCTTGGACTAAATTATAGCAAAACACACCATGTTATGTAACTTCATGTTTTTCAACCTCGAATCTATATATGCTCCACTTGTCCACTGTTACTGAAACTGCACACACTTATAGAGCTCTCTGCATAGATTAAAAATATCTTTTTCTTGAATAAATTTGTTAGTACTTTCTATTTTTCATTCATTTTTGTTTGCAACCATGCCATATTTACATTAAAAAAAAAATAGCTTGGAAAATTTTTGAAAAATAGCATTGCACTATATTCGCCTGTTATCTACAACCCTACATAATTTGTTTTTCAAATTTAGACATTTTAGATACCAGACTCGGGGCCTAACACAAACACATGCATTATGTTTTCTGAAGAAAACAAGCATACCAACCCTAGAAGAACACCATTTTTGGGGATTTATACCTATTTTCCATAAATAAAGGTTATATATTCTGGAAGGTGATCAGATTCTCTGCGTTTCATATTTTTACACCATTTTCTAAAAAAATGTGTAGGTACCTCTAAAAATTCATTTTAATGGTTGGATTTATGTTTTCCATGAATTCCATTGCAACTAATGCGTCATAAGTGGGTATCATTATTGTGCACCAACCTTTATTTGAAAATTCTCATGTATTTAAAACAATTAATTGTAAAGTTTCATATCACATTTTTATACAAATACAAACTAGTTTAAATCGAACCTTTTTCTTAAGAACCTCTCATTATAGTAACCACCTATGACCTCCTGCACCAACCCATGATGGATTGCTTTTAGGTTGGATGATTGGCCTACATTATCTTCTTAACCCATTTTTCTTTTCACTTTAGGGACGTGGGAAACATTTCAATCATTATTGTTGAATAAACTTTTGAAGTTCCTCGAGAAATTCTAATTCAAACGTTATTCATCTCCATTTATACCTTCTCTTAAATCTGAACTTATTCAATATCAATGGCATTTTCCAACATGTTTGGCTCATATTTTAATCCTACTACAACATTTTATCTACCCTCTACACCTTTGTTTTTGTAATTAATGCATAGTCATAACTGATTTGAACTTATCCATAGACTTTTCCACTTCAATGATTTTTCAACTTCTTCCTAGGTTTGTTTATTTCGTGATTTTTAGATTCAACTTATGTTTCCTCTTTAAATATAGGGATTCAAAAAGGAATCTACTAAGTTATGTACTTAGATTTTTTTTACAAATATTTATTTCCCTTCAACCACAAATATTTGTAGCTTTAATATTACATGATTTCTAGAGATGAGTATATTCCTAACATTACGAAGATGAATACAACAAATTTGAAATCTAACTTTCTTATATATAGATATTGGAAATCCTTTAAATTTGAGTTTAATATACTCCGGGGTAAGCCTCATTTATGGTAAATCTCTACACATCCTAGCAGATTCCATTGTTCTCTTTCTTGGATAAGGTTCCACTAGACACAGTCTTACCAATAACATTCCATATTTGAATTATATATAAAGAGGAAGATTTGGGAAGATGCACCCAAATCCAAATATAGGTAACCATCATTTTAGGATGAAAATCATTATAAACATTGAACAATTAATACTAACTTTCCCCAACACTATGTTTCCATCTCCACTACATTTCTCTAGAAAATTAACTTTTAAGGAAATCACTATAAATAATGATAAACTAAATGTGTTACTAACTTTATCGCAAGTGGTGTGTCCCCGAATTCAATAGCCGGAACAAACCTGAAGAAGGAATAGCCTTGTTTCATATCATGTAGTTCAAAAATATGAATTATAGAGGTCCTTTTGGAAATAGTATCATTGAAAGCATCACAGAAACACATATTCGAACCACTAGTTAGGTTTCTTAAGTTCTAAGGTGTGGACCTTTTTTGCTTTCCATTCACTATAATAGCTTTATGATTTTTATGAGATATTTATTATCATTAACCATTGCCTCCAACTTGGAAAAAAAATAGAGGGTGAGGTGGCTCCGAGGGGATTATCAAGTCAAAATAAGAACAAAATTGGGTGGATCTCCCATTTATGGTTTTAGGGAATTTTATTTTCAAGTTAAAGAAAATGAATGCATCTACATCATGAATTTTGGCATTGAGGCATGAATTAAACCATCATGAAAGAAATCTCCCTTCAATGCTAAAATTTAAGCCAACCAATTTCAAAGACAAAGGAAAAAAATATAGTGGCAAGACCAATCTACCATGATTCCATATGGATTTCACAATTTTAGTTCTAGATTCAATGGATGTGATCGACCAACACCAAAGTCACCTAAGGCTTAAAAAAAAATTTTAGTAAGTGGAACCCATAACTAGATTTTTTTGCTCTACCCCGCTATTGGTGTTTTTCAGTAAAAAAATTTAAAGTTTCTTGACTCATCAACTAATCAATGGATAACATGAACATGGGCTCATAAATCATTTTTTACAATATTACAAATTTGAAACATGGAATCTTGAGATTTTGTAAGTCTAAGAAAAAACACCCTTAACAAATGATAGTAATATATTGGAATAATACATAATTCATTATAATCTATAAATCATAATTTCATTATTACCAAAAACTTCACACTACCCACAAGAATGTAGTCCGCAGGGTTTGTAAGGTGGAGATCTAGGTTCAAATCCTTGAATGGGTATGATTGTAAATATGTTTTTGTAAATATAAGTATTTCTTAAAAAAAAATTACATCGACTACTGTACACAAATAAAAATACAATAGAAATATTGTTGAAATAAAACAATATTTAGATAAAACTAGCACAACCTCTCTCCTTTAAATAATATATATACTAAAAAGTTAAAAAACAATATATAAATATAATAAATATTCCCTCCACTGTGAGGAAATTAAAATTTCACAATTTTGAAACTCCATACTATAAAAGACAAAAGTCTATAGTAAACCAAACTCTAAATCTAATGTATCATTACAGTAAATGTAATGTGTTCGTTCAAATGACATGTCTATAAAAAAATCGGATATATATTAATCCAACTCATGTGAAAATTTTCTTACCTGATAGGAAGCATTGAACTTCTCAAATTTTGGGAAAAGTTCGAGAAGGAAATGCTGTGACAGTAGGTCCTTACTAATTTAGAAAAAAAAAAAGTATGATTAAATTTGAATTCAAACTAAAAAGCATTCGGAGCCTCTCACGGACGATGCCTTAAAACCTAGAATAAAGTGGACCATTCAGAATCTGTATCAACATAAATTTGAGTATCATATGTAACCTATGGATGGTTCCAGAGAGAGGAGAAAAAAGAAAGGAACAAACTATCCCGATGGTTCCATAGAGTGGAGAAAAAAGTCAGGAATTATGTATTCGTTGAAGGCAGGCTGGAGATGAGGTATATATTTCAAATCTTACTATGTTTTTAACATGTGTGTCCTCCTCGTCTACCTATTATATGTCGTTGTATGTACGATTCTGTGATTGGATGTATGTGGTTGTGTTTTTATGTATAACTCTGTGATTGGATGTATGTGGTTGTGTTTTTATGTATAACTCTGTGATTGGATGTATGTGGATGTGATTGGATTTCTATGTCTATGTGTAGTTTGAGTCTCAATGTCTAAGTATGGTTCGAGTTGATTCCGAGTCAGTCTTGTTTGCTTACAATAGAGGAGGAGGGTGGATTGAATTTGAGGAAATTCTGGCAAACAAATTCGAGGGATACGTAGTCAAACAGGTACATTTTATTATTCTTTTCTCTTCCCTCTCCTCTTTACTCTTTACAATTTACAGTTTACATTTTGTTGTTATTTTCTCTTCCCTTTCCATTTAGAAGCCCTACTTCCTTTTTCAAATTCTGTGAGAAACAGTAATCTTATCTCTAATTTGATTCAAAGCCTTCCTTGCGTTTTCTAAATTTGATGGAAAATATTTCAGGTTCGGCTCTATTATGTTCTTCCAAACCACCATGGGTTGGAATACCAGCGTTCGATATGATTCAGTCCTTCCAAACCTTTCTTCCTCAATAAATTTCAGCACCTTGAGACCCTTAACTTAAAGGCCATAGGTATGGATGGCTCTGGCTTGTATTCACCTTATCTTTCAAACATTAAACCTTATGTCATAGCTCTAGCCATAGCCCCATGCACCCACCATGTTTAATAAAGTGGACCATTGAGAATCTCTATCAACACGAACTGCTCCGTGGACGGTACATTTTATTATTCTTTTCTCTTTACATTTTACATTTTACATTTTGTTGTTCTTAAATCTCTTTGCTCTGCTTTAGGAACCCCTACTCCCTTTTTAAAATTCAGTCAGAAATAGTAGTCTTATCTCAAATCTAATTGAAAGTGTTCCTTGCATTTTCTAAATTTGAAGGAAAATATTTCAGGTTCGGATCTATTATGTTCTTGCAAACTGCCATGGGTTGGAAGACCACTGTTCAATATGATTCAATCCTTTCAAGCCCTTCTTCTTCAATGAATTTCAACCCCTTGAGACCCTTAACTTGAATGCCACAGGTATGGACGGCTCTGGCTTGTATTCGCCTAATTATCTTTCAATCATTAAACGTTATGCCATATTTTCTCTGGCCATAGCCCCATGCATCTACCATGTTTAATAAATGTTTTCTTTCATTAACAACAATTTAACCCACCTGTTATCTTTCCATGACTTTAATTTGCCGACCTTTGCTTAATCGGTTGTTTGGTAGTTAACATCTCTATATTATCTTTCTTTATATCACTCATTTTTCATTGGTTTCTCATTAGTTTAATGTCTCTTTAGTGTTTTAATGACCTATTTCTGCCTAATCTATCTCTTCAGCACTTTAACGGTCTATTTTATATTTGTTTAGCTAGCGTTCGCTAGAGAATTTATGAAGATGAATACAACAATTTTGAAATCTAACTTTGTTATATATAGATGGTGGAAATCCTTTGAATTTGAGTTAAATATACTTTAGTAAGCCTCATTTACGGTAAATCTCTACACATCCTAGAAAATTGCATTGTTCTCTTTCTTGGATGGGGTTCCACTAGACACGGTCTTACCAATAACATTCCATATTTGAAATATATATAAAGGGGAAGATTTTGGAAGATGAACCCAAACCCAAATATAGGGAACGATCATTTTAGGATGAAAATAATTATAAACATTGGACAAACAATACTTACGCTCCCCCAATGCCATGTTCCCATCTCCACTACATTTATCTAGAAAATTAACTTTTAAGAACATCACTATAAATAATGATAAGTTAAATGTGTCACTAGCTTTACCGCAAGTATTGTGTCCCCAAATTAAATAGCCGGAACAAACATGAAGAAGTAAATAGCCTTGTTTCATATCATGTAGTTCTAAAAGAGGAATTATAGAGGTCCTTTAGGAAATAGTATCATTGAAAGCATCACACAAACACATATTGGAACCACTAGTTAGGTTTCTTAAGTTCTAAGGTGTGGGCCATTTGTGCTTTCCGTTTACTACAATAGCTTTATGATTTTTGTGAGATATTTATTATCATTAACCATTGCCTCCAACTTGGAAAAAAATAGAGGGTGAGGTGGTTCCGAGTGGATTATCAAGTCAAAATAAGAACAAAATTGGGTGGATCTCCCATATTATGGTTTTAGGGCATTTTATTTTCAAGTTAAAGAAAATGAATGCATCTACATCACGACTTTTGGCATTAAGGCAAGAATTAAACCATCATGAAAGCAATCTCCCTTCAATGCTATAAGTTTAGCCAACTAATTTCAAAGACAAAGGAAAAAAATATAGTGGCAAGACCAATCTACCATGATTCCATATGGATTTCACAATTTTAGTTCTAGATTCAATGGATGTGATCTAAACCAACACCAAAGTCACCTAAGGCTTAAACAATTTTTTTAGTAAGTGGAACCCATAACTAGATTTTTTTGGTCTACCCCACTATTGGTGTTTTTCAATAAAAAAATTTAAATTTTCTTGACTCATCAAATAATCAATGGATAACATGAACATGGGCTCATAAATCATTTTTTCCAATATTACAAATTTGAAACATGGAATCTTGAGATTTTGTAAGTCTAAGAAAAAACACCCTTAGCAAATGATAGTACTATGTTGGAATAATACATAATTCATTGTAATTTATAAATCATAATTTCATTATTACCAAAAACTTCACACTACCCACAAGAATGTAGTCCGTAGGGTTTGTAAGGTGGAGATCTAGGTTCAAATCCTTGAATGGGTATGATTGTAAATAGAAGAAGTATTTCTTAAAAAAAAATTACACTGACTATTGTACACAAATAAAAATACATTAGAAAGATTGTTGAAATAAAACAATATTTATATCAAACTAGCACAACCTCTATCCTTGAAACAATATATATCCTAAAAAGTTCAAAAACAATATATAGATATAATAAATATGCCCTCAACTGTGAAGAAATTAAAATTTCACAATTTTGAAACTCCATACTATAAAAAAGAAAAGTCTATAGTAAGGTAGATCAAATGTGATAATAATAATTTAGTGTAAGATGTAAACCAAACTCTAAATCTATTAAGGTAGATCAAATGTGATAATAATTATTCAGTGTAAGATGTAAACCAAACTCTAAATCTAATGTATAGATACCGTAAATGTAATGTGATCGTTCAAATGGCATGTCTATAAAAAAATCGGATATATATTAATCCAACTCATGTGAAAATTTTCTTACCTGATAGGAAGCATCGAATTTCTCAAATTTTGGGCAAAGTTCGAGAAGGAAATGCTGTCACAGTAGGTCCTTACTAATTTAGAAAAAAAAAACACAAAATAAAATAAAAAAGTATGATTAAATTTGAATTCAAACTGAAAAGCATTGAGAGCCTCTCACGAACGGTGCCTTAAAACCTCGAATAAAGTGGACCGTTGAGAATCTGTATCAACATAAATTTGAGTATCATCTGTAACCTATGGTTGGTTCTAGAGAGAGGCGAAAAAAACAGGGAACAATCCATCCTGATGGTTCCAGAGAGTGGAGAAAAAAGCAGGGAATTATGTATCTGTTGAAGGCAGGTTGGAGATGAGGTATATATTTCAAATATTACAATGTTTTTAAAATTTTTGGCCTCCTCGTCTACCTATTATATGTGGTTGTATGTATGAGTCTATGATGAGGAGCAAACAAATTCGAGGGATACATAGCTGAACAGGTAAATTTTATTATTCTTTTCTCTTCCGTCTGCTCTTTACTCTTTACATTTTACATTTTACATTTTGTTAAATTATTTTCTCTTCCCTCTGTTCTCAGAAGCCCTACTTCCTTTTTCAAATTGTGTCAGAAAGAGTAATATTATCTCTAATCTAATTCAAAGCCTTCCTTGCGTTTTCTAAATTTGATGGAAAATATTTTAGGTTCGTCTTTGTTATGTTCTTGAAAACCGCCATGGGTTGGAAAACTAGCATTCGATATGATTCAATCCTTCCAAACCTTTCTTCCTCAACGAATTTCAGCACCTTCTTAAAGGCCATAGGTATGGATTGCTCTGGCTTGTCTTCGCCTTATCTTTCAATCATTAAACCGTATGCCATTGCTATGGCCATAGCCCCATGCACCCTCCATGTTTGATAAAGTGGACCGTTGAGAATCTCTGTCAACATAAATTTGAGTATCATCTGTAACCTATGAATAGTTCCAGAGAGAGGAGAAAAAAGGAGCGAACTATCTGTCCTATTCCTAATGGTTCCAGAGAGTGGAGAAAAAAGCAGGGACATATCTATCCGTTGTAGGCAGGCTGGAGATGAGGTTTATATTTCAAATCTTACTATGTTTTTAACATTTGCTTCCTCCTCGTCTACATATTATCTGTGGTTGTATGTATGAATTTGTGATTGGTAATTTATGTGGTTGTGGTTGTATGTATGATTCTGTGATTGGATGTATGTGGATGTGGTTGGATTTCTATGTATGTGTGTAGTTTGAGTCTCGATGTCTAAGTCTGGGTTGAGTCGATCCTGAGTTAGTCTTGTTTGCTTACAATAGAGGAGGAGGATGGACTGAATTTGAGGAAACTGGAGCAAACAAATTTGAGGGATACGCAGCCGAATTGCTCTATGAACGGTAGATTTTATTATTCTTTTTTCTTTACATTTTACATTTTGTTGTTCTTTTCTCTTTTCTCTGCTTTCAGAACCCCTACTCCCTTTTTAAAATTAGAATCCCTACTCCCTTTTTAAAATTCAGTCAGAAATAGTCGTCTTATCTCAAATCTAATTCAAATTCTACCTTGCGTTTTCTAAATTTGAAGGAAAATATTTCAGGTTCGGCTTTGTTATGTTCTTGCAAACCGCCATGGGTTGGAAGACCACCGTTCAATATGATTCAATCTTTTCAAACCCTTCTTCTTCAATGAATTTCAGCCCAATGAGACCCTTTACTTGAACACCACAGGTATGGACAGCTCTCGCTTGTATTCGCCTAATTATATTTCAATCATTAAACGTTATTCCATATTTTCTCTCGCCATAGCCCCATGCATCTAGCATGTTCAATAAATGTTTTCTTTCATTAACAATAATTTAACCCACCTATTATCTTTCCATGACTTTAATCTGCCTGCCTTTGCTTAATCGATTGTTTGGTAGTTAACATCTCTATAATATCTTTCTTTAGATCACTCATTTTTCATTGGTTTCTCATTAGTTTAATGTCTCTTTAGTGTTTTAATGACCTATTTCTGCTTAATCTGTCTCTTCAACACTTTAACAGTCTCTTTGATATTTGTTTAGCGAGCGTTCACCAGAGAATTTATGAAGATGAATACAACAATTTTGAAATCTAACTTTATTATATATAGATGGTGGAATTCCTTTGAATTTGAGTTTAATATACTTTGGTAAGCCTCATTTACGGTAAATCTCTATACATCCTAGAAAATTGCATTGTTCTCTTTCTTGGATGGGGTTCCACTGGACACGGTCTTACCAATAACATTCCATATTTGAAAAATATATAAAGGGGAAGATTTTGGAAGATGAACCCAAATCCAAATATAGGGAACCATCATTTTAGGATGAAAATAATTGTAAATATTGAACAAACAATACTTACGCTCCCCCAACGCCATGTTCCCATCTACACTACATTTCTCTAGAAAATTAACTTTTAAGAACATCATTGTAAATAATGATAAATTAAATGTGTCACTAGCTTTATCGCAAGTATTGTGTCCCCAAATTCAATAGCCGGAACAAACATGAAGAAGGAATAGCCTTGTTTCATATCATGTAGTTCTAAAAGAGGAATTATAGAGGTCCTTTCAGAAATAGTATCATTGACAGCATCACACAAACACATATTGGAACCACTAGTTAGGTTTCTTAAGTTGTAAGTTGTGGGTCATTTGTGCTTTCCATTCACTACAATAGCTTTATGATTTTTATGAGATATTTATTATCATTAACCATTACCTCCAACTTGGAAAAAAATAGAGGGTGAGGTATTCCCGAGGGGATTATCAAGTCAAATTAAGAATAAAATTGGGTGGATCTCCCATATTATCGCTTCAGGGAGTTTCATTTTCAAGTTAAAGAAAATGAATGAATCTACATCATGACCTTTGGTATCCACTATCTTCATAGTGCATCAATATTGAGGCATGAATTAAACCATCATGAAAGCAATCTCCCTTTAATGCTAAAAGTTTAGCCAAGCAATTTTAAAGACAAAGGAAAAAAATATATTGGCGAGACGAATATACCATGATTCTATATGGATTTCAAAATTTTAATTCTAGATTCAATGGATGTGATCTAGATCAATACCAAAGTCACCTAAGGCTTAAACAACCTTTTTAATAAGTGGAACCCATAACTAGATTTTTTTGCTCTACCTCACTATTGGTGTTTTTCAATAAAAAAATTAAAGTTTCTTGATTCATCAAATAATCATTAGATAACATTAGTTATAGACATAGGTTATAATTGTAAATATAAAAATGTATTTCTTAATAAAAAATTACAGATAATATTAGTCTATCCACATAGGTTATAATTGTAAATATGTATTTATAAATATAAAAATGTATTTCTTAAAAGAAATTTACACTTTAAACAAATAAAAATACAATAGCAAGATGATTGAAATAAAATAATGTAACTAGCACCATCTCTATCCTAAAAAAATTTAAAACAATACATAAATATAATAATAATTATATGATCCATTCGAAGGAAATTAAAATTTCACAATTTTGAAACTCCATACTATAAAAGAGAAAACTCGATAATAAGGTAGATCAAATATGATAATAATACTTCAATGTCTGATATAAACCAAATTCTAAATGCAAAATATAAATACAGTAAATGTAATGCATAATACAATAAATGTAATGCCGATATGTAATGCATAATACAGTAAATGTAATCAATGGATATGTCTATCAAAAATTGGTTTCGAATTCCGGATATATTAATCCAAATCGAATTTCTAAAATTTTGGGCAAAGTTCAAGAAGGAAATGTTGTCCCATAGGATCCTTACTGATTTAGAAAAAAAAGCACAAAATAAAATAAGAAATTGTGATTAAATTTGAAATCAAACGGAAAAGCATTGGGAGCCTCTAACTGACGGTATCTTAAAAAAGCTCGAATAAAGTGGACCTACGGATGGTTTCAACATAAATTTGAGTATCATCTGTAACCTACGGATGGTTTCAGAGAGAGGAGAAAAAAGCAGGGAATTATGTATCCGTTGAAGGCAGGCTGTCTCCATGTAGTTTGAGTTTCGATGTATGAGTCTTGTTTGCTTACAATAGATAGAGGAAGAGGATGGACCGAATTGGAGGAAAAAAATTATCGGCTGGAGCAAAACAAATTCGAGGGATACGCAGCCGAACTGCTCTGTGAAGGATCACACAATTTTACTATCCGTCGCGCGTAGTCTTGCCGACAGTATCAGTAACAGACGCATCCACACGCAATCGAAACCGCTCGAGTCCTTCAATTTTTTTAACTGTGAATACATACGCGCAGAATAATCACAGAGCCATCAATCTTCATTTGTTTTTGAGGAGGAGCACATTAGTTTTCTACTGACTAAAAGAAGGCGCTCGTCTCAGCCTGATATCTGAATATTTGTATATTTGTAGCATATATATGTTCTTCTACACAGTAAGCCTCAATTAGGGAACGATATTAAGTTAAATGGATGTGAATCTGGCATTAGGTATCAGTCATGCAGGAAATCGTCTTGGCGGGTTTGGAAACATACCCAGAACTTCTCTTAATCCGATATACGTGGAGCCAGAATTCGAGCCTGAAGTGCACGAGACCCCAGAATCTCATATCATCGTCGTTAATCTGCCAGGTATAATTTCCATGAATATATATGTCTTTAGTTTCTAGAGATGTGCCAGGCGGTGCAGCCTCTATTAGTATTTTACTCTCTCTGCTTTCAGAAGCCTACTTCCTTTTTCAAATTCTGCTAGAAATAGTAATGAAAGCCTTCCTTGCGTTTTCTAAATTTGATGGAAAATATTTCACGTTCGGCTCTGTTATGTTCTTGCAAACCAACCGCCGTTCAATATGATTCAGTCCTTCCAAACCCTTCTTCTTCAACGAATTTCAGCGATTTTCAATCTCAGCGAATGGCACAGGTATGGACGTTTAATGGCTTGTTATGGTTTAAAGGTTTTCAATCTCAGCGATTTTCTTTTTTTGAATTCTGCGTGATTCTCTGCAAATATTGTAAGTTTTGTATGTTAAAAGTTTTTCAATCTGTGCGACTGTCATATAAAGAGCTCTATATGACTTTGTTGATCGTGATCGCCGTAAACACTAGTTTCTACATTCTCCCACCAAGAATAGCCGCGTATAAAATGTTACCCATGGACTTGTAAGATTTTATGGAGTTCGATCTGTGCATTAAGTTCGGCATCGCTAATTTTCATAATTTTGGGATTTTCCTTATTAATGCTGGTGTTGCCAATTTTAATAATTTTGGGATTTTCCTTATTAGCTGTAGAAGGACTTTGACCTGTAATCTAGTTATCAACAGAGCACCAAAATACCTTCCTCCAACCTGAGGGTATAAACGGATCCATCTGCCATGACAAAGAAAAAAATTAACTGCGGATCGGAAACGTGAATCTACCTCCCTCGTTTACTCTCTCTTGAGTTACCCTTCCTTGGAATCCTTTGCAAGCATCTCTCCTCTGCAACAAGCTTCAATAATCTCACAAATCCACGTTCTCAGATCTAAGGTGCTCACACCCCGCATTCATTCGGCTAGGGTTTCAATCTTACTTCTGGATTGCGACTCCACGATTGGGTATATGTGCTTCTGCACGAGGCTCGACTCTACTCTCATGATTCATGAATATTTGCACAATGTCAGAATTACGGCTCTCTCCTCTTCATATATCCACGCAGACTTCTTCATGGTTCATCGATTCAATAATCCCACATGGTTCATCGATTCATAATGGCGGTTCGTTTTCCACATGGATTTACTCAACGGAATTTTCCTTTTTCCATGTGGGATTCTTTGTCGGTTCAGTCTTCTCTCCCATGGCCATCCACTTCCTTTGCAGGAGTGACACGTCTTCTATGCAGGGTTCTCTTTCCTCCATGCCTTCAGCTTTCACTCCTCATGCTCCACGGACTCCACCTTCACGCGGCTAGGGTTTCTCTATACGACCAAGTGGAGGGAGACCTCTTCTTTAGCTTCACGATTCTCTGTTTCTCTTACTCGTAGGTCATCTAGATCCTACGATAGACCTCTTCTTTAGCTTCACGATAGACTTCAAATCACTCACGTTGATATCATTCCCTGTTTTAAAATTTTAAATCATAAAAGGGAATCTTTATGTCAGTTTTCATCATTACGGTGTGTCCATCACTAAGCCACCTCATCCATTACGGCCTCTACCATGCGTTTTCGTCTTTCTATGTTCTAGGCTTTTTACATTTCATTATCGTTATTTGAATTTTGTATTTTAATAAGTTGTCTTCTTTGCACTTTGCATGCTTCATTATGTTAAATTGTTTGTGTTTAAAATTTACTATTACTAAATTTTTATTATAATGATTAAATCTACGATAATTGTAATAGAAATTTGTGTCTTTAATATATATATATAATGCCAAAAAAATACATAACTTTTTTACACATATCGAATAACCAATATTTTTAGTTTATGTATTATGTTTAAAGTAATGATAATAAATAAAATATATTTTATAGAATATGCATAAAATTTTATGATCAATTCCTTATTTATGTTAGTTATTTTTATTGGTTTTTTCTTCTTTGTTATATTTTTCACTTGTGATTCTTTATGTTTTGTTTTTAATGTGGGAATTTTTTCCCCTTGTTTTTCACTTAGTTATTTACTTATTAGCTTTCTATTTTATGTTAATTTTTTCTAATGTTTATTTCAAATTACAAAATGTATGTCCCATTTGTTATTTCATAAAAAACTAGATTTTCAATATATATATATATATATATGAGGTTTGGGTTTAAGATTTACCTTGGTTTGGGGTTTGGGCAAGTATTAAATTAGAAATAAGATGGAACCAATCTTACAATTAGGCTTAAGGATTTAGACATAAGACTTTGACTTAGGAGGTTAGGTTAGCGTAGGCTAAAGTAGGTTAGTATAGGATAAAGTAGGCTAGGTTAGGGTAGTATAGGCTATGCTAAGTAGTTTAAGGTTGGGTAGTCTATCCTATGCTTATGGTAGGGTAGGGTAGGTTAAAGTAGGTCGAGTTACGTAGTATAGGCTAGGCTACCATACGGTTGACTAGGTCAAGCTAGTAAAGGGTAGGTAAGTTAGCATAGGCTAGGCTAGGGTAGGTTATTAGAGGAGGGGAAGGAGGAGGAGGAGGAGGGTGGAGGAGGGGGGAGGAGGAGGGTGGAGGAGGGGGGAGGAGGAGGGGTGAGGAGGGGAAGAGGGGGAAGAGGAGCGGGGAGGAGGAGGAAGGAAGAGGCAGGGGAAGAGGAGGAGGAGGTGCAGGAAGGGGGGGAGGAGGGAGGAGAAGCAGGTGGAGGAGGAGGGAGGAGGTGGAGGATGAGGAGGGCAAGGAGTAGGAAGAGGGGGAGAAGGAGGAGGAGAAGGGGGGGGGAGAGGGGGGGGCGAGGAGAAGGGGGGGGAGAGGGGGGGGCGAGGAGAAGGGGGGGGAGAGGGGGGGGCGAGGAGAAGGGGGGGGGAGAGGGGGGGGGCGAGGAGAAGGGCAGGAGAGGAGGGAGGAGGAGAGTGGGTGGAGCAGGATGGAGGAGGTGGAGGAGGGGGGAGGAGGAGGATGAGGAGGAGGGAGGAGAGAGGGTTGGGAGAGGAGGAGGAGGACGAGGAGGAGGAGAGGGGGTGGAGGAGGATGGAGGAGGTGGAGGAGGGGGGAGGGGAGGCGGGAGGAGGGGGAGGAGAAGGGGGGAGGCAGAGGAGGAGGGAGGAGGAGAAGGAGGAGGAGGAGGAGGGAAAAGGAGGGAGGAGAGGGGGTTGGGAGAGGCGAGAAGACGGGGAGGAGGAGGAGGACAAGGTGGAGGAGGACGAGGTGGAGGAGGAGTGGGAGGATTAGGAAGAGGGGGAGGAGTAGGATGAGAAGGGGAGGGAGGATAGGGTGGGGGGAGGAGAGGGGTTGGCGAGGAGAAGGAGGGGGGTGGAGGAAGGGCGAGGAGGAGGAGGGAGGAGGGGGCACAAAGGTGGAAGAGGAGAAGAAGGAGGAGTGGGAGGATTAGGAAGAGGGGGAGGAGGAGGAGAAGAAGGGCGGGGGAGGGGGAGTGGGTGGCAAAGAGGGGGATACAAGAGGGGGGTGGGATAGGAGCGGTAGGAGAGGGGGGGGACCAAGGAGGAGGAGGAATGTGGGGGGTGGGGGAGTAGGGAGGAGGGTTGAGCAGGAGGGAGGAGGTGGAGGAGGGGAAGGATGATGAAGAGGAGGAGGAGGAGGATGAGATGGGGGTGAGAGAGAAGTAGGAGAAGGGATGGGGTGGATATCGGGGGGCGAGGAGGAGGAGGAGGAGGAGGAGAGGGGGTGGAGGAGGACGGAGGAGGTGGAGGAGGGGGAGGGTAGGCAGGAGGAGGGGGGGAGAATGGGGGAGGAGAAGGAGGAGGTAGGAGGTGGAGGAGGAGGTAGGAGGTGGAGGAGGAGGAGGATTGAGCAGGGGGGGAGGAGGAGGAGGAGGAGTGAGCAGAGTGGGGGAGGAGGAGGAGGAGGATGAGATGAGGGAGAGGAGAGGGGGGTGAGGAGGAGGGGCAGAGAGGGTGGTAGAGGACGGGGGGGACGAGGAGGAGGAGGAGGAGGATGACGCGGTGGACGAGGATGGAGTAGCAGGAGGAGGGGGTGGAGGAGTGAGGAGATAGGGTGGATGAGGAGGAGGAGGGGGAGAGAGGTGGGAGGGGAGGAGGAGGAGGGAGAATAAGGGTGAGGGAGTAGGAGTGCAAGGGAGGATGGAGGAGGGAGGAGGAGGAAGGGTGGAGGAGGGAGAGGAGAGGGAGTAGAGGAGGAGGAGGAGGTGTGTGGGAGAGGGGGGTGTAGGAGGGGGGATGGGAGGGGGGAGGTGGGGGAGGAGAAAGGGGGGGACAGAAGGGGGGGAAGGAGGAGGAGGGAGGAGGAGTAGGGAAGAGGTGGGAGGGGAGAAGGAGGAGGGGGAGGAGACGGAGGAGGAGGAACAAGAGGAGGGGGAGGAGAGTGGGGTAGGGAAGTGGGGTGGGAGGGGAGGAGGGATAAGGGGGGGGAGGATGGAGGAGGGGAAGCAGGAGTAAGGTGAGAGGGGGGAGTGGGGGAGGAGGAGGAGGAGGAGATTGGGGAGGAGGAGGAGGAGAAATGAGGGGGGAGGAGGAGGAGGAGATGGAGTAGAAGTAGAAGTAGGAGGGGGAGGAGGAAACTGTGGGGGGGGCAATGGAAACGACATATTCCCAGATCAATCGAGATTGGATTGTGATCGAAATGACATCTCATAACAATGCAAAGATGACACGAGAATGGTGTTTCAACAGAGTATTTCAACGAAAATCAAATTCTATTCATCGATCAAGCTGTGAAAAACACTCCAATATAGACATCAGTACAAAATGCCTACACAGATGGAAGTGTCTCTCCAAGAAGAGATGTGACGGGCACTCTCATACGTAAAATCCCAAACACAATGGGCACTCTCATACCTAATACTTCAACAATTATTTTTATTCATAATAGGAAATTACCTAATACTAAGTTGCACTGCTCAAGTGTTCTACCTCCCTAATATACGAAATGCAGCTGAGAGTTATCCCACGGTTCTCCTATCGTAGTTCTATCTTCTTATACATAAAGCACTTTTAACTTGACCTTGAGTCGAACACTTGAATCAAGGTGGTCATCTTCATGGTACCTATAATCACATTGATGTATCTCCACTTAGCAATTCGAGCACGTAATGGCGTCGACTTAACTGATTAGTTTTGTTCAAAATAAGGCAAACACGATCCCTGATTCTTCTCGTGAACTTTAGCGATCTATCCATCACCTACAGTTCATCAAGCTTCTTGATCCAAGTTAGTTTATGAAAGCATCAAAAGACATAAGAAGAACCAAAGCATATCACATACTTCATAAGGGCCTCAATAGTCATTACATTGGCTCAAAATATCTCAAGACCATTAAAAATGTTAATGCTCGGCTCAGCTTTAGATATCTGGAAAGGAAAGGTAGGCCATCTAGTCCAGAGAGATGGGCTCTAGGAATATACTAAATATTGTCCCATCATAACCTTGTTATGAACCTTGTCTGGTGTCCTGGATAATCTAGTGTCTATGCTTGGAACCACCCATGAAACGAGGGGAAGTACACAGGGGTTTTCCTCGGGCGTTGTAACCTAGAATAAATAAAATAAAATATTGTGTCAATAGATTAAATGTTTTCCATGGACATGTTAAAAATGTGACAAGCTTGCATGTGATGTATAGCTAGAATGGCTAGTGGAAAGCATGCATCAACTACAATTCTGTGTCCAAGCTCTAGAGGCAAAAACATGATTTCCTCCCTATTTTTGTGTCAAAATTGTGTAGCATGATTACCACTAATAGCTCTATGCTCGCGGAAAAGGAAACATTGTTGAAAAATACCAACACCGAAGCAACATTGGGTAACCTACAATCAACCTTAAGGATGGTGACGTGATTCGAAGCTTTGCCGAGTACTACCAACCACCTGATGACTTCGTGAAAGATCTTCCACATGGAGATGGAAATGGAACAAAGAAGAAGGAGAAACTAGTATTGGTTGGTCACAGTGTGGGAGGCGTGGAACTGACTTGTATTATGGAGCAATTCCTCACGAAAAATTGTTGCAGCCGAATATTTTGCAATGCTTTCATGCCCATCCCTGGTACAATCCCCCTTCAGTTGATAGGCCAGTTATTACCAGATCGTGTGAATACCATACTAGGTTCACTTAATTTGATCGAGCTTAGGATCATGTTTTGTTCATGTTTCATGTTCTCCTTTTTTAGTTTTATCAGAGATATCAAATGTGGGGAGAGGTGGAATTCAAGTATGGACTTGACGGAGAACCAAGAAGGCCGACATCTGTCTAGGTAAATCTCTGAGCCACTTAACCTTTGATAAATGCGATAATGATGGCTACTAAGATCATGTGATTGAGCGTGACTGAGAGTGCAGAAACTCGCGAGATTTGACCCCTAGTCTTATTAAACTATTGTCACATGTAAGACTTTTGATATTTTGAATAGCTAAAAGTTAACAATTGTTTTTTTCTTTTAACTGGATTTTTAGAATACCAATTTTGTTGATCTCTCTAAATGCTTTGTTGTTAAGATCCATGCTCTATACTCATGAAAGAGTTAAACGAATTTCATCTTTGTCTCAAGGAGTGCTCAAGAATGCTTAAAATCAAGACCAAACTTATTTTTACAATATTAATGTTATTTGTGTCTTGTGTTTTAGATGTATATTATTTTTTCTCATATGTCAAAGTTTTTTGTCGTATATTTTCCTTCCTTCCTGGGAAGCCTTAAATTATTCAATTTGAAATTTAGTATGTAACTTGAGCGTGTAACACACACTGCTTCTGGCATCGCATTTGAGCTGTCGTTTGGGAATTTAGCATCTTTGCTACGGAGCCCTAGTTTTTTCAGCTTGATGTATGACATATTTTCTCAAGAAAACTTATTATGGTCATGTATTTGGGAGACACATATTGTAATTTAATGGAATGGGAATGCGAACAAGATTTGGTCATCGATCTAGGTGTATTTTTTTATGCTTATTTAGGGGACGGTGATAACTATTCTAATGGGAAATCGGAGCCAACTTTAGTCTACTCTGCCAAAACACAGAATGCAAAGATTCGGTTCTTGAGTTAAATCAACCCATTCCCTCCAGCATAGATTTCTTCATCATTTAAACCATAACATGCGAATACACCTACAACGAACAACTACAACCATAACGCCTGCGTAGCATAAGCATACACATACATTTTTCATTTTGGTTTTTTATTATTGGGGTGCGCCTGGCATGTGTTGTAGTGCAGTGCACAAGTGACGCACAAGAGCCCCAGCAGCAATCTACTGATGAATGGCCTCTCCCCCTAAAAAAATACATTTAATATCATGTGGTTCTATGAACCACGTATAATATATTAAACTGATAAGAACAGATACTACACTTGATCTTAGCCAAAAGGCCGAGAAAGGTATGCTTTTCACCTCCCATCTCTATCCCTTTACTACTACTCTTCTCCCTCCTCCCTCCTTGCTCCAATGCATGTGGTAAATATTTTCCCATCTAAACTACTCAACATAGCCTCTTCCTTCGCAGTATTTTCTTAGTAATCCAATATTGCAAAACTCTACGCCAAAATATTCATTTAATCATTCCTCGTGCACATGATTAGAGTATGCAAGATGCCACCCTAGTTTATAAACAATTCGGGGACAACATGTGATTGTAAAAAGTGGAACAACAAAGCCTACGGAGTAATATTGACCACCATAATACGAAAACTACAATTCATAGGTTCAGATAGATAAAACAAGAATATTACCCTCGTTGAGGCCATCTCACGTCGGATCTCCAATTTCACAATTCCAGGACTTGACCTTTGGGGCTTGGGTCTAAAACGGAGCAAAAGAGAACAGGTTGTCTTTCTAACAGGTACAGCCCGTCCATAGCTTTCCAACTATGTATCGCATGCCTGAAGCGGAGAAGAGAACAGATGAATTGGCTACCATATAAGTCGATATAGGTTCCATGGTTGCGAACTATAATAGAGCTTAATGAGAAGAAAAGGAGTGGATAGCATTACACCAATACTCCGCTGTCACCATGCCTTTCGCACTACCAAAATTAGTGGGTAAAAACACACATAATCTAACAACACAGCCCAAACTTCATCACTCAGAGGGTGCCTGTGTGAATCGACAACTAACTCGGGTGGTGCTTATAACACTAACTAAATACATAAAACAATCATTTAATGATACGTCTACATATAGATCAAATCGCGCATCACCCATGTCATCTCCTGTACACTCTTATGCCCAATCCAGATAAACCTTCATAGCTAGTCTCCGTGGAGTTTATCTTGGGTCCACCCTCATCCAAGCATGGTAACAATTGCATTTTCTTGGTTATCTTAGAGAACCATATAAGAAGAGTGTCACAGTGGAAGGAACTACTAATATATTCTTTGAGACTATCTAGCTTTCCAAAGGCCATTGCTTTCGATAGGGATAGCGTGTTCCTAGGTATCTTTTGCTATAGCCTTCGGCCCATCGTGGACACCAAACTCACCAGATCGGCCACAATCCATTCTCAGACCGATCGAGATTGGATTGTGATCGAAATGACATAGCACAACAATGCAAAGATGACACAAGAACGGTGTTTACAACAGAGTATTTCAATTAAAATCAAATTCTATTCATTGATGAAGCTATGAAACAAACTCCAATATAGACATCAATACCAAATACCTAAACGAATGGCAGCGTCTCTCCGAGAAGAGATGTGACAGGAACTCTCATACGTAAAATGCCAAACACAGTAGGCACTCTCATACCTAATACTTCAACAAATATTTTTATTCATAATAGGAAATTACCTAATACTAAGTTGCATTTATGAAGTGTTCTACCTCACCAATATACGAAATGCAACTAAGAGTTCTCCCACATTTCTGCTATCGTAGTTCTATCTTCTTATACAAAAAGCGCTTTTAACTTGAACTTGAGTCGAACACTTGAATCAAGGCAGTCATCTTCACAGTACCTATAATCACATTGATGTATCTCCACTTAGCAACTTGAGCAGGTAATGGCGTCGACTTAACTGATTAGTTTTGTTCAAAAATAAGGTAAACATGATCCCTGATTCTTCTCGTGAACTTTAGCGATCTATCCATCACCTACATTTCATCAAGCTTATGCTTGCTTGATCCAAGTTAGTTTATGAAAGCATCAAAAGACATAAGAAGAACCAAATCATATCGCATACTTCATAAGGGCCTCAATACTCATTACATTGGCTCAAAATATCTCAAGACCATTAAAAATGTTAATGCTCAGCTTGGCTTTAGATATCTGGAAATGCAAGGTAGGCCATCTAGGCCAGAGAGATGGGCTCTAGGAATATACTAAATATTGGCCCATCATCACCCTATTATTAACCTCGTCGTGTGTCCTGGATAATCTAGTGTCTATGCTTGGAACCACATATGAAACGAGGCGTAGTACACAAGGGTTTTCCTCGGGCGTTGTAACCTAGAATAAATAAAATAAAATATTGTGTGAATAGTTTAAATGTTTTCCATGGACATGTTAAAAATGTTACAAGTTTGCATGTGATGTATAGCTAGAATGGCTAGTGGAAAGCATACATCAACTGCAATTCTGTGTCCAACCTCTAGAGGCCAAAAACATGACTTCCTCCCTATTTTTGAGTCAAAATTGTATAGCAGGATTACCAATAATAGCTCTATGCTCACGGAAAAGGAAACATTGTTGACAAATACCATCACCGAAGCAACATCGGGTTGGAAAGGCTTATAAGGACTTGATTTCCCAAACCATGCAACAAAGTTCCATTAAAGGGACCACTGTATCTCAACTATAAACAACTACACAAAAATTTTCACGTGCTACTGAGATGAAGGAATGAGAGCATTCGATTGGATAGAAAAAAAAGAATATCCATGTCTTTGATAGAAATGGAGAGAGACAAGGTGAGAAACTAGAAGGATTAAGTATATCGGCAAGATTGTTGGTAGAGGTGATGACACATGCATGTAACATGATGTCGAGACCAGACAATAGTCCTTATCAAATCCATTGGCAGGCCTCACCATACTATGATTTATTAGATAAAAATGCAGCAATGACCAACAAGAGGAAAATGTGTGTTTGGCATCTAATAAAGAAATTAAAATTGGGGGCCAATTCAATAAAGTCGCAACCCAAAGAGCATGGATATTGAAATATGCATGCAGCCAATAATAAATAATAGATTAAAGATGATGCTAAGAAAAGTGTGTTTCCACAAATGTGTCCACAAACCAAACCTCTGTTGGAGCATTTAGCACACAATTATGAAGACAAAGAACGAATGGATATTACATTTATTCAATTATTACGGATAATAATATTTATCTGGTTGCAATCAAGTTCCCCCTTTTTTTCTATATATTCCCTTTCCCTTCAATGTAGAACCAGAGTGCTCCGCAATTGTAAATTCGAAACCTTTCTATTGGGTTGCGATAAACAAATTAGCATAGACTCACATGGACATCACATATGGATATTTAGGATTCATCTACCTATCATATTGTATGATACATTATTTGTGTATCAAGCGAATGTAAGTTTTCTATCTTTGGGCAAAAATACAACCCTGAAGATGGAGAGATCCTGAACAAGTAATACACCCAATCTACAAGGAGGATTGATATGGCATTTAGGATATCTTTTGGGGTTGTGTATCATCCCGGACATTGTGCAATGGGTGGCTTGACATAGCTATCAACATAAGAACCTATCTTGAGGAAAATTTCCAAGAGAATCTACATGCGGTTGGTTTCATTTTCTCATGAGTAGACAGGAGGGCCAAGTAAGAAAAGGGTCCAATCATAGTTTTCATTAAAGACCATAATTCATAGAATTTGGTGGAACCTGAATAGAGATTTATTTGAGCTCAATGAACCCTATTTTTAGACAAGGTGGGCCTCAAACATACAAGTTTACGAGCCATATTTAATTGCATGTGCTCCTGTCAGGAAAAGGGTCAATCATGGCCTTAACCACAATTCCCAAGGGAATTCATTTTATCAATTGCCTCACTAAATCGTCAAAAGAAAAAGTTCATTTTATCTTTCGTATGTCTTGGCTGGAAATTTTCATTGTCAAGGAAAAGCTCCTGTATTCTTCATGCAATGCATCAATTGTCGGCCTATCATGTTGTTAATTACCTTATAATTAAGTGAGGTTGATAAATGCTATGTTAAATTATCGTTAGCACTAAGTTATTACATATTTGGTTTTTCTTGAAAATGTGGCCCCTTATAAAGTATAATCTCTCTTAGTTGTGACTTAATTTTTATTTGTAATTATTGCCCCTCGGTTTATTTTATGTCAATTTATTAGTGTTGCCTTACTTTTCACATCTCATCCTAAGTATTTGTATTATAAATCTCTTATGTGGGATATACGATGTGATTAGTTCAGATGTTTGGGCCACTTACATGCGAAATTTTGTGACAAATTCCACTTGTGATGTATATCTAGGATGGCGTAAGGGAAAGAATGCATTCACTGCAATGCTATGTCCAAGTTCTAGAGGGGGGAATATAACTTCGCCTATTTTCGTATGAAAATTATATACCAATAGTCCCAATAGTAGTTTTGTGTTCGGGGAAAAGGAAACATTGCCAACAAATTCCATCGACAAACTGGCGTCAATTAGGAAAGGCTTACATATCCTTGATGGCTATAAACAACAAAACAAGAGTTTTTGAGTTGAATAGAGATGAAGAAATTAGACTATCAAATTGGGCAGCAAAAATTCATATCCATGTCATTGATATCAATAAGGAGGGACAACGGGAGAAACTAGAAAGATTCAGTATATCGGTAGGATTCTTGCTAAAGGATATGGAGCATGCATGTAACACAATGCCACGACAAAGCAACAATCCTAATCAAATCCCTTAACGACTTCGCCCTTGAATGATTTACTATATAAAATTGCAACAATGCCCAAGATGAAACAGACGTTTGTTTGGTGTCTAATACAGAAATCAAAATCCAGGATTCGTACAATAAAGACACAATCTAGGAGCATGGATATTAAAAATTACATACAACAAAAAAACTAAATAGATTGAAGGTGCCAATAAGAGAAGTGTGCTACCACAAATATCTGTTGTAATGTTAGGCACATAATTTTGAAGAGAGAACAAATGGATATCGCATTTATTCAATTATTGTCGATGGTAATATTATTTCATTTCGACAAAAATCCCTTTGTTTTTCTGTATATACCCTCTCACTGTAAAACTAGAATGCTCCTAGGCCGGAAATTCAAAACCTTTCTATTCTTGGGCGGTGATATACAAATTAGACTAGACTCGCATTGGCATCGAGATCGACATCGCATGGGAGATTTAGACTTCATCTCCCCATCCTATTGTATGATATGTGATGTGTGTAATGCGATTGTAAGATTCTATCGTTGGGACAAGACAATACTCGAAGATGGAGAGATCTGGAATGAGTAATGTACCCTATGTGCACAGAGCATAGAGGTGGCCTTTAGCATGTTCTTCGAGGTTGTGTGTGGGTTGGGAGGCCATGGGATAGGTGGCTTATAGCTTCAATATAGGAAATCGGAAAATGTAAACTTTACATCACGGTGATTTCCTTATATCCTAATTACACTGGACGCCCAAGTAAGTCGAGAGTCTAATCCAATTGTCTTTAAATGACAGCATATATATCATACAATTTGGTGGATCAAGAATAAAACGTTTTTGAGCAATCAATCCTATTGGAAGGAAAGGCGAGCCTCAAAGAAAGTGGGCTACAGTATCAAGAGAAATATTAAGCATGGGTTCATATTAAGCAAACCCATTTGTGGCCTTGGTCATGGTTCCGAATGGAGTTCATTTTAGCAACTTCCTGCCTAAACTATGCAGAGGTGTGAAAGGTGAGGTTTGAGTGTGTCCAATTATATTCTAGACTAATTCAATTAATGTCTACTTAGTTTTAGTTCAAATTTAAAATGCCTCGATATACCGATTGTTTTCATTTCAACCTAACTCTCTCTCTGCGTGCTCAAGTAAACGTTGCATATTTTATTAAAACCGCCGCAGAGCTATCTTAACCCAAATATTTCCAGCATCCAAAGGGTTCAAGAAGATAGGTTGTTTTATTTTTATATTCTTTTTTTCATTACTCTTACTACCATTTCTTTTTTAATAACTAAATTAATGTCTTCCAAAAACTCAAACTCGTTAAAATGAAAAGCATTCTTATTTAATACGTTGGGTGGGAGGTGCCATCTTAATAATTCTTTTAATTATAATTCCTAGTCCACAGAAAAGATTCATTAATAGAAGAATATTCTTATTCATGTACATTACATCAAGGGCTCATATTGAAATAGTTATCACCCAAGCTTGTCATTTTCATTTACATAGTAATCTTCCACTTAAATAGGCCATGTACATGGTAAATTCTGTCTAGTGTTTTTATCTGAGCTTTTTCTAAATTCCATTTGATGTTTCGATATGTGCCTTTTCATTTCCCACTCCACGTGGCATCGTCCACATACATCGTAAATTTCATATGATGTTTCCATATGTGTGTTTTTGTTTCCACTCCTTAGGCTTGATCTCCATTACATTTTTCTTTTTAACAAACACTGCAGTCTCATTATGTAATATGTACATATCTATGGGTGTTTAATATTATTGATATGTCTTGGGTTTTGTAGGCTGAGCATTCTAAATGTTTTAGGTTTTTTTAATTAGGATTGAACAAATGCAAATGGAATTGGGAGAGATGAAATAAACGGTTCTCCCACTTTGTTATGGAGAGTGGTGTTTGTACAAGCTCTCATATCTCCTAAAAAGGCCTCCCATCTTGTCACAACAGGTGATCTTGGGTGACCTACACTCAACCTTAAGGATGGTGACGTGATTCGAAGCTTTTCCAACTACTACCAACCACCTGATGACTTCGTGAAAGCTCTTCCACATGCCAGATGGAAATGGAACAAAGAAGAAGGAGAAACTAGTATTGGTTGGTCACAGTGTGGGAGGCGTGGACCTGACTTGTATTATGGAGCAATTCCTTGGGGAAAATTGTTGCAGCCGCGTATTCTGTAATGCTTTGATGGCCCTCCCTTGTACACTCCCCCTTCAGTTGATAGGCCAGTTATTACCAGATGGTATGAATACCATACTAGGTTCACTTAATTTGATCGAGCTTAGGATCATGTTTTGTTTATGTTTCGTGTTCTCTTTTTTTAGTTTTATCAGAGATATCAAACGTGGGGAGAGGTGGAATTCAAGTATGGACTTCACGGAGAACAGAGAAGGCTGACTTCCATCTAGGTAAATCTCTGAGCCGCTTAACCTTTGTTAAATGTGATAACCTAGCTACTAAGATCGTGTGATTGAGCGTGACGGAGAGTGAAGAAGCTCATGAGATTCGACCCCTGGTCTTATTAAACTATTTTCACATGTGAAAACTTTTGATATTTTGAATAGCTAAAAGTTAACAATTGTTTTTTCTCTTAACTGGATTTTTAGAATACTAATTTTTTTTATCTCTCTAAATGATTTTTTGTTAAGATCCCTGCTCTATACTCATGAAAGAGTTAAATGACTTTCATCTTTGTCTCAAAGAGTGCTCAAGGATGCTTAAAATCAAGACCAAACTTATTTTTACAATATTAATGTTATTTTTGTGTTGTGTTTTAGATGTATATTAATTTTTCTCTTATGCCGAAGTTGTTTGTCGTATATTTTCCTTCCTTCTTGCGAAGCCTTAAATTATTCAATTTGAAATTTAGTATGTAACTCAAGCATGTAACAGACACTGCTTCTGGCATCGCATTTGAGTTGTCGTTTGGGAATTTAGCATCTTTTCTATGGAGCCCTAGTTTTTCCAGCTTGATGTATGCCATATTTTCTTAAGAAAACTTATTATGGTCATGTATTTGCGAGACAGAATATTGTAATTTAATGGAAAATACAATAATGTATTTGTTTCCATTGATAGTTTTTAATGTATTACCTTTTTTTCAAATTGACAAATTCGTTACAATATTGCTTGTGTTTATCAATTTTAATTTACTTCTTGCAGTATAAGCATTGTATATTGAGTAGCCTTTGTTTGTGAAAGGTTTATTTAGTTTCCTCTATCATTTTCTACTAGTTTAATATATCAAATTTAAAATAAAATTTATTTATCTATGAGCCTTTGTATAGTATTAGGCATGCTCTTTGTTAAAATGTGGAGTGACAATGAACCCTTAACCGCTACTTTTCATGATATCAACACTTATCTAAAATACACCATTTTAGATCGAAGGGTTATGCAGTAAGGTGATACTAGCATAGTTGTTCTAAGAACTAAATCTACTTATAGAGATAAGATATTAAATGTAGTTGTTGATGTAAGACTTGTTATATTTTTTTTTATTTTGGAGTTTATATATATATATGTTGGGGGGTTGTGCTAGTAAATAGCTCATTGGAAAGCGTAAAGAAATTGTTTCTTGATTTTGAAAGAAGATCATCCTGTTCGTTTTTTTTTAATAATTAAATGTCTTTCGAAAACTCAACTCAGACTAACAGCTAGATCACTCACAAGCTTAAATGAATTGTTGATTTTGAATTGAGATCTTTAGCATCATCAATTTAAAAGAAAAAATGTCTTCAAATAATTTGTATAAGCTATCTTCCCCGGGAATGTATTTTCAAATGAATGATATCATAACAAAAATTTAAAATGCATAAATAACAAGAAGTCAAAATGCATAAAACAAGCTCAATCAGACATTGTATCCCATTCATGGAATGTTTTTAGTATATCTCAACTTGGCTGTAAATTCCAATTAAGAAAAATAACATTATGAGAGCCAACTAAATCTGTCACTGTCTTAAAACCTAAAAGAAATCATTTGCGAGCCTGGCTGGCGTAGTTAAGCTTGGAGACTACTACAGTGTGATGAACATAGTAGAAGTTCCCAAATTTCCATCAAAAAAGAAATCACTGTAGAACCATTTCTTCTTGGAATAAGGAAAACTCAATCTAGATGGTATTGCATGAAGCATGCTTGTAGAATGTTGGCAATGGGGATGGGAATGGGAATGCGAACAAGATTTGGTCATCGATCTAGGTGTATGTTTTGATGCTTATTTAGGGGACGGTGATAACTATTCTAATGGGAAATTGGAGCCAATTTTAGTATACTCTGCCAAAATGCAAAACGCAGAGATTCAGTTGTTGAGTTGAATCAACCATGAACGTGTTTAACAATTAACCACAATCTAATCCAACCCAAATCCAATCGAAGATTCTTGAGCTGTTATTGTGCATATAATATGGATATGGAATAAGAACAAACAAGAATACACGCTCCAGAATTGAATAGACTCTCACGTTAAATGTTGGGATTATTTATCATTACCATTCATTCCCGCCAGCAGATATTATTTATCATTACACCTGCAATGATCAACTACAACCATATCGCCTATGCAACATAAACATACACATACGTTTTTCATTTTATTTTTTTATTATTGGGGTGCGCTTGGCATGTGCTATAGTGCAGTGCACAAGTGACGCACGAGAGCCCCAGTAGCAAGCTACTAATGAATGGGATCTCCCCCTAACAAAATAGATTTAATATCATGTGGCTCTATCAACCATGTATTAGATATTAAACTGATAAGAACATATACTACACTTGATCTTAGCCAAAAGGACGAGAAAGGTATGCTTTTCACGTCCCATCTCTATCCCTGTTATGTGGAATTCTGCCCTACGGATAAGTCAGAAATCCCTTAGGCTAAAGTAGACTTTAACTAACTCTAGGCTAAGAACAGACAAAACAAATTCAACCTTGAATCCCTAGATCTAACAAACATCTCAGAATTAAAATGCTGGAGAGAATAGAAGGAGTTTAACTGACCTTATGTCCAAACGCTTGTCTTTGATATTTGCTCCAAGCTCCAAGTCCTCACAAGTAAACCTGTTAACAATGGAACCAAAACACAAGCACGTACTATTCTCTAGCAATCTGAAAACATGAGTTAGGATCTAAATCTATGAGAGATACAAATCATATCATTAAAACAAGATTAACACAAATGATTTGGGAAAACAACACAAGTTATTCCATTACAACTTGAAGATTACTTACAAAGGGTACTTGATGCCCAAGCCAATCCTCCAACTCCAAGTGTCTTCTCCTCTAGCTATCTCCACAATGCTGCAAGACCATAAGTTTGGTGCTCTCAAGAGTCCTCCTCCTTTCCAATGGCATGCCTCTCTTTTATAGTGAATGGTGAGGTTAACCAACAAGAGAGATGAGTGGATCTAAGGAGGGATAAGTGGATCAGGGTTTCTAATCGAAGGAGATGAGTTGAGATCGAATCAAGGAACCCAATCTTCCATTATCTTCGAAAATCCAAGATCCCACAAGCCAAGGGCAAAAAACTATTAAAAGGGTGCCGCGTTTTGCAAAGTCTGCAGAACGCGGCACTGCCGCGCTTTGAGGCAAAAGTAGAACGCGGTAGTGTCTAGTGCCGCGTTTTGTCAAGCTGGCAAGGCGCGGTAGTGTGTAAAAATAAAGTCCAAGGTGGGTCAAAACTTACCAGGGTGGATTCACCTTCAAGGTTGACTCATCATCTGTCTCTTCTGGATGGTTTAAAACAGTAGGGAAAGTGTCGTCAACTTGTTTTGTGATGGGGATGCGACACCATGAAATATAGAGGTATAACAGATGCCCCCTAAAGTGTGAGGTCAGAAGGGACTGATGGCCGAAAGACTTTACGAATAAAATGTGCAGAGATAGCATCGAGGAGAGCGACACGGAGCTGAAATAGAAACAAAGTGTTAGATATACCACCGAGGCGGGCATTCCCATGCTCGGAAACAAATGACTCAAAGCATGGCTGCCGACCAATACATTGCAGATCCATGAGTACTGAGATAATGTAAACTGTGGACAGATCATGGCTACTATGAACAATCGTAGATCCATGAGACAGTAACGACACAGCCACGACCAATACAATAAGTGGATCTGTGTGACAATACAAGAGACATCTCCATCGCAGCCTGGACGCAGTCAAGATATAGTGATGCACCCAGGGTCTTCTACCCGATCGCATAAAGATACGAATCTAACCATGTGATTACAAGGTGTTGAAGTCGAACATGGAAGAAACCATTTGATTACCGGTCAATGATGTGGACCGTTAACAAATGCGAGGGAGATCACCAATAATGACAATGATTCCCAAGGTATCAATAGTACATCTCAACGAAATGCGAATGAATGAGTTGATGTCGAGCATCCGAGAGATTGCTTGATCAGAGGTCAATGAGGTGAACCTACTGTCAAACACGAGGAAACCTGCCATTGAGGCATGCAGGTACCAAGGTACTAATGGTTGATTTCTAAGTCTAATTCCTGGATAGTGATTTGGTGTCGACAGGAATAGACTCGTCGAAGGTGGGCCATGATGATTCCCACATCATCGATACGAAATCGGCACATATGATAGGATGATGAAGTAATGAAATATGTACTGACACAGCGGAGGCCCGACACAATGAATGACTCGATACAATGCAACCCTTTGAACATATAACGGCATGTAACAAGACTTGGCAGCAGGGATTATTGATGAATAGAGGATAGACACCGGATGAGCGGACTCGTGGCCAGGGAGACGACCCATGATGATGACTATAACTTAATGAAAGACGGATACCCAAATATAGACAAGAGATGGACACATGCCATGTTCAAAGGTAACGACTGACAAGCTGCCATAGATAAACTTGACTTGTTCCCCCATATTTCCCCGACATGATGGACGAGTACCTCTTTCTTGTTTTACGAGCTTGAAGAGGATAACAGATGCTCGGTGTAGCTCATCTTGTGGATGATTCCAATCTCACATGTTTTACGAACCTGAGAAAGGAGGGGTTCGTCCCAAAGTGGGTCCTTCGATGTTAATATTTTAACGAGCCCACGGAAGGAAAACTCGGTAGTTTTTCTTATTTAGAGAGCCTAAAAAACTTAAAGGAAGCTCCATAATGTACTTTTTCATAAAATTTAGTCTCTCGATCCCGAAAAAGTGTAAAACGATTCCCAAGAGAACTCTCCCAGCCGAGATTGACTGAGGTATACCTTTCTCGTAAATAGTCTAGACGGGCCGAAAAAGGGGTAACCTATCACCGAATAGACGACCTTTCAAATACTTTTACAAGTGTGAAAGAGTCAAGATCACTTGGCAATCTTTTCAATTTTAAGGAGTCTGAAAAGAGCTTAACTATGGACTCCTATGGTCTTTTTCGTAAATTTTTAAATTATTCTGGTCCGAAAAAAGAATAAAATACAACCAGGATAATACTTTCCTCATCGTTTAACGAGCATGAGTAAAGCTAACCGTACTCGACACCGTTTACTTGTGTTTGACAAGCACGACACAGGTGTGAAAGCGCTTGGAATCTTTTTCAAGTTTTAAATCCAGAGCACGAAAAAGATAAAGTGGGCTCAATATGAAGGTCAAACTACGAACAAATACCAGTATGAATGCATCCCATTTCTACCGCAGATCCTGCCAATGAATGCTCAAAAATCGGGCATTAGTAATATGAATAAGGGTTTATAAATTTGAAATAGTAATTAATTAATTAAAAAATATGAAAAAATGCTATATAAGGCATGGTAAAAATAGAAATTACTATTCATTTGTGATTTTTACCCAAAGGAGTCATTTTTACCCATTTTGGAGCAAAATTTCAAGGATCGATACCGAGAGTTCTGGGACACCATTTCGACTGTCGTCTGCGCCAGGTAAGAGTGCTTGAGCCCCTCTTTCATTTCATGCAAGAAATTTTTGTTTTCACCAGGGGAAAATTAATTTTTTGGGAAGCCCTTTTGGGCAAAAATCGCCTGCCGTACTGCCGCGCGGGTCCCCTATCGAAAAACGCGGCACTGTTCAACAGTGCCGCGCTGTAGCTCCAAAATGAGGCGCGGCACTGTGAACTGCCGCGCGATAAGGTGTCCTCCAGGCGCGGCACGTGCGAAAATTAAGTTCAAAAAATCAAATTTTCCTCAATTTTTTGCTGGAAGTAAGTTGTTAAATAGTTACTAATAACTTTGTTTGCCCTTTTGCAGGGATTTGCAACTTATTTGGAGCAAAATGGTGAGTTGGAAAGAGAGGGAGCATGAAGCGGATGATTTCGCAGCCGAAAATGACCTACCAACCGTGACCGCATTGCGAGAATGTGGTTTGCTAAAGTTTTTCAAGACTAAAGGGATCCGCCAACAACCTAAACTTCTTACTCACCTTGTTCAACTGTGGGACCCCGATATTGAAGCTTTTCGAGTGGGAGAGCATGTGCTTGAAATCCAACTCGAAGATATCTACTTCCTTACGGGCCTCTCGAAAAGAGGGGCCCGGCCAAATCTTACCGGGTACAGTGCTTCAGACTCAAGCACGGATGATTTGATTGCTCGATATTGTCAGGCGGGTTCGAGTAAGAAGAGTGGGAAAGTGGCCATAAAAGAGGTCACAAACCTTCCTTTTAAAACCTTGCTATTCACTATTACACGTGCAGCAGGAAGCGTGAGCCCACATCAGGCAACCCGCACACAGGTAAATCTCGCAGCAGAGTGTATGGGAGGGACAGTCTTCAACTGGTGTGAGGCAGTGTTGTCCCACATGAAGGAACAGGTGCACGAATGTAGAACTGGGAAAAATACCCAGTTTGGCTATGGGAGTATCTTGGTCACTTTCTTCCTGGCAAGGGTGCCATTACTGCGGCCACAGATATCTATGCATCCTCGTCCACCTACTGAGCCATGGATGGCTCGATGGAGTGACTACGCTGGACGCCTTGGGGGACCTCAGCGGTTAGCCTTTGGAGAGGACTTTTTCTCTTGGCTAGAGGAGCAGATAGTCATGATCGACGACTATCCCTATTCAGGGGTAGATTTCCGTGAGGATATCGACTTGGCTTTGCCAGAAGATGATGACTGGGACAACTCTGGTATGACCTTCATGGATATGTATTTTTTCTTTTTGAATATTTAATTTTTTAATGCTTTTTTAGAATGTGTAAAAGACTTCTAATGTATATTCGCATGCATGTTGCAGATCGTGGACCACAGAGGCCAGCTGGATACTCTCCACTGCGTCGCGGCGGTGTAGATCGTCAAGCTGATCCTGTCGAAGAAGAAGATGAAGACGAGGCAGGGGGTGTCCGGGACATTGAGAGGAACCTGCAGGGATTGACTCATGGTATCCCTGCTATGCGGATGGATGATGTCCCCTACCACCTCCAGAGGCATACTGTGGGTGTACCTGGACGTATTAGTCGACTTCTTCGCAAGGTGGTTCGAGCTGTGATGTGTTACCACCATCAGCAGGAGGAGTCCGATGAGGGACATGATAGGTCTCCTAGATCTCCATAGATGGTCTTTTGGTCTTTTTTGCGGCATGTACACGATATGTAGGCTTTGAGGGCCAATTTTTGTATATGGGATTTAATCCCCAATTTTGTCTTTGACACAAACTTTATGTATTTTGGAAAAAACACTTTTATATACAGTGATATGGACCTATTTATGATCTAAATATTTACAATGACTTGTGCATTTTATTTTTTATGATGTATTTATGTATGGGCAAGATGCCAGTCCAAAATGTAATTAGCCAATGAATCGGCAATACAATTGAATTCTCTCGGTATGTGTTGATATGTGATAAAATCAAATGACCGTTCCAAGAGGCGTACTCTTCGAAATAAACGAAGTAATGTAGGATCGCGAACTGTGTAAACACGGTTTAGATGAGAAACCACGAGTTGGGAATCTAAAAAGACCGATAAGGAGTCAATCCCGAGTGAGGCAACCTCTGTTAAGAGACCAATGACTGCATGGTACTCTGCGATATTGTTGGTTGCGGGGCCTAAACAAATGGCTCCTAAAGAAAACAACTCGCCAGTGGGGGAATAGATCACCCATGCTGCGGAAGCGAGATTCCGGGTATGTCGGCTTGCACTGTCAGGGAATCCAAAGTAGTTAGACATCTGCGCATAAAGGCACGAGTCAAAGTAAGAGTAGATACATAAGATCCACGCGCACACTAAAAATAAAGCAAAAAAAGCAAACTAAGTACATTATGTACAAGAAGTAACCCGCGTGGGGTAACCTCACGCGTAGAAACGCTTGAGGTATAGCCCGTTGCGGGGCCGTGCCAATGGCGTACCATCACAGTCGACTAGTTCATAGGCTCCTTTTTCTAAGACACGTTTTATGATGAAGGGGCCGTACCACATAGATTCAAGCTTACCTTTTCCAAGTTTATCATGCATCTGATCATATGTAAGTACGAGGTCACCCTCATTGAAGATCCGAGGTTGAACGGATTTGTCGTATTGAGCTTTGACGCATTTTTTGTGAGCTTCATTAGCCAAAGCGGCGTCGCGGCGAGTTTCATCTAGCTTAGCTAGGTATAGAAACCGTTCTTCTTCGGAAGTAGTGTGTGGAAGTAGCTCTATGGCTATCTTGAGTGATGGAATTTCACATTCAATCGGGAGAATGGCTTCCAGGCCGTATACCAATTGAAATGGTGTGAACCCAGTAGCATTTTTCACTGAGGTTCGGTATGCCCATAGTGCTGAGAACAGAGCTGAGTGCCAATTGGATTTTTGGGTACCCACAATGCGCTGAATCATTCGTTTCAGGACCTTATTGATGGCTTCAACTTGGCCATTAGCTTGTGGGTAATACGGGGTTGAGTTTTCGTGGCGAAAACCCAGTTTGGCACTTAGTTCTTCGATCATATGATTCCTAAAATGGGAACCATGATCGGTCACAATAGACTGTGGGACACCGAATCTAGCTATGATATGATTGAATATGAACTGCGCTGCTGTTTTGCCGTCTTCAGCATACGTAGGCATCGCTTCAGCCCATTTTGTAAAATAGTCCACAGCTACTATGACATAGCTATGCCCCCCGGCTGAAGTGGGCTTACAGTGCATAAAATCAATGCCCCATTTGGAGAAGGGGCCGACGGCAATGACAGGATGGAGTGGAGCAGGATGCGAGCGTGCTTTGCTATGAAAGAATTGACATGGCGGACACTTCTTGACTGTTTCAATGCAGTCTTTGAAAATCGAGGGCCAGAAGTATCCTGCTCGCAGTATTTTCTGGGCCGTAGCCATCCCAGAGAGATGACCACCACATGCTCCAGCGTGGCAGTCATTGAGAACGCGTTCCGCCTCATCTAAGGTCAAACAGCGTCGAAGGACAGTGTCGACACCACGCCGATACAAAGTATCGTTCACTATAAGGTAGTATTTTGCGTGATGTCTGATACGTCGTCGTTCATCGCGGTTGAGGTCGGGACGGAAGCGTTGGGTTTGGAGATATAAGAGAATATCCCCATACCACGGATCAGACGTGCTAATGAGGAACAATGATTCATCGGGAAGAGAATCAATGGGCTCGGATTGCTCAGTAGCACGGGGCAAGTGACAAATTAACTCAGCGAAGACCAGAGATTTCTTAGACTTGGATTTGACAAATTCCAAGTCAAACTCTTGAAGGATGACAATCCAACGGGAGTACTTGCCCCCAAGCACTTGTCGTGTGAGGATATAGTACATCGGATTGAAATCAGCGATGACGGTGGTCCGACGGAGTAAGATGTAGTGACGGAATCTCTGGACAGCAAATACTGTTGCCAGAGCCAACTTTTCAACATGTGAGTAGCGAGTTTCAGAGTCGAGAAGACTCTTGCTGAGGTAGTACACCACATGTTCTATGCCGTTGTGGTCTTCCTGGACTAACACCATACCAATGGTGGAAATCGAGGCTGCGAGATAAAGGATGTAGTCCTGTGTGTAATTGGGGGGTTGAATCACAGGATCTTTGGTTAAGGCCGCCTTTAAATTATCAAAGGATCGTTGGGCTTCATCATCCCATATGAAGGGAACATTCTTCTTGAGAAGCCGCATGTAGCCTTTTGTTATCTCGGACAGATTACAGATAAAACGGCGTAGAAATTTTGCATGCCCTTGCAAACATTGAAGTTCTGGAATATTGGTAGGTGAAGGCAGGGCTATGATAGCTGCTACCTTTGCGGGATCTAGATGTATCCCGTCTTTGGAGACTATGAAGCCCAACAGTTTTCCGGCTTCTACACAGAAAACGCACTTATGCGGGTTCAAACGTATATTGTAGCGCCGGCACCTTTCGAAAATGGCACTCAAGTGATCTGGATGTTCTTCCCGAGTTCGAGAATGAGCGGGAAGGTCATCGAGATATGGCTCTACGATATGTTTGATGTCATGAAATGCGTAGGACATCGCCCGTTGGAAAGTTGCCCCGGCATTTTTGAGGCCAAAAGGTAACTTCCAATATGCAAAGATCCCCCAAGGGCAGATAAAGGCCGTTTTGTGTTGGTCGGCTGGGAGGATATCGATCTGATTATAGCCAGAAAATCCATCCATAAATGAAAAGATAACACTTCCGGCACAGTTATCGATGATCTGGTCAATAAACAGAGTTGGGTAGTTGTCCTTGGGACAAGCTTTGTTCAAATCACGGTAATCAACACAGACTCTGATCGTTCCCTGTTTCTTGGCTACAGGGACGATGTTGGATACCCATTCTGTCAATGGGACAGGATAGATAAAACCAGCACGCAAAAGTTTTTCAACTTCTGCTTTAATGGCGGCTGCCTTACGAGGATGAACGGGTCGAAGCTTTTGCCGAACAGGTTGGGCGCCAGGAAAAGTTGGAATTTCGTGGACCACAATCGACGGGTCGATTCCTGGCATCTCTTCATAACTCCAGGCGAAAACATCGCGGAAAGTTTTAAAGTAGGCATTATAGAACTCTGTCTCGAGAGGAGTACATGTTTTGCCAATGTGTACATTTTCCACGATACCAGGCTTTACTGAAATGTCGATGGGAGTGGTTGCCATAAGATTGGCCAAGTTGCCTTCAGAAAATACTTCGTCGAGGGAAGTGGGGAACTTGGTTTGAACCATCCCAAGTGAAGCACTGGATTTGGTATCAGGCTCAAGTGACTGAATGGTGGGGAATGAAGATCGATGATGAAAATCTCCCCATGGTGGCTCATTACCGCACATAACCTCTATGATTGATTCATCGGTAGGAAAAATCAAGTTGAGAGGATCAAACAATGGTGGGCGTGTATGAGTTTCAGTCGAGAGCTGTGCCACTGTGTGATCAGTAGAACAGTTGACCCAATCTGTGGCTGATTGGATCGCATCATAAGCTGCAAGGTTTCTGTTCAAAGGCATGGAATTGCCATAGCCTTGGATCTGAGTAGGACTCGGGATCACCCATGAATCATCGGATGGGGTGACATGCGATGAAATCATGTTGACTGGTTGAAGATGGGTTCCCAGCTCTGGAAAAACTCCAATGAGGGATGAATCCTTCATGAGACCAACACCTATGTCTTGGAACCGGTACCGTGGTTGATCCAATAACGGAACGGTATTGGCGGAATTCGGATGGGAGTCTGGGATACAGTAATCCAATTGATCAATGGTGACAATTTTCCCTTCATGAGGAAATTGTACAATCCGGAAGACTGTAGATGCTATGGCAGTCATGGCATAGAACCAGTTCCGACCAAGTAGGAGGTTGTAGTCCAAAGGTGCATCTACGACTTCGATGTGTACGGATACTGTTTTGCCCCCCAGTTCAACACCGATTGAGGGGATGAGTCCGTATGGTTGAAAACCATGTCCATCAAACGCTCTAAGAGTAGTGGGAGAAGTTGTGACCTCAGGCGAGCCGAGGGCTCTCCAGCAGTTCAAAGACATAATCGACGTGGAAGCACCCTCATCTAACACTGTGCGGTGGATAACATTTCCACGGATTTTCGTATGCACCTGGAAGGCTAACTGGTGAGAAAGCCTAGGTTTAGCGTGCTCCAAGTTAAACATGATGGAGTTTGAAGTATCTGGGTCCAATGCCCCCAGTGCTGAAAGTAGGGTTCTACGCTGCGTGGGGCAGTGTTGGAGAACCTCGAGAGTTGACATAGCGCAAGGTGCTTGAGCCAAATCTTCAACGATGTTGTAGTTTTGGGCAGCTCGCGCATTCGGATTGAATGTCGCCTTTCGTATGGTGCCTTTGGGTGGGCGTAGCACTGTATCCATAAGTGGTCTCTCGATATGGAGATGACCATTAGGGGGGGAATAGGAATCGGATCTTCAACATGAGACTTGCCCTTGGCTGTCTCCGATTGTTTGTTTGAACTTGGAGGATTATCATATGTCTTTGAATGAGTGGTGATATTAACCTCCTCATTACTTGTCATTAGGATTTCGCGGTTTGTGGACGTTTCTCCATGGGAAGGATTGGTCGGGTTGCCCCCTTGTGGGGATTCTTGGGCAACCATTTGCTGTTGCTGTTGGGGGAAAGGGTCAGTTAGCACTGCCGGTCTAGAGGATCCTTTAACGAACTTATGGACCTCGTCCTTGTAGGGACAGTCACGCGTATAATGATCATCTTGACAAATCAAGCAGGGAAACTTAGCTTTCCGACGTGGCTTTTGGTCATTCTGGGTAGGTTGTGGTTTGGGGTTCTCCTGCTGGTTCTTTTTAGGTTTACCACGATTGTTTTTCTTCTTTCCTCCGGATGGTTGTGATGTAGATTGGACTGCATTCACTTCGGAGGAGATAGCAGGAGAGGTGGAAGCTTTTGAAGCGGCCTGGGTAAAAGCGGGGGAAGCAGAAGCTTGTTGCCCCGTCGAGTTGGTAGCAGGCTGAGCCTTAACTGAACCAACGATACCATCAATGGGTGGTTCAGTAGTAGGCTTTGTAGGATCAGTGTGAACGCGGGAAGCATGTGGAAGAAGTTCGTGTAAAGTACCGGATTGAGTATATACTAAATCCATGTATTGTGCTGCCGAGATGGCTTGTTCTTCCGTAACTGGTCCACGCATAGCAATGTCTCTGGCTATGGGAGGCAAAAAGGATTTTGTAAACCAATCAGCAAGTAGCTGATCTGGAATAGGTGCCTTTATTAGCCTACGGCGTCTTCGCCACTCATGGATGTGATCCGAGATGTGTGTAGAAGTGGTTTGACGCAGTGAAGTTAGCAGTTCTGTTCCAGTCTCATACCGGATGGGAAGCTGGAAATGTGTCAGAAACTGCATAGCCAAAGTGTTAAAATCACGAAAAGAGTGCTGTGGCAGCTCGATGTACCATTTTGCTGCCGTTCCGGTAAGCGTACGTTGGAAGAGCCGAAGTCGGATGGAATCATCCATCAAGGAGTTTGATGAACACCAAATATGGAAGGTCATCACGTGGTTCTTGGGGTCTTCCCCGGGCTTAGCATCGAACTTGGGAATGTCCGATGGTAGTTTGGCTGGGATAGGAGGCCAGTGAGGTTCGTGCCATATAGGATCGTTGATAAGCCTCGACAAATCAGGTAGATCAAGTGTGGCCAAAAAGGGAAGCTGACGGTTGGTTTGCGGGAATGAGTAATAACCATGTGGTGCAGAGAATCCTGGAGGACCCTGCATAGCATGCTGCTGTGTGTTATACCCATATGAGTTTCCCGCGGGATACTGCTGGAAGTTCTGCGGATAGTAAGCCATCTGGTTAACCGGTTGATTGTAAGCAGCCGGTTGGTAAGTGTTCTGCTGAGTGGGTATAGTACCCTGAGGCTGTTGATACCCAGGAATGGTTGCTGTTCCTTGTTGGGGAAAAGTTCCTTGGAATTGTTGTGTTCCAGGGATGTTGCCACCATACTGTGTAAGTGGAGGATTTCCCATAGCAGGGTTGGGGGGTGGCTGCGACGGTGGTGTCCATGGAAGGCTCGTTCCTGCTTGAGGAACGAGTGGAAATTGAAGTGACGGGTTCCATGGAGTTGTAGCAGCCGAAGGGTAAGGTAAGCCAGAATTCAAGTTGGGGGAAATCTGAGATTGCCCCCCAGCTTGGTTCCAGTTTCCAAAAAGTGAGTACCCCCCACTCTGTGGGATTTTATGATCCCAAGAAGGAAGCATACCTGACAGGGGTGGTTGAGAGTAAGGTCCGGTTGGAACACCGGAATAAGGTTGCGCACTGCCAGGTGGATTGTACATACCGAACTGAGTAGACACTGCTGGTTGGGAAACTTGTTGGAGCGAGCCAATAGGTTGTCCGCCAGCAGTTAGGTTGGATGGCCCTATGTGAGGAGGTTGTAGACTGGGAACTAGGTTCCCAGCAAAAGGTTGTCCTCCGACTGGTTGGGTTGATGGCCCACCAGTTGGAGGTTGTTGACTAACAATGGGGTTCCCAACAAAAGGTTGCCCCCCAGCTGGTTGGGTTGATGGCCCACCAGGGAGGGTTTGTAAGTTGGAGTTAGGGACCATTGCAGTCGGTTGTCCACCTCCTGAAATAGTATAAATGGTGGCTGAAGGTGATCCTCCGGTCGAAACGGAAGATCCAGCAGTATGACTAGGTGTTCTTCCGCCGCTAGCCAAATATGATAGCATGGATTGGCCAACGGCGCCAAAAGTACCGATTTGCAGAGGAGGTCATCCATATTGGACAGGTGAGGACGGAGAAAAAACTGGGTTATCCCTCATAGAATGTGCACCAAACATAGGTGATGACAGCAAATGTGGGGAATTTAGCCCAGGGGTATCGGCGTCGTCCATCACGTGTTCAATGATAGGAGGACCAACGAGAACTGGGTCTGAGTTCATATCCTGAAAAAGATGTTGGGGATCCGGCAGGAATCTAGGTGTAGTAAAGTCCGAAGGTCCTGAGCCGTCTGCAAAAGAGTGATGAAATTCTATGCTAGACGGGACGTTGGGATCCCTATAGTCAGAAGGACGAGAAACAGGGGGGTATCTAGACGCTGTCGAAATCATTTGCTCTGTGTTGCGTCTAAATTGTGCCGATGCTAACGGAGAGTTCGCTAGGCTAACCATACTAGACTGGATGGAAGCCATGATTTCGTGTCCCGGTGGGATGTTGGGTAGATGTAAAGTGCGAGGTACGTTGCTAGAAGAACTTGTCTCCTGAGGATGAACACTGGGTGACGTAGTAATGACAGGCGGAAATTCCGTCTGGGAAGTTATGAAGCCATAATCAGGTTCAAAAGGTGTGTCAGGTAGACGAGTATCTTCAACGATCTCAACGTATCCGCCTGGGACTGAAATTAAGCCGGGTGGGTCCTGGTCAGACCCTTCTGTGGTGCCAACAGATCCGTCTATATCATCGTGGAAAGTGTCTAATGGACGAGAAGTGTTGGCATCTGGTAGAAGGATGACCTCTGGTCTAGTACTCTGGGTCGTTCTAGGTTCAGCTGCTGTAACTGTGCCCACTGTTACAGATAAATCTGGAATGACAGTGGGTGAGGTGACAGTGGAAGCCTCAGACATGCTAGTGGTTATAGAAGCTGCAATGGATTCTGAGACTGTGCTGTGTGTGGCAGTTACAGGTGTAACTGAAGATGTTGTACGTATCGGCGGGGGGATGTTGCCTCGACCAGCACCGCGGCCAGGAGGAGCAGGAATGCGTGATGCAGGCGGACCAGAAGTCCGTGGCGGTGGTGGTGGTGGAGGGCTTAGACCCTGTTGTCTTCGTGATCTTCGTTGTTGATCTGACATGATGACAGGAAAATGAAAATCGGGGGCAGTACCGTAAACAAAGAACTCAAAAACTCTAATGCAGCCGAGTGTGCAAAAGAGGAGCTAGAAAAAGCAAGGCTCACAGGCCAAAAAAGCAAGCTCTAAAATCTATACTGAGACCGGTGTCTCAATAAGCGAGCTAATCAACAAAAATGGCCAGAATGCCAACAAGCAGTCCCTACAAAGAAAAAATGACCCTCTACAAAGATGAGACGCCAAGCAAACTCCTAACTAAGAGCTGGAGACCTCAACAGGCTGTATCCTTCGCAAGGTGATGAAATCCAAGTCGAACAATACAACATGAGAGACCGATATAAGAAGGATATCCCTCTACCGAAAGGGATCCTGGGTAAAAGATCCCTAGTAGAATAGATACTAAGCCACCTCGTTCATGACACGTCGGAAAAGGTTTTGGGCACTTCAGCCTTCCGAAGAAGACAGCGATCGATGTTGCCTTAGGGCTAAGTGGAGTGCGGTATTCCACAGAGTCCGTCCGGTTCTCAATCTCGCGGCCGTTTAACCCCTGAACAGTTGGAAACAGTCAGGAGGCCCCTCCACAAACTAGCTGTGACCGTGTCAATAAGTACTATAGGATTTTAGTTCCCTAAAGACAACGACTATGTCTCAGATGAAAATGACAAGGGGGAATTATTTTGATGCCTATCCCCGCTGTCCTACCTAACTACCAAATTCTTTTGATTTCCTCAAGTGAGGTTAAAGTTGGTTTAATTAGGGTGATTAATTTTAGTGGCTGTCTTTACTCAATCGGGTAGTGGACGTGAAACTTGATTGTGTTATGACGACTCAAACCATGCAAATGAGAATGAATCATAAACAAGCCTTTGTCTTCGATGAAATCTAGCTAAGGTAAAGATAGAGGTTCTTCGATCAAATATGCATAACAATTTTCACAAGCAATCAAAGTAAAAGATTTTTCTTTTCTTTTTGATTTATAAACAAAGCCAAACTGAAGTAAATACTCTTTTCAATGCACTGATTTTACAATCTACAATGCTTCTATAATGAGAATTTCTATGGCAAAATTAATGGTTCATTTCTCTATGCAAAATACCACTAGACTTTTTCAATTTAAACAACAAAATTTGCTCTCAACCAATGATCTTTTTAATTTACTGAAAATGATAATGCCAATATGACTGTAAAACTACAGCGTTCAGTAACAGGAGACAGTGGTGTTGAGTTGGTTGTGGGGAAAAAGTCAAGTCAAATGCAATCAAATTGAAAAATGACCAATATGTCAAAAGTGCCACTTAATTCAATCAATCAATCAAAGTCACAAACTAGGTGATAAGCAGACCATACAGACTGGGAATTAACCAGGATGCTAACAGGCAACAGTAAAGACTATCTGAGGCAGGGAGAAACTCAGGAAACCAAGCAAAAATTAAGAAAAATTTACCAACTTGCAGACACTACCGCGGGCTAAAGCCTGACTGAAGCGCGGCACTGTGTAACTGTCGCGCTGGAAGTGGTTAAGAGGGCGCGGCACTGTGGCAAAAGGAAAAAAAACACAACTGGAAAAGAAAGAATAAAGTTTTAAGGGCTGTTGCTAACCCAGGGGACTCAGTAATTAAACAGGGAGATAAATACTGCAAGGAGGGGTGAATAAGGGTCAAAAAAGACCAAAAATCAAGCTGGTTTGAAGTGCAACAAAAAACTCACAATTCAAAGATAAATGACTGTGAATTGAACCAATCAAGCAGTAATCAAACCCAGCGGAGTCGCCATTCTTGTTATGTGGAATTCTGCCCTACGGATAAGTCAGAAATCCCTTAGGCTAAAGTAGACTTTAACTAACTCTAGGCTAAGAACAGACAAAACAAATGCAACCTTGAATCCCTAGATCTAACAAACATCTCAGAATTAAAATGCTGGAGAGAATAGAAGGAGTTTAACTGACCTTATGTCCAAACGCTTGTCTTTGATATTTGCTCCAAGCTCCAAGTCCTCACAAGTAAACCTGTTAACAATGGAACCAAAACACAAGCACGTACTATTCTCTAGCAATCTGAAAACATGAGTTAGGATCTAAATCTATGAGAGATACAAATCATATCATTAAAACAAGATTAACACAAATGATTTGGGAAAACAAGACAAGTTATTCCATTACAACTTGAAGATTACTTACAAAGGGTACTTGATGCCCAAGCCAATCCTCCAACTCCAAGTGTCTTCTCCTCTAGCTATCTCCACAATGCTGCAAGAACATAAGTTTGGTGCTCTCAAGAGTCCTCCTCCTTTCCAATGGCATGCCTCTCTTTTATAGTGAATGGTGAGGTTAACCAACAAGAGAGATGAGTGGATCTAAGGAGGGATAAGTGGATCAGGGTTTCTAATCGAAGGAGATGAGTTGAGATCGAATCAAGGAACCCAATCTTCCATTATCTTCGAAAATCCAAGATCCCACAAGCCAAGGGCAAAAAACTATTAAAAGGGTGCCGCGTTTTGCAAAGTCTGCAGAACGCGGCACTGCCGCGCTTTGAGGCAAAAGTAGAACGCGGTAGTGTCTAGTGCCGCGTTTTGTCAAGCTGGCAAGGCGCGATAGTGTGTAAAAATAAAGTCCAAGGTGGGTCAAAACTTGCCAGGGTGGATTCACCTTCAAGGTTGACTCATCATCTGTCTCTTCTGGATGGTTTAAAACAGTAGGGAAAGTGTCGTCAACTTGTTTTGTGATGGGGATGCGACACCGTGAAATATAGAGGTATAACAATCCCTTTTCTACTACTCTTCTCCCTCCTCCCTCCTTGCTCCAATGCATGTGGTAAATATTTTCCCATCTCAGCTACTCAATGCAGCCTCTTCCTTCACAACCTAAATCTATTCTCATAGTAATCCAATCTTGCAAAACTCTACGCCAAAATATTCATTTAATCATCCCTGTGCACATTATTAGAGTATGCAAGCTACCACCATAGTTAACACTTCGGCGACAACATGTGATTGTAAAAAGTTGAACAACAAAGCTTACGTCCGATCTCCAATTTTGCAATTCCAGGCCCTGACCTTTGGGGCTTGGGTCTAAAACGGAACAAAAGAGAATAGGTTGTCTTTCCAACGGGTATAGCCCGTCCATAGCTTTCCAACTATGTATCGCATGCCCGAAGCAAAGAAGAGAATGGATGAATTGGCTACAATAAGCCGATATAGGTTCCATGGTTGCGAACTTTAATAGAGCTTAATGGAGCTTAATTAGAAGAAATGGATTGGATAGCATTACACCAATACTCCGCTGTCACCGTGCCTTTCGTACTACCAAAATTAGCGGGTAAAAACACATATAATCTAACAACACAGCCCAAACTTCATCACTCGGAGGGTGCCTATGTGAGTCGACAACTACCTCGAGTGGTGCTTATAACAGTCGACAACTAACTCGGGTGGTGCTTATAACACTGACTAAATACATAAAACAATCATTTAACGATACGTCTACATATATATCAAATTGCGCATCGCCCATGCCGTCTCCTGTACACTCCTATTCCCAATCTAGATAAGCCTTCGTAGCTAGTCTCCATGGATTTTATCTCAGGTCCATCCTCATCCAAGCATGGTAACGATTGAATTTTCTTGGTTATCTTAGAGAACCCTATAAGAAGAGTGTCACAGTGGAAGGCACTACTAATATATTCTTTGATACTTTCTAGATTTCCAAAGGCCATTGCTTTCGATAGGGATAGCATGTTCTTAGGTATCTTTTGGTATAGCCTTTGACCCATCATAGATACCGCACTCACTAGATAGGCCACATTTCGTTCCCGGACGGATTGAAATTGGATTGTGATGGAAATGACATAGCACAACAATGCAAAGATGACATGAGAACAGTGTTTACAATAGAGTCTTTCATTGAAAATCAAATTCTATTCGTCGATGAAGCTATGGAAAACACTCCAATATAGACATCAATACAAAATGCCTAGACGGATGGTAGCATCTCTCCGAGAAGAGATGTGATTGGAACTCTCATACGTAAAACGTCAAACACAATAGGCACTCTCATACCTAATACTTCAACAAGTTTTTTTATTCATAATAGAAAATTACCTAATACTAGGTTGCATTGCTCAAGCGTTCTACCTCCCCAATATACGAAATGTAGCTGAGAGTTCTCCCACGGTTCTCCTATCCTAGTTTTGTCTTCTTATACAAAAAGTGCTTTTATCTTGAACTTGAGTCGAACACTTGAATCAAGGCGTTCATCTTCACGGTACCTATAATCGCGTTGATGTATCTCCACTTAGCAACTCGAGCAGGTAATGGCGTCGACTTAACTGATTAGTTTTGTTCAAAAATAAGGTAAACACAACCCTGATTCTTCTCGTGAACTTTAGTGATCTATCCATCACCTACATTTCATCAAGCTTATGCTTGCTCGATCCAATTTAGTTTATGAAAGCATCAAAAGACATAAGAAGAACCAAATAATATCGCATACTTCATAAGGGCCTCAATACTCATTGCATTGGCTCAAAATATCTCAAGACCATTAAAAATGTTAATGCTCAGCTCGGCTTTAGATATCCGGAAATGCAAGGTAGTCCATCTAGTCCAGAGAGATGGGCTCTAGGAATATACTAAATATTGGCCCATCATCACCCTGTTGTTAACCTCGTCGTGTGTCCTCAATAATATGGTGTCTATGCTTGGAACCACCCATGAAATGAGGGGAAGTACACAAGGGTTTTCCTTGGGTGTTGTAACCTAGAATAAATAAAATAAAATATTGTGTGAATAGTTTAAATGTTTTCCATGGACATGTTAAAAATGTGACAAGTTTGCATGTGATGTATACCTAGAATGGCTAGTGGAAAGCATGCATCAACTGCAATTTTGTGTCCAAGCTCTAGAGGCAAAACAATGACTTCCTCCCTATTTTTGTGTCAAAATTGTGTACATGATTACCAATAATAGCTCTATGCTCGTAGAAAAGGAAACATTGTCGAAAAATAACATCACCGAAGCTACATCGGGTTGGAAAGGCTTATAACGACTTGATTTCCCAAACCATGCAACAAAGTTCCATTAAAGGGACCACTATATATCGACTATAAACAACTAAACAAAAGTTTTCACGTGCCACTGAGATGAAGGAATGAGAGCACTCGATTGGATAGCAAAAAAAGAATATACATGTCTTTGATAGCAATGGAGAGGGACAAGGTGAGAAACTAGAAGGATTAAGGATATCAGCAAGATTGTTGGTAGAGGTGATGAAACATGCATGTAACTCAATGCCATGACCAGATAGTTCAATCCTTATCAAATCCCTTGGCAGGCCTCACCATACTAAGATTTATTAGATAAAAATGAAGCAATTCCCAACAAGAGGAAAATGTGTGTTTGGTATCTAATAAAGAAATTAAAATTTGGGACCAATGCAATAAAGTCGCAACCGAAAGAGCACGGATATTGAAATATGCATGCATCCAATAAAAAATAATAGATCAAAGATGACGCTAAAAAAAGGTGTGTTTCCACAAATGTGTCCACAAACCTCAGTTGGAGCATTTCGCACACAATGACGAAGACAAAGAACAAATGGATATTGCATTTATTCAATTATTGCGAATGATAATACTTATCTGGTTGCAATCAATTTCCCTTTGTTTTTCTATATACTCCCTTCTCCCTTCAATGTAGAACTAGAGTGCTCTGCAATCATAAATTCGAAACCTATCTATTGGGTTGCGATAAACAAATTAGCATAGACTCACATTGACATCGCGTATGGAGATTTAGGCTTCACCTACGTATCATATTGTACGATACATGATTTGCGTATCAATCAAATGTAAGTTTTCTATCTTTGGGCAAAAATATAACCCTAAAGATGGAGAGATCCCAAACAAGTAATACACCCTATCTACAAGGAGGATATATATGGAATTTAGGATATCTTTTGGGGTTGTGTATCAGCCCGGACACTGTGCGATGGGTGGCTTGACATAGCTATCAACATAGGAACCTATCTTGAGGAAAATTTACAAGAGAATCTACATGGGGTTGATTTCATTTGATCATGAGTAGAAAGGAGGGCAAATTAAGACAAGGGTCCAATCATAGTTGTCATTAAAGACCATAATTCATAGAATTTGGTGGAACATGAACATATATTTATTTGAGCAATGAACCATATTTTTAGACAAGGTGGGCCTCAAACGTACAAGTTTACGAGCTATATTTAATTGCTTGTGTTCCTATCAGCAAAAGGTCTAATCATGGCCTTGATGACAGTTCCCAAGGGAGTTCATTTTATCAATTCCCTCACTAAATTGTCAGAAGAAAAAGTTCATTTTATCTTTCGTATGTCTTGGCTGGAAATTTTCATTCTCAAGGAAAAGCTCCAATATTATTCATGCAATGCATCAATTGTCGGTCTGTCATGTTGTTAATTACCTTATAATTAAGTGAGGTCGAAAAGTGCTATGTTAAATTATCGTTAGCATTAAGTTATTTCATATTTGGTTTTTCTTGAAAATGTGGTCTTATAAAGTATAATCTCTTTTAGTTGTTAATTTTTATTTGTAATTATTGCCCCTCTCGGTTTTTTTTTATGTCAATTTATTAGCGTTGCCTTACTTTGCACATCCCATCCTAATTATATGTCTTATAAATCTCTTATGTGGGATATACGATGTGATTAGTTTAGATTTTTGGGCCACTTACATGCCTAACTCTTGTGACAAATTCTGCTTGTGATGTATAGCTAGGATGGCTTAAGGGAAAGAATGCATTCACTGCAATGCTATGTCCAAGCTCTAGAGGGGAAAATATAAACGTTCCGCCTATTTTCGTATGAAAATTATGTACCAATGGTCCCAATAGTAGTTTTGTGTTCGAGGAAAAGGAAACATTGCCAACAAATTCCATCGACAAACTGGCATTAATTAGGCAAGGCTTACAAATCCTCGATCTCACAAAATGCAACAAAGGTAAATAAAAGAGACCACTATACCTTGGCTATAAATAACTAAAGAAGAGTTTTGGAGTTGAATTGAGATGAAGGAATTAGACTATCAAATTGGGAAGCAAAAAGGAATATCCATGTCATTGATATCAATAAGGAGGGACAACTTGAGAAACTAGAAAGATTTAGTATATTGGTGGGATTCTTGCTAAACGAGATGGAGCATGCATGTAACGCAATGCCGCCACAAATCAACAATCCTAATCAAATCCCTTGACGGGATTCACCGTCGAATGATTTACTAGATAAAATTGCAACAATGCCCAAGAAGAAACAGATGTTTGTTTGGCGTCTAATACAGAAATCAAAATCCAGGATTTGTACAATACAGACACAATCTGGGAGCATGGATATTAAAATAAAATAGATTGAAGGTGCCAATAACAGAAGTGTGCTGCCACAAATATCGTTTGAAATATTGGGCACACAACGTCGAAGAGAGAACAAATGGATATCGCATTTATTCAATTATTATCGATGGTAATTTTATTTGATTTCGAGAAAAATCCTTTCGTTTTTCTGTACATACCCTCTCACTGTAAAACTAGAATGCTCCTAGGCCGCAAATTCAAAACCTTTCTATTCTTGGGTGGTGATATATAAATTAGACTATAGTCGCATTGGCATCGACATCGACATGGCATGAGAGATTTAGACTTCATCTCCCCATCATATTGTATGATACGTGATGTGTGTAATGCGATTGTAAGCTTCTATCGTTGGGACAAGACAATACCCGAAGATGGAGAGATCTGTAACGAGTAATGTACCCTATTTGCACAGAGCATAGAGGTGACATTTAGGATGTTCTTCAGGGTTGTGTGTGGGTTGGGAGGCCATGGGACAGGTGACTTGTAGCTTCAATATAGGAAACCGGCAAGAGGAAACTTTACATCACGGTGATTTCCTCATATCCTAATTATGCGGGACTCCCAAGTAAGTCGAGAGTATAATCCAATTGTCTTTAAATGACAACATATATATCATACAATTTGGTGGAGTGAGAACAAAGCTCTATTTGAGCAATCAATCCTATTGGAAGGCAAGGAGATCCTCAAACTAAATGGGCTACAAGATCAGGAGCAATATTAAGCATGGGGTCCTATTAAGAAAACCCATTCGTGGCCTTGACCACGGTTTCCAATGGAGTTCATTTTAGCAACTGCCTCCCTAAAATATCACAAGAAAAACTATGCAGAGGTGTGAAAGGTGAGTTTTGAGTGCGTTCAATTATATTCTAGACTAATTCAATTAATGTCTACTTAGTTTTAGTTCAAATTTAAAAGGCCTCGAGATACCGATTGTTTTTCATCTCGGCCTAGCTCTCTCTCTGCGTGCTCAAGTAAGCTTTGCATGTTTTATTAAAACCAGCGTAGAGCTGCCTTAACCCAGATCTTTCCAGCATCCAATGGGTTCAAGAAGATAGGTTGTTTTATTTTTATATTCTTTTTTTCATTACTCTTACTACCATTTCTTTTTTAATAACTAAATTAATGTCTTCCAAAAACTCAAACTCATTAAAATGATAGGCGTTCTTATTTCAATACGTTGGGTGGGAGGTGCCAGCTTAATAATTCTTTTAATTATAATTCTGAGTCCTACAGAAAAGATTCATTAATAGAAGAATATTCTTAGTCATGTACATTACATCAAGGGCTCATATTGAAATAGTTATCACCCAAGCTTGTCGTTTTCATTTACTTAGTAATATTCAACTTAAATAGGGCACGTACATGGTAAATTTCGTCTATTGTTTCCATATGATCATTTTTTAAATTCCGTTTGATGTTTCGATATGTGACTTCTCATTTCCCACCCCACGTGGTATCGGCCACATACATCGTAAATTTGATATGATGTTTCCATATGTGTGCTTTTGTTTCCACTCCTTGGGCTTGATCTCCATTAAATTTTTGTTTTTAACAAACACTGTAGTCTCATTATGTAATTCGTACATATCTTTGGGTGTTTAATATTATTGATATGTCCCGGGTATTGCAGGCAGAGCAGTGTGAATGTTTTAGGTTTTTAAATTAGGATTGAACAAATGGAAATGGAATTGGGACAGAGGAAAGAAACAGCTCTCCCACTTTGTTATGGAGCGTGGTGTTGTTACAAGCTCTCAAATCTGCTAAAAAGGCCTCCCATCTCGTCATAGCATTTGACCTTGGGGTGACCTACACTCAACCTTAAGGATGGTGACGTGATTCGAAGGTTTTCCGAGTACTACCAACCACTTGATGTCTTTGTGAAATATCTTCCACGTGGAGACTGAAATGGAACAAAGAAGAAGGAGAAACTGGTATTGGTTGGTCATAGTATGGGAGGCATGGACCTGACTTGTATTATGGAGTGATTCCCGAGAGAAAATTGTTGCAGCTGTATTCTACAATGCTTTCGTGCCCCTCCCCTGTACAACCCCCCTTCAGTCGATAGGCCAGTTATTACCAGATCATATGAATACCATACTAGGTTCACTTAATTTGATCGAGCTTAGGATCATGTTTTGTTGATGTTTCGTGTTCCCTTTTTTTAGCTTTATCAGAGATATCAAATGTGGGGAGAGGTAGAATTCAAGTATGGACTTGACGGAGAACCGAGAAGGAAGATGTCCATCTAGGTAAATCTATGAGCCCCTTAACCTTTGTTGAATGTGATAACCCTGGATACTAAGCTCGTGTGATCGAGCATGTTTGAGAGTGCAGCATCTCACGAGATTCAACCCCTGGTCTTATTAAACAATTGTCCCATGTAAAACTTTTGATATTTTGAACAGCTAAAAGTTAACAATTGTTTTTTTATTTTAACTAGATGTTTAGAATACCAATTTTGTTGATCTCTCCAAATGCTTTGATGTTATGATCCATTCTCTATTCTCATGAAAGAGTTAAACGAATTTCATCTTTGTCTCAAAGAGTGCTCAAGAATGCTTAAAATCAAAACCAAACTTATTTTTACAATATTAATGTCATTTGTGTCTTGTGTTTTAGATGTATATTACTTTTTCTCTTATATCGAAGTTGTTTGTGGTATATTTAGCATCTATGCTATGGAGCCCTAGTTTTTTCAGCTTGATGTATGACATCTTTTCTCAACAAAACTTATTATGGTCATGTATTTGGGAGACACATTTTTGTAATTTAAAGGAAAATACAATAATGTATTTGTTTCCATTGATACTTTTTAATGTATTACCTTTTTTCAAATTGAAAAATTCATTACAATATTACTCGTCTCTATCAATTTTAATTTCTAGCTTCTTGCTATAAGCATTGTATATTAACTAGCCTTTGTTTGTGAAAAGTTTATTTAGCTTCCTCTATCATTTTCTATTAGTTTATTATATCATTTTTAACATAAAATTTGTTTATCCATGAGCCTTTGTATAATGCATGCTCTTTGTTAAAATATGGAGTAGCAATGAACCCTTAAGAGCATTTTTCCATGATATCAACACTTATCTAAAGTACATCATTGTAGATCGAAGGGTTATGCAATAAGGTGATACTAGCAGAGTTGTTCTAAGCACTAAATCTACTTGTAGAGATAACATATTAAATGTAATTGTTGATGTAAGACTTGTTATAATTTTTTTGTTTTGGAGTTTATATATATGTATGGGGTTGTGCTAGTAAATAGGTCATTGGCAAGCATAAATAAACTGTTTCTTGATTTTGAAAGAAGATCATTATGTTCAATTTTTTTTAATAATTAAATGCCTTTCGAAAACTCAACTCACACTAATAGCCAGATCACCGGCAAGCTTAAATGAATTGTTGATTTTGAATTGACATATTTAACATCATCGATTTTAAAAGGAAAAAAGTCTACCAATAATTTTGAATGTATTTTCAAATAAATGACATCATAACAAAAGTTACTCAAAATGTATTTTCAAATGAATGACATCATAAGAAAAACTCAAAAGCATAAAACAATCTCAATCAGACATCTAGCCCATTGATGGAATTTGTTTTAGTATATCTCCACTTGGCTGTAAATTCCAATTAAGAAAAATAACATTATGAGAGCCAACTAAATCTATCATTGTCGTAAAACCTAAAACCTCTTAACTCTTTCTCTCGTTCCTGCAATACTCGACCCCTGCAATTCTGCTAACTCTGGGGTCTGTATTTTTTGTAGAGACACCCAACAGTCTGAAAGCAAACACCCGGAAGATGGAAGGCAAGTATTGAGAAAAAACAGGGGAACCAATCATGTGGATGTAGAGTTCAATCAACTAGTTCATGCTAGTAGAATAGCCACGCAAGTTAAGCATCCATTTTGGAACCTCATGAAGTGCAGGAATAGACCTCAGCTAATCATAACAATATATCTACAGATCTTCTAGCAGTTGACTAGTATCACTGCCATTATGTTCTATGCTCCCGTTTTGTTCCAGACCTTGGGATTCAAGAGCGATGCTTCACTTTACTCTGCAGCTATTTCTGGTGTATTCAATGTCATATCCACTATTATCTCCATCTAATCGGTTGATAAACATGGTCGAAGAGAGCTTCTTCTCGAAGCAGGAGTGCAGATGTCCATTGCACATGTTAGCCCTAGTTAGTTGGAATGCCAGAATGTCGGAATGATTAATATTGTGTGGAATTGCAGGTGGTTATTGGAATCTTTTTGGCTATAGGGTTATGGGAAGGATGGCCAACAACTTTCTTGCCCTAACAAGATCTGTCGGACATAGCGTGCCTGTGTGCGTGAATCTCCTCTTCACTTTTGGTGTGGCATAGGCATTTCTGTCAATGCTTTGCCAATTCAAATACAAAATCTTTTTTCTTCTTTGTTAGCAGGGTGTTAATTATGTCCGTATTGGTGATGTTTCTCGTTCGAAGACGAAGAATGTGCCGATCGAATAAATGATGGACAGAGTGTGTAAAAAGCATTGGTTGTGGAATATTTTTGTCACCGACACCGACCTCCCCTCATTGATGATGAAGATGCTAATTCCAAACAATAAAATGGGAGAGTCAATGGAAATGCCTACCATAATTCTCCTGCATTCCATTTCATTGAGGGAGATATGAGTAGAATTTAAGTCGATGGCCATGTCAATAATAATAATGGATTATGCTTCCCAAAAGAATTTGAAATTTGTGAACTAGCACGCCAACTGCAATGCTGTTATATCTACCAATGGCAATGGCTGGAGTCGTAGAATACATTCGCACTCCCAGTTCAGCATGCCAGCTAAAAGAAAATCATATGCAGGTGGGCATGAGCTATATCCACGAAATAAATGGGATCATGCCTGATATGGTGATCAGAATGGAAAGTGTGTAAACAATGTATATTTTCAAGAGCTTTAAAATATTTATGATAATCATAGTTCGATCCTTCAAGGAGGGATTAAAAAGGCTACATGGTAATATCAAATCTTTTAAATCATGTATTTTCATGTTCGAAAAATAAAAATTAGAAAATTTTATGATTGAAAAGAGAAGTATTTGTGATATCTATTTTAAATCCTTAAATATATATATTCATAATTTTAGGTTGTGGTTTGGCTAGACATTAAACTTTGTATATAAAACTTTCTTGTTTATATAGAATAAGAGTATTTTTTTTAAATGTGTTTTTAATTTCAAATCCATTATAATACAAAAAATTACAAAAATATTTATAATATTAAATTATTTATGCATTTTACTAATCCAAAATATTTATACATTTTATAATTCAAAAACTTTACTTCAATATTGTTAAAAAATTATTTAATAATATTATAAAAAATTTAAAATCAGTATAAATAAATTTATTTGTTTAAAGTTTTCAAATTGGATCAATGGGAAAATTAAGGACTAAAACTAGGTGTATTTTAGAGAGAAAAATGAAAATAACATATGAATTATGGCAAATATATAACATCTATTAATAGAACTCGTAAACTTAGCTTTTATCTAAATAATGTCAACAATAACAATACTTTTCATTAATAATAACTTAAGCAAGTATCTAAGTGCAAATTATTATCTTGAATAATTCAACCAAAACCTAATAAATCAACAACAATACATAGATAAACTCAAATGCATCCATTCATGTTAGCTCTCAATATGTTTATGGATTCATAATTTGAGATTTGTGATCTACTTTTTTGTCCCACCAATGCTTCTATATTATCGAGCTATCAAATATTAAGAGATAAAACTCCTAGTCCTCCATCAAACTATTCCAAGCTCCTAACTATTGAGTTACTCTCATGTCGTGAATTTATAACCTCATTTCTAGGTTGGTACCTAAATAAAAAAGATTCAAAATGAGATTTAATCTTAAGTGGATGAGCATAACAATATTTCTTATATATTCAAACCACATCCAATTAATTTTTATCTTTAATAATTATAATACAAATTATTAAATTTAATAAAAAATAACAATAATGTATTTAAAATGTGAAAAACACTTATATAAATAGCTATAGTTGTAAATTTATTAGATATATTCATATATGTGTACAACTTATCAAAAAATACCCTCAAACTTATAATTATTGATATAAATGCGTGAACAACTTATTTAAAGATATCATTTGGCTATGTTTTCTTATTCTTTCAAGTGTATTTTTTTAAATGTCATTCATATTATTTATACTTATTATTGTTTTGGGTTTGTAAGGCAAAGAAAAAATAATTTTTATTGTAATTTTGTGAATGGGTTAAAGATCTATAAATCAAGAATGTGAGTTTGTGTTTTTCAAGAATAAATTAAAAAATTCTATTCAAGTTTGGTGAATATTATTAATATATATAAAATGTACAATTTCTTTTCAATTTAAAGAGAAGTTATAGTGTGGTGGCAAGTTGGGTCAATGTTTTTATGTAATTGTCATGTAAGAAAGTGTGTCTAGTTGTTCTCTAGTGGCAACTTGGGTCATTCTTTTATGTTGAATGTCCCTTAATTGTAGCTTTGTCTTTTGTTTTTTCAATAATTGTTTTTTTTTTCTTTTTTTGTCATTTTGTTTTGCAGATAATCATTTTTTAAGGGATCGTATACAACTCCCAACAAAATCACTTAAGTTCGCCCCCTTAATTTAACTCATAAACTTAGTTTATATTTAAATAATGTCAACAACAATGATAGCCTCTTTTGATTAATAGTCTGAAATCAATATCAATGTATCATAACATGCTTGAAGCCCTAGTATCCAACTACAGAATCTTATTTTTAACACAAAAAACTCATCCATACATCATAGCCTACTTACCATTTCCACATCATTAATTTCCACACCAAAAATCAACATGGGGAACCTTCATACACCAAAAAAACCAAAAAAATGATATACCATGGGGTTTAGGGAGAGAGTGAGAAAGAGAGAAATTAGGGGTTAGGGGTTTACAGAGATAGAGAGAGATATTAGAGGTTAGGGTTTTAGAGAGAGACATATATTGGTGTTTAAGTGTGTTATCACCCCTATCCTCAACCCAACCAATTGAAAAACCTAAAACACTTATCTAAAGGTCTAGCCACCATTATTAATCCACAACTAGCCTATTCAAGTGACATTCTGTGTATTGAAAGAGTTGTGAGAGAGAGAGCCCTCTCTGTTTTTGGAAATGTTAGTTTTCATCCATAAGAGTGTAGTTTAAATAGTTACCTCAGTGATCCCTTCTGCCACAACCTGGAAGAATCCTGAGTGATAACATCTAGAGACCATATTGGGGAATGGATAACTTCTTTACCCCAGAAAAAGAATTACAAGAAATCAAATTAGATCTCTGAGGGAAAACAAAAGATCAGATACATAAAGGTTGTGATGCTTTCCTTGGCGACTCCAATATTCAAATTTTGAATCCCACAAGAGACACTTGGAGAGTTTCTTGAAAGAATTATGACTTCTCGAAGGATAGGGTGATTAGAGAGAAGGGGGTATAGGTGACGAGTGGGGCAGTTGGTGTCAGAGAGAGAGAGAGAGAGAGAGAGAGAGAGAGAGAGAGAGATTAATTTTGATAGTTGAAATTGCAGTGAATTAATTATTGAAATTGCATTATCTTACAAAATGTGAATTTCCCTTAAAATTGTGAACATGTATTTTTCAAAAGTGCAATTTCTCTTCAATATGTTTATTGTTGAATTTGTAGTTGTCCAAATTGTAATATGTAATTATGAAAAGTGCAATCAATTAATTGTTGAATTTACAATTTTTCGATGGCTAGATTGCAATTTCTCATTAAGAAATTGAAAATTTTGTAATATTTTAATTTATTTCTCTATCATGTTGTTGAAATCCTCAAATTTGTAATTTTCAAAATGCCAAAATTGCATTTTCCTAAAGTTGAGATTGCAATTTCTTAAAAAAAAAAACAATTTTAACAATTTTTTAATGGTTGAAATTGTAGTTCTTGATCGCTGAAATTTTAATCTATTAACTATTGAAATTTTATTTTAAGTTAAAACAATGTGAATTTATCCTCAATCATCTACTTGTTGAAGTTGCTAATTTGTAGTTGTTGAAACTACAGATTTATTTTTACATTTATGAATACTAATTTCAAAAATAGCAATTTCCTTAACTTAAACTTGTAATTTGAATTAAAGAGAGAAAGAGAGAGAAAGATCTAGAGAGTGGGAGATTGTGGGTTAGGGAGATAAAGAGAGAAAGAGAGAGAAAGAGAGAGAGAGGGTTAGGGGTTGAGAGAGAGAGAGAGAGAGAGAGAGAGAGAGAGAGACATTGGAGGTTAGATATTTAAAGAGAGAGATAGAGATATTGGAGGTTAGGGGTTTATAGATAGATAGAGAGAGAGAGAGAGAGAGAGAGAGAGAGAGAGAGATTTGGGGTTAGGGGTTTAGAGAGAGGGAGAGGGAGATTGTGGCTTAAAGAGAGGAGAGAGAGAGAGATTGGGGTTTAGGGATATATATCTTTATATATATATATATAGAGAGAGAGAGAGAGGCATTGACAGTCAAGGGTTTAGAGAGAGATATTGATTGGTGGTTAGGTGCTTGGAGATAGAGAGAGATTGAGAGATTGGGGGTTAGGGGTTGAGGGAGATAGAGAGAGTACATCGGATATGTGAGTGTGAAGTCTAGAAGGAAAATATGCAGAATCTCACCAATATGTACTATGAAGTTTTAGATCCCCATTAGGGGTTGAGGGAGAGTGATATTGGGGTTTTCCGGGTTTAGAGTGAGAGAGCGGGAGACTATCAAATCCAAAAGAGTGTGAAGTCTTGAAGGAAAAGATGCAAAAGATAACTAATATATACTATTAAGTTTTGGATTCCCTGATGAGAGAGAGAGAGAGAGTATCAAATGTGAGGGTCTTATGGATTTGAAGTTAGGGGTTTAGAGAGAGAAAGAAAGAGAAAGGTTGGGGGTTGGGGATTTAGAGAGAGAGAGATATTGGTGCTGAGGGGTTTAGAGAGAGAGAGAGATATTGGGGGTTACGGGTTTAGAGAGAGAGATATATTAGAGGTTACGGGTTTAGAGAGAGAGAGATATTGGGGGTTACGGGTTTAGAGAGAGATAGGGTGTGGATTATTGAAGGGGTTCAGATAGAGAGAGTGAGATTGTCGCTTAGGGGTCGAGAGAGACAGAGGTTGGGGGTTAGGGGTTTAGAGAGATATAGAGAGAGGGATATTGTGGGTTATGAAGAGAGAGAAAGAGAGAGAGAGAGAGAGAGAGAGATTGAGAAAAAGAGAGAGGGTTAGGAATTGAGAGAGAGAGAGAGAGTGATGGGGAGGTAGTTAGTGGTTTAAAGAGATAAATTAGGTGTTATGGGTTTAGAGAGAGAGATTCGAGGTCACAGGTTTAGAGAGAGAGAGAGAGAAGAGGTGGTTACTGTTAGGAGTAGGTAAGAGACCAAAATGAAGAGAGAGAGTGGGTGGTTAATGGGTAGTGGGGGATTAGGTGAGGAGGGATATAGATAGAGTGAGAGGGATGGAGAGATGGTTAGTGGTAAGTGAGAGACAGAGGAAGAGAGAGGGGTGTGGGGGTATGATGGTAAAGAGTGGGGTTTGGGGAAGGATATAGAGAGAGAGATTAGGGGTTGGGGATTTAGAGAGAGAGAGAGAGAGATATGGGGGGAAATGGTTAGAAGTAGGACTAAGTGATAGGGGGAAATGTTATTGGTAGGGCGTTAGAAAAATAGAGAAAGGAGGGGGTTAGGGCTTAGGGTAATAGAGTGATGGGTGGATTGGGATTTATGGTACATATTTTTAATCAAGGGCTTATGCTTTATGGTAAGTGGATATATGGGTGGTTGAGAAAGCGAGGGTGGTGGGGTTATAAAAAGGGAGGGGACATGGGATTATATTGAGAAAGGGAGATATAGCTAGAAGGAGAGTGAAACAAATATGTAACATTAGCGCACGCACTAATAGTCTGTGCACACTAATAGTGTGTGCGTGCTAATATTGTGTGCATGCTTTTTGTGTGTGCATGTTATTAATGCACGCACTTTAAAAATTTTAATTTTTTTGGCGTGATTTCATTTTTCCATACTATGTGTAATGACTTGGTATGTGTGGTTCTAGAATCATATTGTCGAACTTGATGCCTTGGACTAAATTATAGCAAAACACACCATGTTATGTAACTTCATGTTTTTCAACCTCGAATTTATATATGCTCCACTTGTCCACTGTTACTGAAACTGCACACGCTTATAGAACTCTCTGCGTAGATTAAAAATATCTTTTTCTTGAATAAATTTGTTATTACTTTCTATTTTTCATTCATTTTTGTTTGCAACCATGCCATATTTACATAAAACTCACTTCATTTATTTAAGCTATAACTTTTGACTAACACACCTATTTTGAAAACGAAAAGGATCCCACACAAGTATACTGAAATACCTACGCACTAAAATAAATGACTTTGTTAAGACCATGATAGCAGGGCATAACGCTCGACCTTGTCCTTTTAAGAATTTCCTGACTTCCTTAATTTAAAAAAAAAAATAGCTTGGAAAATTTTGGAAAAATAGCATTGCACTATATTCGCCTGTTATCTACAACCCTACATAATTTGTTTTTCAAATTTAGACATTTTACATACCAAACTCGGGGCCTAACACAAACACATGCATTATGTTTTCCGAAGAAAAAAAGCATACCAACACTAGAAGAACACCATTTTTTGGGATTTATACCTATTTTCCATAAATAAAGGTTATATATTCTGGAAGGTGATCAGATTCTCTACGTTTCATATTTTTACACCATTTTCTAAAAAAATGTGTAGGTACCTCTAAAAATTCATTTTAATGGTTGGATTTATGTTTTCCATGAATTCCATTGCAACTAATGCGTCGTAAGTGGGTATCATTATCGTGCACCAACCTTTATTTGAAAATTCTCATGTATTTAAAACAATTAATTGTAAAGTTTCAAATCACATTTTTATACAAATTAAAACTAGTTTAAATCGAACCTTTTTCTTAAGAACCTCTCATTATAGTAACCACCCATGACCTCCTGCACCAACCCATGATGGATTTCTTTTAGGTTGGATGATTGGCCTACAGTATCTTCTTAACCCATTTTTCTTTTCACTTTAGGGACGTGGGAAACATTTCAATCATTGTTGTTGAATAAACTTTTGAAGTTCCTCGAGAAATTCTAATTCAAACGTTATTCATCTCCATTTATACGTTCTCTTCAATCTGAACTTATTCAATATCAATGGCATTTTCCAACATGTTTGGCTCATATTTTAATCCTACTACAACATTTTATCTACCCTCTACACCTTTGTTTTGGTAATTAATGCATAGTCATAACTGATTTGAACTTATCCATAGACTTTTCCACTTCAATGATTTTTCAACTTCTTCCTAGGTTTGTTTATTTCGCGATTTTTAGATTCAACTTATGTTTCCTCTTTAAATATAGGGATTCAAAAAGGAATCTACTAAGTTATGTACTTAGATTTTTTTTACAAATATTTATTTCCCTTCAACCACAAATATTTTTAGCTTTAATATTACATGATTTCTAGAGATGAGTATATTCCTAACATTACGAAGATGAATACAACAAATTTGAAATCTAACTTTCTTATATATAGATATTGGAAATGCTTTAAATTTGAGTTTAATATACTCCGGGGTAAGCCTCATTTATGGTAAATCTCTACACATCCTAGCAGATTCCATTTTTCTCTTTCTTGGATAAGGTTCCACTAGACACAGTCTTACCAATAACATTCCATATTTGAATTATATATAAAGAGGAAGATTTGGGAATATGCACCCAAATCCAAATATAGGTAACCATCATTTTAGGATGAAAATCATTATAAACATTGAACAATTAATACTAACTTTCCCCAACACTATGTTTCCATCTCCACTACATTTCTCTAGAAAATTAACTTTTAAGGAAATCACTATAAATAATGATAAACTAAATGTGTTACTAACTTTATTGCAAGTGGTGTGTCCCCTAATTCAATAGTCGGAACAAACCTGAAGAAGGAATAGCCTTGTTTCATATCATGTAATTCTAAAAGACGAATTATAGAGGTCCTTTTGGAAATAGTATCATTGAAAGCATCACAGAAACACATATTGGAACCACTAATTAGGTTTCTTAAATTCTAAGGTGTGGACCTTTTTTGCTTTCCATTCACTATAATAGCTTTATGATTTTTATGAGATATTTATTATCATTAACCATTGCCTCCAACTTGGAAAAAAAATAGAGGGTGAGGTGGCTCCAAGGGGATTATCAAGTCAAAATAAGAACAAAATTGGGTGGATCTCCCATTTATGGTTTTAGGGCATTTTATTTTCAAGTTAAAGAAAATGAATGCATCTACATCATGAATTTTGGCATTGAGGCATGAATTAAACCATCACGAAAGAAATCTCCCTTCAATGCTAAAATTTTAGCCAACCAATTTCAAAGACAAAGGAAAAAAATATAGTGGCAAGACCAATCTACCATGATTCCATATGGATTTCACAATTTTAGTTCTAGATTCAATGGATGTGATCGACCAACGCCAAAGTCACCTAAGGCTTAAACAATTTTTTTAGTAAGTGGAACCCATAACTAGATTTTTTTTCTCTACCCCGCTATTGGTGTTTTTCAGTAAAAAAATTTAAAGTTTCTTGACTCATCAACTAATCAATGGATAACATCAACATGGGCTCATAAATCATTTTTTACAATATTACAAATTTGAAACATGGAATCTTGAGATTTTGTAAGTCTAAGAAAAAACACCATTAACAAATGATAGTACTATATTGGAATAATACATAATTCATTATAATCTATAAATCATAATTTCATTATTACCAAAAACTTCACACTACCCACAGGAATGTAGTCCGTAGGGTTTGTAAGGTGGAGATCTAGGTTCAAATCCTTGAATGGGTATGATTGTAAATATGTTTTTGTAAATATAAGTATTTCTTAAAAAAAAATTACATCGACTACTGTACACAAATAAAAATACAATAGAAATATTGTTGAAATAAAATAATATTAAGATAAAACTAGCATGACCTCTATCCTTTAAACAATATATATACTAAAAAGTTCAAAAACAATATATAAATATAATAAATATGCCCTCCACTATGAGGAAAGTAAAATTTCACAATTTTGAAACTCGATACTATAAAAGAGAAAAGTCTATAGTAAACCAAACTCTAAATCTAGTGTATAATTACAGTAAATGTAATGTGTTCGTTCAAATGACATGTCTATAAAAAAATTGGATATATATTAATCCAACTCATGTGAAAATTTTCTTACCTGATAGGAAGCATTGAACTTCTCAAATTTTGGGAAAAGTTCGAGAAGGAAATGCTGTCACAGCAGGTCCTTACTAATTTAGAAAAAAAAAAAAAAGTATGATTAAATTTGAATTCAAACTGAAAAGCATTGGGAGCCTCTCACGGACGATGCCTTAAAACCTAGAATAAAGTGGACCGTTCAGAATCTATATCAACATAAATTTGAATAGCATATGTAACCTATGGATGGTTCCAGAGAGAGGAGAAAAAAGAAAGGAACAAACTATCCTGATGGTTCCAGAGAGTGGAGAAAAAAGTCAGGAATTATGTATCTGTTGAAGGCAGGCTGGAGATGAGGTATATATTTCAAATCTTACTATGTTTTTAACATGTGTGTCCTCCTCGTCTACCTATTATATGTGGTTGTATATACGATTCTATGATTGGATGTATGTGGTTGTGGTTTTATGTATAACTCTGTGATTGGATGTATGTGGATGTGATTGGATTTCTATGTCTATGTGTAGTTTGAGTCTCAATGTCTAAGTATGGTTCGAGTTGATTCCGAGTCAGTCTTGTTTGCTTACAATAGAGGAGGAGGGTGGACTGAATTTGAGGAAATTCTGGCAAACAAATTCGAGGGATACGTAGTCGAACAGGTACATTTTATTATTCTTTTCTCTTCCCTATCCTCTTTACTCTTTACAATTTACAGTTTACATTTTGTTGTTATTTTCTCTTCCCTTTGCTTTTAGAAGCCCTACTTCCTTTTTCAAATTCTGTCAGAAACAGTAATCTTATCTCTAATCTGATTGAAATCCTTCCTTGCGTTTTCTAAATTTGATGGAAAATATTTCAGGTTCGGCTCTATTATGTTCTTCCAAACCACCATGGGTTGGAATAAGAGCGTTCGATATGATTCAGTCCTTCCAAACCTTTCTTCCTCAATAAATTTCAGCACCTTGAGACCCTTAACTTAAAGGCCATAGGTATGGATTGCTCTAGCTTGTATTCGCCTTATCTTTCAAACATTAAACCTTATGTCATAGCTCTAGCCATAGCCCCATGCACCCACCATGTTTAATAAAGTGGACCGTTGAGAATCTCTATCAACATGAATTTGAGTATCATCTATAACCTACGGATAGTTCCAGAGAGAGGAGAAAAAAGCAGCGAACTATATATCCTATTCTTGATGGTTCCAGAGAGTGGAGAAAAAAGAAGGGACGTATCTATCAGTTGAAGGCAAGCTAGAGATGAGGTATATGTTTCAAATCTTACCATGTTTTTAACATTTTCTTCCTCCGCGTCTACATATTATCTGTGATTGGATGTATGTGGATCTCGAGTCAGTCTTGTTTGCTTACAATAGAGGAGGAGGATGGACTGAATTTGAGGAAACTGGAGCAAATAAATTCGAGGGATACGCATCCGAACTGCTCCGTGGATGGTACATTTTATTATTCTTTTCTCTTTACATTTTACATTTTACATTTTGTTGTTCTTAAATCTCTTTGCTCTGCTTTCAGAACCCCTACTCCCTTTTTTAAAATTCAGTCAGAAATAGTAGTCTTATCTCAAATCTAATTGAAAGTCTTCCTTGCATTTTCTAAATTTGAAGGAAAATATTTCAGGTTCGGATCTATTATGTTCTTGCAAACCGCCATGGGTTGGAAGACCACTGTTCAATATGATTCAATCCTTTCAAGTTAAATGTGTCACTAGCTTTATCGCAAGTATTGTGTCCCCAAATTCAATAGCCGGAACAAACATGAAGAAGTAAATAGCCTTGTTTCATATCATGTGGTTCTAAAAGAGGAATTATAGAGGTCCTTTCGGAAATAGTATCATTGAAAGCATCACACAAACACATATTGGAACCACTAGTTAGGTTTCTTAAGTTCTAAGGTGTGTTCCATTTGTGCTTTCCATTTACTACAATAGCTTTATGATTTTTGTGAGATATTTATTATCATTAACCATTACCTCCAACTTGGAAAAAAATACAGGGTGAGGTGGTTCCGAGTGGATTATCAAGTCAAAATAAGAACAAAATTGGGTGGATCTCCCATATTATGGTTTTAGGGCATTTTATTTTCAAGTTAAAGAAAATGAATGCATCTACATCATGACTTTTGGCATTGAGGAATGAATTAAACCATCATGAAAGCAATCTCCCTTCAATGCTATAAGTTTAGCCAACTAATTTCAAAGACAAAGGAAAAAAATATAGTGGCAAGACCAATCTACCATGATTCCATATGGATTTCACAATTTTAGTTCTAGATTCAATGGATGTGATCTAAACCAACACCAAAGTCACCTAAGGCTTAAACAATTTTTTTAGTAAGTGGAACCCATAACTAGATTTTTTTGGTCTACCCCACTATTGGTGTTTTTCAATAAAAAAATTTAAAGTTTCTTGACTCATCAAATAATCAATGGATAACATGAACATGGGCTCATAAATCATTTTTTCCAATATTACAAATTTGAAACATGGAATCTTGAGATTTTGTAAGTCTAAGAAAAAACACCCTTAGCAAATGATAGTACTATGTTGGAATAATACATAATTCATTGTAATTTATAAATCATAATTTCATTATTACCAAAAACTTCACACTACCCACAAGAATGTAGTCCGTAGGGTTTGTAAGGTGGAGATGTAGGTTCAAATCCTTGAATGGGTATGATTGTAAATAGAAGAAGTATTTCTTAAAAAAAAATTACACTGACTATTGTACACAAATAAAAATACATTAGAAAGATTGTTGAAATAAAACAATATTTATACCAAACTAGCACAACCTCTATCCTTGAAACAATATATATCCTAAAAAGTTCAAAAACAATATATAGATATAATAAATATGCCCTCAACTGTGAAGAAATAAAAATTTCACAATTTTGAAACTCCATACTATAAAAAAGAAAAGTCTATAGTAAGGTAGATCAAATGTGATAATAATAATTTAATGTAAGATGTAAACCAAACTCTAAATCTATTAAGGTAGATCAAATGTGATAATAATTATTCAGTGTAAGATGTAAACCAAACTCTAAATCTAATGTATAGATACCGTAAATGTAATGTGATCGTTCAAATGACATGTCTATAAAAAAATCGGATATATATTAATCCAACTCATGTGAAAATTTTCTTACCTGATAGGAAGCATCGAATTTCTCAAATTTTGGGCAAAGTTCGAGAAGGAAATGCTGTCACAGTAGGTCCTTACTAATTTAGAAAAAAAAGCACAAAATAAAATAAAAAAGTATGATTAAATTTGAATTCAAACTGAAAATCATTGAGAGCCTCTCACGAACGGTGCCTTAAAACCTCGAATAAAGTGGACCGTTGAGAATCTGTATCAACATAAATTTGAGTATCATCTATAACCTATGGATGGTTCCAGAGAGAGGCAAAAAAGACAGGGAACAATCCATCCTGATGGTTCCAGAGAGTGGAGAAAAAAGCAGGGAATTATGTATCCGTTGAAGGAGGGTTGGAGATGAGGTATATATTTCAAATATTACAATGTTTTTAATATTTTTGGCCTCCTCGTCTACCTATTATATGTGGTTGTATGTATGAGTCTATAATGAGTAGCAAACAAATTCGAGGGATACATAGCTGAACAGGTAAATTTTATTATTCTTTTCTCTTCCGTCCACTCTTTACTCTTTACATTTTACATTTTACATTTTGTTAAATTATTTTCTCTTCCCTCTGTTCTCAGAAGCCCTACTTCCTTTTTCAAATTGTGTTAGAAAGAGTAATCTTATCTCTAATCTAATTCAAAGCCTTCCTTGCGTTTTATAAATTTGATGGAAAATATTTTAGGTTCGTCTCTGTTATGTTCTTGAAAACCGCCATGGGTTGGAAAACTAGCATTCGATATGATTCAATCCTTCCAAACGTTTCTTCCTCAACGAATTTCAGCACCTTCTTAAAGGCCATAGTTATGGATTGCTTTGGCTTGTCTTCGCCTTATCTTTCAATCATTAAACCTTATTCCATTGCTATGGCCATAGCCCCATGCACCCTCCATGTTTGATAAAGTGGACCGTTGAGAATATCTGTCAACATAAATTTTAGTATCATCTGTAACCTATGGATAGTTCCAGAGTGAGGAGAAAAAAGTAGCGAACTATCTGTCCTATTCCTAATGGTTCCAGAGAGTGGAGAAAAAAGCAGGGACATATCTATCCATTGAAGGGAGGCTGGAGATGAGGTTTATATTTCAAATCTTACCATGTTTTTAACATTTGCTTCCTCCTTGTCTACATATTATCTGTGGTTGTATGTATGAGTTTGTGATATTTATGTGGTTGTGGTTGTATGTATGATTCTGTGATTGGATGTATGTGGATGTGGTTGGATTTCTATGTATGTGTGTAGTTTGAGTCTCGATGTTTAAGTCTGGGTTGAGTCGATCCTGAGTCAGTCTTGTTTTCTTACAATAGAGGAGGAGGATGGACTGAATTTGAGGAAACTCGAGCAAACAAATTTGAGGGATACGCAGTCGAATTGCTCTGTGAACGGTAGATTTTATTATTCTTTTTTCTTTACATTTTACATTTTGTTGTTCTTTTCTCTTTGCTCTACTTTCAGAACCCCTACTCCCTTTTTAAAATTAGAATCCCTACTCCCTTTTTAAAATTCTGTCAGAAATAGTAGTCTTATCTCAAATCTAATTCAAATTCTACCTTGCGTTTTCTAAATTTGAAGGAAAATATTTGAGGTTCGGCTTTGTTATGTTCTTGCAAACCGCCATGGGTTGGAAGACCACCGTTCGATATGATTCAATCTTTTCAAACCCTTCTTCTTCAATGAATTTCAGCCCCTTGAGACCCTTTACTTGAACGCCACAGGTATGGACAACTCTGGCTTGTATTCGCCTAATTATATTTCAATCATTAAACATTATTCCATATTTTCTCTGGCCATAGCCCCATGCATCTGCCATGTTCAATAAATGTTTTCTTTCATTAACAATAATTTAACCCACCTGTTATCTTTCCATGACTTTAATCTACCTGCCTTTGCTTAATCGGTTGTTTGGTAGTTAACATCTCTATAATATCTTTCTTTAGATCACTCATTTTCCATTCGTTTCTCATTAGTTTAATGTCTCTTTAGTGCTTTAATGACCTATTTCTGCTTAATCTATCTCTTCAACACTTTAACAGTCTCTTTTATATTTGTTTAGCCAGCGTTCACTAGAGAATTTATGAAGATGAATACAACAATTTTGAACTCTAACTTTCTTATATATATATGGTGGAATTCCTTTGAATTTGAGTTTAATATACTTTGGTAAGCCTTATTTACGGTAAATATCTATACATCCTAGAAAATTGCATTGTTCTCTTTCTTGGATGGGGTTCCACTGGACACGGTCTTACCAATAACATTCCATATTTGAAAAATATATAAAGGGGAAGATTTTGGAAGATGAACCCAAATCCAAATATAGAGAACCATCATTTTAGGATGAAAGTAATTGTAAATATTGAACAAACAATACTTACGCTCCCCCAATGCCATGTTTCCATCTCCACTACATTTCTCTAGAAAATTAACTTTTAAGAACATCACTATAAATAATGATAAATTAAATGTGTCACTAGCTTAATCGCAAGTATTGTGTCCCCAAATTCAATAGCCGGAACAAACATGAAGAAGGAATAGCCTTGTTTCATATCATGTAGTTCTAAAAGAGGAATTATAGAGGTCCTTTCAGAAATAGTATCATTGAAAGCATCACACAAACACATATTGGAACCACTAGTTAGGTTTCTTAAGTTCTAAGTTGTGGGTCATTTGTGCTTTCCATTCACTACAATAGCTTTATGATTTTTATGAGATATTTATTATCATTAACCATTACCTCCAACTTGGAAAAAAATAGAGGGTGAGGTAGTTCCGAGGGGATTATCAAGTCAAATTAAGAATAAAATTGGGTGGATCTCCCGTATTATCGCTTCAGGGAATTTCATTTTCAAGTTAAAGAAAATGAATGAATCTACATCATGACCTTTGGTATCCACTATCTTCATAGTGCATCAATATTGAGGCATGAATTAAACCATCATGAAAGCAATCTCCCTTTAATGCTAAAAGTTTAGCCAAGCAATTTCAAAGACAAAGGAAAAAAATATATTGGCGAGACGAATGTACCATGATTCTATATGGATTTCAAAATTTTAATTCTAGATTCAATGGATGTGATCTAGATCAATATGAAATTCATCTAAGGCTTAAACAACCTTTTTAATAAGTGGAACCCATAACTAGATTTTTTTGCTCTACCTCACTATTGGTGTTTTTCAATAAAAAAATTAAAGTTTCTTCATTCATCAAATAATCATTAGATAACATTAGTTATCGGCATAGGTTATAATTGTAAATATAAAAATGTATTTCTTAATAAAAAATTACAGATAATATTAGTCTATCCACATAGGTTATAATTGTAAATATGTATTTATAAATATAAAAATGTATTTCTTAAAAGAAATTTACACTTTAAACAAATAAAAATACAATAGAAAGATGATTGAAATAAAATAATGTAACTAGCACCATCTCTATCCTAAAAAAATTTAAAACAATACATAAATATAATAATAATTATATGATCCATTCTAAGGAAATTAAAATTTCACAATTTTGAAACTCCATACTATAAAAGAGAAAACTCGATAATAAGGTAGATCAAATGTGATAATAATAGTTCAATGTATGATATAAACCAAATTCTAAATGCAAAATATAAATACAGTAAATATGATGCATAATACAATAAATGTAATGCGGATATGTAATGCATAGTACAGTAAATGTAATAAATGGATATGTCTATTAAAAATTGGTTTCGAATTCCGAATATATTAATCTAAATCGAATTTCTAAAATTTTGGGCAAAGTTGGAGAAGGAAATGCTGTCCCATAGGATCCATAGGATCCTTACTGATTTAGAAAAAAAAACACAAAATAAAATAAGAAATTGTGATTAAATTTGAAATCAAACGGAAAAGCATTGGGACCCTCTAACGGACGGTATCTTAAAAAATCTCGAATAAATCTCGAATAAAGTGGACCGTTGAGAATCCGTATCAACATAAATTTGAGTATCATCCGGATGGTTTCAGAGAGAGGAGAAAAAAGCAGGAAGGCTAAATTTGAGTATCATCCGGAATTATGTATCCGTTGAAGGCAGGTTGTCTCCATGTAGTTTGAGTTTCGATGTATGAGTCTTGTTTGCTTACAATAGATAGAGGAGGAGGATGGACCGAATTGGAGGAAAAAAATTATCGGCTGGAGCAAACAAATTCGAGGGATACGCAGCCGAACTTCTCTGTGAAGGATCACACAATTTTACTATCCGTCGTGCGTAGTCTTGCCGACAGTGTAGTCTTGCCGACAGTATCAGTAACAGACGCATCCACACGCAATCGAAACCGCTCGGGTCCTTCAATTTTTTTAACTGTGAATACATACACGCAGAATAATCACAGAGCCATCAATCTTCATTTGTTTTTGAGGAGGAGAACATTAGTTTTCTACTGACTAAAAGAACGCGCTCGTCTCAGCCTGATATCTGAATATTTGTATATTTGTAGCATATATATGTTCTTCTACACAGTAAGCCTCAATTAGGGAACGAGATTAAGTTAAATGGATGTGAATCTGGCATTGGGTATCAGTCATGCAGGAAATCGTCTTGGCGGGTTTGGAAACATACCCAGAACTTCTCTTAATCCGATATACGTGGAGCCAGAATTCGAGCCTGAACTGCACGAGACCCCAGAATCTCATATCGTCATCGTTAATCTGCCAGGTATAATTTCCATGAATATATATGTCTTTAGTTTCTAGAGATGTGCCAGGCGGTGCAGCCTCTATTAGTATTTTACTCTCTCTGCTTTCAGAAGCCTACTTCCTTTTTCAAATTCTGTCAGAAATAGTAATGAAAGCCTTCCTTGCGTTTTCTAAATTTGATGGAAAATATTTCAGGTTCGGCTCTGTTATGTTCTTGCAAACCAACCGCAGTTCAATATGATTCGGTCCTTCCAAACCCTTCTTCTTCAACGAATTTCAGCGATTTTCAATCTCAGCGAACGACACAGGTATGGACGTTTAATGGCTTGTTATGGTTTAAAGGTTTTCAATCTCAGCGATTTTCTTTTTTTGAATTCTGCGTGATTCTCTGCAAATATTGTAAGTTTTGTATGTTAAAAGTTTTTCAATCTCTGCGACTGTCATATAAAGAGCTCTGTATGACTTTGTTGATCGTGATCGCCGTAAACACTAGTTTCTACATTCTCCCACCAAGAATAGCCGCGTATAAAATGTTACCCATGGACTTGTAAGATTTTATGGAGTTCGATCTGTGCATTAAGTTCGGGATCGCCAATTTTAATAGTTTTGGGATTTTCCTTATTAGCTGTAGAAGGACTTTTACCTGTAATCTAGTTATCAACAGAGCACCAAAACACCTTCCTCCAACCTGAGGGTATAAACGGATCCATCTGCCATGACAAAGAAAAAAATTAACTGCGGATCGGAAACGTGAATCTACCTCCCTCATTTACTCTCTCTTGAGTTGCCCTTCCTTGGAATCCTTTGCAAGCATCTCTCCTCTGCAACAAGCTTCAATAATCTCACAAATCCACGTTCTCAGATCTGAGGTGCTCGTTGTCCTCTCTCTTCCTTCCAGTCGCAACCTATATTTCCTTCATGCGTGGGCTCACACCCCGCATTCATTCGGATAGGGTTTCAATCTTACTTCTGGATTGCAACTCCACGATTGGGTATATGTGCTTCTGCACGAGGCTCGACTCTACTCTCATGATTCATGAATATTTGCACAATGTCAGAATGACGGCTCTCTCCTCTTCATATATCCACGCAGACTTCTTCATGGTTCATCGATTCAAGAATCCCACATGGTTCATCGATTCATAATGGCGGTTCTTTTTCCACACGGATTTACTCAACGGAATTTTCGTTTTTCCATGTGGGATTCTTTGTCGGTTCAGTCTTCTCTCCCATGGCCATCCACTTCCTTTGCAGGAGTGACACGTCTTCCACGCAGGATGATTTATTCTTCTATGCAGGGTTCTCTTTCCTCCATGCCTTCAGCTTTCACTCCTCATGCTCCACGGACTCCACCTTCACGCGGCTAGGGTTTCTCTCTACGACCAAGTGGAGGGAGACCTCTTCTTTAGCTTCACGATTCTTTGTTTCTCTTACTCGCAGGTCATCTAGATCCTATGATATACATCTTCTTTAGCTTCACGATAGACTTCAAATCACTCACGTTGATATCATTCCCTGTTTTAAAATTTTAAATCATAAAAGGGAATCTTTATGTCAGTTTTCATCATTACGGTGTGTCCATCACTAAGCCACCTCATCCATTACGGCCTCTACCATGCGTTTTCGTCTTTCTATGTTCTAGGCTTATTACATTTCATTATCGTTATTTGAATTTTGTATTTTAATAAGTTGTCTTCTTTGCACTTTGCATGCTTCGTTATGTTAAATTGTTTGTGTTTAAAATTTACTATTAGTAAATTTTTATTATAATGATTAAATCTATGATAATTGTAATAGAAATTTGTGTCTTTAATATATATATATATATAATGTCAAAAAAATCCATAACTTTTTTACACATATTGAATAACCAATATTTTTATTTGATGTATTATGTTTAAAGTAATGATAATAAATAAAATATATTTTATAGAATATGCATAAAATTTTATGATCAATTCCTTATTTATGTTAGTTATTTTTATTGGTTTTTTCTTCTTTGTTATATTTTTCACTTGTGATTCTTTATGTTTTGTTTTTAATGTGGGAATTTTTTTCCCTTGTTTTTCACTTAGTTATTTACTTATTAGCTTTCTATTTTATATTAATTTTTTCTAATTTTTATTTCAAAATACAAAATGTATGTCCCATTTGTTATTTCATAAAAAACTAGATTTTCAATATATATATATATATATATATATATGAGGTTTGGGTTTAAGATTTACCTTGGTTTGGGGTTTGGGCAAGTATTAAATTTAGAAATAAGATGGAACCAATCTTACAATTAGGCTTAAGGATTTAGACATAAGACTTTGACTTAGGAGGTTAGGTTAGCGTAGGCTAAAGTAGGTTAGTATAGGATAAAGTAGGCTAGGTTAGGGTAGTATAGGCTATGCTAAGGTAGTTTAAGGTTGGGTAGTCTATCCTATGCTTATGGTAGGGTAGGGTAGGTTAAAGTAGGTCGAGTTAGGTAGTATAGGCTAGGTTACCATAGGGTTGACTAGGTCAAGCTAGTAAAGGGTAGGTAAGTTAGCATAGGCTAGGATAGGGTAGGTTATTAGAGGAGGGGAAGTAGGAGGAGGAGGAGGGGGGAGGAGGGGGGAAGAGGTGGGGTGAGGAGGGGAAGAGGGGGAAGAGGAGCGGGGAGGAGGAGGAAGGAAGAGGCAGGGGAAGAGGAGGAGGAGGTGCAGGAGGGGGGGGAGGAGGGAGGAGAAGCAGGTGGAGGAGGAGGGAGGAGGTGGAGGATGAGGAGAGAGAGGAGTAGGAAGAGGGGGAGAAGGAGGAGGAGAAGGGGGGGGAGAGGGGGGGCCGAGGAGAGGGGGTGGAGGAGGATGGAGGAGGTGGAGGAGGAGGGAGGAGGAGGAGGAGGAGGAGGGAGGAGAGGGGGTTGGGAGAGGAGGAGGAGGGGGTGGAGGATGATGGAGGAGGTGCAGGAGGGGGGAGGGGAGGCGGGAGGAGGGGGAGGAGAAGGGGGGAGGTAGAAGAGGAGGGAGGAGGAGAAGGAGGAGGAGGAGGAGGGTAAAGGAGGGAGGAGAGGGGGTTGGGAGAGGCGAGAGGAGGGGGAGGAGGAGGAGGACAAGGTGGAGGAGGACGAGGTGGAGGAGGAGTGGGAGGATTAGGAAGAGGGGGAGGAGTAGGATGAGAAGGGGAGGGAGGATAGGGCGGGGGGAGGAGAGGGGGTGACGAGGAGAATGAGGGGGGTGGAGGAAGGGCTAGGAGGAGGAGGGAGGAGGGGGGACAAGGTGGAAGAGGAGAAGGAGGAGGAGTGGGAGGATTAGGAAGAGGGGGAGGAGGAGGAGGAGAAGGGCGAGGGAGGGGGGGGGGTGGAAAAGAGGGGGATATGAGAGGGGGGTGGGATAGGAGGGGTAGGAGAGGGGGGGGGCCAAGGAGGAGGAGGAAGGAGGGGGGTGGGGGATTAGGGAGGAGGGTGGAGCAGGAGGGAGGAGGAGGAGGATGAGATTGGGGTGAGAGAGAAGTAGGAGAAGGGATTGGCAGGAAGGGGGGAGGAGAAGGAGGAGGTAGGAGGTGGAGGAGGAGGAGGATTGAGCAGGGGGGAGGAGGAGGAGGAGGAGTGACCAGAGTGTGGGAGGAGGAGGAGGTGGATGAGAAGGAGGAGAAGGGAGGGGGATGATAGGGGTGCGTGAGGAGTAGGAAGAGGATAGGGGGGGTGAGTAGTAGTAGGAGGAAGTGGAGTAGTAGGAGGGTGAGTGAGATGAGGGAGAGGAGAGGGGGGTGAGGAGGAGGGGCAGAGAGGGTGGTAGAGGACGGGGGGGACGAGGAGGAGGAGGACGATGACGACGAGGTGGACGAGGATGGAGTAGTACGAGGAGGGGGTGGAGGAGTGAGGAGACAGGGTGGATTAGGAGGAGGAGGGGGAGAGAGGTGGGAGGGGAGGAGGAGGAGGGAGAATAAGGGTGAGGGAGTAGGAGTCCAGGGGAGGAGGGAGGAGGGAGGAGGGAGGAGGAGGAAGGGTGGAGGAGGGAGAGGAGAGGGAGTAGAGGAGGAGGAGGAGGCGTGTGGGAGAGGGGGTGTAGGGGGGGGATGGGAGGGGGGATGTGGGGGAGGAGAAGGGGGGGACCGAAGTGGGGGAAAGAGGAGGAGGGAGGGGGAGTAGGGAAGAGGTGGGAGGGGAGAAGGAGGAGGGGGAGGAGATGGACGAAGGAACAAGAGGAGGGGGAGGAGAGTGGGGTAGGGCAGTGGGGTGGGAGGGGAGGAGGGATAAGGGGGGGGAGGATGGAGGAGGGGAAGGAGTAAGGTGAGAGGGGGGAGGGTGGGAGGAGGAGGAGGAGGAGAAATGAGGGGGGAGGAGGAGGAGGAGATGGAGTAGAAGTAGAAGTAGGATGGGGAGGAGGAAATTGTGGGGGGGCAATGGAAACGACATATTCCCGGATCGATCGAGATTGGATTCTGATCGAAATGACATCTCATAACAATGAAAAGATGACACGAGAATGGTGTTTCAAAAAAGTATTTCAACGAAAATCAAATTCTATTCGTTGATCAAGACGTGAAAAACACTCCAATATAGACATCAATACAAAATGCCTACACAGATGGAAGCGTCTCTCCGAGAAGAGATGTGATGGGCACTCTCATACGTAAAATTCCAAACACAATGGGCACTCTCATACCTAATACTTCAACAAGTCGTTTTATTCATAATAGGAAATTACCTAATACTAAGTTGCACTGTTCAAGTGTTCTACCTCCCTAATATACGAAATGTAGCTGAGAGTTCTCCCACGGTTCTCCTATCGTAGTTCTATCTTCTTATACAAAAAGCGCTTTTAACTTGACCTTGAGTCGAACACTTGAATCAAGGTGGTCATCTTCATGGTACCTATAATCACATTGATGTATCTCCACTTAGCAATTCAAGCACGTAATGGCGTCGACTTAACTGATTAGTTTTGTTCAAAAATAAGGAAAACACGATCCCTGATTCTTCTCGTGAACATTAGCGATCTATCCATCACCTACAGTTCATCAAGCTTCTTGATCCAAGTTAGTTTATGAAAGCATCAAAAGACATAAGAAGAACCAAAGCATATCGCATACTTCATAAGGGCCTCAACACTCATTGCATTGGCTCAAAATATCTCAAGACCATTAAAAATGTTAATGCTCGGCTCAGCTTTAGATATCTGGAAAGGAAAGGTAGGCCATCTAGTCCAAAGAGATGGGCTCTAGGAATATACTAAATATTGTCCCATCATAACCATGTTATTAACCTTGTCGGGTGTCCTGGATAATCTAGTGTCTATGCTTGGAACCAGCCATGAAACGAGGGGAAGTACACAGGGGTTTTCCTCGGGCGTTGTAACCTAGAATAAATAAAATAAAATATTGTGTGAATAGTTTAAATGTTTTCCATGGACATGTTAAAAATGTGACAAGCTTGCATGTGATGTATAGCTAGAATGGCTAGTGGAAAGCATGCATCAACTACAATTCTGTGTCCAAGATCTAGAGGCAAAGACATGACTTCCTCCCTATTTTTGTGTCAAAATTGTGTAGCATGATTACCACTAATAGCTCTATGCTCGCGGAAAAGGAAACATTGTTGAAAAATACCAACACCGAAGCAACATTGGGTAACCTACACTCAACCTTAAGGATGGTGACGTGATTCGAAGCTTTTCCGAGTACTACCAACCACCTCATGACTTCGTGAAAGATCTTCCACATGGAGATGGAAATGGAACAAAGAAGAAGGAGAAACTAGTATTGGTTGGTCACAGTGTGGGAGGCGTGGAACTGACTTGTATTATGGAGCAATTCCTCACGAAAAATTGTTGCAGCCGCATATTTTGCAATGCTTTCATGCCCCTCCCTGGTACAATCCCCCTTCAGTTGATAGGCCAGTTATTACCAGATCGTATGAATACCATACTAGGTTCACTTAATTTGATCTAGCTTAGGATCATGTTTTGTTCATGTTTCGTGTTCTCTTTTTTTAGTTTTATGAGAGATATCAAATGTGGGGAGAGGTGGAATTCAAGTATGGACTTGATGGAGAACCAAGAAGGCCGACATCTGTCTAGGTAAATCTCTGAGCCACTTAACCTTTGATAAATGTGATAACCCTGGATACTAAGATCGTGTGATTGAGCATGACTGAGAGTGCAGAAGCTCACGAGATTCGACCCTTGGTCTTATTAAACTATTGTCACATGTAAGACTTTTGATATTTTGAATAGCTAAAAGTTAACAATTGTTTTTTTCTTTTAACTGGATTTTTAGAATACCAATTTTGTTGATTTCTCTAAATGCTTTGTTGTTAAGATCCATGCTCTATACTCATGAAAGAGTTAAACGACTTTCATCTTTGTCTCAAAGAGTGCTCAAGAATGCTTAAAATCAAGACCAAACTTATTTTTACAATATTAATGTTATTTGTGTCTTGTGTTTTAGATGTATATTATTTTTTATCATATGTCAAAGTTGTTTGTCGTATATTTTCCTTCCTTCCTCGGAAGCCTTAAATTATTCAGTTTGAAATTTAGTATGTAACTCGAGCGTGTAACACACACTGCTTCTGGCATCGCATTTGGGCTGTCATTTGGGACTTTAGCATCTTTGCTACGGAGCCCTAGTTTTTTCAGCTTGATGTATGACATATTTTCTCAAGAAAACTTATTATGGTCATGTATTTGGGAGACACATATTGTAATTTAATGGAATGGGAATGCGAACAAGATTTGGTCATCGATATAGGTGTATTTTTTTATGCTGATTTAGGGGATGGTGATAACTATTCTAATGGGAAATCGGAGCCAACTTTAGTCTACTCTGCCAAAACACAGAATGCAGAGATTCGGTTCTTGAGTTAAATCAACCCATTCCCTCCAGCATAGATTTCTTCATCATTTAAACCATAACATGGGAATACATCTACAACGATCAACTACAACAATAACGCCTGCGCAGCATAAACATACACATACATTTTTCATTTTGGTTTTTTATTATTGGGGTGCGCCTGGCATGTGCTGTAGTGCAGTGTACAAGCGACGCATAAGAGCCCCAGCAGCAATCTACTGATGAATGGGCTCTCCCCGTAAAAAAATACATTTAATATCATGTGGTTCTATGAACCACGTATAAGATATTAAACTGATAAGAACAGATACTACACTTGATCTTAGCCAAAAGGACGAGAAAGGTATGCTTTTCACCTCCCATCTCTATCCCTTTACTACTACTCTTCTCCATCCTCCCTCCTTTCTCCAATGCATGTGGTAAATATTTTCCCATCTCAACTACTCAACATAGCCTCTTCCTTTGCAACCTAAATCTATTCTCTTAGTAATCCAATATTGCAAAACTCTACGCCAAAATATTCATTTAATCATCCCTCGTGCACATGATTAGAGTATGCAAGATGCCACCATAGTTTATAAACACTTCGGTGACAACATGTGATTGTAAAAAGTGGAACAACAAAGCCTACCGAGTAATATTGATCACCATAATACGAAAACTACAATTCATAGGTTCACATGGATAAAACAAGAATATTACCCTCGTTGAGGCCATCTCACGTCGGATCTCCAATTTCGCAATTCCAGGCCTTGACCTTTGGGGCTTGGGTCTAAAATGGAACAAAAAAGAACAGGTTGTCTTTCGAACAGGTACAGCCCGTCCATAGCTTTCCAACTATGTATCGCATGCCTGAAGCGGAGAAGAGAATAGATGAATTGGCTACCATATAAGCCGATATAGGTTCCATGGTTGCGAACTATAATAGAGCTTAATGAGAAGAAAAGGAGTGGATAGCATTACACCAATACTCCACTGTCACCATGCCTTTCGCACTACCAAAATTTGCGAGTAAAAACACACATAATTTAACAACACATCCCAAACTTCATCACTCGGAGGGTGCCTGTGTGAATCGAAAACTAACTCGGGTGGTGCTTATAACACTAACTAAATACATAAAACAATCATTTAATGATACGTCTACATATAGATCAAATTGTTCATCACCCATGTCGTCTCCTGTACACTCCTATGCCCAATCTAGATAAACCTTCATAGCTAGTCTCCGTGGAGTTTATCTTGGGTCCAACCTCATCCAAGCATGGTAACAATTGCATTTTCTTATTTATCTTAGAGAACCATATAAGAAGAGTGTCACAGTGGAAGGAACTACTAATATATTCTTTGAGACTATCTAGCTTTCCAAAGGCCATTGCTTTCGATAGGGATAGTGTGTTCCTAGGTATCTTTTGCTATAGCCTTCGGCCCATCGTGGACACCAAAATCACCAGATCGGCCACAATCCATTCTCTGACCGATCGAGATTGGATTGTGATCGAAATGACATAGCACAAAAATGCAAAGATGACACGAGAATGATGTTTACAAGAGAGTATTTCAATGAAAATCAAATTATGTTCATCGATGAAGCTATGAAACAAACTCCAATATAGACATCAATACCAAATGCCTAAACGAATGGCAACGTCTCTCCGAGAAGAGATGTGACAGGCACTTTCATACGTAAAACGCCAAACACAGTAGGCACTCTCATACCTAATACTTCAACAAATCTTTTTATTCATAATAGTAAATTACCTAATACTAAGTTGCATTGCTGAAGTGTTCTACCTCCCCAATATACGAAATGCAACTAAGAGTTCTACCACATTTCTGCTATCGTAGTTCTATCTTCTTATACAAAAAGCGCTTTTAACTTGAACTTGAGTCGAACACTTGAATCAAGGTAGTCATCTTCACGGTACCTATAATCACATTGATGTATCTCCACTTAGCAACTCGAGCAGGTAATGGCGTCGACTTAACTGATTAGTTTTGTTCAAAAATAAGGTAAACATGATCGCTGATTCTTCTCGTGAACTTTAGCAATATATCCATCACCTACATTTCATCAAGCTTATGCTTGCTCGATCCAAGTTAGTTTATGAAAGCATCAAAAGACATAAGAAGAACCAAATCATATCGCATACTTCATAAGGGCCTCAATACTCATTGCATTGGCTCAAAATATCTCAAGACCATTACAAATGTTAATGCTCAGCTTGGCTTTAGATATTTGGAAATGCAAGGTAGGCCATCTAGGCCAGAGAGATGGGCTCTAGGAATATACTAAATATTGGCCCATCATCACCCTATTATTAACCTCGTCATGTGTCCTGGATAATCTAGTGTCTATGCTTGGAACCACACATGAAACGAGTCGTAGTACACAAGGGTTTTCCTTGGGCGTTGTAACCTAGAATAAATAAAATAAAATATTGTGTGAATAGTTTATATTTTTTCCATGGACATGTTAAAAATGTGACAAGTTTGCATGTGATGTATAGCTAGAATGGCTAGTGGAAAGCATACATAAACTGCAATTCTGTGTCCAAGCTCTAGAGGCAAAAACATGACTTCCTCCCTATTTTTGAGTCAAAATTGTATAGCATGATTACCAATAATAGCTCTATGCTCACGGAAAAGGAAACATTGTTGACAAATACCATCACCGAAGCAACATCGGGTTGGAAAGGATTATAAGGACTTGACTTCCCAAACCATGCAACAAAGTTCCATTAAAGGGACCACTATATCTCAACTATAAACAACTAAACAAAAATTTTCACGTGCTACTGAGATGAAGGAATGAGAGCATTCGATTGTATAGAAAAAAAAGAATATCCATGTCTTTGATAGAAATGGAGAGGGACAAGGTGAGAAACTACAAGGATTAAGTATATCGGGCAAGATTGTTGGTAGAGGTGATGAAACATGCATGTAACATGATGTCGTGACCAGACAATAGTCCTTATCAAATCCCTTGGCAGGCCTCACCATACTATGATTTATTAGATAAAAATGCAGCAATGGCCAACAAGAGGAAAATGTGTGTTTGGCATCTAATAAAGAAATTAAAATTGGGGGTCAATTCAATAAATTCGCAACCCAAAGAGCATGGATATTGAAATATGCATGCAGCCAATAATAAATAATAGATCAAAGATGATGCTAAGAAAAGTGTGTTTCCACAAACGTGTCCACAAACCAAACCTCTGTTGGAGCATTTAGCACACAATGTTGAAGACAAAGAACGAATGGATATTACATTTATTCAATTATTGCGGATGATAATATTTATCTGGTTGCAATCAAGTTCCCCCTTTTTTTCTATATATTCCCTTTTCCCTTCAATGTAGAACTAGAGTGCTCCGCAATCATAAATTCGAAACCTTTCTATTGGGTTGCGATAAACAAATTAGCATAGACTCACATGGACATCGCATATGGAGATTTGGGATTCATCTATCTATCATATTGTATGATACATTATTTGTGTATCAAGCGAATGTAAGTTTTCTATCTTTGGGCAAAAATACAACCCTGAAGATGGAGAGATCCTGAACAAGTAATACACCCAATCTACAAGGAGGATTGATATGGCATTTAGGATATCTTTTGGGGTTGTGTATCATCCTGGACGCTGTGCGATGGGTGGCTTGACATAGGTATCAACCTAGGAACCTATCTTGAGGAAAATTTCCAAGAGAATCTACATGCGGTTGGTTTCATTTTCTCATGAGTAGACAGGAGGGCCAAGTAAGAAAAGGGTCCAATCATAGTTTTCATTAAAGACCATAATTCATAGAATTTGGTGGAACATGAACAGAGATTTATTTGAGCTCAATGAACCCTATTTTTAGACAAGGTGGGCCTCAAACATACAAGTTTACGAGATATATTTAATTGCATGCGCTTGTTGTCAGGAAAAGGGTCAATCATGGCCTTAACCACAATTCCCAAGGGAATTCATTTTATCAATTGCCTCACTAAATAGTCAGAAGAAAAAGCTCATTTTATCTTTCGTATGTCTTGGCTGGAAATTTTCATTGTCAAGGAAAAGCTCTTGTTGTCTTCATGCAATGCATCAATTGTCGGCCTGTCATGTTGTTAATTACCTTATAATTAAGTGGGGTTGATAAATGCTATGTTAAATTATCGTTAGCACTAAGTTATTACATATTTGGTTTTTCTTGAAAATGTGGCCCCTTATAAAGTATAATCTCTCTTAGTTGTGACTTAATTTTTATTTGTAATTATTGCCCCTCGGTTTTTTTTTATGTCAATTTATTAGTGTTGCCTTACTTTGCACATCTCATCCTAAGTATTTGTATTATAAATCTCTTATGTGGGATATACGATGTGATTAGTTCAGATGTTTGGGCCACTTACATGCGAACTTTTGTGAAAAATTCCGCTTGTGATGTATATCTAGGATGGCGTAAGGGAAAGAATGCATTCACTGCAATGCTATGTCCAAGTTCTAGAGGGGGGAATATAACTTCGCCTATTTTCGTATGAAAATTATATACCAATAGTCCCAATAGTAGTTTTGTGTTCGGGGAAAAGGTAACACTGCCAACAAATTCCATCGACAAACTGGCGTCAATTAGGAAAGGCTTACATATCCTTGATCTCACAAAATGAAATAAAGGTCAATAAAAGAGACCACTATACCTTGGCTATAAACAACAAAACAATAGTTTTTGAGTTGAATTGAGATGAAGGAATTAGACTATCAAATTGGGCAGCAAAAATTCATATCCATGTCATTGATATCAATAAGGAGGGACAACGCGAGAAACTAGAAAGATTCAGTATATCGGTAGGATTCTTGCTAAAGGATATACAGCATGCATGTAATACACTGCCACGACAAAGCAACAATCCTAATCAAATCCCTTAACGACTTCGCCCTCGAATGATTTAGTAGATAAAATTGCAACAATGCCCAAGATGAAACAGACGTTTGTTTGGCGTCTAATAAAGAAATCTAAATCCAGGATTCGTACAATAAAGACACAATCTAGGAGAATGGATATTAAAAATTACATACAACAAAAAAATTAAATAGATTGAAGGTGCCAATAAGAGAAGTGTGCTACCACAAATATCTGTTGTAATGTTAGGCACATAATTTTGAAGAGAGAACAAATGGATATCGCATTTATTCAATTATTGTCGATGGTAATATTATTTCATTTCGACAAAAATCCCTTTGTTTTTCTGTATATACCCTCTCACAGTAAAACTAGAATGCTCCTAGGCCGGAAATTCAAAACCTTTCTATTCTTGGGCGGTGATATACAAATTAGACTAGACTCGCATTGGCATCGACATCGACATCGCATGGGAGATTTAGACTTCATCTCGCCATCCTATTGTATGATACGTGATGTGTGTAATGTGATTGTAAGATTCTATCATTGGGACAAGACAATACTCGAAGATGGAGAGATCTGGAATGAGTAATGCACCCTATGTGCACAGAGCATAGAGGTGGCCTTTAGCATGTTCTTCGAGGTTGTGTGTGGGTTGGGAGGCCATGGGATAGGTGGCTTATAGCTTCAATATAGGAAATCGGCAAATGTAAACTTTACATCACGGTGATTTCCTTATATCCTAATTACGCTGGACGCCCAAGTAAGTCGAGAGTCTAATCCAATTGTCTTTAAATGACAGCATATATATCATACAATTTGGTGGATCGAGAATAAAACTTTTTTGAGCAATCAATCCTATTGGAAGGCAAGGCGAGCCTCAAAGAAAGTGGGCTACAGTATCAAGAGAAATATTAAGCATGGGTTCATATTAAGCAAACCCATTCGTGGCCTTGGTCATGGTTCCCAATGGAGTTCATTTTAGCAACTTACGCTTACTAGCATTTCTTTTTTAATAACTAAATTAATGTCTTCCAAAAACTCAAACTCGTTAAAATGATAGGCATTCTTATTTCAATACGTTGGGTGGGAGGTGCCATCTTAATAATTCTTTTAATTATAATTCCTAGTCCTACAGAAAAGATTCATTAATAGAAGAATATTCTTATTCATGTACATTACATCAAGGGCTCATATTGAAATAGTTATCACCCAAGCTTGTCATTTTCATTTACTTAGTAATCTTCCACTTAAATAGGCCATGTACATGGTAAATTCCGTCTAGTGTTTCCATCTGATCCTTTTCTAAATTCCATTTGATGTTTCGATATGTGCCTTTTCATTTCCCACTCCACGTGGCATCGTCCACATATATCGTAAATTTCATATGATGTTTCCATATGTGTGTTTTTGTTTCCACTCCTTGGGCTTGATCTCCATTACATTTTTCTTTTTAACAAACACTGCAGTCTCATTATGTAATATGTACATATCTATGGGTGTTTAATATTATTGATATGTCGTGGGTTTTGTAGGCTGAGCATTCTTAATGTTTTAGGTGTTGAAATTAAGATTGAACAAATGCAAATGGAATTGGGAGAGATGAAATAAACGGCTCTCCCACTTTGTTATGGAGAGTGGTGTTTGTACAAGCTCTCATATCTCCTAAAAAGGCCTCCCATCTTGTCACAACAGGTGATCTTGGGTGACCTACACTCAACCTTAAGGATGGTGACGTGATTCGAAGATTTGCCGACTACTACCAACCACTTGATGACTTTGTGAAAGCTCTTGCACATGCCAGATGGAAATGGAACAAAGAAGAAGGAGAAACTAGTATTGGTTGGTCACAGTGTGGGAGGCGTGGACCTGACTTGTATTATGGAGCAATTCCTCGGGGAAAATTGTTGCAGCTGCGTATTCTGCAATGCTTTGATGCCCCTCTCTTGTACACCCCCCCTTTAGTTGATAGGCCAGTTATTACCAGATGGTATGAATACCATACTAGGTTCACTTAATTTGATCGAGCTTAGGATCATGTTTTGTTTATGTTCCGTGTTCTCTTTTTTTAGTTTTATGAGAGATATCAAACGTGGGGAGAGGTGGAATTCAAGTATGGACTTGACGGAGAACCGAGAAGGCTGACATCAATCTAGGTAAATCTCTGAGCCGCTTAACCTTTGTTAAATGTTATAACCTAGCTACTAAGATCGTGTGATCGAGCGTGACGGAGAGTGAAGAAGCTCACGAGATTCGACCCCTGGTCTTATTAAACTATTTTCACATGTGAAAACTTTTGATATTTTGAATAGCTAAAAGTTAACAATTGTTTTTTCTTTTAACTGGATTTTTAGAATACCATTTTTTTTATCTCTCTAAATGATTTTTTGTTAAGATCCGTGCTCTATACTCATGAAAGAGTTAAATGACTTTCATCTTTGTCTCAAAGAGTGCTCAAGAATGCTTAAAATCAAGACCAAACTTATTTTTACAATATTAATGTTATTTGTGTGTTGTGTTTTAGATGTATATTAATTTTTCTCTTATGCCGAAGTTGTTTGTCGTATATTTTCCTTCCTTCCTGTGAAGCCTTAAATTATTCAATTTGAAATTTAGTATGTAACTCAAGCGTGTAACACACAGCATCGCATTTGAGTTGTCGTTTGGGAATTTAGCATCTTTTCTACGAAGCCCTAGTTTTTTCAGCTTGAGGTATGCCATATTTTCTTAAGAAAACTTATTATGGTCATGTATTTGCGAGACACAATATCTTAATTTAACGGAAATTACAATAATGTATTTGTTTCCATTGATACTTTTTAATGTATTACCTTTTTTTCAAATTGACAAATTCGTTACAATATTGCTTGTTTTTATCAATTTTAATTTAGCTTCTTGCAGTATAAGCATTGTATATTGAGTAGCCTTTGTTTGTGAAAAGCTTATTTAGTTTCCTCTATCATTTTCTATTAGTTTAATATATCAAATTTAAAATAAAATTTGTTTATCTAAGAGCCTTTGTATAGTATTAGGCATGCTCTTTGTTAAAATGTGGAGTGACAATGAACCCTTAACCGCTACTTTTCATGATATCAACACTTATCTAAAATACACCGTTTTAGATCGAAGGGTTATGCAATAAGGTGATACTAGCATAGTTGTTCTAAGATATAAATCTACTTATAGAGATAAGATATTAAATGTAGTTCTTGATTTAAGACTTGTTATATTTTTTTATTTTGGAGTTTATATATATATATGTTGGGGGGTTGTGCTAGTAAATAGCTCATTGGAAAGCGTAAATAAATTGTTTCTTGATTGTGAAAGAAGATCATCCTATTGGTTTTTTTAATAATTAAATGTCTTTGGAAAACTCAACTCAGACTAACAGCTAGATCACTCACAAGCTTAAATGAATTGTTGATTTTGAATTGAGATCTTTAGCATCATCAAATTAAAAGAAAAAATGTCTTTAAATAATTTGTATAAGCTATCTTCCGAGGAATGTATTTTCAAATGAATGATATCATAACAAAAACTCAAAATGCATAAACAAATCTCAATCATACATCGTATCCCATTCATGGAATGTTTTTAGTATATCTCAACTTGGCTGTAAATTCCAATTAAGAAAAATAACATTATGAGAGCCAACTAAATCTGTCACTGTCTTAAAACCTAAAAGAAATCATTTGCGAGCCTGGCTGGCGTAGTTAAGCTTGGAGACTACTACAGTGTGATGAACATAGTAGAAGTTCCCAGATTTCCATCAAAAAAGAAATCACTGTAGAACCATTTCTTCTTGGAATAAGGAAAACTCAATCTAGATGGTATTGCATGAAGCATGCTTGTAGAATGTTGGCAATGGGGATGGGAATGGGAATGCGAACAAGATTTGGTCATCGATCTAGGTGTATGTTTTGATGCTTATTTAGGCGATGGTGATAACTATTCTAATGGGAAATCGGAGGCAATTTTAGTCTACTCTGCCAAAATGCAAAACGCAGAGATTCGGTTCTTGAGTTGAATCAACCATGAACGTGTTTAACAATTAACCACAATCTAAGCCAACCCAAATCCAATCGAAGATTCTTGAGCTGTTATTGCGCATATAATATGGATATGGAATAAGAACAAACACGAATACACGCTCCAGAATTGAATAGACTCTCACGTTAAATGCTGGGATTATTTATCATTACCCTTCATTCCCGCCAGCAGAGATTTCTTCATCATTTCAACCATAACGTGAGCTTAGACCTGCAACGATCAACTACAACCATATCACCTATGCAACATAAACATACACATACGTTTTTCATTTTATTTTTGTATTATTGGGGTGCGCCTGGCATGTGCGATAGTGCAGTGCAAAAGTGACGCACGAGAGCCCCAGTAGCAAGCTACTAATGAATGGGATCTCCCCCTAAAAAAATAGATTTAATATCATGTGGCTCTATCAACCATGTATCAGATATTAAACTGATAAGAACATATACTACACTTGATCTTAGCCAAAAGGACGAGAAAGGTATGCTTTTCACGTCCCATCTCTATCCCTTTTCTACTACTCTTTTCCCATCTCAGCTACTCAACGCAGCCTCTTCCTTCACAACCTAAATCTATTCTCATAGTAATCCAATCTTGCAAAACTCTACGCCAAAATATTCATTTAATCATCCCCCGTGCACATGATTAGAGTATGCAAGCTGCCACCATAGTTAACACTTCGGCGACAACATGTGATTGTAAAAAGTTGAACAACAAAGCTTACAGAGTAATATTGACCACCATAATACGAAAATTACAATTCATAGGTTCACACGGATCAAACAAGAATATTACCCTCGTCGAGGCCATCTCACGTCCGATCTCCAATTTTGCAATTCCAGGCCCTGACCTTTGGGGCATGGGTCTAAAACGGAACAAAAGAGAATAGGTTGTCTTTACAACGGGTATAGCCCGTCCATAGCTTTCCAACTATGTATCGCATGCCCGAAGCAAAGAAGAGAACGGATGAATTGGCTACAACTACCTCGAGTGGTGCTAATAACAGTCGACAACTAACTCGGGTGGTGCTTATAACACTGACTAAATACATAAAACAATCATTTAACGATACGTATACATATATATCAAATCGCGCATCGCCCATGCCGTCTCCTGTACACTCCTATTCCCAATCTAGATAAGCCTTCGTAGCTAGTCTCCATGGATTTTATCTCAGGCCCATCCTCATCCAAGCATGGTAACGATTGCATTTTCTTGGTTATCTTAGAGAACCCTATAAGAAGAGTGTCATAGTGGAAGGCACTGGTAATAGATTCTTTGAGACTGTCTAGATTTCCAAATGCCATTGCTTTCGATAGGGATAGCATGTTCTTAGGTATCTTTTGGTATAGCCTTTGACCCATCATGGATACCGCACTCACCAGATAGGCCACATTTCGTTCCCGGACCGATTGAAATTGGATTGTGAGGGAAATGACATAGCACAACAATGCAAAGATGACATGAGAACGGTGTTTACAACAGAGTCTTTCATTAAAAATCAAATTCTATTCGTCGATGAAGCTATGGAAAACACTCCAATATAGACATCAATACAAAATGCCTAGATGGATGGCAGCATCTCTCCGAGAAGAGATGTGATGGGAACTCTCATACGTAAAACGTCAAACACAATAGGCACTCTCATACCTAATACTTCAACAAGTCTTTTTATTCATAATAGAAAATTACCTAATACTAAGTTGCATTGTTCAAGTGTTCTACCTCCCCAATATACAAAACCCAGCTGAGAGTTCTCCCACGGTTCTCCTATCCTAGTTTTGTCTTCTTATACAAAAAGTGCTTTTAACTTGAACTTGAGTCGAACACTTGAATCAAGGCGGTCATCTTCACGGTACCTATAATCGCGTTGATGTATCTCCACTTAGCAACTCGAGCACGTAATGGCGTCGACTTAACTGATTAGTTTTGTTCAAAAATAAGGTAAACACAACCCTCATTCTTCTCGTGAACTTTAGCGATTTATCCATCACCTACATTTCATCAAGCTTATGCTTGCTCAATCCAATTTAGTTTATGAAAGCATCAAAAGACATAAGAAGAACCAAAGAATATCGCATACTTCATAAGGGCCTCAATACTCATTGCATTGGCTCAAAATATCTCAAGACCATTAAAAATGTTAATGCTCACCTCGACTTTAGATATCCGGAAATGCAAGGTAGGCCATCTAGTCCAGAGAGATGGGCTCTAGGAATATACTAAATATTGGCCCATCATCACCCTGTTATTAACCTCGTCGTGTGTCCTCAATAATCTGGTGTCTATGCTTGGAACCATCCATGAAATGAGGGGAAGTACACAAGGGTTTTCCTTGGGCGTTGTAACCTAGAATAAATAAAATAAAATATTGTGTGAATAGTTTAAATGTTTTCCATGGACATGTTAGAAATGTGACAAGTTTGCACATGATGTATACCTAGAATGGCTAGTGGAAAGCATGCATCAACTGCAATTCTGTGTCCAAGATCTAGAGGCAAAAACATGAATTCCTCCCTATTTTTGTGTCAAAATTGTGTACATTATTACCAATAATAGCTCTATGCTCGTAGAAAAGGAAACATTGTCGAAAAATACCATCACCGAAGCTACATCGGGTTGGAAAGGCTTATAACGACTTGATTTCCCAAACCATGCAACAAAGTTCCATTAAAGGGACCACTGTATATCGACTATAAAGAACTAAACAAAAGTTTTCACGTGCCACTGAGATGAAGGAATGAGAGCACTTGATTGGATAGCAAAAAAAGAATATACATGTCTTTGATAGAAATGGAGAGGGACAAGGTGAGAAACTAGAAGGATTAAGGATATCAGCAAGATTGTTGGTTGAGGTGATGAAACATGCATGTAACACAATGCCATGACCAGATAGTTCAATCCTTATCAAATCCCTTGGCAGGCCTCACCATACTAAGATTTATTAGATAAAAATGAAGCAATTCCCAACAAGAGGAAAATGTGTGTTTGGTATCTAATAAAGAAATTAAAATTCAGGACCAATGCAATAAAGTCGCAACCCAAAGAGCACGGATATACTCCTATATACTCCCTTCTCCCTTCAATGTAAAACCAGAGTCCTCTGCAATCATAAATTCGAAACCTATCTATTGGGTTGCGATAAACAAATTAGCATAGACTCACATTGACATCGCGTATGGAGATTTAGGCTTCATCTACGTATCATATTGTATGATACATGATTTGCGTATCAATCAAATGTAAGTTTTCTATCTTTGGGCCAAAATACAACCCTGAAGATGGAGAGATCCCAAACAAGTAATACACCCTATCTACAAGGAGGATATATATGGAATTTAGGATATCTTTTGGGGTTGTGTATCAGCCCGGACACTGTGCGATGGGTGGCTTGACATAGCTATCAACATAGGAACCTATCTTGAGGAAAATTTACAAGAGAATCTACATGGGGTTGATTTCATTTGATCATGAGTAGAAAGGAGGGCGAATTAAGACAAGGGTCCAATCATAGTTGTTATTAAAGACCATAATTCATAGAATTTGGTGGAACATGAACAGATATTTATTTGAGCAATGAACCATATTTTTAGACAAGGTGGGCCTCAAACGTACAAGTTTACGAGCTATATTTAATTGCATGTGTTCCTATCAGGAAAAGGTCTAATCATGGCCTTGACCACAGTTCCCAAGGGAGTTCATTTTATCAATTCCCTCACTGAATCGTCAGAAGAAAAAGTTCATTTTATCTTTCGTATGTCTTGGCTGGAAATTTTCATTCTCAAGGAAAAGTTCATGTCGTTAATTACCTTATAATTAAGTGAGGTCGAAAAGTGCTATGTTAAATTATCGTTAGCATTAAGTTATTGCATATTTGGTTTTTCTTGAAAATGTGGTCTTATAAAGTATAATCTCTTTTAGTTGTTAATTTTTATTTGTAATTATTGCCCCTCTCGGTTTTTTCTTATGTCAATTTATTAGCGTTGCCTTACTTTGCACATCCCATCCTAATTATATGTCTTATAAATCTCTTATGTGGGATATACGATGTGATTAGTTTAGATTTTTGGGCCACTTACATGCCTAACTCTTGTGACAAATTCCGCTTGTGATGTATAGCTAGGATGGCTTAAGGGAAAGAATGCATTCACGAGATGGAGGGACAACTTGAGAAACTAGAAAGATTTAGTATATCGGCGGGATTCTTGCTAAACGAGATGGAGCATGCATGTAACGCAATGCCGCGACAAATCAACAATCGTAATCAAATCCCTTGACGGGATTCACCGTCGAATGATTTACTAGATAAAATTGCAACAATGCCCAAGAAGAAATAGACGTTTGTTTGGCGTCTAATACAGAAATCAAAATCCAGGATTTGTACAATACAGACACAATCTGGGATCATGGATATTAAAATAAAATAGATTGAATGTGCCAATAAGAGAAGTGTGCTGCCACAAATATCTTTTGAAATGTTGGGCACACAATGTCGAAGAGAGAACAAATGGATATCGCATTTATTCAATTATTGTCGATGGTAATTTTATTTGATTTCGACAAAAATCCTTTCGTTTTTCTGTATATACCCTCTCACTGTAAAACTAGAATGCTCCTAGGCCGCAAATTCAAAACCTTTCTATTCTTGGGTGGTGATATATAAATTAGACTAGAGTCGCATTGGCATCGACATCGACATCGCATGAGAGATTTAGACTTCATCTCCCCATCATATTGTATGATACGTGATGTGTGTAATGCGATTGTAAGCTTCTATCGTTGGGACAAGAAAATACCCGAAGATGGAGAGATCTGTAACGAGTAATGTGCCCTATTTGCACAGAGCATAGAGGTGACATTTAGCATGTTCTTCGGGGTTGTGTGTGGGTTGGGAGGCCATGGGACAGGTGACTTGTAGCTTCAATATAGGAAACCGACAAGAGGAAACTTTACATCACGGTGATTTCCTCATATCCTAATTACGCGGGACTCCCAAGTAATTCGAGAGTATAATCCAATTGTCTTTAAATGACAACATATATATCATACAATTTGGTGGAGTAAGAACAAAGCTCTATTTGAGCAATCAATCCTATTGGAAGGCAAGGCGATCCTCAAACTAAGTGGGCTACAAGATCAGGAGCAATATTAAGCATGGGGTCCTATTAAGAAAACCCATTCGTGGCCTTGACCACGGTTGCCAATGGAGTTCATTTTAGCAACTGCCTCCCTAAACTATCACAAGAAAAACTATGCATAGGTGTGAAAGGTGAGTTTTGAGTGCGTTCAATTATATTCTAGACTAATTCAATTAATGTCTACTTAGTTTTAGTTCAAATTCAAAAGGCCTCGAGATACCGATTGTTTTTCATCTCGGCCTAGCTCTCTCTCTGCGTGCTCAAGTAAGCTTTGCATATTTTATTAAAACCAGCGTAGAGCTGCCTTAACCTAGATCTTTCCAGCATCCAATGGGTTCAAGAAGATAGGTTGTTTTATTTTTATATTCTTTTTTTCATTAGTCTTACTATCATTTCTTTTTTAATAACTAAATTAATGTCTTCCAAAAACTCAAACTCATTAAAATGATAGGCGTTCTTATTTCAATACGTTGGGTGGGAGGTGCCAGCTTAATAATTCTTTTAATTATAATTCCGAGTCCTACAGAAAAGATTCATTAATAGAAGAATATTCTTAGTCATGTACATTACATCAAGGGTTCATATTGAAATAGTTATCACCCAAGCTTGCCGTTTTCATTTACTTAGTAATCTTCAACTTAAATAGGGAACGTACATGGTAAATTTCATCTATTATTTCCATATGATCATTTTTTAAATTCCGTTTGATGTTTCGATATGTGACTTTTCATTTCCCACCCCACGTGGTATCGGCCACATACATCGTAAATTTGATATGATGTTTCCATATGTGTGCTTTTGTTTCCACTCCTTGGGCTTGATCTCGATTAAATTTTTGTTTTTAACAAACACTGTAGTCTCATTATGTAATTCGTACATATCTTTGGGTGTTTAATATTATTGATATGTCCTGGGTATTGCAGGCTGAGCAGTGTGAATGTTTTAGGTTTTTAAATTAGGATTGAACAAATGGAAATGGAATTGGGACAGAGGAAAGAAACATCTCTCCCACTTTGTTATGGAGCATGGTGTTGTTACAAGCTCTCAGATCTGCTAAAAAGGCCTCCCATCTCGTCATAGCATTTGACCTTGGGGTGACCTACAATCAACCTTAAGGATGGTGACGTGATTCGAAGGTTTTCCGAGTACTACCAACCACTTGATGACTTTGCGAAATCTCTTCCACGTGGAGACTGAAATGGAACAAAGAAGAAGGAGAAACTGGTATTGGTTGGTCATAGTGTGGGAGGCATGGACCTCACTTGTATTATGGAGTGATTCCTCAGAGAAAATTGTTGCAGCTGTATTCTGCAATGCTTTCGTGCCCCTCCCCTGTACAACCCCCCTTCAGTCGATAGGCCAGTTATTACCAGATCATATGAATACCATACTAGGTTCACTTAATTTGATCGAGCTTAGGATCATGTTTTGTTGATGTTTCGTGTTCTCTTTTTTTAGCTTTATCAGAGATATCAAATGTGGGGAGAGGTGGAATTCAAGTATGGACATGATGGAGAACCGAGAAGGCAGATGTCCGTCTAGGTAAATCTATGAGCCGCTTAGCCTTTGTTCAATGTGATAACCCTGGATACTAAGCTCGTGTGATCGAGCATGTTTGAGAGTGCAGAAGCTCACGAGATTCAACCCCTGGTCTTATTAAACAATTGTCCCATGTAAAACTTTTGATATTTTGAACAGCTAAAAGTTAACAATTGTTTTTTTCTTTTAACTGGATTTTTAGAATACCAATTTTGTTGATCTCTCCAAATGCTTTGATGTTATGATCCATTCTCTATTCTCATGAAAGAGTTAAACGAATTTCATCTTTGTCTCAAAGAGTGCTCAAGAATGCTTAAAATCAAAACCAAACTTATTTTTACAATATTAATGTCATTTGTGTCTTGTGTTTTAGATGTATATTACTTTTTCTCTTATATCGAAGTGGTTTGTGGTATATTTAGCATCTATGCTACGGAGCCCTAGTTTTTTCAGCTTGCTGTATGACATCTTTTCTCAAGAAAACTTATTATGGTCATGCATTCGGGAGACACATTTTTGTAATTTAAAGGAAAATACAATAATGTATTGATTTCCATTGATACTTTTTAATGTATTACCTTTTTTCAAATTGAAAAATTCATTACAATATTACTCGTCTTTATCAATTTTAATTTATCAATTTTAATTTCTAGCTTCTTGCTATAAGCATTGTATATTAACTAGCCTTTGTTTGTGAAAAGTTTATTTAGTTTCCTCTATCATTTTCTATTAGTTTATTATATCATTTTTAACATAAAATTTGTTTATCCATGAGCCTTTGTATAATGCATGCTCTTTGTTAAAATATGAAGTAGCAATGAACCCTTAAGAGCATTTTTCCATGATATCAACACTTATCTAAAGTACATCATTGTAGATCGAAGGGTTATGCAATAAGGTGATACTAGTAGAGCCGTTCTAAGCACTAAATCTACTTGTAGAGATAACATATTAAATGTAATTGTTGATGTAAGACTTGTTATAATTTTTCTGTTTTGGAGTTTATATATATGTATGGGGTTGTGCTAGTAAATAGGTCATTGGCAAGCATACATAAACTGTTTCTTGATTTTGAAAGAAGATCATTATGTTCATTTTTTTTAATAATTAAATGCCTTTTGAAAACTCAACTCACACTAATAGCCAGATCAATGGCAAGCTTAAATGAATTGTTGATTTTGAATTGACATCTTTAACATCATCAATTTTAAAAGGAGAAAAGTCTACCAATAATTTTGAATGTATTTTCAAATAAATGACATCATAACAAAAGTTACTCAAAATGTATTTTCAAATGAATGACATCATAAGAAAAACTCGAAAGCATAAAACAATCTCAATCAGACATTGTACCCCATTGATGGAATTTGTTTTAGTATATCTCCACTTGGCTGTAAATTCCAATTAAGAAAAATAACATTATGAGAGCCAACTAAATCTATCACTGTCGTAAAACCTAAAACCTCTTAACTCTTTCTCTCGTTCCTGCAATACTCGACCCCTGCAATTTTGCTAACTCTGGGGTCTGTATTTTTTGTAGAGACACCCAACAGTCTGAAGGCAGACACCCGGAAGACGGAAGGCAAGTATTGAGAAAAAACAGGGGAACCAATGATGTGGATGTAGAGTTCAATCAACTAGTTCAGGCTAGTAGAATAGCCACGCAAGTTAAGCATCCATTTCGAAACCTCTTGAAGTGCAGGAATAGACCTCAGCTGATCATAACAATATATCTGCAGATCTTCCAGCAGTTGACTAGTATCATGCTCCCGTTTTGTTCCAGACCTTGGGATTCAAGAGCGATGCTTCACTTTACTCTGCGGCTATTTCTGGTGTAGTCAATTTCATATCCACTATTATCTCCATCTAATCAGTTGATAAACATGGTCGAAGAGAGCTTCTTCTCGAAGCAGGAGTGCAGATGTCCATTGCACAGGTTAGCCCTAGTTAGTTGGAATGCCAGAATGTCGGAATCAGTGATGGAATTTGACGGTTAAATTGCCCGTGAGAGGCCAATTTGACCGTCAAATACGGTTAACATTTCAGCCAGGCCGTCACAAATTGGCTTGCAACATGGAAAATGTTCCAGAATTTAATTAAAACCGGCAATTTTGACGGGTGTCCGTCATTTGAATTTCCTACACTGCTCCAGCCATTGCCGTTGGTAGATATAACGGCATTGCAGTTGGCGTGCTAGTTCACAAATTTCAAATTCTTTTGGGAAGCATAATCCATTATTATTATTGACATGGCCATCGACTTAAATTCTACTCATATCTCCCTCAATGAAATGGAATGCAGGAGAATTATGGTAGGCGTTGCCATTGACTCTCCCATTTTATTGTTTGGAATTAGCATCTTCATCATCAATGAGGGGAGGTCGGTGTCGGTGACAAAAATATTCCACAACCAATGCTTTTTACACACTCTGTCCATCATTTCTTCGATCGGCACATTCTTCGTCTTCGAACGAGAAACATCACCAATACGGACAAAGAAGAAAAAAGATTTTGTATTTGAATTGGCAAAGCATTGACAGAAATGCCTATGCCACACCAAAAGTGAAGAGGAGATTCACGCACACAGGCACGCTATGTCCGACAGATCTTGTTAGGGCGAGAAAGTTGTTGGCCATCCTTCCGATAACCCTGTAGCCAAAAAGATTCCAATAACCACCTGCAATTCCACACAATATTAATCTGGAGTCGTAGAATACATTCGCACTCCCAATTCAGCATGCCAGATAAAAGAAAATCATATGTAGGTGGGCATGAGCTATATCCACGAAATAAATGGGATCATGCCTAATATGGTGATCAGAATGGAAAGTGTGTAAACAATGTAGATTTTCAAGAGCTTTAAAATATTTATGATAATTATAGTTCGATCCTTCAAGGAGGGATTAAAAAGGCTACATGGTAATATCAAATCTTTTAAATCATGTATTTTCATGTTCGAAAAATAAAAATTAGAAAATTTTATGATTGAAAAGAGAAGTATTTGTGATATCTATTTTAAATCCTTAAATATATATATTCATAATTTTAGGTTGTGGTTTGGCTAGACATTAAACTTTGTATATAAAACTTTCTTGTATATATAGAATAAGAGTATTTTTTTTAAATGTGTTTTTAATTTCAAATCCATCATAATACAAAAAATTACCAAAATATTTATAATATTAAATTATTTATAATATTAAATTATTTATGCATTTTACTAATCCAAAATATTTATACATTTTATAATTCAAAAACTTTACTTCCATATTGTTAAAAAATTATTTAATAATATTATAAAAAATTTAAAATCAGTATAAATAAATTTATTTGTTTAAAGTTTTCAAATTGGATCAATGGGAAAATTAAGGACTAAAACTAGGTGTATTTTAGAGAGAAAAATGAAAATAACATATGAATTATGGCAAATATATAACATCTATTAATAGAACTCGTAAACTTAGTTTTTATCTAAATAATGTCAACAATAACAATACTTTTCATTAATAATAACTTAAGCAAGTATCTAAGTGCAAATTCTTATCTTGAATAATTCAACCAAAACCTAATAAATCAACAACAATACATAGATAAACTCAAATGCATCCATTTATGCTAGCTCTCAATATGTTTATGGATTCATAATTTGAGATTTGTGATCTACTTTTTTGTCCCACCAATGCTTCTATATTATCGAGCTATCAAATATTAAGAGATAAAACTCCAAGTCCTCCATCAAACTATTCCAAGCTCCTAACTATTGAGTTACTCTCATGTCTTGAATTTATAACCTCATTTCTAGGTTGGTACCTAAATAAAAAAGATTCAAAATGAGATTTAATCTTAAGTGGATGAGCATAACAATATTTCTTATATATTCAAACCACATCCAATTAATTTTTATCTTTAATAATTATAATACAAATTATTAAATTTAATAAAAAATAACAATAATGTATTTAAAATGTGAAAAACACTTATATAAATAGCTATAGTTGTAAATTTATTAGATATATTCATATATGTGTACAACTTATCAAAAAATACCCTCAAACTTATAATTATTGATATAAATGCGTGAACAACTTATTTAAAGATATCATTTGGCTTTGTTTTCTTATTCTTTCAAGTGTATTTTTTTAAATGTCATTCATATTATTTATACTTATTATTGTTTTGGGTTTGTAAGGCAAAGAAAAAATAATTTTTATTGTAATTTTGTGAATGGGTTAAAGATCTATAAATCAAGAATGTGAGTTTGTGTTTTTTAAGAATAAATTAAAAAATTCTATTCAAGTTTGGTGAATATTATTAATATATATAAAATGTACAATTTCTTTTCAATTTAAAGAGAAGTTATAGTGTGGTGGCAAGCTGGGTCAATTTTTTTATGTAATTGTCATGTAAGAAAGTGTGTCTAGTTGTTCTCTAGTGGCAACTTGGGTCATTCTTTTATGTTGAATGTCCCTTAATTGTAGCTTTGTCTTTTGTTTTTTCAATAATTGTTTTTTTTTTTCTTTTTTTGTCATTTTGTTTGCAGATAATCATTTTTTAAGGGATCTTATACAACTCCCAACAAAATCACCTAAGTTCGCCCCCTTAATTTAACTCATAAACTTAGTTTATATTTAAATAATGTCAACAACAATGATAGCCTCTTTTGATTAATTTCCACATCATTAATTTCCACACCAAAAATCAACATGGGGAACCTTCATACACCAAAAAAACAAAAAAAATGATATACCATGGGGTTTAGGGAGAGAGTGAGAAAAAGAGAAATTAGGGGTTAGGGGTTTACAGAGATAGAGAGAGATATTAGAGGTTAGGGTTTTAGAGAGAGACATATATTGGTATTTAAGTGTGTTATCACCCCTATCCTCAACCCAACCAATTGAAAAACCTAAAGCACTTATCTAAAGGTCTAGCCACCATTATTAATCCACAACTAGCCTATTCAAGTGACATTCTGTGTAATGAAAGAGTTGTGAGAGAGAGAGCCCTCTCTGTTTTTGGAAATGTTAGTTTTCATCCATAAGAGTGTAGTTTAAATAGTTACCTCAGTGATCCCTTCTGCCACAACCTGAAAGAATCCTGAGTGATAACATCTAGAGACCATATTGGGGAATTGATAACTTCTTTACCCCAGAAAAAGAATTACAAGAAATCAAATTAGATCTCTGAGGGAAAACAAAAGATCAGATACATAAAGGTTGTGATGCTTTCCTTGGCGACTCCAATATCCAAATTTTGAATCCCACAAGAGACACTTGGAGAGTTTCTTGAAATAATTATGACTTCCCGAAGGATAGGGTGATTAGAGAGAAGGGGGTATAGGTGAGGAGTGGGGAAGTTGGTGTCAGAGAGAGAGAGAGAGAGAGAGAGAGAGAGAGAGAGAGAGATTAATTTTGATAGTTGAAATTGCAGTCAATTAATTATTGAAATTGCATTATCTTACAAAATGTGAATTTCCCTTAAAATTGTGAACATGTATTTTTCAAAAGTGCAATTTCTCTTCAATATGTTTATTGTTGAATTTGTAGTTGTCCAAATTGTAATATGTAATTATGAAAAGTGCAATCAATTAATTGTTGAATTTGCAATTTTTCGATGGCTAGATTGCAATTTCTCATTAAGAAATTGAAAATTCTGTAATATTTTAATTTATTTCTCTATCATGTTGTTGAAATCCTCAAATTTGTAATTTTCAAAATGCCAAAATTGCATTTTCCTAAAGTTGAGATTGCAATTTCTTAAAAAAAAAACAAGTTTAACAATTTTTTAATGGTTGAAATTGTAGTTCTTGATCGCTGAAATTTTAATCTATTAACTATTGAAATTTAATTTTAAGTTAAAACAATGTGAATTTATCCTCAATCATCTACTTGTTGAAGTTGCTAATTTGTAGTTGTTGAAACTACAAATTTATTTTTACATTTATGAATACTAATTTCGAAAATAGCAATTTCCTTAACTTAAACTTGTAATTTGAATTAAAGAGAGAAAGAGAGAGAAAGATCTAGAGGGTGGGAGATTGTGGGTTAGGGAGATAAAGAGAGAAAGAGAGAGAAAGAGAGAGAGAGGGTTAGGGGTTGAGAGAGAGAGAGAGAGAGAGAGAGAGAGAGATTATGGCTTAGGTGTTGAGAGAGAGAGAGAGGTTAGGGATTAGGAGTTTAGAGAGATCTAGAGAGAGGGAGATTATGATTTAGGGATATAGAGAGAGAGAACGATTGAGAGAGAGAGAGAGAGGGTTAGGGTTTTAGAGAGAGAGGAGAGAGAGAGAGAGAGAGAGAGAGAGAGATTGGAGGTTAGGAATTTATAAAGAGAGAGATATTGGGGGTTAGGGGCTTAGAGAGAGAGAGAGATTGGAGGTTAGGGATTTATAAAGATAGAGATGTTGGGGTTTAGGGGTTTAGAGAGAGAGAGAGAGAGATTGGAGGTTAGATATTTAAAGAGAGAGATAGAGATATTGGGGGTTAGGGGTTTATAGATAAAGAGAGAGAGAGAGAGAGAGAGAGAGAGAGAGAGATTTGGGGTTAGTGGTTTAGAGAGAGGGAGAGGGAGATTGTGGCTTAAAGAGAGAGAGAGAGAGAGAGAGAGAGAGAGAGAGAGAGATTGGGGTTTAGGGATATATATCTTTATATATATATATAGAGAGAGAGAGAGAGGCATTGACAGTCAAGGGTTTATAGAGAGATATTGATTGGTGGTTAGGTGCTTGGAGATAGAGAGAGATTGAGAGATTGTGGCTTAGGGGTTTACATAGAGAGAGAGAGATTGGGGGTTAGGGGTTGAGGGAGATAGAGAGAGTACATCGGATATGTGAGTGTGAAGTCTAGAAGGAAATATGCAGAATCTCACCAATATGTACTATGAAGTTTTAGATCCCCATTAGGGGTTGAGGGAGAGTGATATTGGGGTTTTCCGGGTTTAGAGTGAGAGAGGGGGAGACTATCAGATCCAAAAGAGTGTGAAGTATTGAAGGAAAAGATGCAAAAGATAACTAATATATACTATTAAGTTTTGGATTCCCTGATGAGAGAGAGAGAGAGAGAGTATCAAATGTGAGGGTCTTATGGATTTGAAGTTAGGGGTTTAGAGAGAGAAAGAAAGAGAAAGGTTGGGGGTTGGGGATTTAGAGAGAGAGAGATATTGGTGCTTAGGGGTTTAGAGAGAGAGAGATATATTGGGGGTTACAGGTTTAGAGAGAGAGATATATTAGAGGTTACGGGTTTAGAGAGAGAGAGATATTGGGGGTTACGAGTTTAGAGAGAGATAGGATGTGGATTATTGAAGGGGTTGAGATAGAGAGAGTGAGATTGTCGCTTAGGGGTTGAGAGAGACAGAGGTTGGGGGTTAGGGGTTTAGAGAGATATAGAGAGAGGGATATTGTGGGTTATGAAGAGAGAGAGAGAGAGAGAGAGAGAGAGAGAGAGAGATATTGAGAAAAAGAGAGAGGGTTAGGAATTGAGAGAGAGAGAGAGAGTGATGGGGAGGTATTTAGTGGTTTAAAGAGATAAATTAGGTGTTATGGGTTTAGAGAGAGAGATTCGAGGTCATAGGTTTAGAGAGAGAGAGAGAGAAGAGGTGGTTACTGTTAGGAGTGGGTAAGAGACCAAAATGAAGAGAGCGAGTGGGTGGTTAATGGGTAGTGGGGGATTAGGTGAGGAGGGATATAGATAGAGTGAGAGGGATGGAGAGATGGTTAGTGGTAAGTGAGAGACAGAGAAAGAGAGAGGGGTGTCGGGGTATGATGGTGAAGAGTGGGGTTTGGGGAAGGATATAGAGAGAGAGATTAGGGGTTGGGGATTTAGAGAGAGAGAGAGAGATATGGGGGGAAATGGTTAGAAGTAGGACTAAGTGATAGGGGGAAATGTTATTGGTAGGGCGTTAGAAAAATAGAGAAAGGAGGGGGTTAGGGATTAGGGTAATAGAGTGATGGGTGGATTGGGATTTATGGTACATATTTTTAATCAAGGGCTTATGCTTTATGGTAAGTGGATATATGGGTGGTTGAGAGAGAGAGGGTGGTGGGGTTATAAAAAGGGAGGGGACATGGGATTATATTGAGAAAGGGAGATATAGCTAGAAGGAGAGTGAAACAAATATGAAACATTAGCGCGCGCACTAATAGTGTGTGCGTGCTAATATTGTGTGCACGCTTTTTGTGTGTGCATGTTATTAATGCACGCGCTCTAAAAATTTTAATTTTTTTGGCGTGATTTCATTTTTCCATACTATGTGTAATGACTTGGTATGTGTGGTTCTAGAATCATATTGTCGAACTTGATGCCTTGGACTAAATTATAGCAAAACACACCATGTTATGTAACTTCATGTTTTTCAACCTCGAATTTATATATGCTCCACTTGTCCACTGTTACTGAAACTGCACACGCTTATAGAACTCTCTGCGTAGATTAAAAATATCTTTTTCTTGAATAAATTTGTTATTAATTTCTATTTTTCATTCATTTTTGTTTGCGACCATGCCATATTTATATAAAACTCACTTCATTTATTTAAGCTATAACTTTTGACCAACACACCTATTTTGAAAACGAAAAGGATCCCACACAAGTATACTGAAATACCTACGCACTAAAATAAATGACTTTGTTAAGACCATGATAGTAGGGCATAATGCTCAACCTTGTCCTTTTAAGAATTTCCTGACTTCCTTAATTTAAAAAAAAAAATAGCTTGGAAAATTTTGGAAAAATAACATTGCACTATATTCGCCTGTTATCTACAACCCTACATAATTTGTTTTTCAAATTTAGACATTTTACATACCAAACTCGGGGCCTAATACAAACACATGCATTATGTTTTCTGAAGAAACAAAGCATACCAACACTAGAAGAACACCATTTTTTGGGATTTATACCTATTTTCCATAAATAAAGGTTATATATTCTGAAAGGTGATCAGATTCTCTACGTTTCATATTTTTACAGCATTTTCTAAAAAAATGTGTAGGTACCTCTAAAAATTCATTTTAATGGTTGGATTTATGTTTTCCATGAATTCCATTGCAACTAATGCGTCGTAAGTGGGTATCATTATCGTGCACCAACCTTTATTTGAAAATTATCATGTATTTAAAACAATTAATTGTAAAGTTTCAAATCACATTTTTATACAAATACAAACTAGTTTAAATCGAACCTTTTTCTTAAGAACCTCTCATTATAGTAACCACCTATGACCTCCTGCACCAACCCATGATGGATTTCTTTTAGGTTGGATGATTGTCCTACAGTATCTTCTTAACCCATTTTTCTTTTCACTTTAGGGACGTGGGAAACATTTCAATCATTGTTGTTGAATAAACTTTTGAAGTGCCTCGAGAAATTCTAATTCAAACGTTATTCATCTCCATTTATACCTTCTCTTAAATCTGAACTTATTCAATATCAATGGCACTTTCCAACATGTTTGGCTCATATTTTAATCCTACTACAACATTTTATCTACCCTCTACACCTTTGTTTTGGTAATTAATGCATAGTCATAACTGATTTGAACTTATCCATAGACTTTTCCACTTCAATGATTTTTCAACTTCTTCCTAGGTTTGTTTATTTCATGATTTTTAGATTCAACTTATGTTTCCTCTTTAAATATAGGGATTCAAAAAGGAATCTACTAAGTTATGTACTTAGATTTTTTTTACAAATATTTATTTCCCTTCAACCACAAATATTTTTAGCTTTAATATTACATGATTTCTAGAGATGAGTATATTCCTAACATTACGAAGATGAATACAACAAATTTGAAATCTAACTTTCTTATATATAGATATTGGAAATCCTTTAAATTTGAGTTTAATATACTCCGGGGTAAGCCTCATTTATGGTAAATCTCTACACATCCTAGCAGATTCCATTGTTCTCTTTCTTGGATAAGGTTCCACTAGACACAGTCTTACCAATAACATTCCATATTTGAATTATATATAAAGAGGAAGATTTGGGAAGATGCACCCAAATCCAAATATAGGTAACCATCATTTTAGGATGAAAATCATTATAAACATTGAACAATTAATACTAACTTTACCCAACACTATGTTTCCATCTCCACTACATTTCTCTAGAAAATTAACTTTTAAGGAAATCACTATAAATAATGATAAACTAAATGTGTTACTAACTTTATCGCAAGTGGTGTGTCCCCGAATTCAATAGCCAGAACAAACCTGAAGAAGGAATAGCCTTGTTTCATATCATGTAATTCTAAAAGACGAATTATAGAGGTCCTTTTCGAAATAGTATCATTGAAAGCATCACAGAAACACATATTGGAACCACTAGTTAGTTTTCTTAAATTCTAAGGTGTGGACCTTTTTTGCTTTCCATTCACTATAATAGCTTTATGATTTTTATGAGATATTTATTATCATTAACCATTGCCTCCAACTTGGAAAAAAAATAGAGGGTGAGGTGGCTCCGAGGGGATTATCAAGTCAAAATAAGAACAAAATTGGGTGGATCTCCCATTTATGGTTTTAGGGCATTTTATTTTCATGTTAAAGAAAATGAATGCATCTAAATCATGAATTTTGGCATTGAAGCATGAATTAAACCATCATGAAAGAAATATCCCTTCAATGCTAAAATTTTAGCCAACCAATTTCAAAGACAAAGGAAAAAAATATACTGGCAAGACCAATCTACCATGATTCCATATGGATTTCACAATTTTAGTTCTAGATTCAATGGATGTGATCGACCAACGCCAAAGTCACCTAAGGCTTAAACAATTTTTTTAGTAAGTGGAACCCATAACTAGATTTTTTTGCTCTACCCCGCTATTGGTGTTTTTCAGTAAAAAAATTTAAAGTTTCTTGACTCATCAACTAATCAATGGATAACATGAACATGGGCTCATAAATCATTTTTTACAATATTACAAATTTGAAACATGGAATCTTGAGATTTTGTAAGTCTAAGAAAAAACACCCTTAACAAATGATAGTACTATATTGGAATAATACATAATTCATTATAATCTATAAATCATAATTTCATTATTACCAAAAACTTCACACTACCCATAGGAATGTAGTCCGCAGGGTTTGTAAGGTGGAGATCTAGGTTCAAATCCTTGAATGGGTATGATTGTAAATATGTTTTTGAAAATATAAGTATTTCTTAAAAAAAAATTACATCGACTACTGTACACAAATAAAAATACAATAGAAATATTGTTGAAATAAAACAATATTTAGATAAAACTAGCACAACCTCTATCCTTTAAACAATATATATACTAAAAAGTTCAAAAACAATATATAAATATAATAAATATGCCCTCCACTATGAGGAAATTAAAATTTCACAATTTTGAAACTCCATACTATAAAAGAGAAAAGTCTATAGTAAACCAAACTCTAAATCTAATGTATAATTACAGTAAATGTAATGTGTTCGTTCAAATGACATGTCTATAAAAAAATCGGATATATATTAATCCAACTCATGTGAAAATTTTCTTACCTGATAGGAAGCATTGAACTTCTCAAATTTTGGGAAAAGTTCGAGAAGGAAATGCTGTCACAGCAGGTCCTTACTAATTAAGAAAAAAAAAAGTATGATTAAATTTGAATTAAAACTGAAAAGCATTGGGAGCCTCTCACGGACGATGCCTTAAAACCTAGAATAAAGTGGACCGTTCAGAATCTGTATCAACATAAATTTGAGTATCATATGTAACCTATGGATGGTTCCAGAGAGAGGAGAAAAAAGAAAGGAACAAACTATCCTGATGGTTCCAGAGAGTGGAGAAAAAAGTCGGGAATTATGTATCCGTTGAAGGTAGGCTGGAGATAAGCTATATATTTCAAATCTTACTATGTTTTTAACATGTGTGTCCTCCTCGTCTACCTATTATATGTGGTTGTATGTACGATTCTGTTATTGGATGTATGTGGTTGTGGTTTTATGTATAACTCTGTGATTGGATGTATGTGGATGTGATTGGATTTCTATGTCTATGTGTAGTTTGAGTCTCAATGTCTAAGTATGGTTCGAGTTGATTCCGAGTCAGTCTTGTTTGCTTACAATAGAGGAGGAGGGTTGACTGAATTTGAGGAAATTGTGGCAAACAAATTCGAGGGATACGTAGTCGAACAGGTACATTTTATTATTCTTTTCTCTTCCCTCTCCTCTTTACCCTTTACAATTTACAGTTTACATTTTTTTGTTATTTTCTCTTCCCTTTGCTTTTAGAAGCCCTACTTCCTTTTCAAATTCTGTCAGAAACAGTAATATTATCTCTAATCTGATTGAAATCCTTCCTTGCGTTTTCTAAATTTGATGGAAAATATTTCAGGTTCGGCTCTATTATATTCTTCCAAACCACCATGGGTTGGAATACCAGCGTTCGATATGATTCAGTCCTTCCAAACCTTTCTTCCTCAATAAATTTCAGCACCTTGAGACCCTTAACTTAAAGGCCATAGGTATGGATGGCTCTGGCTTGTATTCACCTTATCTTTCAAACATTAAACCTTATTGCATAGCTCTAGCCACAGTCCCATGCACCCACCATGTTTAATAAAGTGGACCATTGAGAATCTCTATCAACATGAATTTGAGTATCATCTATAACCTACGGATAGTTCCAGAGAGAGGAGAAAAAAGAAGCGAACTATATATCCTATTCCTGATGGTTCCAGAGAGTGGAGAAAAAAGAAGGGACGTATCTATCCATTGAAGGCAAGCTAGAGATGAGGTATATGTTTCAAATCTTACCAGTTTTTTAACATTTTCTTCCTCCGCGTCTACATATTATCTATGATTGGATGTATGTGGATCTCGAGTCAGTCTTGTTTGCTTACAATAGAGGAGGAGGATGGACTGAATTTGAGGAAACTGAAGCAAACAAATTCGAGGGATACGCAGCCGAACTGCTCCGTGGACGGTACATTTTATTATTCTTTTCTCTTTCCATTTTACATTTTACATTTTACATTTTGTTGTTCTTAAATCTCTTTGATGTGCTTTCAGAACCCCTACTCCCTTTTTAAAATTCAGTCAGAAATAGTAGTCTTATCTCAAATCTAATTGAAATTCTTCGTTGCATTTTCTAAATTTGAAGGAAAATATTTTAGGTTCGGATCTATTATGTTCTTGCAAACCGCCATGGGTTGGAAGACCACTGTTCAATATGATTCAATCCTTTCAAGTTAAATGTGTCACTAGCTTTATCGCAAGTATTGTGTCCCCAAATTCAATAGCCGGAAAAAACATGAAGAAGTAAATAGCCTTGTTTCATATCATGTAGTTCTAAAAGAGGAATTATAGAGGTCCTTTCGGAAATAGTATCATTGGAAGCATCACACAAACACATATTGGAACCACTAGTTAGGTTTCTTAAGTTCTAAGGTGTGGGCCATTTGTGCTTTCCATTTAATACAATAGCTTTATGATTTTTGTGAGATATTTATTATCATTAACCATTACCTCCAACTTGGAAAAAAATAGAGGGTGAGGTAGTTCCGAGGGGATTATCAAGTCAAATTAAGAATAAAATTGGGTGGATCTCCCATATTATCGCTTCAGGGAATTTCATTTTCAAGTTAAAGAAAATGAATGAATCTACATCATGACCTTTGGTATCCACTATCTTCATAGTGCATCAATATTGAGGCATGAATTAAACCATCATGAAAGCAATCTCCCTTTAATGCTAAAAGTTTAGCCAAGCAATTTCAAAGACAAAGGAAAAAAATATATTGGCGAGACGAATATACCATGATTCTATATGGATTTCAAAATTTTAATTCTAGATTCAATGGATGTGATCTAGATCAATACCAAAGTCACCTAAGGCTTAAACAACCTTTTTAATAAGTGGAACCCATAACTAGATTTTTTTTGCTCTACCTCACTATTGGTGTTTTTCAATAAAAAAATTAAAGTTTCTTGATTCATCAAATAATCATTAGATAACATTAGTTATCGACAGGTTATAATTGTAAATATAAAAATGTATTTCTTAATAAAAAATTACAGATAATATTAGTCTATCCATATAGGTTATAATTGTAAATATGTATTTATAAATATAAAAATGTATTTCTTAAAAGAAATTTACACTTTAAACAAATAAAAATACAATAGAAATATGATTGAAATAAAATAATGTAAATAGCACCATCTCTATCCTAAAAAAATTTAAAACAATACATAAATATAATAATAATTATATGATCCATTCTAAGGAAATTAAAATTTCACAATTTTGAAACTCCATACTATAAAAGAGAAAACTCGATAATAATGTAGATCAAATGTGATAATAATAGTTCAATGTATGATATAAACCAAATTTTAAATGCAAAATATAAATACAGTAAATGTAATGCATAATACAATAAATGTAATGCCTATATGTAATGCATAATACAGTAAATGTAATCAATGGATATGTCTATCAAAAATTGGTTTCGAATTCCCGATATATTAATCCAAATCAAATTTCTAAAATTTTGGGCAAAGTTCGAGAAGGAAATGCTGTCCCATAGGATCCTTATTGATTTAGAAAAAAAAGCACAAAATAAAATAAGAAATTGTGATTAAATTTGAAATCAAACGGAAAAGCATTGGGAGCCTCTAACGGACGATATCTTAAAAAAGCTCGAATAAAGTGGACTGTTGAGAATCCGTATCAACATAAATTTGAGTATCATCTGTAACCTACGGATGGTTTCAGAGAGAGGAGAAAAAAGCAGGGAATTATGTATCCGTTGAAGGCAGGCTGTCTCCATGTAGTTTGAGTTTCGATGTATGAGTCTTGTTTGCTTACAATAGATAGAGGAGGAGGATGGACCGAATTGGAGGAAAAAAATTATTGGCTGGAGCAAGCAAATTCGAGGGATACGCAGGCGAACTGCTCTGTGAAGGATCACACAATTTTATTATCCGTCGCGCGTAGTCTTGCCGACAGTGTAGTCTTGCCAACAGTATCTGTAACCGCTCGGGTCCTGTAGTGTAGTAATTTTATTATCCACACGCAATCGATACTGCTCGGGTCCTTCAATTTTTTTAACTGTGAATACATACGCACAGAATAATCACAGAGCCATCAATCTTCATTTGTTTTTGAGGACGAGCACATTAGTTTTCTACTGACTAAAAGAAGGCGCTCGTCTCAGCCTGATATCTGAATATTTGTATATTTGTAGCATATATATGTTCTTCTACACAGTAAGCCTCAATTAGGGAACGAGATTAAGTTAAATTGATGTGAATCTGGCATTGGGTATCAGTCATGCAGGAAATCGTCTTGGCGGGTTTGGAAACATACCCAGAACTTCTCTTAATCCGATATACGTGGAGCCAGAATTCGAGCCTGAAGTGCACGAGACCCCAGAATCTCATATCGTCGTCGTTAATCTGCCAGGTATAATTTCAATGAATATATATGTCTTTAGTTTCTAGAGATGTTCCAGGAGGTGCAGCCTCTATTAGTATTTTACTCTCTCTGCTTTCAGAAGCCTACTTCCTTTTTCAAATTCTGTCAGAAATAGTAATGAAAGCCTTCCTTGCGTTTTCTAAATTTGATGGAAAATATTTCAGGTTCGGCTCTGTTATGTTCTTGCAAACCAACCGCTGTTCAATATGATTCAGTCCTTCCAAACCCTTCTTCTTCAACGAATTTCAGCGATTTTCAATCTCAGCGAATGGCATAGGTATGGACGTTTAATGGCTTGTTATGGTTTAAAGGTTTTCAATCTCAGCGATTTTCTTTTTTTGAATTCTGCGTGACTCTCTGCAAATATTGTAAGTTTTGTATGTTAAAAGTTTTTCAATCTCTGCGACTGTCATATAAAGAGCTCTGTATGACTTTGTTGATCGTGATCGCCGTAAACACTAGTTTCTACATTCTCCCACCAAGAATAGCCGCGTATAAAATGTTACCCATGGACTTGTAAGATTTTATGGAGTTCGATCTGTGCATTAAGTTCGGCATCGCCAATTTTCATAATTTTGGGATTTTCCTTATTAATTCTGGTGTTGCCAATTTTAATAGTTTTGTGATTTTCCTTATTAGTTGTAGAAGGACTTTGACCTGTAATCTAGTTATCAACACAGCACCAAAACACCTTCCTCCAACCTGAGGGTATAAACAGATCCATCTGCCATGACCAAGAAAAAAATTAACTGCGGATCGGAAACATGAATCTACCTCCCTCGTTTACTCTCTCTTGAGTTGCCCTTCCTTGGAATCCTTTGCAAGCATCTCTCTTGTGTCTTTAATATATATATATATATAATGCCAAAAAAATACATAACTTTTTTACACATATCGAATAACCAATATTTTTAGTTGATGTATTATGTTTAAGTAATGATAATAAATAAAATATATTTTATAGAATATGCATAAAATTTTATGATCAATTCCTTATTTATGTTAGTTATTTTTATTGGTTTTTTCTTCTTTGTTATATTTTTCACTTGTGATTCTTTATGTTTTGTTTTTAATGTGGGAATTTTTTTCCCTTGTTTTTCACTTAGTTATTTACTTATTAGCTTTCTATTTTATATTAATTTTTTCTAATTTTTATTTCAAAATACAAAATGTATGTCCCATTTGTTATTTCATAAAAAAACTAGATTTTCAATATATATATATATATATATATGAGGTTTGGGTTTAAGATTTACCTTGGTTTGGGGTTTGGGCAAGTATTAAATTTAGAAATAAGATGGAACCAATCTTACAATTAGGCTTAAGGATTTAGACATAAGACTTTGACTTAGGAGGTTAGGTTAGCGTAGGCTAAAGTAGGTTAGTATAGGATAAAGTAGGCTAGGTTAGGGTAGTATAGGCTATGCTAAGGTAGTTTAAGGTTGGGTAGTCTATCCTATGCTTATGGTAGGGTAGGGTAGGTTAAAGTAGGTCGAGTTAGGTAGTATAGGCTAGGATACCATAGGGTTGACTAGGTCAAGCTAGTAAAGGGTAGGTAAGTTAGCATAGGCTAGGCTAGGGTAGGTTATTAGAGGAGGGGAAGGAGGAGGGTGGAGGAGGGGGTAACAAGGGGGGTGAGGAGGGGAAGAGGGGGAAGAGGAGCTGGGAAGAGGAGCGGGGACGAGGAGGAAGGAAGAGGCAGGGGAAGAGGAGGAGGAGGTGCACGAGGGGGGGGGAGGAGGGAGGAGAAGCAGGTGGAGGAGGAGGGAGGAGGTGGAGGATGAGGAGGGAGAGGAGTAGGAAGAGGAGGAGAAGGAGGAGGAGAAGGGGGGGGAGAGGGGGGGGGCGAGGAGAAGGGGGGGGAGGAGGCGGATGAGGAGGGAGGAGGGGGGCAGGAGAGGAGGGAGGAGGAGAGGGGGTGGAGGAGGTGGAGGAGGGGGGAGGAGGAGGAGGAGGAGGAGGGAGGAGAGGGGGTTGGGAGAGGAGGAGGAGGAGGAGGAGGAGGAGGATTAGAGGTGGTGGAGGAGGATGGAGGAGGTGGAGGAGGGGGGAGGGGAGGCAAGAGGAGGGGGAGCGAAAGGGGGGGAGGCAGAGGAGGAGGGGGGGAGGAGAAGGAGGAGGAGGAGGAGGGAAAAGGAGGGAGGAGAGGGGGTTGGGATAGGTGAGAGGAGGGGGAGGAGGAGGAGGACAAGGTGGAGGAGGATGAGGTGGAGGAGGAGTGGGAGGATTAGCAAGAGGGGGAGGAGTAGGATGAGAAGGGGAGGGAGGATAGGGCGGGTGGAGGAGAGGGGGGTGGCGAGGAGAAGGAGGGGCGTGGAGGAAGGGTGAGGAGGACGAGGGAGGAGGGGGGACATGGTGGAAGAGGAGAAGGAGGAGGAGTGGGAGGATTAGGAAAAGGGGGAGGAGGAGGAGGAGAAGGGTGGGGGAGGGGAGGGGGGTGGCAAAGAGGGGGATACGAGAGGGGGGGTGGGATAGGAGGGGTAGGAGAGGGGGGGGGGCCAAGGAGGAGGAGGAAGGAGGGGGTTGGGGGAGTACGGAGGAGGGTGGAGCAGGAGGAAGGAGGTGGAGGAGGGGAAGGATTAGGAAGAGGAGGAGGAGGAGGATGAGATGGGGGTGAGAGAGAAGTAGGAGAAGGGATGGGGAGGACATCGGGGGGCGAGGAGGAGGAGGAGGAGGAGGAGGAGGAGGAGAGGGGGTGGAGGAGGACGGAGGAGGTGGAGGAGGGGGAGGGTAGGCGGGAGGAGGGGGGGAGAATGGGGGAGGAGAAGGAGGAGGTAGGAGGTGGAGGAGGAGGAGGATTGAGCAGGGGGGGGAGGAGGAGGAGGAGGAGTGAGCAGAGTGGGGGAGGAGGAGGAGGCGGATGAGAAGGAGGAGAAGGGAGGGGGAGGATAGGGGGTGCGTGAGGAGTAGGAGGAGGATAGGCGGGGGTGAGTAGTAGTAGGAGGAAGTGGAGTAGTAGGAGGGGGGGGTGAGATGAGGGATAGGAGAGGTGGGTGAGGAGGAGGGGCAGAGAGGGTGGTAGAGGATGGGGGGGACGAGGAGGAGGAGGAGGAGGACGATGAGGTGGACGATGATGGAGTAGTAGGAGGAGGGGGGTGGAGGAGTGAGGAGATAGGTTGGATGAGGAGGAGGAGGGGGGAGAGAGGTTTGAGGGGAGGAGGAGGAGGGAGAATAAGGGTGAGGGAGTAGGAGTGCAGGGGAGGAGGGAGGAGGGAGGAGGAGGAAGGGTGGAGGAGGGAGAGGAGATGGAGTAGAGGAGGAGGAGGAGGCATGTGGGAGAGGGGGGTGTAGGAGGGGGGATGGGAGGGGGAAGGTGGGGGAGGAGAAGGGGGGGACCGAAGGGGGGGAAGGAGGAGGATGGAGGAGGAGTAGGGAAGAGGTGGGAGGGGAGAAGGAGGAGGGGGAGGAGACAGAGGGAGGAATAAGAGGAGGGGGAGGAGAGTGGGGTAGGGCAATGGGGTGGGAGGAGAGGAGGGATAAGGGGGGGGAGGATGGAGGAGGGGAAGGAGGAGTAAGGTGAGAGGGGGGGAGGGGGGAGGAGGACGAGGAGGAGATTGGGGAGGAGGAGGAGGAGAAATGAGGGGGGGAGGAGGAGGAGAAGATGGAGTAGAAGTAGAAGTAGGAGGGGGAGGAGGAAACTGTGGGGGGCAATGGAAATGACATATTCCCGGATCGATCGAGATTGGATTGTGATCGAAATGGCATCTCATAACAATGCAAAGATGACACGAGAACAGTGTTTCAACAGAGTATTTCAACTAAAATCAAATTCTATTTGTCGATCAAGCTGTGACAAACACTCCAATATAGACATCAATACAAAATGCCTACACATATGGAAGCGTCTCTCCGAGAAGAGATGTGACGGGCACTGTCATACATAAAATGCCAAACACAATGGGCACTCTCATACCTAATACTTCAACAAGTATTTTTATTCATAATAGGAAATTACCTAATACTAAGTTGCACTGCTCAAGTGTTCTACCTCCCTAATATACGAAATGTAGCTGAGAGTTCTCACACGGTTCTCCTATTGTAGTTCTATCTTCTTATACAAAAAGTGCTTTTAACTTGACCTTGAGTCGAACACTTGAATAAAGGTGGTCATCTTCATGGTACCTATAATCACATTGATGTATCTCCACTTAGCAATTCGAGCACGTAATGGCGTCAACTTAACTGATTAGTTTTGTTCAAAAATAAGGCAAACACGATCCCTGATTCTTCTCGTGAACTTTAGCGACCTATCCATCACCTACAGTTCATCAGGCTTCTTGATCTAAGTTAGTTTATGAAAGCATCAAAAGACATAAGAAGAACCAAAGCATATCGCATACTTCATAAGGGCCTCAATACTCATTGCATTGGCTCAAAATATCTCAAGACCATTAAAGATGTTAATGCTCGGCTCAGCTTTAGATATCTGGAAAGGAAAGGTAGGCCATCTAGTCCAGAGAGACGGGCTCTAGGAATATACTAAATATTAGCCCACCATAACCCTATTATTAACCTTGTCAGGTGTCCTGGATAATCTAGTGTCTCTGCTTGGAACCACCCATGAAACGAGGGGAAGTACACAGGGGTTTTCCTCGGGTGTTGTAACCTAGAATAAATAAAATAAAATATTGTAAGAATAGTTTAAATGTTTTCCATGGACATGTTAAAAATGTGACAAGCTTGCATGTGATGTATAGCTAGAATGGCTAGTGGAAAGCATGCATCAACTACAATTCTGTGTCCAAGCTCTAGAGGCAAAAACATGACTTCCTCCCTATTTTTGTGTCAAAATTGTGTAGCATGATTACCACTAATAGCTCTATGCTCGCGGAAAAGGAAACATTGTTGAAAAATACCAACACCGAAGCAACATTGGGTAACCTACACTCAACCTTAAGGATGGTGACGTGATTCGAAGCTTTGCCGAGTACTACCAACCACCTGATGACTTCGTGAAAGATCTTCCACATGGAGATGGAAATGGAACAAAGAAGAAGGAGAAACTAGTATTGGTTGGTCACAGTGTGGGAGGCGTGGAACTGACTTGTATTATGGAGCAATTCCTCACGAAAATTTGTTGCAGCCGCATATTTTGCAATGCTTTCATGCCCCTCCCTGGTACAATCCCCCTTCAGTTGATAGGCCAGTTATTACCAGATCGTATGAATACCATACTAGGTTCACTTAATTTGATCGAGCTTAGGATCATGTTTTGTTAATGTTTCATGTTCTCTTTTTTTAGTTTAATCAGAGATATCAAACGTGGGGAGAGGTGGAATTCAAGTATGGACTTGACGGAGAACCAAGAAGGCCGACATCTGTCTAGGTAAATCTCTGATCTACTTAACCTTTGATAAATGTGATAACCCTGGCTACTAAGATCCTGTGATTGAGCGTGACTGAGAGTGCATAAGCTCGCAAGATTCGACCCCTGGTCTTATTAAACTATTGTCACATGTAAGACTTTTGATATTTTGAATAGCTAAAAGTTAACAATTGTTTTTTTCTTTTAACTGGGTTTTTAGAATACCAATTTTGTTGATCTCTCTAAATGCTTTGTTGTTAAGATCCATGCTCTATACTCATGAAAGAGTTAAACGACTTTCATCTTTGTCTCAAAGAGTGCTCAAGAATGCTTAAAATCAAGACCAAACTTATTTTTACAATATTAATGTTATTTGTGTCTTGTGTTTTAGATGTATATTATTTTTTCTCATATGTCAAAGTTGTTTGTCGTATATTTTCCTTCCTTCCTGGGAAGCCTTAAATTATTCAGTTTGAAATTTAGTATGTAACTCTAGTGTGTAACACACACTGCTTCTGGCATCGCATTTGAGCTGTCGTTTGGGAATTTAGCATCTTTGCTACGGAGCCCTAGTTTTTTCAGCTTGATGTATGACATATTTTCTCAAGAAAACTTATTATGGTCATGTACTTGGGAGACACATATTGTAATTTAATGGAATGGGAATGTGAACAAGATTTGGTCATCGATCTAGGTGTATTTTTTTATGCTTATTTAGGGGACGGTGATAACTATTCTAATGGGAAATCGGAGCCAACTTTAGTCTACTCTGCCAAAACACAGAATGCATAGATTCGGTTCTTGAGTTAAATCAACCCATTTCCTCCAGCATAGATTTCTTCATCATTTAAACCATAACATGGGAATACACCTACAACGATCAACTACAACCATAACGCCTGCGCAGCATAAACATACACATACATTTTTCATTTTGGTTTTTTATTATTGGGGTGCGCCTGGCATGTGCTGTAGTGCAGTGCACAAGTGACGCACAAGAGCCCCAGCAGCAATCAAATGATGAATGGGATCTCCCCCTAAAAAAATACATTTAATATCATGTGGTTCTATGAACCACGTATAAGATATTAAACTGATAAGAATAGATACTACACTTGATCTTAGCCAAAAGGCCGAGAAAGGTATGCTTTTCACCTCCCATCTCTATCCCTTTTCTACTACTCTTCTCCCTCCTCCCTCCTTGCTCCAATGCATGTGGTAAATATTTTCCCATCTCAACTACTCAACATAGCTTCTTCCTTCGCAGTATTCTCTTAGTAATCCAATATTGCAAAACTCTACGCCAAAATATTCATTTAATCATCCCTTGTGCACATGATTAGAGTATGCAAGATGCCACCATAGTTTATAAACACTTCAGCGACAACATGTGATTGTAAAAAGTGGAACAACAAAGCCTACGGAGTAATATTGACCACCATAATACGAAAACTACAATTCATAGGTTCACATGGATAAAACAAGAATATTACCCTCGTTGAGGCCATCTCACGTCGGATCTCCAATTTCGCAATTCTAGGCCTTGACTTTTGGGGCTTGGGTCTAAAATGGAACAAAAGAGAACAGGTTGTCTTTCCAACAGGTACAGCCCGTCCATAGCTTTCCAACTATGTATCGCATGCCCGAAGCGGAGAAGACAACAGATGAATTGGCGACCATACAAGCCGATATAGGTTCCATGGTTGTGAACTATAATAGAGCTTAATGAGAAGAAAAGGAGTGGATAGCATTACACCAATACTCCGCTGTCACCATGCTTTTCGCACTACCAAAATTAGTGGGTAAAAAAACACATAATCTAACAACACAACCCAAACTTCATCACTCGGAGGGTGCCTATGTGAATCGACAACTAACTCGGGTGGTGCTTATAACACTAACTAAATACATAAAACAATCATTTAATGATACGTCTACATATAGATCAAATCGCACATCACCCATGTCGTCTCTTGTACACTCCTATGCCCAATCAAGATAAACCTTCATAGCTAGTCTCCGTGGAGTTTATCTTGGGTCCACCCTCATCCAAGCATAGTAACAATTGCATTTTCTTGGTTATATTAGAGAACCATATAAGAAGAGTGTCATAGTGTAAGGAACTACTAATATATTCTTCGAGACTATCTAGATTTCCAAAGGCCATTGCTTTCAATAGGGATAGTGTGTTCCTAGGTATCTTTTGCTATAGCCTTCGGCCCATCGTGGACACCAAACTCACCAGATCGGCCACAATCCATTCTCGAACCGATCGAGATTGCATTATGATCGAAATGACATAGCACAACAATGCAAAGATGACACGAGAACGGTGTTTACAACAGAGTATTTCAATGAAAATCAAATTCTATTCATCGATGAAGCTATGAAACAAACTCCAATATAGACATCAATACGAAATGCCTAAACGAATGGCAGCGTCTCTCCGAGAAGAGATGTGACAGGCACTCTCATACGTAAAACGCCAAACACAGTAGGCACTCTCATACCTAATACTTCAACAAGTATCTTTATTCATTATAGGAAATTACCTAATACTAAGTTGCACTGCTCAAGTGTTCTACTTCCCTAATATATGAAATGCAGCTGAGAGTTCTCCCACGGTTCCCCTATCGTAGTTCTATCTTCTTATACAAAAAGCGCTTTTAACTTGACCTTGAGTCGAACACTTGAATCAAGGTGGTCATGTTCATGGTACCTATAATAACATTGATGTATCTCCACTTAGCAATTTGAGCACGTAATGGCGTCGACTTAACTGATTAGTTTTGTTAAAAAATAAGGCAAACACGATCCCTGATTCTTCTCGTGAACTTTAGCGATCTATCCATCACCTACAGTTCATCAAGCTTATTGATCCAGGTTAGTTTATGAAAGCATCAAAAGACATAAGAAGAACCAAAGCATATCGCATACTTCATAAGGGCCTCAATACTCATTGCATTGGCTCAAAATATCTCAAGACCATTAAAAATGTTAAAGCTCGACTCAGCTTTAGATATCTGGAAAGGAAAGGTAGGCCATCTAGTCCATAGAGATGGGCTCTAGGAATATACTAAATATTGGCCCATCATAACCCTGTTATTAACCTTGTCGGGTGTCCTGGATAATCTAGTGTCTATGCTTGGAACCACCCATGAAACGAGGGGAAGTACACAGGGGTTTTCCTCGGGCATTGTAACCTAGAATAAATAAAATAAAATATTGTGTGAATAGTTTAAATGTTTTCCATGGACATGTTAAAAATGTGACAAGCTTGCATGTGATGTATAGCTAGAATGGCTAGTGGAAAGCATGCATCAACTACAATTCTGTGTCCAAGCTCTAGAGGCAAAAACATGACTTCCTCCCTATTTTTGTGTCAAAATTGTGTAGCATGATTACCACTAATAGCTCTATGCTTGCGGAAAAGGAAACATTGTTGAAAAATACCAACACCGAAGCAACATTGGGTAACCTACACTCAACCTTAAGGATGGTGACGTGATTCGAAGCTTTGCCGAGTACTACCAACCACCTGATGACTTCTTGAAATATCTTCCACATGGAGATGGAAATGGAACAAAGAAGAAGGAGAAACTAGTATTGGTTGGTCACAGTGTGGGAGGCGTGGAACTGACTTGTATTATGGAGCAATTCCTCACGAAAAATTGTTGCAGCCGCATATTTTGCAATGCTTTCATGCCCCTCCCTGGTACAATCCCCCTTCACTTGATAGGCCAGTTATTACCAGATCGTATGAATACCATACTAGGTTCACTTAATTTGATCGAGCTTAGGATCATGTTTTGTTCATGTTTCATGTTCTCTTTTTTTAGTTTAATCAGAGATATCAAACGTGGGGAGAGGTGGAATTCAAGTATGGACTTGACGGAGAACCAAGAAGGCCGACATCTATCTAGGTAAATCTCTGAGCCACTTAACCTTTGATAAATGTGATAACCCTGGCTAGTAAGATCGTGTGATTGAGCGTGACTGAGAGTGCAGAAGCTCAAGGAGGATTGATATGGAGAGATCCTGAACAAGTAATACACCCAATCTACAAGGAGGATTGATATGGAATTTAGGATATCTTTTGGGGTTGTGTATCATCCCGGACACTATGCGATGGGTGGCTTGACATAGGTATCAACATAGGAACCTATCTTGAGGAAAATTTCCAAGAGAATCTACATGCGGTTGGTTTCATTTTCTCATGAGTAGACAGGAGGGCCAAGTAAGAAAAGGGTCCAATCATAGTTTTCATTAAAGACCATAATTCATAGAATTTGGTGGAACATGAACAGAGATTTATTTGAGCTCAATGAACCCTATTTTTAGACAAGGTGGGCCTCAAACATACAAGTTTACAAGCTATATTTAATTGCATGCACTCCTGTCAGGAAAAGGGTCAATCATGGCCTTAACCACAATTCCCAAGGGAATTCATTTTATCAATTGCCTCACTAAATCGTCGGAAGAAAAAGTTCATTTTATCTTTCGTATGTCTTGGCTAGAAATTTTCATTGTCAAGGAAAAGCTCCTGTATTCTTCATGCAATGCATCAATTGTCGGCCTGTCATGTTGTTAATTACCTTATAATTAAGTGAGGTTGATAAATGCTATGTTAAATTATCGTTAGCACTAAGTTATTACATATTTGGTTTTTCTTGAAAATGTGGCCCCTTATAAAGTATAATCTCTCTTAGTTGTGACTTAATTTTTATTTGTAATTATTGCCCCTCAGTTTTTTTTATGTCAATTTATTAGTGTTGCCTTACTTTGCACATCTCATCCTAAGTATTTGTATTATAAATCTCTTATGTGGGATATACGATGTGATTAGTTCAGATGTTTGGGCCACTTACATGCGAACTTTTGTGACAAATTCTGCTTGTGATGTATATATAGGATGGCGTAAGGGAAAGAATGCATTCACTGCAATGCTATGTCCAAGTTCTAGAGGGGGGAATATAACTTCGCCTATTTTCGTATGAAAATTATATACCAATAGTCCCAATAGTAGTTTTGTGTTCTGGGAAAAGGAAACATTGCCAACAAATTCCATCGACAAACTGGCGTCAATTAGGAAAGGATTACATATCCTTGATCTCACAAAATGAAATAAAGGTCAATAAAAGAGACCACTATACCTTGGCTATAAACAACAAAACAAGAGTTTTTCAGTTGAATTGAGATGAAGGAATTAGACTATCAAATTGGGCAGCAAAAATTCATATCCATGTCATTGATATCAATAAGGAGGGACAACGCGAGAAACTAGAAAGATTCAGTATATCGGTAGGATTCTTGCTAAAGGATATGGAGCATGCATGTAACACAATGCCACGACAAAGCAAAAATCCTAATCAAATCCCTTAACGACTTCGCCCTCGAATGATTTACTAGATAAAATTGCAACAATGCCCAAGATGAAACAGACGTTTTTTTAGCGTCTAATACAGAAATCAAAATCCAGGATTCGTACAATAAAGACACAATCTAGGAGCATGGATATTAAAAATTACATACAACAAAAAAATAAAATAGATTGAAGGTGTCAATAAGAGAAGTTTGCTACCACAAATATCTGTTGTAATGTTAGGCACATAATTTTGAAGAGAGAATAAATGGATATCGCATTTATTCTATTATTGTCTATGGTAATATTATTTCATTTTGACAAAAATCCCTTTGCTTTTCTGTATATACCCTCTCACTGTAAAACTAGAATGCTCCTAGGCCGGAAATTCAAAACCTTTCTATTCTTGGGCGATGATATACAAATTAGACTAGACTCACATTTTCATCGATATCGACATCACATGGGAGATTTAGACTTCATCTCCCCATCCTATTGTATGATACGTGATGTGTGTAATGCGATTGTAAGATTCTATCGTTGGGACAAGACAATACTCTAAGATGGAGAGATCTGGAATGAGTAATGTACCCTATGTGCACAGAGCATAGAGGTGGCCTTTAGCATGTTCTTCGAGGTTGTGTGTGGGTTGGGAGGCCATGGGATAGGTGGCTTATAGCTTCAATATAGGAAATCGGAAAATGTAAACTTTACATCACAGTGATTCCTTATATCCTAATTACGCTGGACGCCCAAGTAAGTCGAGAGTCTAATCCAATTATCTTTAAATGACAACATATATATCATACAATTTGGTGGATCGAGAATAAAACGTTTTTGAGCAATCATCCTATTGGAAGGCAAGGCGAGCCTCAAAGAAAGTGGGCTACAGTATCAAGAGAAATATTAAGCATGGGTTCATATTAATCAAACCCATTCATGTCATTGGTCATGGTTCCCAATGGAGTTCATTTTAGCAACTTCCTGCCTAAACTATGCAGAGGTGTGAAAGGTGAGGTTTGAGTGTGTCCAATTATATTCTAGACTAATTCAATTAATGTCTACTTAGTTTTATTTCCAATTTAAAAGGACTCGAGATACCGATTGTTTTCATCTCAACCTAACTCTCTCTCTACGTTCTCAAGTAAACGTTGCATATTTTATTAAAACCGGCGCAGAGCTTTCTTAACCCAAATATTTCCAACATCCAAAGGGTTCAAGAAGATAGGTTGTTTTATTTTTATATTCTTTTTTTCATTACTCTTACTACCATTTCTTTTTTAATAACTAAATTAATGTCTTCCAAAAACTCAAACTCTTTAAAATGATAGGCATTCTTATTTCAATACGTTGGGTGGGAGGTGCCATCTTAATAATTCTTTTAATTATAATTCCTAGTCCTACAGAAAAGATTCATTAATAGAAGAATATTCTTATTCATGTACATTACATCAAGGGCTCATATTGAAATAGTTATCACCCAATCTTGTCATTTTCATTTACTTAGTAATCTTCCACTTAAATAGGCCATGTACATGGTAAATTCCGTCTAGTGTTTCCATCTAAGCCTTTTCTAAATTCCATTTGATGTTTCGATATGTGCCTTTTCATTTCCCACTCCACGTGGCATCGTCCACATACATCGTAAATTTCATATGATGTTTCCATATGTGTTTTTTTGTTTCCACTCCTTGGGCTTGATCTCCATTACATTTTTCTTTTTAACAAACACTGCAGTCTCATTATGTAATATGTACATATCTATGGGTGTTTAATATTATTGATATGTCCTGGGTTTTGCAGGTTGAGCATTCTAAATGTTTTAGGTTTTGAAATTAGGATTGAACAAATGCAAATGGAATTGGGAGAGATGAAATAAACGGCTCTCCCACTTTGTTATGGAGAGTGGTGTTAGTACAAGCTCTCATATCTCCTAAAAAGGCCTCCCATTTTGTCACAACAGGTGATCTTGGGTGACCTACACTCAACCTTAAGGATGGTGACATGATTCGAAGCTTTTCCGACTACTACCAACCACCTGATGACTTCGTGAAAGCTCTTCCACATGCCAGATGGAAATGGAACAAAGAAGAAGGAGAAACTAGTATTCGTTGGTCACAGTGTGGGAGGCATGGACCTGACTTGTATTATGGAGCAATTCCTTGGGGAAAATTGTTGCAGCCGCGTATTCTGCAATGCTTTGATGCCCCTCCCTTGTACACCCCCCCTTCAGTTGATAGGCCAGTTATTACCAGATGGTATGAATACCATACTAGGTTCACTTAATTTGATCGAGCTTAGGATCATGTTTTGTTTATGTTTCGTGTTCTCTTTTTCTAGTTTTATCAGAGATATCAAATGTGAGGAGAGGTGGAATTCAAGTATGGACTTGGCGGAGAACCGAGAAGGCTGGCGTCCATCTAGGTAAATTTTTGAGCCGCTTAACCTTTGTTAAATGTGATAACCTAGATACTAAGATTGTGTGATCGAGCGTGACGGAGAGTGAAGAAGCTCATGAGATTCGACCCCTGGTCTTATTAAACTATTTTCACATGTGAAAACTTTTGATATTTTGAATAGCTAAAAGTTAACAATTTTTTTTCTTTTAACTGGATTTTTAGAATACCAATTTTTTTTATCTCTCTAAATGATTTTTTGTTAAGATCCCTGCTCTATACTCATGAAAGAGTTAAATGACTTTCATCTTTGTCTCAAAGAGTGCTCAAGAATGCTTAAAATCAAGACCAAACTTATTTTTACAATATTAATGTTATTTGTGTCTTGTGTTTTAGATGTATATTAATTTTTCTCTTATGCCGAAGTTGTTTGTCGTATATTTTCCTTCCTTCCTGCGAAGCCTTAAATTATTCAATTTGAAATTTAGTATGTAACTCAAGCGTGTAACACACACTACTTCTTGCATTGCATTTGAGTTGTCGTTTCGGAATTTAGCATCTTTTCTACGGAGCCCTAGTTTTTTTAGCTTGATGTATGCCATATTTTCTTAAGAAAACTTATTATGGTCATGTATTTGCAAGACACGATATTGTAATTTAATGGAAAATACAATAATGTATTTGTTTCCATTGATACTTTTTAATGTATTACCTTTTTTTCAAATTGACAAATTCGTTACAATATTGCTTGTGTTTATCAATTTTAATTTAGCTTCTTGCAGTATAAGCATTGTATATTGAGTAGCCTTTGTTTGTGAAAAGTTTATTTAGTTTCCTCTATCATTTTCTATTAGTTTAATATATCAAATTTAAAATAAAATTTGTTTATCTATGAGCCTTTGTATAGTATTAGGCATGCTCTTTGTTAAAATGTGGAGTGACAATGAACCCTTAACCGCTACTTTTCATGATATCAACACTTATCTTAAATACACCGTTTTAGATCAAAGGGTTATGCAATAAGGTGATACTAGCATAGTTGTTCTAAGAACTAAATCTACTTATAGAGATAAGATATTAAATGTAGTTGTTGATGTAAGACTTGTTATTTTTATTTTATTTTGGAGTTTATATATATATATATATATGTTGGTGGGGTTGTGCTAGTAAATAGCTCATTGGAAAGCATAAATAAATTGTTTCTTGATTTTGAAAGAAGATCATCCTGTTCGTTTTTTTTAATAATTAAATGTCTTTCGAAAACTCAACTCAGACTAACAGCTAGATCACTCACAAGCTTAAATGAATTGTTGATTTTGAATTGAGATCTTTAGCATCATCAATTTAAAAGAAAAAATGTCTTCAAATAATTTGTATAAGCTATCTTCCCTGGGAATGTATTTTCAAATGAATGATATCATAACAAAAACTCAAAATGCATAAATAACAAGAACTCAAAATGCATAAAACAATCTCAATCAGACATCGTATCCCATTCATGGAATGTTTTTATTATATCTCAACTTGGCTCTAAATTCCAATTAAGAAAAATAACATTATGAGAGCCAACTAAATCTGTCACTGTCTTAAAACCTAAAAGAAATCATTTGCGAGCCTGGCTGGCGTAGTTAAGCTTGGAGACTACTACAGTGTGATGAACATAGTAGAAGTTCCCAGATTTCCATCAAAAAAGAAATCACTGTAGAACCATTTCTTCTTGGAATAAGGAAAACTCAATCTAGATGGTATTGCATGAAGCATGCTTGTAGAATGTTGGCAATGGGGATGGGAATGGGAATGCGAACAAGATTTGGTCATCGATCTAGGTCTATGTTTTGATGCTTATTTAGGGGACGGTGATAACTATTCTAATGGGAAATCGGAGCCAATTTTAGTCTACTCTGCCAAAATGAAAAATGCAGAGATTCGGTTCTTGAGTTGAATCAACCATGAACGTGTTTAACAATTAACCACAATCTAATCCAACCCAAACCCAATCGAAGATTCTTGAGCTGTTATTGAGCATATAATATGGATATGGAATAAGAACAAACACAAATACACGCTCACTACAAGAAAAAGGGCATTTTAGCCTCACATTAACACCACTATTTGTAAAGGATTTGGGAAATCCTCAATCTTAAATAGTGGTGCAAAAGTGGTGATAATGTGGGGATACGCAAGTGGTGCTAAGATTTATGGTGCAAAAGTGGTGTTTGTAAAAAAGTTGATTTTGGTGTTAAATGAATATGTGGCAATCCTAGGTGGATTGAGATTTTGTGGTGCAAAACACCAAAACCAATCCAACATGGATTGTGACTTTTTGGTGCAAAACACCAAAATTATTATTATTATAATACTTGTATATGGTGCAAAGCACCATAAAATAATAAATGATGTAAAAAAAATATAAATCACATAATTTATATATATGTGATTTATATTTTTTTTCACAGTATCACTTATTAAGTGGGCATATCACTTATTAACTAGGCTTAAAGAATATTAAAACATTTTTTAGTTTATTTGGTTTTAATCAATTATTATATATATATATATTATTAATTAAGCTTAAAGAGTATTCAAATATTATTTTATAGCTTATCTAATTTTAATCCATCATTAAAACAAGAGGCACAAGAATAGTAGCAAGAAAGCATCTTGTCAAATTAAATATAGAAATTCAAATACTAGAAAAGACCTTTATTTATTTATTATATATAAAGAGTTTTGTATCCAAAAGAAATTGTACATTTTTGTCATTTTTTTTCCTTGGCAAAAACTTAGATTTATATTCCAGAAACTGAATTTTAAACACATTCCTCGAAATTCTAAAAATAGATCAAGAATCAGTCTTATATAGATTAGATAAGAAGTTCAAGAAAACTTATGCAAAATACAATCTGCCTATCTTTCTTTCCTTCCTGTATATAAGGAAGAAATAACAAATAATGTCAAAAACATTTCCAAACAAATCAATTGATTAAAAGATGATTAATCTTTACAAACTGTAAGTGATCAAAAGATCTGAACCTTTAGACATTTCACCGCTGATGGGTTCCAAATCCATGGGACGTTTCACCGCAGATGAGCCTGAGGTGATGCTGCATGGCAGAAGAGGGACGCAGTGGCCTTGTGGTAGGCCGGCATGTATTTTTCCAAACATGATCTGCTCTCTGCGTTGGTAAGATTTATATATTTCTCAAATTCACATCGATGGCAAATGCAGTCGAATCCCCATTCCTCCTTGTTCACTCGGAGAGTGCAAGGGACTAGAACATCGAAGTATGGGATGGTGATTTCTTCACCTCGGTTTATGTCTTTGGTGGCATGAACCCTCATAATATCGTGGCCTGTGTTTATTCTTGATGCATTGGGCGCACATGAGTGGTTTATGAAGGACGGCAGTAGCCAAACCCCAAAGAAACTCCTCTTTGTAAGTGAAAGACTCAGAGTGTGTGATAACCGAGCAGATTCTTCTATTACAGCCAGAGAACGGTCGTCAAATGCTATGCAATTTATTATATTTAGGATCTGAATCCTTGAGATATTCCTAAATATTTCACGAACATTCACCTTCAGAACACTCGATTTTGAGCTCTGTGAAGTCGATTCCAAGAAAAGGCAGTTCTCGTTTGCAGACTTTTATTCAATATACTCCAACATTTTTGGGATTCTGGGCTTGAATTATTTTTTATCGTGAGAAAAGAAATGTTGGAGGAAGCGATCCCCTTTTGTACTGAGCGCATTCCTCGCATTTTGAATCAAACCATTTTCAATCGGTTGGAACTTAAAAGAGGAATAATATTTATCGCATATAGCCAAAGCGTTGCTGATAAGTAAAACCTCACCGGCTTTGATCGACTCAGTAGAAAAAATTCCTCTGCCACATCCATTCTTTGTCATCTTGATCTCCATGGCCCCAATGAACTCGGCATCTGGTTGAGAAGAAACCTCAATTTCTAATTTGCCTGTAATTCCCGCTATGGATTCACCGATGTCATAATATTTCATGCACGTCTGGCGAAAAATGGTCGTATTATGTTGCTTCATGGATTTCGTACAAGTCTGAATAAAATTATATGCCTCTTTGTATCTTCCCAAAGCAACCAGTGATTCAAATTTGAGAACGTTAGAGATTTTGTTTGAAGGCTCCAACTGCCAACATTTCTCTGCATCTTGAAACGCTTCTGTGATAGTTGTAGATGATACAATCCGTTGTCTCCCATAACTGAAACAAAATATGAATTCCACAATAAGCATAAATATAGTTTCCACTGGGACTGCGAATTGATCCAACTTCCCCTTTCACCCATAACCAAAAACTATCACCATAAGTCTCATCCAAACCTCTGCAGATTGCAAATTGAAAATAAGAAAAAACAAAAATAGTATCCACTGGTGCTACATACAGATGCAAGATTCTTCTTGATTTTACTGTGTGTGAACTTCCTGTGTCTCTCCTATTTGAAGTGAATCCAAATGCTATCACCTGTAGATCGCAGTCTTAAAGAATTCGATTGAAACACTGGGACTGCACAAAAATATTTTTACTTCTACAGTGAGACCAGTACTAGGCTTGACAGGAGCAATGCCATTCTCTTCTATCCAACCTTTGAAAACACAACCAAAGCCACCTTCACCAAGAAGACTTTCTGGCCTGAAATTTCTTGTTGCAGACTTCAAATCATTAAAGGTGAATTTCCTCAGCTGGGATGCAACTTTCAATTCATCTCCTACTTTGGGAGTCGATGGATTGCTTCCTGTATTACTAGTGTTTGTGGAAGACACTGTCTGAACAGCAGGTGGCTCTTTGCTACTATCATCATTTGGATGATTTAGTTTCAGCTGTAACAAATGAAGTCCAATCATTGCATTTGTTAGTCATAAGCATCATAGCCTACCAGTCACCAAATATTATAAATAATTTGGACAAGATTCATAAAGTCGTATATAACAAAATCTAGACATCTAGTATTTCATTTGTTTCTTGCAACTTTGCTCTAATAAATTTTTAAAATGCATCATTTTCAACACATTGGAACTAAATAATATATGGGACCTGTTTGTTGTACACAACCAGAAACATTTCACAGCCTTGTGAATATGCACAATCCATTTAACAAGTTAAAAAATAGGAATTAAAAATACATACAAAAAACCCATTAAGTCTGATATCTACATAAATCAAATAACATATTACAGAAATTAGACATATCACTCCACTTTTGTATTTGATTTTTGGTACCAATCGATTTGCAGTTAGGATGACAGACTTAGCAAGTTAAGAAAAATATTGAACAGCATATTCATTTATGCGAGAGCAAAATATTAAGAAACAAGACAAAGAATATGGAATCAACAATATGGTGATGGATTTTTCACAAAAAGATCGATTTCCCAAAGGTCAATATAACAAATAAAAATGAAAAGTTTGGCCTAGTAAAGTTTTGAAAAAAATTGGGCAAGGATGTTCATCCTTTGCATCTACCAAAAGAATTGAATATGTCTTCTATTTTGGACATTGTCTATCTGTATGATTATAATCAGGAAGAGAACATGGAAGAGAACATGGGTTGCGATGACAACATAGTTACACAATAGTTGCCATGTTGGGATGTGGATTTACCTAAAAATCCCTAAAGAATGTTATGTGAAAAATACCCTCAATAATGCATACACAGAGGAGTGTAAAAATCAGAGCTTAATAAGAAAAGGAGATGAAAGATAACCTTTGATGCTCGAGTGAGTCGATCACCACTCTCACCGACTGATATATTGAGCACCAACTTCTGCACCTTGATTTCCCTGATGGGGTTGTTTAGTTTCTTCTCCGCCGCCTGGAAACAAAGACATTGTGACCTTAAAAATGAAATCCTCCCAGGGATAATGGTGGCCATGCCTATTTGAAAATCTCGAGTGGAAATAACGAAACGGTAATCTAATATTACTGTGAATATACAACTTCATCATGCAATCTACAGTTTAAAGGCTTAAAATTAGATCGAAACCCATGAACCATTTTAGATGATGCTCTGCTTCTAGCGCCCCTACTTCTGCTGATACCGCCTCCCAGAGCCTCGCATAACCCTTCAAAACCCTAAATAAAATGTGGATGGTCCTGAAAATCACATGTCCCTATCACAGGATTGTTTTTCAAAATTTAAGGATCTTCAATCACTTACAAGCACTAAACATAAGATTTATTTGCTACCCATTATCAAGCAAAGTTCTGTGTCACAAATAGGGGTTAAAATCATAAAATCTAAAAGGGCTCTAGACATTAACATATATTCACCCACAATATTTACCTGAATGTTAACAGCTGAGAACTGTCAATTTGCATCCTGTGAAAATAAATTAATTGTGAAATATGATGATTATCCTTCATAAAAATTGCGTCACTTAAACAACTATACATGGTAAATAAGATACAATTCCCTCAATTCAACCATTGGTCTTACAGCAGAGACGTCCTCTAAGAGCAGTCAATCCAATATTCTACTGAAATAAAACAAAGTAACTTCAATCGGGCAGTTTTCAAGACCTGAAAATGGCAAACTTGGATTTCACATAATGCAAGAAGGGCACGCCATTTTCACCGAGAAAATATTCCAGAACTTTCTTCACTCTCTCAGGATCCTCACTCTCGCATTCAATCTCATAACAAGTACCAAAATCATAGTGCATCTCATCCATCTTGATCTTCAACCCCTGCCAATCAAAACCGCCCCTAACATTCCTAAACCCTCCGAGGAAAACAAACCCTTTACACCCATACTCCACCAAAACCCTCTTAAGGATCCCGCACTCAAGCGCCACCAACTGCCAGGGCTCTGCCACGCAAGCCCTCCCAAGTTCAACGTCTACAACCTTCTCCACGCGACTGATTCTGTCGACGATAACGACATTCCCCTTTAGGGAAACTACACAGTGGGAATCCTCGCCATAGAACTGCAGGAGGAGCACTGCCCTTGCGCCGCTCAGCTCCCCCTCACTCTCGTCGAAGAAATTTATTTCCTGCCGGTGGGTTTCCATGCGGAAGGGTGCCAATAATCGCGCCACCTCCTGATGGGTGGCAACATCGGGAAGCTTCAATTTAACCTCTATTTCCATTACAAAAAGATCAAAAACACAAAGGGAAGAAATCAAATTTTATTTACTGGTTGTTATTGTTGTTGCTGCTACTGATGAAGCTGATCCTTGTGATTAAGGTGGGTTTGGAGTCAAATTGGGCAAGAAGACTAGTGACGGCTCCAGGATTTGAAGCACCGTAGTGCAGGGGTGCAGCGGGAAATAGGGTAGAAGCAGCCTTGGCCCTTTTGCGAGCATCTAACAACTCTTCTTTGTCTTCCAATCTCACTTCCTCCAGCGTTTCCTTCCTTCTCAGCATATTTCTTCTTTTCTTTTGTTCATCGGCAGGGTTTGAGCAACCGGAGGAGGTGAAGATCACAAGATGTCAATCCATCTATTGTGACATGCACAATGGACACGAGGTAGGAGCTTGAGGCTATGGTTTCAAAGGTTGGATAAGGACACCTTGTCATATCCATATTCAAATGGCGGGAAACATCGGGAGCTAATTGCTTCCTGGAAACACCATTCCTAAGGAAACCCGAGGGTCATGGTAAGAAACCCACCAGTTGTGTTTGTCTCATGGAAGTTGTGTTTGATTGATAATCTAGCCGAAGTGGTCAAGCAAATGATTTTAGGATGAAAAGAATTCTTTCTTTATCTCACATACATCATTTTTCTGATATATATGGTGAGGTATGATCATTGGAGCATTTTCATAAGGAAGTTTAACTTCTAGTTTGGAAGGAAAGAGTTTCATTCTAGAGAATCCCATATGTTCCCCTATAAGGTCTATATGTTTTTAGGAGAAAGTGGCTCAAGAGCATGAAGCTCATTATATTTTAGGTTATGTTTCAAATCAATTGGAATAACCCTTTGAAGATTTAATAAAATGGATGGGGTTTATTGGTCCAAACCTTGACTAGTGATCATTGTGTGGTGAACCAAGGGGAAATGAATCTAGAAAAATCCTACAAGAATTTCAGAACAATAGGAAAAGAATTAAAGTGATTAGGTGAAAAGAAGTAAATGTTAGTATGGTTGTTGGTGAACAATGTTAATCAAATTGTTTTATGGGAGGCATATTGAGGCATATCCTTCAACTAAAGCAGATGTTAGTAAAATACTAAGTAGAAATTGGTATGGGATTCTTCACCTGTTGTTGAAGCTTTGGCATGCATGCTTTGACCTGAGATCATAAATTTTTTATTTGGGTCAAAGTACTAAGTCTTCCTTTGGAATTTGGATTGAAAAATTGATATAGTAGTTAGGAAATAACTTGGGGATATTTCTTATGGTGGATTCATCCTTGAAGAACAATATATTTATGATGGTTTAAAAATATTAGTGTAAATTCAATGTTAAGGAAGGTATGTTGGAACATGTGGACTTCAAGGTACATACACGTGACAATTTTTTATTCACTCAAATGACAAGTAATCTACTACATTGTCTAGACACAGGTTCTCATTGAAATAATGCCTTCGACTTAAATATTAGCATAAATTCAATGTTAAGGAAGGTGTGTTAGAACATGTGGACTTAATATTGGGCGATAGAATTCATAATCAAATCCTTGGTTATTGCAATGTTTTATTTCGTTGTGTGAGGTGCCATTTGCACAGTTAAATATGGAGATTATTATGTCTTTCTAAATTAGAACATTTAGAAATTTCAAATTTTAATAAATTTAAATTTTGGAAGTATTTGTAGTAATTATAGACTACTTAAAATTGACATTAAATATAATATTTTTATTTAAATTTTTATGTAAAAAAATTCATTTTTATTTAAACTTTTATGTAATGAGAAGAAATTAAAAACCTAAATTGCAAGCATCACTTAAGTATGTGGTTTTCTGAAATGGAAAGCTTTACAATTATTTCATTTAAATTATTATGTATATTGGTTGTTGTTTCCCCACCCCAAACAAACCTAACCAAATCCTCATGCAATGATAGATACATTCTTATGCAACCCAAGCTTAACACCCAATAGTAATACCTTGATAGAGAAACACATATATCCTTGACACACCTATACTAAAGGGATAGAGTAACCCAAAATGCCCTATCCCAATCCCACAAGCATGACAAATAGAAAGAGAAAAGGACGAATGGTGAAAAATATGACCCACAAGCCCCTATGACACCTTCATAATTCTCAAAACCACCTAATGGCACCAACATACTAAATCATAGGCCAATGATACCCTCAATATCCCATGTGTGATTGGTGGAGGTAACCTACTTAGTTTTAGATGTTTAGAAGATTCCTTTAAAGCCTCAAGTTTAGGTCTCCTCCACTAAACATGTCTAAGGCCCAAAGGCTACAAGACCCAGATACATAGTTCCATAGCTACCACTCCAATGTCATGTATGGTGCTTTGAGGCAGTGTTCATGGCTTTGAATGCCTCAATGATTTATTTAGGGTCAAAGGCATGGTCTTCTTCCTTAGAACATCATTCTCAAGGCCCTGAGACATGTACATATTTCCTAAAAACAACTTAATGTCACTAACATTCTAAATCATAGGATAATGATATACTCAAGAGGCCATGTGTGGTTGGTGGATACCACCTCCTTTTCCTTATATGGATAGAATATTCCTTTAGGGATTGAGGATCAAGTGTCCTCCGTTGACAATGTCCAAGGCTAGAAGGAAAAAAAGCTAGATGCATAGTGCCATGGATACCCATACGAAGTCATGAATGATGCCTTGATGCAGATTTCAAGGATCTAAATGACCCTATAATTAATTTAGGGACAAAAACATACTATTATTCCCTAAAATATCATTGCCAAGGCCTCAACACACGTAAATTTACTCAAAACCATCTAATCGTAATAAAATCCTCAATCATAAGCCAATGCTAACTTCGTGAGGACATGTGTGGTTGGTTGAGGTATCTTTCTTATCCGTGGATGGATAAAAGATTCATTCGGGTACTAAGGTTGAGGTCTCCTCCCTTGACAATGTCCAATGCCCCAAGTCCCAATGACTTGGAGGCACAACACCCTGGATACTCTACGAATCCATGTGTGGTGCTTTATGGCATTCTTAATGGATTTGGATGCCTAAATGTTTTCTTTGGGGTCAAAGGCATGGTCCTATTTTATAGAATGCCATTCCCAAGGCCCCAATATATGTGTGTATTGCTCTCAAAACCACCTAAATCATATGCCTAGTTTTAAACCTCATAATGAAAAAGATACCCCCATAGCTTGTAGGCTAGAGACACCCTTTGGAGATCATGGCTACTAGTTCAAGGTGTCATTTAACCTTTGATTCCTATAATCTTATTTTAGTGGTCACGGCTTTGGTTTTTATCCCTAAACATGTCAAGGACACAATATCCATACCTAATGATGTGAAACTTTAGCGCTTGAGTTGCAGGTCTCCTCCATTACCATGTCCAAGGCCTTAAGACCACAAGACCTAGATACATACCACCATGGATACCATGGAAAGTCATGTGTTATTCTTTTAGGAATTATGCATGGCTCTAGATGAATGGTTTCTTTAGAGCCAAAGGCATGGTCTTCATCCCTATAATGCCATTTCAAAGGCCCTCAGACACCTTCATAATTCTCAAAACCATCTAATGGCACTATCATACTAAATCATAGGCCAGTGATACCCTCAATAGGCCATGTGTGGTTGGTGGAGGAAACCTACTTAGTTTTAGATGTTTAGAAGATTCCTTTTAAGCCTTAGGTTTAGGTATCCTCCACTGACCATGTCCAATTTGCCAAGGTAAAAAGACCTACATACATAGTTCCTTAGATACCACTCCAATGTCATGCATGGTGCTTTGAGGCAGCCTTCATGGCTTTGAATGCCTCAATGATTTATTTAGGGCCAAAGGCATGGTATTATTCCCTAGAACATCATTCTCGAGGTCCCAATACACCTACATATTGCTCAAAACAACTTGATGACACTAACATCCTCAAGCATAGGCTAATGATACACTCAAGAGGCCATGTTTGGTTGGATGATACCACCTCCTTTGACTTATATGGATAAAATATTCCTTCAGGGCATGAGGATTAGGTGTCCTCTGCTAACAATGTCCAAGGCACTAAGGCCAAAAACCTAGATACATAATCCCATGGATACCCCTACGAAGTCATGAATGATGCCTTGATGCATTGTTCAAGGCTCTAAATGCCCCAGTAATTAATTTAGGGACAAACACATTGTCTTCTTCCCTATAATACAATTCCCAAGACCTTGACACACATAGATACTACTCAAAACCATATAAATGCACTAAAATACACAATAATAAGCTAATGCTACCTTCATGAGGTCATATGTGGTCGGTTGAGATATCCATGTGGGCCTAAGGTTGAGGTCTCCTCCCTTGACCATGTCCAATGCGCCAAATCCCAATGCATTGGATGCATAGCACCATGGATACTCCGTGAAGCCATATGTGGTGCTTTGTGGCATTCTTAATGGCTTTGGATGCCTAAATGGTTTCTTTGGGTTCAAAGGCATGGTCCTGTTCTATATAATGTCATTCTTAAGGCCCCAAGATATGCGTGTATTGCTCAAAACCACCTAATGGCATCAACATCCCCAATCATAGACCATTGATACCCTTAAGATGCCATGTGTGGTTTGTGGAGGTAACCTTCTTAGCCATGGATGGCTATAAGCTTCCTTTAGGGCCCTATGTTCAGGTCTCTTCCATTGACCATGTTAAGACCCAAAACAACATAGTGGAAATGACATAATCAATCATAGGTCAATGACCTGATGAGGAGCTCAAGGCCAAGGCCCCATCACTCGATCTTGAAAGAATTATTTTTTCTTTTCCTAAGTTGTAAATATTGTTTTGGATATCGAGTTTTACTTTATATGTTGTCATAGATATAAATATTGCCGAAGTTGGCTATCACATTATAGGTTGTCGAGTATCTTTACATATGATTCTGTCGGGTTCTAATTATGTGCGACCTCGCGTATCGTTGAGATCCAGGTCTAGGATCTTTGTGGTTATTATTGTAATCCTCTATTTTGAGTAATAAAATAAGATACGCCAGTTTTGTGGACATAGCCCAAGGAGTGGGTGAACCATGTATATGTGTCTCTCTGATGTTTTACTATTCATTATGCTATGGTCAAGTGATTAATTGTGTAAAGGATAATTTATTGATTAGTCACATGGTTCATGTATAATGTGATATGTGTCTTACTCTCATGTATGATGTGATGTTTTTGTTGTTCATTATGCTGTGTCAAGTGATTAATATGGGTGAAGGATGATTCTTGTTTAGTCACATTGTTCAGATAATGATTTCACTAATATAGTTAAGTTTTGTTAAGGACTTTTGAGTTTACCATTAACAGGTGGGTGGACTATTAGTCCTTATCATACATAAAGTTCTTTGTGGAGATTTTTTTATGCTTATTGGTCTCACCTTTGTTGTACTCATATATGTTTTATTCTCCTTATTGATGGTGAGGAAATTTGATGAGTGTATATATATGAGTTTGTTTGAAATGTGATAATGAAGTATTGTATGATCATTAAGACGGTTTTAATTACTATGGACTTCACACAGATCAAACATTACCAAAGTTTTCAATTTTATTCATCGAAAATATAACTCAAAGGAAACATGTATTCTTTCACCCCTCTTTCCCAAGGGAAACCTTGAGGTATGTTACACTTAGCCCTAGATGGTTATAAGATTCCTTTAGATTCAAAGTTCATGTCTCCTCCATTGACCATGTACAAATCCCCAAGACCACAAGAACTATAAACATAACACTATGGACACCCATGCGAAGTAATGTATAATGCTTTGAGGCATTTCCCATGGATTTGGATGCCTATATGGTTTCTTTCAGGCCAAATTTATGATCTTCTTCCCAAAAATGTCATTCCCAAGGCCCCAGGGAATCTACACAATGCTCAAAACCACCTAATGGAACCAACATCCTCAATCATAGGCCAATGACACCCTCAGTAGGCCATGTGTTGTTCCAGGAGGAAACCTACTTAGCCCTAGATGACTAGAAGATTCCTTTAGATCCCGAGGTTTAGGTTTCCTCCACTGACCATGTCGAAGGCCCTAAGGCCACACGATCAAGATATATAGTGCTATAGATACCCCTACAAAGTCATGCATGGTGCTTTGAGGTAGTGTTCTTGGATTTGGATGCCTCAATGATTTATTTAGGGATAAAGGCATGGTATTGTTCCTTGGAACACAATTCACAACACTATAAGACACCTACTTCCTGGTCAAAACAACCTAATGGAACCAACATCCCAAATAATAGGCCAGTGATACACTCAGGAGATCATGTGTGGTTGGTGGAGGAAACCTACTTAGCCTTGGATGGATAGAAGATTCCTTTAGGGCCCAAGGATTATGTTTCCTCCACTGACCACGTCTAAGGTCCCATGACTAGAAACCTAGATACATAGTTCCATGGGAACCCCTATGAAGCTATGCATGTATCCTTGAGTTATTTTTCATAGCTATGGATACCACACCAATTTATTCAGTTCAAAAAAATGGTCTTATTCTTTATAGCATTATTCTCAAGACCCCTAGACACATAAATACTACTCAAAACCACCTAATGACATTATCAACCTCACTAATAAGCCAATGATACCCTCAAGAAACCATGTGTGGATGGTGGAGGGAATGTTCTTATCCCTAGATTGATATAAGATTCCTTTAGGATCCAAGGTTCAAGTCTCCTCCCTTGACCATAGCCAAGGCCCTAAGTCCCAAATACTTCAATACATAGTGCCATGGATACCTTACGAAGTGATGTGTGGTGCTTTGTGGAATTATTAATGGATTTGGATGCCTAAATGGTTTCTTAAGGATTAAAGGCATGGTATTCTTCCATATAATTGTATTCCTAAGGCCTTGAGACATGTGCATATTTCTCAAAACCACCTAATGTCAATGTCATCCACAATCATAGGCCAATGATACCCTGAGGAGGCCATGTGTTGTTGGTAGGGGAAACCTTAATAGCCATGGATAGATAGAAGCTTCCTTTATGGACTTAGGTTTAGATATCCTCCATTATTCATGTTGAAGGAATCAAGGAAATAAGACCTAGATGCATAGCACCATGGATACCCTTTGAAGCCATATGTGGCACTTCAAGGAATTGTTGATGGCTTTGGATACCTCAAAAATTTATTGATGGCTAAAGGCATGGTCTGATTCCCTATAATATCATTCTCAAGGCCTAGAGACATGTATATACTACTAAAAAATACCTAATAGCACGAGCATTCTCAATCATAAGCTAATGGTAATCTTAAGATTCCATATGTGGTTAGTGAAGGAAACCTTCTTATCCCTTGATGGCTAGAAGATTCCTTTAGTTCCAAAGTTGTAGATCTCCTCCCACGATCGTTTCCAAGCCCCCAAATCCCCAAGACATGGATACCTATTTCCATGGATACCCCTATGAAGTCGTACATGGTGCATTAAGCCATTGTTCATGGCTCTGGATGGTTCAATGGTTTCTTTATGGATAAAGACATGGTTTTTTCCCTAGTATTCCATTCCCAAGGCCATGTGTGGTTGGTGGAGACCATCTACTTAACCTTAGATGGCTAAAATATTCATTTAGGGATTGAGGATCAAGTGTCCTCTACTGACCATGTCCAATGCCCAAAGGAAGAAAAACCTAGATACATAGTGCCATGGATACCCCTACGAAGTTATGCATGATTCTTTGACACATTGTTCATGGCTCTAAATTCCATAAGAATTAATTTAGGGCCAAACACATAGTCTTCTTCCTTATAATATCATTCCCAAGGCCTTGAAACAAGTAGATATTACTCAAAATATATAATTGTACTAAGATCCCCAATCATAATCCAATGCTTCCTTTAAGAGGCTATGTGTGGTTGGTTGAGGTATCCTTCTTATCCTTTGATGGATAGAAGATTTCTTTAGAGACTGAGGTTCAGGTCCCATCCCTTGACCATGTTCAATGCCCCAAGTCCTAATGACCTGGATGCATAGTGCCATGGATACCTATTGAAGCCATGTGTGGTGATTTCTGGCATTATTTATGGATTTGTATGCCTAAATGGTTTCTTTAGGGCCAAAGGCATGGTCCTCTTCTATAGAGTGTCATTCCCAAGGCCCCGAGACATGTGTCTAACGCTCAAAACCAACTATTGGTGTTAAAATAACTAATCATAGATCAATGATACCCTCAAGAGATCCTCTGTGGTTGGTGCAGGCATCCTTCTTTGACACAGATGGCTGGAAGATTCCTTTAGGGTCCTATTTTTAAGTCTCTTTCATTGACCATGTTGAATTCCCTAATGCCACAAGACCTAGATACATAATACCATGGATATCCCTACAAAGTCATGTGTGGTTCTTCGAGGCATTGTTCATGGCTGTGGAATCCTCAATTATTTTGTTAGGGATAAAAGTATGTTATTCCTCCCTTGAAATCCATTCCCAACACCCTGAGACATGTACATATTCCTAAAAACACCCTAATGTCACTAACATCCTCAATCATAGGCCAATGACCCTTGAAAGGCGATGTGTTGTTGGTGGATAGAACCTTCTTATCTCTAGATGGCTAGAAGATTCCATTAGAGCTTGAGCTTCATGCCTCCTCCCATGACCATTTCCAATCCCCCAAGTCCCCAAGACTTGGATACATAGTGCCATGGATACCCTTGCAAAGTCACACATGGTGCTTTAAGGCGTTGGTCATGGTTTGGGATGCCTTAATGGTCTTTAAGGATAAATGAATGGTATATCCCCTAGAATGTCATTCCCAAGGAATTGAGACACATACATATTTTCAAACTCGCCTACTAGAATTGTCATCCTTAATCATAGGCCAATGATACCTTTAGGAGGCCATGTTTGGCTGGTGGAGGAAACCTTCTTATCCTTGGATGGATAAAATATTTCTATAAGGCCCAAGGTTCAAATTTCTTCCACTGACCATGCCCAAGACCTCAAGTTTGTAAGACCTAGATACAAAGCTCAATGGATACCCTTGCAAAGTCATGCATGGTGCTTTGAGGAATTGTTTAGGGCTCTAGATTCCTTAGTTGTCTATTTAGCGCCAAAGGCATGGTATTATTCTCTATAGCATCATTCCTGAGGTTCTAAGACACCTACATACTTCTCAAAATCACATAATGGTGTTAATATCCTCAATCATATGACAATGATACCCTCAAGAGGTCATGTGTGGTTGGTTGAGGAGATCTTATTAGACTTGGATGGCTATAAGATTCCTTTATGGATATAGATTCAAGTCTCCTCCCTTGACCATGTCCAAGTCTCCAAGGCTCCAAGAAATGGATACATAGTGGCATGGATATCCATGCAAGGTCATGCATGGTGCTCTAGGCATTGTTCATCACTCTAGATTCCCCAATTGTTTCTTTAAGGAAAAAGGCATGGTTGTTTTCCCTATAACATCATTCCCAAGGCCCCAAGACATGTAGATACTACTCAAAACCACCTAATGGCAATTACATAATCAATCATAGGCGAATGATACCCTCAGAGGCCATGTGTTTTTAGTGGAGGAATCTTCTTACCCTTAGATGGATGGAAGAATCATTTAGAGCTCGATATTTATTAATATTTTATAATAGTAATAAATCAAAAATGTTTGTATTTAATTATTTGTCAAATTTAAGAATCATGGGTATTTGTTTGCTTGAATAATATTAAAAAATGAATACTCGACTTGAGCTATTTAGAAAATAATTATTTGTGAACTTGTTGCGTTTGTGGTGCAACACCTCATAAATGAATCATGTGAGCTCATTGGTTTAAATAGTGATAAAAACAAATAATTGAATTTGTTGTGATTGTGGTTTAAAACCTCATAAATTAATCATGGGCGTTTATTTGAATGAAAAAAATTGAATTAAGTTATTAAAAAATAATTATTTGTGATATTGTTGTGTTTATGGTGCAAATCATCATAATTAAATCATTTTTTGTACATGTCCATGTGACAAATATGAGCTTAGCCCCACTATATGGTACTTGACAACATGACATTTCTTTATGCTTAGGATTCCTTCAGGCTAAGGCCTATGATTGTTCGTTCAACAATGTTGAGGGCCATTGGACCTATCCCTAGTGATTAAAAACTTATAATAGTGTGAATGCCCACACTTAGAGGCTAAGAATACTCTTAGGAATATGTGTGGGGACCTTTGTGGTGTCTTTCTTGGTCCTAGATTCCTAAAAGCTTCTTTTAGGGCCTTAGCTAGAGGTTTTCTCCATTGATCATATAGAAGGATCTAAGACCCATGTCTTGTATTAACACCTAATAACAATACTAATTTCCATCAAAAAAATTTAAGAAAATAAAAATATCTCAAAGGAATAATCAAATTTAAATTCAAATAATTTTATTACTAATTTATAATAGTAATAAATTAAAAATAGTTGTTTTTATTTATTTGTTAATTGTATTTATATGTTTAAATAATATAAAAAATGAATAAATGAATTGAGCTATTTTCCAAATATGTTTTTTGAATTTGTTGTACTTGTGGTGTAAACTTCATAAATGAATCACTTGAATTTATTTGCTTAATATTTGAACTTTTTGTAAGTATGGTGCAAAAACTCATAAATTAATTTTTGATCATTTATTTTAATTGATATGAAAAATAAATAAATATTGAATTGAGTTATTTTCAAAATAATTATTTGTGAATTTGTTTTGGTGCAAATCCACATAATTAAATCCTACGTGTACATGTCCATGTGGAAAATAATAGCTTAGCACCACTTTATGGTACTTGCCAACATGGCATTTCTCATAAAGGTAAAACTAATATAACACCATATTAACACCACAAAATATAAGTGGTGCTAATACCACCACTTTAACACCACAAAATATAAATGGTGCTAATAACACCACTTTAACACCACATAAATGTAAGTGGTGCCAATACAACCACATTAGCACCACAAACTATAAGTGGTGCTAACTTGTGGTGCTAAAAGATGGCTTTTCTTGTTGTGGCTCCATAATTGAATAGACTCACACGTTAAATGCTGGGATTATTTATCATTACCCTTCATTCCCGCCAGTAGATATTTCTTCATCATTTCAACCATAACGTGAGCTTACACCTGCAACGATCAACTACAACCATATCACCTATGCAACATAAACATACACATACGTTTTTCATTTTATTTTTGTATTATTGGGGTGCGCCTGGCATGTGCTATAGTGCAGTGCACAAGTGACGCACGAGAGCCCCAGTAGCAAGCTACTAATGAATGGGATCTCCCCCTACAAAAATAGATTTAATATCATGTGGCTCTATCAACCATGTATCAGATATTAAACTGATAATAACATATACTACACTTGATATTAGCCAAAAGGACGAGAAAGGTATACTTTTCACGTCCCATCTCTATCCCTTTTCTACTACTCTTCTCCCTCCTTCCTCCTTGCTCCATGTGGTAAATATTTTCCCATCTCAGCTACTAAACACAACCTCTTCCTTCACAACCTAAATCTATTCTCATAGTAATCCAATCTTGCAAAACTCAACGCCAAAATATTCATTTAATCATCCCCCGTGCACATGATTAGAGTATGCAAGCTGCCACCATAGTTAACACTTCGGCGACAACATGTGATTGTAAAAAGTTGAACAACAAAGCTTACGTCCGACCTCCAATTTTGCAATTCGAGGCCCTGAACTTTGGGGCTTGGGTCTAAAACGGAACAAAAGAGAATAGGTTGTCTTTCCAATGGGTATAGCCCGTCCATAGCTTTCCAACTATGTATCGCATGCCCGAAGCAAAAAAGAGAACGGATGAATTGGCTACAATAAGCCGATATAGGTTCCATGGTTGCGAACTTTAATAGAGCTTAATGGAGCCTAATTAGAAGAAAAGGAATGGATAGCATTACATCAATACTCCGCTGTCACCGTGCCTTTCGCACTACCAAAATTAGCGGGTAAAAACACATATAATCTAACAACACAGCCCAAACTTCATCACTCGGAGGGTGCCTATGTGAGTCGACAACTACCTCGAGTGGTGCTTATACAGTCGACAACTAACTCGAGTGGTGCTTATAACACTGACTAAATACATAAAAAATTCATTTAACGATACGTCTACATATATATCAAATCACGCATCGCCCATGCCGTCTCCTGTACACTCCTATTCCCAATCTAGATAAGCCTTTGTAGCTAGTCTCCATGGATTTTATCTCAGGTCCATCCTCATCCAAGCATGGTAACGATTGCATTTTCTTGGTTATCTTAGAGAACCCTATAAGAAGAGTGTCACAGTGGAAGGCACTACTAATATATTCTTTGAGACTGTCTAGATTTCCAAAGGCCATTGCTTTCGATAGGGATAGCATGTTCTTAGGTATCTTTTGGTATAGCCTTTGACCCATCATAGATACCGCACTCACCAGATAGGCCACATTCCGTTCCCGGACCGATTGAAATTGGATTGTGATGGAAATGACATAGCACAATAATGCAAAGATGACATGAGAACGGTGTTTACAATAGAGTCTTTCATTGAAAATCAAATTCTATTCGTCGATGAAGCTATGGAAAACACTCCAATATAGACATCAATACAAAATGCCTAGACGGATGGCAGCATCTCTCCGAAAAGAGATGTGATGGGAACTCTCATACGTAAAAACGTCAAACACAATAGGCACTCTCATACCTAATACTTCAACAAGTCTTTTTATTCATAATAGAAAATTACCTAATACTAAGTTGCATTGCTCAACTGTTCTACCTCCCCAATATACGAAACGCAGCTGAGAGTTCTCCCACGGTTCTCCTATCCTAGTTTTGTCTTCTTATACAAAAAGTGCTTTTAACTTGAACTTGAGTCGAAGACTTGAATCAAGGCGGTCATCTTCACGGTACCTATAATCGCGTTGATGTATCTCCACTTAGCAACTCGAGCAAGTAATGGCGTCGACTTAACTGATTAGTTTTGTTCAAAAATAAGGTAAACACAACCATGATTCTTCTCGTGAACTTTAGTGATCTATCCATCACCTACACTTCATCAAGATTATGCTTGCTCGATCCAATTTAGTTTATGAAAGCATCAAAAGACATAAGAAGAACCAAAGAATATCGCATACTTCATAAGGGCCTCAATACTCATTTCATTGGCTCAAAATATCTCAAGACCATTAAAAATGTTAATGCTCAGCTCGGCTTTAGATATCCGGAAATGCAAGGTAGGCTATCTAGTCCAGAGAGATGGGCTCTAGGAATATACTAAATATTGGCCCATCATCACCCTGTTATTAACCTCGTCGTGTGTCCTCAATAATCTGGTGTCTATGCTTGGAACCACCCATGAAATGAGGGGAAGTACACAAGGGTTTTCCTTGGTCGTTGTAACCTAGAATAAATAAAATAAAATATTGTGTGAATAGTTTAAATGTTTTCCATGGACATGTTAAAAATGTGACAAGTTTGCATGTGATGTATACCTAGAATGGCTAGTGGAAAGCATGCATCAACTGCAATTCTGTGTCCAAACTCTAGAGGCAAAAACATGACTTCCTCCCAATTTTTGTGTCAAAATTGTGTACATGATTACCAATAATAGCTCTATGCTCGTAGAAAAGGAAACATTGTCGAAAAATACCATCACCGAAGCTACATCGGGTTGGAAAGGCTTATAACGACTTGATTTACCAAACCATTCAACAAAGTTCCATTAAAGGGACCACTGTATATCGACTATAAACAACTAAACAAAAGTTTTCACGTGCCACTGAGATGAAGGAATGAGAGCACTCGATTGGATAGCAAAAAAAGAATATACATGTCTTTGATAGCAATGGAGAGGGACAAGGTGAGAAACTAGAAGGATTAAGGATATCAGCAAGATTGTTGGTAGAGGTGATGAAACATGCATGTAACACAATTCCATGACCAGATAGTTCAATCCTTATCAAATCCCTTGGCAGGCCTCACCATACTAAGATTTATTAGATAAAAATGAAGCAATTCCCAACAAGAGGAAAATGTGTGTTTGGTATCTAATAAAGAAATTAAAATTCGGGACCAATGCAATAAAGTCGCAACCGAAAGAGCACGGATATTGAAATATGCATGTAGCCAATAAAAAATAATAGATCAAAGATGAGGCTAAAAAAAGGTGTGTTTCCACAAATGTGTCCACAAACCTCGGTTGGAGAATTTGGCACACAATGACAAGACAAATAACAAATGGATATTGCATTTATTCAATTATTGCGGATGATAATACTTATCTGGTTGCAATCAATTTCCCTTTGTTTTTCTATATACTCCCTTCTCCCTTCAATGTAGAACCAGAGTGCTTTGCAATCATAAATTCGAAACCTATCTATTGGGTTGCGATAAACAAATTAACATAGACTCACATTGACATCGCGTATGGAGATTTAGGCTTCATCTACATATCATATTGTACGATACATGATTTGTGTATCAATCAAATGTAAGTTTTCTATCTTTGGGCCAAAATACAACCCTGAAGATGGAGAGATCCCAGACAAGTAATACACCCTATCTACAAGGAGGATATATATGGAATTTAGGATATCTTTTGGGGTTGTGTATCAGCCCGGACACTGTGCGATGGGTGGCTTGACATAGCTATCAACATAGGAACCTATCTTGATGAAAATTTACAAGAGAATCTACATGGGGTTGATTTCATTTGATCATGAGTAGAAAGGAGGGCTTATTAAGACAAGGGTCCAATCATAGTTGTCATTAAAGACCATAATTCATAGAAGTTGGTGGAACATGAACATATATTTATTTGAGCAATGAACCATATTTTTAGACAAGGTGGGCCTCAAATGTACAAGTTTACGAGCTATATTTAATTGCATGTGTTCCTATCAGGAAAAGGTCTAATCATGGCCTTGACCACAGTTCCCAAGGGAGTTCATTTTATCAATTCCCTCACTAAATCGTCAGAAGAAAAAGTTCATTTTATCTTTCGTATGTCTTGGCTGGAAATTTTCATTCTCAAGGAAAAGCTCCTATATTCTTCATGCAATGCATCAATTGTCGGTCTGTCATGTTGTTAATTACCTTATAATTAAGTGAGGTCGAAAAGTGCTATGTTAAATTATCGTTAGCATTAAGTTATTGCATATTTGGTTTTTCTTGAAAATGTGGTCTTATAAAGTATAATCTCTTTTAGTTGTTAATTTTTATTTGTAATTATTGCCCCTCTTGGTTTTTTTTTTATGTCAATTTATTAGCGTTGCCTTACTTTGCACATCCCATCCTAATTATATGTCTTATAAATCTCTTATGTGGGATATACGATGGGATTAGTTTAGATTTTTGGGCCACTTACATGCCTAACTCTTGTGACAAATTCCGCTTGTGATGTATAGCTAGGATGGCTTACGGGAAAGAATGCATTCACTGCAATGCTATGTCCAAGCTCTAGAGGGGAAAATATAAACGTTCCGCCTATTTTCGTATGAAAATTATGTACCAATGGTCCCAATAGTAGTTTTGTGTTCGAGGAAAAGGAAACATTTCCAACAAATTCCATCAACAAACTGGCATTAATTAGGCAAGGCTTACAAATCCTCGATCTCACAAAATGCAACAAAGGTAAATAAAAGAGACCACTATACCTTGGCTATAAATAACTAAAGAAGAGTTTTCGAGTTAAATTGAGATGAAGGAATTAGACTATCAAATTGGGCAGCAAAAAGGAATATCCATGTCATTGATATCAATAAGGAGGGACAACTTGAGAAACTAGAAATATTTAGTATATCGGCGGGATTCTTGCTAAACGAGATGGAGCATGCATGTAACGCAATTCCGCGACAAATCAACAATTGTAATCAAATCCCTTGACGGGATTCACCATCGAATGATTTACTAGATAAAATTGCAACAATGCCCAAGAAGAAACAGACGTTTGTTTGGCGTCTAATATAGAAATCAAAATACAGGATTTGTACAATACAGACACAATCTGGGAGCATGGATATTAAAATAAAATAGATTGAAGGTGCCAATAAGAGAAGTGTGCCGCCACAAATATCTTTTGAAATGTTGGGCACACAACATCGAAGAGAGAACAAATGGATATCGCATTTATTCAATTATTGTCGATGGTAATTTTATTTGATTTCGACAAAAATCCTTTTGTTTTTCTGTATATACCCACTCACTGTAAAACTAGAATGCTCCTAGGACACAAATTCAAAACCTTTCTATTCTTGGGTGGTGATATATAAATTAGACTATAGTCGCATTGGCATCGACATCGACATCGCATGAGAGATTTAGACTTCATCTCCCCATCATATTGTATGATACGTGATGTGTGTAATGCGATTGTAAGCTTCTATCGTTGGGACAAGACAATACCCGAAGATGGAGAGATATGTAACGAGTAATGTGCCCTATTTGCACAGAGCATAGAGGTGACATTTAGCATGTTCTTCGGGGTTGTGTGTGGGTTGGGAGGCCATGGGACAGGTGACTTGTAGCTTCAATATAGGAAACCGGCAAGAGGAAACTTTACATCACGGTGATTTCCTCATATCCTAATTACGCGGGACTCCCAAGTAAGTCGAGAGTATAATCCAATTGTCTTTAAATGACAACATATATATCATACAATTTGGTGGAGTGAGAACAAAGCTCTATTTGAGCAATCAATCCTATTGGAAGGCAAGGCGATCCTCAAACTAAGTGGGCTACAATATCATGAGCAATATTAAGCATGGGGTCCTATTAAGAAAACCCATTCATGGCCTTGACCATGGTTGCCAATGGAGTTCATTTTAGCAACTGCCTCCCTAAACTATCACAAGAAAAACTATGCAGAGGTGTGAAAGGTGAGTTTTGAGTGCGTTCAATTATATTCTAGACTAATTCAATTAATGTCTACTTAGTTTTAGTTCAAATTTAAAAGGCCTTGAGATACCGATTGTTTTTCATCTCGGCCTAGCTCTCTCTCTGTGTGCTCAAGTAAGCTTTGCATGTTTTATTAAAACCAACGTAGAGCTGCCTTAACCCAGATCTTTCCAACATCCAATGGGTTCAAGAAGATAGGTTGTTTTATTTTTATATTCTTTTTTTCATTACTCTTACTACCATTTCTTTTTTAATAACTAAATTAATGTCTTCCAAAAACTCAAACTCATTAAAATGATAGGCGTTCTTATTTCAATACGTTGGGTGGGAGGTGCCAGCTTAATAATTCTTTTAATTATAATTCCGAGTCCTACAAAAAAGATTCATTAATAGAAGAATATTCTTAGTCGTGTACATTACATCAAGGGTTCATATTGAAATAGTTATCACCCAAGCTTGTCATTTTCATTTACTTAGTAATCTTCGACTTAAATAGGGCACGTACATGGTAAATTTCGTCTCTTTTTTCCATATGATCATTTTTTAAATTTCGTTTGATGTTTCGATATGTGACTTTTCATTTCCCACCCCACGTGGTATCGGCCACATACATCCTAAATTTGATATGATGTTTCCATATGTGTGCTTTTGTTTCCACTCCTTGGGCTTGATCTCCATTAAATTTTTGTTTTTAACAAACACTGTAGTCTCATTATGTAATTCGTACATATCTTTGGGTGTTTAATATTATTAATATGTCCTGGGTATTGCAGGATGAGCAGTGTTAATGTTTTAGGTTTTTAAATTAGGATTGAACAAATGGAAATGGAATTGGGACAGAGGAAAGAAACAGCTCTCCCACTTTGTTATGGAGTGTGGTGTTGTTACAAGCTCTCAGATCTGCTAAAAAGGCCTCCCATATTGTCATAGCATTTGACCTTTGGGTGACCTACACTCAACCTTAAGGATGGTGACGTGATTCGAAGGTTTTCTGAGTACTACCAACCACTTGATGACTTTGTGAAATCTCTTCCACATGGAGACTGAAATGGAACAAAGAAGAAGGAGAAACTGGTATTGGTTGGTCATAGTGTGGGAGGCATGGACCTGAATTGTATTATGGAGTGATTCCTTAGAGAAAATTGTTGCAGCTGTATTCTGCAATGCTTTCGTGCCCCTCCCCTGTACAACCCCCCTTCAGTCGATAGGCTAGTTATTACCAGATCATATGAATACCATACTAGGTTCACTTAATTTGATCGAGCTTAGGATCATGTTTTGTTGATGTTTCGTGTTCTCTTTTTTTAGCTTTATCAGAGATATCAAACGTGGGGAGAGGTGGAATTCAAGTATGGACTTGACGGAGAACCGAGAAGGCAGATGTCCATCTAGGTAAATCTATGAGCCGCTTAACCTTTGTTGAATGTGATAACCTTGGATACTAAGCTCGTGTGATCGAGCATGTTTGAGAGTGCAGGAGCTCACGAGATTCAACCCCTGGTCTTATTAAACAATTGTCCCATGTAAAACTTTTGATATTTTGAACAGCTAAAAGTTAACAATTGTTTTTTTCTTTTAACTGCATTTTTAGAATACCAATTTTGTTGATCTCTCCAAATGCTTTGATGTTATGATCCATTCTCTATTCTCATGAAAGAGTTAAACGAATTTCATCTTTGTCTCAAAGAGTGCTCAAGAATGCTTAAAATCAAAACCAAACTTATTTTTACAATATTAATGTCATTTGTGTCTTGTGTTTTAGATGTATATTACTTTTTCTCTTATATGAAAGTTGTTTGTGGTATATTTACCATCTATGCTACGGAGCCCTAGTTTTTTCAGCTTGATTTATGACATCTTTTCTCAAGAAAACTTATTATGGTCGTGTATTTGGGAGACACATTTTTGTAATTTAAAGGAAAATACAATAATGTATTTGTTTCCATTGATACTTTTTAATGTATTACCTTTTTTACAATTGAAAAATTCATTACAATATTACTCGTCTTTATCAATTTTAATTTCTAGCTTCTTGCTATAAGCATTGTATATTAGCTAGCCTTTGTTTGTGAAAAGTTTATTTAGTTTCCTGTATCATTTTCTATTAGTTTATTATATCATTTTTAACATAAAATTTGTTTATCCATGAGCCTTTATATAATGCATTCTCTTTGTTAAAATATGGAGTAGCAATGAACCCTTAAGAGCATTTTTCCATGATATCAACACTTATCTAAAGTACATCATCGTAGATCGAAGGGTTATGCAATAAGGAGATACTAGCAGAGCTGTTCTAAGCATTAAATCTACTTGTAGAGATAACATATTAAATGTAATTGTTGATGTAAGACTTGTTATAATTTTTCTGTTTTGGAGTTTATATATATGTATGGGGTTGTGCTAGAAAATAGGTCATTGGCAAGCATAAATAAACTGTTTCTTGATTTTGAAACAAGATCATTATGTTCAATTTTTTTTAATAATTAAATGCCTTTCCAAAACTCAACTCACACTAATAGCCAGATCACCGGCAAGCTTAAATGAATTGTTGATTTTGAATTGACATCTTTAACATCATCAATTTTAAAAGGAAAAAAGTCTACCAATAATTTTGAATGTATTTTCAAATAAATGACATCATAACAAAAGTTACTCAAAATGTATTTTCAAATGAATGACATCATAAGAAAAGCTCAAAAGCATAAAACAATCTCAATCAGACATCGTAGCCCATTGATGGAATTTGTTTTAGTATATCTCCACTTGGCTGTAAATTCCAATTAAGAAAAATAACATTATGAGAGCCAACTAAATCTATCACTGTCGTAAAACCTAAAACCTCTTATCTCTTTCTCTCGTTCCTGCAATACTCGACCCCTGCAATTCTGCTAACTCTGGGGTCTGTATTTTTTGTAGAGACACCCAACAGTCTGAAAGCAGACACCCGGAAGACGGAAGGCAAGTATTGAGAAAAAACAGGGGAACCAATCAACTAGTTCAGGCTAGTAGAATAGCCACGCAAGTTAAGCATCCATTTCGAAACAATATATCTGCAGATCTTCCAGCAGTTGACTAGTATCACTGCCATTATGTTCTATGCTCCCGTTTTGTTCCAGACCTTGGGATTCAAGAGCGATGCTTCACTTTACTCTGCGGCTATTTCTGGTGTAGTCAATGTCATATCCACTATTATCTCCATCTAATCGGTTAGCCCTAGTTAGTTGAAATGTCCATTGCAGGAGTGCAGATGTCCATTGCAGGAGTGCAGATGTCCATTGCACAGGTTAGCCCTAGTTAGTTGAAATGTCAGAATGTCGGAATGATTATCTCCATCTAATCGGTTAGCCCTAGTTAGTTGAAATGTCAGAATGTCGGAATGTGGAATATCGGAAGGATGGCCAACAACTTTCTCACCCTAACAAGATCTGTCGGACATAGCGTGCCTGTGTGCGTGAATCTCCTCTTCACTTTTGGTGTGGCATAGGCATTTCTGTCAATGCTTTGCCAATTCAAATACAAAATCTTTTTCCTTCTTTGTTAGCAGGGTGTTAATTATGTCCGTATTGGTCATGTTTCTCGTTCGAAGACGAAGAATGTGCCGATCGAAGAAATGATGGACAGAGTGGAATATTTTTGTCACCGACACCAACCTCCCCTCATTGATGATGAAGATGCTAATTCCAAACAATAAAATGGGAGAGTCAATGGCAACGGCTACAATAATTCTCCTGCATTCCATTTCATTGAGGGAGATATGAGTAGAATTTAAGTCGATGGCCATGTCAATAATAATAATGGATTATGCTTCCCAAAAGAATTTGAAATTTGTGAGCTAGCACGCCAACTCCAATGCCATTATATCTACCAACGGCAATGGCTGGAGTCGTAGAATACATTCGCACTCCCAATTCAGCATGCCAGCTAAAATAAAATCATATGCAGGTGGGTATGAGCTATATCCACGAAATAAATGGGATCATGGAAAGTGTGTAAACAATGTAGATTTTCAAGAGCTTTAAAATATTTATGATAATCATAGTTCGATTCTTCAAGGAGGGATTAAAAAGGCTACATGGTAATATCAAATCTTTTAAATCATGTATTTTCATGTTCGAAAAATAAAAATTAGAAAATTTTATGATTGAAAAGCATTTGTGATATCTATTTTAAATCCTTAAATATATATATTCATAATTTTAAGGTTGTGGTTTCGCCAGACATTAAACTTTGTATATAAAACTTTCTTGTTTATATACAATAAGAGTATTTTTTTTAAATGTGTTTTTAATTTCAAATCCATTATAATACAAAAAATTACCAAAATATTTATAATATTAAATTATTTATGCATTTTAATAATAAAAAATATTTATACATTTTATAATTCAAAAAATTTACTTCAATATTGTTAAAAAGTTATTTAATAATATTATAAAAAATTTAAAATCAGTACAAATAAATTTATCTGTTTAAAGTTTTCAAATTGGATCAATGGGAAAATTAAGGACTAAAACTAGGTGTATTTTAGAGCAAAAAATGAAAATAACATATGAATTATGGAAAATATATAACATCTATTAATAGAACTCGTAAACTTAGTTTTTATTTAAACAATGTCAACAATAACAATACTTTTCATTAATAATAACTGAATCAAGTATCTAAGTGCAAATTCTTATCTTGAATAATTCAACCAAAACCTAATAAATCAACAACAATACATAGATAAACTCAAATGCATCCATTCATGTTAGCTCTCAATATGTTTATGGATTCATAATTTGAGATTTGTGATCTACTTTTTTTTCCCACCAATGCTTCTATATTATCGAGCTATCAAATATTAAGAGATAAAACTCCAAGTCCACCATCAAACTATTCCAAGCTCCTAACTATTGAGTTACTCTCATGTCGTGAATTTATAACCTCATTTCTAGGTTGATACCTAAATAAAAAAGATTCAAAATGAGATTTAATCTTAAGTGGATGAGCATAACAATATTTCTTATATATTCAAACCACATCCAATTAATTTTTATCTTTAGTAATTATAATACAAATTATTAAATTTAATAAAAAATAACAATAATGTATTTAAAATGTGAAAAACACTTATATAAATAGCTATAGTTGTAAATTTATTAGATATATTCATATATGTGTACAACTTATCAAAAAATACCCTCAAACTTATAATTATTGATATAAATGCGTGAACAACTTATTTAAAGATATCATTTGGCTATGTTTTCTTATTCTTTCAATTGTATTTTTTTAAATGTCATTCATATTATTTATATTTATTATTGTTTTGGGTTTGTAAGGCAAAGAAAAAATAAATATTATTGTAATTTTGTGAATGGGTTAAAGATCTATAAATCAAGAATGTGAGTTTGTGTTTTTTAAGAATAAATTAAAAAAATTCTATTCGAGTTTGGTGAATATTATTAATATATATAAAATGTACAATTTCTTTTCAATTTAAAGAGAAGTTATAGTGTGGTGGCAAGTTGGGTCAATTTTTTTATGTAATTGTCGTGTAAGAAAGTGTGTCTATTTGGTCTCTAGTGGCAACTTAGGTCATTCTTTTATGTTGAATGTCCCTTAATTGTAGCTTTGTCTTTTGTTTTTTCAATATTTGTTTTTTTTTTTCTTTTTTTGTCATTTTGTTTTGCAGATAATCATTTTTTAAGGGATCTTATACAACTCCCAACAAAATCACCTAAGATAGCCTCTTTTGATTAATAGTATGAAATCAATATCAATGTATCATAACATGCTTGAAGCCCTAGTATCCATCTACAGAATCTTATTGTTAACACAAAAAACTCATCCATACATCATAGCCTACTTACCATTTCCACATCATTAATTTCCACACCAAAAATCAACATGGGGAACCTTCATACACCAAAAAAACCAAAAAAATGATATACCATGGGGTTTAGGGAGAGAGTGAGAAAGAGAGAAATTAGGGGTTAGGGGTTTACAGAGATAGAGAGAGATATTAGAGGTTAGGGTTTTAGAGAGAGACATATATTGGTGTTTAAGTGTGTTATCACCCCTATTCTCAACCCAATTAATTGAAAAACCTAAAACACTTATCTAAAGGTCTAGCCACCATTATTAATCCACAACTAGCCTATTCAAGTGACTTTCTGTGTATTGAAAGAGTTGTGAGAGAGAGAGCCCTCTCTGTTTTTGGAAATGTTAGTTTTCATCCATAAGAGTGTAGTTGAAATAGTTACCTCAGTGATCCCTTCTGCCACAACCTGGAAGAATCCTGAGTGATAACATCTAGAGACCATATTGGGGAACGGATAACTTCTTTACCCCAGAAAAAGAATTACAAGAAATCAAATTAGATCTCTGAGGGAAAACAAAAGATCAGATACATAAAGGTTGTGATGCTTTCCTTGGCGACTCCAATATTCAAATTTTGAATCCCACAAGAGACACTTGGAGAGTTTCTTGAAAGAATTATGACTTCCCGAAGGATAGGGTGATTAGAGAGAAGGGGGTATAGGTGAGGAGTGGGGCAGTTGATGTCAGAGAGAGAGAGAGAGAGAGAGAGATTAATTTTGAGAGTTCAAATTGCAGTCAATTAATTATTGAAATTGCATTATCTTACAAAATGTGAATTTCCCTTAAAATTGTGAATATGTATTTTTCAAAAGTGCAATTTCTATTCAATATGTTTATTGTTGAATTTGTAGTTGTCCAAATTGTAATATGTAATTATGAAAAGTGCAATCAATTAATTGTTGAATTTGCAATTTTTCGATGGCTAGATTGCAATTTCTCATTAAGAAATTGAAAATTTTGTAATATTTTAATTTATTTCTCTATCATGTTGTTGAAATCCTCAAATTTGTAATTTTCAAAATGCCAAAATTGCATTTTCCTAAAGTTGAGATTGCAATTTCTTAAAAAAAAAAACAATTTTAACAATTTTTTAATGGTTGAAATTGTAGTTCTTGATCGCTGAAATTTTAATCTATTAACTATTGAAATTTCATTTTAAGTTAAAACAATGTGAATTTATCCTCAATCATCTACTTGTTGAAGTTGCTAATTTGTAGTTGTTGAAACTACAAATTTATTTTTACATTTATGAATACTAATTTCGAAAATAGCAATTTCCTTAACTTAAACCTGTAATTTGAATTAAAGAGAGAAAGAGAGAGAAAGATCTAGAGAGTGGGAGATTGTGGGTTAGGGAGATAAAGAGAGAAAGAGAGAGAAAGAGAGAGAGAGGGTTAGGGGTTTCAAGAGAGAGAGAGAGAGAGAGATATTATGGCTTAGCTGTTGAGAGAGAGAGAGAGGTTAGGGATTAGGAGTTTAGAGAGATCTAGAGAGAGAGAGATTATAGTTTAGGGATATAGAGAGAGAGAACGATTGAGAAAGAGAGAGAGAGTGTTAGGGTTTTAGAGAGAGAGAGAGAGAGAGAGAGAGATTGGAGGTTAGGAATTTATAAAGAGAGAGATATTGGGGGTTAGGGGTTTAGAGAGAGAGAGAGATTGGAGGTTAGGGATTTATAAAGATAGAGATATTGGGGTTTAGGGGTTTAGAGAGAGAGAGAGAGAGAGATTGGAGGTTAGATATTTAAAGAGAGAGATAGAGATATTGGGGGTTAGGGGTTTATAGAGAGAGAGAGAGAGAAAGAGAGAGAGAGAGAGAGAGAGAGAGATTTGGGGTTAGGGGTTTAGAGAGAGGGAGAGGGAGATTGTGGCTTAAAGAGAGAGAGAGAGAGAGATATTGATTGGTGGTTAGCTGCTTGGAGATAGAGAGAGATTGAGGGTTAGGGGTTTAGAGAGAGAGAGAGGGGGGGATTAGAGGTTAGGGGTTTCCATATAGAGAAAGAGTGATATTGGGGTTTAAGGGTTTAGATAGAGAGACAGAGAGATTGTGGCTTAGGGGTTTACATAGAGAGAGAGAGAGATTGGGGGTTAGGGGTTGACGGAGATAGAGAGAGTACATCGGATATGTGAGTGTAAAGTATAGAAGGAAAATATGTAGAATCTCACCAATATGTACTATGAAGTTTTAGATGCCCATTAGGGGTTGAGGGAGAGTGATATTGGGGTTTTCCGGGTTTAGAGTGAGAGAGGGGGAGACTATGAGATCCAAAAGAGTGTGAAGTCTTGAAGGAAAAGATGCAAAAGATAACTAATATATATTATTAAGTTTTGGATTCCCTGATGAGAGAGAGAGAGAGAGAGAGTATCAAATGTGAGGGTCTTATGGATTTGAAGTTAGGGGTTTAGAGAGAGAAAGAAAGAGAAAGGTTGGGGGTTGGGGATTTAGAGAGAGAGAGATATTGGTGCTTAGGGGTTTAGAGAGAGAGAGAGATATTGGGGGTTACGGGTTTAGAGAGAGAGATATATTAGAGGTTACGGGTTTAGAGAGAGAGAGATATTGGGGGTTACGGGTTTAGAGAGAGAGAGGGTGTGGATTATTGAAGGGGTTGAGATAGAGAGAGTGAGATTGTCGCTTAGGGGTTGAGAAAGAGAGAGGTTGGGGTTTAGGGGTTTAGAGAGATATAGAGAGAGGGATATTGTGGGTTATGAAGAGAGAGAGAGAGAGAGAGAGAGAGAGAGAGAGAGAGAAAGAGATATTGAGAAAAAGAGAGAGGGTTAGGAATTGAGAGAGAGAGAGAGAGAGCGATGGGGAGGTAGTTAGTGGTTTAAAGAGATAAATTAGGTGTTATGTGTTTAGAGAGAGAGATTGGAGGTCACAGGTTTAGAGAGAGAGAGAGAAGAGGTGGTTACTGTTAGGATTAGGTAAGAGACCAAAATGAAGAGAGAGAGTGGGTGGTTAATGGGTAGTGGGGGATTAGGTGAGGAGGGATATAGATAGAGTGAGAGGGATGGAGAGATGGTTAGTGGTAAGTGAGAGACAGAGAAAGAGAGAGGGGTGTGGGGGTATGATGGTAAAGAGTGGGGTTTGGGGAAGGATATAGAGAGAGAGATTAGGGGTTGGGGATTTAGAGAGAGAGAGAGAGATATGGGGGGAAATGGTTAGAAGTAGGACTAAGTGATAGGGGGAAATGTTATTGGTAGGGCATTAGAAAAATAGAGAAAGGAGGGGGTTAAGGCTTAGGGTAATAGAGTGATGGGTGGATTGGGATTTATGGTACATATTTTTAATCAAGGGCTTATGCTTTATGGTAAGGGGATATATGGGTGGTTGAGAGAGAGAGGGTGGTGGGGTTATAAAAAGGGAGGGGACATGGGATTATATTGAGAAAGGGAGATATAGCTAGAAGGAGAGTGAAACACATATGTAACATTAGCGCTTGCACTAATAGTGTGTGTGTGCTAATATTGTGTGCACGCTTTTTGTGTGTGCATGTTATTAATGCACGCGCTCTAAAAATTTTAATTTTTTTGGCGTGATTTCATTTTTCCATACTATGTGTAATGACTTGGTATGTGTGGTTCTAGAATCATATTGTCGAACTTGATGCCTTGGACTAAATTATAGCAAAACACACCATGTTATGTAACTTCATGTTTTTCAACCTCGAATCTATATATGCTCCACTTGTCCACTGTTACTGAAACCGCACACAATTATAGAACTCTATCCGTAGACTAAAAATATCTTTTTCTTGAATAAATTTGTTAGTACTTTCTATTTTTCATTCATTTTTGTTTGCAACCATGCCATATTTACATAAAACTCACATCATTTATTTAAGATATAACTTTTGACTAACACACCTATTTTGAAAATGAAAAGGATCCCACACAAGTATACTGAAAGACCTACGCACTAAAATAAATGACTTTGTTAAGACCATGATAGCAGGGCATAACGCTCGACCTTGTCCTTTTAGGAATTTCCCGACTTCCTTAATTTAAAAAAAAAAAATAGCTTGGAAAATTTTGGAAAAATAGCATTGCACTATATTCGCCTGTTATCTCCAACCCTACATAATTTGTTTTTCAAATTTATACATTTTATATACCAAACTCGGGGCCTAACACAAACACATGCATTATGTTTTCTGAAGAAAAAAAGCATACCAACACTAGAAGAACACCATTTTTTGGTATTTATACCTATTTTCCATAAATAAAGGTTATATATTCTGGAAGGTGATCAGATTCTCTGTGTTTCATATTTTTACACCATTTTCTAAAAAAATGTGTAGGTACCTCTAAAAATTCATTTTAATGGTTGGATTTATGTTTTCCATGAATTCCATTGCAACTAATGAGTCGTAAGTGGGTATCATTATCGTGCACCAACCTTTATTTGAAAATTGTCATGTATTTAAAACAATTAATTGTAAAGTTTCATATCACATTTTTATACAAATACAAACTAGTTTAAATCGAACCTTTTTCTTAAGAACCTCTCATTATAGTAACCACCTATGACCTCTTGCACCAACCCATGATGGATTGCTTTTAGGTTGGATGATTGGCCTAGAGTATCTTCTTAACCCATTTTTCTTTTCACTTTAGGGACGTGGGAAACATTTCAATCATTGTTGTTGAATAAACTTTTGAAGTTCCTCGAGAAATTCTAATTCAAATGCTATTCATCTCCATTTATACCTTCTCTTAAATCTGAACATATTCAATATCAATGGCATTTTCCAACATGTTTGGCTCATATTTTAATCCTACTACAACATTTTATCTACCCTCTACACCTTTATTTTGGTAATTAATGCATAGTCATAACTGATTTGAACTTATCCATAGACTTTTCCACTTCAATGATTTTTCAACTTCTTCCTAGGTTTGTTTATTTCGTGATTTTTAGATTCAACTTATGTTTCCTCTTTAAATATAGGGATTCAAAAAGGAATCTACTAAGTTATGTACTTAGAATTTTTTTACAAATATTTATTTCCCTTCAACCACAAATATTTTTAGCTTTAATATTACATGATTTCTAGAGATGAGTATATTCCTAACATTACGAAGATGAATACAACAAATTTGAAATCTAACTTTCTTATATATAGATATTGGAAATCCTTTAAATTTGAGTTTAATATACTCCGGGGTAAGCCTCATTTATGGTAAATCTCTACACATCCTAGCAGATTCCATTGTTCTCTTTCTTGGATAAGGTTCCACTAGACACAGTCTTATGAATAACATTCCATATTTGAATTATATATAAAGAGGAAGATTTCGGAAGATGCACCCAAATCCAAATATAGGTAACCATCATTTTAGGATGAAAATCATTATAAACATTGAACAATTAATACTAACTTTCCCCAACACTATGTTTCCATCTCCACTACATTTCTCTAGAAAATTAACTTTTAGGGAAATCACTATAAATAATGATAAACTAAATGTGTTACTAACTTTATCGCAAGTGGTGTGTCCCTGAATTCAATAGCCGGAACAAACCTGAAGAAGGAATAGCCTTGTTTCATACCATGTAGTTCTAAAAGAGGAATTATAGAGGTCCTTTTGGAAATAGTATCATTGAAAGCATCACAGAAACACATATTGGATCCACTAGTTAGGTTTCTTAAATTCTAAGGTGTGGACCTTTTTTGCTTTCCATTCACTATAATAGCTTTATGATTTTTATGAGATATTTATTATCATTAACCATTGCCTCCAACTTGGATAAAAAATAGAGGTGAGGTGACTCCGAGGGGATTATCAAGTCAAAATAAGAACAAAATTGGGTGGATCTCCCATTTATGGTTTTAGGGCATTTTATTTTCAAGTTAAAGAAAATGAATGCATATACATCATGAATTTTGGCATTGAGGCATGAAGTAAACCATCATGAAAGAAATCTCCCTTCAATGCTAAAATTTTAGCCAACCAATTTCAAAGACAAAGGAAAAAAATATAGTGGCAAGACCAATCTACGATGATTCCATATGGATTTCACAATTTTAGTTCTAGATTCAATGGATGTGATCGACCAACGCCAAAGTCACCTAAGGCTTAAACAATTTTTTTAGTAAGTGGAACCCATAACTAGATTTTTTTGCTCTACTCCGCTATTGGTGTTTTTCAGTAAAAAAATTTAAAGTTTCTTGACTCATCAACTAATCAATGGATAACATGAACATGGGCTCATAAATCATTTTTTACAATATTACAAATTTGAAACATGGAATCTTGAGATTTTGTAAGTCTAAGAAAAAACACCCTTAACAAATGATAGTACTATATTGGAATAATACATAATTCATTATAATCTATAAATCATAATGTCATTATTACCAAAAACTTCACACTACCCACAGGAATGTAGTCCGCAGGGTTTGTAAGGTGGAGATCTAGGTTCAAATCCTTGAATGGGTATGATTGTAAATATGTTTTTGTAAATATAAGTATTTCTTAAAAAAAAATTACATCGACTACTGTACACAAATAAAAATACAATAGAAATATTGTTGAAATAAAACAATATTTAGATAAAACTAGCACAACCTCTATCCTTTAAACAATATATATACTAAAAAGTTCAAAAACAATATATAAATATAATAAATATGCCCTCCACTATGAGGAAATTAAAATTTCACAATTTTGAAATGCCATACTATAAAAGAGAAAAGTCTATAGTAAACCAAACTCTAAATCTAATGTATAATTACAGTAAATGTAATGTGTTCGTTCAAATGACATGTCTATAAAAAAATTGGATATATATTAATCCAACTCAGGTGAAACTTTTCTTACCTGATAGGAAGGATTGAACTTCTAAAATTTTGGGAAAAGTTCGAGAAGGAAATGTTGTCACAGCAGGTCCTTAATAATTTAGAAAAAAAAAAAAAAGTATGATTAAATTTGAATTCAAATTGAAAAGCATTGGGAGCCTCTCACGGACGATGCCTTAAGACCTAGAATAAAGTGGACCGTTCAGAATCTGTATCAACATAAATTTGAGTATCATATGTAACCTATGGATGGTTCCAGAGAGAGGAGAAAAAAGAAAGGAACAAACTATCCTGATGGTTCCAGAGAGTGGAGAAAAAAGTCAGGAATTATGTATCCGTTGAAGGCAGGCTGGAGATGAGGTATATATTTCAAATCTTACTATGTTTTTAACATGTGTGTCCTCCTCGTCTACCTATTATATGTGGTTGTATGTACGATTCTGTGATTGGATGTATGTGGTTGTGGTTTTATGTATAACTCTGTGATTGGATGTATGTGGATGTGATTGGATTTCTATGTCTATGTGTAGTTTGAGTCTCAATGTCTAAGTATGGTTCGAGTTGATTCCGAGTCAGTCTTGTTTGCTTACAATAGAGGAGGAGGGTGGACTGAATTTGAGGAAACTGTGGCAAACAAATTCAAGGGATACGTAGTCGAACAGGTACATTTTATTATTCTTTTCTCTTCCCTGTCCTCTTTACTCTTTACAATTTACAGTTTACATTTTGTTGTTATTTTCTCTTCCCTTTGCTTTTAGAAGCCCTACTTCCTTTTTCAAATTCTGTCAGAAACAGTAATCTTATCTCTAATCTGATTCAAAGCCTTCCTTGCGTTTTCTAAATTTGATGGAAAATATTTCAGGTTCAGTTCTATTATGTTCTTCCAAACCACCATGGGTTGGAATACTAGCGTTCGATATGATTCAGTCCTTCCAAACCTTTCTTCCTCAATAAATTTCAGCACCTTGAGACCCTTAACTTAAAGGCCATAGGTATGGATGGCTCTGGCTTGTATTCGCCTTATCTTTCAAACATTAAACCTTATGTCATAGCTCTAGCCATAGCCCCATTCACCCACCATGTTTAATAAAGTGGAGAGTTGAGAATCTCTATCAACATGAATTTGAGTATCATCTATAACCTACGGATAGTTCCAGAGAGAGGAGCAAAAAGCAACAAACTATAAATCCTATTCCTGATGGTTCCAGAGAGTGGAGAAAAAAGAAGGGACGTATCTATCCGTTGAAGGCAAGCTAGAGATGAGGTATATGTTTCAAATCTTGCCATGTTTTTAACATTTTCTTCCTCCGCGTCTACATATTATCTGTGATTGGATGTATGTGGATCTCGAGTCAGTCTTGTTTGCTTACAATAGAGGAGGAGGATGGACTGAATTTGAGGAAACTGGAGCAAACAAATTCGAGGGATACGCAGCCGAATTGCTCCGTGGACGGTACATTTTATTATTCTTCTCTCTTTACATTTTACATTTTACATTTTGTTGTTCTTAAATCTATTTGCTCTGCTTTAAGAACCCGTACTCCCTTTTTAAAATTCAGTCAGAAATAGTAGTCTTATCTCAAATCTAATTGAAAGTCTTCCTTGTATTTTCTAAATTTGAAGGAAAATATTTCAGGTTCGGATCTATTATGTTCTTGCAAACTGTCATGGGTTGGAAGAACACTGTTCAATATGATTCAATCCTTTCAAGCCCTTCTTCTTCAATGAATTTCAGCCCCTTGAGACCCTTAACTTGAATGCCATAGGTATGGACGGCTCTGGCTTGTATTCGCCTAATTATCTTTCAATCATTAAACGTTATGCCATATTTTCTCTGGCCATAGTCCCATGCATCTACCATGTTTAATAAATGTTTTCTTTCATCAACAACAATTTAACCCACCTGTTATCTTTCCATGACTTTAATCTGCCGACCTTTGCTTAATCAGTTGTTTGGTAGTTAACATCTCTATATTATATTTCTTTATATCACTCATTTTTCATTGGTTTCTCATTAGTTTAATGTCTCTTTAGTGTTTTAATGACCTATTTCTGCCTAATCTATCTCTTCAGCACTTTAACGGTCTATTTTATATTTGTTTAGCTAGCGTTCGCTAGAGAATTTATGAAGATGAATACACGTTAAATCTCTATACATCCTAGAAAATTGCATTGTTCTTTTTCTTCGATGGGGTTCCACTAGACACGGTCTTACCAATAACATTCCATATTTGAAATATATATAAAGGGGAAGATTTTGGAAGATGAACCCAAACCCAAATATAGGGAGCCATCATTTTAGGATGAAAATAATTATAAACATTGGACAAACAATACTTACGCTCCCCCAATGCCATGTTCCCATCTCCACTACATTTCTCTAGAAAATTAACTTTTAAGAACATCACTATAAATAATGATAAGTTAAATGTGTCACTAGCTTTATCGCAAGTATTGTGTCCCCAAATTCAATAGCCGGAACAAACATGAAGAAGTAAATAGCCTTGTTTCATATCATGTTATTCTAAAAGAGGAATTATAGAGGTCCTTTAGGAAATAGTATCATTGAAAGCATCACACAAACACATATTGGAACCACTAGTTAGGTTTCTTAAGTTCTAAGGGGTGGGCCATTTGTGCTTTCCATTTACTACAATAGCTTTATGATTTTTGTGAGACATTTATTATCATTAACCATTACCTCCAACTTGGAAAAAAACAGAGGGTGAGGTGGTTCCGAGTGGATTATCAAGTCAAAATAAGAACAAAATTGGGTGGATCTCCCATATTATGGTTTTAGGGCATTTTATTTTCAAGTTAAAGAAAATGAATGCATCTACATCACGACTTTTGGCATTGAGGCATTAATTAAACCATCATGAAAGCAATCTCCCTTCAATGCTATAAGTTTAGCCAACTAATTTCAAAGACAAAGGAAAAAAATATAGTGGCAAGACCAATCTACCATGATTCCATATGGATTTCACAATTTTAGTTCTAGATTCAATGGATGTGATCTAAACCAACACCAAAGTCACCTAAGGCTTAAACAATTTTTTTAGTAAGTGGAACCCATAACTAGATTTTTTTGGTCTACCCCACTATTGGTGTTTTTCAATAAAAAAATTTAAATTTTCTTGACTCATCAAATAATCAATGGATAACATGAACATGGGCTCATAAATCATTTTTTCCAATATTACAAATTTGAAACATGGAATCTTGATATTTTGTAAGTCTAAGAAAAAACACCCTTAGCAAATGATAGTACTATGTTGGAATAATACATAATTCATTGTAATTTATAAATCATAATTTCATTATTACCAAAAAATTCACACTACCCACAAGAATGTAGTCCGTAGGGTTTGTAAGGTGGAGATCTAGGTTCAAATCCTTGAATGGGTATGATTGTAAATAGAAGAAGTATTTCTTTAAAAAAAATTACACTGACTATTGTACACAAATAAAAATACAATAGAAAGATTGTTGAAATAAAACAATATTTATATCAAACTAGCACAACCTCTATCCTTGAAACAATATATATCCTAAAAAGTTCAAAAACAATATATAGATATAATAAATATGCCCTCAACTGTGAAGAAATTAAAATTTCACAATTTTGAAACTCCATACTATAAAAAAGAAAAGTCTATAGTAAGTTAGATCAAATGTGATAATAATAATTTAGTGTCAGATGTAAACCAAACTCTAAATCTATTAAGGTAGATCAAATGTGATAATAATTATTCAGTGTAAGATGTAAACCAAACTCTAAATCTAATGTATAGATACCGTAAATGTAATGTGATCGTTCAAATGACATGTCTATAAAAAAAATCGGATATATATTAATCCAACTCATGTGAAAATTTTCTTACCTGATAGGAAGCATCGAATTTCTCAAATTTTGGGCAAAGTTCGAGAAGGAAATGCTGTCACAGCAGGCCCTTACTAATTTAGAAAAAAAGCACAAAATAAAATAAAAAAGTATGATTAAATTTGAATTCAAACTGAAAAGCATTGAGAGCCTCTCACGAATGGTGCCTTAAAACCTCGAATAAAGTGGACCGTTGAGAATCTGTATCAACATAAATTTGAGTATCATCTGTAACCTATGGATGGTTCCAGAGAGAGGCGAAAAAAACAGGGAACAATCCATCCTGATGGTTCCAGAGAGTGGAGAAAAAAACAGGGAATTATGTATCCGTTGAAGGCAGGTTGGAGATGAGGTATATATTTCAAATATTACAATGTTTTTAGCATTTTTGGCCTCCTCGTCTACCTATTATATGTGGTTGTATGTATGAGTCTATGATGAGGAGCAAACAAATTCGAGGGATACATAGCTAAATAGGTAAATTTTATTATTCTTTTCTCTTCCGTCCGCTCTTTACTCTTTACATTTTACATTTTACATTTTGTTAAATTATTTTCTCTTCCCTCTGTTCTCAGAAGCCCTACTTCCTTTTTCAAATTGTGTCAGAAAGAGTAATCTTATCTCTAATCTAATTCAAAGCCTTCCTTACGTTTTCTAAATTTGATGGAAAATATTTTAGGTTCGTCTCTGTTATGTTCTTGAAAACCGCCATGGGTTGGAAAACTAGAATTCGATATGATTCAATCCTTCCAAACCTTTCTTCCTCAACGAATTTCAACACCTTCTTAAAGGCTATAGGTATGGATTGCTCTGGCTTGTCTTCGCCTTATCTTTCAATCATTAAACCTTATGCCATTGCTATGGCCATAGCCCCATGCACCCTCCATGTTTGATAAAGTGGACCGTTGAGAATCTTTGTCAGCATAAATTTGAGCATCATCTGTAACCTATGGATAGTTTCCAGAGAGAGGAGAAAAAAGGAGCGAACTATCTGTCCTATTCCTAATGGTTGAAGAGAGTGGAGAAAAAAGCAGGGACATATCTATCCGTTGTAGGCAGGTTGGAGATGAGGTTTATATTTCAAATCTTACTATGTTTTTAACATTTGCTTCCTCCTCATCTACATATTATCTGTGGTTGTATGTATGAGTTTGTGATTGGTAATTTATGTGGTTGTGGTTGTATGTATGATTCTGTGATTGGATGTATGTGGATGTGGTTGGATTTCTATGTATGTGTGTAGTATGAGTCTCGATGTCTAAGTCTGGGTTGAGTCAATCCTGAGTTAGTCTCTTTTGCTTACAATAGAGGAGGAGGATGGACTGAATTTGAGGAAACTGGAGCAAACAAATTTGAGGGATACGCAGCCGAATTGCTCTGTGAACGGTAGATTTTACTATTCTTTTTTCTTTACATTTTACATTTTGTTGTTCTTTTCTCTTTGCTCTGCTTTCAGAACCCTTACTCCCTTTTTAAAATTAGAATCCCTACTCCCTTTTTAAAATTCTGTTAGAAATAGTAGTCTTATCTCAAATCTAATTCAAATTCTACCTTGCGTTTTCTAAATTTGAAGGAAAATATTTCAGGTTCGGCTTTGTTATGTTCTTGCAAACCGCCATGGGTTGGAAGACCACCGTTCAATATGATTCAATCTTTTCAAACCCTTCTTCTTCAATGAATTTCAGCCCCTTGAGACGCTTTACTTGAACACCACAGGTATGGACAACTCTGGCTTGTATTCGCCTAATTATATTTCAATCATTAAACGTTATTCCATATTTTCTCTGGCCATAGCCCCATGCATCTACCATGTTCAATAATTTTTTTCTTTCATTAACAATAATTTAACCCACCTGTTATCTTTCCATGACTTTAATCTGCCTGCCTTTGCTTAATCGGTTGTTTGGTAGTTAACATCTCTATAATATCTTTCTTTAGATCACTCATTTTTCATTGGTTTCTCATTAGTCTAATGTCTCTTTAGTGTTTTAATGACCTATTTCTGCTTAATCTGTCTCTTCAACACTTTAACAGTCTCTTTTATATTTGTTTAGCCAGCGTTCACGAGAGAATTTATGAAGATGAATACAACAATTTTGAAAACTAACTTTCTTATATATAGATGGTGGAATTCCTTTGAATTTGAGTTTAATATACTTTGGTAAGCCTCATTTACGGTAAATCTCTATACATCCTATAAAATTGCATTGTTCTCTTTCTCGTATGGGGTTCCACTGGACACGGTCTTACCAATAACATTCCATATTTGAAAAATATATAAAGGGGAAGATTTTGGAAGATGAACCCGAATCCAAATATAGGGAACCATCATTTTAGGATGAAAATAATTGTAAATATTGAACAAACAATACTTACGCTCCCCCAACGCCATGTTCCCATCTCCACTACATTTCTCTAGAAAATTAACTTTTAAGAACATCATTGTAAATAATGATAAGTTAAATGTGTCACTAGCTTTATCGCTAGTATTGTGTCCCCAAATTCAATAGCCGGAACAAACATGAAGAAGGAATAGCCTTGTTTCGTATCATGTAGTTCTAAAAGAGGAATTATAGAGGTCCTTTCAGAAATAGTATCATTGAAAGCATCACACAAACACATATTGGAACCACTAGTTAGGTTTCTTAAGTTCTAAGTTGTGGGTCATTTGTGCTTTCCATTCACTACAATAGCTTTATGATTTTTATGAGATATTTATTATCATTAACCATTACCTCCAACTTGGAAAAAAATAGAGGGTGAGGTAGTTCCGAGGGGATTATCAAGTCAAATTAAGAATAAAATTGGGTGGATCTCCCATATTATCGCTTCAGGGAATTTCATTTTCAAGTTAAAGAAAATGAATGAATCTACATCATGACCTTTGGTATCCACTATCTTCATAGTGCATCAATATTGAGGCATGAATTAAACCATCATGAAAGCAATCTCCCTTTAATGCTAAAAGTTTAGCCAAGCAATTTCAAAGACAAAGGAAAAAAATATATTGGCGAGACGAATATACCATGATTCTATATGGATTTCAAAATTTTAATTCTAGATTCAATGGATGTGATCTAGATCAAATCCAAAGTCACCTAAGGCTTAAACAACCTTTTTAATAAGTGGAACCCATAACTAGATTTTTTTGCTCTACCTCACTATTGGTGTTTTTCAATAAAAAAATTAAAGTTTCTTGATTCATCAAATAATCATTAGATAACATTAGTTATCGACATAGGTTATAATTGTAAATATAAAAATGTATTTCTTAATAAAAAATTACAGATAATATTAGTCTATCCACATAGGTTATAATTGTAAATATGTATTTATAAATATAAAAATGTATTTCTTAAAAGAAATTTACACTTTAAACAAATAAAAATACAATAGAAAGATGATTGAAATAAAATAATGTAACTAGCACCATCTCTATCCTAAAAAAAATTAAAACAATACATAAATATAATAATAATTATATGATCCATTCTAAGGAAATTAAAATTTCACAATTTTGAAACTCCATACTATAAAAGAGAAAACTAGACAATAAGGTAGATCAAATGTGATAATAATAGTTCAATGTATGATATAAACCAAATTCTAAATGCAAAATATAAATACAGTAAATGTAATGCATAATACAATAAATGTAATGCCGATATGTAATGCATAATACAGTAAATGTAATCAATGAATATGTCTATCAAAAATTGGTTTCGAATTCCAGATATATTAATCCAAATCGAATTTCTAAAATTTTGGGCAAAGTTCGAGAAGGAAATGCTGTCCCATAGGATCCTTACTGATTTAGAAAAAAAAGCACAAAATAAAATAAGAAATTGTGATTAAATTTCAAATCAAACGGAAAAGCATTGGGAGCCTCTAACTGACGGTATCTTAAAAAAGCTCGAATAAAGTGGACCGTTGAGAATCCGTATCAACATAAATTTGAGTATCATCTGTAACCTACGGATGGTTTCAGAGAGAGGAGAAAAAAGCAGGGAATTATGTATCCGTTGAAGGCAGGTTGTCTCCATGTAGTTTGAGTTTCGATGTATGAGTCTTGTTTGCTTACAATAGATAGAGGAGGAGGATGGACCGAATTGGAGGAAAAAAATTATCGGCTGGAGCAAACAAATTCGAGGGATACGCAGCCGAACTGCTCTGTGAAGGATCACACAATTTTACTATCCATCGCGCGTAGTCTTGCCGACAGTATCAGTAACAGACGCATCTACACGCAATCGAAACCGCTCGGGTCCTTATATTTTTTTAACTGTGAATACATACGCGTAGAATAATCACAGAGCCATCAATCTTCATTTGTTTTTGAGGAGGAGCACATTAGTTTTCTACTGACTAAAAGAAGGCGCTCGTCTCAGCCTGATATCTGAATATTTGTATATTTGTAGCATATATATGTTCTTCTACACAGTAAGTCTCAATTAGGGAACGAGATTAAGTTAAATGGATGTGAATCTGGCATTAGGTATCAGTAATGCAGGAAATCGTCTTGGCGGGTTTGGAAACATACCCAGAACTTCTCTTAATCCGATATACGTGGAGCCAGAATTCGAGCCTGAAGTGCACGAGACCCCAGAATCTCATATCGTCGTCGTTAATCTGCCAGGTATAATTTCCATGAATATATATGTCTTTAGTTTCTAGAGATGTGCCAGGCGGTGCAGCCTCTATTAGTATTTTACTCTCTCTGCTTTCAGAAGCCTACTTCCTTTTTCAAATTCTGTCAGAAATAGTAATGAAAGCCTTCCTTGCGTTTTCTAGATTTGATGGAAAATATTTTAGGTTCGGCTCTGTTATGTTCTTGCAAACCAACGGCCGTTCAATATGATTCAGTCCTTCCAAACCCTTCTTCTTCAACGAATTTCAGCGATTTTCAATCTCAGCGAACGGCACAGGTATGGACGTTTAATGGCTTGTTATGGTTTAAAGGTTTTCAATCTCAGCGATTTTCTTTTTTTGAATTCTGGGTGATTCTCTGCAAATATTGTAAGTTTTGTATGTTAAAAGTTTTTCAATCTCTGCGACTGTCATATAAAGAGCTCTGTATGACTTTGTTGATCGTGATCGCCGTAAACACTAGTTTCTACATTCTCCCACCAAGAATAGCCGCGTATAAAATGTTACCCATGGACTTGTAAGATTTTATGGAGTTCGATCTGTGCATTAAGTTCGGCATCGCCAATTTTCATAATTTTGGGATTTTCCTTATTAATGCTGGTGTTGCCAATTTTAATAGTTTTGGGATTTTCCTTATTAGCTGTAGAAGGACTTTGACCTGTAATCTAGTTATCAAGAGAGCACCAAAACACCTTCCTCCAACCTGAGGGTATAAACGGATCCATCTGCCATGACCAAGAAAAAAATAAACTGCGGATCGGAAACGTGAATCTACCTCCCTCGTTTACTCCCTCTTGAGTTGCCCTTCCTTGGAATCCTTTGCAAGCATCTCTCCTCTGCAACAAGCTTCAATAATCTCGCAAATCCACGTTCTCATATCTGAGGTGCTCGTTGTCCTCTCTCTTCCTTCCAGTCGCAACCTATATTTCCTTCATGCGTGGGCTCACACCCCGCATTCATTCGGCTAGGGTTTCAATCTTACTTTTGGATTGCGACTCCACGATTGGGTATATGTGCTTCTGCACGAGGCTCGATTCTACTCTCATGATTCATGAATATTTGCACAATGTCAGAATGACGGCTCTCCCGTCTTCATATATCCACGCAGACTTCTTCATGGTTCATCGATTCAAGAATCCCACATGGTTCATCGATTCATAATGGCGGTTCTTTTTCCACACGGATTTACTCAACGGAATTTTCCTTTTTCCATGTGGGATTCTTTGTCGGTTCAGTCTTCTCTCCCATGGCCATCCACTTCCTTTGCAGGAGTCACACGTCCTCCATGCCTTCAGCTTTAACTCCTCATGCTCCACGGACTCCACCTTCACACGGCTAGGGTTTCTCTCTACGACCAAGTGGATGGAGACCTCTTCTTTAGCTTCACGATTCTTTGTTTCTCTTACTCGCAGGTCATCTAGATCCTACGATAGACCTCTTCTTTAGCTTCACGATAGAGTTCAAATCACTCACGTTGATATCATTCCCTGTTTTAAAATTTTATATCATAAAAGGGAATCTTTATGTCAGTTTTCATCCTTACGGTGTGTCCATCACTAAGCCACCTCATCCATTACGGCCTCTACCATGCGTTTTCGTCTTTCTATGTTCTCGGCTTATTACATTTCATTATCGTTATTTGAATTTTGTATTTTAATAAGTTGTCTTCTTTGCACTTTGCATGCTTCATTATGTTAAATTGTTTGTGTTTAAAATTTAGTATTAGTAAATTTTTATTATAATTATTAAATCTATGATAATTGTAATAGAAATTTGTGTCTTTAATATATATATATAATGCCAAAAAAATACATAACTTTTTTACACATATCGAATAACCAATATTTTTAGTTGATGTATTATGTTTAAAGTAATGATAATAAATAAAATATATTTTTATAGAATATGCATAAAATTTTATGATCAATTCCTTATTTATGTTAGTTATTTTTATTGGTTTTTTCTTCTTTGTTATATTTTTCACTTGTGATTCTTTATGTTTTGTTTTTAATGTGGGAATTTTTTTCCCTTGTTTTTCACTTAGTTATTTACTTATTAGCTTTCTATTTTATATTAATTTTTTCTAATTTTTATTTCAAAATACAAAATGTATGTCCCATTTGTTATTTCATAAAAAATTAGATTTTTAAAATATATATATATATATGAGGTTTGGGTTTAAGATTTACCTTGGTTTGGGGTTTGGGCAAGTATTAAATTTAGAAATAAGATGGAACCAATCTTACAATTAGGCTTAAGGATTTAGACATAAGACTTTGACTTAGCAGGTTAGGTTAGCGTAGCCTAAAGTAGGTTAGTATAGGATAAAGTAGGCTAGGTTAGGGTAGTATAGGCTATGCTAAGGTAGTTTAAGGTTGGGTAGTCTATCCTATGCTTATGGTAGGGTAGGGTAGGTTAAAATAGGTCGAGTTAGGTAGTATAGGCTAGGCTACCATAGGGTTGACTAGGTCAAGTTAGTAAAGGGTAGGTAAGTTAGCATAGGCTAGGCTAGGGTAGGTTATTAGAGGAGGGGAAGGAGGAGGGTGGAGGAGGGGGGAAGAAGGGGTGTGAGGAGGGGAAGAGGGGGAAGAGGAGCGGGAAAGAGGAGCGGGGAGGAGGAGGAAGGAAGAGGAAGGGGAAGAGGAGGAGGAGATGTAGGAGGGGGGGGAGGAGGGAGGAGAAGCAAGTGGAGGAGGAGGGAGGAGGTGGAGGATGAGGAGGGAGAGGGGGGGAGAGGGGGGGGCGAGGAGAAGGGGTGGAGGAGGAGGAGGAGGGGGGAGGAGGTGGAGGAGGGGGGAGGAGGAGGAGGAGGGAGGAGAGGGGGTTGGGAGAGGAGGAGGAGGAGGAGGAGGAGAGGGGGTGGAGGAGGATGGAGGAGGTGGATGAGGGGGGAGGGGAGGCAAGAGGAGGGGGAGGAGAAGGGGGGAGGCAGAGGAGGAGGGAGGAGGAGAAGGAGGAGGAGGAGGAGGGAAAAGGAGGGAATAGAGGGGGTTGGGAGAGGCGAGAGGAGGGGGAGGAGGAGGAGGATAAGGTGTAGGAGGACGAGGTGGAGGAGAAGTGGGAGAATTAGGAGGAGGGGGAGGAGTAGGATGAGAAGGGGAGGGAGGATAGGGCGGCGGGAGGAGAGGGGGGTGGCGAGGAGAAGGAGGGGGGTGGAGGAAGGGAAAGGAGGAGGAGTGAGGAGGGGGGACAAGGTGGAAGAGGAGAAGGAGGAGGAGTGGGAGGATTAGGAAGAGGGGGACACGGAGGAGGAGAAGGGTGGGGGAGGGACGGAGGAGGAGAAGGGTGGGGGAGGGACGGAGGAGGAGAAGGGTTGGGATAGGAGGGGGAGGAGAGGGGTGGGCCCAAGGAGGAGGAGGAAGGAGGGGGGTGGGGGAGTAGGGAGGAGGGTGGAGCAGGAGGGAGGAGGTGGAGGAGGGGAAGGATTAGGAAGAGGAGGAGGAGGAGGATGAGATGGGGGTGAGAGAGAAGTAGGAGAAGGGATGGGGAGGACATCAGGGGGCAAGGAGGAGGAGGAGGAGGAGGAGGAGGAGGAGGGGTGGAGGAGGAGGGGTGGAGGAGGACGGAGGAGGGGGAGGGTAGGCGGGAGGGGGGGGGAGAATGGGGGAGGAGAAGGAGGAGGTAGGAGGTGGAGCAGGAGGAGGATTGAGCAGGGGGGGAGGAGGAGGAGGAGGAGTGAGCAGAGTGGGGGAGGAGGAGGAGGAGGATGAGAAGGAGGGGAAGGGAGGGGGAGGATAGGGGTGCGTGAGGAGTAGGAGGAGGATAGGGGGGTGAGTAGTAGTAGGAGGAAGTGGAGTAGTAGGAGGGGGGGGTTAGATGAGGGAGAGGAGAAGGGGGTGAGGAGGAGGGGCAGAGAGGGTAGTAGAGGACGGGGGGGTGAGGAGGAGGAGGAGGACGACGACGAGGTGGACGAGGATGGAGTAGTAGGAGGAGGGGGTGGAGGAGTGAGGAGACAGGGTGGATGAGGAGGAGGAGGGGGAGAGAGGTGGGAGGGGAGGAGGAGGAGGGAGAATAAGGGTGAGGGAGTAGGAGTGAAGTTGAGGAGGGAGGAGGGAGGAGGAGGAAGGGTGGAGGAGGGAGAGGAGAGGGAGTAGAGGAGGAGGAGGAGGCATGTGGGAGAGGGGGTGTAGGAGGGGGGATGGGAGGGGGGAGGTGGGGGAGGAGAAGGGGGGGACCGAAGAGGGGGAGGGAGCAGGAGGGAGGAGGAGTAGGTAAGAGGTGGGAGGGGAGAAGGAGGAGGGGGAGGAGATGGAAGGAGGAACAAGAGGAGGGGGAGGAGAGTGGGGTAGGGAAGTGGGGTGGGAGGGGAGGAGGGATAAGGGGGGGGAGGATGGAGGAGGGGAAGGAGGAGTAAGGTGAGAGGGGGGAGGGGGGAGGAGTAGGAGGAGGATATTGGCGAGGAGGAGGAGGAGAAATGGGGGGGAGGAGGAGGAGGAGATGGAGTAGAAGTAGCAAGAGGAGGAGGAGATGGAGTAGAAGTAGCAGGGGGAGGAGACACATTTTTGTAATTTAAAGGAGAATACAATAATGTATTTGTTTCCATTGATACTTTTTAATGTATTACCTTTTTTCAAATTGAAAAATTCATTACAATATTACTCGTCTTTATCAATTTTAATTTATCAATTTTAATTTCTGGCTTCTTGCTATAAGCATTGTATATTAACTAGCCTTTGTTTGTGAAAAGTTTATTTAGTTTCCTCTATCATTTTCTATTAGTTTATTATATCATTTTTAACATAAAATTTCTTTATCCATGAGCCTTTGTATAATGCATGCTCTTTGTTAAAATATGGAGTAGCAATGAACCCTTAAGAGCATTTTTCCATGATATCAACACTTATCTAAAGTACATCATTGTAGATCGAAGGGTTATGCAATAAGGTGTTACTAGCAGAGCCGTTCTAAGCACTAAATCTACTTGTAGAGATAACATATTAAATGTAATTGTTGATGTAAGACTTGTTATAATTTTTCTGTTTTGGAGTTTATATATATGTATGGGGTTGTGCTAGTAAATAGGTCATTGGCAAGCAAAAATAAATTGTTTCTTGATTTTGAAAGAAGATCATTATGTTCAATTTTTTTTAATAATTAAATGCATTTCGAAAACTCAACTCACACTAATAGCCAGATCACCGGCAAGCTTAAATGAATTGTTGATTTTGAATTGACATCTTTAACATCATCAATTTTAAAAGGAAAAAAGTCTACCAATAATTTTGAATGTATTTTCAAATAAATGACATCATAACAAAAGTTACTCAAAATGTATTTTCAAATGAATGACATCATAAGAAAAACTCAAAAGCATAAAACAATCTCAATCAGACATCGTAGCCCATTGATGGAATTTGTTTTAGTATATCTCCACTTGGCTGTAAATTCCAATTAAGAAAAATAACATTATGAGAGCCAACTAAATCTATCACTGTCGTAAAACCTAAAACCTCTTAACTCTTTCTCTCGTTCCTGCAATACTCGACCCCTGCAATTCTGCTAACTCTGGGGTCTGTATTTTTTGTAGAGACACCCAACAGTCTGAAAGCAGACACCCGGAAGACGGAAGGAAAGTATTGAGAAAAAACAGGGGAACCAATCATGTGGATGTAGAGTTCAATCAACTAGTTCAGGCTAGTAGAATAGCCACGCAAGTTAAGCATCCATTTCGAAACCTCATGAAGTGCAGGAATAGACCTCAGTTGATCATAACAATATATCTGCAGATCTTCCAGCAGTTGACTAGTATCACTGCCATTATGTTCTATGCTCCCGTTTTGTTCCAGACCTTGGGATTCAAGAGCGATGCTTCACTTTTCTCTGCGGCTATTTCTGGTGTAGTCAATGTCATATCCACTATTATCTCCATCTAATTGGTTGATAAACATGGTCGAAGAGAGCTTCTTCACGAAGCAGGGGTGCAGATGTCCATTGCACAGGTTATCCCTAGTTAGTTGGAATGCCAGAATGTCGGAATGATTAATATTGTGTGGAATTGCAGGTGGTTATTGGAATCTTTTTGGCTACAGGGTTATCGGAAGGATGGCCAACAACTTTCTCGTCCTAACAAGATCTGTCGGACATAGCGTGCCTGTGTGCGTGAATCTCCTCTTCACTTTTGGTGTGTCATAGGCATTTCTGTCAATGCTTTGCCAATTCAAATACAAAATATTTTTTCTTCTTTGTTAGCAGGGTGTTAACTATGTACATATTGGTGATGTTTCTCATTCGAAGACGAAGAATGTACTGATCGAAGAAATGATGGACAGAGTGTGTAAAAAGCATTGGTTGTGGAATATTTTTGTCACCGACACCAACCTCCCCTCATTGATGATGAAGATGCTAATTCCAAACAATAAAATGGGAGAGTCAATGGCAACGCCTACCATAATTCTCCTGCATTCCATTTCATTGAGGGAGATATGAGTAGAATTTAAGTCGATGGCCATGTCAATAATAATAATGGATTATGCTTCCCAAAATAAATTGAAATTTGTGAGCTAGCACGCCAACTGCAATGCCGTTATATCTACCAACGGCAATGGCTGGAGTCGTAGAATACATTCGCACTCCCAATTCAGCATGCCCGCTAAAAGAAAATCATATGCAGGTGGGCATGAGCTATATCCACGAAATAAATGGGATCATGCCTAATATGGTGATCAGAATGGAAAGTGTGTAAACAATGTAGATTTTCAAGAGCTTTAAAATATTTATGATAATCATAGTTCGATCCTTCAAGGAGGGATTAAAAAGGCTACATGGTAATATCAAATCTTTTAAATCATGTATTTTCATGTTCGAAAAATAAAAATTAGAAAATTTTATGATTGAAAAGAGAAGTATTTGTGATATCTATTTTAAATCCTTAAATATATATATTCATAATTTTAAGGTTGTGGTTTGGCTAGACATTAAACATTGTATATAAAACTTTCTTGTTTATATAGAATAAGAGTATTTTTTTTAAATGTGTTTTTAATTTCAAATCCATTATAATACAAAAAATTACCAAAATATTTATAATATTAAATTATTTATGCATTTTACTAATCCAAAATATGTATACATTTTATAATTCAAAAAATTTACTTCAATATTGTTAAAAAATTATTTAATAATATTATAAGAAATTTAAAATCAGTACAAATAAATTTATTTGTTTAAAGTTTTCAAATTGGATCAATGGGAAAATTAAGGACTAAAACTAGGTGTATTTTAGAGTGAAAAATGAAAATAACATATGAATTATGGCAAATATATAACATCTATTAATAGAACTCGTAAACTTATTTTTTATTTAAATAATGTCAACAATAACAATACTTTTCATTAATAATAACTTAAGCAAGTATCTAAGTGCAAATTATTATCTTGAATAATTCAACCAAAACCTAATAAATCAACAACAATACATAGATAAACTCAAATGCATCCATTCATGTTAGCTCTCAATATGTTTATGGATTCATAATTTGAGATTTGTGATCTACTTTTTTGTCCCACCAATGCTTCTATATTATCGAGCTATCAAATATTAAGAGATAAAAATCCAAGTCCTCCATCAAACTATTCCAAGCTCCTAACTATTGAGTTACTCTCATGTGGTGAATTTATAACCTCATTTCTAGGTTGGTACCTAAATAAAAAAAGATTCAAAATGAGATTTAATCTTAAGTGGATGAGCATAACAATATTTCTTATATATTCAAACCACATCCAATTAATTTTTATCTTTAATAATTATAATACAAATGATTAAATTTAATAAAAAATAACAATAATGTATTTAAAATGTGAAAAACACTTATATAAATAGCTATAGTTGTAAATTTATTAGATATATTCATATATGTGTACAACTTATCAAGAAATACCCTCAAACTTATAATTATTGATATAAATGCATGAACAACTTATTTAAAGATATCATTTGGCTATGTTTTCTTATTCTTTCAAGTGTATTTTTTTAAATGTCATTCATATTATTTATACTTATTATTGTTTTGGGTTTGTAAGGCAAAGAAAAAATAATTTTTATTGTAATTTTGTAAATGGGTTAAAGATCTATAAATCAAGAATGTGAGTTTGTGTTTTTTAAAAATAAATTAAAAAATTCTATTCGAGTTTGGTGAATATTATTAATATATATAAAATGTACAATTTCTTTTCAATTTAAAGAGAAGTTATAGTGTGGTGGCAAGTTGGGTCAATTTTTTTATGTAATTTTCATGTAAGAAAGTGTGTCTAGTTGTTCTCTAGTGGCAACTTGGGTCATTCTTTTATGTTGAATGTCCCTTAATTGTAGCTTTGTCTTTTGTTTTTTCAATAATTGTTTTTTTTTTGTTTTTTTTGTCATTTTGTTTTGCAGATAATCATTTTTTAAGGGATCTTATACAACTCCCAACAAAATCACCTAAGTTCGCCCCCTTAATTTAACTCATAAACTTAGTTTATATTTAAATAATGTCAACAACAATGATAGCCTCTTTTGATTAATAGTCTAAAATCAATATCAATGTATCATAACATGCTTGAAGCCCTAGTATCCAACTACAGAATCTTATTGTTATCACAAAAAACTCATCCATACATCATAGCCTACTTACCATTTCCACATCATTAATTTCCACACCAAAAATCAGCATGGGGAACCTTCATACACCAAAAAAACCAAAAAAAGATATACCATGGGGTTTAGGGAGAGAGTGAGAAAGAGAGAAATTAGGGGTTAGGGGTTTACAGAGATAGAGAGAGATATTAGAGGTTAGGGTTTTAGAGAGAGACATATATTGGTGTTTAAGTGTGTTATCACCCCTATCCTCAACCCAACCAATTGAAAAACCTAAAACACTTATCTAAAGGTCTAGCCACCATTATTAATCCACAACTAGCCTATTCAAGTGACATTCTGTGTATTGAAAGAGTTGTGAGATAGAGAGCCCTCTCTGTTTTTGGAAATGTTAGTTTTCATCCATAAGAGTGTAGTTTAAATAGTTACCTCAGTGATCCCTTCTACCACAACCTAGAAGAATCCTGAGTGATAACATCTAGAGACCATATTGGGGAACGGATAACTTCTTTACCCCAGAAAAAGAATTACAAGAAATCAAATTAGATCTCTGAGGGAAAACAAAAGATCAGATACATAAAGGTTGTGATGCTTTCCTTGGCGACTCCAATATTGAAATTTTGAATCCCACAAGAGACACTTGGAGAGTTTCTTGAAAGAATTATGACTTCCCGAAGGATAGGGTGATTAGAGAGAAGGGGGTATAGGTGAGGAGTGGGGCAGTTGGTGTCGAAGAGAGAGAGAGAGAGAGAGAGAGAGAGAGAGATTAATTTTGATAGTTGAAATTGCAGTCAATTAATTATTGAAATTGCATTATCTTACAAAATGTGAACTTCCCTTAAAATTGTGAATACGTATTTTTCAAAAGTGCAATTTCTCTTCAATATGTTTATTGTTGAATTTGTAGTTGTCCAAATTGTAATATCTAATTATGAAAAGTGCAATCAATTAATTGTTGAATTTGCAATTTTTCGATGGCTAGATTGCAATTTCTCATTAAGAAATTGAAAATTCTGTAATATTTTAATTTATTTCTCTATCATGTTGTTGAAATACTCAAATTTGTAATTTTCAAAATGCCAAAATTGCATTTTCCTAAAGTTGAGATTGCAATTTCTTAAAAAAAAAACAATTTTAACAATTTTTTAATGGTTGAAATTGTAGTTCTTGATCGCTGAAATTTTAATCTATTAACTATTGAAATTTCATTTTAAGTTAAAACAATGTGAATTTATCCTCAATCATCTACTTGTTGAAGTTGCTAATTTGTAGTTGTTGAAACTACAAATTTATTTTTACATTTATGAATACTAATTTCGAAAATAGCAATTTCCTTAACTTAAACTTGTAATTTGAATTAAAGAGAGAAAGAGAGAGAAAGATCTAGAGAGTGGGAGATTGTGGGTTACGGAGATAAAGAGAGAAAGAGAGAGAAAGAGAGAGAGAGGGTTAGGGGTTGAGAGAGAGAGAGAGAGAGAGAGAGAGAGAGAGAGAGATTATGGCTTAGGCATTGAGAGAGAGAGAGACGTTAGGGATTAGGAGTTTAGAGAGATCTAGAGAGAGGGAGATTATGATTTAGGGATATAGAGAGAGAGAACGATTGAGAAAGAGAGAGAGAGGGTTAGGGTTTTAGAGAGAGAGGAGAGAGAGAGAGAGAGAGATTGGAGGTTAGGAATTTATAAAGAGAGAGATATTGGGGGTTAAGGGCTTAGAGAGAGAGAGAGATTGGAGGTTAGGAATTTATAAAGATAGAGATATTGGGGTTTAGGGGTTTAGAGAGAGAGAGAGAGAGATTGGAGGTTAGATATTTAAAGAGAGAGATAGAGATATTGGGGGTTAGGGGTTTAGAGAGAGAGAGAGAGAGAGATTTAGGGTTAGGGGTTTAGAGAGAGGGAGAGGGAGATTGTGGCTTAGAGAGAGAGAGAGAGAGAGAGAGAGAGAGAGAGATTGGGGTTTAGGGATATATATCTTTATATATATATATATAGAGAGAGAGAGAGGCATTGACAGTCAAGGGTTTAGAGAGAGATATTGATTGGTGGTTAGGTGCTTGGAGATAGAGAGAGATTGAGGGTTAGGGGTTTGGAGAGAGAGAGGGGGGGGATTAGAGGTTAGGGGTTTTCAAATAGAGAAAGAGTGATATTGGGGTTTAACGTTTTAGATAGAGAGACAGAGATATTGTGGCTCAGGGGTTTACATAGAGAGAGAGAGAGATTGGGGATTAGGGGTTGAGGGAGATAGAGAGAGTACATCGGATATGTGAGTGTGAAGTCTAGAAGGAAAATATGCAAACTCTCACCAATATGTACTATGAAGTTTTAGATGCCCATTAGGGGTTGAGGGAGAGTGATATTGGGGTTTTTCGGGCTTAGAGTGAGAGAGGGGGAGACTATCAAATCCAAAAGAGTGTGAAGTCTTGAAGGAAAAGATGCAAAAGATAACTAATATATACTATTAAGTTTTGGATTCCCTGATGAGAGAGAGAGAGAGAGTATCAAATGTGAGGGTCTTATGGATTTGAAGTTAGGGGTTTAGAGAGAGAAAGAAAGAGAAAGGTTGGGGGTTGGGGATTTAGAGAGAGAGAGATATTGGTTCTTAGGGGTTTAGAGAGAAAGAGATATATTGGGGGTTACGGGTTTGGAGAGAGAGATATATTAGAGGTTACGGGTTTAGAGAGAGAGAGATATTGGGGGTTACGGGTTTAGAGAGAGAGAGGGTGTGGATTATTGAAGGGGTTGAGATAGAGAGAGTGAGATTGTCGCTTAGGGGTTGAGAGAGACAGAGGTTGGGGGTTAGGGGTCTAGAGAGATATAGATAGAGGGATATTGTGGGTTATGAAGAGAGAGAGAGAGAGAGAGAGAGAGAGAGAGAGAGAGAGAGAGAGAGAGAGAGAGAAGGAGAGAGGGTTAGGAATTGAGAGAGAGAGAGAGAGAGAGTGATGGGGAGGTAGTTAGTGGTTTAAAGAGATAAATTAGGTGTTATGGGTTTAGAGAGAGAGAGAGAGAAGAGGTGGTTACTGTAAGGAGTAGGTAAGAGACCAAAATGAGGAGAGAGAGTGGGTGGTTAATGGGTAGTGGGGGATTAGGTGAGGAGGGATATAGATAGAGTTGGAGGGATGGAGAGATGGTTAGTGGTAAGTGAGAGACAGAGAAAGAGAGAGGGGTGTGGGGGTATGATGGTAAAGAGTGGGGTTTGGGGAAGGATATAGAGAGAGAGATTAGGGGTTGGGGATTTAGAGAGAGAGAGAGAGAGAGAGATGGGGGGAAATGGTTAGAAGTAGGACTAAGTGATAGGGGGAAATGTTATTGGTAGGGCATTAGAAAAATAGAGAAAGGAGGGGGTTAGGGCTTAGGGTAATAGAGTGATGGGTGGATTGGGATTTATGGTACATATTTTTAATCAAGGGCTTATGCTTTATGGTAAGTGGATATATGGGTGGTTGAGAGAGAGAGGGTGGTCGGGTTATAAAAAGGGAGGGGACATGGGATTATATTGAGAAAGGGAGATATAGCTAGAAGGAGAGTGAAACAAATATGTAACATTAGCGCGCGCACTAATAGTGTGTGCACACTAATAGTGTGTGCGTGCTAATATTGTGTGCACGCTTTTTGTGTGTGCATGTTATTAATGCATGCGCTCTAAAAATTTTAATTTTTTTGGCGTGATTTCATTTTTCCATACTATGTGTAATGACTTGGTATGTGTGGTTCTAGAATCATATTGTCGAACTTGATGCCTTGGACTAAATTATAGCAAAACACACCATGTTATGTAACTTCATGTTTTTCAACCTCGAATCTATATATGCTCCACTTGTCCACTGTTACTGAAACTGCACACGCTTATAGAACTCTCTGCGTAGATTAAAAATATCTTTTTCTTGAATAAATTTGTTAGTACTTTCTATTTTTCATTCATTTTTGTTTGCAACCATGCCATATTTACATAAAACTCACTTCATTTATTTAAGCTATAACTCTTGACTAACACACCTATTTTGAAAACGAAAAGGATCCCACACAAGTATACTTAAATACCTAAGCACTAAAATAAATTACTTTGTTAAGACCATGATAGTAGGGCGTAATGCTCGACCTTGTCCTTTTAGGAATTTCCTGACATCCTTAATTTAAAAAAAAAAATAGCTTGGAAAATTTTGGAAAAATAGCATTGCACTATATTCGCCTGTTATCTACAACCCTACATAATTTGTTTTTCAAATTTAGACATTTTACATACCAAACTCGGGGCCTAACACAAACACATGCATTATGTTTTCTGAAGAAAAAAAGCATACCAACACTAGAAGAACACCATTTTTTGGGATTTATACCTATTTTCCATAAATAAAGGTTATATATTCTGGAAGGTGATCAGATTCTCTGCGTTTCATATTTTTACACCATTTTCTAAAAAAATGTGTAGGTACCTCTAAAAATTCATTTTAATGGTTGGATTTATGTTTTCCATGAATTCCATTGCAACTAATACGTCGTAAGTGGGTATCATTATCGTGCACCAACCTTTATTTGAAAATTGTCATGTATTTAAAACAATTAATTGTAAAGTTTCAAATCACATTTTTATACAAATACAAACTAGTTTAAATCGAACCTTTTTCTTAAGAACCTCTCATTATAGTAACCACCTATGACCTCTTGCACCAACCCATGATGGATTGCTTTTAGGTTGGATGATTGGCCTACATTATCTTCTTAACCCATTTTTCTTTTCACTTTAGGGACGTGGGAAACATTTCAATCATTTTTGTTGAATAAACTTTTGAAGTTCCTCAAGAAATTCTAATTCAAATGCTATTCATCTCCATTTATACCTTCTCTTAAATCTGAACTTATTCAATATCAATGGCATTTTCCAACATGTTTGGCTCATATTTTAATCCTACTACAACATTTTATCTACCCTCTACACCTTTATTTTGGTAATTAATGCATAGTCATAACTGATTTGAACTTATCCATAGACTTTTCCACTTCAATTATTTTTCAACTTCTTCCTAGGTTTGTTTATTTCGTGATTTTTAGATTCAACTTATGTTTCCTCTTTAAATATTGGGATTCAAAAAGGAATCTACTAAGTTATGTACTTAGATTTTTTTTACAAATATTTATTTCCCTTCAACCCCAAATATTTTTAGCTTTAATATTACATGATTTCTAGAGATGAGTATATTCCTAACATTACGAAGATGAATACAACAAATTTGAAATCTAACTTTATTATATATATATATTGGAAATCCTTTAAATTTGAGTTTAATATACTCCGGGGTAAGCCTCATTTATGGTAAATCTCTACACATCCTAGCAGATTCCATTGTTCTCTTTCTTGGATAAGGTTCCACTAGACACAGTCTTACCAATAACATTCCATATTTGAATTATATATAAAGAGGAAGATTTGGGAAGATGCACCCAAATCCAAATATAGGTAACCATCATTTTAGGATGAAAATCATTATAAACATTGAACAATTAATACTAACTTTCCCCAACACTATGTTTCCATCTCCACTACATTTCTCTAGAAAATCACTATAAATAATGATAAACTAAATGTGTTACTAACTTTATCGCAAGTGGTGTGTCCCCAAATTCAATAGTCGGAACAAAACTGAAGAAGGAATAGCCTTGTTTCATATCATGTAGTTCTAAAAGACGAATTATAGAGGTCCTTTTGGAAATAGTATCATTGAAAGCATCACAGAAACACATATTGGAACCACTAGTTAGGTTTCTTAAATTATAAGGTGTGGACCTTTTTTGCTTTCCATTCACTATAATAGCTTTATGATTTTTATGAGATATTTATTATCATTAACCATTGCCTCCAACTTGGAAAAAAAATAGAGGGTGAGGTGGCTCCGAGGGGATTATCAAGTCAAAATAAGAACAAAATTGGGTGGATCTCCCATTTATCGTTTTAGGGCATTTTATTTTCAAGTTAAAGAAAATGAATGCATCTACATCATGAATTTTGGCATTGAGGCATGAATTAAATCATCATGAAAGAAATCTCCCTTCAATGCTAAAATTTTAGCCAACCAATTTCAAAGACAAAGGAAAAAAATATAGTGGCAAGATCAATCTACCATGATTCCATATGGATTTCACAATTTTAGTTCTAGATTCAATGGATGTGATCGACCAACGCCAAAGTCACCTAAGGATTAAACAATTTTTTTACTAAGTGGAACCCATAACTAGATTTTTTTGCTCTACCCCGCTATTGGTGTTTTTTAGTAAAAAAATTTAAATTTCTTGACTCATCAACTAATCAATGGATAACATGAACATGGGCTCATAAATCATTTTTTCCAATATTACAAATTTCAAACATGGAACCTTGAGATTTTGTAAGTTTAAGAAAAAACACCCTTAACAAATGATAGTACTATATTGGAATAATACATAATTCATTATAATCTATAAATCATAATTTCATTATTACCAAAAACTTCACACTACCCACAGGAATGTAGTCCACAGGGTTTGTAAGGTGGAGATCTAGGTTCAAATACTTGAATGGGTATGATTGTAAATATGTTTTTGTAAATATAAGTATTTCTTAAAAAAAAATTACATCGACTACTGTACACAAATAAAAATACAATAGAAATATTGTTGAAATAAAATAATATTTAGATAAAAGTAGCACAACCTCTATCCTTTAAACAATATATATACTAAAAAGTTCAAAAACAATATATAAATATAATAAATATGCCCTCCACTATGAGGAAATTAAAATTTCACGATTTTGAAACTCCATACTATAAAAGAGAAAAGTCTATAGTAAACCAAACTCTAAATCTAATGTATAATTATAGTAAATGTAAAGTGTTCGTTCAAATGACATGTCTATAAAAAAATCGGATATATATTAATCCAAATCATGTGAAAATTTTCTTACCAGATAGGAAGCATTGAACTTCTCAAATTTTGGGAAAAGTTCGAGAAGGAAATGCTGTCACAGCAGGTCCTTACTAATTTAGAAAAAAAAAAAAAAGTATGATTAAATTTGAATTCAAACTGAAAAGCATTGGGAGCCTCTCACGGACGATGCCTTAAAACCTAGAATAAAGTGGACCATTCAGAACTTGTATCAACATAAATTTGAATATCATATGTAACCTATGGATGGTTCCAGAGAGAGGAGAAAAAAGAAAGGAACAAACTATCCTGATGGTTCCTGAGAGTGGAGAAAAAAGTCGGGAATTATGTATCCGTTGAAGGCAGGCTGGAGATGAGGTATATATTTCAAATCTTACTATGTTTTTAACATGTGTGTCCTACTTGTCTACCTATTATATGTTGTTGTATGTACGATTCTGTGATTGGATGTATGTGGTTGTGGTTTTATGTATAACTCTGTGATTGGATGTATGTGGATGTGATTGGATTTCTATGTCTATGTGTAGTTTGAGTCTCAATGTCTAAGTATGGTTCGAGTTGATTCCGAGTCAGTCTTGTTTGCTTACAATAGAGGAGGAGGGTGGACTGAATTTGAGGAAACTGTGGCAAACAAATTCGAGGGATACGTAGTCGAACAGGGACATTTTATTATTCTATTCTCTTCCCTCTCCTCTTTACTCTTTACAATTTACAGTTTACATTTTGTTGTTATTTTCTCTTCCCTTTGCTTTTAGAAGCCCTACTTCCTTTTTCAAATTCTGTCAGAAACAGTAATCTTATCTCTAATTTGATTGAAATCCTTCCTTGCATTTTATAAATTTGATGGAAAAAATTTCAGGTTCGACTCTATTATGTTCTTCCAAACCACCATGGGTTGGAATAAGAGCGTTCGATATGATTCAGTCCTTCCAAACCTTTCTTCCTCAATAAATTTTAGCACCTTGAGACCCTTAACTTAAAGGCCATAGGTATGGATCGCTCTGGCTTGTATTCGCCTTATCTTTCAAACATTAAACCTTATGTCATAGCTCTAGCCATAGCCCCATGCACCCACCATGTTTAATAAAGTGGACCGTTGAGAATCTCTATCAACATGAATTTGAGTATCATCTATAACCTACGGATAGTTACAAAGAGAGGAGAAAAAAGCAGTGAACTATATATCCTATTCCTGATGGTTCTAGAGAGTGGAGAAAAAAGAAGGGACATATCTATCCATTGAAGGAAAGCTAGAGATGAGGTATATGTTTCAAATCTTACCATGTTTTTAACATTTTCTTCCTCTGCGTCTACATATTATCTATTATTGGATGTATGTGTATCCCAAGTTAGTCTTGTTTGCTTACAATAGAGGAGGAGGATGGACTGAATTTGAGGAAACTGGAGCAAACAAATTCGAGGGATACGCAGCCGAACTGCTCCGTGGACGGTACATTTTATTATTCTTTTCTCTTTACATTTTACATTTTACATTTTGTTGTTCTTAAATCTCTTTGCTCTGCTTTCAGAACCCCTAGTCCCTTTTGAAAATTCAGTCAGAAATAGTAGTCTTATCTCAAATCTAATTGAAAGTCTTCCTTGCATCTTCTAAATTTGAAGGAAAATATTTCAGGTTCGGATCTATTATGTTCTTGCAAACCGGCATGGGTTGGAAGACCACTGTTCAATGTGATTCAATCCTTTCAAGTTAAATGTGTCACTAGCTTTATCGCAAGTATTGTGTCCCCAAATTCAATAGCCGGAACAAACATGAAGAAGTAAATAGCCTTGTTTCATATCATGTGGTTCTAAAAGAGGAATTATAGAGGTCCTTTCGGAAATAGTATCATTGAAAGCATCACAAAAACACATATTGGAAGCACTAGTTAGGTTTCTTAAGTTCTAAGGTGTGGTCCATTTGTGCTTTCCATTTACTACAATAGCTTTATGATTTTTGTGAGATATTTATTATCATTAACCATTACCTCCAACTTGGAAAAATATAGAGGGTGAGGTGGTTCTGAGTGGATTATCAAGTCAAAATAAGAACAAAATTGGGTGGATCTCCCATATTATGGTCTTAGGGCATTTTATTTTCAAGTTAAAGAAAATGAATGCATCTACATCATGAATTTTGGCATTGAGGCATGCATTAAACCATCATGAAAGCAATCTCCCTTCAATGCTATAAGTTTAGCCAACTAATTTCAAAGACAAAGGAAAAAAATATAGTGGCAAGACCAATCTACCATGATTCCATATGGATTTCACAATTTTAGTTCTAGATTCAATGGATGTGATATAAACCAACACCAAATTCACCTAAGGCTTAAACAATTTTTTTAGTAAGTAGAACCCATAACTAGATTTTTTTTGTCTACCCCACTATTGGTGTTTTTCAATAAAAAAATTTAAAGTTTCTTGACTCATGAAATAATCAATGGATAACATGAACATGGGCTCATAAATCATTTTTTCCAATATTACAAATTTGAAACATGGAATCTTGAGATTTTGTAAGTCTAAGAAAAAAACACCCTTAGCAAATGATAGTACTACCCACAAGAACTTAGTCCGTAGGGTTTGTAAGGTGGAGATCTAGGTTCAAATCCTTGAATGGGTATGATTGTAAATAGAAGAAGTATTTCTTAAAAAAAAATTACAGTGACTATTGTACACAAATAAAAATACGATAGAAAGATTGTTGAAATAAAACAATATTTTTATCAAACTAGCACAACCTCTATCCTTGAAACAATATATATCCTAAAAAGTTCAAAAGCAATATATAGATATAATAAATATGCCCTCAACTGTGAAGAAATTAAAATTTCACAATTTTGAAACTCCATACTATAAAAAAAGAAAAGTCTATAGTAAGGTAGATCGAATGTGATAATAATAATTTAGTGTAAGATGTAAACCAAACTCTAAATCTATTAAGGTAGATCAAATGTGATAATAATTATTCAGTGTAAGATGTAAACCAAACTCTAAATCTAATGTATAGATACCATAAATGTAATGTGATCGTTCAAATGGCATGTCTATAAAAAAACGGATATATATTAATCCAACTCATGTGAAAATTTTCTTACCTGATAGGAAGCATCGAATTTCTCAAATGTTGGGCAAAGTTCGAGAAGGAAATGCTGTCACAGCAGGTCCCTACTAATTTAGAAAAAAAAGCACAAAATAAAATAAAAAAGTATGATTAAATTTGAATTCAAACTGAAAAGCATTGAGAGCCTCTCACGAACGGTGCCTTAAAACCTGGAATAAAGTGGACCGTTGAGAATCTGTATCAACATAAATTTGAGTATCATCTGTAACCTATGGATGGTTCCAGAGAGAGGCGAAAAAAACAGGGAACAATCCATCCTGATGGTTCCAGAGAGTGGAGAAAAAAGCAGGGAATTATGTATCCGTTGAAGGCAGGTTGGAGATGAGGTATATATTTCAAATATTACAATGTTTTTAACATTTTTGGACTCCTCATCTACCTATCATATGTCGTTGTATGTATGAGTCTATGATGAGGAGCAAACAAATTCGAGGGATACATAGCTGAATAGGTAAATTTTATTATTCTTTTCTCTTCCATCCGCTCTTTACTCTTTACATTTTACATTTTACATTTTGTTAAATTATTTTCTCTTCCCTCTGTTCTCAGAAGCCCTACTTCCTTTTTCAAATTGTGTCAGAAAGAGTAATCTTATCTCTAATCTAATTCAAATCCTTCCTTGCATTTTCTAAATTTGATGGAAAATATTTTATGTTCGTCTCTGTTATGTTCTTGAAAACCGCCATGGGTTGGAAAACTAGCATTCGATATGATTCAATCCTTCCAAACCTTCTTCCTCAATGAATTTCAGCACCTTCTTAAAGGCCATAGGTATGGATTGCTCTGGCTTGTCTTCGCCTTATCTTTCAATCATTAAACCTTATTCCATTGCTATGGCCATAGCCCCATGCACCCTCCATGTTTGATAAAGTGGACCGTTGAGAATCTCTATCAACATAAATTTGAGTATCATCTATAACCTATGAATAGTTCCAGAGAGAGGAGAAAAAAGGAGCGAACTATCTGTCCTATTCCTAATGGTTCCAGAGAGTGGAGAAAAAAGCAGGGACATATCTATCCGTTGTAGGCTGGCTGGAGATGAGGTTTATATTTCAAATCTTACTATGTTTTTAACATTTGCTTCCTCCTCGTCTACATATTATCTGTGGTTGTATGTATGAGTTTGTGATTGGTAATTTATGTGGTTGTGGTTGTATGTATGATTCTGTGATTGGATGTATGTGGATGTGGTTGGATTTCTATGTATGTGTGTAGTTTGAGTCTCGATGTCTAAGTCTGGGTTGAGTCGATCCTGAGTTAGTCTTGTTTTCTTACAATAGAGGAGGAGGATGGACTGAATTTGAGGAAACTGGAGCAAACAAATTTGAGGGATACGTAGCCGAATTGCTCTGTGAACGGTAGATTTTATTATTCTTTTTTCTTTACATTTTACATTTTGTTGTTCTTTTCTCTTTTCTCTACTTTCAGAACCCCTACTCCCTTTTTAAAATTAGAATCCCTACTCACTTTTTAAAATTCTGTCAGAAATAGTAGTCTTATCTCAAATCTAATTCAAATTCCACCTTGCTTTTTCTAAATTTGAAGGAAAATATTTCAGGTTCGGCTTTGTTATGTTCTTGCAAACCGCCATGGGTTGGAAGACCACCATTCAATATGATTGAATCTTTTCAAACCCTTCTTCTTCAATGAATTTCAGCCCCTTGAGACCCTTTACTTGAATGCCACAGGTATGGATATCTCCGGCTTGTATTCGCCTAATTATATTTCAATCATTAAACGTTATTCCATATTTTCTCTCGCCATAGCCCCATGCATCTACCATGTTCAATAAATGTTTTCTTTCATTAACAATAATTTAACCCACCTGTTATCTTTCCATGACTTTAATCTGCCTCACTTTGCTTAATCGATTGTTTGGTAGTTAACATCTCTATAATATCTTTCTTTAGATCACTCATTTTTCATTGGTTTCTCATTAGTTTAATGTCTCTTGAGTGTTTTAATGACCTATTTCTGCTTAATCTGTCTCTTCAACACTTTAACAGTCTCTTTTATATTTGTTTAGCGAGCGTTCACCAGAGAATTTATGAAGATGAATACAACAATATTGAAATCTAACTTTCTTATATATAGATGGTGGAATTCCTTTGAATTTGAGTTTAATATACTTTGGTAATCCTCATTTACGGTAAATCTCTATACATCCTAGAAAATTGCATTGTTCTCTTTCTTGGATGGGGTTCCACTGGACACGGTCTTACCAATAACATTCCATATTTGAAAAATATATAAAGGGGAAGATTTTGGAAGATGAACCCAAATCCAAATATAGGGAACCATCATTTTAGGATGAAAATAATTGTAAATATTGAACAAACAATACTTACGCTCCCCCAATGCCATGTTCCCATCTACACTACATTTCTCTAGAAAATTAACTTTTAAGAACATCATTGTAAATAATGATAAGTTAAATGTGTCACTAGCTTTATCGCAAGTATTGTGTCCCCAAATTCAATAGCCGGAACAAACATGAAGAAGGAATAACCTTGTTTCATATCATGTAGTTGTAAAAGAGGAATTATAGAGGTCCTTTCAGAAATAGTATCATTGATAGCATCACACAAACACATATTGGAACCACTAGTTAGGTTTCTTAAGTTCTAAGTTGTGGGTCATTTGTGCTTTCCATTCACTACAATAGCTTTATGATTTTTATGAGATATTTATTATCATTAACCATTACCTACAACTTGGAAAAAAATAGAGGGTGAGGTAGTCCCGAGGGGATTATCAAGTCAAATTAAGAATAAAATTGGGTGGATCTCCCATATCAAACGTGGGGAGAGGTGGAATTCAAGTATGGACTTGACGGAGAACCGAGAAGGCAGATGTCCATCTAGGTAAATCTATGAGCCCCTTAACCTTTGTTGAATGTGATAACCCTGGATACTAAGCTTGTGTGATCAAGCATGTTTGAGAGTGCAGAAGCTCACGAGATTCAACCCGTGGTCTTATTAAACAATTGTCCCATGTAAAACTTTTGATATTTTGAACAGCTAAAAGTTAACAATTGATTTTTTCTTTTAACTGGATTTTTAGAATACCAATTTTTTTGATCTCTCCAAATGCTTTGATGTTATGATCCATTCTCTATTCTCATGAAAGAGTTAAATGAATTTCATCTTTGTCTCAAAGAGTGCTCAAGAATGCTTAAAATCAAAACCAAACTTATTTTTACAATATTAATGTCATTTGTGTCTTGTATTTTAGATGTATATTACTTTTTCTCTTATATCGAAGTTGTTTGTGGTATATTTAGCATCTATGCTACGGAGCCCTAGTTTTTTCAGCTTGATGTATGACATCTTTTCTCAACAAAACTTATTATGGTCATGTATTTCGGAGACACATTTTTGTAATTTAAAGGAGAATACAATAATGTATTTGTTTCCATTGATACTTTTTAATGTATTACCTTTTTTCAAATTGAAAAATTCATTACAATATTACTCGTCTTTATCAATTTTAATTTATCAATTTTAATTTCTAGCTTCTTGCTATAAGCATTGTATATTAACTAGCCTTTGTTTGTGAAAAGTTTATTTAGTTTCCTCTATCATTTTCTATTAGTTTATTATATCATTTTTAACATAAAATTTCTTTATCCATGAGCCTTTGTATAATGCATGCTCTTTGTTAAAATATGGAGTAGCAATGAACCCTTAAGAGCATTTTTCCATGATATCAACACTTATCTAAAGTACATCATTGTAGATCGAAGGGTTATGCAATAAGATGATACTAGAATAGCCGTTCTAAGCACTAAATCTACTTGTAGAGATAACATATTAAATGTAATTGTTGATGTAAGACTTGTTATAATTTTTCTGTTTTGGAGTTTATATATATGTATGGGGTTGTGCTAGTAAATAGGTCATTGGCAAGCATAAATAAATTGTTTCTTGATTTTGAAAGAAGATCATTATGTTCAATTTTTTTTAATAATTAAATGTCTTTCGAAAACTCAACTCACACTAACAGCTAGATCACCTGCAAGCTTAAATGAATTGTTGATTTTGAATTGACATCTTTAACATCATCAATTTTAAAAGGAAAAAAATCTACCAATAATTTTGAATGTATTTTCAAATAAATGACATCATAAAAAAAGTTACTCAAAATGTATTTTCAAATGAATGACATCATAAGAAAAACTCAAAAGCATAAAACAATTTCAATCAGACATCGTATCCCATTGATGGAATTTGTTTTAGTATATCTCCACTTGGCTGTAAATTCCAATTAAGAAAAATAACATTATGAGAGCCAACTAAATCTATCACTGTCGTAAAACCTAAAACCTCTTAACTCTTTCTCTCATTCCTGCAATACTCGACCCCTGCAATTCTGCTAACTCTGGGGTCTGTATTTTTTGTAGAGACACCCAACAGTCTGAAAGCAAACACCCGGAAGACGGAAGGCAAGTATTGAGAAAAAACAGGGGAACCAATCATGTGGATGTAGAGTTCAATCAACTAGTTCAGGCTAGTAGAATAGCCACGCAAGTTAAGCATCCATTTCGAAACCTCATGAAGTGCAGGAATAGACCTCAGTTGATCATAACAATATATCTGCAGATCTTCCAACAGTTGACTAGTATCACTGCCATTGTGTTCTATGCTCCCGTTTTGTTCCAGACCTTGGGATTCAAGAGCGATGCTTCACTTTACTCTGCGGCTATTTCTGGTGTAGTCAATGTCATATCCACTATTATCTCCATCTAATCGGTTGATAAACATGGTCGAAGAGAGCTTCTTCACGAGGAGGAGTGCAAATGTCGATTGCACAGGTTAGCCCTAGTTAGTTGGAATGCCAGAATGTCGGAATGATTAATATTGTGTGGAATTGCAAGTGGTTATTGGAATCTTTTTGGCTACAGGGTTATCGGAAGGATGGCCAACAACTTTCTCGCCCTAACACGATCTGTCAGACATAGCGTGCCTGTGTGCGTGAATCTCCTCTTCACTTTTGGTGTGGCATAGGCATTTCTGTCAATGCTTTGCCAATTCAAATACAAAATCTTTTTTCTTCTTTGTTAGCATGGTGTTAATTATGTCCGTATTGGTGATGTTTCTCATTCGAAGACGAAGAATGTACCGATCGAAGAAATGATGGACAGAGTGTGTAAAAAGAATTGGTTGTGGAATATTTTTTTCACCGACACCGACCTCCCCTCATTGATGATGAAGATGCTAATTACAAACTATAAAATGGGAGAGTCAATGGCAACGCCTACCATAATTCTCCTGCATTCCATTTCATTGAGGGAGATATGAGTAGAATTTAAGTCGATGGCCATGTCAATAATAATAATGGATTATGCTTCCCAAATGAATTTGAAATTTGTGAGCTAGCATGCCAACTGCAATGCCGTTATATCTACCAACGGCAATGGCTGGAGTCGTAGAATACATTTGCACTCCCAATTCAGCATGCCCGCTAAAAGAAAATCATATGCAGGTGGGCATGAGCTATATCCACTAAATAAATGGGATCATGCCTAATATGGTGATCAGAATGGAAAGTGTGTAAACAATGTAAATTTTCAAGAGCTTTAAAATATTTATGATAATCATAGTTCGATCCTTCAAGGAGGGATTAAAAAGGCTACATCGTAATATCAAATCTTTTAAATCATGTATTTTCATGTTCGAAAAATAAAAATTAGAAAATTTTATGATTGAAAAGAGAAGTATTTGTGGTATCTATTTTAAATCCTTAAATATATATATTCATAATTTTAAGGTTGTGGTTTGGCTAGACATTAAACTTTGTATATAAAACTTTCTTGTTTATATAGAATAAGAGTATTTTTTTTAAATGTGTTTTTAATTTCAAATCCATTATAATACAAAAAATTACCAAAATATTTATAATATTAAATTATTTATGCATTTTACTAATCCAAAATATTTATACATTTTATATTTCAAAAAATTTACTTCAATATTGTTAAAAAATTATTTAATAATATTATAAAAAATTTAAAATCAGTACAAATAAATTTATTTGTTTAAAGTTTTCAAATTGTATCAATGGGAAAATTAAGGACTAAAACTAGGTGTATTTTAGAGTGAAAAATGAAAATAACATATGAATTATGGCAAATATATAACATCTATTAATAGAACTCGTAAACTTAGTTTTTATTTAAATAATGTCAACAATAACAATACTTTTCATTAATAATAACTTAAGCAAGTATCTAAGTGCAAATTATTATCTTGAATAATTCAACCAAAACCTAATAAATCAACAACAATACATAGATAAACTCAAATGCATCCATTCATGTTAGCTCGCAATATGTTTATGGATTGATAATTTGAGATTTGTGATCTACTTTTTTGTCCCACCAATGCTTCTATATTATCGAGCTATCAAATATTAAGAGATAAAACTCCAAGTCCTCCATCAAACTATTCCAAGCTCCTAACTATTGAGTTACTCTCATGTCGTGAATTTATAACCTCATTTCTAGGTTGGTACCTAAATAAAAAAGATTCAAAATGAGATTTAATCTTAAGTGGATGAGCATAACAATATTTCTTATATATTCAAACCACATCCAATTAATTTTTATCTTTAATAATTATAATACAAATGATTAAATTTAATAAAAAATAACAATAATGTATTTAAAATGTGAAAAACACTTATATAAATAGCTATAGTTGTAAATTTATTAGATATATTCATATATGTGTACAACTTATCAAAAAATACCCTCAAACTTATAATTATTGATATAAATGCATGAACAACTTATTTAAAGATATCATTTGGCTATGTTTTCTTATTCTTTCAAGTGTATTTTTTTAAATGTCATTCATATTATTTATACTTATTATTGTTTTGGGTTTGTAAGGCAAAGAAAAAATAATTTTTATTGTAATTTTGTAAATGGGTTAAAGATCTATAAATCAAGAATGTGAGTTTGTGTTTTTTAAGAATAAATTAAAAAATTCTATTCGAGTTTGGTGAATATTATTAATATATATAAAATGTACAATTTCTTTTCAATTTAAAGAGAAGTTATAGTGTGGTGGCAAGTTGGGTCAATTTTTTTATGTAATTGTCATGTAAGAAAGTGTGTCTAGTTGTTCTCTAGTGGCAACTTGGGTCATTCTTTTATGTTGAATGTCCCTTAATTGTAGCTTTGTCTTTTGTTTTTTCAATAATTGTTTTTTTTTTCTTTTTTTGTCATTTTGTTTTGCAGATAATCATTTTTTAAGGGATCTTATACAACTCCCAACAAAATCACCTAAGTTCGCCCCCTTAATTTAACTCATAAACTTAGTTTATATTTAAATAATGTCAACAACAATGATAGCCTCTTTTGATTAATAGTCTGAAATCAATATCAATGTATCATAACATGCTTGAAGCCCTAGTATCCAACTACAGAATCTTATTGTTATCACAAAAAACTCATCCATACATCATAGCCTACTTACCATTTCCACATCATTAATTTCCACACCAAAAATCAACATGGGGAACCTTCATACACCAAAAAAACCAAAAAAATGATATACCATGGGGTTTAGGGAGAGAGTGAGAAAGAGAGAAATTAGGGGTTAGGGGTTTACAGAGATAGAGAGAGATATTAGAGGTTAGGGTTTTAGAGAGAGACATATATTGGTGTTTAAGTGTGTTATGACCCCTATCCTCATTCCCAACCAAATGAAAAACCTAAAACACTTATCTAAAGGTCTAGCCACCATTATTAATCCACAACTAGCCTATTCAAGTGACATTCTGTGTATTGAAAGAGTTGTGAGATAGAGATCCCTCTCTGTTTTTGGAAATGTTAGTTTTCATCCATAATAGTGTAGTTTAAATAGTTACCTCAGTGATCCCTTCTGCCACAACCTAGAAGAATCCTGAGTGATAACATCTAGAGACCATATTGGGGAACGGATAACTTCTTTACCCCAGAAAAAGAATTACAAGAAATCAAATTAGATCTCTGAGGGAAAACAAAAGATCATATACATAAAGGTTGTGATGCTTTCCTTGGCGACTCCAATATTGAAATTTTGAATCCCACAAGACACACTTGGAGAGTTTCTTGAAAGAATTATGACTTCCCGAAGGATAGGGTGATTAGAGAGAAGGGGGTATAGGTGAGGAGTGGGGCAGTTGGTGTCAAGAGAGAGAGAGAGAGAGAGAGAGAGAGAGAGAGAGAGAGAGAGAGAGAGAGAGATTAATTTTGATAGTTGAAATTGCAGTCAATTAATTATTGAAATTGCATTATCTTACAAAATGTGAATTTCCCTTAAAATTGTGAATATGTATTTTTCAAAAGTGCAATTTCTCTTCAATATGTTTATTGTTGAATTTGTAGTTGTCCAAATTGTAATATGTAATTATGAAAAGTGCAATCAATTAATTGTTGAATTTGCAATTTTTCGATGGCTAGATTGCAATTTCTCATTAAGAAATTGAAAATTTTGTAATATTTTAATTTATTTCTCTATCATGTTGTTGAAATCCTCAAATTTGTAATTTTCAAAATGCCAAAATTGCATTTTCCTAAAGTTGAGATTGCAATTTCTTAAAAAAAAAAAACAATTTTAACAATTTTTTAATGGTTGAAATTGTAGTTCTTGATCGCTGAAATTTTAATCTATTAACTATTGAAATTTCATTTTAAGTTAAAACAATGTGAATTTATCCTCAATCATCTACTTGTTGAAGTTGCTAATTTGTAGTTGTTGAAACTACAAATTTATTTTTACATTTATGAATAATAATTTTGAAAATAGCAATTTCCTTAACTTAAACTTGTAATTTGAATTAAAGAGAGAAAGAGAGAGAAAGATCTAGAGAGTGGGAGATTGTGGGTTAGGGAGATAAAGAGAGAAAGAGAGAGAAAGAGAGAGAGAGGGCTAGGGGTTGGAGAGAGAGAGAGAGAGAGAGAGAGAGAGAGAGAGAGAGAGAGAGATTATGGCTTAGGTGTTGAGAGAGAGAGAGAGGCTAGGGATTAAGAGTTTAGAGAGATCTAGAGAGAGGGAGATTATGATTTAGGGATATAGAGAGAGAGAACGATTGAGAAAGAGAGAGAGAGGGTTAGGGTTTTAGAGAGAGAGGAGAGAGAGAGAGAACGATTGAGAAAGAGAGAGAGAGGGTTAGGGTTTTAGAGAGAGAGGAGAGAGAGAGAGAGAGAGAGAGAGAGATTGGAGGTTAGGAATTTATAAAGAGAGAGATATTGGGAGTTAGGGGCTTAGAGAGAGAGAGAGATTGGAGGTTAGGGATTTATAAAGATAGAGATATTGGGGTTTAGGGGTTTAGAGAGAGATAGAGAGAGATTGGAGGTTAGATATTTAAAGAGAGAGATAGAGAAATTGGGGGTTAGGGGTTTAGAGAGAGAGAGAGAGAGAGAGAGAGAGAGAGAGATTTGGGGATAGGGGTTTAGAGAGAGGGAGAGGGAGATTGTGGCTTAAAGAGAGAGAGAGAGAGAGAGAGAGAGATTGGGGTTTAGGGATATATATCTTTATATATATATATAGAGAGAGAGAGAGGCATTGACAGTCAAGGGTTTAGAGAGAGATATTGATTGCTTGTTAGGTGCTTGGAGATAGAGAGAGATTGAGGGTTAGGGGTTTGGAGAGAGAGGGGGGGGGGATTAGAGGTTAGGGGTTTCCAAATAGAGAAAGAGTGATATTGGGGTTTAAGGTTTTAGATAGAGAGACAGAGAGATTGTGGCTCAGGGGTTTACATAGAGAGAGAAAGAGAGATTGGGGGTTAGGGGTTGAGGGAGATAGACAGAGTACATCAGATATGTGAGTGTGAAGTCTAGAAGGAAAATATGCAGAATCTCACCAATATGTACTATGAAGTTTTAGATGCCCATTAGGGGTTGAGGGAGAGTGATATTGGGGTTTTCCGGGTTTAGAGTGAGAGAGGGGGAGACTATCAGATCCAAAAGAATGTGAAGTCTTAAAGGAAAAAATGCAAAAGATAATTAATATATACTATTAAGTTTTGGATTCCCTGATGAGAGAGAGAGAGAGAGAGAGAGTATCAAATGTGAGGGTCTTATGGATTTGAAGTTAGGGGTTTAGAGAGAGAAAGAAAGAGAAAGGTTGGGGGTTGGGGATTTAGAGAGAGAGAGATATTGGTGCTTAGGGGTTTAGAGAGAGAGATATATTGGGGGTTACGGGTTTAGAGAGAGAGATATATTAGAGGTTACAGGTTTAGAGAGAGAGAGATATTGGGGGTTACGTGTTTAGAGAGAGAGGGTGTGGATTATTGAAGGGGTTGAGATAGAGAGAGTGAGATTGTCGCTTAGGGGTTGAGAGAGACAGAGGTTGGGGGTTAGGGGTCTAGAGAGATATAGAGAGAGGGATATTGTGGGTTATGAAGAGAGAGAGAGAGAGAGAGAGAGAGAGAGAGAGAGAGAGAGAGAGAGAGAGTGATGGGGAGGTAGTTAGTGGTTTAAAGAGATAAATTAGGTGTTATGGGTTTAGGGAGAGAGATTCGAGGTCACAGGTTTAGAGAGAGAGAGAGAAGAGGTGGTTACTGTTAGGAGTAGGTAAGAGACCAAAATGAAGAGAGAGAGTGGGTGGTTAATGGGTAGTGGGGGATTAGGTGAGGAGGGATATAGATAGAGTTGGCGGGATGGAGAGATGGTTAGTGGTAAGTGAGAGAGAGAGAAAGAGAGAGGGGTGTGGGGGTATGATGGTAAAGAGTGGGGTTTGGGGAAGGATATAGAGAGAGAGATTAGGGGTTGGGGATTTAGAGAGAGAGAGAGAGAGAGATATGGGGGGAAATGGTTAGAAGTAGGACTAAGTGATAGGGGGAAATGTTATTGGTAGGGCGTTAGAAAAATAGAGAAAGGAGGGGGTTAGGGCTTAGGGTAATAGAGTGATGGGTGGATTGGGATTTATGGTACATATTTTTAATCAAGGGATTATGCTTTATGGTAAGTGGATATATGGGTGGTTGAGAGACAGAGGGTGGTGGGGTTATAAAAAGGGAGGGGACATGGGATTATATTGAGAAAGGGAGATATAGCTAGAAGGAGAGTGAAACAAATATGTAACATTAGCGCGCGCACTAATAGTGTGTGCACACTAATAGTGTGTGCGTGCTAATATTCTATGCACGCTTTTTGTGTGTGCATGTTATTAATGCACGCGCTCTAAAAATTTTAATTTTTTTGGCGTGATTTCATTTTTCCATACTATGTGTAATGACTTGGTATGTGTGGTTCTAGAATCATATTGTCGAACTTGATGCCTTGGACTAAATTATAGCAAAACACACCATGTTATGTAACTTCATGTTTTTCAACCTCGAATCTATATATGCTCCACTTGTCCACTGTTACTGAAACTGCACACGCTTATAGAACTCTCTGCGTAGATTAAAAATATCTTTTTCTTGAATAAATTTGTTAGTACTTTCTATTTTTCATTCATTTTTGTTTGCAACCATGCCATATTTACATAAAACTCACTTCATTTATTTAAGCTATAACTTTTGACTAACACACCTATTTTGAAAACGAAAAGGATCCCACACAAGTATACTTAAATACCTACGCACTAAAATAAATGACTTTGTTAAGACCATGATAGCAGGGCATAATGCTCGACCTTGTCCTTTTAGGAATTTCCCGACTTCCTTAATTTAAAAAAAAAAATAGCTTGGAAAATTTTGGAAAAATAGCATTGCACTATATTCGCCTGTTATCTACAACCCTACATAATTTGTTTTTCAAATTTAGACATTTTACATACCAAACTCGGGGCCTAACACAAACACATGCATTATGTTTTCTGAAGAAAAAAAGCATACCAACACTAGAAGAACACCATTTTTTAGGATTTATACCTATTTTCCATAAATAAAGGTTATATATTCTGGAAGGTGATCAGATTCTCTGCGTTTCATATTTTTACACCATTTTCTAAAAAAATGTGTAGGTACCTCTAAAAATTCATTTTAATGGTTGGATTTATGTTTTCCATGAATTCCATTGCAACTAATGCGTTGTAAGTGGGTATCATTATCGTGCACCAACCTTTATTTGAAAATTGTCATGTATTTAAAACAATTAATTGTAAAGTTTCAAATCACATTTTTATACAAATACAAACTAGTTTAAATCGAACCTTTTTCTTAAGAACCTCTCATTATAGTAACCACCTATGACCTCCTGCACCAACCCATGATGGATTGCTTTTAGGTTGGATGATTGGCCTACAGTATCTTCTTAACCCATTTTTCTTTTCACTTTAGGGACGTGGGAACCATTTCAATCATTTTTGTTGAATAAACTTTTGAAGTTCCTCGAGAAATTCTAATTCAAACGTTATTCATCTCCATTTATACCTTCTCTTAAATCTGAACTTATTCAATATCAATGGCATTTTCCAACATGTTTGGCTCATATTTTAATCCTACTACAACATTTTATCTACCCTCTACACCTTTGTTTTGGTAATTAATGCATAGTCATAATTGATTTGAACTTATCCATAGACTTTTCCACTTCAATGATTTGTCAACTTCTTCCTAGGTTTGTTTATTTCGTGATTTTTAGATTCAACTTATGTTTCATCTTTAAATATAGGGATTCAAAAAGGAATCTACTAAGTTATGTACTTTGATTTTTTTTACAAATATTTATTTCCCTTCAACCACAAATATTTTTAGCTTTAATATTACATGATTTCTAGAGATGAGTATATTCCTAACATTACGAAGATGAATACAACAACTTTGAAATCTAACTTTCTTATATATAGATATTGGAAATCCTTTAAATTTGAGTTTAATACACTTCGGGGTAAGCCTCATTTATGGTAAATCTCTACACATCCTAGCAGATTCCATTGTTCTCTTTCTTGGATAAGGCTCCACTAGACACAGTCTTACCAATAACATTCCATATTTGAATTATATATAAAGAGGAAGATTTGGGAAGATGCACCCAAATCCAAATATAGGTAACCATCATTTTAGGATGAAAATCATTATAAACATTGAACAATTAATAGTAACTTTCCCCAACACTATGTTTCCATCTCCACTACATTTCTCTAGAAAATTAACTTTTAAGGAAATCACTATAAATAATGATAAACTAAATGTGTTACTAAGTTTATCGCAATAGGTGTATCCCCAAATTCAATAGCCGGAACAAACCTGAAGAAGGAATAGCCTTGTTTCATATCATGTAGTTCTAAAAGATGAATTATAGAGGTCCTTTTGGAAATAGTATCATTGAAAGCATCACAGAAACACATATTGGAACCACTAGTTAGGTTTCTTAAATTCTAAGGTGTGGACCTTTTTTGCTTTCCATTCACTATAATAGCTTTATGATTTTTATGAGATATTTATTATCATTAACCAATTTTGTTCTTATTTTGACTTGATAATCCCCTCGGAGCCACCTCACCCTCTATTTTTTTTCCATTAACCATTGCCTCCAACTTGGAAAAAAAATAGAGGGTGAGGTGGCTCCGAGGGGATTATCAAGTCAAAATAAGAACAAAATTGGGTGGATCTCCCATTTATCGTTTTAGGGCATTTTATTTTCAAGTTAAAGAAAATGAATGCATCTACATCATGAATTTTTGCATTGAGGCATGAATTAAACCATCATCAAAGAAATCTCCCTTCAATGCTAAAATTTTAGCCAACCAATTTCAAAGACAAAGGAAAAAAATATAGTGGCAAGATCAATCTACCATGATTCCATATGGATTTCACAATTTTAGTTCTAGATTCAATGGATATGATCGACCAACGCCAAAGTCACCTAAGGCTTAAACAATTTTTTTAGTAAGTGGAACCCATAACTAGATTTTTTTGCTCTACCCCGCTATTGGTGTTTTTCAGTAAAAAAATTTAAAGTTTCTTGACTCATCAAATAATCAATGGATAACATGAACATGGGCTCATAAATCATTTTTTACAATATTACAAATTTGAAACATGGAATCTTGAGATTTTGTAAGTCTAAGAAAAAACACCCTTAACAAATGATAGTACTATATTGGAATAATACATAATTCATTATAATCTATAAATCATAATTTCATTATTACCAAAAACTTCACACTACCCACAAGAATGTAGTCCACAGGGTTTGTAAGGTGGAGATCTAGGTTCAAATCCTTGAATGGGTATGATTGTAAATATGTTTTTGTAAATATAAGTATTTCTTAAAAAAAAATTACATCGACTACTGTACACAAATAAAAATACAATAGAAATATTGTTGAAATAAAATAATATTTAGATAAAACTAGCACAACCTCTATCCTTTAAACAATATATATAATAAAAAGTTCAAAAACAATATATAAATATAATAAATATGCCCTCCACTATGAGGAAATTAAAATTTCACAATTTTGAAACTCCATACTATAAAAGAGAAAAGTCTATAGTAAACCAAACTCTAAATCTAATGTATAATTACAGTAAATGTAATGTGTTCGGTCAAATGACATGTCTATAAAAAAATCGGATATATATTAATCCAACTCATGTGAAAATTTTCTTACCTGATAGGAAGCATTGAACTTCTCAAATTTTGGGAAAAGTTCGAGAAGGAAATGCTGTCACAACAGGTCCTTACTAATTTAGAAAAAAAATTTAAAAAATATATGATTAAATTTGAATTCAAACTGAAAAGCATTGGGAGCCTCTCACGGACGATGCCTTAAAACCTAGAATAAAGTGGACCGTTCAAAATCTGTATCAACATAAATTTGAATATCATATGTAACCTATGGATGGTTCCAGAGAGAGGAGAAAAAAGAAAGGAACAAACTATCCTGATGGTTCCTGAGAGTGGAGAAAAAAGTCAGGAATTATGTATCCGTTGAAGGCAGGCTGGAGATGAAGTATATATTTCAAATCTTACTATGTTTTTAACATGTGTGTCCTCCTCGTCTACCTATTATATGTGGTTGTATGTACGATTCTGTGATGGGATGTATGTGGTTGTGGTTTTATGTATAACTCTGTGATTGGATGTATGTGGATGTGATTGGATTTCTATATCTATGTGTAGTTTGAGTCTCAATGTCTAAGTATGGTTCGAGTTGATTCCGAGTCAGTCTTGTTTGCTTACAATAGAGGAGGAGGGTGGACTGAATTTGAGGAAACTGTGGCAAACAAATTCGAGGGATACGTAGTCGAACAGGTACATTTTATTATTCTTTTCTCTTCCCTCTCCTCTTTACTCTTTACAATTTACAGTTTACATTTTGTTGTTATTTTCTCTTCCCTTTGCTTTTAGAAGCCCTACTTCCTTTTTCAAATTCTGTCAGAAACAATAATCTTATCTCTAATCTGATTGAAATCCTTCCTTGCGTTTTCTAAATTTGATGGAAACTATTTCAGGTTCGGCTCTATTATGTTCTTCCAAACCACCATGGGTTGGAATAAGAGCGTTCGATATGATTCAGTCCTTCCAAACCTTTCTTCCTCAATAAATTTTAGCACCTTGAGACCCTTAACTTAAAGGCCATCGGTATTGATCGCTCTGGTTTGTATTCGCCTTATCTTTCAAACATTAAACCTTATGTCATAGCTCTAGCCATAGCCCCATGCACCCACCATGTTTAATAAAGTGGACCGTTGAGAATCTCTATCAACATGAATTTGAGTATCATCTATAACCTACGGATAGTTCCAAAGAGAGGAGAAAAAAGCAACAAACTATATATCCTATTCCTGATGGTTCCAGAGAGTGGAGAAAAAAGAAGGGACGTATCTATCCATTGAAGGAAAGCTAGAGATGAGGTATATGTTTCAAATCTTACCATGTTTTTAACATTTTCTTCCTCCGCGTCTACATATTATCTATGATTGGATGTATGTGGATCTCGAGTCAGTCTTGTTTGCTTACAATAGAGGAGGAGGATGGACTGAATTTGAGGAAACTGGAGCAAACAAATTCTAGGGATACGCAGCCGAACCGCTCCGTGGACGGTACATTTTATTATTCTTTTCTCTTTACATTTTACATTTTACATTTTGTTGTTCTTAAATCTCTTTGCTCTACTTTCAGAACCCCTACTCCCTTTTTAAAATTCAGTCAGAAATAGTAGTCTTATCTCAAATCTAATTGAAAGTCTTCCTTGCATTTTCTAAATTTGAAGGAAAATATTTCAGGTTCAGATCTATTATGTTCTTGCAAACCGCCATGGGTTGGAAGACCACTGTTCAATATGATTCAATCCTTTCAAGTTAAATGTGTCACTAGCTTTATCGCAAGTATTGTGTCCCCAAATTCAATAGCCGGAACAAACATGAAGAAGTAAATAGCCTTGTTTCATATCATGTGGTTCTAAAAGAGGAATTATAGAGGTCCTTTCAGAAATAGTATCATTGAAAGCATCACACAAACACATATTGGAACCACTAGTTAGGTTTCTTAAGTTCTAAGGTGTGGTCCATTTGTGCTTTCCATTTACTACAATAGCTTTATGATTTTTGTGAGATATTTATTATCATTAACCATTACCTCCAACTTGGAAAAAAATAGAGGGTGAGGTGGTTCCGAGTGGATTATCAAGTCAAAATAAGAACAAAATTGGGTGGATCTCCCATATTATGGTTTTAGGGCATTTTATTTTCAAGTTAAAGAAAATGAATGCATCTACATCATGACTTTTGGCATTGAGGCATGCATTAAACCATCATGAAAGCAATCTCCCTTCAATGCTATAAGTTTAGCCAACTAATTTCAAAGACAAAGGAAAAAAATATAGTGGCAAGACCAATCTACCATGATTCCATATGGATTTCACAATTTTAGTTCTAGATTCAATGGATGTGATCTAAACCAACACCAAAGTCACCTAAGGCTTAAACAATTATTTTAGTAAGTGGAACCCATAACTAGATTTTTTTGGTCTACCCCACTATTGGTGTTTTTCAATAAAAAAATTTAAAGTTTCTTGACTCATCAAATAATCAATGGATAACATGAACATGGGCTCATAAATCATTTTTTCCAATATTACAAATTTGAAACATGGAATCTTGAGATTTTGTAAGTCTAAGAAAAAACACCCTTAGCAAATGATAGTACTATGTTGGAATAATACATAATTCATTGTAATTTATAAATCATAATTTCATTATTACCAAAAACTTCACACTACCCACAAGAATGTAGTCCGTAGGGTTTGTAAGGTGGAGATCTAGGTTCAAATCCTTGAATGGGTATGATTGGAAGTAGAAGAAGTATTTCTTAAAAAAAAATTACAGTGACTATTGTACACAAATAAAAATACAATAGAAAGATTGTTGAAATAAAACAATATTTATATCAAACTACCACAACCTCTATCCTTGAAACAATATATATCCTAAAAAGTTCAAAAACAATATATAGATATAATAAATATGCCCTCAACTGTGAAGAAATTAAAATTTCACAATTTTGAAACTCCATACTATAAAAAAGAAAAGTCTATAGTAAGGTAGATCAAATGTGATAATAATAATTTAGTGTAAGATGTAAACCAAACTCTAAATCTATTAAGGTAGATCAAATGTGATAATAATTATTTAGTGTAAGATGTAAACCAAACTCTAAATCTAATGTATAGATACCGTAAATGTAATGTGATCGTTCAAATGGCATGTCTATAAAAAAATCGGATATATATTAATCCAACTCATGTGAAAATTTTCTTACCTGATAGGAAGCATAGAATTTCTCAAATTTTGGGCAAAGTTCGAGAAGGAAATGCTGTCACAGCAGGTCCTTACTAATTTAGAAAAAAAAGCACAAAATAAAATAAAAAAGTATGATTAAATTTGAATTCAAACTGAAAAGCATTGAGAGCCTCTCACAAACGGTGCCTTAAAACCTCGAATAAAGTGGACTGTTGAGAATCTGTATCAACATAAATTTGAGTATCATCTGTAACCTATGGATGGTTCCAGAGAGGCAAAAAAAAAAGGGAACAATCCATCCTGATGGTTCCAGAGAGTGGAGAAAAAAGAAGGGAATTATGTATCCGTTGAAGGCAGGTTGGAGATGAGGTATATATTTCAAATATTACAATTTTTTTAACATTTTTGGCCTCCTCGTCTACCTATTATACGTGGTTGTATGTATGAGTCTATGATGAGGAGCAAACAAATTCGAGGGATATATAGCTAAACAGGTAAATTTTATTATTCTTTTTTCTTCCGTCCGCTCTTTACTCTTTACATCTTATATTTTACATTTTGTTAAATTATTTTCTCTTCCCTCTGTTCTCAGAAGCCCTACTTCCTTTTTCAAATTGTGTCAGAAAGAGTAATCTTATCTCTAATCTAATTCAAATCCTTCCTTGCATTTTCTAAATTTGATGGAAAATATTTTAGGTTCTTCTCTGTTATGTTCTTGAAAACCGCCATGGGTTGGAAAACTAGCATTCGATATGATTCAATCCTTCCAAACATTTCTTCCTCAACGAATTTCAGCACCTTCGTAAAGGCCATAGGTATGGATTGCTCTGCTTGTCTTCGCCTTATCTTTCAATCATTAAACCTTATGCCATTGCTATGGCCATAGCCCCATGCACCCTCCATGTTTGATAAAGTGGACCTTTGAGAATCTCTATCAACATAAATTTGAGTATCATCTGTAACCTATGAATAGTTCCAGAGAGAGGAGAAAAAAGGAGCGAACTATCTGTCCTATTCCTAATGGTTCCAGAGAGTAGAGAAAAAAGCAGGGACATATATATCCGTTGTAGGTAGGCTGGAGATGAGGTTTATATTTCAAATCTTACTATGTTTTTAACATTTGCTTCCTCCTCATCTACATATTATCTGTGGTTGTATGTATGAGTTTGTGATTGGTAATTTATGTGGTTGTGGTTGTATGTATGATTCTGTGATTGGATGTATGTGGATGTGGTTGGATTTCTATGTATGTGTGTAGTTTGAGTCTCGATGTCTAAGTCTTGGTTGAGTCGATCCCGAGTTAGTCTTGTTTGCTTACAATAGAGGAGGAGGATGGACTAAATTTGAGGAAACTGTAGCAAACAAATTTGAGGGATACACACCCGAATTGCTCTGTGAACGGTAGATTTTATTATTCTTTTTTCTTTACATTTTACATTTTGTTGTTCTTTTCTCTTTTCTCTGCTTTCAGAACCCCTACTCCCTTTTTAAAATTCTGTCAGAAATAGTAGTCTTATCTCAAATCTAATTCAAATTCCACCTTGCTTTTTCTAAATTTGAAGGATGTTAGAACAGTAACCACACTTAGTACCATAATCCATAAATTTTTAATTGCCCATGTGCTTAATTAAACCATGTTTTGGATTAAGTGACTATAGTTGGTCAAAAACCCACTTTGAGAGTGTTCACACCCACTTCTGAGCAAACCAGTTCACCCAGCCTCCAGTTTTGTCCACAAGTGCGCCCTCATTTATTGCTGGTGCGCCCTCTCTCCTTGTTTTGGGGAATTTAGTTGACCAAGGGCGCTAGGGTGGATTTTTGCCCACTTTTGGCTAGATTTGGAGCATTTAATGCTCCCTTGGGCCCCCAAACCTCCTCTATTTGCTCACCCACGCCTGCCTTGAGATAATTAATGACTCAGCATGCTTCAGCCACCTCCACACCAGAATTCGTAGCTGTTTGGGATGATTGGGATTGAGTTGGACCCACCTAGGGGGGATTGAGGCCAATTTGGCATTGATGACTTGTACACTCAGCTTGAGCCACCTAATGCTCTCGATTTTCTCATGGATGTAATAAAAACCTGTTACTAACATTTTCACATGTTAGACAGTCAGTTAATCAAAGATTTGAGCATACATTGTGTGTAAATTTATCTCTTTTTTCAAGTTTTTCCACAGTTTTTGCAAATTAATTCGATTTTGTGAGGTTCTCCATAGCTCCTCGATCTTCTGTGATCAAAATACTCACATGGTATCAAAGCCATCGTGGATTTAGTGAGTTGCATGCCAACATTGAGCGTTGAACTGCATTCTAGAGAGGATTTCCAGATAAAAATTGAGTGTTTTTTGCAGGTGTTTCAGTAGTTTTCTCACCATTAACGCAGCAGTCATGGAAGCAAACCAAATGTTGCTCACACCCTTCAATTTTTTCGATTGGAAGGCTGAGATGGTTATCAAGCTGAGATCTAAGGGTCTCTATAGAGTGACCATGGGCACAGAAGTGGAGCCAAATTCTGCTGTGGAGAAAGCAAAGTACTACAATCGACTTGATGAAGCTTATGGATTGCTATGCCTGAGCATTTCAAGGGAACTCTTGTTTCATACAGACAGTTTGACAACCCCCAATGAAGTATGGGTGAAGCTAGAATCACTCTTTGGGAAAACTGATGAACTGAGAGGCCACCAGCTTGAAAACGAGCTCATTAGCTTGAGCCCAGCGCATTTTGAAACCATCCAGGAGTTCTTCACGAAATTCAAGTCACTGGTGCTTCAACTGCAACAATGTGGAATTGTTAAGAAGGAGGAACAACTGATTCTGTCCATCCTTTCGAAGCTAGGCCCAGAGTTTTCAGTATTTGTTAGCACATTTCACTCAGCCAAAATGACCCTTCGAAATTGGCAAATGCCATCACTAGCTACCTTCATGGAGTGTCTCACTCAGGAGCAGGACAAACTAGTTCAGATGGGCACCATAAAATCAAAGGACCAAGCATTGGCAATGGGTGTTTCAAATGCAAGCAAAGGAAAGCAGAAAGCCAAGAATTCGAAGCAGCAAGAGAAGAGGAAGTTTGACAAGACCAAGTCTACTGATGGGGGTTCGAATCTGTCAAAGGAGAAGGACAAGAAGGGAAAGGAAAATACCAAATGCACCTATTGTCATAGGGGATGGCATCCAGAGAGCTCATGTATGAAGAAAACCATTGACTCAATGGCGCAGCTGCTGGAGAAGAACAACATCCCAGTCCCTGAGGGCGCAAGGAAGAAAGAGAGCACCTCAAACCCTGACAATAAGGAGAAGTGTCATGCTTTGGTAGCAGGTACTTCGAATCCCTCTTCCTTCATCATTGATTCAGGAGCTTCCAGACATATGGTTTCATCCAGAGAGCTCTTCTCCTCTTTGCATTCGAATGGTGGCCCAACAGTTCGAAGGGGAGATGATTCAGAACTCCAAACCAAGGGGATTGGAAGGATTGACATGGAGCATGGCTATTTCAGTGATGTGCTCTATGTACCTTCATTGGCTGCAAATTTGCTATCAGTCTATCAAATGACCCATACAGGAGAAGCCAAGAGAGTGATATTCACTCCAGGTTTGGTAGAAATCTCAGAAATCTCCTCAAATCAAGTTGTGGCAGTAGGGTATGCAGATCATGATGAGAGAATGTACAAATTCTCAAATTTCATTCCAAATTCTAGTGACCATGCTCTTGTCTCTCATGCCAACGAGACCTCCAAGTTATGGCATGAAAGATTTGGCCACATGAACTACAAATACCTCCAGCAATTGCACAAGGACGAGATGGTGGAAGGGCTTCCAGAAATCAAGTCATCAAATGGTGCATGCATTGGGTGTGTAGTTGGAAAGCATCCTGAGCGCAGCTATGAGAAGGGAATGGCAAGGAGAGCCACTCAACCACTTGGATTGGTACATTCAGACCTCATTGGTCCTCTTCCCACTCCATCATATGGTGGATCAAGGTATGTACTTACATTCATAGATGACTACTCTCGATTCTGCTGGGTTTACTTCCTTAAATTGAAGTCAGAAGTGTTTGAGAAACTGAAGATTTGGAAAGCCCTAGTGGAGAACCATAGTGGTCATAAGATAAAGATCCTTAGGACTGATAATAGAAAGGAATATGTGAATAATAACATTCAGCACCTTTGTGAGGAATGTGGCATCCAAATGCAACATTCAATCCCCTACACACCTCAGCAAAATGGTGTGGCAGAGAGGAAAAATAGATCTCTCAAGGAGATGGCTACTTGCATGATTGAAGCTAGGGATCTAAGCCCTAAGCTATGGGATGAAGCCATCAATTGTGCTGCTCATATTCAGAACAGAGCCTTTCACAAATCAGTCAAAGGAAAAACCCCCTATGAGGCATGGTTTGGCCAAAAACCAAATGTGTCAAATTTCAGGATTTTTGGGTCTAGAGCATGGGCTCGAATTCCATCAGAAAAAAGGAAGGCTTTGGAGCCACAGAGTAGGGAATGTATCATGGTTGGATATGGTGAGTACACAAAGGGCTACAAGCTCTTTGACACATCCACACTTAAAACTTTCATTGAGAGAAGTGTGCAATTCGAAGAAGAACCAATTCCAGATTTTGAGCTTGCACCGGGGGAAAGCTCCTCTCCTCCACACCTCAATGAGATTAGTGATGATTCTACCTCTGATTTTTCTGATATTGCTGAAGATGACATGGCTGAAGATGAAATTGCTGTACATGAGTCACCATCAAGGCCCAAGTGGGCTGAAAAAATCATAGAAGCTGCAGGTGAATTGGCAGGCAATCCCCAAGAGCCTAGGAAGACTAGATCCCAAACAATCAATGCTTCCTTTGCAAATGAGAGTGAGCTTGCTGATCACTGTTATATGATGATTGGATCTGATCCAACATCATATCAGGAAGCTCATCATGATCCAAGGTGGAGGGCAACAATGCAAGAAGAATTCCAATCTCTCCAAGAGAACAAAACATGGGATTTGGTGCCTCTTCCTCCCAAGAGGAAACTAGTGCAATGTAAGTGGATTTTCCGAACCAAACCTATTGCTGATGGTTCTGATCTGAAATATAAGGCTAGGTTAGTGGCTAAGGGCTACTCAAAAATCCATGGTGTGGATTATACAGAGACCTTTGCACCGGTTGCAAAGATGGACTCAATTAGACTAGCTCTAGCCATGGCAGCTAGTAAAGGTTGGAAAGTTCACCACATGGATGTCAAAAGTGCATTCTTGCATGGTGAGCTACAGGAAGAGATATATATGCAGCAGCCTGAAGGATTCCAAGAGGATCCCACACTTGTATGCAGGTTGAAGAAGTCACTCTATGGACTCAAGCAAGCCCCCAGGGCTTGGTATGCCAAAATGGATGCTTTTTTGCTCTCAATTGGTTTCTGTCGATGCAAGTCTGATCCAAATGTTTATTTGCAGCATTGTGATGGTAATTTTCAGGTCATTGTACTGTATGTTGATGATCTCTTAATTACAGGGAGCTGCACCAAACAAATTGGCTCAATTAAAGCTTCTTTGCACAGTGAATTTGCCATGAGCGACCTAGGATTGCTAAGGCAATTTTTGGGTTTGGAAATTGAGCAATCTGAGAGAGGTATATTGCTGAGTCAATATAAGTATGCTTCAGACCTGTTATTCAAGTTCAAAATGGCTGAATGTAAGGCAGCCAAGTGCCCATTCCTTTCAGGCATAAAACTAGGTGAATTTGAAGACTCTCCGGTGGTGGATTGCACACTCTATAGGCAGCTAGTTGGAAGTTTGCTGTACCTTACACATACAAGACCTGATTTGTCTTATGCTGTAAGTGCTGTAGCAAGGTATATGCATCAGCCACATGAGATCCATTGGAAGGCAGCCAAAAGGATCCTTCATTATGTCCAAGGAACAAAGAGCTTCGGGGTACACTATGCAGTTGGTTCTTCACTTCAACTAGCTGGATTTTCTGATTCCGATTGGGCGGGAGATCCCATCGATAGAAAGTCCACTTCAGGTTTTGTGTTTATGTTTGCTGAAGGTCCTATTTGCTGGTCAAGTAAGAAACAGCATACAATTTCTCTTTCATCAGCAGAGGCCGAGTACAGGGCAGCAGTGAACGCAGCCACACAGTGTGTTTGGTTGCAAGGCATTCTTCGGGAGTTTGGTGTTGCTATTGATTCTCCAACCAATATTTGGGTGGATAATCAAAGTGCCATCAAGATATCTACTGATCCAGTACAGAGGCAAAGAACAAAGCACATTGAGATCCACATGCATTACATTCGGGGCTTGGTGCATGACAGGGTGATTTCACTGCAGTATTGCCCATCCACCGAGCAAACTGCTGATATTTTCACCAAGTGCTTTACTGAGAAGACCTTCACTCACTTGAGAGATTTTCTTGGAGTGAGTGATGGATGGTGATTGCTGCAATTTAATTGCAGGTTCAGCCCCATGTCCATTTTTGAGGGAAGTTTTTATCCCATGAGGTTTTACTTCTTTTCCTCGGTTCATATGGACAAATAAAATTTCTGTTGTATTGAGGTGACTTGAGCCTTTGTTGCCAAGGCCTCCCACTTATCTTTCATGAGATGTACAAAGTTATGGTTAAGGGGGGGTGTTAGAACAGTAACCACACTTAGTACCATAATCCATAAATTTTTAATTGCCCATGTGCTTAATTAAACCATGTTTTGGATTAAGTGACTATAGTTGGTCAAAAACCCACTTTGAGAGTGTTCACACCCACTTCTGAGCAAACCAGTTCACCCAGCCTCCAGTTTTGTCCACAAGTGCGCCCTCATTTATTGCTGGTGTGCCCTCTCTCCTTGTTTTGGGGAATTTAGTTGACCAAGGGCGCTAGGGTGGATTTTTGCCCACTTTTGGCTAGATTTGGAGCATTTAATGCTCCCTTGGGCCCCCAAACCTCCTCTATTTGCTCACCCACGCCTGCCTTGAGCTAATTAATGACTCAGCATGCTTCAGCCACCTCCACACTAGAATTCGTAGCTGTTTGGGATGATTGGGATTGAGTTGGACCCACCTAGGGGGGATTGAGGCCAATTTGGCATTGATGACTTGTACACTCAGCTTGAGCCACCTAATGCTCTCGATTTTCTCATGGATGTAATAAAAACCTGTTACTAACATTTTCACATGTTAGACAGTCAGTTAATCAAAGATTTGAGCATACATTGTGTGTAAATTTATCTCTTTTTTCAAGTTTTTCCACAGTTTTTGCAAATTAATTCGATTTTGTGAGGTTCTCCATAGCTCCTCGATCTTCTGTGATCAAAATACTCACAAAGGAAAATATTTCAGGTTCGGCTTTGTTATGTTCTTGCAAACCGCCATGGGTTGGAAGACCACCGTTCAATATGATTCAATCTTTTCAAACCCTTCTTCTTCAATGAATTTCAACCCCTTGAGACCCTTTACTTCAACGCCACAGGTATGGACAGCTCTGGCTTGTATTCGCCTAATTATATTTCAATCATTAAACGTTATTCCATATTTTCTCTCGCCATAGCCCCATGCATCTACCATGTTCAATAAATGTTTTCTTTCATTAACAATAATTTAACCCACCTGTTATCTTTCCATGACTTTAATCTGCCTGCCTTTGCTTAATCGATTGTTTGGTAGTTAACATCTCTATAATATCTTTCTTTAGATCACTCATTTTTCATTGGTTTCTCATTAGTTTAATGTCTCTTTAGTGTTTTAATGACCTATTTCTGCTTAATCTGTCTCTTCAACACTTTAACAGTCTCTTTTATATTTGTTTAGCGAGCATTCACCAGAGAATTTATGAAGATGAATACAACAATATTGAAATCTAACTTTCTTATATATAGATGGTGGAATTCCTTTGAATTTGAGTTTAATATACTTTGGTAAGCCTCATTTACGGTAAATCTCTATACATCCTAGAAAATTGCATTGTTCTCTTTCTTGGATGGGGTTCCACTGGACACGGTCTTACCAATAACATTCCATATTTGAAAAATATATAAAGGGGAAGATTTTGGAAGATGAACCCAAATCCAAATATAGGGAACCATCATTTTAGGATGAAAATAATTGTAAATATTGAACAAACAATACTTACGCTCCCCAAATGCCATGTTCCCATCTACACAACATTTCTCTATAAAATTAACTTTTAAGAACATCATTGTAAATAATGATAAGTTAAATGTGTCACTAGCTTTATCGCAAGTATTGTGTCCCCAAATTCAATAGCCGGAACAAACATGAAGAAGGAATAGCCTTGTTTCATATCATGTAGTTCTAAAAGAGGAATTATAGAGGTCCTTTCAGAAATAGTATCGTTGATAGCATCACACAAACACATATTGGAACCACTAGTTAGGTTTCTTAAGTTGTAAGTTGTGGGTCATTTGTGCTTTCCATTCACTACAATAGCTTTATGATTTTTATGAGATATTTATTATCATTAACCATTACCTCCAACTTGGAAAAAAATAGAGGGTGAGGTAGTCCCGAGGGGATTATCAAGTCAAATTAAGAATAAAATTGGGTGGATCTCCCATATTATCGCTTCAGGGAATTTCATTTTCAAGTTAATGAAAATGAATGAATCTACATCATGACCTTTGGTATCCACTATCTTCATAGTGCATCAATATTAAGGCTAACTAGTGCTTCCAATATGTGTTTTTGTGATGCTTTCAATGATACTATTTCCGAAAGGACCTCTATAATTCCTCTTTTAGAACCACATGATATGAAACAAGGCTATTTGCTTCTTCATGTTTGTTCCGGCTATTGAATTTGGGGACACAATACTTGCGATAAAGCTAGTGACACATTTAACTTGAAAGGATTGAATCACATTGAACAGTGGTCTTCCAACCCATGGCGGTTTGCAAGAACATAATAGATCCGAACCTGAAATATTTTCCTTCAAATTTAGAAAATGCAAGGAAGACTTTCAATTAGATTTGAGATAAGACTACTATTTCTGACTGAATTTTAAAAAGGGACTAGGGGTTCTGAAAGCAGAGCAAAGACATTTAAGAACAACAAAATGTAAAATGTAAAATGTAAAGAGAAAAGAATAATAAAATGTACCGTCCACGGAGCAATTCGGCTGCGTATCCCTCGAATTTGTTTGCTCCAGTTTCCTCAAATTCAGTCCATCCTCCTCCTCTATTGTAAGCAAACAAGACTGACTTGAGATACACATACATCCAATAATAGATAATATGTAGACGCGGAGGAAGAAAATGTTAAAAACATGGTAAGATTTGAAACATATACCTCATCTCTAGCTTTCCTTCAACGGATAGATATGTCCCTTCTTTTTTCTCCACTCTCTAGAACCATCAGGAATAGGATATATAGTTCACTGCTTTTTTCTCCTCTCTTTGTAACTATCCGTAGGTTATAGATGATACTCAAATTCATGTTGATAGAGATTCTCAACGGTCCACCTTATTAAACATGGTGGGTGCATGGGGCTATGGCTAGAGCTATGACATAAGGTTTAATGCTTGAAAGATAAGGCGAATACAAGCCAGAGCGATCCATACCTATGGCCTTTAAGTTAAGGGTCTCAAGGTGCTAAAATTTATTGAGGAAGAAAGGTTTGGAAGGACTGAATCATATCGAACGCTCTTATTCCAACCCATGGTGGTTTGGAAGAACATAATAGAGCCGAACCTGAAATTTTTTCCATCAAATTTAGAAAACGCAAGGAAGGATTTCAATCAAATTAGAGATAAGATTACTGTTTCTGACAGAATTTGAAAAAGGAAGTAGGGCTTCTAAAAGCAAAGGGAAGAGAAAATAACAACAAAATGTAAACTGTAAATTGTAAAGAGTAAAGAGAAGAGGGAAGAGAATAGAATAATAAAATGTCCCTGTTCGACTACGTATCCCTCGAATTTGTTTGCCACAGTTTCCTCAAATTCAGTCCACCCTCCTCCTCTATTGTAAGCAAACAAGACTGACTTGGAATCAACTCGAACCATACTTAGACATTGAGACTCAAACTACACATAGACATAGAAATCCAATCACATCCACATACATCCAATCACAGAGTTATACATAAAACCACAACCACATACATCCAATCACAGAATCGTACATACAACAACATATAATAGGTAGACAAGTAGGACACACATGTTAAAAACATAGTAATATTTGAAATATATACCTCATCTCCAGCCTGCCTTCAACGGATACATAATTCCCGACTTTTTTCTCCACTCTCAGGAACCATCAGGATAGTTTGTTCCTTTCTTTTTTCTCCTCTATCTGGAACCATCCATAGGTTACATATGATATTCAAATTTATGTTTATACAAGTTCTGAATGGTCCACTTTATTCTAGGTTTTAAGGCATCGTCCGTGAGAGGCTCCCAATGCTTTTCAGTTTGAATTCAAATTTAATCATACTTTTTTTTTTTTTTTCTAAATTAGTAAGGACCTGCTGTGACAGCATTTCCTTCTCGAACTTTTCCCAAAATTTGAGAAGTTCAATGCTTCCTATCAGGTAAGAAAATTTTCACATGAGTTGGATTAATATATATCCGATTTTTTTATAGACATGTCATTTGAACGAACACATTACATTTACTGTAATTATACATTAGATTTAGAGTTTGGTTTACTATAGACTTTTTTCTTTTATAGTATGGAGTTTCAAAATCGTGAAATTTTAATTTCCTCATAGTGGAGGGCATATTTATTATATTTATATATTGTTTTTGAACTTTTTAGTATATATATTGTTTAAAGGATAGAGGTTGTGCTACTTTTATCTAAATATTATTTTATTTCAACAATATTTCTATTGTATTTTTATTTGTGTATAGTAGTCGATGTAATTTTTTTTTAAGAAATACTTATATTTACAAAAACATATTTACAATCATACCCATTCAAGGATTTGAACCTAGATCTCCACCTTACAAACCCTGTGGACTACATTCTTGTGGGTAGTGTGAAGTTTTTGGTAATAATGAAATTATGATTTATAGATTATAATGAATTACGTATTATTCCAATATAGTACTATCATTTGTTAAGGGTGTTTTTTCTTAGACTTACAAAATCTCAAGATTCCATGTTTGAAATTTGTAATATTGGAAAAAATGATTTATGAGCCCATGTTCATGTTATCCATTGATTAGTTGATGAGTCAAGAAACTTTAAATTTTTTTACTAAAAAACACCAATAGCGGGGTAGAGCAAAAAAATCTAGTTATGGGTTCCACTTAGTAAAAAAATTGTTTAAGCCTTAGGTGACTTTGGCGTTGGTCGATCACATCCACTGAATCTAGAACTAAAATTGTGAAATGCATATGGAATCATGGTAGATTGATCTTGCCACTATATTTTTTTCCTTTGTCTTTGAAATTGGTTGGCTAAAATTTTAGCATTGAAGGGAGATTTCTTTCATGATGGTTTAATTCATGCCTCAATGCCAAAATTCATGATGTAGATGCATTCATTTTCTTTAACTTGAAAATAAAATGCCCTAAAACGATAAATGGGAGATCCACCCAATTTTGTTCTTATTTTGACTTGATAATCCCCTCGGAGCAACCTCACCCTCTATTTTTTTTCCAAGTTGGAGGCAATGGTTAATGATAATAAATATCTCATAAAAATCATAAAGCTATTATAGTGAATGGAAAGCAAAAAAGGTCCACACCTTATAATTTAAGAAACCTAACTAGTGGTTCCAATATGTGTTTCTGTGATGCTTTCAATGATACTATTTCCAAAAGGACCTCTATAATTCGTCTTTTAGAACTACATGATATGAAACAAGGCTATTCTTTCTTCAGGTTTGTTCCGACTATTGAATTTGGGGACACACCACTTGCGATAAAGTTAGTAACACATTTAGTTTATCATTATTTATAGTGATTTCCTTAAAAGTTAATTTTCTAGAGAAATGTAGTGGAGATGGAAACATAGTGTTGGGGAAAGTTAGTATTAATTGTTCAATGTTTATAATGATTTTCATCCTAAAATGATGGTTACCTATATTTGGATTTGGGTGCATCTTCCCAAATCTTCCTCTTTATATATAATTCAAATATGGAATGTTATTGGTAAGACTGTGTCTAGTGGAACCTTATCCAAGAAAGAGAACAATGGAATCTGCTAGGATGTGTAGAGATTTACCATAAATGAGGCTTACCCCGGAGTATATTAAACTCAAATTTAAAGGATTTCCAATATATCTATATAAGAAAGTTAGATTTCAAATTTGTTGTGTTCATCTTCGTAATGTTAGGAATATACTCATCTCTAGAAATCATGTAATATTAAAGCTAAAAATATTTGGGGTTGAAGGGAAATCAATATTTGTAAAAAAAATCTAAGTACATAACTTAGTAGATTCCTTTTTGAATCCCTATATTTAAAGAGGAAACATAAGTTGAATCTAAAAATCACGAAATAAACAAACCTAGGAAGAAGTTGAAAAATAATTGAAGTGGAAAAGTCTATGGATAAGTTCAAATCAGTTATGACTATGCATTAATTACCAAAATAAAGGTGTAGAGGGTAGATAAAATGTTGTAGTAGGATTAAAATATGAGCCAAACATGTTGGAAAATGCCATTGATATTGAATAAGTTCAGATTTAAGAGAAGGTATAAATGGAGATGAATAGCATTTGAATTAGAATTTCTTGAGGAACTTCAAAAGTTTATTCAACAAAAATGATTGAAATGTTTCCCACGTCCCTAAAGTGAAAAGAAAAATGGGTTAAGAAGATACTGTAGGCCAATCATCCAACCTAAAAGCAATCCATCATGCGTTGGTGCAAGAGGTCATAGGTGGTTACTATAATGAGAGGTTCTTAAGAAAAAGGTTCGATTTAAACTAGTTTGTATTTGTATAAAAATGTGATTTGAAACTTTACAATTAATTGTTTTAAATACATGTCAATTTTCAAATAAAGGTTGGTGCACGATAATGATACCCACTTACGACGCATTAGTTGCAATGGAATTCATGGAAAACATAAATCCAACCATTAAAATGAATTTTTAGAGGTACCTACACATTTTTTTAGAAAATGGTGTAAAAATATGAAACGCAGAGAATCTGATCACCTTCCAGAATATATAACCTTTATTTATGGAAAATAGGTATAAATCCCAAAAAATGGTGTTCTTCTAGTGTTGGTATGCTTTTTTTCTTCAGAAAACATAATGCATGTGTTTGTGTTAGGCCCCGAGTTTGGTATGTAAAATGTCTAAATTTGAAAAACAAATTATGTAGGGTTGTAGATAACAGGCGAATATAGTGCAATGCTATTTTTCCAAAATTTTCCAAGCTATTTTTTTTTTTAAATTAAGGATGTCAGGAAATTCCTAAAAGGACAAGGTCGAGCATTACGCCCTACTATCATGGTCTTAACAAAGTAATTTATTTTAGTGCTTAGGTATTTAAGTATACTTGTGTGGGATCCTTTTCGTTTTCAAAATAGGTGTGTTAGTCAAAAGTTATAGCTTAAATAAATGAAGTGAGTTTTATGTAAATATGGCATGGTTGCAAACAAAAATGAATGAAAAATAGAAAGTACTAACAAATTTATTCAAGAAAAAGATATTTTTAATCTACGCAGAGAGTTCTATAAGCGTGTGCAGTTTCAGTAACAGTGGACAAGTGGAGCATATATAGATTCGAGGTTGAAAAAAATGAAGGTACATAACATGGTGTGTTTTGCTATAATTTAGTCCAAGGCATCAAGTTCGACAATATGATTCTAGAACCACACATACCAAGTCATTACACATAGTATGGAAAAATGAAATCATGCCAAAAAAATTAAAATTTTTAGAGCGCATGCATTAATAACATGCACACACAAAAAGCGTGCACACAATATTAGCACGCACACACTATTATTGTGCACACACTATCAGTGCGCGCGCTAATGTTACATATTTGTTTCACTCTCCTTCTAGCTATATCTCCCTTTCTCAATATAATCCCATGTCCCCTCCCTTTTTATAACCCGACCACCCTCTCTCTCTCAACCACCCATATATCCACTTACCATAAAGCATAAGCCCTTGATTAAAAATATGTACCATAAATCCCAATCCACCCATCACTCTATTACCCTAAGCCCTAACCCCCTCCTTTCTCTATTTTTCTAATGCCCTACCAATAACATTTCCCCCTATCACTTAGTCCTACTTCTAACCATTTCCCCCCATCTCTCTCTCTCTCTCTCTCTCTCTAAATCCCCAACCCCTAATCTCTCTCTCTATATCCTTCCCCAAACCCCACTCTTTACCATCATACCCCCACACCCCTCTCTCTTTCTCTGTCTCTCACTTACCACTAACCATCTCTCCATCCCTCCAACTCTATCTATATCCCTCCTCACCTAATCCCCCACTACCCATTAACCACCCACTCTCTCTCCTCATTTTGGTCTCTTACCTACTCCTTACAGTAACCACCTCTTCTCTCTCTCTCTCTCTAAACCCATAACACCTAATTTATCTCTTTAAACCACTAACTACCTCCCCATCACTCTCTCTCTCTCTCTCTCTCTCAATTCCTAACCCTCTCTCCTTTTCTCTCTCTCTCTCTCTCTCTCTCTCTCTCTCTCTCTCTCTCTCTCTCTCTCTCTTCATAACCCACAATATCCCTCTCTCTATATCTCTCTAGACCCCTAACCCCCAACCTCTGTCTCTCTCAACCCCTAAGCGACAATCTCACTCTCTCTATCTCAACTCCTTCAATAATCCACACCCTCTCTCTCTCTAAACCCGTAACCCCCAATATCTCTCTCTCTCTAAACCTGTAACCTCTAATATATCTCTCTCTCTAAACCCGTAACCCCCAATATATCTCTTTCTCTCTAAACCCCTAAGAACCAATATCTCTCTCTCTCTAAATCCCCAACCCCCAACCTTTCTCTTTCTTTCTCTCTCTAAACCCCTAACTTCAAATCCATAAGACCCTCACATTTGATACTCTCTCTCTCTCTCTCATCAGGGAATCCAAAACTTAATAGTATATATTAGTTATCTTTTGCATCTTTTCCTTCAAGACTTCACACTCTTTTGGATTTGATAGTCTCCCCCTCTCTCACTCTAAGCCCGGAAAACACCAATATCACTCTCCCTCAACCCCTAATGGGCATCTAAAACTTCATAGTACATATTGGTGAGAGTTTGCATATTTTCCTTCTAGACTTCACACTCACATATCCGATGTACTCTCTCTATCTCCCTCAACCCCTAATCCCAAATCTCTCTCTCTCTCTATGTAAACCCCTGAGCCACAATATCTCTGTCTCTCTATCTAAAACGTTAAACCCCAATATCACTCTTTCTCTATTTGAAAACCCCTAACCTCTAATCCCCCCCCTCTCTCTCTCCAAACTCCTAACCCTCAATCTCTCTCTATCTCCAAGCACCTAACCACCAATCAATATCTCTCTCTAAACCCTTGACTGTCAATGCCTCTCTCTCTCTCTATATATATATATATAAAGATATATATCCCTAAACCCCAATCTCTCTCTCTCTCTCTCTCTCTAAGCCACAATCTCCCTCTCCCTCTCTCTAAACCCCTAACCCCAAATCTCTCTCTCTCTCTCTCTCTCTCTCTCTCTCTCTCTCTCTCTAAACCCCTAACCCCCAATATCTCTATCTCTCTCTTTAAATATCTAACCTCCAATCTCTCTCTCTCTAAGCCCTTAACCCCCAATATCTCTCTCTTTATAAATAACTAACCTCCAATCTCTCTCTCTCTCTCTCCTCTCTCTCTAAAACCCTAACCCTCTCTCTCTCTTTCTCAATCGTTCTCTCTCTCTATATCCCTAAATCATAATCTCCCTCTCTCTAGATCTCTCTAAACTCCTAATCCCTAACGTCTCTCTCTCTCTCAATGCCTAAGCCATAATCTCTCTCTCTCTCTCTCTCTCTCTCTCTCTCTCTCTCTCTCTCAACCCCTAACCCTCTCTCTCTCTTTCTCTCTCTTTCTCTCTTTATCTCCGTAACCCACAATCTCCCACTCTCTAGATCTTTCTCTCTCTTTCTCTCTTTAATTCAAATTACAAGTTTAAGTTAAGGAAATTGCTATTTTCGAAATTAGTATTCATAAATGTAAAAATAAATTTGTAGTTTCAACAACTACAAATTAGCAACTTCAACAAGTAGATGATTGAGGATAAATTCACATTGTTTTAACTTAAAATGAAATTTCAATAGTTAATAGATTAAAATTTCAGCGATCAAGAACTACAATTTCAACCATTAAAAAATTGTTAAAATTGTTTTTTTTTTTAAGAAATTGCAATCTCAACTTTAGGAAAATGCAATTTTGGCATTTTGAAAATTACAAATTTGAGTATTTCAACAACATGATAGAGAAATAAATTAAAATATTACAGAATTTTCAATTTCTTAATGAGAAATTGCAATCTAGCCATCGAAAAATTGCAAATTCAACAATTAATTGATTGCACTTTTCATAATTAGATATTACAATTTGGACAACTACAAATTCAACAATAAACATATTGAAGAGAAATTGCACTTTTGAAAAATACGTATTCACAATTTTAAGGGAAATTCACATTTTGTAAGATAATGCAATTTCAATAATTAATTGACTGCAATTTCAACTATCAAAATTAATCTCTCTCTCTCTCTCTCTCTTCGACACTACCTGCCCCACTCCTCACCTATACCCCCTTCTCTCTAATCACCCTATCCTTCGGGAAGTCATAATTCTTTCAAGAAACTCTCCAAGTGTCTCTTGTGGGATTAAAAATTTGAATATTGGAGTCGCCAAGGAAAGCATCACAACCTTTATGTATCTGATCTTTTGTTTTCCCTCAGAGATCTAATTTGATTTCTTGTAATTCTTTTTCTAGGGTAAAGAAGTTATCCGTTCCCCAATATGGTCTCTAGATGTTATCACTCAGGATTCTTCTAGGTTGTGGTAGAAGGGATCACTGAGGTAACTATTTAAACTACACTCTTATGGATGAAAACTAACATTTCCAAAAACAGAGAGGGCTCTCTATCTCACAACTCTTTCAATACACAGAATGTCACTTGAATAGGCTAGTTGTGGATTAATAATGGTGGCTAGACCTTTAGATAAGTGTTTTAGGTTTTTCAATTGGTTGGGTTGAGGATAGGGGTGATAACACACTTAAACACCAATATATGTCTCTCTCTAAAACCCTAACCTCTAATATCTCTCTCTATCTCTGTAAACCCCTAACCCCTAATTTCTCTCTTTCTCACTCTCTCCCTAAACCCCATGGTATATCTTTTTTTGGTTTTTTTGGTGTATGAAGGTTCCCCATGCTGATTTTTGGTGTGGAAATTAATGATGTGGAAATGGTAAGTAGGCTATGATGTATGGATGAGTTTTTTGTGATAACAATAAGATTCTGTAGTTGGATACTAGGGCTTCAAGCATGTTATGATACATTGATATTGATTTTAGACTATTAATCAAAAGAGGCTATCATTGTTGTTGACATTATTTAAATATAAACTAAGTTTATGAGTTAAATTAAGGGGGCGAACTTAGGTGATTTTGTTGGGAGTTGTATAAGATCCCTTAAAAAATGATTATCTGCAAAACAAAATGACAAAAAAAGAAAAAAAAAACAATTATTGAAAAAACAAAAGACAAAGCTACAATTAAGGGACATTCAACATAAAAGAATGACCCAAGTTGCCACTAGAGAACAACTAGACACACTTTCTTACATGACAATTACATAAAAAAATTGACCCAACTTGCCACCACACTATAACTTCTCTTTAAATTGAAAAGAAATTGTACATTTTATATATATTAATAATATTCACCAAACTCGAATAGAATTTTTTAATTTATTCTTAAAAAACACAAACTCACATTCTTGATTTATAGATCTTTAACCCATTTACAAAATTACAATAAAAATTATTTTTTCTTTGCCTTACAAACCCAAAACAATAATAAGTATAAATAATATGAATGACATTTAAAAAAATACACTTGAAAGAATAAGAAAACATAGCCAAATGATATCTTTAAATAAGTTGTTCATGCATTTATATCAATAATTATAAGTTTGAGGGTATTTCTTGATAAGTTGTACACATATATGAATATATCTAATAAATTTACAACTATAGCTATTTATATAAGTGTTTTTCACATTTTAAATACATTATTGTTATTTTTTTATTAAATTTAATCATTTGTATTATAATTATTAAAGATAAAAATTAATTGGATGTGGTTTGAATATATAAGAAATATTGTTATGCTCATCCACTTAAGATTAAATCTCATTTTGAATCTTTTTTATTTAGGTACCAACCTAGAAATGAGGTTATAAATTCACCACATGAGAGTAACTCAATAGTTAGGAGCTTGGAATAGTTTGATGGAGGACTTGGATTTTTATCTCTTAATATTTGATAGCTCGATAATATAGAAGCATTGGTGGGACAAAAAAGTAGATCACAAATCTCAAATTATGAATCCATAAACATATTGAGAGCTAACATGAATGGATGCATTTGAGTTTATCTATGTATTGTTGTTGATTTATTAGGTTTTGGTTGAATTATTCAAGATAATAATTTGCACTTAGATACTTGCTTAAGTTATTATTAATGAAAAGTATTGTTATTGTTGACATTATTTAAATAAAAACTAAGTTTACGAGTTCTATTAATAGATGTTATATATTTGCCATAATTCATATGTTATTTTCATTTTTCACTCTAAAATACACCTAGTTTTAGTCCTTAATTTTCCCATTGATCCAATTTGAAAACTTTAAACAAATAAATTTATTTGTACTGATTTTAAATTTCTTATAATATTATTAAATAATTTTTTAACAATATTGAAGTAAATTTTTTGAATTATAAAATGTATACATATTTTGGATTAGTAAAATGCATAAATAATTTAATATTATAAATATTTTGGTAATTTTTTGTATTATAATCGATTTGAAATTAAAAACACATTTAAAAAAAAATACTCTTATTCTATATAAACAAGAAAGTTTTATATACAATGTTTAATGTCTAGCCAAACCACAACCTTAAAATTATGAATATATATATTTAAGGATTTAAAATAGATATCACAAATACTTCTCTTTTCAATCATAAAATTTTCTAATTTTTATTTTTGGAACATGAAAATACATGATTTAAAAGATTTGATATTACCATGTAGCCTTTTTATACCCTCCTTGAAGGATCGAACTATGATTATCATAAATATTTTAAAGCTCTTGAAAATCTACATTGTTTACACACTTTCCATTCTGATCACCATATTAGGCATGATCCCATTTATTTCGTGGATATAGCTCATGCCCACCTGCATATGATTTTCTTTTAGCGGGCATGCTGAATTGGGAGTGCGAATGTATTCTACGACTCCAGCCATTGTCGTTGGTAGATATAACGGCATTGCAGTTGGCGTGCTAGCTCACAAATTTCAAATTATTTTGGGAAGCATAATCCATTATTATTATTGACATGGCCATCGACTTAAATTCTACTCATATCTCCCTCAATGAAATGGAATGCAGGAGAATTATGGTAGGCATTGCCATTGACTCTCCCATTTTATTGTTTGGAATTAGCATCTTCATCATCAATGAGGGGAGGTTGGTGTCGGTGACAAAAATATTCCACAACCAATGCTTTTTACACACTCTGTCCATCATTTCTTCGATCGGTACATTCTTCGTCTTCGAATGAGAAACATCACCAATACGTACAGAAATGCCTATGACACACCAAAAGTGAAGAGGAGATTCACGCACACAGGCACGCTATGTCCGACAGATATTGTTAGGACGAGAAAGTTGTTGGCCATCCTTCCGATAACCCTGTAGCCAAAAAGATTCCAATAACCACCTGCAATTCCACACAATATTAATCATTCCGACATTCTAGCATTCCAACTAACTAGGGCTAACCTATGCAACGGACATCTGCACTCCTGCTTCGTGAAGAAGCTCTCTTCGACCATGTTTATCAACCAATTAGATTGAGATAATAGTGGATATGACATTGACTACACCAGAAATAGCCGCAGAGTAAAGTGAAGCATCGCTCTTGAATCCCAAGGTCTGGAACAAAACGGGAGCATAGAACATAATGGCAGTGATACTAGTCAACTACTGGAAGATCTGCAGATATATTGTTATGATCAACTGAGGTCTATTCCTGCACTTCATGAGGTTTCGAAATGGATGCTTAACTTGCGTGGCTATTCTACTAGCCTGAACTAGTTGATTGAACTCTACATCCACATGATTGGTTCCCCTGTTTTTTCTCAATACTTTCCTTCCGTCTTCCGGGTGTCTGCTTTCAGACTGTTGGGTGTCTCTACAAAAAATACAGACCCCAGAGTTAGCAGAATTGCAGGGGTCGAGTATTGCAGGAACGAGAGAAAGAGTTAAGAGGTTTTAGGTTTTACGACAGTGATAGATTTAGTTGGCTCTCATAATGTTATTTTTCTTAATTGGAATTTACAGCCAAGTGGAGATATACTAAAACAAATTCCATCAATGGGCTACGATGTCTGATTGAGATTGTTTTATGCTTTTGAGTTTTTCTTATGATGTCATTCATTTGAAAATACATTTTGAGTAACTTTTGTTATGATGTCATTTATTTGAAAATACATTCAAAATTATTCGTAGCCTTTTTTCCTTTTAAAATTGATGATGTTAAAGATGTCAATTCAAAATCAACAATTCATTTAAGCTTGCCGGTGATCTGGCTATTAGTGTGAGTTGAGTTTTCGAAAGGCATTTAATTATTAAAAAAAATTGAACATAATGATCTTCTTTCAAAATCAAGAAACAATTTATTTATGCTTGCCAATGACCTATTTACTAGCACAACCCCATACATATATATAAACTCCAAAACAGAAAAATTATAACAAGTCTTACATCAACAATTACATTTAATATGTTATCTCTACAAGTAGATTTAGTGCTTAGAACGGCTCTGCTAGTATCACCTTATTGCATAACCCTTCGATCTACAATGATGTACTTTAGATAAGTGTTGATATCATGGAAAAATGCTCTTAAGGGTTCATTGCTACTCCATATTTTAACAAAGAGCATGCATTATACAAAGGCTCATGGATAAAGAAATTTTATGTTAAAAATGATATAATAAACTAATAGAAAATGATAGAGGAAAACTAAATAAACTTTTCACAAACAAAGGCTAGTTAATATACAATGCTTATAGCAAGAAGCCAGAAATTAAAATTGATAAATTAAAATTGATAAAGACGAGTAATATTGTAATGAATTTTTCAATTTGAAAAAAGGTAATACATTAAAAAGTATCAATGGAAACAAATACATTATTGTATTCTCCTGTAAATTACAAAAATGTGTCTCCTCCCCCTGCTACTTCTACTCCATCTCCTCCTCCTGCTGCTACTTCTACTCCATCTCCTCCTCCTCCTCCCCCCCCATTTCTCCTCCTCCTCCTCCCCAATCTCCTCCTCCTACTCCTCCCCCCCTCCCCCCTCTCACCTTACTCCTCCTTCCCCTCCTCCATCCTCCCCCCCCTTATCCCTCCTCCCCTCCCACCCCACTTCCCTACCCCACTCTCCTCCCCCTCCTCTTGTTCCTCCTTCCATCTCCTCCCCCTCCTCCTTCTCCCCTCCCACCTCTTACCTACTCCTCCTCCCTCCTGCTCCTTCCCCCTCTTCGGTCCCCCCCTTCTCCTCCCCCACCTCCCCCCTCCCATCCCCCCTCCTACACCCCCTCTCCCACATGCCTCCTCCTCCTCCTCTACTCCCTCTCCTCTCCCTCCTCCACCCTTCCTCCTCCTCCCTCCTCCCTCCTCCACTTCACTCCTACTCCCTCACCCTTATTCTCCCTCCTCCTCCTCCCCTCCCACCTCTCTCCCCCTCCTCCTCCTCATCCACCCTGTCTCCTCACTCCTCCACCCCCTCCTCCTACTACTCCATCCTCATCCACCTCGTCGTCCTCCTCCTCCTCCTCCTCACCCCCCCGTCCTCTACTACCCTCTCTGCCCCTCCTCCTCACCCCCTTCTCCTCTCCCTCATCTAACCCCCCCTCCTACTACTCCACTTCCTCCTACTACTACTCACCCCCCTATCCTCCTCCTACTCCTCACGCACCCCTATCCTCCCCCTCCCTTCTCCTCCTTCTCATCCTCCTCCTCCTCCTCCCCCACTCTGCTCACTCCTCCTCCTCCTCCTCCCCCCCTGCTCAATCCTCCTCCTGCTCCACCTCCTACCTCCTCCTTCTCCTCCCCCATTCTCCCCCCCCCCTCCCGCCTACCCTCCCCCTCCTCCACCTCCTCCGTCCTCCTCCACCCATCCTCCTCCTCCTCCTTGCCCCCTAATGTCCTCCCCATCCCTTCTCCTACTTCTCTCTCACCCCCATCTCATCCTCCTCCTCCTCCTCTTCCTAATCCTTCCCCTCCTCCACCTCCTCCCTCCTGCTCCACCCTCCTCCCTACTCCCCCACCCCCCTCCTTCCTCCTCCTCCTTGGGCCCACCCCTCTCCTACCCCTCCTATCCCAACCCTTCTCCTCCTCCTCCCCTCCCCCACCCTTCTCCTCCTCCTCCCCTCCCCCACCCTTCTCCTCCTCCGTGTCCCCCTCTTCCTAATCCTCCCACTCCTCCTCCTTCTCCTCTTCCACCTTGTCCCCCCTCCTCACTCCTCCTCCTTTCCCTTCCTCCACCCCCCTCCTTCTCCTCGCCACCCCCCCTCTCCTCCCGCCGCCCTATTCTCCCTCCCCTTCTCATCCTACTCCTCCCCCTCTTCCTAATTCTCCCACTCCTCCTCCACCTCATCCTCCTACACCTTATCCTCCTCCTCCTCCCCCTCCTCTCGCCTCTCCCAACCCCCTCTATTCCCTCCTTTTCCCTCCTCCTCCTCCTCCTTCTCCTCGTCCACCCCCTCTCCTCCTCCTCCTCCTCCTCCTCTCCCAACCCCCTCTCCTCCCTCCTCCTCCTCCTCCCCCCTCCTCCACCTCCTCCCCCCTCCTCCTCCTCCTCCCCCCTCCTCCTCCTCCTCCTCCATCCTCCTCCACCCCTTCTCCTCGCCCCCCCTCTCCCCCCCTCTCCCTCCTCATCCTCCACCTCCTCCCTCCTCCTCCACCTGCTTCTCCTCCCTCCTCCCCCCCCTCCTGCATCTCCTCCTCCTCTTCCCCTTCCTCTTCCTTCCTCCTCCTCCCCGCTCCTCTTTCCTGCTCCTCTTCCCCCTCTTCCCCTCCTCACCCCCCCTTCTTCCCCCCTCCTCCACCCTCTTCCTTCCCCTCCGCTAATAACCTACCCTAGCCTAGCCTATGCTAACTTACCTACCCTTTACTAACTTGACCTAGTCAACCCTATGGTAGCCTAGCCTATACTACCTAACTCGACCTATTTTAACCTACCCTACCCTACCATAAGCATAGGATAGACTACCCAACCTTAAACTACCTTAGCATAGCCTATACTACCCTAACCTAGCCTACTTTATCCTATACTAACCTACTTTAGGCTACGCTAACCTAACCTGCTAAGTCAAAGTCTTATGTCTAAATCCTTAAGCCTAATTGTAAGATTGGTTCCATCTTATTTCTAAATTTAATACTTGCCCAAACCCCAAACCAAGGTAAATCTTAAACCCAAACCTCATATATATATATATATTAAAAATCTAGTTTTTTATGAAATAACAAATGGGACATACATTTTGTATTTTGAAATAAAAATTAGAAAAAATTAATATAAAATAGAAAGCTAATAAGTAAATAACTAAGTGAAAAACAAGGGAAAAAAATTCCCACATTAAAAACAAAACATAAAGAATCACAAGTGAAAAATATAACAAAGAAGAAAAAACCAATAAAAATAACTAACATAAATAAGGAATTGATCATAAAATTTTATGCATATTCTATAAAAATATATTTTATTTATTATCATTACTTTAAACATAATACATCAACTAAAAATATTGGTTATTCGATATGTGTAAAAAAATTATGTATTTTTTTGGCATTATATATATATATTATAGACACAAATTTCTATTACAATTATATATATTACAATTAATATATATATATATATATATATTAAAGACACAGATTTAATCATTATAATAAAAATTTACTAATACTAAATTTTAAACACAAACAATTTAACATAATGAAGCATGCAAAGTGCAAAGAAGACAACTTATTAAAATAGAAAATTCAAATAACGATAATGAAATGTAATAAGCCGAGAACATAGAAAGACGAAAACGGATGGTAGAGGCCATAATGGATGAGGTGGCTTAGTGATGGACACACCGTAAGGATGAAAACTGACATAAAGATTCCCTTTTATGATATAAAATTTTAAAACAAGGAATGATATCAACGTGAGTGATTTGAACTCTATCGTGAAGCTAAAGAAGAGGTCTATCGTAGGATCTAGATGACCTGCGAGTAAGAGAAACAAAGAATCGTGAAGCTAAAGAAGAGGTCTCCATCCACTTGGTCGTAGAGAGAAACCCTAGCCGTGTGAAGGTGGAGTCCGTGGAGCATGAGGAGTGAAAGCTGAAGGCATGGAGGACGTGTGACTCCTGCAAAGGAAGTGGATGGCCATGGGAGAGAAGACTGAACCGACAAAGAATCCCACATGGAAAAAGGAAAATTCCGTTGAGTAAATCCGTCTGGAAAAAGAACCGCCATTATGAATCGATGAACCATGTGGGATTCTTGAATCGATGAACCATGAAGAAGTCTGCGTGGATATATGAAGAGGGGAGAGCCGTCATTCTGACATTGTGCAAATATTCATGAATCATGAGAGTAGAGTCGAGCCTCGTGCAGAAGCACATATACCCAATCTTGGCGTCGCAATCCAGAAGTAAGATTGAAACCCTAGCCGAATGAATGCGGGGTGTGAGCCCACGCATGAAGGAAATATAGGTTGCGACTGGAAGGAAGAGAGAGGACAACGAGCACCTCAGATCTGAGAACGTGGATTTGTGAGATTATTGAAGCTTGTTGCAGAGGAGAGATGCTTGCAAAGGATTCCAAGGAAGGGCAACTCAAGTGGGAGTAAACGAGGGAGGTAGATTCACATTTTCGATCCGCAGTTTATTTTTTTCTTGGTCATGGCAGATGGATCCGTTTATACCCTCAGGTTGGAGGAAGGTGTTTTGGTGCTCTCTTGATAACTAGATTACAGGTCAAAGTCCTTCTACAGCTAATAAGGAAAATCCCAAAACTATGAAAATTGGCAACACCAGCATTAATAAGGAAAATCCCAAAATTATGAAAATTGGTGATGCCGAACTTAATGCACAGATCGAACTCCATAAAATCTTACAAGTCCATGGGTAACATTTTATACGCGGCTATTCTTGGTGGGAGAATGTAGAAACTAGTGTTTACGGCGATCACGATCAACAAAGTCATACAGAGCTCTTTATATGACAGTCCCAGAGATTGAAAAACTTTTAACATACAAAACTTACAATATTTGCAGAGAATCACCCAGAATTCAAAAAAAGAAAATCGCTGAGATTGAAAACCTTTAAACCATAACAAGCCATTAAAATTCCATACCTGTGCCGTTCGCTGAGATTGAAAATCGCTGAAATTCGTTGAAGAAGAAGGGTTTGGAAGGACTGAATCATATTGAACGGCGGTTGGTTTGCAAGAACATAACAGAGCCGAACCTGAAATATTTTCCATCAAATCTAGAAAACGCAAGGAAGGCTTTCATTACTATTTCTGACAGAATTTGAAAAAGGAAGTAGGCTTCTGAAAGCAGAGAGAGTAAAATACTAATAGAGGCTGCACCGCCTGGCACATCTCTAGAAACTAAAGACATATATATTCATGGAAATTATACCTGGCAGATTAACGACGACGATATGAGATTCTGGGGTCTCGTGCACTTCAGGCTCGAATTCTGGCTCCACGTATATCGGATTAAGAGAAGTTCTGGGTATGTTTCCAAACCCGCCAAGAGGATTTCCTGCATGACTGATACCTAATGCCAGATTCACATCCATTTAACTTAATCTCGTTCCCTAATTGAGGCTTACTGTGTAGAAGAACATATATATATGCTACAAATATACAAATATTCAGATATCAGGCTGAGACGAGCGCCTTCTTTTAGTCAGTAGAAAACTAATGTGCTCCTCCTCAAAAACAAATGAAGATTGATGGCTCTGTGATTATTCTGCGCGTATGTATTCACAGTTAAAAAAATATAAGAACCCGAGCGGTTTCGATTGCGTTTAGATGCGTCTGTTACTGATACTGTCGGCAAGACTACGCGCGACGGATAGTAAAATTGTGTGATCCTTCACAGAGCAGTTCGGCTGCGTATCCCTCGAATTTGTTTGCTCCAGCCGATAATTTTTTTCCTCCAATTCGGTCCATCCTCCTCCTCTATCTATTGTAAGCAAACAAGACTCATACATCGAAACTCAAACTACATGGAGACAGCCTGCCTTCAACGGATACATAATTCCCTGCTTTTTTCTCCTCTCTCTGAAACCATCCGTAGGTTACAGATGATACTCAAATTTATGTTGATACGGATTCTCAACGGTCCACTTTATTCGAGCTTTTTTAAGATACCGTCCGTTAGAGGCTCCCAATGCTTTTCCGTTTGATTTGAAATTTAATCACAATTTCTTATTTTATTTTGTGCTTTTTTTTCTAAATCAGTAAGGATCCTATGGGACAGCATTTCCTTCTCGAACTTTGCCCAAAATTTTAGAAATTCGATTTGGATTAATATATCCGGAATTCAAAACCAATTTTTGATAGACATATTCATTGATTACATTTACTGTATTATGCATTACATATCGGCATTACATTTATTGTATTATGCATTACATTTACTGTATTTATATTTTGCATTTAGAATTTGGTTTATATCATACATTGAACTATTATTATCACATTTGATCTACCTTATTGTCTAGTTTTCTCTTTTATAGTATGGAGTTTCAAAATTGTGAAATTTTAATTTCCTTAGAATGGATCATATAATTATTATTATATTTATGTATTGTTTTAAATTTTTTTAGGATAGAGATGGTGCTAGTTACATTATTTTATTTCAATCATCTTTCTATTGTATTTTTATTTGTTTAAAGTGTAAATTTCTTTTAAGAAATACATTTTTATATTTATAAATACATATTTACAATTATAACCTATGTGGATAGACTAATATTATCTGTAATTTTTTATTAAGAAATACATTTTTATATTTACAATTATAACCTATGTCGATAACTAATGTTATCTAATGATTATTTGATGAATCAAGAAACTTTAATTTTTTTATTGAAAAACACCAATAGTGAGGTAGAGCAAAAAAATCTAGTTATGGGTTCCACTTATTAAAAAGGTTGTTTAAGCCTTAGGTGACTTTGGTATTGATCTAGATCACATCCATTGAATCTAGAATTAAAATTTTGAAATCCATATAGAATCATGGTATATTCGTCTCGCCAATATATTTTTTTCCTTTGTCTTTGAAATTGCTTGGCTAAACTTTTAGCATTAAAGGGAGATTGCTTTCATGATGGTTTAATTCATGCCTCAATATTGATGCACTATGAAGATAGTGGATACCAAAGGTCATGATGTAGATTCATTCATTTTCTTTAACTTGAAAATGAAATTCCCTGAAGCGATAATATGGGAGATCCACCCAATTTTATTCTTAATTTGACTTGATAATCCCCTCGGAACTACCTCACCCTCTATTTTTTTCCAAGTTGGGGGTAATGGTTAATGATAATAAATATCTCATAAAAATCATAAAGCTATTGTAGTGAATGGAAAGCACAAATGACCCACAACTTAGAACTTAAGAAACCTAACTAGTGGTTCCAATATGTGTTTGTGTGATGCTTTCAATGATACTATTTCTGAAAGGACCTCTATAATTCCTCTTTTAGAACTACATGATACGAAACAAGGCTATTCCTTCTTCATGTTTGTTCCGGCTATTGAATTTGGGGACACAATACTAGCGATAAAGCTAGTGACACATTTAACTTATCATTATTTACAATGATGTTCTTAAAAGTTAATTTTCTAGAGAAATGTAGTGGAGATGGGAACATGGCGTTGGGGGAGCGTAAGTATTGTTTGTTCAATATTTACAATTATTTTCATCCTAAAATGATGGTTCCCTATATTTGGATTCGGGTTCATCTTCCAAAATCTTCCCCTTTATATATTTTTCAAATATGGAATGTTATTGGTAAGACCGTGTCCAGTGGAACCCCATACGAGAAAGAGAACAATGCAATTTTATAGGATGTATAGAGATTTACCGTAAATGAGGCTTACCAAAGTATATTAAACTCAAATTCAAAGGAATTCCACCATCTATATATAAGAAAGTTAGATTTCAAAATTGTTGTATTCATCTTCATAAATTCTCTCGTGAACGCTGGCTAAACAAATATAAAAGAGACTGTTAAAGTGTTGAAGAGACAGATTAAGCAGAAATAGGTCATTAAAACACTAAAGAGACATTAGAATAATGAGAAACCAATGAAAAATGAGTGATCTAAAGAAAGATATTATAGAGATGTTAACTACCAAACAACCGATTAAGCAAAAGGCAGATTAAAGTCATGGAAAGATAACAGGTGGGTTAAATTATTGTTAATGAAAGAAAAAATTTATTGAACATGGTAGATGCATGGGGCTATGGCCAGAGAAAATATGGAATAATGTTTAATGATTGAAATATAATTAGGCGAATACAAGCCAGAGCTGTCCATACCTGTGGTGTTCAAGTAAAGCGTCTCAAGGGGCTGAAATTCATTGAAGAAGAAGGGTTTGAAAAGATTGAATCATATTGAACGGTGGTCTTCCAACCCATGGCGGTTTGCAAGAACATAACAAAGCCGAACCTGAAATATTTTCCTTCAAATTTAGAAAACGCAAGGTAGAATTTGAATTAGATTTGAGATAAGACTACTATTTCTAACAGAATTTTAAAAAGGGAGTAGGGATTCTAATTTTAAAAAGGGAGTAGGGGTTCTGAAAGAAGAGAAAAGAGAAAAGAACAACAAAATGTAAAATGTAAAGAAAAAAGAATAATAAAATCTACCGTTCACAGAGCAATTCGGCTGCGTATCCCTCAAATTTGTTTGCTCCAGTTTCCTCAAATTCAGTCCATCCTCCTCCTCTATTGTAAGCAAAAGAGACTAACTCAGGATTGACTCAACCCAGACTTAGACATCGAGACTCAAACTACACACATACATAGAAATCCAACCACATCCACATACATCCAATCACAGAATCATACATACAACCACAACCACATAAATTACCAATCACAAACTCATACATACAACCACAGATAATATGTAGATGAGGAGGAAGCAAATGTTAAAAACATAGTAAGATTTGAAATATAAACCTCATCTCCAACCTGCCTACAACGGATAGATATGTCCCTGCTTTTTTCTCCACTCTCTTCAACCATTAGGAATAGGACAGATAGTTCTCTCCTTTTTTCTCCTCTCTCTGGAACTATCCATAGGTTACAGATGATGCTCAAATTTATGCTGACAGAGATTCTCAACGGTCCACTTTATCAAACATGGAGGGTGCATGGGGCTATGGCCATAGCAATGGCATAAGGTTTAATGATTGAAAGATAAGGCGAAGACAAGCCAGAGCAATCCATACCTATAGACTTTAAGAAGGTGTTGAAATTCGTTGAGGAAGAAAGGTTTGGAAGGATTGAATCATATCGAATGCTAGTTTTCCAACCCATGGCGGTTTTCAAGAACATAACAGAGACGAACCTAAAATATTTTCCATCAAATTTAGAAAACGTAAGGAAGGCTTTGAATTAGATTAGAGATAAGATTACTCTTTCTGACACAATTTGTAAAAGGAAGTAGGGCTTCTGAGAACAGAGGGAAGAGAAAATAATTTAACAAAATGTAAAATGTAAAATGTAAAGAGTAAAGAGCGGACGGAAGAGAAAAGAATAATAAAATTTACCTATTTAGCTATGTATCCCTCGAATTTGTTTGCTCCTCATCATAGAATCATACATACAACCACATATAATAGGTAGACGAGGAGGCCAAAAATGCTAAAAACATTGTAATATTTGAAATATATACCTCATCTCCAACCTGCCTTCAACGGATACATAATTCCCTGTTTTTTTCTCCACTCTCTGGAACCATCAGGATGGATTGTTCCCTATTTTTTTCGCCTCTCTTTGGAACCATCCATAGGTTATAGATGATACTCAAATTTATGTTGATACAGATTCTCAACGGTCCACTTTATTCGAGGTTTTAAGGCACCATTCGTGAGAGGCTCTCAATGCTTTTCAGTTTGAATTCAAATTTAATCATACTTTTTTATTTTATTTTGTGCTTTTTTTCTAAATTAGTAAGGACGTGCTGTGACAGCATTTCCTTCTCGAACTTTGCCCAAAATTTGAGAAATTCGATGCTTCCTATCAGGTAAGAAAATTTTCACATGAGTTGGATTAATATATATCCGATTTTTTTATAGACATGTCATTTGAACGATCACATTACATTTACGGTATCTATACATTAGATTTAGAGTTTGGTTTACATCTTACACTGAATAATTATTATCACATTTGATCTACCTTAATAGATTTAGAGTTTGGTTTACATCTGACACTAAATTATTATTATCACATTTGATCTACCTTACTATAGACTTTTCTTTTTTATAGTATGGAGTTTCAAAATTGTGAAATTTTAATTTCTTCACAGTTGAGGGCATATTTATTATATCTATATATTGTTTTTGAACTTTTTAGGATATATATTGTTTCAAGCATAGAGGTTGTGCTAGTTTGATATAAATATTGTTTTATTTCAACAATCTTTCTATTGTATTTTTATTTGTGTACAATAGTCAGTGTAATTTTTTTTTAAGAAATACTTCTTCTATTTACAATCATACCCATTCAAGGATTTGAACCTAGATCTCCACCTTACAAACCCTATGGACTACATTCTTGTGGGTAGTGTGAATTTTTTGGTAATAATGAAATTATGATTTATAAATTACAATGAATTATGTATTATTCCAACATAGTACTATCATTTGCTAAGGGTGTTTTTTCTTAGACTTACAAAATATCAAGATTCCATGTTTCAAATTTGTAATATTGGAAAAAATGATTTATGATCCCATGTTCATGTTATCCATTGATTATTTGATGAGTCAAGAAAATTTAAATTTTTTTATTGAAAAACACCAATAGTGGGGTAGACCAAAAAAATCTAGTTATGGGTTCCACTTACTAAAAAAATTGTTTAAGCCTTAGGTGACTTTGGTATTGGTTTAGATCACATTCATTGAATCTAGAACTAAAATTGTGAAATCCATATGGAATCATGGTAGATTGGTCTTGCCACTATATTTTTTTCCTTTGTCTTTGAAATTAGTTGGCTAAACTTATAGCATTGAAGGGAGATTGCTTTCATGATGGTTTAATTAATGCCTCAATGCCAAAAGTTGTGATGTAGATGCATTCATTTTCTTTAACTTGAAAATAAAATGCCCTAAAACCATAATATGGGAGATCCACCCAATTTTGTTCTTATTTTGACTTGATAATCCACTCGGAACCACCTCACCCTCTGTTTTTTTCCAAGTTGGAGGTAATGGTTAATGATAATAAATGTCTCACAAAAATCATAAATCTATTGTAGTAAATGGAAAGCACAAATGGCCCACCCCTTAGAACTTAAGAAACCTAACTAGTGGTTCCAATATGTGTTTGTGTGATGCTTTCAATGATACTATTTCCTAAAGGACCTCTATAATTCCTCTTTTAGAACAACATGATATGAAACAAGGCTATTTACTTCTTCATGTTTGTTCCGGCTATTGAATTTGGGGACACAATACTTGCGATAAAGCTAGTGACACATTTAACTTATCATTATTTATAGTGATGTTCTTAAAAGTTAATTTTCTAGAGAAATGTAGTGGAGATGGGAACATGGCATTGGGGGAGCGTAAGTATTGTTTGTCCAATGTTTATAATTATTTTCATCCTAAAATGATGGCTCCCTATATTTGGGTTTGGGTTCATCTTCCAAAATCTTCCCCTTTATATATATTTCAAATATGGAATGTTATTGGTAAGACCGTGTCTAGTGGAACCCCATCCAAGAAAAAGAACAATGCAATTTTCTAGGATGTATAGAGATTTAACGTGTATTCATCTTCATAAATTCTCTAGCGAACGCTAGCTAAACAAATATAAAATAGACCGTTAAAGTGCTGAAGAGATAGATTAGGCAGAAATAGGTCATTAAAACACTAAAGAGACATTAAACTAATGAGAAACCAATGAAAAATGAGTGATATAAAGAAATATAATATAGAGATGTTAACTACCAAACAACTGATTAAGCAAAGGTCGGCATATTAAAGTCATGGAAAGATAACAGGTGGGTTAAATTGTTGTTGATGAAAGAAAACATTTATTAAACATGGTAGATGCATGGAGCTATGGCCAGAGAAAATATGGCATAACGTTTAATGATTGAAAGATAATTAGGCGAATACAAGCCAGAGCCATCCATACCTATGGCATTCAAGTTAAGGGTCTCAAGGGGCTGAAATTCATTGAAGAAGAAGGGCTTGAAAGGATTGAATCATATTGAACAGTGGTCTTCCAACCCATGACAGTTTGCAAGAACATAATAGATCCGAACCTGAAATATTTTCCTTCAAATTTAGAAAATGCAAGGAAGACTTTCAATTAGATTTGAGATAAGACTACTATTTCTGACTGAATTTTAAAAAGGGAGTACGGGTTCTTAAAGCAGAGCAAATAGATTTAAGAACAACAAAATGTAAAATGTAAAATGTAAAGAGAGAAGAATAATAAAATGTACCGTCCACGGAGCAATTCGGCTGCGTATCCCTCGAATTTGTTTGCTCCAGTTTCCTCAAATTCAGTCCATCCTCCTCCTCTATTGTAAGCAAACAAGACTGACTCGAGATCCACATACATCCAATCACAGATAATATGTAGATGCGCAGGAAGAAAATGTTAAAAACATGGTAAGATTTGAAACATATACCTCATCTCTAGCTTGCCTTCAACGGATAGATACATCCCTTCTTTTTTCTCCACTCTCTGGAACCATTAGGAATAGGATTTATAGTTTGTTGCTTTTTGCTCCTATCTCTGGAACTATCCGTAGGTTATAGATGATACTCAAATTCATGTTGATAGAGATTCTCAACTGTCCACTTTATTAAACATGGTGGGTGAATGGGGCTATGGCTAGAGCTATGACATAAGGTTTAATGTTTGAAAGATAAGGCGAATACAAGCCATATCCATCCATACCTATGGCCTTTAAGTTAAGGGTCTCAAGGTGCTGAAATTTATTGAGGAAGAAAGGTTTGGAAGGACTGAATCATATCGAACGCTAGTATTCCAACCCATGGTGGTTTGGAAGAACATAATAGAACTGAACCTGAAATATTTTCCATCAAATTTAGAAAATGCAAGGAAGGCTTTGAATCAGATTAGAGATAAGATTACTGTTTCTGACAGAATTTGAAAAAGGAAGTAGGGCTTCTAAAAGCAAAGGGAAGAGAAAATAACAACAAAATGTAAACTGTAAATTGTAAAGAGTAAAGAGGACAGGGAAGAAAAAAGAATAATAAAATGTACCTGTTCGACTACGTATCCCTCGAATTTCTTTGCCACAGTTTCCTCAAATTTAGTCCACCCTCCTCCTCTATTGTAAGCAAACAAGACTGACTCGGAATCAACTCGAACCATACTTAGACATTGAGACTCAAACTACACATAGACATAGAAATCCAATCACATCCACATACATCCAATCACAGATTTATACATAAAACCACAACCACATACATCCAATCACAGAATCGTACATACAACCACATATAATAGGTAGACGAGGAGGACACACATGTTAAAAACATAGTAAGATTTGAAATATATACCTCATCTCCAGCCTGCCTTCAACGGATACATAATTCCCGACTTTTTTCTCCACTCTCTGGAACCATCAGGATAGTTTGTTCCTTTCTTTTTTCTCCTCTCTCTGGAACCATCCATAGGTTACATATGATACTCAAATTTATGTTGATACAGATTCTGAACGGTCCACTTTATTCTAGGTCTTAAGGCATCGTCCGTGAGAGGCTCCCAATGCTTTTCAATTTGAATTCAAATTTAATCATACTTTTTTTTTTTTTTTTTTTCTAAATTAGTAAGGACCTGCTGTGACAACATTTCCTTCTCGAACTTTTCCCAAAATTTTAGAAGTTCAATCCTTCCTATCAGGTAAGAAAAGTTTCACCTGAGTTGGATTAATATATATCCAATTTTTTTATAGACATGTCATTTGAACGAACACATTACATTTACTGTAATTATACATTAGATTTAGAGTTTGGTTTACTATAGACTTTTCTCTTTTATAGTATGGCGTTTCAAAATTGTGAAATTTTAATTTCCTCATAGTGGAGGGCATATTTATTATATTTATATATTGTTTTTGAACTTTTTAGTATATATATTGTTTAAAGGATAGAGGTTGTGCTAGTTTTATCTAAATATTGTTTTATTTCAACAATATTTCTATTGTATTTTTATTTGTGTACAGTAGTCGATGTAATTTTTTTTTAAGAAATACTTATATTTACAAAAACATATTTACAATCATACCCATTCAAGGATTTGAACCTAGATCTCCACCTTACAAACCGTGCGGACTACATTCCTGTGGGTAGTGTGAAGTTTTTGGTAATAATGACATTATGATTTATAGATTATAATGAATTATGTATTATTCCAATATAGTACTATCATTTGTTAAGGGTGTTTTTTCTTAGACTTACAAAATCTCAAGATTCCATGTTTCAAATTTGTAATATTGTAAAAAATGATTTATGAGCCCATGTTCATGTTATCCATTGATTAGTTGATGAGTCAAGAAACTTTAAATTTTTTTACTGAAAAACACCAATAGCGGAGTAGAGCAAAAAAATCTAGTTATGGGTTCCACTTACTAAAAAAATTGTTTAAGCCTTAGGTGAATTTGGCGTTGGTCGATCACATCCATTGAATCTAGAACTCAAATTGTGAAATCCATATGGAATCATCGTAGATTGGTCTTGCCACTATATTTTTTTCCTTTGTCTTTGAAATTGGTTGGCTAAAATTTTAGCATTGAAGGGAGATTTCTTTCATGATGGTTTAATTCATGCCTCAATGCCAAAATTCATGATGTAGATGCATTCATTTTCTTTAACTTGAAAATAAAATGCCCTAAAACCATAAATGGGAGATCCACCCAATTTTGTTCTTATTTTGACTTGATAATCCCCTCGGAGTCACCTCACCTCTATTTTTTATCCAAGTTGGAGGCAATGGTTAATGATAATAAATATCTCATAAAAATCATAAAGCTATTATAGTGAATGGAAAGCAAAAAAGGTCCACACCTTAGAATTTAAGAAACCTAACTAGTGGATCCAATATGTGTTTCTGTGATGCTTTCAATGATACTATTTCCAAAAGGACCTCTATAATTCCTCTTTTAGAACTACATGGTATGAAACAAGGCTATTCCTTCTTCAGGTTTGTTCCGGCTATTGAATTCAGGGACACACCACTTGCGATAAAGTTAGTAACACATTTAGTTTATCATTATTTATAGTGATTTCCTTAAAAGTTAATTTTCTAGAGAAATGTAGTGGAGATGGAAACATAGTGTTGGGGAAAGTTAGTATTAATTGTTCAATGTTTATAATGATTTTCATCCTAAAATGATGGTTACCTATATTTGGATTTGGGTGCATCTTCCCAAATCTTCCTCTTTATATATAATTCAAATATGGAATGTTATTCATAAGACTGTGTCTAGTGGAACCTTATCCAAGAAAGAGAACAATGGAATCTGCTAGGATGTGTAGAGATTTACCATAAATGAGGCTTACCCCGGAGTATATTAAACTCAAATTTAAAGGATTTCCAATATCTATATATAAGAAAGTTAGATTTCAAATTTGTTGTATTCATCTTCGTAATGTTAGGAATATACTCATCTCTAGAAATCATGTAATATTAAAGCTAAAAATATTTGTGGTTGAAGGGAAATAAATATTTGTAAAAAAATTCTAAGTACATAACTTAGTAGATTCCTTTTTGAATCCCTATATTTAAAGAGGAAACATAAGTTGAATCTAAAAATCACGAAATAAACAAACCTAGGAAGAAGTTGAAAAATCATTGAAGTGGAAAAGTCTATGGATAAGTTCAAATCAGTTATGACTGTGCATTAATTAAAAAAACAAAGGTGTAGAGGGTAGAGGAAATGTTGTAGTAGGATTAAAATATGAGCCAAACATGTTGGAAAATGCCATTGATATTGAATAAGTTCAGATTTAAGAGAAGGTATAAATGGAGATGAATAACGTTTGAATTAGAATTTCTCGAGGAACTTCAAAAGTTTATTCAACAACAATGATTGAAATGTTTCCCACGTCCCTAAAGTGAAAAGAAAAATGGGTTAAGAAGATACTCTAGGCCAATCATCCAACCTAAAAGCAATCCATCATGGGTTGGTGCAGGAGGTCATAGGTGGTTACTATAATGAGAGGTTCTTAAGAAAAAGGTTCAATTTAAACTAGTTTGTATTTGTATAAAAATGTGATATGAAACTTTACAATTAATTGTTTTAAATACATGACAATTTTAAAATAAAGGTTGGTGCACGATAATGATACCCACTTACGACTCATTAGTTGCAATGGAATTCATGGAAAACATAAATCCAACCATTAAAATGAATTTTTAGAGGTACCTACACATTTTTTTAGAAAATGGTGTAAAAATATGAAACACAGAGAATCTGATCACCTTCCAGAATATATAACCTTTATTTATGGAAAATAGGTATAAATCCCAAAAAATGGTGTTCTTCTAGTGTTGGTATGCTTTTTTTCTTCAGAAAACATAATGCATGTGTTTGTGTTAGGCCCCAAGTTTGGTATGTAAAATGTATAAATTTGAAAAACAAATTATGTAGGGTTGTAGATAACAGGCGAATATAGTGCAATGCTATTTTTCCAAAAATTTCCAAGCTATTTTTTTTTTTTAAAATTAAGGAAGTCGGGAAATTCCTAAAAGGACAAGGTCGAGCGTTATGCCCTGCTATCATGGTCTTAACAAAGTCATTTATTTTAGTGCGTAGGTCTTTCAGTATACTTGTGTGGGATCCTTTTCGTTTTCAAAATAGGTGTGTTAGTCAAAAGTTATAGCTTAAATAAATGATGTGAGTTTTATGTAAATATGGCATGGTTGCAAACAAAAATGAATGAAAAATAGAAAGTACTAACAAATTTATTCAAGAAAAAGATATTTTTAGTCTACGGATAGAGTTCTATAATTGTGTGCGGTTTCAGTAACAGTGGACAAGTGGAGCATATATAGATTCGAGGTTGAAAAACATGAAGTTACATAACATGGTGTGTTTTGCTATAATTTAGTCCAAGGCATCAAGTTCGGCAATATGATTCTAGAACCACACATACCAAGTCATTACACATAGTATGGAAAAATGAAATCACGCCAAAAAAATTAAAATTTTTAGAGCGCGTGCATTAATAACATGCACACACAAAAAGCGTGCACACAATATTAGCATGCACACACTATTAGTGCACGCGCTAATGTTACATATTTGTTTCACTCTCCTTCTAGCTATATCTCCCTTTCTCAATATAATCCCATGTCCCCTCCCTTTTTATAACCCCACCACCCTCTCTCTCTCAACCACCCATATATCCCCTTACCATAAAGCATAAGCCCTTGATTAAAAATATGTACCATAAATCCCAATCCACCCATCACTCTATTACCCTAAGCCTTAACCCCCTCCTTTCTCTATTTTTCTAATTCCCTACCAATAACATTTCCCCCTATCACTTAGTCCTACTTCTAACCATTTCCCCCCATATCTCTCTCTCTCTCTCTAAATCCCCAACCCCTAATCTCTCTCTCTATATCCTTCCCCAAACCCCACTCTTTACCATCATACCCCCACACCCCTCTCTCTTTCTCTGTCTCTCACTTACCACTAACCATCTCTCCATCCCTCTCACTCTATCTATATCCCTCCTCACCTAATCCCCCACTACCCATTAACCACCCACTCTCTCTCTTCATTTTGGTCTCTTACCTAATCCTAACAGTAACCACCTCTTCTCTCTCTCTCTCTAAACCTGTGACCTCCAATCTCTCTCTCTAAACACATAACACCTAATTTATCTCTTTAAACCACTAACTACCTCCCCATCGCTCTCTCTCTCTCTCTCTCAATTCCTAACCCTCTCTCTTTTTCTCAATATCTCTTTCTCTCTCTCTCTCTCTCTCTCTCTCTCTCTCTCTCTTCATAACCCACAATATCCCTCTCTCTATATCTCTCTAAACCCCTAAACCCCAACCTCTCTCTTTCTCAACCCCTAAGCGACAATCTCACTCTCTCTATCTCAACCCCTTCAATAATCCACACCCTCTCTCTCTCTAAACCCGTAACCCCCAATATCTCTCTCTCTCTAAACCCGTAACCTCTAATATATCTCTCTCTCTAAACCCGTAACCCCCAATATCTCTCTCTCTCTCTAAACCCCTAAGCACCAATATCTCTCTCTCTCTAAATCCCCAACCCCCAACCTTTCTCTTTCTTTCTCTCTCTAAACCCCTAACTTCAAATCCATAAGACCCTCACATTTGATACTCTCTCTCTCTCTCTCTCATCAGGGAATCCAAAACTTAATAATATATATTAGTTATCTTTTGCATCTTTTCCTTCAAGACTTCACACTCTTTTGGATCTTATAGTCTCCCCCTCTCTCACTCTAAACCCGGAAAACCCCAATATCACTCTCCCTCAACCCCTAATGGGCATCTAAAACTTCATAGTACATATTGGTGAGATTCTACATATTTTCCTTCTAGACTTCACACTCACATATCCGATGTACTCTCTCTATCTCCGTCAACCCCTAACCCCCAATCTCTCTCTCTCTCTCTATGTAAACCCCTAAGCCACAATCTCTATGTCTCTCTATCTAAACCCTTAAACCCCAATATCACTCTTTCTCTATATGGAAACCCCTAACCTCTAATCCCCCCCTCTCTCTCTCTCTAAACCCCTAACCCTCAATCTCTCTCTATCTCCAAGCAGCTAACCACCAATCAATATCTCTCTCTCTCTCTCTCTTTAAGCCACAATCTCCCTCTCCCTCTCTCTAAACCCCTAACCCCAAATCTCTCTCTCTCTCTCTCTCTCTCTCTTTCTCTCTCTCTCTCTCTCTATAAACCCCTAACCCCCAATATCTCTATCTCTCTCTTTAAATATCTAACCTCCAATCTCTCTCTCTCTCTCTCTAAACCCTTAAACCCCAATATCTCTATCTTTATAAATCCCTAACCTCCAATCTCTCTCTCTCTCTAAACCCCTAACCCCCAATATCTCTCTCTTTATAAATTCCTAACCTCCAATCTCTCTCTCTCTCTCTCTCTCTCTCTCTAAAACCCTAACCCTCTCTCTCTCTTTCTCAATCGTTCTCTCTCTCTATATCCCTAAACTATAATCTCCCTCTCTCTAGATCTCTCTAAACTCCTAATCCCTAACCTCTCTCTCTCTCTCAACAGCTAAGCCATAATCTCTCTCTCTCTCTCTCTCTCTCTCTTGAAACCCCTAACCCTCTCTCTCTCTTTCTCTCTCTTTCTCTCTTTATCTCCCTAACCCACAATCTCCCACTCTCTAGATCTTTCTCTCTCTTTCTCTCTTTAATTCAAATTACAGGTTTAAGTTAAGGAAATTGCTATTTTCGAAATTAGTATTCATAAATGTAAAAATAAATTTGTAGTTTCAACAACTACAAATTAGCAACTTCAACAAGTAGATGATTGAGGAGAAATTCACATTGTTTTAACTTAAAATGAAATTTCAATAGTTAATAGATTAAAATTTCAGCGATCAAGAACTACAATTTCAACCATTAAAAAATTGTTAAAATTGTTTTTTTTTTTAAGAAATTGCAATCTCAACTTTAGGAAAATGCAATTTTGGCATTTTGAAAATTACAAATTGGAGGATTTCAACAACATGATAGAGAAATAAATTAAAATATTACAGAATTTTCAATTTCTTAATGAGAAATTGCAATCTAGCCATCGAAAAATTGCAAATTCAACAATTAATTGATTGCACTTTTCATAATTACATATTACAATTTGGACAACTACAAATTCAACAATAAACATATTGAAGAGAAATTGCACTTTTGAAAAATACATATTCACAATTTTAAGGGAAATTCACATTTTGTAAGATAATGCAATTTCAATAATTAATTGACTGCAATTTGAACTCTCAAAATTAATCTCTCTCTCTCTCTCTCTCTCTCTGACAGCAACTGCCCCACTCCTCACCTATACCCCCTTCTCTCTAATCACCCTATCCTTCGGGAAGTCATAATTCTTTCAAGAAACTCTCCAAGTGTCTCTTGTGGGATTCAAAATTTGAATATTGGAGTCGCCAAGGAAAGCATCACAACCTTTATGTATCTGATCTTTTGTTTTCCCTCAGAGATCTAATTTGATTTCTTGTAATTCTTTTTCTGGGGTAAAGAAGTTATCCGTTCCCCAATATGGTCTCTAGATGTTATCACTCAGGATTCTTCCAGGTTGTGGCAGAAGGGATCACTGAGGTAACTATTTCAACTACACTCTTATGGATGAAAACTAACATTTCCAAAAACAGAGAGGGCTCTCTCTCTCACAACTCTTTCAATACACAGAAAGTCACTTGAATACGCTAGTTGTGGATTAATAATGGTGGCTAGAACTTTAGATAAGTGTTTTAGGTTTTTCAATTAATTGGGTTGAGAATAGGGGTGATAACACACTTAAACACCAATATATGTCTCTCTCTAAAACCCTAACCTCTAATATCTCTCTCTATCTCTGTAAACCCCTAACCCCTAATTTCTCTCTTTCTCACTCTCTCCCTAAACCCCATGGTATATCATTTTTTTGGTTTTTTTGGTGTATGAAGGTTCCCCATGTTGATTTTTGGTGTGGAAATTAATGATGTGGAAATGGTAAGTAGGCTATGATGTATGGATGAGTTTTTTGTGTTAACAATAAGATTCTGTAGATGGATACTAGGGCTTCAAGCATGTTATGATACATTGATATTGATTTCATACTATTAATCAAAAGAGGCTATCTTAGGTGATTTTGTTGGGAGTTGTATAAGATCCCTTAAAAAATGATTATCTGCAAAACAAAATGACAAAAAAAGAAAAAAAAAACAAATATTGAAAAAACAAAAGACAAAGCTACAATTAAGGGACATTCAACATAAAAGAATGACCTAAGTTGCCACTAGAGACCAACTAGACACACTTTCTTACACGACAATTACATAAAAAAATTGACCCAACTTGCCACCACACTATAACTTCTCTTTAAATTGAAAAGAAATTGTACATTTTATATATATTAATAATATTCACCAAACTCGAATAGAATTTTTTTAATTTATTCTTAAAAAACACAAACTCACATTCTTGATTTATAGATCTTTAACCCATTCACAAAATTACAATAAAAAATATTTTTTCTTTGCCTTACAAACCCAAAACAATAATAAATATAAATAATATGAATGACATTTAAAAAAATACAATTGAAAGAATAAGAAAACATAGCCAAATGATATCTTTAAATAAGTTGTTCAGGCATTTATATCAATAATTATAAGTTTGAGGGTATTTTTTGATAAGTTGTACACATATATGAATATATCTAATAAATTTACAACTATAGCTATTTATATAAGTGTTTTTCACATTTTAAATACATTATTGTTATTTTTTATTAAATTTAATAATTTGTATTATAATTACTAAAGATAAAAATTAATTGGATGTGGTTTGAATATATAAGAAATATTGTTATGCTCATCCTCTTAAGATTAAATCTCATTTTGAATCTTTCTTATTTAGGTACCAACCTAGAAATGAGGTTATAAATTCACGACATGAGAGTAACTCAATAGTTAGGAGCTTGGAATAGTTTGATGGTGGACTTGGAGTTTTATCTCTTAATATTTGATAGCTCGATAATATAGAAGCATTGGTGGGACAAAAAAGTAGATCACAAATCTCAAATTATGAATCCATAAACATATTGAGAGCTAACATGAATGGATGCATTTGAGTTTATCTATGTATTGTTGTTGATTTATTAGGTTTTGGTTGAATTATTCAAGATAAGAATTTGCACTTAGATACTTGATTTAGTTATTATTAATGAAAAGTATTGTTATTGTTGACATTGTTTAAATAAAAACTAAGTTTACGAGTTCTATTAATAGATGTTATATATTTTCCATAATTCATATGTTATTTTCATTTTTTGCTCTAAAATACACCTAGTTTTAGTCCTTAATTTTCCCATTGATCCAATTTGAAAACTTTAAACAGATAAATTTATTTGTACTGATTTTAAATTTTTTATAATATTATTAAATAATTTTTTAACAATATTGAAGTAAATTTTTTGAATTATAAAATGTATAAATATTTTTTATTATTAAAATGCATAAATAATTTAATATTATAAATATTTTGGTAATTTTTTGTATTATAATGGATTTGAAATTAAAAACACATTTAAAAAAAATACTCTTATTGTATATAAACAAGAAAGTTTTATATACAAAGTTTAATGTCTGGTGAAACCACAACCTTAAAATTATGAATATATATATTTAAGGATTTAAAATAGATATCACAAATGCTTTTCAATCATAAAATTTTCTAATTTTTATTTTTGGAACATGAAAATACATGATTTAAAAGATTTGATATTACCATGTAGCCTTTTTAATCCCTCCTTGAAGGATCGAACTATGATTATCATAAATATTTTAAAGCTCTTGAAAATCTACATTGTTTACACACTTTCCATTCTGATCACCATATTAGGCATGATCCCATTTATTTCGTGGATATAGCTCATACCCACCTGCATATGATTTTATTTTAGCTGGCATGCTGAATTGGGAGTGCAAATGTATTCTACGACTCCATCCATTGCCGTTGGTAGATATAATGGCATTGGAGTTGGCGTGCTAGCTCACAAATTTCAAATTCTTTTGCCATCCATTATTATTATTGACATGGCCATCGACTTAAATTCTACTCATATCTCCCTCAATGAAATGGAATGCAGGAGAATTATTGTAGCCGTTGCCATTGACTCTCCCATTTTATTGTTTGGAATTAGCATCTTCATCATCAATGAGGGGAGGTCGGTGTCGGTGACAAAAATATTCCACAACCAATGCTTTTTACACACTCTGTCCATCATTTCTTCGATCGGCACATTCTTCGTCTTTGAACGATAAACATCACCAATATGGACATAATTAACACCCTGCTAACAAAGAAGGAAAAAGATTTTGTATTTGAATTGGCAAAGCATTGACAGAAATGCCTATGCCACACCAAAAGTGAAGAGGAGATTCACGCACATAGGCACGCTATGTAGGCACATAGGCACGCTATGTCTGAAAGTTGTTGGCCATCCTTCCGATAACCCTGTAGCCAAAAAGATTCCAATAACCACCTGCAATTCCACACAATATTAATCATTCCGACATTCTGACATTTCAACTAACTAGGGCTAACCTGTGCAATGGACATCTGCACTCCTGCTTCGAGAAGAATCTCTCTTCGACCATGTTTATCAACCGATTAGATGGAGATAATAGTGGATATGACATTGACTACACCAAAAATAGCCGCAGAGTAAAGTGAAGCATCGCTCTTGAATCCCAAGGTCTGGAACAAAACGGGAGCATAGAACATAATGGCAGTGATACTAGTCAACTGCTGGAAGATCTGCAGATATATTGTTATGATCAGCTGAGGTCTATTCCTGCACTTCATGAGGTTTCGAAATGGATGCTTAACTTGCGTGGCTATTCTACTAGCCTGAACTAGTTGATTGAACTCTACATCCACATGATTGGTTCCCCTGTTTTTTCTCAATACTTGCCTTCTGTCTTCCGGGTGTCTGCTTTCAGACTGTTGGGTGTCTCTACAAAAAATACAGACCCTAGAGTTAGCAGAATTGCAGGGGTCGAGTATTGCAGGAACGAGAGAAAGAGATAAGAGGTTTTAGGTTTTACGACAGTGATAGATTTAGTTGGCTCTCATAATGTTATTTTTCTTAATTGGAATTTACAGCCAAGTGGAGATATACTAAAACAAATTCCATCAATGGGCTACGATGTCTGATTGAGATTGTTTTATGCTTTTGAGCTTTTCTTATGATGTCATTCATTTGAAAATACATTTTGAGTAACTTTTGTTATGATGTCATTTATTTGAAAATACATTCAAAATTATTGGTAGACTTTTTTCCTTTTAAAATTGATGATGTTAAAGATGTCAATTCAAAATCAACAATTCATTTAAGCTTGCCGGTGATCTAGCTATTAGTGTGAGTTGAGTTTTCGAAAGGCATTTAATTATTAAAAAAAATTGAACATAATGATCTTGTTTCAAAATCAAGAAACAGTTTATTTATGCTTGCCAATGACCTATTTTCTAGCACAACCCCATACATATATATAAACTCCAAAACAGAAAAATTATAACAAGTCTTACATCAACAATTACATTTAATATGTTATCTCTACAAGTAGATTTAGTGCTTAGAACAGCTCTGCTAGTATCTCCTTATTGCATAACCCTTCGATCTACGATGATGTACTTTAGATAAGTGTTGATATCATGGAAAAATGCTCTTAAGGGTTCATTGCTACTCCATATTTTAACAAAGAGAATGCATTATACAAAGGCTCATGGATAAACAAATTTTATGTTAAAAATGATATAATAAACTAATATAAAATGATACACGAAACTAAATAAACTTTTCACAAACAAAGGCTAGCTAATATACAATGCTTGTAGCAAGAAGCTAGAAATTAAAATTGATAAATTAAAATTGATAAAGACGAGTAATATTGTAATGAATTTTTCAATTGTAAAAAAGGTAATACATTAAAAAGTATCAATGGAAACAAATACATTATTGTATTTTCCTTTAAATTACAAAAATGTGTCTCCCAAATACATGACCATAATAAGTTTTCTTGAGAAAAGATGTCATAAATCAAGCTGAAAAAACTAGGGCTCCGTAGCATAGATGGTAAATATACCACAAACAACATTGATATAAGAGAAAAAGTAATATACATCTAAAACACAAGACACAAATGACATTAATATTGTAAAAATAAGTTTGGTTTTGATTTTAAGCATTCTTGAGCACTCTTTGAGACAAAGATGAAATTCGTTTAACTCTTTCATGAGAATAGAGAATGGATCATAACATCAAAGCATTTGGAGAGATCAACAAAATTGGTATTCTAAAAATGCAGTTAAAAGAAAAAAACAATTGTTAACTTTTAGCTGTTCAAAATATCAAAAGTTTTACATGGGACATTTGTTTAATAAGACCAGGGGTTGAATCTCGTGAGCTTCTGCACTCTCAAACATGCTCGATCACACGAGCTTAGTATCCAGGGTTATCACATTCAACAAAGGTTAAGCAGCTCATAGATTTACCTAGATGGACATCTGCCTTCTCGGTTCTCCGTCAAGTCCATACTTGAATTCCACCTCTCCCCATGTTTGATATCTCTGATAAAGCTAAAAAAAGAGAACACGAAACATCAACAAAACATGATCCTAAGCTCGATCAAATTAAGTGAACCTAGTATGGTATTCATATGATCTGGTAATAACTAGCCTATCGACTGAAGGGGGGTTGTACAGGGGAGTGGCACGAAAGCATTGCAGAATACAGCTGCAACAATTTTCTCTAAGGAATCACTCCATAATACAAGTCAGGTCCATGCCTCCCACACTATGACCAACCAATACCAGTTTCTCCTTCTTCTTTGTTCCATTTCAGTCTCCATGTGGAAGAGATTTCACAAAGTCATCAAGTGGTTGGTAGTACTCAAGTAACCTTCGAATCACGTCACCATCCTTAAGGTTGAGTGTAGGTCACCCCAAGGTCAAATGCTATGACAATATGGGAGGCCTTTTTAGCAGATCTGAGAGCTTGTAACAACACCACACTCCATAACAAAGTGGGAGAGCTGTTTCTTTCCTCTGTCCCAATTCCATTTCCATTTGTTCAATCCTAATTTAAAAACCTAAAACATTCACACTGCTCATCCTGCAATACCCAGGACATATTAATAATATTAAACACCCAAAGATATGTACGAATTACATAATGAGACTACAGTGTTTGTTAAAAACAAAAATTTAATGGAGATCAAGCCCAAGGAGTGGAAACAAAAGCACACATATGGAAACATCATATCAAATTTAGGATGTATGTGGCCGATACCACGTGGGGTGGGAAATGAAAAGTCACATATCGAAACATCAAACGGAATTTAAAAAATGATCATATGGAAACAAGAGACGAAATTTACCATGTACGTGCCCTATTTAAGTCGAAGATTACTAAGTAAATGAAAATGACAAGCTTGGGTGATAACTATTTCAATATGAGCCCTTGATGTAATGTACACTACTAAGAATATTCTTCTATTAATGAATCTTTTCTGTAGGACTCGGAATTATAATTAAAAGAATTATTAAGCTGGCACCTCCCACCCAACGTATTGAAATAAGAACGCCTATCATTTTAATGAGTTTGAGTTTTTGGAAGACATTAATTTAGTTATTAAAAAAGAAATGGTAGTAAGAGTAATGAAAAAAAGAATATAAAAATAAAACAACCTATCTTCTTGAACCCATTGGATGTTGGAAAGATCTGGGTTAAGGCAGCTCTACGTTGGTTTTAATAAAACATGCAAAGCTTACTTGAGCACGCAGAGAGAGAGCTACGCCGAGATGAAAAACAATCGGTATCTCAAGGCCTTTTAAATTTGAACTAAAACTAAGTAGACATTAATTGAATTAGTCTAGAATATAATTGAACGCACTCAAAACTCACCTTTCACACCTCTGCATAGTTTTTCTTGTGATAGTTTAGGGAGGCAGTTGCTAAAATGAACTCCATTGGCAACCATGGTCAAGGCCACGAATGGGTTTTCTTAATAGGACCCCATGCTTAATATTGCTCCTGATCTTGTAGCCCACTTAGTTTGAGGATCGCCTTGCCTTCCAATAGGATTGATTGCTCAAATAGAGCTTTGTTCTCACTCCACCAAATTGTATGATATATATGTTGTCATTTAAAGACAATTGGATTATACTCTCGACTTACTTGGGAGTCCCGCGTAATTAGGATATGAGGAAATCACCGTGATGTAAAGTTTCCTCTTGCCGGTTTCCTATATTGAAGCTACAAGTCACCTGTCCCATGGCCTCCCAACCCACACACAACCCCGAAGAACATGCTAAATGTCACCTCTATGCTCTGTGCAAATAGGGCACATTACTCGTTACATATGTCTCCATCTTCGGGTATTGTCTTGTCCCAACGATAGAAGCTTACAATCGCATTACACACATCACGTATCATACAATATGATGGGGAGATGAAGTCTAAATCTCTCATGCGATGTCGATGTCGATGCCAATGCGACTATAGTCTAATTTATATATCACCACCCAAGAATAGAAAGGTTTTGAATTTGCGTCCTAGGAGCATTCTAGTTTTACAGTGAGTGGGTATATACAGAAAAACGAAAGGATTTTTGTTGAAATCAAATAAAATTACCATCGACAATAATTGAATAAATGCGATATCCATTTGTTCTCTCTTCGACGTTGTGTGCCCAACATTTCAAAAGATATTTGTGGCAGCACACTTCTCTTATTGGCACCTTCAATCTATTTTATTTTAATATCCATGCTCCCAGATTGTGTCTGTATTGTACAAATCCTGTATTTTGATTTCTATATTAGACGCCAAACAAACGTCTGTTTCTTCTTGGGCATTGTTGCAATTTTATCTAGTAAATCATTCGATGGTGAATACCGTCAAGGGATTTGATTACGATTGTTGATTTGTCGCGGAATTGCGTTACATGCATGCTCCATCTCGTTTAGCAAGAATCCCGCCGATATACTAAATATTTCTAGTTTCTCAAGTTGTCCCTCCTTATTGATATCAATGACATGGATATTCCTTTTTGCTGCCCAATTTGATAGTCTAATTCCTTCATCTCAATTCAACTCGAAAACTCTTCTTTAGTTATTTATAGCCAAGGTATAGTGGTCTCTTTTATTTACCTTTGTTGCATTTTGTGAGATCGAGGATTTGTAAGTCTTGCCTAATTAATGCCAGTTTGTTGACGGAATTTGTTGGCAATGTTTCCTTTTCCTCGAACACAAAACTACTATTGGGACCATTGGTACATAATTTTCATACGAAAATAGGCGGAACGTTTATATTTTCCCCTCTAGAGCTTGGACATAGCATTGCAGTGAATGCATTCTTTCCCGTAAGCCATCCTAGCTATACATCACAAGCGGAATTTGTCACAAGAGTTAGGCATGTAAGTGGCCCAAAAATCTAAACTAATCCCATCGTATATCCCACATAAGAGATTTATAAGACATATAATTAGGATGGGATGTGCAAAGTAAGGCAACGCTAATAAATTGACATAAAAAAAAAAACCAAGAGGGGCAATAATTACAAATAAAAATTAACAACTAAAAGAGATTATACTTTATAAGACCACATTTTCAAGAAAAACCAAATATGCAATAACTTAATGCTAACGATAATTTAACATAGCACTTTTCGACCTCACTTAATTATAAGGTAATTAACAACATGACAGACCGACAATTGATGCATTGCATGAAGAATATAGGAGCTTTTCCTTGAGAATGAAAATTTCCAGCCAAGACATACGAAAGATAAAATGAACTTTTTCTTCTGACGATTTAGTGAGGGAATTGATAAAATGAACTCCCTTGGGAACTGTGGTCAAGGCCATGATTAGACCTTTTCCTGATAGGAACACATGCGATTAAATATAGCTCGTAAACTTGTACGTTTGAGGCCCACCTTGTCTAAAAATATGGTTCATTGCTCAAATAAATATATGTTCATGTTCCACCAACTTCTATGAATTATGGTCTTTAATGACAACTATGATTGGACCCTTGTCTTAATAATCCCTCCTTTCTACTCATGATCAAATGAAATCAACCCCATGTAGATTCTCTTGTAAATTTTCATCAAGATAGGTTCCTATGTTGATAGCTATGTCAAGCCACCCATCGCACAGTGTCCGGGCTGATACACAACCCCAAAAGATATCCTAAATTCCATATATATCCTCCTTGTAGATAGGGTGTATTACTTGTTTGGGATCTCTCCATCTTCAGGGTTGTATTTTGGCCCAAAGATAGAAAACTTACATTTGATTGATACGCAAATCATGTATCGTACAATATGATATGTAGATGAAGCCTAAATCTCCATACGCGATGTCAATGTGAGTCTATGTTAATTTGTTTATCGCAACCCAATAGATAGGTTTCGAATTTATGATTGCAAAGCACTCTGGTTCTACATTGAAGGGAGAAGGGAGTATATAGAAAAACAAAGGGAAATTGATTGCAACCAGATAAGTATTATCATCTGCAATAATTGAATAAATGCAATATCCATTTGTTATTTGTCTTCGTCATTGTGTGCCAAATTCTCCAACCGAGGTTTGTGGACAAATTTGTGGAAACACACCTTTTTTTAGCGTCATCTTTGATCTATTATTTTTTATTGGCTACATGCATATTTCAATATCCGTGCTCTTTCGGTTGCGACTTTATTGCATTGGTCCCGAATTTTAATTTCTTTATTAGATACCAAACACACATTTTCCTCTTGTTGGGAATTGCTTCATTTTTATCTAATAAATCTTAGTATGGTGAGGCCTGCCAAGGGATTTGATAAGGATTGAACTATCTGGTCATGGAATTGTGTTACATGCATGTTTCATCACCTCTACCAACAATCTTGCTGATATCCTTAATCCTTCTAGTTTCTCACCTTGTCCCTCTCCATTGCTATCAAAGACATGTATATTCTTTTTTTTCTATCCAATCGAGTGCTCTCATTCCTTCATCTCAGTGGCACGTGAAAACTTTTGTTTAGTTGTTTATAGTCGATATACAGTGGTCCCTTTAATGGAACTTTGTTGCATGGTTTGGGAAATCAAGTCGTTATAAGCCTTTCCAACCCGATGTAGCTTCGGTGATGGTATTTTTCGACAATGTTTCCTTTTCTACGAGCATAGAGCTATTATTGGTAATCATGTACACAATTTTGACACAAAAATAGGGAGGAAGTCATGTTTTTGCCTCTAGAGTTTGGACACAGAATTGCATTTGATGCATGCTTTCCACTAGCCATTCTAGGTATACATCACATGCAAACTTGTCACATTTTTAACATGTCCATGGAAAACATTTAAACTATTCACACAATATTTTATTTTATTTATTCTAGGTTACAACGCCCAAGGAAAACCCTTGTGTACTTCCCCTCATTTCATGGGTGGTTCCAAGCATAGACACCAGATTATTGAGGACACACGACGAGGTTAATAACAGGGTGATGATGGGCCAATATTTAGTATATTCCTAGAGCCCATCTCTCTGGACTAGATAGCCTACCTTGCATTTCCGGATATCTAAAGCCGAGCTGAGCATTAACATTTTTAATGGTCTTGAGATTATTTGAGCCAATGAAATGAGTATTGAGGCCCTTATGAAGTATGCGATATTCTTTGGTTCTTCTTATGTCTTTTGATGCTTTCATAAACTAAATTGGATCGAGCAAGCATAATCTTGATGAAGTGTAGGTGATGGATAGATCACTAAAGTTCACGAGAAGAATCATGGTTGTGTTTACCTTATTTTTGAACAAAACTAATCAGTTAAGTCGACGCCATTACTTGCTCGAGTTGCTAAGTGGAGATACATCAACGCGATTATAGGTACCGTGAAGATGACCGCCTTGATTCAAGTCTTCGACTCAAGTTCAAGTTAAAAGCACTTTTTGTATAAGAAGACAAAACTAGGATAGGAGAACCGTGGGAGAACTCTCAGCTGCGTTTCGTATATTGGGGAGGTAGAACAGTTGAGCAATGCAACTTAGTATTAGGTAATTTTCTATTATGAATAAAAAGACTTGTTGAAGTATTAGGTATGAGAGTGCCTATTGTGTTTGACGTTTTTACGTATGAGAGTTCCCATCACATCTCTTTTCGGAGAGATGCTGCCATCCGTCTAGGCATTTTGTATTGATGTCTATATTGGAGTGTTTTCCATAGCTTCATCGACGAATAGAATTTGATTTTCAATGAAAGACTCTATTGTAAGCACCGTTCTCATGTCATCTTTGCATTATTGTGCTATGTCATTTCCATCACAATCCAATTTCAATCGGTCCGGGAACGGAATGTGGCCTATCTGGTGAGTGCGGTATCTATGATGGGTCAAAGGCTATACCAAAAGATACCTAAGAACATGCTATCCCTATCAAAAGCAATGGCCTTTGGAAATCTAGACAGTCTCAAAGAATATATTAGTAGTGCCTTCCACTGTGACACTCTTCTTATAGGGTTCTCTAAGATAACCAAGAAAATGCAATCGTTACCATGCTTGGATGAGGATGGACCTGAGATAAAATCCATGGAGACTAGCTACGAAGGCTTATCTAGATTGGGAATAGGAGTGTACAGGAGACGGCATGGGCGATGCGTGATTTGATATATATGTAGACGTATCGTTAAATGAATTTTTTATGTATTTAGTCAGTGTTATAAGCACCACTCGAGTTAGTTGTCGACTGTTATAAGCACCACTCGAGGTAGTTGTCGACTCACATAGGCACCCTCCGAGTGATGAAGTTTGGGCTGTGTTGTTAGATTATATGTGTTTTTACCCGCTAATTTTGGTAGTGCAAAAGGCACGGTGACAGCGGAGTATTGATGTAATGCTATCCATTCCTTTTCTTCTAATTAGGCTCCATTAAGCTCTATTAAAGTTCGCAACCATGGAACCTATATCGGCTTATTGTAGCCAATTCATCCGTTCTCTTTTTTGCTTCGGGCATGCGATACATAGTTGGAAAGCTATGGATGGGCTATACCCATTGGAAAGACAACCTATTCTCTTTTGTTCCGTTTTAGACCCAAGCCCCAAAGTTCAGGGCCTCGAATTGCAAAATTGGAGGTCGGACGTAAGCTTTGTTGTTCAACTTTTTACAATCACATGTTGTCGCCGAAGTGTTAACTATGGTGGCAGCTTGCATACTCTAATCATGTGCACGGGGGATGATTAAATGAATATTTTGGCGTAGAGTTTTGCAAGATTGGATTACTATGAGAATAGATTTAGGTTGTGAAGGAAGAGGTTGTGTTTAGTAGCTGAGATGGGAAAATATTTACCACATGGAGCAAGGAGGAAGGAGGGAGAAGAGTAGTAGAAAAGGGATAGAGATGGGACGTGAAAAGTATACCTTTCTCGTCCTTTTGGCTAAGATCAAGTGTAGTATATGTTATTATCAGTTTAATATCTGATACATGGTTGATAGAGCCACATGATATTAAATCTATTTTTGTAGGGGGAGATCCCATTCATTAGTAGCTTGCTACTGGGGCTCTCGTGCGTCACTTGTGCACTGCACTATAGCACATGCCAGGCGCACCCCAATAATACAAAAATAAAATGAAAAATGTATGTGTATGTTTATGTTGCATAGGTGATATGGTTGTAGTTGATCGTTGCAGGTGTAAGCTCACGTTATGGTTGAAATGATGAAGAAATATCTGCTGGCGGGAATGAAGGGTAATGATAAATAATCCCAGCATTTAACGTGTGAGTCTATTCAATTCTAGAGCCACAACAAGAAAAGCCATCTTTTAGCACCACAAGTTAGCACCACTTATAGTTTGTGGTGCTAATGTGGTTGTATTGGCACCACTTACATTTATGTGGTGTTAAAGTGGTGTTATTAGCACCATTTATATTTTGTGGTGTTAAAGTGGTGGTATTAGCACCACTTATATTTTGTGGTGTTAATATGGTGTTATATTAGTTTTACCTTTATGAGAAATGCCATGTTGGCAAGTACCATAAAGTGGTGCTAAGCTATTATTTTCCACATGGACATGTACACGTAGGATTTAATTATGTGGATTTGCACCAAAACAAATTCACAAATAATTATTTTGAAAATAACTCAATTCAATATTTATTTATTTTTCATATCAATTAAAATAAATGATCAAAAATTAATTTATGAGTTTTTGCACCATACTTACAAAAAGTTCAAATATTAAGCAAATAAATTCAAGTGATTCATTTATGAAGTTTACACCACAAGTACAACAAATTCAAAAAACATATTTGGAAAATAGCTCAATTCATTTATTCATTTTTTATATTATTTAAACATATAAATACAATTAACAAATAAATAAAAACAACTATTTTTAATTTATTACTATTATAAATTAGTAATAAAATTATTTGAATTTAAATTTGATTATTCCTTTGAGATATTTTTATTTTCTTAAATTTTTTTGATGGAAATTAGTATTGTTATTAGGTGTTAATACAAGACATGGGTCTTAGATCCATCTATATGATCAATGGAGAAAACCTCTAGCTAAGGCCCTAAAAGAAGCTTTTAGGAATCTAGGACCAAGAAAGACACCACAAAGGTCCCCACACATATTCCTAAGAGTATTCTTAGCCTCTAAGTGTGGGCATTCACACTATTATAAGTTTTTAATCACTAGGGATAGGTCCAATGGCCCTCAACATTGTTGAACGAACAATCATAGGCCTTAGCCTGAAGGAATCCTAAGCATAAAGAAATGTCATGTTGTCAAGTACCATATAGTGGGGCTAAGCTCATATTTGTCACATGGACATGTACAAAAATGATTTAATTATGATGATTTGCACCATAAACACAACAATATCACAAATAATTATTTTTTAATAACTTAATTCAATTTTTTTCATTCAAATAAACGCCCATGATTAATTTATGAGGTTTTAAACCACAATCACAACAAATTCAATTATTTGTTTTTATCACTATTTAAACCAACGAGCTCACATGATTCATTTATGAGGTGTTGCACCACAAACGCAACAAGTTCACAAATAATTATTTTCTAAATAGCTCAAGTCGAGTATTCATTTTTTAATATTATTCAAGCAAACAAATACCCATGATTCTTAAATTTGACAAATAATTAAATACAAACATTTTTGATTTATTACTATTATAAAATATTAATAAATATCGAGCTCTAAATGATTCTTCCATCCATCCAAGGGTAAGAAGATTCCTCCACTAAAAACACATGGCCTCTGAGGGTATCATTCGCCTATGATTGATTATGTAATTGCCATTAGGTGGTTTTGAGTAGTATCTACATGTCTTGGGGCCTTGGGAATGATGTTATAGGGAAAACAACCATGCCTTTTTCCTTAAAGAAACAATTGGGGAATCTAGAGTGATGAACAATGCCTAGAGCACCATGCATGACCTTGCATGGATATCCATGCCACTATGTATCCATTTCTTGGAGCCTTGGAGACTTGGACATGGTCAAGGGAGGAGACTTGAATCTATATCCATAAAGGAATCTTATAGCCATCCAAGTCTAATAAGATCTCCTCAACCAACCACACATGACCTCTTGAGGGTATCATTGTCATATGATTGAGGATATTAACACCATTATGTGATTTTGAGAAGTATGTAGGTGTCTTAGAACCTCAGGAATGATGCTATAGAGAATAATACCATGCCTTTGGCGCTAAATAGACAACTAAGGAATCTAGAGCCCTAAACAATTCCTCAAAGCACCATGCATGACTTTGCAAGGGTATCCATTGAGCTTTGTATCTAGGTCTTACAAACTTGAGGTCTTGGGCATGGTCAGTGGAAGAAATTTGAACCTTGGGCCTTATAGAAATATTTTATCCATCCAAGGATAAGAAGGTTTCCTCCACCAGCCAAACATGGCCTCCTAAAGGTATCATTGGCCTATGATTAAGGATGACAATTCTAGTAGGCGGGTTTGAAAATATGTATGTGTCTCAATTCCTTGGGAATGACATTCTAGGGGAAATACCATTCATTTATCCTTAAAGACCATTAAGGCATCCCAAACCATGAACAATGCCTTAAAGCACCATGTGTGACTTTGCAAGGGTATCCATGGCACTATGTATCCAAGTCTTGGGGACTTGGGGGATTGGAAATGGTCATGGGAGGAGGCATGAAGCTCAAGCTCTAATGGAATCTTCTAGCCATCTAGAGATAAGAAGGTTCTATCCACCAACAACACATCGCCTTTCAAGGGTCATTGGCCTATGATTGAGGATGTTAGTGACATTAGGGTGTTTTTAGGAATATGTACATGTCTCAGGGTGTTGGGAATGGATTTCAAGGGAGGAATAACATACTTTTATCCCTAACAAAATAATTGAGGATTCCACAGCCATGAACAATGCCTCGAAGAACCACACATGACTTTGTAGGGATATCCATGGTATTATGTATCTAGGTCTTGTGGCATTAGGGAATTCAACATGGTCAATGAAAGAGACTTAAAAATAGGACCCTAAAGGAATCTTCCAGCCATCTGTGTCAAAGAAGGATGCCTGCACCAACCACAGAGGATCTCTTGAGGGTATCATTGATCTATGATTAGTTATTTTAACACCAATAGTTGGTTTTGAGCGTTAGACACATGTCTCGGGGCCTTGGGAATGACACTCTATAGAAGAGGACCATGCCTTTGGCCCTAAAGAAACCATTTAGGCATACAAATCCATAAATAATGCCAGAAATCACCACACATGGCTTCAATAGGTATCCATGGCACTATGCATCCAGGTCATTAGGACTTGGGGCATTGAACATGGTCAAGGGATGGGACCTGAACCTCAGTCTCTAAAGAAATATTCTATCCATCAAAGGATAAGAAGGATACCTCAACCAACCACACATAGCCTCTTAAAGGAAGCATTGGATTATGATTGGGGATCTTAGTACAATTATATATTTTGAGTAATATCTACTTGTTTCAAGGCCTTGGGAATGATATTCTAAGGAAGAAGACTATGTGTTTGGCCCTAAATTAATTCTTATGGAATTTAGAGCCATGAACAATGTGTCAAAGAATCATGCATAACTTCGTAGGGGTATCCATGGCACTATGTATCTAGGTTTTTTTTCCTTTGGGCATTGGACATGGTCAGTAGAGGACACTTGATCCTCAATCCCTAAATGAATATTTTAGCCATCTAAGGTTAAGTAGATGGTCTCCACCAACCACACATGGCCTTGGGAATGGAATACTAGGGAAAAAACCATGTCTTTATCCATAAAGAAACCATTGAACCATCTAGAGCCATGAACAATGGCTTAATGCACCATGTACGACTTCATAGGGGTATCCATGGAAATAGGTATCCATGTATTGGGGATTTGGGGGCTTGGAAACGATCGTGGGAGAAGATCTACAACTTTGGAACTAAAGGAATCTTCTAGCCATCAAGGGATAAGAAGGTTTCCTTCACTAACCACATATGGAATCTTAAGATTACCATTAGCTTATGATTGAGAATGCTCGTGCTATTAGGTATTTTTTAGTAGTATATACATGTCTCTAGGCCTTGAGAATGATATTATAGGGAATCAGACCATGCCTTTAGCCATCAATAAATTTTTGAGGTATCCAAAGCCATCAACAATTCCTTGAAGTGCCACATATGGCTTCAAAGGGTATCCATGGTGCTATGCATCTAGGTCTTATTTCCTTGATTCCTTCAACATGAATAATGGAGGATATCTAAACCTAAGTCCATAAAGGAAGCTTCTATCTATCCATGGCTATTAAGGTTTCCCCTACCAACAACACATGGCCTCCGCAGGGTATCATTGGCCTATGATTGTGGATGACATTGACATTAGGTGGTTTTGAGAAATATGCACATGTCTCAAGGCCTTAGGAATACAATTATATGGAAGAATACCATGCCTTTAATCCTTAAGAAACCATTTAGGCATCCAAATCCATTAATAATTCCACAAAGCACCACACATCACTTCGTAAGGTATCCATGGCACTATGTATTGAAGTATTTGGGACTTAGGGCCTTGGCTATGGTCAAGGGAGGAGACTTGAACCTTGGATCCTAAAGGAATCTTATATCAATCTAGGGATAAGAAAATTCCCTCCACCATCCACACATGGTTTCTTGAGGGTATCATTGGCTTATTAGTGAGGTTGATAATGTCATTAGGTGGTTTTGAGTAGTATTTATGTGTCTAGGGGTCTTGAGAATAATGCTATAAAGAATAAGACCATTTTTTTGAACTGAATAAATTGGTGTGGTATCCATAGCTATGAAAAATAACTCAAGGATACATGCATAACTTCATAGGGGTTCCCATGGAACTATGTGTCTAGGTTTCTAGTCATGGGACCTTAGACGTGGTCAGTGGAGGAAACATAATCCTTGGGCCCTAAAGGAATCTTCTATCCATCCAAGGCTAAGTAGGTTGCCTCCACCAACCACACATGATCTCCTGAGTGTATCACTGGCCTATTATTTGGGATGTTGGTTCCATTAGGTTGTTTTGACCAGGAAGTAGGTGTCTTATAGTGTTGTGAATTGTGTTCCAAGGAACAATACCATGCCTTTATCCCTATATAAATCATTGAGGCATCCAAATCCAAGAACACTACCTCAAAGCACCATGCATGACTTTGTAGGGGTATCTATAGCACTATATATCTTGATCGTGTGGCCTTAGGGCCTTCGACATGGTCAGTGGAGGAAACCTAAACCTCGGGATCTAAAGGAATCTTCTAGTCATCTAGGGCTAAGTAGGTTTCCTCCTGGAACAACACATGGCCTACTGAGGGTGTCATTGGCCTATGATTGAGGATGTTGGTTCCATTAGGTGGTTTTGAGCATTGTGTAGATTCCCTGGGGCCTTGGGAATGACATTTTTGGGAAGAAGATCATAAATTTGGCCTGAAAGAAACCATATAGGCATCCAAATCCATGGGAAATGCCTCAAAGCATTATACATTACTTCGCATGGGTGTCCATAGTGTTATGTTTATAGTTCTTGTGGTCTTGGGGATTTGTACATGGTCAATGGAGGAGACATGAACTTTGAATCTAAAGGAATCTTATAACCATCTAGGGCTAAGTGTAACATACCTCAAGGTTTCCCTTGGGAAAGTGGGGTGAAAGAATACATGTTTCCTTTGAGTTATATTTTCAATGAATAAAATTGAAAACTTTGGTAATGTTTGATCTGCGTGAAGTCCATAGTAATTAAAACCGTCTTAATGATCATACAACTACTTCATTATCACATTTCAAACAAACTCATATATATACACTCATCAAATTTCCTCACCATCAATAAGGAGAATAAAACATATATGAGTACAACAAAGGTGAGACCAATAAGCATAAAAAAATCTCCACAAAGAACTTTATGTATGATAAGGACTAATAGTCCACCCACCTGTTAATGGTAAACTCAAAAGTCCTTAACAAAACTTAACTATATTAGTGAAATCATTATCTGAACAATGTGACTAAACAAGAATCATCCTTCACCCATATTAATCACTTGACACAGCATAATGAACAACAAAAACATCACATCATACATGAGAGGAAGACACATATCACATTATACATGAACCATGTGACTAATCAATAAATTATCCTTTACACAATTAATCACTTGACCATAGCATAATGAACAGTAAAACATCAGAGACACACATATACATGGTTCACCCACTCCTTGGGCTATGTCCACAAAACTGGCGTATCTTATTTTATTACTCAAAATAGAGGATTACAATAATAACCACAAAGATCCTAGACCTGGATCTCAACGATACGCGAGGTCGCACATAATTAGAACCCGACAGAATCATATGTAAAGATACTCGACAACCTATAATGTGATAGCCAACTTCGGCAATATTTATATATATGACAACATATAAAGTAAAACTTGATATCCAAAAACAATATTTACAACTTAGGAAAAGAAAAAATAATTCTTTCAAGATCGAGTGATGGGGCCTTGGCCTTGAGCTCCTCATCAGGTCATTGGCCTATGATTGATTATGTCATTTCCACTATGTTGTTTTGGGTCTTAACATGGTCAATGGAAGAGACCTGAACATAGGGCCCTAAAGGAAGCTTATAGCCATCCATGGCTAAGAAGGTTACCTCCACAAACCACACATGGCATCTTAAGGGTATCAATGGTCTATGATTGGGGATGTTGATGCCATTAGGTGGTTTTGAGCAATACACGCATATCTTGGGGCCTTAAGAATGACATTATATAGAACAGGACCATGCCTTTGAACCCAAAGAAACCATTTAGGCATCCAAAGCCATTAAGAATGCCACAAAGCACCACATATGGCTTCACGGAGTATCCATGGTGCTATGCATCCAATTCATTGGGATTTGGCGCATTGGACATGGTCAAGGGAGGAGACCTCAACCTTAGGCCCACATGGATATCTAAACCGACCACATATGACCTCATGAAGGTAGCATTAGCTTATGATTGTGTATTTTAGTGCATTTATATGGTTTTGAGTAGTATCTATGTGTGTCAAGGTCTTGGGAATTGTATTATAGGGAAGAAGACAATGTGTTTGTCCCTAAATTAATTACTGGGGCATTTAGAGCCTTGAACAATGCATTAAGGCATCATTCATGACTTCGTAGGGGTATCCATGGGATTATGTATCTAGGTTTTTGGCCTTAGTGCCTTGGACATTGTTAGCAGAGGACACCTAATCCTCAAGCCCTGAAGGAATATTTTATCCATCTAAGTCAAAGGAGGTGGTATCATCCAACCAAACATGGCCTCTTGAGTGTATCATTAGCCTATGCTTGAGGATGTTAGTGTCATCAAGTTGTTTTGAGCAATATGTAGGTGTATTGGGGCCTCGAGAATGATGTTCTAGGGAATAATACCATGCCTTTGGCCCTAAATAAATCATTGAGGCATTCAAAGCCATGAAGGCTGCCTCAAAGCACCATGCATGACATTGGAGTGGTATCTAAGGAACTATGTATGTAGGTCTTTTTACCTTGGCAAATTGGACATGGTCAGTGGAGGATACCTAAACCTAAGGCTTAAAAGGAATCTTCTAAACATCTAAAACTAAGTAGGTTTCCTCCACCAACCACACATGGCCTATTGAGGGTATCACTGGCCTATGATTTAGTATGATAGTGCCATTAGATGGTTTTGAGAATTATGAAGGTGTCTGAGGGCCTTTGAAATGGCATTATAGGGATGAAGACCATGCCTTTGGCTCTAAAGAAACCATTCATCTAGAGCCATGCATAATTCCTAAAAGAATAACACATGAATTTCCATGGTATCCATGGTGGTATGTATCTAGGTCTTGTGGTCTTAAGGCCTTGGACATGGTAATGGAGGAGACCTGCAAATCAAGCGCTAAAGTTTCACATCATTAGGTATGGATATTGTGTCCTTGACATGTTTAGGGATAAAAACCAAAGCCGTGACCACTAAAATAAGATTATAGGAATCAAAGGTTAAATGACACCTTGAACTAGTAGCCATGATCTCCAAAGGGTGTCTCTAGCCTACAAGCTATGGGGGTATCTTTTTCATTATGAGGTTTAAAACTAGGCATATGATTTAGGTGGTTTTGAGAGGAATACACACATATATTGGGGCCTTGGGAATGGCATTCTATAAAATAGGACCATGCCTTTGACCCCAAAGAAAACATTTAGGCATCCAAATCCATTAAGAATGCCATAAAGCACCACACATGGATTCGTAGAGTATCCAGGGTGTTGTGCCTCCAAGTCATTGGGACTTGGGGCATTGGACATTGTCAAGGGAGGAGACCTCAACCTTAGTACCTGAATGAATCTTTTATCCATCCACGGATAAGAAAGATACCTCAACCAACCACACATGTCCTCACGAAGTTAGCATTGGTTTATGATTGAGGATTTTATTACGATTAGATGGTTTTGAGTAAATTTACGTGTGTTGAGGCCTTGGCAATGATATTTTAGGGAATAATAGTATGTTTTTGTCCCTAAATTAATTATAGGGTCATTTAGATCCTTGAAATCTGCATCAAGGCATCATTCATGACTTCGTATGGGTATCCATGGCACTATGCATCTAGCTTTTTTTCCTTCTAGCCTTGGACATTGTCAACGGAGGACACTTGATCCTCAATCCCTAAAGGAATATTCTATCCATATAAGGAAAAGGAGGTGGTATCCACCAACCACACATGGCCTCTTGAGTATATCATTATCCTATGATTTAGAATGTTAGTGACATTAAGTTGTTTTTAGGAAATATGTACATGTCTCAGGGCCTTGAGAATGATGTTCTAAGGAAGAAGACCATGCCTTTGACCCTAAATAAATCATTGAGGCATTCAAAGCCATGAACACTGCCTCAAAGCACCATGCATGACATTGGAGTGGTAGCTATGGAACTATGTATTTGGGTCTTGTAGCCTTTGGGCCTTAGACATGTTTAGTGGAGGAGACCTAAACTTGAGGCTTTAAAGGAATCTTCTAAACATCTAAAACTAAGTAGGTTACCTCCACCAATCACACATGGGATATTGAGGGTATCATTGGCCTATGATTTAGTATGTTGGTGCCATTAGGTGGTTTTGAGAATTATGAAGGTGTCATAGGGGCTTGTGGGTCATATTTTTCACCATTCGTCCTTTTCTCTTTCTATTTGTCATGCTTGTGGGATTGGGATAGGGCATTTTGGGTTACTCTATCCCTTTAGTATAGGTGTGTCAAGGATATATGTGTTTCTCTATCAAGGTATTACTATTGGGTGTTAAGCTTGGGTTGCATAAGAATGTATCTATCATTGCATGAGGATTTGGTTAGGTTTGTTTGGGGTGGGGAAACAACAACCAATATACATAATAATTTAAATGAAATAATTGTAAAGCTTTCCATTTCAGAAAACCACATACTTAAGTGATGCTTGCAATTTAGGTTTTTAATTTCTTCTCATTACATAAAAGTTTAAATAAAAATGAATTTTTTTACATAAAAATTTAAATAAAAATATTATATTTAATGTCAATTTTAAGTAGTCTATAATTACTACAAATACTTCCAAAATTTAAATTTATTAAAATTTGAAATTTCTAAATGTTCTAATTTAGAAAGACATAATAATCTCCATATTTAACTGTGCAAATGGCACCTCACACAACGAAATAAAACATTGCAATAACCAAGGATTTGATTATGAATTCTATCGCCCAATATTAAGTCCACATGTTCTAACACACCTTCCTTAACATTGAATTTATGCTAATATTTAAGTCGAAGGCATTATTTCAATGAGAACCTGTGTCTAGACAATGTAGTAGATTACTTGTCATTTGAGTGAATAAAAAATTGTCACGTGTATGTACCTTGAAGTCCACATGTTCCAACATACCTTCCTTAACATTGAATTTACACTAATATTTTTAAACCATCATAAATATATTGTTCTTCAAGGATGAATCCACCATAAGAAATATCCCCAAGTTATTTCCTAACTACTATATCAATTTTTCAATCCAAATTCCAAAGGAAGACTCAGTACTTTGACCCAAATAAAAAATTTATGATCTCAGGTCAAAGCATGCATGCCAAAGCTTCAACAACAGGTGAAGAATCCCATACCAATTTCTACTTAGTATTTTACTAACATCTGCTTTAGTTGAAGGATATGCCTCAATATGCCTCCCATAAAACAATTTGATTAACATTGTTCACCAACAACCATACTAACATTTACTTCTTTTCACCTAATCACTTTAATTCTTTTCCTATTGTTCTGAAATTCTTGTAGGATTTTTCTAGATTCATTTCCCCTTGGTTCACCACACAATGATCACTAGTCAAGGTTTGGACCAATAAACCCCATCCATTTTATTAAATCTTCAAAGGGTTATTCCAATTGATTTGAAACATAACCTAAAATATAATGAGCTTCATGCTCTTGAGCCACTTTCTCCTAAAAACATATAGACCTTATAGGGGAACATATGGGATTCTCTAGAATGAAACTCTTTCCTTCCAAACTAGAAGTTAAACTTCCTTATGAAAATGCTCCAATGATCATACCTCACCATATATATTAGAAAAATGATGTATGTGAGATAAAGAAAGAATTCTTTTCATCCTAAAATCATTTGCTTGACCACTTCGGCTAGATTATCAATCAAACACAACTTCCATGAGACAAACACAACTGGTGGGTTTCTTACCATGACCCTCGGGTTTCCTTAGGAATGGTGTTTCCAGGAAGCAATTGGCTCCCGATGTTTCCCGCCATTTGAATATGGATATGACAAGGTGTCCTTATCCAACCTTTGAAACCATAGCCTCAAGCTCCTACCTCGTGTCCATTGTGCATGTCACAATAGATGGATTGACATCTTGTGATCTTCACCTCCTCCGGTTGCTCAAACCCTGCCGATGAACAAAAGAAAAGAAGAAATATGCTGCGAAGGAAGGAAACCCTGGAGGAAGTGAGATTGGAAGACAAAGAAGAGTTGTTAGATGCTCGCAAAAGGGCCAAGGCTGCTTCTACCCTATTTCCCGCTGCACCCCTGCACTACGGTGCTTCAAATCCTGGAGCCGTTGTATTATAATGGATTTGAAATTAAAAACACATTTAAAAAAAATACTCTTATTCTATATAAACAAGAAATTTTTATATACAAAGTTTAATGTCTAGCCAAACCACAACCTTAAAATTATGAATATATATATTTAAGGATTTAAAATAGATATCACAAATACTTCTCTTTTCAATCATAAAATTTTCTAATTTTTATTTTTCGAACATGAAAATACATGATTTAAAAGATTTGATATTACCATGTAGCCATTTTAATCCCTCCTTGAAGGATTGAACTATGATTATCATAAATATTTTAAAGCTCTTGAAAATCTACATTGTTTACACACTTTCCATTCTGATCACCATATTAGGCATGATCCCATTTATTTCATGGATATAGCTCATGCCCACCTGCATATGATTTTCTTTTAGCTGGCATGCTGAATTGGGGGTGCGAATGTATTCTACGACTCCAGCCATTGCCGTTGGTAGATATAACGGCATTGCAGTTGGCGTGCTAGTTCACAAATTTCAAATTCTTTTGGGAAGCATAATCCATTATTATTATTGACATGGCCATCGACTTAAATTCTACTCATATCTCCCTCAATGAAATGGAATGCAGGAGAATTATGGTAGGCGTTGCCATTGACTCTCCCATTTTATTGTTTGGAATTAGCATCTTCATCATCAATGAGGGGAGGTCGGTGTCAGTGACAAAAATATTTCACAACCAATGCTTTTTACACACTCTGTCCATCATTTCTTCGATCGGCACATTCTTCATCTTCGAACGAGAAACATCACCAATACGGACATAATTAACACCCTACTAACAAAGAAGAAAAAAGATTTTGTATTTGAATTGGCAAAGCATTGACAGAAATGCCTATGCCACACCAAAAGTGAAGAGGAGATTCACGCACACAGGCACGCTATGTCCGACAGATCTTGTTAGGGCGAGAAAGTTGTTGGCCATCCTTCCGATAACCCTGTAGCCAAAAAGATTCCAATAACCACCTGCAATTCCACACAATATTAATCATTCCGACATTCTGGCATTCCAAATAACTAGGGCTAACCTATGCAATGGACATCTGCACTCCTGCTTCGAGAAGAAGCTCTCTTCGACCATGTTTATCAACCGATTAGATGGAGATAATAGTGGATATGACATTGACTACACCAGAAATAGCCGCAGAGTAAAGTGAAGCATCGCTCTTGAATCCCAAGGTCTGGAACAAAACGGGAGCATAGAACATAATGGCAGTGATACTAGTCAACTGCTGGAAGATCTGCAGATATATTGTTATGATCAGCTGAGGTCTATTCCTGCACTTCATGAGGTTTCGAAATGGATGCTTAACTTGCGTGGCTATTCTACTAGCCTGAACTACTTGATTGAACTCTACATCCACATGATTAGTTCCCCTGTTTTTTCTCAATACTTGCCTTCCGTCTTCCGGGTGTCTGCTTTCAGACTGTTGGGTGTCTCTACAAAAAATACAGACCCCAGAGTTAGCAGAATTGCAGGGGTCGAGTATTGCAGGAATGAGAGAAAGAGTTAAGAGGTTTTAGGTTTTACGACAGTGATAGATTTAGTTGGCTCTCATAATGTTATTTTTCTTAATTGGAATTTACAGCCAAGTGGAGATATACTAAAACAAATTCCATCAATGGGCTACGATGTCTGATTGAGATTGTTTTATGCTTTTGAGTTTTTCTTATGATGTCATTCATTTGAAAATACATTTTGAGTAACTTTTGTTATGATGTCATTTATTTGAAAATACATTCAAAATTATTGGTAGACTTTTTTCCTTTTAAAATTGATGATGTTAAAGATGTCAATTCAAAATCAACAATTCATTTAAGCTTGCCGGTGATCTAGCTATTAGTGTGAGTTGAGTTTATTTATGCTTGCCAATGACCTATTTACTAGCACAACCCCATACATATATATAAACTCCAAAACAGAAAAATTATAACAAGTCTTACATCAACAATTACATTTAATATGTTATCTCTACAAGTAGATTTAGTGCTTAGAACAGCTCTGCTAGTATCACCTTATTGCATAACCCTTCGATCTACAATGATGTACTTTAGATAAGTGTTGATATCATGGAAAAATGCTCTTAAGGGTTCATTGCTACTCCATATTTTAATAAAGAGCATGCATTATACAAAGGCTCGTGGATAAACAAATTTTATGTTAAAAATGATATAATAAACTAATAGAAAATGATAGAGGAAACTAAATAAACTTTTCACAAACAAAGGCTAGTTAATATACAATGCTTATAGCAAGAAGCTAGAAATCAAAATTGATAAAGACGAGTAATATTGTGATGAATTTTTCAATTTGAAAAAGGTAATACATTAAAAAGTATCAATGGAAACAAATACATTATTGTATTTTCCTTTAAATTACAAAAATGTGTCTCCCAAATACATGACCATAATAAGTTTTGTTGAGAAAAGATGTCATACATCAAGCTGAAAAAACTAGGGCTCCGTAGCATAGATGCTAAATATACCACAAACAGCTTCGATATAAGAGAAAAAGTAATATAAATCTAAAACACAAGACACAAATGACATTAATATTGTAAAAATAAGTTTGGTTTTGATTTTAAGCATTCTTGAGCACTCTTTGAGACAAAGATGAAATTTGTTTAACTCTTTCATGAGAATAGAGAATGGATCATAACATCAAAGCATTTGGAGAGATCAACAAAATTGGTATTCTAAAAATCCAGTTAAAAGAAAAAAACAATTGTTAACTTTTAGCTGTTCAAAATATCAAAAGTTTTACGTGGGGCAGTTGTTTAATAAGAACAGGGGTTGAATCTCGTGAGCTTCTGCACTCTCAAACATGCTCGATCACACGAGCTTAGTATCCAGGGTTATCACATTCAACAAAGGTTAAGGGGCTCATAGATTTACCTAGATGGACATCTGCCTTCTCGGTTCTCCGTCAAGTCCATACTTGAATTCCACCTCTCCCCACATTTGATATCTCTGATAAAGCTAAAAAAAGAGAACACAAAACATCAACAAAACATGATCCTAAGCTCGATCAAATTAAGTGAACCTAGTATGGTATTCATATGATCTGGTAATAACTGGCCTATCGACTGGAGGGGGGTTGTACAGGGGAGGGGCACGAAAGCATTGCAGAATACAGCTGCAACAATTTTCTCTGAGGAATCACTCCATAATACAAGTGAGGTCCATGCCTCCCACACTATGACCAACCAATACCAGTTTCTCCTTCTTCTTTGTTCCATTTCAGTCTGCACGTGGAAGAGATTTCACAAAGACATCAAGTGGTTGGTAGTACTCGGAAAACCTTCGAATCACGTCACCATCCTTAAGGTTGAGTGTAGGTCACCCCAAGGTCAAATGCTATGACGAGATGGGAGGCCTTTTTAGCAGATCTGAGAGCTTGTAACAACACCACGCTCCATAACAAAGTGGGAGAGCTGTTTCTTTCCTCTGTCCCAATTCCATTTCCATTTGTTCAATCCTAATTTAAAAACCTAAAACATTCACACTGCTCATCCTGCAATACCCAGGACATATCAATAATATTAAACACCCAAAGATATGTACGAATTACATAATGAGACTACAGTGTTTGTTAAAAACAAAAATTTAATGGAGATCAAGCCCAAGGAGTGGAAACAAAAGCACACATATGGAAACATCATATCAAATTTACGATTTATGTGGCCGATACCACGTGGGGTGGGAAATGAGAAGTCACATATCGAAACATGAAACGGAATTTAAAAAATGATCATATGGAAACAATAGACGAAATTTACCATGTACGTGCCCTATTTAAGTCGAAGATTACTAAGTAAATGAAAACGACAAGCTTGGGTGATAACTATTTCAATATGAGCCCTTGATGTAATGTATACAACTAAGAATATTCTTCTATTAATGAATCTTTTCTGTAGGACTCATAATTATAATTAAAAGAATTATTAAGCTGGCACCTCCCACCCAACGTATTGAAATAAGAACGCCTATCATTTTAATGAGTTTGAGTTTTTGGAAGACATTAATTTAGTTATTAAAAAAGAAATGGTAGTAAGAGTAATGAAAAAAAGAATATAAAAATAAAACAACCTATCTTCTTGAACCCATTGGATGCTGGAAAGATCTGGGTTAAGGCAGCTCTACGTTGGTTTTAATAAAACATACAAAGCTTACTTGAGCACGCAGAGAGAGAGCTAGGCCGAGATGAAAAACAATCGGTATCTCGAGGCCTTTTAAATTTGAACTAAAACTAAGTAGATATTAATTGAATTAGTCTAGAATATAATTGAACGCACTCAAAACTCACCTTTCACACCTATACATAGTTTTTCTTGTGATAGTTTAGGGAGGGAGTTGCTAAAATGAACTCCATTGGCAACCGTGGTCAAGGCCACGAATGGGTTTTCTTAATAGGACCCCATGCTTAATATTGCTCCTGATCTTGTAGCCCATTTAGTTTGAGGATCGCCTTGCCTTCCAATAGGATTGATTGCTCAAATAGAGCTTTGTTCTCACTCCACCAAATTGTATGATATATATGTTGTCATTTAAATACAATTGGATTATACTCTCGACTTACTTGGGAGTCCCGCGTAATTAGGATATGAGGAAATCACCGTGATGTAAAGTTTCCTCTTGCCGGTTTCCTATATTGAAGCTACAAGTCACCTGTCCCATGGCCTCCCAACCCACACACAACCCCGAAGAACATGCTAAATGTCACCTCTATGCTCTGTGCAAATAGGGCACATTACTCGTTACAGATCACTCCATCTTCGGGTATTGTCTTGTCCCAACGATAGAAGCTTACAATCGCATTACACACATCACGTATCATACAATATGATGGGGAGATGAAGTCTAAATCTCTCATGCGATGTCGATGTCGATGCCAATGTGACTCTAGTCTAATTTATATATCACCACCCAAGAATAGAAAGGTTTTGAATTTGCGGCCTAGGAGCATTCTAGTTTTACAGTGAGAGGCTATATACAGAAAAACGAAAGGATTTTTGTCAAAATCAAATAAAATTACAATCGATAATAATTGAATAAATGCGATATCCATTTGTTCTCTCTTCGACGTTGTCTGCCCAACATTTCAAACGATATTTGTGGCAGCACACTTCTCTTATTGGCACCTTCAATCTATTTTATTTTAATATCCATGCTCCCAGATTGTGTCTGTATTGTACAAATCCTGGATTTTGATTTCTGTATTAGACGCCAAACAAACGTCTGTTTCTTCTTGGGCATTGTTGCAATTTTATCTAGTAAATCATTCGACGGAATCCCGTCAAGGGATTTGATTAGGATTGTTGATTTGTGGCAGCATTGCGTTACATGCATGCTCCATCTCGTTTAGCAAGAATCCCGCCGATATACTAAATCTTTCTAGTTTCTCAAGTTGTCCCTCCTTATTGGTATCAATGACATGGATATTCCTTTTTGCTGCCCAATTTGATAGTCTAATTCCTTCATCTCAATTCAACTCGAAAACTCTTCTTTAGTTATTTATAGCCAAGGTATAGTGGTCTCTTTTATTTACCTTTGTTGCATTTTGTGAGATCGAGGATTTGTAAGCCTTGCCTAATTAATGCCAGTTTGTCGATGGAATTTGTTGGCAATGTTTCCTTTTCCTCGAACACAAATCTACTATTGGGACCATTGGTACATAATTTTCATACGAAAATAGGCGGAACATTTATATTTTCCCCTTTAGAGCTTGGACATAGCATTGCAGTGAATGCATTCTTTCCCTTAAGCCATCCTAGCTATACATCACAAGCGGAATTTGTCACAAGAGTTAGGCATGTAAGTGGCCCAAAAATCTAAACTAATCACATCGTATATACCACATAAGAGATTTATAAGACATATAATTAGGATGGGATGTGCAAAGTAAGGCAACGCTAATAAATTGACATAAAAAAAAACTGAGAGGGGCAATAATTACAAATAAAAATTAACAACTAAAAGAGATTATACTTTATCACACCACATTTTCAAGAAAAACCAAATATGCAATAACTTAATGCTAACGATAATTTAACATAGCACTTTTCGACCTCACTTAATTAGAAGGTAATTAACAGCATGACAGACCGACAATTGATGCATTGCATGAAGAATATAGGAGCTTTTCCTTGAGAATGAAAATTTCCAGCCAAGACATACGAAAGATAAAATGAACTTTTTCTTCTGACGATTTAGTGAGGGAATTGATAAAATGAACTCCCTTGGGAACTGTGGTCAAGGCCATGATTAGACCTTTTCTTGATAGGAACACATGCAATTAAATATAGCTCGTAAACTTGTAAGTTTGAGGCCCACCTTGTCTAAAAATATGGTTCATTGCTCAAATAAATATATGTTCATGTTCCACCAAATTCTATGAATTATGGTCTTTAATGACAACTATGATTGGACCCTTGTCTTAATTCGCCCTCCTTTCTACTCATGATCAAATGAAATCAACCCCATGTAGATTCTCTTGTAAATTTTCCTCAAGATAGGTTCCTATGTTGATAGCTATGTCAAGCCACCCATCGCACAGTGTCCGGGCTGATACACAACCCAAAAAGATATCCTAAATTCCATATATATCCTCCTTGTAGATAGGGTGTATTACTTGTTTGGGATCTCTCCATCTTCACGGTTGTATTTTGGCCCAAAGATAGAAAACTTACATTTGATTGATACGCAAATCATGTATTGTACAATATGATACGTAGATGAAGCCTAAATCTCCATACGCGATGTCAATGTGAGTCTATGCTAATTTGTTTATCGCAACCCAATAGATAGGTTTCGAATTTATGATTGCAGAGCACTCTGGTTCTACATTGAAGGGAGAAGGGAGTATATAGAAAAACAAAGGGAAATTGATTGCAACCAGATAAGTATTATCATCCGCAATAATTGAATAAATGCAATATCCATTTGTTCTTTGTCTTCATCATTGTGTACGAAATGCTCCAACCGAGGTTTGTGGACACATTTGTGGAAACACACTTTTTTTAGCGTCATCTTTGATCTATTATTTTTTATTGGCTGCATGCATATTTCAATATCCGTGCTCTTTTGGTTGCGACTTTATTGCATTGGTCCCAAATTTTAATTTCTTTATTAGATACCAAACACACATTTTCCTCTTGTTGGGAATTGCTTCATTTTTATCTAATAAATCTTAGTATGGTGAGGCCTGCCAAGGGATTTGATAAGGATTGAACTATCTGGTCATGGCATTGTGTTACATGCATGTTTCATCACCTCTACCAACAATCTTGCTGATATCCTTAATCCTTCTAGTTTCTCACCTTGTCCCTCTCCATTGCTATCAAAGACATGTATATTTTTTTTTTGCTATCCAATCGAGTGCTCTCATTCCTTCAACTCAGTGGCACGTGAAAACTTTTGTTTAGTTGTTCATAGTCGATGGTCCCTTTAATGGAACTTTGTTGCATGGTTTGGGAAATCAAGTCGTTATAAGCCTTTCCAACCCGATGTAGCTTCGGTGATGGTATTTTTCGACAATGTTTCCTTTTCTACGAGCATAGAGCTAATATTGGTAATCAGGTACACAATTTTGACACAAAAATAGGGAGGAAGTCATGTTTTTGCCTCTAGATCTTGGACACAGAATTGCAGTTGATGCATGCTTTCCACTAGCCATTCTAGGTATACATCACATGCAAACTTGTCACATTTTTAACATGTCCATGGAAAACATTTAAACTATTCACACAATATTTTATTTTATTTATTCTAGGTTACAATGCCCAAGGAAAACCCTTGTGTACTTCCCCTCATTTCATGGGTGGTTCCAAGCATAGACACCAGATTATTGAGGACACGTGACGAGGTTAATAACAGGGTGATGATGGGCCAATATTTAGTATATTCCTAGAGCCCATCTCTCTGGACTAGATGGCCTACCTTGCATTTCCAAATATCTAAAGCTGAGCTGAGCATTAACATTTATGGTCTTGAGATATTTTGAGCCAATGCAATGAGTATTGAGGCCCTTATGAAGTATGCGATATTCTTTGGTTCTTCTTATGTCTTTTGATGCTTTCATAAACTAAATTGGATCGAGCAAGCATAAGCTTGATGAAATGTAGGTGATGGATAGATCACTAAAGTTCACAAGAAGAATCAGGGTTGTGTTTACCTTATTTTTGAACAAAACTAATCAGTTAAGTCGACGCCATTACCTGCTCGAGTTGCTAAGTGGAGATACATCAACGCGATTATAGGTACCGTGAAGATGACTGCCTTGATTCAAGTGTTCGACTCAAGTTCAAGTTAAAAGCACTTTTTGTATAAGAAGACAAAACTAGGATAGGAGAACCGTGGGAGAACTCTCAGCTGCGTTTCGTATATTGGGGAGGTAGAACACTTGAGCAATGCAACTTAGTATTAGGTAATTTTCTATTATGAATAAAAAGACTTGTTGAAGTATTAGGTATGAGAGTGCCTATTGTGTTTGACGTTTTACGTATGAGAGTTCCCATCACATCTCTTCTCGGAGAGATGCTGCCATCCGTCTAGGCATTTTGTATTGATGTCTATATTGGAGTGTTTTCCATAGTTTCATCGACGAATAGAATTTGATTTTCAATGAAAGACTCTGTTGTAAACACCGTTCTCATGTCATCTTTGCATTGTTGTGCTATGTCATTTCCATCACAATCCAATTTCAATCGGTCCGGGAACGGAATGTGGCCTATCTGGTGAGTGCGGTATCTATGATGGGTCAAAGGCTATACCAAAAGATACCTAAGAACATGCTATCCCTATCGAAAGCATTGGCCTTTGGAAATCTAGACAGTCTCAAAGAATATATTAGTAGTGCCTTGCACTGTGACACTCTTCTTATAGGGTTCTCTAAGATAACCAAGAAAATCCAATCGTTACCATGCTTGGATGAGGATGGACCTGAGATAAAATCCATGGAGACTAGCTACGAAGGCTTATCTAGATTGGGAATAGGAGTGTACAGGAGACGGCATGGGCGATGCGCGATTTGATATATATGTAGACGTATCGTTAAATGATTGTTTTATGTATTTAGTCAGTGTTATAAGCACCACCCGAGTTAGTTGTCGACTGTTATAAGCACCACTCGAGGTAGTTGTCGACTCACATAGGCACCCTCCGAGTAATGAAGTTTGGGCTGTATTGTTAGATTATATGTGTTTTTACCCGCTAATTTTGGTAGTGCGAAAGGCACGGTGACAGCGGAGTATTGGTGTAATGCTATCCATTCCTTTTCTTCTAATTAAGCTCCATTAAGCTCTATTAAAGTTCGCAACCATGGAACCTATATCGGCTTATTGTAGCCAATTCATCCGTTCTCTTCTTTGCTTCGGGCATGCGATACATAGTTGGAAAGCTATGGACGGGCTATACCCGTTGGAAAGACAACCTATTCTCTTTTGTTCCGTTTTAGACCCAAGCCCCAAAAATCAGGGCCTGGAATTGCAAAATTGGAGATCGGACGTAAGCTTTGTTGTTCAACTTTTTACAATCACATGTTGTCGCCTAAGTGTTAACTATGGTGGCAGCTTGCATACTCTAATCATGTGCACGGGGATGATTAAATGAATATTTTGGCGTAGAGTTTTGCAAGATTGGATTACTATGAGAATAGATTTAGGTTGTGAAGGAAGAGGCTGCGTTGAGTAGCTGAGATGGGAAAATATTTACCACATGCATTGCAGCAAGGAGGGAGGAGGGAGAAGAGTAGTAGAAAAGGGATAGAGATGGGACGTGAAAAGCATACCTTTCTCGTCCTTTTGGCTAAGATCAAGTGTAGTATATGTTCTTATCAGTTTAATATCTGATACATGGTTGATAGAGCCACATGATATTAAATCTATTTTTTTTAGGGGGAGATCCCATTCATTAGTAGCTTGCTACTGGGGCTCTCGTGCGTCACTTGTGCACTGCACTATAGCACATGCCAGGCGCACCCCAATAATACAAAAATAAAATGAAAAACGTTGATCGTTGATATGGTTGTAGTTGATCGTTGCAGGTGTAATCTCACGTTATGGTTGAAACGATGAAGAAATCCCTGCTGGCGGGAATGAAGGGTAATGATAAATAATCCCAGAATTTAACGTGAGAGTCTATTCAATTCTGGAGCGTGTGATCTTGTTTGTTCTTATTCCATATCCATATTATATGCGCAATAACAGCTCAAGAATCTTCGATTGGATTTGGGTTCGATTAGATTGTGGTTAATTGTTAAACACGTTCATGGTTGATTCAACTCAGGAACCGAATCTCTGCGTTTTGCATTTTGGCAGAGTAGACTAAAATTGGCTCCGATTTCCCATTAGAATAGTTATCACCGTCCCCTAAATAAGCATCAAAACATACACCTAGATCGATGACCAAATCTTGTTCGCATTCCCATTCCCATTCCCATCCCCATTACCATCTAGATTGAGTTTTCCTTATTCCAAGAAGAAATGGTTCTACAGTGATTTCTTTTTTGATGGAAATCTGGGAACTTCTACTATGTTCATCACACTGTAATAGTCTCCAAGCTTAACTACGCCAGCCAGGCTCGCAAATGATTTTTTTAGGTTTTAAGACAGTGACAGATTTAGTTGGCTCTCATAATGTTATTTTTCTTAATTGGAATTTACAGCCAAGTTGAGATATACGATGTCTGATTGAGATTGTTTTATGCATTTTGAATTCTTGTTATTTATGCATTTTGAGTTTTTGTTATGATATCATTCATTTGAAAATACATTCCCAGGGAAGATAGCTTATACAAATTATTTGAAGACATTTTTTCTTTTAAATTGATGATGCTAAAGATCTCAATTCAAAATCAACAATTCATTTAAGCTGGTGAGTGATCTAGCTGTTAGTCTGAGTTGAGTTTTCGAAAGACATTTAATTATTAAAAAAACGAACAGGATGATCTTCTTTCAAAATCAAGAAACAATTTATTTAGGCTTTCCAATGAGCTATTTACTAGCACAACCCCCCAACATATATATATATATAAACTCAAAAATAAATAAAAAATATAACAAGTCTTACATCAACAACTACATTTAATATCTTATCTCTATAAGTAGATTTAGTTCTTAGAACAACTATGCTAGTATCACCTTACTGCATAACCCTTCGATCTAAAACGGTGTATTTTAGATAAGTGTTGATATTATGAAAAGTAGCCGTTAAGGGTTCATTGTCACTCCACATTTTAACAAAGAGCATGCCTAATACTATACAAAGGCTCATAGATAAAGAAATTTTATTTTAAATTTGATATATTAAACTAATAGAAAATGATAGAGGAAACTAAATAAACTTTTCACAAACAAAGGCTAATCAATATACAATGCTTATACTGCAAGAAGCTAAATTAAAATTGATAAACACAAGCAATATTGTAACGAATTTGTCAATTTGAAAAAAAGGTAATACATTAAAAAGTATCAATGGAAACAAATACATTATTGTATTTTCCATTAAATTACAATATTCTGTCTCGCAAATACATGACCATAATAAGTTTTCTTAAGAAAATATGGCATACATCAAGCTGAAAAAACTAGAGCTCCGTAGAAAAGATGCTAAATTCCCAAACGACAACTCAAATGTGCCAGAAGCAGTGTGTGTTACACGCTTGAGTTACATACTAAATTTCAAATTGAATAATTTAAGGCTTCGCAGGAAGGAAGGAAAATATACACAAACAACTTCGGCATAAGAGAAAAATTAATATACATCTAAAACACAAGAGACAAATAACATTAATATTGTAAAAATAAGTTTGGTCTTGATTTTAAGCATTCTTGAGCACAGTTTGAGACAAAGATGAAAGTCATTTAACTCTTTCATGAGTATAGAGCAGGGATCTTAACAAAAAAATCATTTAGAGAGATAAAAAAAATTAGTATTCTAAAAATCCAGTTAAAAGAAAAAACAATTGTTAACTTTTAGCTATTCAAAATATCAAAAGTTTTCACATGTGAAAATAGTTTAATAAGACCAGGGGTTGAATCTCGTGAGCTTCTTCACTCTCCGTCACGCTCGATCACACAATATTAGTAGCTAGGTTATCACATTTAACAAAGGTTAAGCGGCTCAGAGATTTAGCTAGATGGACGTCAGCCTTCTCGGTTCTCCGTTAAGTCCATACTTGAATTCCACCTCTCCCCACGTTTGATATCTCTGATAAAACTAAAAAAAGAGAACACGAAACATAAACAAAACATGATCCTAAGCTCGATCAAATTAAGTGAACCTAGTATGGTATTCATACCATATGGTAATAACTGGCCTATCAACTGAAGGGGGAGTGCACAAGGGAGGGCCATCAAAGCATTGCAGAATACGCGGCTGTAACAATTTTCCCCAAGGAATTGCTCCATAATACAAGTCAGGTCCACGCCTCCCACACTGTGACCAACCAATACTAGTTTCTTCTTCTTCTTTGTTCCATTTCCATCTGGCATGTGGAAGAGCTTTCACGAAGTCATCAGGTGGTTGGTAGTAGTCGGAAAAGCTTCGAATCACGTCACCATCCTTAAGGTTGAGTGTAGGTCACCCAAGATCACCTGTTGTGACAAGATGGGAGGCCTTTTTAGGAGATATGAGAGCTTGTACAAACACCACTCTCCATAACAAAGTGGGAGAGCCGTTTATTTCATCTCTCCCAATTCCATTTGCATTTGTTCAATCCTAATTAAAAAAACCTAAAACATTTAGAATGCTCAGCCTGCAAAACCCAGGACATATCAATAATATTAAACACCCATAGATATGTACATATTACATAATGAGACTGCAGTGTTTGTTAAAAAGAAAAATGTAATGGAGATCAAGCCCAAGGAGTGGAAACAAAAACACACATATGGAAACATCATATGAAATTTACGATGTATGTGGACGATGCCATGTGGAGTGGGAAATGAAAAGGCACATATCGAAACATCAAATGGAATTTAGAAAAGGCTCAGATAAAAACACTAGACGGAATTTACCATGTACATGGCCTATTTAAGTGGAAGATTACTAAGTAAATGAAAATGACAAGCTTGGGTGATAACTATTTCAATATGAGCCCTTGATGTAATGTACATGAATAAGAATATTCTTCTATTAATGAATCTTTTCTGTAGGACTAGGAATTATAATTAAAAGAATTATTAAGATGGCACCTCCCACCCAACGTATTAAATAAGAATGCTTATCATTTTAACGAGTTTGAGTTTTTGGAAGACATTAATTTAGTTATTAAAAAAGAAATGGTAGTAAGAGTAATGAAAAAAAGAATATAAAAATAAAACAACCTATCTTCTTGAACCCTTTGGATGCTGGAAATATTTGGGTTAAGATAGCTCTGCGCCGGTTTTAATAAAATATGCAACGTTTACTTGAGCACGCAGAGAGAGAGTTAGGTTGAGATGAAAACAATCGGTATCTCGAGGCATTTTAAATTTGAACTAAAACTAAGTAGACATTAATTGAATTAGTCTAGAATATAATTGGACACACTCAAACCTCACCTTTCACACCTCTGCATAGTTTAGGCAGGAAGTTGCTAAAATGAAATCCATTGGGAACCATGACCAAGGCCACGAATGGGTTTGCTTAATATGAACCCATGCTTAATATTTCTCTTGATACTGTAGCCCACTTTCTTTGAGGCTCGCCTTGCCTTCCAATAGGATTGATTACTCAAAAAAGTTTTATTCTCGATCCACCAAATTGTATGATATATATGCTGTCATTTAAAGACAATTGGATTAGACTCTCGACTTACTTGGGCGTCCAACGTAATTAGGATATAAGGAAATCACCGTGATGTAAAGTTTACATTTGTCGATTTCCTATATTGAAGCTATAAGCCACCTATCCCATGGCCTCCCAACCCACACACAACCTCGAAGAACATGCTAAAGGCCACCTCTATGCTCTGTGCACATAGGGTACATTACTCATTCCAGATCTCTCCATCTTCGAGTATTGTCTTGTCCCAACGATAGAATCTTACAATCGCATTACACACATCACGTATCATACAATAGGATGGGGAGATGAAGTCTAAATCTCCCATGCGATGTCGATCTCGATGCCAATGCGAGTCTAGTCTAATTTGTATATCACCGCCCAAGAATAGAAAGGTTTTGAATTTCCAGCCTAGGAGCATTCTAGTTTTACAGTGAGAGGGTATATACAGAAAAACAAAGGGATTTTTGTCGAAATGAAATAATATTACCATCGACAATAATTGAATAAATGCGATATCCATTTGTTCTCTCTTCAAAATTATGTGCCTAACATTACAACAGATATTTGTGGTAGAACACTTCTCTTATTGGCACCTTCAATCTATTTAGTTTTTTTTTTGTATGTAATTTTTAATATCCATGCTCCTAGATTGTGTCTTTATTGTACGAATCCTGGATTTTGATTTCTGTATTAGACACCAAACAAACGTCTATTTCATCTTGGGCATTGTTGCAATTTTATCTAGTAAATCATTCAAGGGCGAAGTCGTTAAGGGATTTGATTAGGATTGTTGCTTTGTCGTGGCATTGTGTTACATGCATGCTCCATATCCTTTAGCAGGAATCCTACCGATATACTGAATCTTTCTAGTTTCTCACGTTGTCCCTCCTTATTGATATCAATGACATGGATATGAATTTTTGCTGCCCAATTTGATAGTCTAATTCCTTCATCTCAATTCAACTCAAAAACTCTTGTTTTGTTGTTTATAGCCATCAAGGATATGTAAGCCTTTCCTAATTGACTCCAGTTTGTCGATGGAATTTGTTGGCAATGTTTCCTTTTCCCCGAACACAAAACTACTATTGGGACTATTGGTATATAACTTTCATACGAAAATAGGCAAAGTTATATTCCCCCGTCTAGAACTTGGACATAGCATTGCAGTGAATGCATTCTTTCCCTTACGCCATCCTAGATATACATCACAAGTGGAATTTGTCACAAAAGTTCGCATGTAAGTGGCCCAAACATCTAAACTAATCACATCGTATATCCCACATAATAGATTTATAATACAAATACTTAGGATGAGATGTGCAAAGTAAGGCAACACTAATAAATTGACATAAAATAAACCGAGGGGCAATAATTACAAATAAAAATTAAGTCACAACTAAGAGAGATTATACTTTATAAGGGGCCACATTTTCAAGAAAAACCAAATATGTAATAACTTAGTGCTAACGATAATTTAACATAGCATTTATCAACCTCACTTAATTATAAGGTAATTAACAACATGACAGGCTGACAATTCATGCATTGCATGAAGAATACAGGAGCTTTTCCTTGACAATGAAAATTTCCAGCCAAGACATATGAAAGATAAAATGAACTTTTCTTTTGACGATTTAGTGAGGCAATTGATAAAATGAATTCCCTTGGGAATTGTGGTTAAGGCCATGATTGACCCTTTTCCTGACAGGAGCGCATGCAATTAAATATATCTCATAAACTTGTATGTTTGATGCCCACCTTGTCTAAAAATAGGGTTCATTGAGCTCAAATAAATCTCTATTCATGTTCCACCAAATTCTATGAATTATGGTCTTTAATGAAAACTATGATTGGACCCTTTTCTTACTTGGCCCTCCTGTCTACTCATGAGCAAATGAAACCAACCGCATGTAGATTCTCTTGGAAATTTTCCTCAAGATAGGTTCCTATGTTGATACCTATGTCAAGCCACCCATCGCACAGTGTCCGGGATGATACACAACCCCAAAAGATATCCTAAATGCCATATCAATCCTCCTTGTAGATTGGGTGTATTACTTGTTCAGGATCTCTCCATCTTCAGGGTTGTATTTTTTCCCAAAGATAGAAAACTTACATTCTCTTGATACACAAATAATGTATCGTACAATATGATAGGTAGATGAATCCTAAATCTCCATATGCGATGTCCATGTGAGTCTATGCTAATTTGTTTATCGCAACCCAATAGAAAGGTTTCGAATTTACGATTGCGGAGCACTCTGGTTCTACATTGAAGGGAAAAGGGAATATATAGAGAAAAAGGGGGAACTTGATTGCAACTAGATAAATATTATCATCCGTAATAATTGAATAAATGTAATATCCATTCGTTCTTTGTCTTCAACATTGTGTGCTAAATGCTCCAACAGAGGTTTGGTTTGTGGACACGTTTGTGGAAACACACTTTTCTTAGCATCATCTTTGATCTATTATTTATTATTGGCTGCATGCATATTTCAATATCCATGCTCTTTGGGTTGCGACTTTATTGAATTGGCCCCCAATTTTAATTTCTTTATTAGATGCCAAACACACATTTTCCTCTTGTTGGCCATTGCTGCATTTTTATCTAATAAATCATAGTATGGTGAGGCCTGCCAAGGGATTTGATAAGGACTATTGTCTGGTCACGACATCGTGTTAAATGCATGTTTCATCACCTCTACCAACAATCTTGCCGATATACTTAATCCTTCTAGTTTCTCACCTTGTCCCTCTCCATTTCTATCAAAGACATGGATATTATTTTTTCTCTATCCAATCGAATGCTCTCATTCCTTCATCTCAGTAGCACGTGAAAATTTTTGTGTAGTTGTTTATAGTTGAGATACAGTGGTCCCTTTAATGGAACTTTGTTGCATGGTTTGGGAAATCAAGTCCTGATAAGCCTTTCCAACCCGATGTTGCTTCGGTGATCGCATTTGTCAACAATGTTTCCTTTTCCGTGAGCATAGAGCTATTATTGGTAATCATGCTATACAATTTTGACTCAAAAATAGGGAGGAAGTCATGTTTTTGCCTCTAGAGCTTGGACACAGAATTGTAGTTGATGTATGCTTTCCACTAGCCATTCTAGCTATACATCACATGCAAACTTGTAACATTTTTAACATGTCCATGGAAAACATTTAAACTATTCACACAATATTTTATTTTATTTATTGTAGGTTACAACGCTCGAGGAAAACCCTTCTGTACTACGCCTCGTTTCATGTGTGGTTCCAAGCATAGACACTAGATTATCCAGGACACACAACGAGGTTAATAATAGGGTGATGATGGGCCAATATTTAGTATATTCATAGAGCCCATCTCTCTGGCCTAGATGGCCTACCTTGCATTTCCAGATATCTAAAGTCGAGCTGAGCATTAACATTTTTAATGGTCTTGAGATATTTTGAGCCAATGCAGTGAGTATTGAGGCCCTTATGAAGTATGCGATATGATTTGGTTCTTCTTATGTCTTTTGATGCTTTCATAAACTAACTTGGATCGAGCACGCATAAGCTTGATGAAATGTACGTGATGGATAGATCGCTAAAGTTCACAAGAAGAATCAGGGATCATGTTTACCTTATTTTTGAACGAAACTAATTAGTTAAGTCGACGCCATTACCTGCTCGAGTTGCTAAGTGGAGATACATCAATGTGATTATAGGTACCGAAAGGCATGGTGACAGCGGAGTATTGGTGTAATTCTATTCACTCCTTTTCTTCTCATTAAGCTCTATTATAGTTCGCAACCATGGAACCTATATCGGCTTATATGGTAGCCAATTCATCTGTTCTCTTCTTCGCTTCAGGCATGCGATACATAGTTGGAAAGCTATGGACGGGCTGTAGCTGTTAGAAAGACAACCTGTTCTCTTTTGTTCCGTTTTAGACCCAAGCCCCAAAGGTCAAGGCCTGGAATTGCGAAATTGGAGATCCGACGTGAGATGGCCTCAACGAGGGTAATATTCTTGTTTTATCCATGTGAACCTATGAATTGTAGTTTTTGTATTATGGTGGTCAATATTACTTCGTAGGCTTTGTTGTTCCACTTTTTACAATCACATGTTGTCGCCGAAGTGTTTATAAACTATGGTTGCATCTTGCATACTCTAATCATGTGCATGAGGAATGATTAAATGAATATTTTGGCGTAGAGTTTTGCAATATTGGATTACTAAGAAAATACTGCGAAGGAAGAGGCTATGTTGAGTAGTTTAGATGGGAAAATATTTACCACATGCATTGGATCAAGGAGGGAGGAGGGAGAAGAGTAGTAGAAAAGGGATAGAGATGGGAGGTGAAAAGCATACCTTTCTCAACCTTTTGGCTAAGATCAAGTGTAGTATCTGTTCTTATCAGTTTAATATATTATACGTGGTTCATAGAACCACATGATATTAATTGTATTTTTTTAGGGGGAGAGCCCATTCATCAGTAGATTGCTGCTGGGGCTCTTGTGCGTCGCTTGTGCACTGCACTACAACACATGCCAGGCGCACCCCAATAATAAAAAACCAAAATGAAAAATGTATGTGTATGTTTATGTTGCGCAGGCGTTATGGTTGTAGTTGTTCGTTGTAGGTGTATTCCCATGTTATGGTTTAAATGATGAAGAAATCCATGCTGGAGGGAATGGGTTGATTTAACTCAAGAATCGAATCTTTGCATTCTGTGTTTTGGCAGAGTAGACTAAAGTTGGCTCCGATTTCCCATTAGAATAGTTATCATCGTCGCCTAAATAAGCATAAAAAAATACACCTAGATCAATGACCAAATCTTGTTCGCATTCCCATTCCATTAAATTACAATATGTGTCTCCCAAATACATGAAGATAATAAGTTTTCTTGAGAAAATATGTCATACATCAAGCTGAAAAAACTAGGGCTCCGTAGCAAAAATGCTAAATTCCCAAACGACAGCTCAAATGCGATGCCAGAAGCAGTGTGTGTTACACGCTCGAGTTACATACTAAATTTCAAACTGAATAATTTAAGGCTTCCCAGGAAGGAAGGAAAATATACGACAAACAACTTTGACATATGAGAAAAAATAATATACATCTAAAACACAAGACACAAATAACATTAATATTGTAAAAATAAGTTTGGTCTTGATTTTAAGCATTCTTGAGCACTCTTTGAGACAAAGATGAAATTCGTTTAACTCTTTCATGAGTATAGAGCATGGATCTTAACAACAAAGCATTTAGAGAGATCAACAAAATTGGTATTCTAAAAATCCAGTTAAAAGAAAAAAACAATTGTTAACTTTTAGCTATTCAAAATATCAAAAGTCTTACATGTGACAATAGTTTAATAAGACCAGGGGTCGAATCTCGGGAGCTTCTGCACTCTCAGTCATGCTCAATCACACGATCTTAGTAGCCAGCGTTATCACATTTATCAAAGGTTAAGTGGCTCAGAGATTTACCTAGACAGATGTCGGCCTTCTTGGTTCTCCGTCAAGTCCATACTTGAATTCCACATCTCCCCACGTTTGATATCTCTGATAAAACTAAAAAAAGAGAACATGAAACATGAACAAAACATGATCCTATGCTCGATCAAATTAAGTGAACCTAGTATGGTATTCATACGATCTAGTAATAACTGGCCTATCAACCGAAGGGGGATTGTACCAGGGATGGGCATGAAAGCATTGCAAAATATGCGGCTGCAACAATTTTTCGTGAGGAATTGCTCCATAATACAAGTCAGTTCCACGCCTCCCACACTGTGACCAACCAATACTAGTTTCTCCTTCTTCTTTGTTCCATTTCCATCTCCATGTGGAAGATCTTTCACGAAGTCATCAGGTGGTTGGTAGTACTCGGCAAAGCTTCGAATCACGTCACCATCCTTAAGGTTGATTGTAGGTTACCCAATGTTGCTTCAGTGTTGGTATTTTTCAACAATGTTTCCTTTTCCGCGAGCATAGAGCTATTAGTGGTAATCATGGTACACAATTTTGACACAAAAATAGGGAGGAAGTCATGTTTTTGCCTCTAGAGCTTGGACACAGAATTGTAGTTGATGCATGCTTTCCACTAGCCATTCTACCTATACATCACATGCAAGCTTGTCACATTTTTAACATGTCCATGGAAAACATTTAATCTATTCACACAATATTTTATTTTATTTATTCTAGGTTACAACGCCCGAGGAAAACCCCTGTGTACTTCCCCTCGTTTCATGGGTGGTTCCAAGCATAGACACTAGATTATCCAGGACACCCGACAAGGTTAATAACAGGGTTATGATGGGCCAATATTTAGTATATTCCCAGAGCCCATCTCTCTGGACTAGATGGCCTACCTTTCCTTTCCAGATATCTAAAGCTGAGCCGAGCATTAACATTTTTAATGGTCTTGAGATATTTTGAGCCAATGCAATGAGTATTGAGGCCCTTATGAAGTATGTGATATGCTTTGGTTCTTCTTATGTCTTTTGATGCTTTCATAAACTAACTTGGATCAAGAAGCTTGATGAACTCTAGGTGATGGATAGATCGCTAAAGTTCACGAGAAGAATCAGGGATCGTGTTTGCCTTATTTTTGAACAAAACTAATCAGTTAAGTCGACGCCATTATGTGCTCGAATTGCTAAGTGGAGATACATCAATGTGATTATAGGTACCATGAAGATGACCACCTTGATTCAAGTGTTCGACTCAAGGTCAAGTTAAAAGCGCTTTTTGTATAAGAAGATAGAAGTATGATAGGAGAACCGTGGGATAACTCTCAGCTGCATTTCGTATATTAGGGAGCTAGAACACTTGAGCAGTGCAACTTAGTATTAGGTAAATTCCTATTATGAATAAAAATACTTGTTGAAGTATTAGGTATGAGAGTGCCCATTGTGTTTGGCATTTTACGTATGAGAGTGCCCGTCACATCTCTTCTCGGAGAGACACTTCCATCTGTGTAGGCATTTTGTACTGATGTCTATATTGGAGTGTTTTTCACAGCTTGAACGATGAATAGAATTTGATTTTCGTTGAAATACTCTGTTGAAACACCGTTCTCGTGTCATCTTTGCATTGTTATGAGATGTCATTTCGATCCCAATCCAATCTCGATTGATCCGGGAATATGTCGTTTCCATTGCCCCCCCACAGTTTCCTCCTCACCCTCCTACTTCTACTTCTACTCCATCTCCTCCTCCTCCTCCCCCCTCATTTCTCCTCCTCCTCCTCCCCAATCTCCTCCTCCTCCTCCTCCCCCCCTCCCCCCTCTCACCTTACTCTTCCTTCCCCTCCTCCATCCTCCCCCCCCCCTTATCCATCCTCTACCACCCTCTCTGCCCCTCCTTCTCACCCCCCTCTCCTCTCCCTCATCTCATCCTCCTCCTCCTCCTACCCCACTCTGCTCACTCCTCCTCCACCTCCTCTCCCCCTGCTCAATCCTCCTCCTCCTCCACCTCCTACCTCCTCCTTCTCCTCCCCCATTCTCCCCCCCCTCCTCCTGCCTACCCTCCCCCTGCTCCACCTCCTCCGTCCTCCTCCACCCCCTCTCCTCCTTCTCCTCCTCTTCCTCGCCCCCCTATGTCTTCCCCATCCCTTCTCCTACTTCTCTCTCACCCCCATCTCATCCTCCTCCTCCTCCTCTTCCTAATCCTTCCCCTCCTCCACCTCCTCCCTGTTGCTCCACCCTCCCCCCTACTCCCCCACCCCCCCACCTTCCTCCTCCTCCTTGGGCCCCCCCCTCTCCTACCACTCCTATCCAACCCCCCTCTCGTATCCCCCTCTTTGCCACCCCCTCCCCACCCCCACCCTTCTCCTCCTCCTCCTCCCCCTCTTCCTAATCCTCCCACTCCTCCTCCTTCTCCTCTTCCACCTTGTGCCCCCTCCTCCCTCCTCCTCCTCGCCATTCCTCCACCCCCCTCCTTCTCCTCGCCACCCCCTCTCCTCCCCCCGCCCTATCCTCCCTCCCCTTCTCATTCTACTCCTCCCCCTCTTCCTAATCCTCCCACTCCTCCTCCACCTCATCCTCCTCCACCTTGTCCTCCTCCTCCTCCCCCTCTTCTCGCCTCTCCCAACCCCCTCTCCTCCCTCCTTTTCCCTCCTCCTCCTCCTCCTTCTCCTCCTCCCTCCTCCTCTGCCTCCCCCCTTCTCCTCCCCCTCCTCCCGCCTCCCCCTCCCCCCCTCCTCCACCTCTTCCATCCTCCTCCACCCCTCTCCTACTCGTCCTCCTCCTCCTCCTCTCCCAACCCCCTCTCCTCCCTCCTCCTCAGCCTCCTCCTCCCCCCTCCTCCATCCTCCTCCCTCCTCTCTTTCCCCCCTCCTTCCTCGCCCCCCCCCTCTCCCCCTCCTTTCCCCCCTCTTCCTACTCCTCGCCCTCCTCATCCTCCACCTCCTCCCTCCTCCTCCACCTGCTTCTCCTCCCCCCTCCCCCCCCCTGCTGCACCTCCTCCTCCTCTTCCCCTGCCTCTTCCTTCCTCCTCCTCCCCGCTCCTCTTCCCCCTCTTCCCCTCCTCACCCCTCCTCTTCCCCCCTCCTCCACTCTCCTCCTCCTCCTCCTTCCCCTCCTCTAATAACCTACCCTAGCCTAGCCTATGCTAACTTACCTACCCTTTACTAGCTTGACCTAGTCAACCCTATGGTAGCCTAGCCTATACTACCTAACTCGACCTACTTTAACCTACCCAACCTCCCATAAGCATAGGATAGACTACCCAACCTTAAACTACCTTAGCATAGCCTATACTACCCTAACCTAGCCTACTTTATCCTATACTAACCTACTTTAGCCTACGCTAACCTAACCTCCTAAGTCCAAGTCTTATGTCTAAATCCTTAAACCTAATTGTAAGATTGGTTCCATCTTATTTCTAAATTTAATACTTACCCAAACCCCAAACCAAGGTAAATCTTAAACCCAAACCTCATATATATATATATATATTGAAAATCTAGTTTTTTTTGAAATAACAAATGGGACATACATTTTGTAATTTGAAATAAAAATTAGAAAAAATTAATATAAAATAGAAAGATAATAAGTAAATAACTAAGTGAAAAACAAGGGAAAAAAATTCCCACATTAAAAACAAAACATAAAGAATCACAAGTGAAAAATATAACAAACAAGAAAAAACCAATAAAAATAACTAACATAAATAAGGAATAAATAAAGAATTGATCATAAAATTTTATGCATATTCTATAAAATATATTTTATTTATTATCATTACTTTAAAACATAATACATCAACTAAAAATGTTGGTTATTCGATATGTGTAAAAAAGTTATGTATTTTTTTAACATTATATATATATATATTAAAGACACAAATTTCTATTACAATTATCGTAGATTTAATCATTATAATAAAAATTTACTAATACTAAATTTTAAACACAAACAATTTAACATAATGAAGCATGCAAAGTGCAAAGAAGACAACTTATTAGAATACAAAATTCAAATAACGATAATGAAATGTAATAAGCTGAGAACATAGAAAGACGAAAACGCATGGTAAAGGCCGTAATGGATGAGGTGGCTTAGTGATGGACACACCGTAATGATGAAAACTGACATAAAGATTCCCTTTTATGATTTAAAATTTTAAAACAGGGAATGATATCAACGTGAGTGATTTGAAGTCTATCGTGAAGCTAAAGAAGAGGTCTATCGTAGGATCTAGATGACCTGCGAGTAAGAGAAACAGAGAATCGTGAAGCTAAAGAAGAGGTCTCCCTCCACTTGGTCGTAGAGAGAAACCCTAGCCGCGTGAAGGTGGAGTCCGTGGAGCATGAGGAGTGAAAGCTGAAGGCATGGAGGAAAGAGAACCCTGCATAGAAGAATAAATCATCCTGCGTGGAAGACGTGTCACTCCTGCAAAGGAAGTGGATGGCCATGGGAGAGAAGACTGAACCGACAAAGAATCCCACATGGAAAAAGGAAAATTCCGTTGAGTAAATCCGTGTGGAAAAAGAACCGCCATTATGAATCGATGAACCATGTGGGATTCGTGAATCGATGAACCATGAAGAAGTCTGCGTGGATATATGAAGAGGAGAGAGCCGTCATTCTGACATTGTGCAAATATTCATGAATCATGAGAGTAGAGTCGAGCCTCGTGCAGAAGCACATATACCCAATCGTGGAGTCGCAATCCAGAAGTAAGATTGAAACCCTAGCCGAATGAATGCGGGGTGTGAGCTCACGCATGAAGGAAATATAGGTTGCGACTGGAAGGAAGAGAGAGGACAACGAGCACCTCAGATCTGAGAACGTGGATTTGTGAGATTATTGAAGCTTGTTGCAGAGGAGAGATGCTTGCAAAGGATTCCAAGCAAGGGCAACTCAAGAGAGAGTAAACGAGGGAGGTAGATTCACGTTTCCGATCCGCAGTTAATTTTTTTCTTTGTCATGGCAGATGGATCCGTTTATACCCTCAGGTTGGAGGAAGGTGTTTTGGTGCTCTGTTGATAACTAGATTACAGGTCAAAGTCCTTCTACAGCTAATAAGGAAAATCCCAAAACTATTAAAATTGGCGATGCCGAACTTAATGCACAGATCGAACTCCATAAAATCTTACAAGTCCATGGGTAACATTTTATACGCGGCTATTCTTGGTGGGAGAATGTAGAAACTAGTGTTTACGGCGATCACGATCAACAAAGTCATACAGAGCTCTTTATATGACAGTCGCACAGATTGAAAAACTTTTAACATACAAAACTTACAATATTTGCAGAGAATCACGCAGAATTCAAAAAAAGAAAATCGTTGAGATTGAAAACCTTTTAAACCATAACAAGCCATTAAACGTCCATACTTGTGCCGTTCGCTGAGATTGAAAATCGCTGAAATTCGTTGAAGAAGAAGGGTTTGGAAGGACTGAATCATATTGAATGGCGGTTGGTTTGCAAGAACATAACAGAGCCGAACCTGAAATATTTTCCATCAAATTTAGAAAACGCAAGGAAAGCTTTCATTACTATTTCTGACAGAATTTGAAAAAGGAAGTAGGCTTCTGAAAGCAGAGAGAGTAAAATACTTATAGAGGCTGCACCGCCTGGCACATATCTAGAAACTAAAGACATATATATTCATGGAAATTATACCTGGCAGATTAACGATAACGATATGAGATTCTGGGGTCTCGTGCACTTCAGGCTCGAATTCTGGCTCCACGTATATCGGATTAAGAGAAGTTCTGGGTATGTTTCCAAACCCGCCAAGACGATTTCCTGCATGACTGATACCTAATGCCAGATTCACATCCATTTAACTTAATATCATTCCGTAATTGACTGTGTAGAAGAACATACCTAATGACTGTGTAGAAGAACATACCTAATGACTGTGTAGAAGAACATATATATGCTACAAATATACAAATATTCAGATATCAGGCTGAGAGGAGCGCCTTCTTTTAGTCAGTAGAAAACTAATGTGCTCCTCCTCAAAAACAAATGAAGATTGATGGCTCTGTGATTATTCTGCGCGTATGTATTCACAGTTAAAAAAATATAAGGACCCGAGCGGTTTCGATTGCGTGTGGATGCGTCTGTTACTGATACTGTCGGCAAGACTAAACTGTCGGCAAGACTACGCGGGACGGATAGTAAAATTGTGTGATCCTTCACAGAGCAGTTCGGCTGCGTATCCCTCGAATTTGTTTTGCTCCAGCCGATAATTTTTTTCCTCCAATTCGGTCCATCCTCCTCCTCTATCTATTGTAAGCAAACAAGACTCATACATCGAAACTCAAACTACATGGAGACAGCCTGCCTTCAACGGATACATAATTCCCTGCTTTTTTCTCCTCTCTCTGAAACCATCCATAGGTTAATGATGATACTCAAATTTATGTTGATACGGATTCTCAACGGTCCACTTTATTCGAGCTTTTTTAAGATACCGTCCGTTAGAGGCTCCCAATGCTTTTCCGTTTGATTTAAAATTTAATCACAATTTCTTATTTTATTTTGTGCTTTTTTTTCTAAATCAGTAAGGATCCTATGGGACAGCATTTCCTTCTCGAACTTTGCCCAAAATTTTAGAAATTCGATTTGGATTAATATATCCGGAATTCGAAACCAATTTTTGATAGACATATCCATTGATTACATTTACTGTATTATGCATTACATATCGGCATTACATTTATTGTATTATGCATTACATTTACTGTATTTATATTTTGCATTTAGAATTTGGTTTATATCATACATTGAACTATTATTATCAGATTTGATCTACCTTATTATCGAGTTTTCTCTTTTATAGTATGGAGTTTCAAAATTGTGAAATTTTAATTTCCTTAGAATGGATCATATAATTATTATTATATTTATGTATTGTTTTAAATTTTTTTAGGATAGAGATGGTGCTAGTTACATTATTTTATTTCAATCATCTTTCTATTGTATTTTTATTTGTTTAAAGTGTAAATTTCTTTTAAGAAATACATTTTTATATTTATAAATACATATTTACAATTATAACCTATGTGGATAGACTAATATTATCTGTAATTTTTTATTAAGAAATACATTTTTATATTTACAATTATAACCTATGTCCATAACTAATGTTATCTAATGATTATTTGATGAATCAAGAAACTTTAATTTTTTTATTGAAAAACACCAATAGTGAGGTAGAGCAAAAAAATCTAGTTATGGGTTCCACTTATTAAAAAGGTTGTTTAAGCCTTAGGTGACTTTGGAATTGATCTAGATCACATCCATTGAATCTAGAATTAAAATTTTGAAATCCATATAGAATCATGGTATATTTGTCTCGCCAATATATTTTTTTCCTTTGTCTTTGAAATTGCTTGGCTAAACTTTTAGCATTAAAGGGAGATTGCTTTCATGATGGTTTAAGTTTCTTAAGTTCTAAGGTGTGGTCCATTTGTGCTTTCCATTTACTACAATAGCTTTATGATTTTTGTGAGATATTTATTATCATTAACCATTACCTCCAACTTGGAAAAAAATAGAGGGTGAGGTGGTTCTGAGTGGATTACCAAGTCAAAATAAGAACAAAATTGGGTGGATCTCCCATATTATGGTCTTAGGGCATTTTATTTTCAAGTTAAAGAAAATGAATGCATCTACATCATGACTTTTGGCATTGAGGCATGCATTAAACCATCATGAAAGCAATCTCCCTTCAATGCTATAAGTTTAGCCAACTAATTTCAAAGACAAAGGAAAAAAATATAGTGGCAAGACCAATCTACCATGATTCCATATGGATTTCACAATTTTAGTTCTAGATTCAATGGATGTGATATAAACCAACACCAAAGTCACCTAAGGCTTAAACAATTTTTTTAGTAAGTGGAACCCATAACTAGATTTTTTTTGTCTACCCCACTATTGGTGTTTTTCAATAAAAAAATTTAAAGTTTCTTGACTCATGAAATAATCAATGGATAACATGAACATGGGCTCATAAATCATTTTTTCCAATATTACAAATTTGAAACATGGAATCTTGAGATTTTGTAAGTCTAAGAAAAAACACCCTTAGCAAATGATAGTACTATGTTGGAATAATACATAATTCATTGTAATTTATAAATCATAATTTCATTATTACCGAAAACTTCACACTACCCACAAGAATGTAGTCCATAGGGTTTGTAAGGTGGAGATCTAGGTTCAAATCCTTGAATGGGTATGATTGTAAATAGAAGAAGTATTTCTTAAAAAAAAATTACAGTGACTATTGTACACACAAATAAAAATACGATAGAAAGATTGTTGAAATAAAACAATATTTTTATCAAACTAGCACAACCTCTATCCTTGAAACAATATATATCCTAAAAAGTTCAAAAGCAATATATAGATATAATAAATATGCCCTCAACTGTGAAGAAATTAAAATTTCACAATTTTGAAACTCCATACTATAAAAAAAGAAAAGTCTATAGTAAGGTAGATCAAATGTGATAATAATAATTTAGTGTAAGATGTAAACCAAACTCTAAATCTATTAAGGTAGATCAAATGTGATAATAATTATTCAGTGTAAGATGTAAACCAAACTCTAAATCTAATGTATAGATACCGTAAATGTAATGTGATCGTTCAAATGGCATGTCTATAAAAAAACGGATATATATTAATCCAACTCATGTGAAAATTTTCTTACCTGATAGGAAGCATCGAATTTCTCAAATTTTGGGCAAAGTTCGAGAAGGAAATGCTGTCACGGCAGGTCCTTACTAATTTAGAGAAAAAAGCACAAAATAAAATAAAAAAGTATGATTAAATTTGAATTCAAACTGAAAAGCATTGAGAGCCTCTCACGAACGGTGCCTTAAAACCTCGAATAAAGTGGACCGTTGAGAATCTGTATCAACATAAATTTGAGTATCATCTGTAACCTGTGGATGGTTCCAGAGAGAGGCGAAAAAAACAGGGAACAATCCATCCTGATGGTTCCAGAGAGTGGAGAAAAAAGCAGGGAATTATGTATCCGTTGAAGGCAGGTTGGAGATGAGGTATATATTTCAAATATTACAATGTTTTTAACATTTTTGGACTCCTCATCTACCTATTATATGTGGTTGTATGTATGAGTCTATGATGAGGAGCAAACAAATTCGAGGGATACATAGTTGAATAGGTAAATTTTATTATTCTTTTCTCTTCCATCCGCTCTTTACTCTTTACATTTTACATTTTACATTTTGTTAAATTATTTTCTCTTCCCTCTGTTCTCAGAAGCCCTACTTCCTTTTTCAAATTGTGTCAGAAAGAGTAATCTTATCTCTAATCTAATTCAAATCCTTCCTTGCGTTTTCTAAATTTGATGGAAAATATTTTAGGTTCGTCTCTGTTATGTTCTTGAAAACCGCCATGGGTTGGAAAACTAGCATTCGATATGATTCAATCCTTCCAAACCTTTCTTCCTCAACGAATTTCAGCACCTTCTTAAAGGCCATAGGTATGGATTGCTCTGGCTTGTCTTCGCCTTATCTTTCAATCATTAAACCTTATTCCATTGCTATGGCCATAGCCCCATGCACCCTCCATGTTTGATAAAGTGGACCGTTGAGAATCTCTATCAACATAAATTTGAGTATCATCTATAACCTATGAATAGTTCCAGAGAGAGGAGAAAAAAAGAGCGAACTATCTGTCCTATTCCTAATGGTTCCAGATAGTGGAGAAAAAAGCAGGGACATATCTATCCGTTGTAGGCTGGCTGGAGATGAGGTTTATATTTCAAATCTTACTATGTTTTTAACATTTGCTTCCTCCTCGTCTACATATTATCTGTGGTTGTATGTATGAGTTTGTGATTGGTAATTTATGTGGTTGTGGTTGTATGTATGATTCTGTGATTGGATGTATGTGGATGTGGTTGGATTTCTATGTATGTGTGTAGTTTGAGTCTCGATGTCTAAGTCTGGGTTGAGTCGATCCTGAGTTAGTCTTGTTTTCTTACAATAGAGGAGGAGGATGGACTGAATTTGAGGAAACTGGAGCAAACAAATTTGAGGGATACGTAGCCGAATTGCTCTGTGAACGGTAGATTTTATTATTCTTTTTTCTTTACATTCTACATTTTGTTGTTCTTTTCTCTTTTCTCTGCTTTCAGAACCCCTACTCCCTTTTTAAAATTAGAATCCCTACTCCCTTTTTAAAATTCTGTCAGAAATAGTAGTCTTATCTCAAATCTAATTCAAATTCCACCTTGCTTTTTCTAAATTTGAAGGAAAATATTTCAGGTTCGGCTTTGTTATGTTCTTGCAAACCGCGATGGGTTGGAAGACCACCGTTCAATATGATTCAATCTTTTCAAACCCTTCTTCTTCAATGAATTTCAACCCCTTGAGACCCTTTACTTGAACGCCACAGGTATGGACAGCTCTGGCTTGTATTCGCCTAATTATATTTCAATCATTAAACGTTATTCCATATTTTCTCTCGCCATAGCCCCATGCATCTACCATGTTCAATAAATGTTTTCTTTCATTAACAATAATTTAACCCACCTGTTATCTTTCCATGACTTTAATCTGCCTGCCTTTGCTTAATCGATTGTTTGGTAGTTAACATCTCTATAATATCTTTCTTTAGATCACTCATTTTTCATTGGTTTCTCATTAGTTTAATGTCTCTTTAGTGTTTTAATGACCTATTTCTGCTTAATCTGTCTCTTCAACACTTTAACAGTCTCTTTTATATTTGTTTAGCGAGCGTTCACCAGAGAATTTATGAAGATGAATACAACAATATTGAAATCTAACTTTCTTATATATAGATGGTGGAATTCCTTTGAATTTGAGTTTAATATACTTTGGTAAGTCTCATTTACGGTAAATCTCTATACATCCTAGAAAATTGCATTGTTCTCTTTCTTGGATGGGGTTCCACTGGACACGGTCTTACCAATAACATTCCATATTTGAAAAATATATAAAGGGGAAGATTTTGGAAGATGAACCCAAATCCAAATATAGGGAACCATCATTTTAGGATGAAAATAATTGTAAATATTGAACAAACAATACTTACGCTCCCCCAATGCCATGTTCCCATCTACACAACATTTCTCTAGAAAATTAACTTTTAAGAACATCATTGTAAATAATGATAAGTTAAATGTGTCACTAGCTTTATCGCAAGTATTGTGTCCCCAAGTTCAATAGCCGGAACAAACATGAAGAAGGAATAGCCTTGTTTCATATCATGTAGTTCTAAAAGAGGAATTATAGAGGTCCTTTCAGAAATAGTATCGTTGATAGCATCACACAAACACATATTGGAACCACTAGTTAGGTTTCTTAAGTTCTAAGTTGTGGGTCATTTGTGCTTTCCATTCACTACAATAGCTTTATGATTTTTATGAGATATTTATTATCATTAACCATTACCTCCAACTTGGAAAAAAATAGAGGGTGAGGTAGTCCCGAGGGGATTATCAAGTCAAATTAAGAATAAAATTGGGTGGATCTCCCATATTATCGCTTCACGGAATTTCATTTTCAAGTTAATGAAAATGAATGAATCTACATCATGACCTTTGGTATCCACCATCTTCATAGTGCATCAATATTAAGGCATGAATTAAACCATCATGAAAGCAATCTCCCTTTAATGCTAAAAGTTTATCCAAGCAATTTCAAAGACAAAGGAAAAAAATATATTGGCGAGACAAATATACCATGATTCTATATGGATTTCAAAATTTTAATTCTAGATTCAATGGATGTGATCTAGATCAATTCCAAAGTCACCTAAGGCTTAAACAACCTTTTTAATAAGTGGAACCCATAACTAGATTTTTTTGCTCTACCTCACTATTGGTGTTTTTCAATAAAAAAATTAAAGTTTCTTGATTCATCAAATAATCATTAGATAACATTAGTTATCGACATAGGTTATAATTGTAAATATAAAAATGTATTTCTTAATAAAAAATTACAGATAATATTAGTCTATCCACATAGGTTATAATTGTAAATATGTATTTATAAATATAAAAATGTATTTCTTAAAAGAAATTTACACTTTAAACAAATAAAAATACAATAGAAAGATGATTGAAATAAAATAATGTAACTAGCACCATCTCTATCCTAAAAAAATTTAAAACAATACATAAATATAATAATAATTATATGATCCATTCTAAGGAAATTAAAATTTCACAATTTTGAAACTCCATACTATAAAAGAGAAAACTCGATAATAAGGTAGATCAAATCTGATAATAATAGTTCAATGTATGATATAAACCAAATTCTAAATGCAAAATATAAATACAGTAAATGTAATGCATAATACAATAAATGTAATGCCGATATGTAATGCATAATACAGTAAATGTAATCAATGGATATGTCTATCAAAAATTGGTTTCGAATTCCGGATATATTAATCCAAATCGAATTTCTAAAATTTTGGGCAAAGTTCGAGAAGGAAATGCTGTCCCAAAGGATCCTTACTGATTTAGAAAAAAAAGCACAAAATAAAATAAGAAATTGTGATTAAATTTGAAATCAAACGGAAAAGCATTGGGAGCCTCTAACGGACGGTATCTTAAAAAAGCTCGAATAAAGTGGACCGTTGAGAATCCGTATCAACATAAATTTGAGTATCATCATTAACCTATGGATGGTTTCAGAGAGAGGAGAAAAAAGCAGGGAATTATGTATCCGTTGAAGGCAGGCTGTCTCCATGTAGTTTGAGTTTCGATGTATGAGTCTTGTTTGCTTACAATAGATAGAGGAGGAGGATGGACCGAATTGGAGGAAAAAAATTATCGGCTGGAGCAAAACAAATTCGAGGGATACGCAGCCGAACTGCTCTGTGAAGGATCACACAATTTTACTATCCGTCCCGCGTAGTCTTGCCGACAGTTTAGTCTTGCCGACAGTATCAGTAACAGACGCATCCACACGCAATCGAAACCGCTCGGGTCCTTATATTTTTTTAACTGTGAATACATACGCGCAGAATAATCACAGAGCCATCAATCTTCATTTGTTTTTGAGGAGGAGCAAATTAGTTTTCTACTAACTAAAAGAAGGCGCTCCTCTCAGCCTGATATCTGAATATTTGTATATTTGTAGCATATATATGTTCTTCTACACAGTCATTAGGTATGTTCTTCTACACAGTCAATAACAGAATGATATTAAGTTAAATGGATGTGAATCTGGCATTAGGTAGCAGTCATGCAGGAAATCGTCTTGGCGGGTTTGGAAACATACCCAGAACTTCTCTTAATCCGATATACATGGAGCCAGAATTCGAGCTTGAAGTGCACGAGACCCCAGAATCTCATATCGTCATCGTTAATCTGCCAGGTATAATTTCCATGAATATATATGTCTTTAGTTTCTAGAGATGTGCCAGGCGGTGCAGCCTCTATAAGTATTTTACTCTCTCTGCTTTCAGAAGCCTACTTCCTTTTTCAAATTCTGTCAGAAATAGTAATGAAAGCTTTCCTTGCGTTTTCTAAATTTGATGGAAAATATTTCAGGTTCGACTCTGTTATGTTCTTTCAAACCAACCGCCATTCAATATGATTCAGTCCTTCCAAACCCTTCTTCTTCAACGAATTTCAGCGATTTTCAATCTCAGCGAACGGCACAGGTATGGACGTTTAATGGCTTGTTATGGTTTAAAGGTTTTCAATCTCAACGATTTTTTTTTTTTGAATTCTGCGTGATTCTCTGCAAATATTGTAAGTTTTGTATGTTAAAAGTTTTTCAATCTGTGCGACTGTCATATAAAGAGCTCTGTATGACTTTGTTGATCGTGATCGCCGTAAACACTAGTTTCTACATTCTCCCACCAAGAATAGCCGCGTATAAAATGTTACCCATGGACTTGTAAGATTTTATGGAGTTCGATCTGTGCATTAAGTTCGGCATCGCCAATTTTAATAGTTTTGGGATTTTCCTTATTAGCTGTAGAAGGACTTTGACCTGTAATCTAGTTATCAACAGAGCACCAAAACACCTTCCTCCAACCTGAGGGTATAAACGGATCCATCTTCCATGACAAAGAAAAAAATTAATTGCGGATCGGAAACGTGAATCTACCTCCCTCGTTTACTCTCTCTTGAGTTGCCCTTGCTTGGAATCCTTTGCAAGCATCTCTCCTCTGCAACAAGCTTCAATAATCTCACAAATCCACGTTCTCAGATCTGAGGTGCTCGTTGTCCTCTCACTTCCTTCCAGTCGCAACCTATATTTCCTTCATGCGTGAGCTCACACCCCGCATTCATTCGGCTAGGGTTTCAATCTTACTTCTGGATTGCGACTCCACGATTGGGTATATGTGCTTCTGCACGAGGCTCGACTCTACTCTCATGATTCATGAATATTTGCACAATGTTAGAATGACGGCTCTCTCCTCTTCATATATCCACGCAGACTTCTTCATGGTTCATCGATTCATAATGGCGGTTCTTTTTCCACACGGATTTACTCAACGGAATTTTCCTTTTTCCATGTGGGATTCTTTGTCGGTTCAGTCTTCTCTCCCATGGCCATCCACTTCCTTTGCAGGAGTGACACGTCTTCCACGCAGGATGATTTATTCTTCTATGCAGGGTTCTCTTTCCTCCATGCCTTCAGCTTTCACTCCTCATGCTCCACGGACTCCACCTTCACGCGGCTAGGGTTTCTCTCTACAACCAAGTGGAGGGAGACCTCTTCTTTAGCTTCACGATTCTCTGTTTCTCTTACTCGCAGGTCATCTAGATCCTACAATAGACCTCTTCTTTAGCTTCACGATAGACTTCAAATCACTCACGTTGATATCATTCCCTATTTTAAAATTTTAAATCATAAAAGGGAATCTTTATGTCAGTTTTCATCATTACGGTGTGTCCATCACTAAGCCACCTCATCCATTACGGCCTTTACCATGCGTTTTCGTCTTTCTATGTTCTCAGCTTATTACATTTCATTATCGTTATTTGAATTTTGTATTCTAATAAGTTGTCTTCTTTGCACTTTGCATGCTTCATTATGTTAAATTGTTTGTGTTTAAAATTTAGTATTAGTAAATTTTTATTATAATGATTAAATCTACGATAATTGTAATAGAAATTTGTGTCTTTAATATATATATATAATGTTAAAAAAATACATAACTTTTTTACACATATCGAATAACCAATATTTTTAGTTGATGTATTATGTTTAAAGTAATGATAATAAATAAAATATATTTTATAGAATATGCATAAAATTTTATGATCAATTCTTTATTTATTCCTTATTTATGTTAGTTATTTTTATTGGTTTTTTCTTGTTTGTTATATTTTTCACTTGTGATTCTTTATGTTTTGTTTTTAATGTGGGAATTTTTTTCCCTTGTTTTTCACTTAGTTATTTACTTATTATCTTTCTATTTTATATTAATTTTTTCTAATTTTTATTTCAAATTACAAAATGTATGTCCCATTTGTTATTTCAAAAAAAACTAGATTTTCAATATATATATATATATGAGGTTTGGGTTTAATATTTACCTTGGTTTGGGGTTTGGGTAAGTATTAAATTTAGAAATAAGATGGAACCAATCTTACAATTAGGCTTAAGGATTTAGACATAAGACTTGGACTTAGGAGGTTAGGTTAGCGTAGGCTAAAGTAGGTTAGTATAGGATAAAGTAGGCTAGGTTAGGGTAGTATAGGCTATGCTAAGGTAGTTTAAGGTTGGGTAGTCTATCCTATGCTTATGGGAGGTTGGGTAGGTTAAAGTAGGTCGAGTTAGGTAGTATAGGCTAGGCTACCATAGGGTTGACTAGGTCAAGCTAATAAAGGGTAGGTAAGTTAGCATAGGCTAGGCTAGGGTAGGTTATTAGAGGAGGGGAAGGAGGAGGAGGAGGAGAGTGGAGGAGGGGGGAAGAGGAGGGGTGAGGAGGGGAAGAGGGGGAAGAGGAGCGGGGAGGAGGAGGAAGGAAGAGGCAGGGGAAGAGGAGGAGGAGGTACAGGAGGGGGGGGAGGAGGGAGGAGAAGCAGGTGGAGGAGGAGGGAGGAGGTGGAGGATGAGGAGGGCGAGGAGTAGGAAGAGGGGGGGAAGGAGGAGGAGAAGGGGGGGGAGAGGGGGGGGCGAGGAAGGAGGGGGGCAGGAGAGGAGGGAGGAGGATGGAGGAGGGGGGAGGAGGAGGCTGAGGAGGAGGGAGGAGAGGGGGTTGGGAGAGGAGGAGGAGGAGGACGAGTAGGAGAGGGGTGGAGGAGGATGGAAGAGGTGGAGGAGGGGGGAGGGGAGGCGGGAGGAGGGGGAGGAGAAGGGGGGAGGCAGAGGAGGAGGGAGGAGGAGAAGGAGGAGGAGGAGGAGGGAAAAGGAGGGAGGAGAGGGGGTTGGGAGAGGCGAGAAGAGGGGGAGGAGGAGGAGGACAAGGTGGAGGAGGATGAGGTGGAGGAGGAGTGGGAGGATTAGGAAGAGGGGGAGGAGTAGGATGAGAAGGGGAGGGAGGATAGGGTGGGGGGAGGAGAGGGGGGTGGCGAGGAGAAGGAGGGGAGTGGAGGAATTGCGAGGAGGAGGAGGGAGGAGGGGGCACAAGGTGGAAGAGGAGAAGGAGGAGGAGTGGGAGGATTAGGAAGAGGGGGAGGAGGAGGAGGAGAAGGGCGGGGGGTGGGGAGGGGGTGGCAAAGAGGGGGATACGAGAGGGGGGTTGGATAGGAGCGGTAGGAGAGGGGGGGCCCAAGGAGGAGGAGGAAGGTGGGGGGTGGGGGAGTAGGGGGGAGGGTGGAGCAACAGGGAGGAGGTGGAGGAGGGGAAGGATTAGGAAGAGGAGGAGGAGGAGGATGAGATGGGGGTGAGAGAGAAGTAGGAGAAGGGATGGGGAAGACATCGGGGGGCGAGGAAGAGGAGGAGGAGGAGGAGAGGGGGTGGAGGAGGACGGAGGAGGTGGAGCAGGGGGAGGGTAGGCAGGAGGAGGGGGGGAGAATGGGGGAGGAGAAGGAGGAGGTAGGAGGTGGAGGAGGAGGAGGATTGAGCAGGGGGAGAGGAGGTGGAGGAGGAGTGAGCAGAGTGGGGTAGGAGGAGGAGGAGGATGAGATGAGGGAGAGGAGAGGGGGGTGAGGAGGAGGGGCAGAGAGGGTGGTAGAGGATGGATAAGGGGGGGGGAGGATGGAGGAGGGGAAGGAAGAGTAAGGTGAGAGGGGGGAGGGGGGGAGGAGGAGGAGGAGGAGATTGGGGAGGAGGAGGAGGAGAAATGAGGGGGGAGGAGGAGGAGGAGATGGAGTAGAAGTAGTAGGAGGGTGAGGAGGAAACTGTGGGGGGGCAATGGAAACGACATATTCCCGGATCAATCGAGATTGGATTGGGATCGAAATGACATCTCATAACAATGCAAATATGACCCGAGCACGGTGTTTCAACAGAGTATTTCAACGAAAATCAAATTCTATTCATCGTTCAAGCTGTGAAAAACACTCCAATATAGACATCAGTATAAAATGCCTACACAGATGGAAGTGTCTCTCCGAGAAGAGATGTGACGGGCACTCTCATACGTAAAATGCCAAAAACAATGGGCACTCTCATACCTAATACTTCAACAAGTATTTTTATTCATAATAGGAATTTACCTAATACTAAGTTGCACTGCTCAAGTGTTCTAGCTCCCTAATATACGAAATGCAGCTGAGAGTTATCCCACGGTTCTCCTATCATACTTCTATCTTCTTATACAAAAAGCGCTTTTAACTTGACCTTGAGTCGAACACTTGAATCAAGGTGGTCATCTTCATGGTACCTATAATCACATTGATGTATCTCCACTTAGCAATTCGAGCACATAATGGCGTCGACTTAACTGATTAGCTTTGTTCAAAAATAAGGCAAGCACGATCCCTGATTCTTCTCGTGAACTTTAGCGATCTATCCATCACCTAGAGTTCATCAAGCTTCTTGATCCAAGTTAGTTTATGAAAGCATCAAAATACATAAGAAGAACCAAAGCATATCACATACTTCATAAGGGCCTCAATACTCATTGCATTGGCTCAAAATATCTCAAGACCATTAAAAATGTTAATGCTCGGCTCAGATTTAGATATCTGGAAAGGAAAGGTAGGCCATCTAGTCCAGAGAGATGGGCTCTAGGAATATACTAAATATTGGCCCATCATAACCCTGTTATTAACCTTGTCGGGTGTCCTGGATAATCTAGTGTCTATGCTTGGAACCACCCATGAAATGAGGGGAAGTACACAGGGGTTTTCCTCGGGCGTTGTAACCTAGAATAAATAAAATAAAATATTGTGTGAATAGATTAAATGTTTTCCATGGACATGTTAAAAATGTGACAAGCTTGCATGTGATGTATAGGTAGAATGGCTAGTGGAAAGCATGCATCAACTACAATTCTGTGTCCAAGCTCTAGAGGCAAAAACATGACTTCCTCCCTATTTTTGTGTCAAAATTGTGTACCATGATTACCACTAATAGCTCTATGCTCGCGGAAAAGGAAACATTGTTGAAAAATACCAACACTGAAGCAACATTGGGTAACCTACAATCAACCTTAAGGATGGTGACGTGATTCGAAGCTTTGCCGAGTACTACCAACCACCTGATGACTTCGTGAAAGATCTTCCACATGGAGATGGAAATGGAACAAAGAAGAAGGAGAAACTAGTATTGGTTGGTCACAGTGTGGGAGGCGTGGAACTGACTTGTATTATGGAGCAATTCCTCACGAAAAATTGTTGCAGCCGCATATTTTGCAATGCTTCCATGCCCATCCCTGGTACAATCCCCCTTCGGTTGATAGGCCAGTTATTACTAGATCGTATGAATACCATACTAGGTTCACTTAATTTGATCGAGCATAGGATCATGTTTTGTTCATGTTTCATGTTCTCTTTTTTTAGTTTTATGAGAGATATCAAACGTGGGGAGATGTGGAATTCAAGTATGGACTTGACGGAGAACCAAGAAGGCCGACATCTGTATAGGTAAATCTCTGAGCCACTTAACCTTTGATAAATGTGATAACTCTGGCTACTAAGATCGTGTGATTGAGCATGACTGAGAGTGCAGAAGCTCCCGAGATTCGACCCCTGGTCTTATTAAACTATTGTCACATGTAAGACTTTTGATATTTTGAATAGCTAAAAGTTAACAATTGTTTTTTTCTTTTAACTGGATTTTTAGAATACCAATTTTGTTGATGTCTCTAAATGCTTTGTTGTTAAGATCCATGCTCTATACTCATGAAAGAGTTAAACGAATTTCATCTTTGTCTCAAAGAGTGCTCAAGAATGCTTAAAATCAAGACCAAACTTATTTTTACAATATTAATGTTATTTGTGTCTTGTGTTTTAGATGTATATTATTTTTTCTCATATGTCAAAGTTGTTTGTCGTATATTTTCCTTCCTTCCTGGGAAGCCTTAAATTATTCAGTTTGAAATTTAGTATGTAACTCGAGCGTGTAACACACACTGCTTCTGGCATCGCATTTGAGCCGTCGTTTGGGAATTTAGCATTTTTGCTACGGAGCCCTAGTTTTTTCAGCTTGATGTATGACATATTTTCTCAAGAAAACTTATTATCGTCATGTATTTGGGAGACACATATTGTAATTTAATGGAATGGGAATGCGAACAAGATTTGGTCATTGATCTAGGTGTATTTTTTTATGCTTATTTAGGCGACGGTGATAACTATTCTAATGGGAAATCGGAGCCAACTTTAGTCTACTCTGCCAAAACACAGAATGCAAAGATTCGATTCTTGAGTTAAATCAACCCATTCCCTCCAGCATAGATTTCTTCATCATTTAAACCATAACATGGGAATACACCTCCAACGAACAACTACAACCATAACGCCTGCGCAACATAAACATACACATACATTTTTCATTTTGGTTTTTTATTATTGGGGTGCGCCTGGCATGTGTTGTAGTGCAGTGCACAAGCGACGCACAAGAGCCCCAGCAGCAATCTACTGATGAATGGGCTCTCCCCCTAAAAAAATACAATTAATATCATGTGGTTCTATGAACCACGTATAATATATTAAACTGATAAGAACAGATACTACACTTGATCTTAGCCAAAAGGTTGAGAAAGGTATGCTTTTCACCTCCCATCTCTATCCCTTTTCTACTACTCTTCTCCCTCCTCCCTCCTTGATCCAATGCATGTGGTAAATATTTTCCCATCTAAACTACTCAACATAGCCTCTTCCTTCGCAGTATTTTCTTAGTAATCCAATATTGCAAAACTCTACGCCAAAATATTCATTTAATCATTCCTCATGCACATGATTAGAGTATGCAAGATGCCACCATAGTTTATAAACACTTTGGCGACAACATGTGATTGTAAAAAGTGGAACAACAAAGCCTACGAAGTAATATTGATCACCATAATACAAAAACTACAATTCATAGGTTCACATGGATAAAACAAGAATATTACCCTCGTTGAGGCCATCTCACGTCGGATCTCCAATTTCGCAATTCCAGGCCTTGACCTTTGGGGCTTGGGTCTAAAACGGGACAAAAGAGAATAGGTTGTCTTTCTAACAGCTACAGCCCGTCCATAGCTTTCCAACTATGTATCGCATGCCTGAAGCGAAGAAGAGAACAGATGAATTGGTTACCATATAAGCCGATATAGGTTCCATGGTTGCGAACTATAATAGAGCTTAATGAGAAGAAAAGGAGTGAATAGCATTACACCAATACTCCGCTATCACCATGCCTTTCGCACTACCAAAATTAGCGGGTAAAAACACACATAATCTAACAACACAGCCCAAACTTCATCACTCAGAGGGTGCCTGTGTGAATCGACAACTAACTCGTGTGGTGCTTATAACACTAACTAAATACATAAAACAATCATTTAATGATACGTCTACATATAGATCAAATCACGCATCACCCATGTCGTCTCCTGTACACTCATATGCCCAATCCAGATAAACCTTCATAGCTAGTCTCCGTGGAGTTTATCTTGGGTCCACCCTCATCCAAGCATGGTGGATTGTGATCGAAATGACATAGCACAATCCATTCGGCCCATCGTGGACACCAAACTCACCAGATCGGCCACAATCCATTCTCGGACCGATCGAGATTGGATTGTGATCGAAATGACATAGCGCAACAATGCAAAGATGACACGAGAACGGTGTTTACAACAGAGTATTTCAATTAAAATCAAATTCTATTCATCGATGAAGCTATGAAACAAACTCCAATATAGACATCAATACCAAATGCCGAAACGAATGGCAGCGTCTCTCCGAGAAGAGATGTGACAGGCACTCTCATACATAAAACGCCAAACACAGTAGGCACTCTCATACCTAATACTTCAACAAATCTTTTTATTCATAATAGGAAATTACCTAATACTAAGTTGCATTGCTGAAGTGTTCTACCTCACCAATATACGAAATGCAACTAAGAGTTCTCCCACATTTCTGCTATCGTAGTTCTATCTTCTTATACAAAAAGCGCTTTTAACTTGAACTTGAGTCGAACACTTGAATCAAGGCAGTCATCTTCATGGTACCTATAATCACATTGATGTATCTCCACTTAGCAACTCGAGCAGGTAATGGCGTCGACTTAACTAATTAGTTTTGTTCAAAAATAAGGTAAACATGATCCCTGATTCTTCTCGTGAACTTTAGCGATCTATCCATCACGTACATTTCATCAAGCTTATGCTTGCTCAATCCAAGTTAGTTTATGAAAGCATAAAAAGACATAAGAAGAACCAAATCATATCGCATACTTCATAAGGGCCTCAATACTCACTGCATTGGCTCAAAATATCTCAAGACCATTAAAAATGTTAATGCTCAGCTCGGCTTTAGATATCTGGAAATGCAAGGTAGGCCATCTAGGCCAGAGAGATGGGCTCTATGAATATACTAAATATTGGCCCATCATCACCCTATTATTAACCTCGTTGTGTGTCCTGGATAATCTAGTGTCTATGCTTGGAACCACACATGAAACGAGGCGTAGTACAGAAGGGTTTTCCTCGAGCGTTGTAACCTACAATAAATAAAATAAAATATTGTGTGAATAGTTTAAATGTTTTCCATGGACATGTTAAAAATGTTACAAGTTTGCATGTGATGTATAGCTAGAATGGCTAGTGGAAAGCATACATCAACTACAATTCTGTGTCCAAGCTCTAGAGGCAAAAACATGACTTCCTCCCTATTTTTGAGTCAAAATTGTATAGCATGATTACCAATAATAGCTCTATGCTCACGGAAAAGGAAACATTGTTGACAAATGCCATCACCGAAGCAACATCGGGTTGGAAAGGCTTATCAGGACTTGATTTCCCAAACCATGCAACAAAGTTCCATTAAAGGGACCACTGTATCTCAACTATAAACAACTACACAAAAATTTTCACGTGCTACTGAGATGAAGGAATGAGAGCATTCGATTGGATAGAGAAAAAATAATATCCATGTCTTTGATAGAAATGGAGAGGGACAAGGTGAGAAACTTGAAGGATTAAGTATATCGGCAAGATTGTTGGTAGAGGTGATGAAACATGCATTTAACACGATGTCGTGACCAGACAATAGTCCTTATCAAATCCCTTGGCAGGCCTCACCATACTATGATTTATTAGATAAAAATGCAGCAATGGCCAACAAGAGGAAAATGTGTGTTTGGCATCTAATAAAGAAATTAAAATTGGGGGCCAATTCAATAAAGTCGCAACCCAAAGAGCATGGATATTGAAATATGCATGCAGCCAATAATAAATAATAGATCAAAGATGATGCTAAGAAAAGTGTGTTTCCACAAACGTGTCCACAAACCAAACCTCTGTTGGAGCATTTAGCACACAATGTTGAAGACAAAGAACGAATGGATATTACATTTATTCAATTATTATGGATGATAATATTTATCTAGTTGCAATCAAGTTCCCCCTTTTTCTCTATATATTCCCTTTTCCCTTCAATGTAGAACCAGAGTGCTTCGCAATCGTAAATTCGAAACCTTTCTATTGGGTTGCGATAAACAAATTAGCATAGACTCACATGGACATCGCATATGGAGATTTAGGATTCATCTACCTATCATATTGTATGATACATTATTTGTGTATCAAGCGAATGTAAGTTTTCTATCTTTGGGAAAAAATACAACCCTGAAGATGGAGAGATCCTGAACAAGTAATACACCCAATCTACAAGGAGGATTGATATGGCATTTAGGATATCTTTTGGGGTTGTGTATCATCCTGGACACTGTGCGATGGGTGGCTTGACATAGGTATCAACATAGGAACCTATCTTGAGGAAAATTTCCAAGAGAATCTACATGCGGTTGGTTTCATTTGCTCATGAGTAGACAGGAGGGCCAAGTAAGAAAAGGGTCCAATCATAGTTTTCATTAAAGACCATAATTCATAGAATTTGGTGGAAAATGAATAGAGATTTATTTGAGCTCAATGAACCCTATTTTTAGACAAGGTGGGCCTCAAACATACAAGTTTATGAGATATATTTAATTGCATGCGCTCCTGTCAGGAAAAGGGTCAATCATGGCCTTAACCACAATTCCCAAGGGAATTCATTTTATCAATTGCCTCACTAAATCGTCAAAAGAAAAAGTTCATTTTATCTTTCGTATGTCTTGGCTGGAAATTTTCATTGTCAAGGAAAAGCTCCTGTATTCTTCATGCAATGCATCAATTGTCGGCCTATCATGTTGTTAATTACCTTATAATTAAGTGAGGTTGATAAATGCTATGTTAAATTATCGTTAGCACTAAGTTATTACATATTTGGTTTTTCTTGAAAATGTGGCCCCTTATAAAGTATAATCTCTCTTAGTTGTGACTTAATTTTTATTTGTAATTATTGCCCCTCGGTTTATTTTATGTCAATTTATTAGTGTTGCCTTACTTTGCACATCTCATCCTAAGTATTTGTATTATAAATCTATTATGTGGGATATACGATGTGATTAGTTTAGATGTTTGGGCCACTTACATGCGAACTTTTGTGACAAATTCCACTTGTGATGTATATCTAGGATGGCGTAAGGGAAAGAATGCATTCACTGCAATGCTATGTCCAAGTTCTAGATGGGGGAATATAACTTTGCCTATTTTCGTATGAAAGTTATATACCAATAGTCCCAATAGTAGTTTTGTGTTCGGGGAAAAGGAAACATTGCCAACAAATTCCATCGACAAACTGGCGTCAATTAGGAAAGGCTTACATATCCTTGATGGCTATAAACAACAAAACAAGAGTTTTTGAGTTGAATTGAGATGAAGGAATTAGACTATCAAATTGGGCAGCAAAAATTCATATCCATGTCATTGATATCAATAAGGAGGGACAACGTGAGAAACTAGAAAGATTCAGTATATCGGTAGGATTCCTGCTAAAGGATATGGAGCATGCATGTAACACAATGCCACGACAAAGCAACAATCCTAATCAAATCCCTTAACGACTTCGCCCTTGAATGATTTACTAGATAAAATTGCAACAATGCCCAAGATGAAACAGACGTTTGTTTGGTGTCTAATACAGAAATCAAAATCCAGGATTCGTACAATAAAGACACAATCTAGGAGCATGGATATTAAAAATTACATACAAAAAAAAAACTAAATAGATTGAAGGTGCCAATAAGAGAAGTGTTCTACCACAAATATCTGTTGTAATGTTAGGCACATAATTTTGAAGAGAGAACAAATTGATATCGCATTTATTCAATTATTGTCGATGGTAGTATTATTTCATTTCGACAAAAATCCCTTTGCTTTTCTGTATATACCCTCTCACTGTAAAACTAGAATGCTCCTAGGCTGGAAATTCAAAACCTTTCTATTCTTGGGCGGTGATATACAAATTAGACTAGACTCGCATTGGCATCGAGATCGACATCGCATGGGAGATTTAGACTTCATCTCCCCATCCTATTGTATGATACGTGATGTGTGTAATGCGATTGTAAGATTCTATCGTTGGGACAAGACAATACTCGAAGATGGAGAGATCTGGAATGAGTAATGTACCCTATGTGCACAGAGCATAGAGGTGGCCTTTAGCATGTTCTTCGAGGTTGTGTGTGGGTTGGGAGGCCATGGGATAGGTGGCTTATAGCTTCAATATAGGAAATCGACAAATGTAAACTTTACATCATGGTGATTTCCTTATATCCTAACTACGCTGGACGCCCAAGTAAGTCGAGAGTCTAATCCAATTGTCTTTAAATGACAGCATATATATCATACAATTTGGTGGATCGAGAATAAAACTTTTTTGAGTAATCAATCCTATTGGAAGGCAAGGCGAGCCTCAAAGAAAGTGGGCTACAGTATCAAGAGAAATATTAAGCATGGGTTCATATTAAGCAAACCCATTCATGGCCTTGGTCATGGTTCCCAATGGATTTCATTTTAGCAACTTCCTGCCTAAACTATGCAGAGGTGTGAAAGGTGAGGTTTGAGTGTGTCCAATTATATTCTAGACTAATTCAATTAATGTCTACTTAGTTTTAGTTCAAATTTAAAATGCCTCTAGATAACGATTGTTTTCATCTCAACCTAACTCTCTCTCTGTGTGCTCAAGTAAACGTTGCATATTTTATTAAAACCGGCGCAGAGCTATCTTAACCCAAATATTTCCAGCATCCAAAGGGTTCAAGAAGATAGGTTGTTTTATTTTTATATTCTTTTTTTCATTACTCTTACTACCATTTCTTTTTTAATAACTAAATTAATGTCTTCCAAAAACTCAAACTCGTTAAAATGATAAGCATTCTTATTTAATACGTTGGGTGGGAGGTGCCATCTTAATAATTCTTTTAATTATAATTCCTAGTCCTACAGAAAAGATTCATTAATAGAAGAATATTCTTATTCATGTACATTACATCAAGGGCTCATATTGAAATAGTTATCACCCAAGCTTGTCATTTTCATTTACTTAGTAATCTTCCACTTAAATAGGCCATGTACATGGTAAATTCCGTCTAGTGTTTTTATCTGAGCCTTTTCTAAATTCCATTTGATGTTTCGATATGTGCCTTTTCATTTCCCACTCCACATGGCATCGTCCACATACATCGTAAATTTCATATGATGTTTCCATATGTGTGTTTTTGTTTCCACTCCTTGGGCTTGATCTCCATTACATTTTTCTTTTTAACAAACACTGCAGTCTCATTATGTAATATGTACATATCTATGGGTGTTTAATATTATTGATATGTCCTGGGTTTTGCAGGCTGAGCATTCTAAATGTTTTAGGTTTTTTTAATTAAGATTGAACAAATGCAAATGGAATTGGGAGAGATGAAATAAACGGCTCTCCCACTTTGTTATGGAGAGTGGTGTTTGTACAAGCTCTCATATCTCCTAAAAAGGCCTCCCATCTTGTCACAACAGGTGATCTTGGGTGACCTACACTCAACCTTAAGGATGGTGACGTGATTCGAAGCTTTTCGGACTACTACCAACCACCTGATGACTTCGTGAAAGCTCTTCCACATGCCAGATGGAAATGGAACAAAGAAGAAGAAGAAACTAGTATTGGTTGGTCACAGTGTGGGAGGCGTGGACCTGACTTGTATTATGGAGCAATTCCTTGGGGAAAATTGTTGCAGCCGCGTATTCTGCAATGCTTTGATGGCCCTCCCTTGTACACTCCCCCTTCAGTTGATAGGCCAGTTATTACCATATGGTATGAATACCATACTAGGTTCACTTAATTTGATCGAGCTTAGGATCATGTTTTGTTTATGTTTCGTGTTCTCTTTTTTTAGTTTTATCAGAGATATCAAACGTGGGGAGAGGTGGAATTCAAGTATGGACTTAACGGAGAACCGAGAAGGCTGACGTTCATCTAGCTAAATCTCTGAGCCGCTTAACCTTTGTTAAATGTGATAACCTAGCTACTAATATTGTGTGATTGAGCGTGACGGAGAGTGAAGAAGCTCACGAGATTCGACCCCTGGTCTTATTAAACTATTTTCACATGTGAAAACTTTTGATATTTTGAATAGCTAAAAGTTAACAATTGTTTTTTCTTTTAACTGGATTTTTAGAATACTAATTTTTTTTATCTCTCTAAATGATTTTTTGTTAAGATCCCTGCTCTATACTCATGAAAGAGTTAAATGACTTTCATCTTTGTCTCAAAGTGTGCTCAAGAATGCTTAAAATCAAGACCAAACTTATTTTTACAATATTAATGTTATTTGTCTCTTGTGTTTTAGATGTATATTAATTTTTCTCTTATGCCGAAGTTGTTTGTCGTATATTTTCCTTCCTTCCTGCGAAGCCTTAAATAATTGAATTTGAAATTTAGTATGTAACTCAAGCCTGTAACACACACGCACATTTGAGTTGTTGTTTGGGAATTTAGCATCTTTTCTACGGAGCCCTAGTTTTTTCAGCTTGATGTATGCCATATTTTCTTAAGAAAACTTATTATGGTCATGTATTTGTGAGACAGAATATTGTAATTTAATGGAAAATACAATAATGTATTTGTTTCCATTGATACTTTTTAATGTATTACCTTTTTTTCAAATTGACAAATTCGTTACAATATTGCTTGTGTTTATCAATTTTAATTTAGCTTCTTGCAGTATAAGCATTGTATATTGAGTAGCCTTTGTTTGTGAAAAGTTTATTTAGTTTCCTCTATCATTTTCTATTAGTTTAATATATCAAATTTAAAAGAAAATTTCTTTATCTATGAGCCTTTGTATAGTATTAGGCATGCTCTTTGTTAAAATGTGGAGTGACAATGAACCCTTAACCGCTACTTTTCATGATATCAACACTTATCTAAAATACACCGTTTTAGATCGAAGGGTTATGCAGTAAGGTGATACTAGCATAGTTGTTCTAAGAACTAAATCTACTTATAGAGATAAGATATTAAATGTAGTTGTTGATGTAAGACTTGTTATATTTTTTTATTTATTTTTGAGTTTATATATATATATGTTGGGGGTTGTGCTAGTAAATAGCTCATTGGAAAGCGTAAATAAATTGTTTCTTGATTTTGAAAGAAGATCATACTGTTAGTTTTTTTAATAATTAAATGTCTTTCGAAAACTCAACTCAGACTAACAGCTAGATCACTCACCAGCTTAAATGAATTGTTGATTTTGAATTGAGATCTTTAGCATCATCAATTTAAAAGAAAAAATGTCTTCAAATAATTTGTATAAGCTATCTTCCCCGGGAATGTATTTTCAAATGAATGATATCATAACAAAAACTCAAAATGCATAAATAACAAGAATTCAAAATGCATAAAACAATCTCAATCAGACATCGTATATCTCAACTTGGCTGTAAATTCCAATTAAGAAAAATAACATTATGAGAGCCAACTAAATCAGTCACTGTCTTAAAACCTAAAAAAATCATTTGCGAGCCTGGCTGGCGTAGTTAAGCTTGGAGACTATTACAGTGTGATGAACATAGTAGAAGTTCCCAGATTTCCATCAAAAAAGAAATCACTGTAGAACCATTTCTTCTTGGAATAAGGAAAACTCAATCTAGATGGTATTGCATGAAGCATGCTTGTAGAATGTTGGCAATGGGGATGGGAATGGGAATGCGAACAAGATTTGGTCATCGATCTAGGTGTATGTTTTGATGCTTATTTAGGGGACGGTGATAACTATTCTAATGGGAAATCGGAGCCAATTTTAGTCTACTCTGCCAAAATGCAAAACGCAGAGATTCGGTTCCTGAGTTGAATCAACCATGAACGTGTTTAACAATTAACCACAATCTAATCGAACCCAAATCCAATCGAAGATTCTTGAGCTGTTATTGCGCATATAATATGGATATGGAATAAGAACAAACAAGATCACACGCTCCAGAATTGAATAGACTCTCACGTTAAATTCTGGGATTATTTATCATTACCCTTCATTCCCGCCAGCAGAGATTTCTTCATCGTTTCAACCATAACGTGAGATTACACCTGCAACGATCAACTACAACCATATCAACGATCAACGTTTTTCATTTTATTTTTGTATTATTGGGGTGCGCCTGGCATGTGCTATAGTGCAGTGCACAAGTGACGCACGAGAGCCCCAGTAGCAAGCTACTAATGAATGGGATCTCCCCCTAAAAAAAATAGATTTAATATCATGTGGCTCTATCAACCATGTATCAGATATTAAACTGATAAGAACATATACTACACTTGATCTTAGCCAAAAGGACGAGAAAGGTATGCTTTTCACGTCCCATCTCTATCCCTTTTCTACTACTCTTCTCCCTCCTCCCTCCTTGCTGCAATGCATGTGGTAAATATTTTCCCATCTCAGCTACCAACGCAGCCTCTTCCTTCACAACCTAAATCTATTCTCATAGTAATCCAATCTTGCAAAACTCTACGCCAAAATATTCATTTAATCATCCCCGTGCACATGATTAGAGTATGCAAGCTGCCACCATAGTTAACACTTAGGCGACAACATGTGATTGTAAAAAGTTGAACAACAAAGCTTACGTCCGATCTCCAATTTTGCAATTCCAGGCCCTGATTTTTGGGGCTTGGGTCTAAAGCGGAACAAAAGAGAATAGGTTGTCTTTCCAACGGGTATAGCCCGTCCATAGCTTTCCAACTATGTATCGCATGCCCGAAGCAAAGAAGAGAACGGATGAATTGGCTACAATAAGCCGATATAGGTTCCATGGTTGCGAACTTTAATAGAGCTTAATGGAGCCTACTTAGAAGAAAAGGAATGGATAGCATTACACCAATACTCCGCTGTCACCGTGCCTTTCGCACTACCAAAATTAGCGGGTAAAAACACATATAATCTAATAATACAGCCCAAACTTCATTACTCGGAGGGTGCCTATGTGAGTCGACAACTACCTCGAGTGGTGCTTATAACAGTCGACAACTAACTCGGGTGGTGCTTATAACACTGACTAAATACATAAAACAATCATTTAACGATACGTCTACATATATATCAAATCGCGCATCGCCCATGCCGTCTCCTGTACACTCCTATTCCCAATCTAGATAAGCCTTCGTAGCTAGTCTCCATGGATTTTATCTCAGGTCCATCCTCATCCAACCATGGTAACGATTGCATTTTCTTGGTTATCTTAGAGAACCCTATAAGAAGAGTGTCACAGTGGAAGGCACTACTAATATATTCTTTGAGACTGTCTAGATTTCCAAAGGCCATTGCTTTCGATAGGGATAGCATGTTCTTAGGTATCTTTTGGTATAGCCTTTGACCCATCATAGATACCGCACTCACCAGATAGGCCACATTCCGTTCCCCGACCGATTGAAATTGGATTGTGATGGAAATGACATAGCACAACAATGCAAAGATGACATGAGAACGGTGTTTACAACAGAGTCTTTCATTGAAAATCAAATTCTATTCGTCCTTGAAACTATGGAAAACACTCCAATATAGACATCAATACAAAATGCCTAGACGGATGGCAGCATCTCTCCGAGAAGAGATGTGATGGGAACTCTCATACGTAAAACGTCAAACACAATAGGCACTCTCATACCTAATACTTCAACAAGTCTTTTTATTCATAATAGAAAATTACCTAATACTAAGTTGCATTGCTCAAGTGTTCTACCTCCCCAATATACGAAACGCAGCTGAGAGTTCTCCCACGGTTCTCCTATCCTAGTTTTGTCTTTTTATACAAAAAGTGCTTTTAACTTGAACTTGAGTCGAACACTTGAATCAAGGCGGTCATCTTCACGGTACCTATAATCGCGTTGATGTATCTCCACTTAGCAACTCGAGCAGGTAATGGCGTCGACTTAACTGATTAGTTTTGTTCAAAAATAAGGTAAACACAACCCTGATTCTTCTCGTGAACTTTAGTGATCTATCCATCACCTACATTTCATCAAGCTTATGCTTGCTCGATCCAATTTAGTTTATGAAAGCATCAAAAGACATAAGAAGAACCAAAGAATATCGCATACTTCATAAGGGCCTCAATACTCATTGCATTGGCTCAAAATATCTCAAGACCATTAAAAATGTTAATGCTCAGCTCAGCTTTAGATATCCGGAAATGCAAGGTAGGCCATCTAGTCCAGAGAGATGGGCTCTAGGAATATACTAAATATTGGCCCATCATCACCCTGTTATTAACCTCGTCATGTGTCCTCAATAATCTGGTGTCTATGCTTGGAACCACCCATGAAATGAGGGGAAGTACACAAGGGTTTTCCTTGGGCATTGTAACCTAGAATAAATAAAATAAAATATTGTGTGAATAGTTTAAATGTTTTCCATGGACATGTTAAAAATGTGACAATTTTGCATGTGATGTATACCTAGAATGGCTAGTGGAAAGCATGCATCAACTGCAATTCTGTGTCCAAGCTCTAGAGGCAAAAACATGACTTCCTCCCTATTTTTGTGTCAAAATTGTGTACCTGATTACCAATAATAGCTCTATGCTCGTAGAAAAGGAAACATTGTCGAAAAATACCATCACCGAAGCTACATCGGGTTGGAAAGGCTTATAACGACTTGATTTCCCAAACCATGCAACAAAGTTCCATTAAAGGGACCATCGACTATGAACAACTAAACAAAAGTTTTCACGTGCCACTGAGTTGAAGGAATGAGAGCACTCGATTGCATAGCAAAAAAAGAATATACATGTCTTTGATAGCAATGGAGAGGGACAAGGTGAGAAACTAGAAGGATTAAGGATATCAGCAAGATTGTTGGTAGAGGTGATGAAACATGCATGTAACACAATGCCATGACCAGATAGTTCAATCCTTATCAAATCCCTTGGCAGGCCTCACCATACTAAGATTTATTAGATAAAAATGAAGCAATTCCCAACAAGAGAAAAATGTGTGTTTGGTATCTAATAAAGAAATTAAAATTTGGGACCAATGCAATAAAGTCGCAACCGAAAGAGCACTGATATTGAAATATGCATGCAGCCAATAAAAAATAATAGATCAAAGATGACGCTAAAAAAAGTGTGTTTCCACAAATGTGTCCACAAACCTCGGTTGGAGCATTTCGCACACAATGATGAAGACAAAGAACAAATGGATATTGCATTTATTCAATTATTGCGGATGATAATACTTATCTGGTTGCAATCAATTTCCCTTTGTTTTTCTATATACTCCCTTCTCCCTTCAATGTAGAACCAGAGTGCTCTGCAATCATAAATTCGAAACCTATCTATTGGGTTGTGATAAACAAATTAGCATAGACTCACATTGACATCGCGTATGGAGATTTAGGCTTCATCTACGTATCATATTGTACAATACATGATTTGAGTATCAATCAAATGTAAGTTTTCTATCTTTGGGCAAAAATACAACCCTGAAGATGGAGAGATCCCAAACAAGTAATACACCCTATCTACAAGGAGGATATATATGGAATTTAGGATATCTTTTTGGGTTGTGTATCAGCCCGGACACTGTGCGATGGGTGGCTTGACATAGCTATCAACATAGGAACCTATCTTGAGGAAAATTTACAAGAGAATCTGCATGGGGTTGATTTCATTTGATCATGAGTAGAAAGGAGGGCGAATTAAGACAAGGGTCCAATCATAGTTGTCATTAAAGACCATAATTCATAGAATTTGGTGGAACATGAACATATATTTATTTGAGCAATGAACCATATTTTTAGACAAGGTGGGCCTCAAACTTACAAGTTTACGAGCTATATTTAATTGCATGTGTTCCTATCAAGAAAAGGTCTAATCATGGCCTTGACCACAGTTCCCAAGGGAGTTCATTTTATCAATTCCCTCACTAAATCGTCAGAAGAAAAAGTTCATTTTATCTTTCGTATGTCTTGGCTGGAAATTTTCATTCTCAAGGAAAAGCTCCTATATTCTTCATGCAATGCATCAATTGTCGGTCTGCCATGTTGTTAATTACCTTATAATTAAGTGAGGTCGAAAAGTGCTATGTTAAATTATCGTTAGCATTAAGTTATTGCATATTTGGTTTTTCTTGAAAATGTGGTCTGATAAAGTATAATCTCTTTTAGTTGTTAATTTTTATTTGTAATTATTGCCCCTCTCAGTTTTTTTTTATGTCAATTTATTAGCGTTGCCTTACTTTGCACATCCCATCCTAATTATATGTCTTATAAATCTCTTATGTGGTATATACGATGTGATTAGTTTAGATTTTTGGGCCACTTACATGCCTAACTCTTGTGACAAATTCCGCTTGTGATGTATAGCTAGGATGGCTTAAGGGAAAGAATGCATTCACTGCAATGCTATGTCCAAGCTCTAAAGGGGAAAATATAAATGTTCCGCCTATTTTCGTATGAAAATTATGTACCAATGGTCCCAATAGTAGTTTTGTGTTCGAGGAAAAGGAAACATTGCCAACAAATTCCATCGACAAACTGGCATTAATTAGGCAAGGCTTACAAATCCTCGATCTCACAAAATGCAACAAAGGTAAATAAAAGAGACCACTATACCTTGGCTATAAATAACTAAAGAAGAGTTTTCGAGTTGAATTGAGATGAAGGAATTAGACTATCAAATTGGGCAGCAAAAAGGAATATCCATGTCATTGATATCAATAAGGAGGGACAACTTGAGAAACTAGAAAGATTTAGTATATCGGCGGGATTCTTGCTAAACGAGATGGAGCATGCATGTAACGCAATGCCGCCACAAATCAACAATCCTAATCAAATCCCTTGACGGGATTCACCGTCGAATGATTTACTAGATAAAATTGCAACAATGCCCAAGAAGAAACAGACGTTTGTTTGGCGTCTAATACAGAAATCAAAATCCAGGATTTGTACAATACAGACACAATCTGGGAGCATGGATATTAAAATAAAATAGATTGAAGGTGCCAATAAGAGAAGTGTGCTGCCACAAATATCGTTTGAAATGTTGGGCAGACAACGTCGAAGAGAGAACAAATGGATATCGCATTTATTCAATTATTATCGATGGTAATTTTATTTGATTTCGACAAAAATCCTTTCGTTTTTCTGTATATAGCCTCTCACTGTAAAACTAGAATGCTCCTAGGCCGCAAATTCAAAACCTTTCTATTCTTGGGTGGTGATATATAAATTAGACTAGAGTCGCATTGGCATCGACATCGACATCGCATGAGAGATTTAGACTTCATCTCCCCATCATATTGTATGATACGTGATGTGTGCAATGCGATTGTAAGCTTCTATCGTTGGGACAAGACAATACCCGAAGATGGAGTGATCTGTAATGAGTAATGTGCCCTATTTGCACAGAGCATAGAGGTGACATTTAGCATGTTCTTCGGGGTTGTGTGTGGGTTGGGAGGCCATGGGACAGGTGACTTGTAGCTTCAATATAGGAAACCGGCAAGAGGAAACTTTACATCACGGTGATTTCCTCATATCCTAATTACGCGGGACTCCCAAGTAAGTCGAGAGTATAATCCAATTGTCTTTAAATGACAACATATATATCATACAATTTGGTGGAGTGAGAACAAAGCTCTATTTGAGCACTCAATCCTATTGGAAGGCAAGGCGATCCTCAAACTAAATGGGCTACAAGATCAGGAGCAATATTAAGCATGGGGTCCTATTAAGAAAACCCATTCGTGGCCTTGACCACGGTTGCCAATGGAGTTCATTTTAGCAACTGCCTCCCTAAACTATCACAAGAAAAACTATGCAGAGGTGTGAAAGGTGAGTTTTGAGTGCGTTCAATTATATTCTAGACTAATTCAATTAATATCTACTTAGTTTTAGTTCAAATTTAAAAGGCCTCGAGATACCGATTGTTTTTCATCTCGGCCTAGCTCTCTCTCTGCGTGCTCAAGTAAGCTTTGTATGTTTTATTAAAACCAACGTAGAGCTGCCTTAACCCAGATCTTTCCAGCATCCAATGGGTTCAAGAAGATAGGTTGTTTTATTTTTATATTCTTTTTTTCATTACTCTTACTACCATTTCTTTTTTAATAACTAAATTAATGTTTTCCAAAAACTCAAACTCATTAAAATGATAGGCGTTCTTATTTCAATACGTTGGGTGGGAGGTGCCAGCTTAATAATTCTTTTAATTATAATTATGAGTCCTACAGAAAAGATTCATTAATAGAAGAATATTCTTAGTCGTATACATTACATCAAGGGCTCATATTGAAATAGTTATCACCCAAGCTTGTCGTTTTCATTTACTTAGTAATCTTCGACTTAAATAGGGCACGTACATGGTAAATTTCGTCTATTGTTTCCATATGATCATTTTTTAAATTCCGTTTGATGTTTCGATATGTGACTTCTCATTTCCCACCCCACATGGTATCGGCCACATACATCGTAAATTTGATATGATGTTTCCATATGTGTGCTTTTGTTTCCACTCCTTGGGCTTGATCTCCATTAAATTTTTGTTTTTAACAAACACTGTAGTCTCATTATGTAATTCGTACATATCTTTGGGTTTTTAATATTATTGATATGTCCTGGGTATTGCAGGAAGAGCAGTGTGAATGTTTTAGGTTTTTAAATTAGGATTGAACAAATGGAAATGGAATTGGGACAGAGGAAAGAAACAGCTCTCCCACTTTGTTATGGAGCGTGGTGTTGTTACAAGCTCTCAGATCTGCTAAAAAGGCCTCCCATCTCGTCATAGCATTTGACCTTGGGGTGACCTACACTCAACCTTAAGGATGGTGACGTGATTCGAAGGTTTTCCGAGTACTACCAACCACTTGATGTCTTTGTGAAATCTCTTCCACGTGCAGACTGAAATGGAACAAAGAAGAAGGAGAAACTGGTATTGGTTGGTCATAGTGTGGGAGTCATGGACCTGACTTGTATTATGGAGTGATTCCTCAGAGAAAATTGTTGCAGCTGTATTCTGCAATGCTTTCGTGCCCCTCCCCTGTACAACCCCCCTCAAGTCGATAGGCCAGTTATTACCAGATCATATGAATACCATACTAGGTTCACTTAATTTGATAGAGCTTAGGATCATGTTTTGTTGATGTTTCGTGTTCTCTTTTTTTAGCTTTATCAGAGATATCAAATGTGGGGAGAGGTGGAATTCAAGTATGGACTTGACGGAGAACCGAGAAGGCAGATGTCCATCTAGGTAAATCTATGAGCCCCTTAACCTTTGTTGAATGTGATAACCCTGGATACTAAGCTCGTGTGATCGAGCATGTTTGAGAGTGCAGAAGCTCATGAGATTCAACCCCTGTTCTTATTAAACAATTGCCCCACGTAAAACTTTTGATATTTTGAACAGTTAAAAGTTAACAATTGTTTTTTTCTTTTAACTGGATTTTTAGAATACCAATTTTGTTGATCTCTCCAAATGCTTTGATGTTATGATCCATTCTCTATTCTCATGAAAGAGTTAAACAAATTTCATCTTTGTCTCAAAGAGTGCTCAAGAATGCTTAAAATGAAAACCAAACTTATTTTTACAATATTAATGTCCTTTGTGTCTTGTGTTTTAGATGTATATTACTTTTTCTCTTATTTGGAAGTTGTTTGTGGTATATTTAGCATCTATGCTACGGAGCCCTAGTTTTTTCAGCTTGATGTATGACATCTTTTCTCAACAAAACTTATTATGGTCATGTATTTGGGAGACACATTTTTGTAATTTAAAGGAAAATACAATAATGTATTTGTTTCCATTGATACTTTTTAATGTATTACCTTTTTCAAATTGAAAAATTCATCACAATATTACTCGTCTTTATCAATTTTAATTTCTAGCTTCTTGCTATAAGCATTGTATATTAACTAGCCTTTGTTTGTGAAAAGTTTATTTAGTTTCCTCTATCATTTTCTATTAGTTTATTATATCATTTTTAACATAAAATTTGTTTATCCATGAGCCTTTGTATAATGCATGCTCTTTGTTAAAATATGGAGTAGCAATGAACCCTTAAGAGCATTTTTCCATGATATCAACACTTATCTAAAGTACATCATTGTAGATCGAAGGGTTATGCAATAAGGTGATACTAGCAGAGCCGTTCTAAGCACTAAATCTACTTGTAGAGATAACATATTAAATGTAATTGTTGATGTAAGACTTGTTATAATTTTTCTGTTTTGGAGTTTATATATATGTATGGGGTTGTGCTAGTAAATAGGTCATTGGCAAGCATAAATAAACTGTTTCTTGATTTTGAAAGAAGATCATTATGTTCAATTTTTTTTAATAATTAAATGCCTTTCGAAAACTCAACTCACACTAATAGCTAGATCACCGGCAAGCTTAAATGAATTGTTGATTTTGAATTGACATCTTTAACATCATCAATTTTAAAAGGAAAAAAGTCTACCAATAATTTTGAATGTATTTTCAAATAAATGACATCATAACAAAAGTTACTCAAAATGTATTTTCAAATGAATGACATCATAAGAAAAACTCAAAAGCATAAAACAATCTCAATCAGACATCGTAGCCCATTGATGGAATTTGTTTTAGTATATCTCCACTTGGCTGTAAATTCCAATTAAGAAAAATAACATTATGAGAGCCAACTAAATCTATCACTGTCGTAAAACCTAAAACCTCTTAACTCTTTCTCTCATTCCTGCAATACTCGACCCCTGCAATTCTGCTAACTCTGGGGTCTGTATTTTTTGTAGAGACACCCAACAGTCTGAAAGCAGACACCCGGAAGACGGAAGGCAAGTATTGAGAAAAAAAAGGGGAACCAATCATGTGGATGTAGAGTTCAATCAAGTAGTTCAGGCTAGTAGAATAGCCACGCAAGTTAAGCATCCATTTCGAAACCTCATGAAGTGCAGGAATAGACCTCAGCTGATCATAACAATATATCTGCAGATCTTCCAGCTGATCAATAATTGTTTTTTTTTTCTTTTTTTGTCATTTTGTTTTGCAGATAATCATTTTTTAAGGGATCTTATACAACTCCCAACAAAATCACCTAAGTTCGCCCCCTTAATTTAACTCGTAAACTTAGTTTATATTTAAATAATGTCAACAACAATGATAGACTCTTTTGATTAATAGTCTCAAATCAATATCAATGTATCATAACATGCTTGAAGCCCTAGTATCCAACTACAGAATCTTATTGTTAACACAAAAAACTCATCCATACATCATAGCCTACTTACCATTTCCACATCATTAATTTTCACACCAAAAATCAACATGGGGAACCTTCATACACCAAAAAAACAAAAAAAATGATATACCATGGGGTTTAGGGAGAGAGTGAGAAAGAGAGAAATTAGGGGTTAGGGGTTTACAGAGATAGAGAGAGATATTAGAGGTTAGGGTTTTAGAGAGAGACATATATTGGTGTTTAAGTGTGTTATGACCCCTATCCTCAACCCAACCAATTGAAAAACCTAAAACACTTATCTAAAGGTCTAGCCACCATTATTAATCCACAACTAGCCTATTCAAGTGACATTCTGTGTATTCAAAGAGTTGTGAGAGAGAGAGCCCGCTTTGTTTTTGGAAATGTTAGTTTTCATCCATAAGAGTGTAGTTTAAATAGTTACCTCAGTGATCCCTTCTGCCACAACCTGGAAGAATCCTGAGTGATAACATCTAGAGACCATATTGGGGAATGGATAACTTCTTTACCCCAGAAAAAGAATTACAAGAAATCAAATTAGATCTCTGAGGGAAAACAAAATATCAGATACATAAAGGTTGTGATGTTTCCTTGGCGACTGCAATATTCAAATTTTGAATCCCACAAGAGACACTTGGAGAGTTTCTTGAAAGAATTATGACTTCCCGAAGGATAGGGTGATTAGAGAGAAGGGGGTATAGGTGAGGAGTGGGGCAGTTGGTGTCAGAGAGAGAGAGAGAGAGAGAGATTAATTTTGATAGTTGAAATTGCAGTCAATTAATTATTGAAATTGCATTATCTTACAAAATGTGAATTTCCCTTAAAATTGTGAACATGTATTTTTCAAAAGTGCAATTTCTCTTCAATATGTTTATTGTTGAATTTGTAGTTGTCCAAATTGTAATATGTAATTATGAAAAGTGCAATCAATTAATTGTTGAATTTGCAATTTTTCGATGGCTAGATTGCAATTTCTCATTAAGAAATTGAAAATTCTGTAATATTTTAATTTATTTCTCTATCATGTTGTTGAAATCCTCAAATTTTTAATTTTCAAAATGCCAAAATTGCATTTTCCTAAAGTTGAGATTGCAATTTCTTAAAAAAAAAAACAATTTAGCAATTTTTTAATGGTTGAAATTTTAGTTCTTGATCGCTGAAATTTTAATCTATTAACTATTGAAATTTCATTTTAAGTTAAAACAATGTGAATTTATCCTCAATCATCTACTTGTTGAAGTTGCTAATTTGTAGTTGTTGAAACTACAAATTTATTTTTACATTTATGAATACTAATTTCGAAAATAGCAATTTCCTTAACTTAAACTTGTAATTTGAATTAAAGAGAGAAAGAGAGAGAAAGATCTAGAGAGTGGGAGATTGTGGGTTAGGGAGATAAAGAGAGAAAGAGAGAGAAAGAGAGAGAGAGGGTTAGGGGTTTCGAGAGAGAGAGAGAGAGAGACAGAGAGAGAGAGAGATTATGGCTTAGGTGTTGAGAGAGAGAGAGAGGTTAGGGATTAGGAGTTTAGAGAGATCTAGAGAGAGGGAGATTATGATTTAGGGAAATATAGAGAGAGAACAATTGAGAAAGACAGAGAGAGGGTTAGGGTTTTAGAGAGAGAGAGAGAGAGAGAGAGAGAGAGAGAGAGATTGGAGGTTAGGAATTTATAAAGAGAGAGATATTGGGGGTTAGGGGCTTAGAGAGAGAGAGAGATTGGAGGTTAGGGATTTATAAAGATAGAGATATTGGGTTTAGGGGTTTAGAGAGAGAGAGAGAGAGATTGGAGGTTAGATATTTAAAGAGAGAGATAGAGATATTGGGGGTTAGGGGTTTATAGATAGAGAGAGAGAGAGAGAGAGAGAGAGAGAGAGAGAGAGAGATTTGGGGTTAGGGGTTTAGAGAGAGGGAGAGGGAGATTGTGGCTTAAAGAGAGAGAGAGAGAGAGAGAGAGAGAGAGAGAGAGAGATTGGGGTTTACGGATATATATCTTTATATATATATATATAGAGAGAGAGAGAGAGAGGCATTGACAGTCAAGGGTTTAGAGAGAGATATTGATTGGTGGTTAGGTGCTTGGAGATAGAGAGAGATTGAGAGATTGTGGCATAGGGGTTTACATAGAGAGAGAGACAAATTGGGGGTTAGGGGTTGAGGGAGAGTGATATCGGGGTTTTCCGGGTTTAGAGTGAGAGAGGGGGAGACTATCAGATCCAAAAGAGTGTGAAGTCTTGAAGGAAAAGATGCAAAAGATAACTAATATATACTATTAAGTTTTGGATTCCCTAATGAGAGAGAGAGAGAGAGAGAGTATCAAATGTGAGGGTCTTATGGATTTGAAGTTAGGGGTTTAGAGAGAGAAAGAAAGAGAAAGGTTGGGGGTTGTGGATTTAGAGAGAGAGAGAGATATTGGTGCTTAGGGGTTTAGAGAGAGAGAGATATATTGGGGGTTACGGGTTTAGAGAGAGAGATATATTAGAGGTTACGGGTTTAGAGAGAGAGAGATATTGGGGGTTACGGGTTTAGAGGGAGATAGGGTGTGGATTATTGAAGGCGTTGAGATAGAGAGAGTGATATTGTCGCTTAGGGGTTGAGAGAGACAGAGGTTGGGGGTTACGGGTTTAGAGAGATATAGAGAGAGGGATATTATGGGTTATGAAGAGAGAGAGAGAGAGAGAGAGAGAGAGAGAGAGATATTGAGAAAAAGAGAGAGGGTTAGGAATTTAGAGAGAGAGAGAGAGTGATGGGGAGGTAGTTAGTGGTTTAAAGAGATAAATTAGGTTTTATGGGTTTAGAGAGAGAGATTCAAGGTCACAGGTTTAGAGAGAGAGAGAGAGAAGAGGTGGTTACTGTTAGGAGTAGGTAAGAGACCAAAATGAAGAGAGAGAGTGGGTGGTTAATGGGTAGTGGGGGATTAGGTGAGTAGGGATATAGATAGAGTGAGAGGGATGGAGAGATGGTTAGTGGTAAGTGAGAGACAGAGAAAGAGAGAGGGGTGTGGGGGGTATGATGGTAAAGAGTGGGGTTTGGGGAAGGATATAGAGAGAGAGATTAGGGGTTGGGGATTTAGAGAGAGAGACAGAGAGATATGGGGGGAAATGGTTAGAAGTAGGACTAAGTGATAGGGGGAAATGTTATTGGTAGGGCGTTAGAAAAATAGAGAAAGGAGGGGGTTAGGGCTTAGGGTAATAGAGTGATGGGTGGATTGGGATTTATGGTACATATTTTTAATCAAGGGCTTATGCTTTATGGTAAGTGGATATATGGGTGGTTGAGAGAGAGAGGGTGGTGGGGTTATAAAAAGGGAGGGGACATGGGATTATATTGAGAAAGGGAGATATAGCTAGAAGGAGAGTGAAACAAATATGTAACATTAGCGCACGCACTAATAGTGTGTGCACACTAATAGTGTGTGCGTGCTAATATTGTGTGCACGCTTTTTATGTGTGCATGTTATTAATGCACGCGCACTAAAAATTTTCATTTTTTTGGCGTGATTTCATTTTTCCATACTATGTGTAATGACTTGGTATGTGTGGTTCTAGAATCATATTGTCGAACTTGATGCCTTGGACTAAATTATAGCAAAACACACCATGTTATGTAACTTCATGTTTTTCAACCTCGAATTTATATATGCTCCACTTGTCCACTGTTACTGAAACTACACACGCTTATAGAACTCTCTGCGTAGATTAAAAATATCTTTTTCTTGAATAAATTTGTTATTACTTTCTATTTTTCATTCATTTTTGTTTGCAACCATGCCATATTTACATAAAACTCACTTCATTTATTTAAGCTATAACTTTTGACTAACACACCTATTTTGAAAACGAAAAGGATCCCACACAAGTATACTGAAATACCTACGCACTAAAATAAATGACTTTGTTAAGACCATGATAGCAGGGCATAACGCTCGACCTTGTCCTTTTAGGAATTTCCTGACTTCCTTAATTTAAAAAGAAAAATAGCTTGTAAAATTTTGGAAAAATAGCATTGCACTATATTTGCCTGTTATCTACAACCCTACATAATTTGTTTTTCAAATTTAGACATTTTACATACCAAACTCGGGGCCTAACACAAACACATGCATTATGTTTTCTGAAGAAAAAAAGCATACCAACACTAGAAGAACACCATTTTTTGGGATTTATACCTATTTTCCATAAATAAAGGTTATATATTCTGGAAGGTGATCAGATTCTCTGCGTTTCATATTTTTACACCATTTTCTAAAAAAATGTGTAGGTACCTCTAAAAATTCATTTTAATGGTTGGATTTATGTTTTCCATGAATTCCATTGCAACTAATGCATCGTAAGTGGGTATCATTATCGTGCACCAACCTTTATTTGAAAATTCTCATGTATTTAAAACAATTAATTGTAAAGTTTCAAATCACATTTGTATACAAATACAAACGTTATTCATCTCCATTTATACCTTCTCTTAAATCTGAACTTATTCAATATCAATGGCATTTTCCAACATGTTTGGCTCATATTTTAATCCTAATACAACATTTTATCTACCCTCTACACCTTTGTTTTGGTAATTAATGCATAGTCATAACTGATTTGAACTTATCCATAGACTTTTCCACTTCAATGATTTTTCAACTTCTTCCTAGGTTTGTTTATTGCGCGATTTTTAGATTCAACTTATGTTTCCTCTTTAAATATAGGGATTCAAAAAGGAATCTACTAAGTTATGTACTTAGATTTTTTTTACAAATATTTATTTTCCTTCAACCACAAATATTTTTAGCTTTAATATTACATGATTTCTAGAGATGAGTATATTCCTAACATTACGAAGATGAATACAACAAATTTGAAATCTAACTTTCTTATATATAGATATTGGAAATCCTTTAAATTTGAGTTTAATATACTCTGGGGTAAGCCTCATTTATGGTAAATCTCTACACATCCTAGCAGATTCCATTGTTCTCTTTCTTGGATAAGGTTACACTAGACACAGTCTTACCAATAACATTCCATATTTGAATTATATATAAAGAGGAAGATTTGGGAAGATGCACCCAAATCCAAATATAGGTAACCATCATTTTAGGATGAAAATCATTTTAAACTTTGAACAATTAATACTAACTTTCCCCAACACTATGTTTCCATCTCCACTACATTTCTCTAGAAAATTAACTTTTAAGGAAATCAATATAAATAATGATAAGGAAATCAATATAAATAATGATAAACTAGATGTGTTACTAACTTTATCGCAAGTGGTGTGTCCCCGAATTCAATAGCCGGCACAAACCTGAAGAAGGAATAGCCTTGTTTCATATCATGTAGTTCTAAAAGACGAATTAGAGAGGTCGTTTTGGAAATAGTATCATTGAAAGCATCACAGAAACACATATTGGAACCACTAGTTAGGTTTCTTAAATTCTAAGGTGTGGACCTTTTTTTCTTTCCATTCACTATAATAGCTTTATGATTTTTATGAGATATTTATTATCATTAACCATTGCCTCCAACTTGGAAAAAAAATAGAGGGTGACGTGGCTCCGAGGGGATTATCAAGTCAAAATAAGAACAAAATTGGGTGGATCTCCCATTTATGGTTTTAGGGCATTTTATTTTCAAGTTAAAGAAAATGAATGCATCTACATCATGAATTTTGGCATTGAGGCATGCATTAAACCATCATGAAAGAAATCTCCCTTCAATGCTAAAATTTTAGCCAACCAATTTCAAAGACAAAGGAAAAAAATATAGTGGCAAGACCAATCTACCATGATTCCATATGGATTTCACAATTTTAGTTCTAGATTCAATGGATGTGATCGACCAACGCCAAAGTCACCTAAGGCTTAAACAATTTTTTTAGTAAGTGGAACCCATAACTAGATTTTTTTGCTCTACCCCGCTATTGGTGTTTTTCAGTAAAAAAATTTAAAGTTTCTTGACTCATCAACTAATCAATGGATAACATCAACATGGGCTCATAAATCATTTTTTACAATATTACAAATTTGAAACATGGAATCTTGAGATTTTGTAAGTCTAAGAAAAAACACCCTTAACAAATGATAGTACTATATTGGAATAATACATAATTCATTATAATCTATAAATCATAATTTCATTATTACCAAAAAATTCACACTACCCACAGGAATGTAGTCCGCAGGGTTTGTAAGGTGGAGATCTAGGTTCAAATCCTTGAATGGGTATGATTCTAAATATGTTTTTGTAAATATAAGTATTTCTTAAAAAAAATTACATCGACTACTGTACACAAATAAAAATACAATAGAAATATTGTTGAAATAAAATAATATTTAGATAAAACTAGCACGACCTCTATCCTTTAAACAATATATATACTAAAAAGTTCAAAAACAATATATAAATATAATAAATATGCCCTCCACTATGAGGAAATTAAAATTTCACAATTTTGAAACTCCATACTATAAAAGAGAAAAGTCTATAGTAAACCAAACTCTAAATCTAATGTATAATTACAGTAAATGTAATGTGTTCGTTCAAATGACATGTCTATAAAAAAATCGGATATATATTAATCCAACTCATGTGAAAATTTTCTTACCTGATAGGAAGCATTGAACTTCTCAAATTTTGGGAAAAGTTCGAGAAGGAAATGCTGTCACAGCAGGTCCTTACTAATTTAGAAAAAAAAAAAAAAGTATGATTAAATTTGAATTCAAACTAAAAAGCATTGGGAGCCTCTCACGGACAATGCCTTAAAACCTAGAATAAAGTGGACCGTTCAGAATCTGTATCAACATAAATTTGAATATCATATGCAACCTATGGATGGTTCCAGAGAGAGGAGAAAAAAGAAAGGAACAAACTATCCTGATGGTTCCAGAGAGTGGAGAAAAAAGTCAGGAATTATGTATCCGTTGAAGGCAGGCTAGAGATGAGGTATATATTTCAAATCTTACTATGTTTTTAACATGTGTGTCTTCCTCGTCTACCTATTATATGTGGTTGTATGTACGATTTTGTGATTGGATGTATGTGGTTGTGGTTTTATGTATAACTCTGTGATTGGATGTATGTGGATGTGATTGGATTTCTATGTCTATGTGTAGTTTGAGTCTCAATGTCTAAGTATGGTTCGAGTTGATTCCGAGTCAGTATTGTTTGCTTACAATAGAGGAGGATGGTGGACTGAATTTGAGGAAACTGTGGCAAACAAATTCGAGGGATACGTAGTCGAATAGGTACATTTTATTATTCTTTTCTCTTCCCTCTGCTCTTTACTCTTTACAATTTACAGTTTACATTTTGTTGTTATTTTCTCTTCCCTTTGCTTTTAGAAGCCCTACTTCCTTTTTCAAATTCTATCAGAAACAGAAATATTATCTCTAATCTGATTGAAATCCTTCCTTGCGTTTTCTAAATTTGATGGAAAATATTTCAGGTTCGGCTCTATTATGTTCTTCCAAACCACCATGGGTTGGAATAAGAGCGTTTGATATGATTCAGTCCTTCCAAACCTTTCTTCCTCAATAAATTTCAGCACCTTGAGACCCTTAACTTAAAGGCCATAGGTATGGATCACTCTGGCTTGTATTCGCCTTATCTTTCAAACATTAAACCTTATGTCATAGCTCTAGCCATAGCCCCATGCACCCACCATGTTTAATAAAGTGGACCGTTGAGAATCTCTATCAACATGAATTTGAGTACCATCTATAACCTACGGATAGTTCCAGAGAGAGGAAAAAAAAGCAGCGAACTATATATCCTATTCCTGATGGTTCCAGAGAGTGGAGAAAAAAGAAGGGACGTATCTATCAGTTGAAGGCAAGCTAGAGATGAGGTATATGTTTCAAATCCTACCATGTTTTTAACATTTTCTTCCTCCGCGTCTACATATTATCTGTGATTGGATGTATGTGGATCTCGAGTCAGTCTTGTTTGCTTACAATAGAGGAGGAGGATGGACTGAATTTGAGGAAACTGGAGCAAACAAATTCGAGGGATACGCAGCCGAACTGCTCCGTGGACGGTATATTTTATTATTCTTTTCTCTTTACATTTTACATTTTACATTTTGTTGTTCTTAAATCTCTTTGCTTTGCTTTCAGAACCCCTACTCCCTTTTTAAAATTCAGTCAGAAATAGTAGTCTTATCTCAAATCTAATTGAAAGTCTTCCTTGCATTTTCTAAATTTGAAGGAAAATATTTCAGGTTCGGATCTATTATGTTCTTGCAAACCGCCATGGGTTGGAAGACCACTGTTCAATATGATTCAATCCTTTCAAGTTAAATGTGTCACTAGCTTTATCGCAAGTATTGTGTCCCCAAATTCAATAGCCGGAACAAACATGAAGAAGTAAATAGCCTTGTTTCATATCATGTGGTTCTAAAAGAGGAATTATAGAGGTCCTTTAGGAATTAGTATCATTGAAAGCATCACACAAACACATATTGGAACCACTAGTTAGGTTTCTTAAGTTCTAAGGTGTGGGCCATTTGTGCTTTCCCTTTACTACAATAGCTTTATGATTTTTGTGAGATATTTATTATCATTAACCATTACCTCCAACTTGGAAAAAAATAGAGGGTGAGGTGGTTCTGAGTGGATTATCAAGTAAAAATAAGAACAAAATTGGGTGGATCTCCCATATTATGGTTTTAGGGCATTTTATTTTCAAGTTAAAGAAAAGGAATGCATCTACATCACGACTTTTGGCATTGAGGCATGAATTAAACCATCATGAAAGCAATCTCCCTTCAATGCTATAAGTTTAGCCAACTAATTTCAAAGACAAAGGAAAAAAATATAGTGGAAAGACCAATCTACCATGATTCCATATGGATTTCACAATTTTAGTTCTAGATTCAATGGATGTGATCTAAACCAACACCAAAGTCACCTAAGGCTTAAACAATTTTTTTAGTAAGTGGAACCCATAACTATATTTTTTTGGTCTACCCCACTATTGGTGTTTTTCAATAAAAAAATTTAAAGTTTCTTGACTCATCAAATAATCAATGGATAACATGAACATGGGCTCATAAATCATTTTTTCCAATATTACAAATTTGAAACATGGAATCTTGAGATTTTGTAAGTCTAAGAAAAAAAAACCCTTAGCAAATGATAGTACTATGTTGGAATAATACATAATTCATTGTAATTTATAAATCATAATTTGATTATTACCAAAAACTTCACACTACCCACAAGAATGTAGTCCGTAAAGTTTGTAAGGTGGAGATCTAGGTTCAAATCCTTGAATGGGTATGATTGTAAATAGAAGAAGTATTTCTTAAAAAAAAATTACACTGACTATTGTACACAAATAAAAATACAATAGAAAGATTGTTGAAATAAAACAATATTTATATCAAACTAGCACAACCTCTATCCTTGAAACAATATATATCCTAAAAAGTTCAAAAAGAATATATAGATATAATAAATATGCCCTCAACTGTGAAGAAATTAAAATTTCACAATTTTGAAACTCCATACTATAAAAAATAAAAGTCTATAGTAAGGTAGATCAAATGTGATAATAATAATTTAGTGTAAGATGTAAACCAAACTCTAAATCTATTAAGGTAGATCAAATGTGATAATAATTATTCAGTGTAAGATGTAAACCAAACTCTAAATCTAATGTATAGATACCGTAAATGTAATGTGATCGTTCAAATGACATGTCAAAAAAAAATCGGATATATATTAATCCAACTCATGTGAAAATTTTCTTACCTGATAGGAAGCATCGAATTTCTCAAATTTTGGGCAAAGTTCGAGAAGGAAATGCTGTCACAGCAGGTCCTTACTAATTTAGAAAAAAAAGCACAAAATAAAATAAAAAAGTATGATTAAATTTGAATTCAAACTGAAAAGCATTGAGAGCCTCTCACGAACGGTGCCTTAAAACCTCGAATAAAGTGGACTATTGAGAATCTGTATCAACATAAATTTGAGTATCATCTGTAACCTATGGATGGTTCCAGAGAGAGGCAAAAAAAACAGGGAACAATCCATCCTGATGGTTCCAGATAGTGGAGAAAAAAGCATGGAATTATGTATCCGTTGATGGCAGGTTGGAGATGAGGTATATATTTCAAATATTACAATGTTTTTAACATTTTTGGCCTCCTCGTCTACCTATTATATGTGGTTGTATGTATGAGTCTATGATGAGGAGCAAACAAATTCGAGGGATACATAGCTGAACAGGTAAATTTTATTATTCTTTTCTCTTCCATCCACTCTTTACTCTTTACATTTTACATTTTACATTTTGTTAAATTATTTTCTCTTCCCTCTGTTCTGAGAAGCCCTACTTCCTTTTTCAAATTGTGTCAGAAAGAGTAATCTTATCTCTAATCTAATTCAAAGCCTTCCTTGCGTTTTCTAAATTTGATGGAAAATATTTTAGGTTTGTCTCTGTTATGTTCTTGAAAACCGCCATGGGTTGGAAAACTAGCATTCAATATGATTCAATCCTTCCAAACCTTTCTTCCTCAACGAATTTCAACACCTTCTTAAAGGCCATAGATATGGATTGCTCTGGCTTGTATTCGCCTTATCTTTCAATCATTAAAGCTTATGCCATTGCTATGGCCATAGCCCCATGCACCCTCCATGTTTGATAAAGTGGACCGTTGAGAATCTCTGTCAACATAAATTTGAGTACCATCTGTAACCTATGGATAGTTCCAGAGAGAGGAGAAAAATGTAGCGAACTATCTGTCCTATTCCTAATGGTTCCAGTTAGTGGAGAAAAAATCAGGGACATATCTATCCGTTGTAGGCAAGCTGGAGATGAGGTTTATATTTCAAATCTTACTATGTTTTTAACATTTTCTTCCTCCTCGTCTACATATTATCTGTGGTTGTATGTATGAGTTTGTGATTGGTAATTTATGTGGTTGTGGTTGTATGTATGATTCTGTGATTGGATGTATGTGGATGTGGTTGGATTTCTATGTATGTGTGTAGTTTGAGTCTCGATGTCTAAGTCTGGGTTGAGTCGATCCTGAGTCAGTCTTGTTTGCTTACAATAGAGGAGGAGGATGGACTGAATTTGAGGAAACTGGAGCAAACAAATTTGAGGGATACGCAGCCGAATTGCTCTGTGAACGGTAGATTTTATTATTCTTTTTTCTTTACATTTTACATTTTGTTGTTCTTTTCTCTTTGCTCTACTTTCAGAACCCTTACTCCCTTTTTAAAATTAGAATCCCTACTCCCTTTTTAAAATTCTGTCAGAAATAGTAGTCTTATCTCAAATCTAATTCAAATTCTACCTTGCGTTTTCTAAATTTGAAGGAAAATATTTCAGGTTCGGCTTTGTTATGTTCTTGCAAACCACCATGGGTTGGAATACCACCATTCAATATGATTCAATCTTTTCAAACCCTTCTTCTTCAATGAATTTCAGCCCCTTGAGACCCTTTACTTGAACGCCACAGGTAAGGATAGCTCTGGCTTGTATTCGCCTAAATATATTTCAATCATTAAACGTTATTCCATATTTTCTCTGGCCATAGCCCCATGCATCTGCCATGTTCAATAAATATTTTCTTTCATTAACAATAATTTAACACACCTGTTATCTTTCCATGACTTTAATCTGCCTGCCTTTGCTTAATCAGTTGTTTGGTAGTTAACATCTCTATAATATATTTCTTTAGATCACTCATTTTTCATTGGTTTCTCATTAGTTTAATGTCTCTTTAGTGTTTTAATGACCTATTTCTGCTTAATCTGTCTCTTCAACACTTTAACAGTCTCTTTTATATTTGTTTAGCCAGTGTTCACGAGAGAATTTATGAAGATGAATACAACAATTTTGAAATCTAACTTTCTTATATATAGATGGTGGAATTCCTTTGAATTTGAGTTTAATATAATTTGGTAAGCCTCATTTACGGTAAATCTCTATACATCCTAGAAAATTGCACTGTTCTCTTTCTTGGATGGGGTTCCAGGGAACCATCATTTTAGGATGAAAATAATTGTAAATATTGAACAAACAATACTTACGCTCCCCCAACGCCATGTTCCCATCTCCACTACATTTCTCTAGAAAATTAACTTTTAAGAACATCATTGTAAATAATGACAAGTTAAATGTGTCACTAGCTTTATCGCAAGTATTGTGTCCCCCAAATTCAATAGCCGGAACAAACATGAAGAAGGAATAGCCTTGTTTCATATCATGTAGTTCTAAAAGAGGAATTATAGAGGTCCTTTCAGAAATAGTATCATTGAAAAGCATCACACAAACACATATTGGAACCACTAGTTAGGTTTCTTAAGTTCTAAGTTGTGGGTCATTTGTGCTTTCCATTCACTACAATAGCTTTATGATTTTAATGAGATATTTATTATCATTAACCATTACCTCCAACTTGGAAAAAAATAGAGGGTGAGGTAGTTCCGAGGGGATTATCAAGTCAAATTAAGAATAAAATTGGGTGGATCTCCCATATTATCGCTTCAGGGAATTTCATTTTCAAGTTAAAGAAAATGAATGAATCTACATCATGACCTTTGGTATCCACTATCTTCATAGTGCATCAATATTGAGGCATGAATTAAACCATCATGAAAGCAATCTCCCTTTAATGCTAAAAGTTTAGCCAAGCAATTTCAAAGAGAAAGGAAAAAAATATATTGGCGAGACGAATATACCATGATTCTATATGGATTTCAAAATTTTAATTCTAGATTCAATGGATGTGATCTAGATCAATACCAAAGTCACCTAAGGCTTAAACAACCTTTTTAATAAGTGGAACCCATAACTAGATTTTTTTGCTCTACCTCACTATTGGTGTTTTTCAATAAAAAAATTAAAGTTTCTGGATTCATCAAATAATCATTAGATAACATTAGTTATCGACATAGGTTATAATTGTAAATATAAAAATGTATTTCTTAATAAAAAATTACAGATAATATTAGTCTATCCACATAGGTTATAATTGTAAATATGTATTTATAAATATAAAAATGTATTTCTTAAAAGAAATTTACACTTTAAACAAATAAAAATACAATAGAAAGATGATTGAAATAAAATAATGTAACTAGCACCATCTCTATCCTAAAAAAATTTAAAACAATACATAAATATAATAATAATTATATGATCCATTCTAAGGAAATTAAAATTTCACAATTTTGAAACTCCATACTATAAAAGAGAAAACTCTGATAATAAGGTAGATCAAATGTGATAATAATAGTTCAATGTATGATATAAACCAAATTCTAAATGCAAAATATAAATACAGTAAATGTAATGCATAATACAATAAATGTAATGCCGATATGTAATGCATAATACAGTAAATGTAATCAATGGATATGTCTATCAAAAATTGGTTTCGAATTCAGGATATATTAATCCAAATCGAATTTCTAAAATTTTGAACAAAGTTCGAGAAGGAAATGCTGTCCCATAGGATCCTTACTGATTTACAAAAAAAAGCACAAAATAAAATAAGAAATTGTGATTAAATTTGAAATCAAACGGAAAAGCATTGGGAGCCTCTAACGGACAGTATCCTAAAAAAGATCGAATAAAGTGGACCGTTGAGAATCCGTATCAACATAAATTTGAGTATCATCTGTAACCTACGGATGGTTTCAGAGAGAGGAGAAAAATGCAGGGAATTATGTATCCGTTGAAGGCAGGCTGTCTCCATGTAGTTTGAGTTTCGATGTATGAGTCTTGTTTGCTTACAATAGATAGAGGAGGAGGATGGACCGAATTGGAGGAAAAAAATTATCGGCCGGAGCAAAAAAATTCGAGGGATACGCAGCCGAACTGCTCTGTGACGGATCACACAATTTTACTATCCGTCGCGCGTAGTCTTGCCGACAGTGTAGTCTTGCCGACAGTATCAGTAACAGACGCATCCACACGCAATCGAAACCGCTCGGGTCCTTCAATTTTTTTAATCACAGAGCCATCAATCTTCATTTGTTTTTGAGGAGGAGCACATTAGTTTTCTACTGACTAAAAGAAGGCGCTCGTCTCAGCCTGATATCTGAATATTTGTATATTTGTAGCATATATATGTTCTTCTACACAGTAAGCCTCAATTAGGGAACGAGATTAAGTTAAATGGATGTGAATCTGGCATAAGGTATCAGTCATGCAGGAAATCGTCTTGGCGGGTTTTGAAACATACCCAGAACTTCTCTTAATCCGATATACGTGGAGCCAGAATTCGAGCCTGAAGTGCACGAGACCCCAGAATCTCATATCGTCGTCGTTAATCTGCCAGGTATAATTTCCATGAATATATATGTCTTTAGTTTCTAGAGATTTGCCAGGTGGTGCAGCCTCTATTAGTATTTTACTCTCTCTGCTCTGTCAAATTCTGTCAGAAATAGTAATGAAAGCCTTCCTTGGGTTTTCTAAATTTGATGGAAAATATTTCAGGTTCGGCTCTGTTATGTTCTTGCAAACCAACCGCCGTTCAATATGATTCAGTCCTTCCAAACCCTTCTTCTTCAACGAATCTCAGCGAACGGCACAGGTATGGACGTTTAATGGCTTGTTATGGTTTAAAGGTTTTCAATCTCAGCGATTTTCTTTTTTTGAATTCTCTGCAAATATTGTAAGTTTTGTATGTTAAAAGTTTTTCAATCTCTGCGACTGTCATATAAAGAGCTCTGTATGACTTTGTTGATCGTGATCGCCGTAAACACTAGTTTCTACATTCTCCCACCAAGAATAGCCGCGTATAAAATGTTACCCATGGACTTGTAAGATTTTATGGAGTTCGATCTGTGCATTAAGTTCGGCATCGCCAATTTTCATAATTTTGGGATTTTCCTTATTAATGCTGGTGTTGCCAATTTTAATAGTTTTGGGATTTTCCTTATTAGCTGTAGAAGGACTTTGACCTGTAATCTAGTTATCAACAGAGCACCAAAACACCTTCCTCCAACCTGAGGGTATAAACGGATCCATCTGCCATGACCAAGAAAAAAATTAACTGCGGATCGGAAACGTGAATCTACCTCCCTAGTTTACTCTCTCTTGAGTTGCCCTTCCTTGGAATCCTTTGCAAGCATCTCTCCTCTGCAACAAGCTTCAATAATCTCACAAATCCACGTTCTCAGATCTGAGGTGCTCGTTGTCCTCTCTCTTCCTTCCAGTCGCAACCTATATTTCCTTCATGCGTGGGCTCACACCCCGCATTCATTCGGCTAGGGTTTCAATCTTACTTCTGGATTGCGACTCCACGATTGGGTATATGTGCTTCTGCACGAGGCTCGACTCTACTCTCATGATTCATGAATATTTGCACAATGTCAGAATGACGGCTCTCTCCTCTTCATATATCCACGCAGACTTCTTCATGGTTCATCCATTCAAGAATCCCACATGGCTCACGATTCTTTGTTTCTCTTACTCGCAGGTCATCTAGATCCTACGATAGACCTCTTCTTTAGCTTCACGATAGACTTCAAATCACTCACTTTGATATCATTCCCTGTTTTAAAATTTTAAATCATAAAAGGGAATCTTTATGTCAGTTTTCATCATTACGGTGTGTCCATCACTAAGCCACCTCATCCATTACGGCCTCTACCATGCTTTTTCGTCTTTCTATGTTCTCGGCTTATTACATTTCATTATCGTTACCATGCTTTTTCGTCTTTCTATGTTCTCGGCTTATTACATTTCATTATCGTTATTTGAATTTTGTATTTTAATAAGTTGTCTTCTTTACACTTTGCATGCTTCATTATGTTAAATTGTTTGTGTTTAAAATTTACTATTAGTAAATTTTTATTATAATGATTAAATCTAGGATAATTGTAATAGAAATTTGTGTCTTTAATATATATATATATATAATGCCAAAAAAATACATAACTTTTTTACACATATCGAATAACCAATATTTTTAGTTGATGTATTATGTTTAAAGTAATGATAATAAATAAAATATATTTTATAGAATATGCATAAAATTTTATGATCAATTCCTTATTTATGTTAGTTATTTTTATTGGTTTTTTCTTCTTTGTTATACTTTTCACTTGTGATTCTTTATGTTTTATTTTTAATGTGGGAATTTTTTTCCCTTGTTTTTCACTTAGTTATTTACTTATTAGCTTTCTATTTTATATTAATTTTTTCTAATTTTTATTTCAAAATACAAAATGTATGTCCCATTTGTTATTTCATAAAAAACTAGATTTTTAAAATATATATATATATATATATGAGGTTTGGGTTTAAGATTTACCTTGGTTTGGGGTTTGGGCAAGTATTAAATTTAGAAATAAGATGGAACCAATCTTACAATTAGGCTTAAGGATTTAGACATAAGACTTTGACTTAGGAGGTTAGGTTAGCGTAGGCTAAAGTAGGTTAGTATAGGATAAAGTAGGCTAGGTTAGGGTAGTATAGGCTATGCTAAGGTAGTTTAAGGTTGGGTAGTCTATCCTATGCTTATGGTAGGGTAGGGTAGGTTAAAATAGGCCGAGTTAGGTAGTGTAGGCTAGGCTACCATAGGGTTGACTAGGTCAAGCTAGTAAAGGGTAGGTAAGTTAGCATAGGTTAGGGTAGGGTAGGTTATTAGAGGAGGGTGGAGGAGGGGGAAGAGGGGGGGTGAGGAGGGGAAGAGGGGGGAGAGGAGCGGGGAGGAGGAGGAAGGAAGAGGCAGGGGAAGAGGAGGAGGAGGTGTAGGAGGGGGGGGAGGAGGGAGGAGAAGCAGGTGGAGGAGGAGGGACGAGGTGGAGGATGAGGAGGGTGAGGAGTAGGAAGAGGGGGAGAATGAGGAGGAGAAGGGGGGGGAGAGGGGAGGAGGAGGATGAGGAGGAGGGAGGAGAGGGGGCTTGGGAGAGGAGGAGGAGGAGGAGGAGGAGGAGGAGGGAGGAGAGGGGGGTTGGGAGAGGAGGAGGAGGAGGGAGGAGAGGGGGGTTGGGAGAGGAGGAGGAGGAGGAGGAGGGGGGAGGGAGGAGGAGGAGAAGGAGGAGGAGGAGGGAAAAGGAGGGAGGAGAGGGGGTTGGGAGAGGCGAGAGGAGGGGGAGGAGGAGGAGGACAAGGTGTAGGAGGACGAGGTGGAGGAGGAGTGGGAGGATTAGGAAGAGGGGGAGGAGTAGGATGAGAAGGGGAGGGAGGATAGGGCGGGGGGAGGAGAGGGGGTGGCGAGGAGAAGAAGGGGGGTGGAGGAAGGGCGAGGAGGAGGAGTGAGGAGGGGGGACAACGTGGAAGAGGAGAAGGAGGAGGAGTGGGAGGATTAGGAAGAGGGGGAGGAGGAGGAGGAGAAGGGCGGGGGAGGGGATGGGGTGGCAAAGAGGGGGCTACGAGAGGGGGGTGGGATAGGAGGGTTAGGAGAGGGGGGGGGCCAAGGAGGAGGAGGAAGGAGGGGGGTGTGGGAGTAGGGAGGAGGGTGGAGCAGGAGGGAGGAGGTGGAGGAGGCGAAGGAATAGGAAGAGGAGGAGGAGGAGGACGAGATGGGGGTGAGAGAGAAGTAGGAGAAGGGATGGGGAGGACATCGGGGGGCGAGGAGGAGGAGGAGGAGGAGGAGAGGGGGTGGAGGAGGACGGAGGAGGTGGAGGAGGGGGAGGGTAGGTGGGAGGAGGGGGGGAGAATTGGGGAGGAGAAGGAGGAGGTAGGAGGAGGAGGAGGAGGAGGATTGAGCAGGGGGGGAGGAGGAGGAGGAGGAGTGAGCAGAGTGGGAGAGGAGGAGGAGGAGGATGAGAAGGAGGAGAAGGGAGGGGGAGGATAGGGGTGCGTGAGGAGTAGGAGGAGGATGGGGGGGTGAGTAGTAGTAGGAGGAAGTGGAGTAGTAGGAGGGGGGGTGAGATGAGGGAGAGGAGAAGGGGGTGAGGAGGAGGGGCAGAGAGGGTGGTAGAGGATGGGGGGGGCAAGGAGGAGGAGGAGGACGACGACGAGGTGGACGAGTATGGAGTAGTAGGAGGAGTGAGGAGACAGGGTGGATGAGGAGGAGGAGGGGGAGAGAGGTGGGAGGGGAGGAGGAGGAGGGAGAATAAGGGTGAGGGAGTAGGAGTGAAGGGGAGGAGGGAGGAGGGAGGAGGAGGAAGGGTGGAGGAGGGAGAGGAGAGGGAGTAGAGGAGGAGGAGGAGGCATGTGGGAGAGGGGGTGTAGGAGGGGGGATTGGAGGGGGGAGGTGGGGGAGGAGAAGGGGGGGACCGAAGGGGGGGAAGGAGGAGGAGGGAGGAGGAGTAGGGAAGAGGTGGGAGGGGAGAAGGAGGAGGGGGAGGAGACAGAGGGAGGAACAAGAGGAGGGGGAGGAGAGTGGGGTAGGGCAATGGGGTGGGAGGGGAGGAGGGATAAGGGGGGCGAGGATGGAGGAGGGGAAGGAGGAGTAAGGTGAGAGGGGGGAGGGGGAAGGAGGAGGAGGAGGAGACTGGGGAGGAGGAGGAGGAGAAATGAGCGGGGAGGAGGAGGAGGAGATGCAGTAGAAGTAGGAGGGGGAGGAGGAAACTGCGGGGGGGCAATGGAAACGACATATTCCCGGATCGATCGAGATTGGATTGTGATCGAAATGACATCTCATAACAATGCAAAGATGACACGAGAACGGTGTTTCAACAGAGTATTTCAACGAAAATCAAATTCTATTCGTCGATCAAGCTATGAAAAACACTCCAATATAGACATCAATACAAAATGCCTACACAGATGGAAGCATCTCTCCGAGAAGAGATGTGACGGGCACTCTCATACGTAAAATGCCAAACACAATGGGCACTCTCATACCTAATACTTCAACAAGTCTTTTTATTCATAATAGGAAATTACCTAATACTAAGTTGCACTGGTCAAGTGTTCTACCTCCCTAATATACGAAATGCAGCTGAGAGTTCTCCCATGGTTCTCCCATCGTAGTTCTATCTTCTTATACAAAAAGTGCTTTTAACTTGACCTTGAGTCGAACACTTGAATCAAGGTGGTCATCTTCATGGTACCTATAATCACATTGATGTATCTCCACTTAGCAATTCGAGCATGTAATGGCGTCGACTTAACTGATTAGTTTTGTTCAAAAATAAGGCAAACACGATCCCTGATTCTTCTTGTGAACTTTAGCAATCTATCCATCACCTACAGTTCATCAAGCTTCTTAATCAAGGTTATTTTATGAAAGCATCAAAAGACATAAGAAGAACCAAAGCGTATCGCATACTTCATAAGGGCCTCAATACTCATTGCATTGGCTCAAAATATCTCAAGACCATTAAAAATGTTAATGCTCGGCTCAGCTTTAGATATCTGGAAAGGAAAGGTAGGCCATCTAGTCCAGAGAGATGGGCTCTAGGAATATACTAAACATTGGCCCATCATAACCCTGTTATTAACCTTGTCGGGTGTCCTGGATAATCTAGTGTCTATGCTTGGAACCACCCATGAAACCAGGGGAAGTACACAGGGGTTTTCCTCAGGCGTTGTAACCTAAAATAAATAAAATAAAATATTGTGTGAATAGTTTAAATGTTTTCCATGGCCATGTTAAAAATGTGACAAGCTTGCATGTGATGTATAGCTAGAATGGCTAGTGGAAAGCATGCATCAACTACAATTCTGTGTCCAAGCTCTAGAGGCAAAAAAATGACTTCCTCCCTATTTTTGTGTCAAAATTGTGTAGCATGATTACCACTAATAGCTCTATGCTCGCGGAAAAGGAAACATTGTTGAAAAAAACCAACACCGAAGCAACATTGGGTAACCTACAGTCAACCTTAAGGATGGTGACGTGATTCGAAGCTTTGCCGAGTACTACCAACCACCTGATGACTTCATGAAAGATCTTCCACATGGAGATGGAAATGGAACAAAGAAGAAGGAGAAACTAGTATTGGTTGGTCACAGTGTGGGAGGCGTGGAACTGACTTGTATTATGGAGCAATTCCTCACAAAAAATTGTTGCAGACGCATATTTTGCAATGCTTTCATGCCCCTCCCTGGTACAATCCCCCTTCAGTTGATAGGACAGTTATTACCAGATCGTATGAATACCATACTAGCTTCACTTAATTTGATCGAGCTTAGGATCATGTTTTGTTCATGTTTCATGTTCTCTTTTTTTAGTTTTATCAGATATATCAAACGTGGGGAGAGGTGGAATTCAAGTATGGAATTGATGGAGAACCAAGAAGGCCGACATCTGTCTAGGTAAATCTCTGGGCCACCTAACCTTTGATAAATGTGATAACCCTGGCTACTAAGATCGTGTGATTGAGCGTGACTGAGAGTGCATAAGCTCAAGAGATTCGACCCCTGGTCTTATTAAACTATTGTCACATGTAAGACTTTTGATATTTTGAATAGCTAAAAGTTAACCATTGTTTTTTTCTTTTAACTGGATTTTTAGAATACCAATTTTGTTGATCTCTCTAAATGCTTTGTTGTTAAGATCCATGCTCTATACTCATGAAAGAATTAAACGACTTTCATCTTTGTCTCAAAGAGTGCTCAAGAATGCTTAAAATCAAGACCAAACTTATTTTTACAATATTAATGTTATTTGTGTCTTGTGTTTTAGATGTATATTATTTTTTCTCATATGTCAAAGTTGTTTGTCGTATATTTTCCTTCCTTCCTCGGAAGCCTTAAATTATTCAGTTTGAACTTTAGTATGTAACTCGAGCGTGTAACACACACTGCTTCTGGCATCGCATTTGAGCTGTCGTTTGGGAACTTAGCGTCTTTGCTACGGAGCCCTAGTTTTTTCAGCTTGATGTATGACATATTTTCTCAAGAAACCTTATTATGGTCATGTATTTGGGAGACACATATTGTAATTTAATGGAATGGGAATGCGAACAAGATTTGGTCATCGATCTAGGTGTATTTTTTTATGCTTATTTAGGGGACGGTGATAAGTATTCTAATGGGAAATCGGAGCCAACTTTAGTCTACTCTGCCAAAACACAGAATGCAGAGATTCGGTTCTTGAGTTAAATCAACCCATTCCCTCCAGCATAGATTTATTCATCATTTAAACCATAACATGGGAATACACCTACAACGATCAACTATAACCATAACGCCTGCGCAGCATAAACATACACATACATTTTTCATTTTGTTTTTTTATTATTGGGGTGCGCCTGGCATGTGCTATAGTGCAGTGCACAAGCAACGCACAAGAGCCCCAGCAGCAATCAAATGATGAATGGGCTCTCCCCCTAAAAAAATACATTTAATATCATGTGGTTATATGAACCACGTATAAGATATTAAACTAATAAGAACAGATACTACACTTGATCTTAGCCAAAAGGCCGAGAAAGGTATGCTTTTCACCTCCCATCTCTATCCCTTTTCTACTACTCTTCTCCCTCCTCCCTCCTTGCTCCAATGCATGTGGTAAATATTTTCCCATCTCAACTACTCAACATAGCTTCTTCCTTCGCAGTATTCTCTTAGTAATCCAATATTGCAAAACTCTATGCCAAAATATTCATTTAATCATCCCTCGTGCACATGATTAGAGTATGCAAGATGCCACCATAGTTTATAAACACTGCGGCGACAACATGTGATTGTAAAAAGTGGAACAACAAAGCCTACGGAGTAATATTGACCACCATAATACGAAAACTACAATTCATAGGTTCACATGGATAAAACAAGAATATTACCCTCGTTGAGGCCATCTCACGTCGGATCTCCAATTTCACAATTCCAGGTCTTGACCTTTGGGGCTTGGGTCTAAAATGGAACAAAGAGAACAGGTTGTCTTTACAACAGGTACAGCCCGTCCATAGCTTTCCAACTATGTATCGCATGCCCGAAGCGGAGAAGAGAACAGATGAATTGGCTATCATATAAGCCGATATAGGTTCCATGGTTGCAAACTATAATAGAGCTTAATGAGAAGAAAAGGAGTGGATAACATTACACCAATACTCCGCTGTCACCATGCCTTTCGCACTACCAAAATTAACGTGTAAAAAAACACATAATCTAACAACACAGCCCAAACTTCATCACTCGGAGGGTGCCTGTGTGAATCGACAACTAACTCGGGTGGTGCTTATAACACTAACTAAATACATAAAACAATCATTTAATGATACGTCTACATATAGATCAAATCGCGCATCACCCATGTCGTCTCCTGTACACTCCTATGCCCAATCCAGATAAACCTTCATAGCTAGTCTCCATGGAGTTTATCTTGGGTCCACCCTCATCCAAGCATGGTAACAATTGCATTTTCTTGGTTATCTTAGAGAACCATATAAGAAGAGTGTCACAGTGGAAGGAACTACTAATATATTCTTCGAGACTATCTAGCTTTCCAAAGGCCATTGCTTTCGATAGGGATAGTGTGTTCCTAGGTATCTTTTGCTATAGCCTTCAGCCCATCATGGACACCAAACTCACCAGATCGGCCACAATCCATTCTCGGACCGATCGAGATTGGATTGTGATTGAAATGACATAGCACAACAATGCAAATATGACATGAGAACGGTGTTTACAACAGAGTATTTCAATGAAAATCAAATTCTATTCATCGATGAAGCTATGAAACAAACTCCAATATAGACATCAATACCAAATGCCTAAACAAATGGTAGCGTCTCTCCGAGAAGAGATGTGACAGGCACTCTCATACGTAAAACGCCAAACACAGTAGGCACTCTCATACCTAATACTTCAACAAATCTTTTTATTCATAATAGGAAATTACCTAATACTAAGTTGCATTGCTGAAGTGTTCTACCTCACCAATATACGAAATGCAACTAAGAGTTCTCCCACATTTCTGCTATCGTAGTTCTATCTTCTTATACAAAAAGTGCTTTTAACTTGAACTTGAGTCAAACACTTGAATCAAGGAAGTCATCTTCACGGTACCTATAATCACATTGATGTATCTCCACTTAGAAACTCGAGCAGGTAATGGCGTCGACTTAACTGATTAGTTTTGTTCAAAAATAAGGTAAACATGATCCCTGATTCTTCTCGTGAACTTTAGCGATCTATCCATCACCTACATTTCATCAAGCTTATGCTTGCTCGATCCAAGTTAGTTTATGAAAGCATCAAAATACATAAGAAGAAACAAATCATATCGCATACTTCATAAGGGCCTCAATACTCATTGCATTGGCTCAAAATATCTCAAGACCATTAAAAATGTTAATGCTCAAATCGGCTTTAGATATCTGGAAATGCAAGGTAGGCCATCTAGGCCAGAGAGATGGGCTCTAGGAATATACTAAATATTGGCCCATCATCACCCTATTATTAACCTCATCGTGTGTCCTGGATAATCTAGTGTCTATGCTTGCAACCACACATGAAACGAGGTGTAGTACACAGGGGTTTTCCTCGGGCGTTGTAACCTAGAATAAATAAAATAAAATATTGTGTGAATAGTTTAAATGTTTTCCATGGACATGTTAAAAATGTGACAAGTTTGCATGTGATGTATACCTAGAATGGCTAGTGGAAAGCATACATCAACTGCAATTCTGTGTCCAAGCTCTAGAGGCAAAAACATGACTTCCTCCCTATTTTTGAGTCAAAATTGTATAGCATGATTACCAATAATAGCTCTATGCTCACGGAAAAGGAAACATTGTTGACAAATACCATCACCGAAGCAACATCGGGTTGGAAAGGCTTATAAGGACTTGATTTCCCAAACCATGCAACAAAGTTCCATTAAAGGGACCACTATATCTCAACTATAAACAACTAAACAAAAATTTTCATGTGCTACTGAGATGAAGGAATGAGAACATTCGATTGGATAGAAAAAAAAGAATATCCATGTCTTTGATAGAAATGGAGAGGGACAAGGTGAGAAACTAGAAGGATTAAGGATATCGGCAAGATTGCTGGTAGAGGTGATGAAAAATGCATGTAACACGATGTCATGACCAGATAGTTAAATCCTTATCAAATCCCTTGGTAGGCCTCACCATACTAAGATTTATTAGATAAAAATGAAGCAATTCCCAACAAGAGGAAAATGTGTGTTTGGTATCTAATAAAGAAATTAAAATTCGGGACCAATGCAATAAAGTCGCAACCCAAAGAGCACGGATATTGAAATATGCATGCAACGAATAAAAAATAATAGATCAAAGATGACGCTAAAAAAAGTGTGTTTCCACAAATGTGTCCACAAACCTCGGTTGGAGCATTTGGCACACAATGATGAAGACAAAGAACAAATGGATATTGCATTTATTCAATTATTGTGGATGATAATACTTATCTGGTTGCAATCAATTTCCCTTTGTTTTTCTATATACTCCCTTCTCCCTTCAATGTAGAACCAAAGTGCTCTGCAATCATAAATTCGAAACCTATCTATTGGGTTGTGATAAACAAATTAGCATAGACTCACATTGACATCGCGTGTGGAGATTTAGGCTTCATCTACGTATCATATTGTACGATACATGATTTGCGTATCAATCAAATGTAAGTTTTCTATCTTTGGGCCAAAATACAACCCTGAAGATGGAGAGATACCAAACAAGTAATACACCCTATCTACAAGGAGGATATATATGGAATTTAGGATATCTTTTGGGGTTGTGTATCAGCCCGGACACTGTGCGATGGGTGGCTTGACATAGCTATCAACATAGGAACCTATCTTGAGGAAAATTTACAAGAGAATCTACATGGGGTTGATTTCATTTGATCATGAGCAGAAAGGAGGGCGAATTAAGACAAGGGTCCAATCATAGTTGTCATTAAAGACCATAATTCATAGAATTTGGTGGAACATGAACATATATTTATTTGAGCAATGAACAATATTTTTAGACAAGGTGGGCCTCAAACGTACAAGTTTATGAGCTATATTTAATTGCATGTGTTCCTATCAGGAAAAGGTCTAATCATGGCCTTGACCACAGTTCCCAAGGGAGTTCATTTTATCAATTCCCTCACTAAATCGGAAGAAAAAGTTCATTTTATCTTTCGTATGTCTTGGCTGGAAATTTTCATTCTCAAGGAAAAGCTCCTATATTCTTCATGCAATGCATCAATTGTCGGTTTGTCATGTTGTTAATTACCTTATAATTAAGTGAGGTCGAAAAGTGCTATGTTAAATTATCGTTAGCATTAAGTTATTGCATATTTGGTTTTTCTTGAAAATGTGGTCTTATAAAGTATAATCTCTTTTAGTTGTTAATTTTTATTTGTAATTATTGCCCCTATCGGTTTTTTTTTATGTCAATTTATTAGCGTTGCCTTACTTTGCACATCCCATCCTAATTATATGTCTTATAAATCTCTTGTGTGGGATATACGATGTGATTAGTTTAGATTTTTGGGCCACTTACATGCCTAACTCTTGTGACAAATTCCTCTTGTGATGTATAGCTAGGATGGCTTAAGGGAAAGAATGCATTCACTGCAATGCTATGTCCAAGCTCTAGAGGGGAAAATATAAACGTTCCGCCTATTTTCGTATGAAAATTATGTACCAATGGTCCCAATAGTAGTTTTGTGTTCGAGGAAAAGGAAACATTGCCAACAAATTCCATCGACAAACTGGCATTAATTAGGCAAGGCTTACAAATCCTCGATCTCACAAAATGCAACAAAGGTAAATAAAAGAGACCACTATACCTTGGCTATAAATAACTAAAGAAGAGTTTTCTAGTTGAATTGAGATGAAGGAATTAGACTATCAAATTGGGCAGCAAAAAGGAATATCCATGTCATTGATATCAATAAGGAGGGACAACTTGAGAAACTAGAAAGATTTAGTATATCGGCGGGATTCTTGCTAAACAAGATGGAGCATCCATGTAACGCAATGCCGCAACAAATCAACAATCCTAATCAAATCCCTTGACGGGATTCACCGTCGAATGATTTACTAGATAAAATTGCAACAATGCCCAAGAAGAAACAGACGTTTGTTTGGCGTCTAATACAGAAATCAAAATCCAGGATTTGTACAATACAGACACAATCTGGGAGCATAGATATTAAAATAAAATAGATTGAAGGTGCCAATAAGAGAATTGTGCTGCCACAAATATCTTTTGAAATGTTGGGCACACAACGTCGAAGAGAGAACAAATGGATATCGCATTTATTCAATTATTGTCGATGGTAATTTTATTTGATTTCGACAAAAATCCTTTCGTTTTTCTGTATATACCCTCTCACTATAAAACTAGAATGCTCCTAGGACACAAATTCAAAAACTTTCTATTCTTGGGTGGTGATATATAAATTAGACTAGAGTCGCATTGGCATCGACATCGACATCGCAGGAGAGATTTAGATTTCATCTCCCCATCATATTGTATGATACATGATGTGTGTAATGGGATTGTAAGCTTCTATCGTTGGGACAAGACAATACCTGAAGATGGAGAGATCTGTAACGAGTAATGTGCCCTTTTGCACAGAGCATAGAGGTGACATTTAGCATGTTCTTCGGGGTTGTGTGTGGGTTGGGAGGCCATGGGACAGGTGACTTGTAGCTTCAATATAGGAAACCGGCAAGAGGAAACTTTACATCACAGTGATTTCCTCATATCCTAATTACGCGGGACTCCCAAGTAAGTCGAGAGTATAATCCAATTGTCTTTAAATGACAACATATATATCATACAATTTGGTGGAGTGAGAACAAAGCTCTATTTGAGCAATCAATCCTATTGGAAGGCAAGGCGATCCCCAAACTAAGTGGGCTACAAGATCAGGAGCAATATTAAGCATGGGGTCCTATTAAGAAAACCCATTCGTGGCCTTGACCATGGTTGCCAATGGAGTTCATTTTAGCAACTGCCTCCCTAAACTATCACAAGAAAAACTATGCAGAGGTGTGAAAGGTGAGTTTTGAGTGCATTCAATTATATTCTAGACTAATTCAATTAATGTCTACTTAGTTTTAGTTCGAATTTAAAAGGCCTCGAGATACCGATTGTTTTTCATCTCGGCCTACCTCTCTCTCTGCGTGCTCAAGTAAGCTTTGCATGTTTTATTAAAACTAGCGTAGAGCTTCCTTAACCCAGATCTTTGCAGCATCCAATGGGCTCAAGAAGATAGGTTGTTTTATTTTTATATTCTTTTTTTCATTACTCTTACTACCATTTCTTTTTTAATAACTAAATTAATGTCTTCCAAAAACTCAAACTCATTAAAATGATAGGCGTTCTTATTTCAATATGTTGGGTGGGAGGTGCCAGCTTAATAATTCTTTTAATTATAATTCCGAGTCCTACAGAAAAGATTCATTAATAGAAGAATATTCTTAGTCATGTACATTACATCAAGGGCTCATATTGAAATAGTTATCACCCAAGCTTGTCGTTTTCATTTACTTAGTAATCTTCGACTTAAATAGGGCACGTACATGGTAAATTTCATCTATTGTTTCCATATGATCATTTTTTAAATTCCGTTTGATGTTTCGATATGTGACTTTTCATTTCCCACCCCACGTGGTATCGACCACATACATCGTAAATTTGATATGATGTTTCCATATGTGTGCTTTTGTTTCCACTCCTTGGGCTTGATCTCCATTAAATTTTTGTTTTTAACAAACACTGTAGTCTCATTATGTAATTCGTACATATCTTTGGGTGTTTAATATTATTGATATGTCCTGGGTATTGCAGGCTGAGCAGTGTGAATGTTTTAGGTTTTTAAATTAGGATTGAACAAATGGAAATGGAATTGGGACAGAGGAAAGAAACAGCTCTCCCACTTTGTTATGGAGCATGGTGTTGTTACAAGCACTCAGATCTGCTAAAAAGGCCTCCCATCTCATCATAGCATTTGACCTTGGGGTGACCTACACTCAACCTTAAGGATGGTGACGTGATTCAAAGGTTTTCCGAGTACTACCAACCACTTGATGACTTTGTGAAATCTCTTCCACGTGGAGACTGAAATGGAACAAAGAAGAAGGAGAAACTGGTATTGGTTGGTCATAGTGTGGGAGGCATGGACCTGACTTGTATTATGGAGTGATTCCTCAGAGAAAATTGTTGCAACTGTATTCTGCAATGCTTTCGTGCCCCTCCCCTATACAACCCCCCTTCAGTCGATAGGCCAGTTATTACCAGATCATATGAATACCATACTAGGTTCACTTAATTTGATCGAGCTTAGGATCATGTTTTGTTGATGTTTCGTGTTCTCTTTTTTTAGCTTTATCAGATATATCAAACGTGGGGAGAGGTGGAATTCAAGTATGGACTTGACGGAGAACCGAGGAGGCAGATGTCCATCTAGGTAAATCTATGAGCCGCTTAACCTTTGTTGAATGTGATAACCCTGGATACTAAGCTCGTGTGATCGAGCATGTTTGAGAGTGCAGAAGCTCACGAGATTCAACCCCTGGTCTTATTAAACAATTGTCCCATGTAAAACTTTTGATATTTTGAACAACTAAAAGTTAACAATTGTTTTTTTCTTTTAACTTGATTTTTAGAATACCAATTTTGTTGATCTCTCCAAATGCTTTGATGTTATGATCCATTCTCTATTCTCATGAAAGAGTTAAACGAATTTCATCTTTGTCTCAAAGAGTGCTCAAGAATGCTTAGAATCAAAACCAAACTTATTTTTACAATATTAATGTCATTTGTGTCTTGTGTTTTAGATGTATATTACTTTTTCTCTTATATCGAAGTTGTTTGTGGTATATTGAGCATCTATGCTACGGAGCCCTAGTTTTTTTAGCTTGATGTATGACATCTTTTCTCAAGAAAACTTATTATGGTCATGTATTTGGGAGACACATTTTTGTAATTTAAAGGAAAATACAATAATGTATTTGTTTCCATTGATACTTTTTAATGTATTACCTTTTTTCAAATTGAAAAATTCATTACAATATTACTCGTCTTTATCAATTTTAATTTCTAGCTTCTTGCTATAAGCATTGTATATTAACTAGCCTTTGTTTGTGAAAAGTTTATTTAGTTTCCTCTATCATTTTCTATTAGTTTATTATATCATTTTTAACATAAAATTTGTTTATCCATGAGCCTTTGTATAATGCATGCTCTTTGTTAAAATATGGAGTAGCAATGAACCCTTAAGAGCATTTTTCCATGATATCAACACTTATCTAAAGTACATCATTGTAGATCGAAGGGTTATGCAATAAGGTGATACTAGCAGAGCCGTTCTAAGCATTAAATCTACTTGTAGAGATAACATATTAAATGTAATTGTTGATGTAAGACTTGTTATAATTTTTCTGTTTTGGATTTTATATATATGTATGGGGTTGTGCTAGTAAATAGGTCATTGGCAAGCATAAATAAACTGTTTCTTGATTTTGAAAGAAGATCATTATGTTAAATTTTTTCTAATAATTAAATGCCTTTCGAAAACTCAACTCACACTAATAGCCAGATCACCGACAAGCTTAAATGAATTGTTGATTTTGAATTGACATCTTTAACATCATCAATTTTAAAAGGAAAAAAGTCTACCAATAAATTTGAATGTATTTTCAAATAAATGACATCATAACAAAAGTTACTCAAAATGTATTTTCAAATGAATGACATCATAAGAAAAACTCAAAATCATAAAACAATCTCAATCAGACATCGTAGCCCATCGATGGAATTTGTTTTAGTATATCTCCACTTCGCTGTAAATTCCAATTAAGAAAAATAAAATTATGAGAACCAACTAAATCTATCACTATCGTAAAACCTAAAACCTCTTAACTCTTTCTCTCGTTCCTGCAATACTCGACCCCTGCAATTCTGCTAACTCTGGGATCTGTACTTTTTGTAGAGACACCCAACAGTCTGAAAGCAGACACCCGGAAGACGGAAGGCAAGTATTGAGAAAAAACAGGGGAACCAATCATGTGGATGTAGAGTTCAATCAACTAGTTCAGGATACTAGAATAGCCACGCAAGTTAAGCATCCATTTTGAAACCTCATGAAGTGCAGGAATAGACCTCAGCTGATCATAACAATATATCTGCAGATCTTCCAGCAGTTGACTAGTATCACTGCCATTATGTTCTATGCTCCCGTTTTGTTCCAGACCTTGGGATTCAAGAGCGATGCTTCACTTTACTCTGCGGCTATTTCTGGTGTAGTCAATGTCATATCCACTATTATCTCCATCTAATCGGTTGATAAACATGGTAGAAGAGAGCTTCTTCTTGAAGCAGGAGTGCAGATGTCCATTGCACAGGTTAAACCTAGTTAGTTGGAATGCCAGAATGTCGGAATGATTAATATTGTGTGGAATTGCAGGTGGTTATTGGAATCTTTTTGGCTACAGGGTTATCGGAAGGATGGCCAACAACTTTCTCGCCCTAACAAGATCTGTCGGACATAGCGTGCCTGTGTGCATGAATCTCCTCTTCACTTTTGGTGTGGCATAGGCATTTCTGTCAATGATTTGCCAATTCAAATACAAAATCTTTTTTCTTCTTTGTTAGCAGGGTGTTAATTATGTCCGTATTGGTGATGTTTCTCTTTCGAAGATGAAGAATGTGCCGATCGAAGAAATGATGGACAGAGTGTGTAAAAAGCATTAGTTGTGGAATATTTTTGTCATCGACACCGACCTCCCCTCATTGATGATCAAGATGCTAATTCCAAACAATAAAATGGGAGAGTCAATGGCAACGCCTACCATAATTCTCCTGCATTCCATTTCATTGAGGGAGATATGAGTATAATTTAAGTCGATGGCCATGTCAATAATAATAATGGATTATGCTTCCCAAAAGAATTTGAAATTTGTGAGCTAGCACGCCAACTGCAATGCCATTATATCTACCAACGGCAATGGCTGGAGTCGTAGAATACATTCGCACTCCCAATTCAGCATGCCCGCTAAAAGAAAATCATATGCAGGTGGGCATGAGCTATATCCACGAAATAAATGGGATCATGCCTAATATGGTGATCAGAATGGAAAGTGTCTAAACAATGTAGATTTTCAAGAGCTTTAAAATATTTATGATAATCATAGTTGGATCCTTCAAGGAGGGATTAAAAAGGCTACATGGTAATATTAAATCTTTTAAATCATGTATTTTCATGTTCGAAAAATAAAAATTAGAAACTTTTATGATTGAAAAGAGAAGCATTTGTGATATCTATTTTAAATCCTTAAATATATATATTCATAATTTTAAGGTTGTGGTTTCGCTAGACATTAAACTTTGTATATAAAAATTTCTTGTTTATATAGAATAAGAGTATTTTTTTTAAATGTGTTTTTAATTTCAAATCCATTATAATACAAAAAATTACCAAAATATTTATAATATTAAATTATTTATGCATTTTAATAATCCAAAATATTTATACATTTTATAATTCAAAAAATTTACTTCAATATTGTTAAAAAATTATTTAATAATATTATAAAAAATTTAAAATCAGTACAAATAAATTTATTTGTTTAAAGTTTTCAAATTGGATCAATGGGAAAATTAAGGACTAAAACTAGGTGTATTTTAGAGCGAAAAATGAAAATAACATATGAATTATGGAAAATATATAACATCTATTAATAGAACTTGTAAACTTAGTTTTTATTTAAATAATGTCAACAATAACAATACTTTTCATTAATGATAACTTAAGCAAGTATCTAAGTGCAAATTCTTATCTTGAATAATTCAACCAAAACCTAATAAATCGACAACAATACATAGATAAACTCAAATGCATCCATTCGTGTTAGCTCTCAATATGTTTATGGATTCATAATTTGAGATTTGTGATCTACTTTTTTGTCCCACCAATGCTTCTATATTATCGAGCTATCAAATATTAAGAGAGAAAACTCCAAGTCCTCCATCAAACTATTCCAAGCTCCTAACTATTGAGTTACTCTCATGTCGAATTTATAACCTCATTTCTAGGTTGGTACCTAAATAAAAAAGATTCAAAATGAGATTTAATCTTAAGTGGATGAGCATAACAATATTTCTTATATAAATAGCTATAGTTGTAAATTTATTAGATATATTCATATATGTGTACAACTTATCAACAAATACCCTCAAACTTATAATTATTGATATAAATGCGTGAACAACTTATTTAAAGATATCATTTGGCTATGTTTTCTTATTCTTTCAAGTGTATTTTTTTAAATGTCATTCATATTATTTATACTTATTATTGTTTTGGGTTTGTAAGGCAAAGAAAAAATATTTTTTATTGTAATTTTGTGAATGGGTTAAAGATATATAAATCAAGAATGTGAGTTTGTGTTTTTTAAGAATAAATTAAAAAATTCTATTCGAGTTTGGTGAATATTATTAATATATATAAAATGTACAATTTCTTTTCAATTTAAAGAGAAGTTATAGTGTGGTGGCAAGTTGGGTCAATTTTTTTATGTAATTGTCGTGTAAGAAAGTGTGTCTAGTTGGTCTCTAGTGGCAACTTGGGTCATTCTTTTATGTTGAATGTCCCTTAATTGTAGCTTTGTCTTTTGTTTTTTCAATAATTGTTTTTTTTTTCTTTTTTTGTCATTTTGTTTTGCAGATAATCATTTTTTAAGGGATCTTATACAACTCCCAACAAAATCACCTAAGTGCGCCCCCTTAATTTAACTCATAAACTTAGTTTATATTTAAATAATGTCAACAACAATGATAGCCTCTTTTTATGAATAGTCTGAAATCAATATCAATGTATCATAACATGCTTGAAGCCCTAGTATCCATCTACAGAATCTTATTGTTAACACAAAAAACTCATCCATACATCATAGCCTACTTACCATTTCCACATCATTAATTTCCACACCAAAAATCAACATGGGGAACCTTCATACACCAAAAAAACCAAAAAAATTATATACCATGGGGTTTAGGGAGAGAGTGAGAAAGAGAGAAATTAGGGGTTAGGGGTTTACAGAGATAGAGAGAGATATTAGAGGTTAGGGTTTTAGAGAGAGACATATATTGGTGTTTAAGTGTGTTATCACCCCTATCCTCAACCCAACCAATTGAAAAACCTAAAACACTTATCTAAAGGTCTAGCCACCATTATTAATCCACAACTAGCCTATTCAAGTGACTTACTGTGTATTGAAAGAGTTGTGAGAGAGAGAGCCCTCTCTGTTTTTGGAAATGTTAGTTTTCATCCATAAGAGTGTAGTTGAAATAGTTACCTCAGTGATCCCTTCTGCCACAGCCTGGAAGAATCCCGAGTGATAACATCTAGAGACCATATTGGGGAATGGATAACTTCTTTACCCCAGAAAAAGAATTACAAGAAAACAAATTAGATATCTGAGGGAAAACAAAAGATCAGATACATAAAGGTTGTGATGCTTTCCTTGGCGACTCCAATATTCAAATTTTGAATCCCACAAGAGACACTTGGAGAGTTTCTTGAAAGAATTATGAATTCCTGAAGGATAGGGTGATTAGAGAGAAGGGGGTATAGGTGAGGAGTGGGGCAGTTGGTGTCACAGAGAGAGAGAGAGAGAGAGAGAGAGATTAATTTTGATAGTTGAAATTGCAGTCAATTAATTATTGAAATTGCATTATCTTACAAAATGTGAATTTCCCTTAAAATTGTGAATATGTATTTTTCAAAAGTGCAATTTCTCTTCAATATGTTTATTGTTGAATTTGTAGTTGTCCAAATTGTAATATGTAATTATGAAAAGTGCAATTAATTAATTGTTGAATTTGCAATTTTTCGATGGCTAGATTGCAATTTCTCATTAAGAAATTTAAAATTCTGTAATATTTTAATTTATTTCTCTATCATGTTGTTGAAATCCTCAAATTTGTAATTTTCAAAATGCCAAAATTGCATTTTCCTAAAGTTGAGATTGCAATTTCTTAAAAAAAAAAACAATTTTAACAATTTTTTAATGGTTGAAATTGTAGTTCTTGATCGCTGAAATTTTAATCTATTAACTATTGAAATTTCATTTTAAGTTAAAACAATGTGAATTTATCCTCAATCATCTACTTGTTGAAGTTGCTAATTTGTAGTTGTTGAAACTACAAATTTATTTTTACATTTATGAATACTAATTTCGAAAATAGCAATTTCCATAACTTAAACTTGTAATTTGAATTAAAGAGAGAAAGAGAGAGAAAGATCTAGAGAGTGGGAGATTGTGGGTTAGGGAGATAAAGAGAGAAAGAGAGAGAAAGAGAGAGAGAGGGTTAGGGGTTTCGAGAGAGAGAGAGAGAGAGATTATGGCTTAGGTGTTGAGAGAGAGAGAGAGGTTAGGGATTAGGAGTTTAGAGAGATCTAGAGAGAGGGAGATTATGGTTTAGGGATATAGAGAGAGAGAATGATTGAGAAAGAGAGAGAGAGGGTTAGGGTTTTAGAGAGAGAGGAGAGAGAGAGAGAGAGAGAGAGAGAGAGAGATTGGAGGTTAGGAATTTACAAAGAGAGAGATATTGGGGGTTAGGGGTTTAGAGAGAGAGAGAGATTGGAGGTTAGGGATTTATAAAGATAGAGATATTGGGGTTTAGGGGTTTAGAGAGAGAGAGAGAGAGATTGGAGGTTAGATATTTAAAGAGAGAGATAGAGATATTGGGGGTTAGGGGTTTATAGAGAGAGAGAGAGAGAGAGAGATTTGGGGTTAGGGGTTTAGAGAGAGGGAGAGGGAGATTGTGGCTTAAAGAGAGAGAGAGAGAGAGAGAGAGAGAGAGATTGGGGTTTAGGGATATATATCTTTATATATATATATAGAGAGAGAGAGAGGCATTGACAGTCAAGGGTTTAGAGAGAGATATTGATTGGTGGTTAGGTGCTGGGAGATAGAGAGAGATTGAGGGTTAGGCGTTTGGAGAGAGAGAGAGGGGGGATTAGAGGTTAGGGGTTTCCAAATAGAGAAAGAGTGATATTGGGGTTTAAGGGTTTAGATAGAGAGACAGAGAGATTGTGGCTTAGGGGTTTACATAGAGAGAGAGAGAGATTGGGGGTTAGGGGTTGAGGGAGATAGAGAGAGTACATCGGATATGTGAGTGTGAAGTCTAGAAGGAAAATATGCAGAATCTCACCAATATGTACTATGAAGTTTTAGATGCCCATTAGGGGTTGAGGGAGAGTGATATTGGGGTTTTCCGGGTTTAGAGTGAGAGAGGGGGAGACTATCAGATCCAAAAGAGTGTGAAGTCTTGAAGGAAAAGATGCAAAAGATAACTAATATATATTATTAAGTTTTGGATTCCCTGATGAGAGAGAAATAGAGAGAGTATCAAATGTGGGGGTCTTATGGATTTGAAGTTAGGGGTTTAGAGAGAGAAAGAAAGAGAAAGGTTGGGGGTTGGGGATTTAGAGAGAGAGAGATATTGGTGCTTAGGGGTTTAGAGAGAGAGAGAGATATTGGGGGTTACGGGTTTAGAGAGAGAGAGGGTGTGGATTATTGAAGGGGTTGAGATAGAGAGAGTGAGATTGTCGCTTAGGGGTTGAGAGAGAGAGAGGTTGGGGTTTAGGGGTTTAGAGAGATATAGAGAGAGGGATATTGTGGGTTATGAAGAGAGAGAGAGAGAGAGAGAAAGAGATAGGGTTAGGAATTGAGAGAGAGAGAGAGAGAGCGATGGGGAGGTAGTTAGTGGTTTAAAGAGATAAATTAGGTGTTATGGGTTTAGAGAGAGAGATTGGAGGTCACAGGTTTAGAGAGAGAGAGAGAGAAGAGGTGGTTACTATTAGGAGTAGGTAAGAGACAAAAATGAAGAGAGAGAGTGGGTGGTTAATGGGTAGTGGGGGATTAGGTGAGGAGGGATATAGATAGAGTGAGAGGGATGGAGAGATGGTTAGTTGTAAGTGAGAGACAGAGAAAGAGAGAGGGGTGTGGGGGTATGATGGTAAAGAGTGGGGTTTGGGGAAGGATATAGAGAGAGAGATTAGGGGTTGGGGATTTAGAGAGAGAGAGAGATAGAGAGATATGGGGGGAAATGGTTAGAAGTAGGACTAAGTAATAGGGGGAAATGTTATTGGTAGGGCGTTAGAAAAATAGAGAAAGGAGGGGGTTAGGGCTTAGGGTATTAGAGTGATGGGTGGATTGGGATTTATGGTACATATTTTTAATGAAGGGTTTATGCTTTATGGTAAGGGGATATATGGGTGGTTGAGAGAGAGAGGGTGGTGGGGTTATAAAAAGGGAGGGGACATGGGATTATATTGAGAAAGGGAGATATAGCTAGAAGGAGAGTGAAACAAATATGTAACATTAGCGCGTGCACTAATAGTGTGTGCGTGTTAACATTGTGTGCACGCTTTTTGTGTGTGCATGTTATTAATGCACGCGCTCTAAAAATTTTAATTTTTTTGGCATGATTTCATTTTTCCATACTATGTGTAATGACTTGGTATGTGTGGTTCTAGAATCATATTGTCGAACTTGATGCCTTGGACTAAATTATAGCAAAACACACCATGTTATGTAACTTCATGTTTTTCAACCTCGAATCTATATATGCTCCACTTGTCCACTGTTACTGAAACTGCACACACTTATAGAACTCTCTGCATAGATTAAAAATATCTTTTTCTTGAATAAATTTGTTAGTAATTTCTATTTTTCATTCATTTTTGTTTCCAACCATGCCATATTTACATAAAACTCACTTCATTTATTTAAGCTATAACGTTTGACTAACACACCTATTTTGAAAACGAAAAGGATCCCACACAAGTATACTGAAAGACCTACGCACTAAAATAAATGACTTTGTTAAGACCATGATAGCAGGGCATAACGCTCGACCTTGTCCTTTTAGGAATTTCCTGACTTCCTTAATTTAAAAAAAAAATAGCTTGGAAAATTTTGGAAAAATAGCATTGCACTATATTCGCCTGTTATCTACAACCCTACATAATTTGTTTTTCAAATTTAGACATTTTACATACCAAACTCGGGACCTAACACAAACACATGCATTATGTTTTCTGAAGAAAAAAAACATACCAACACTAGAAGAACACCATTTTTTGGGATTTATACCTATTTTCCATAAATAAAGGTTATATATTCTGGAAGGTGATCAGATTCTCTACGTTTCATATTTTTACACCATTTTCTAAAAAAATGTGTAGGTACCTCTAAAAATTCATTTTAATGGTTGGATTTATGTTTTCCATGAATTCCATTGCAACTAATGCGTCGTAAGTGGGTTTCATTATCGTGCACCAACCTTTATTTGAAAATTCTCATGTATTTAAAACAATTAATTGTAAAGTTTCAAATCACATTTTTATACAAATACAAACTAGTTTAAATCGAACCTTTTTCTTAAGAACCTCTCATTATAGTAACCACCTATGACCTCCTGCACCAACCCATGATGGATTGCTTTTAGGTTGGATGATTGGCCTACAGTATCTTCTTAACCCATTTTTCTTTTCACTTTAGGGACGTGGGAAACATTTCAATCATTGTTGTTGAATAAACTTTTGAAGTTCCTTGAGAAATTCTAATTCAAACGTTATTCATCTCCATTTATACCTTCTCTTAAATCTGAACTTATTCAATATCAATGGCATTTTCCAACATGTTTGGCTCATATTTTAATCCTACTACAACATTTTATCTACCCTCTACACCTTTGTTTTGGTAATTAATGCATAGTCATAACTAATTTGAACTTATCCATAGACTTTTCCACTTCAATGATTTTTCAACTTCTTCCTAGGTTTGTTTATTTCGTGATTTTTAGATTCAACTTATGTTTCCTCTTTAAATATAGGGATTCAAAAAGGAATCTACTAAGTTATGTACTTAGATTTTTTTTACAAATATTTATTTCCCTTCAACCACAAATATTTTTAGCTTTAATATTACATGATTTCTAGAGATGAGTATATTCCTAACATTATGAAGATGAATACAAAAAATTTGAAATCTAACTTTCTTATATATAGATATTGGAAATCCTTTAAATTTGAGTTTAATGTACTCCGGGGTAAGCCTCATTTATGGTAAATCTCTACACATCCTAGCAGATTCCATTGTTCTCTTTCTTGGATAAGGTTCCACTAGACACAGTCTTACGAATAACATTCCATATTTGAATTATATATAAAGAGGAAGATTTGGGAAGATGCACCCAAATCCAAATATAGGTAACCATCACTTTAGGATGAAAATCATTATAAACATTGAACAATTAATACTAACTTTCCCCAACACTATGTTTCCATCTCCACTACATTTCTCTAGAAAATTAACTTTTAAGGAAATCACTATAAATAATGATAAACTAAATGTGTTACTAACTTTATCGCAAGTGGTGTGTCCCCGAATTCAATAGCCGGAACAAACCTGAAGAAGGAATAGCCTTGTTTCATATCATGTAGTTCTAAAAGAGGAATTATAGAGGTCCTTTTGGAAATAGTGTCATTGAAAGCATCACAGAAACACATATTGGAACCACTAGTTAGGTTTCTTAAATTCTAAGGTGTGGACCTTTTTTGCTTTCCATTCACTATAATAGCTTTATGATTTTTATGAGATATTTATTATCATTAACCATTGCCTCCAACTTGGAAAAAAAATAGAGGGTGAGGTGGCTCCGAGGGGATTATCAAGTCAAAATAAGAACAAAATTGGGTGGATCTCCCATTTATGGTTTTAGGGCATTTTATTTTCAAGTTAAAGAAAATGAATGCATCTACATCATGAATTTTGGCATTGAGGCATGAATTAAACCATCATGAAAGAAATATCCCTTCAATGCTAAAATTTTAGCCAACCAATTTCAAAGACAAAGGAAAAAAATATAGTGGCAAGACCAATCTACCATGATTCCATATGGATTTCACAATTTTAGTTCTAGATTCAATGGATGTGATTGACCAATGCCAAAGTCACCTAAGGCTTAAACAATTTTTTTAGTAAGTGGAACCCATAACTAGATTTTTTTGCTCTACCCCGCTATTGGTGTTTTTCAGTAAAAAAAATTAAAGTTTCTTGACTCATCAACTAATCAATGGATAACATGAACATGGGCTCATAAATCATTTTTTACAATATTACAAATTTGAAACATGGAATCTTGAGATTTTGTAAGTCTAAGAAAAAACACCCTTAACAAATGATAGTACTATATTGGAATAATACATAATTCATTATAATCTATAAATCATAAATTCATTATTACCAAAAACTTCACACTACCCACAGGAATGTAGTCTGCAGGGTTTGTAAGGTGGAGATCTAGGTTCATATCCTTGAATGGGTATGATTGTAAATATGTTTTTGTAAATATAAGTATTTCTTAAAAAAAAATTACATCGACTACTGTACACAAATAAAAATACAATAGAAATATTGTTGAAATAAAACAATATTTAGATAAAACTAGGACAACCTCTATCCTTTAAACAATATATATACTAAAAAGTTCAAAAACAATATATAAATATAATAAATATGCCCTCCACTATGAGGAAATTAAAATTTCACAATTTTGAAACTCCATACTATAAAAGAGAAAAGTCTATAGTAAACCAAACTCTAAATCTAATGTATAATTACAATAAATGTAATGTGTTCGTTCAAATGACATGTCTATAAAAAAATCGGATATATATTAATCCAACTCATGTGAAAATTTTCTTACCTGATAGGAAGCATTGAACTTCTAAAATTTTGGGAAAAGTTCGAGAAGGAAATGCTGTGACAGCAGGTCCTTACTAATTTAGAAAAAAAAAAAAAAAGTATGATTAAATTTGAATTCAAACTGAAAAGCATTGGGAGCCTCTCACGGACGATGCCTTAAAACCTAGAATAAAGTGGACCATTCAGAATCTGTATCAACATAAATTTGAGTATCATATGTAACCTATGGATGGTTCCAGAGAGAGGAGAAAAAAGAAAGGAACAAACTATCCTGATGGTTCCAGAGAGTGGAGAAAAAAGTTGGGAATTATGTATCCGTTGAAGGCAGGCTGGAGATGAGGTATATATTTCAAATCTTACTATGTTTTTAACATGTGTGTCCTCCTCGTCTACCTATTATATGTGGTTGTATGTACGATTCTGTGATTGGATGTATGTGGTTGTGGTTTTATGTATAACTATGTGAATTGATGTATGTGGATGTGATTGGATTTCTATGTCTATGTGTAGTTTGAGTCTCAATGTTTAAGTATGGTTTGAGTTGATTCCGAGTCAGTCTTGTTTGCTTACAATAGAGGAGGAGGGTGGACTGAATTTGAGGAAACTATGGCAAAAAAATTCGAGGGATACGTAGTCGAACAGGTATATTTTATTATTCTTTTCTCTTCCCTCTCCTCTTTACTCTTTACAATTTACAATTTACATTTTGTTGTTATTTTCTCTTCCCTTTTCTTTTAGATGCCCTACTTCCTTTTTCAAATTCTATCAGAAACAATAATCTTATCTCTAATCTGATTCAAAGCCTTCCTTGCATTTTCTAAATTTGATGGAAAATATTTCAGGTTCGGCTCTATTATGTTCTTCCAAACCACCATGGGTTGGAATACCAGCGTTCGATATGATTTAGTCCTTCCAAACCTTTCTTCCTCAATAAATTTCAGTACCTTGAGACCCTTAACGTAAAGACCATAGCTATGGATGGCTCTCGCTTGTATTCGCCTTATCTTTCAAACATTAAACCTTATGTCATAGCTCTAGCCATAGCCCCATGCACGCACCATGTTTAATAAAGTGGACCGTTGAGAATCTCTATCAACATGAATTTGAGTATCATCTATAACCTACGGATAGTTCCAGAGAGAGGAGAAAAAAGCAGCGAACTATAAATCCTATTCCTGATGGTTCCAGAGAGTGGAGAAAAAAGAAGGGACGTATCTATCCGTTGAAGGCAAGCTAGAGATGAGGTATATGTTTCAAATCTTACCATGTTTTTAACATTTTCTTCCTCCGCGTCTACATATTATCTGTGATTGGATGTATGTGGATCTCGAGTCAGTCTTGTTTGCTTACAATGGAGGAGTTGGATGGACTGAATTTGAGGAAACTGGAGCAAACAAATTCGAGGGATACGCACCCGAACTTCTCCGTGGACGGTACATTTTATTATTCTTTTCTCTTTACATTTTACATTTTACATTTTGTTGTTCTTAAATCTCTTTGCTCTGCTTTAAGAACCCCTACTCCCTTTTTAAAATTCAGTCAGAAATAGTAGTCTTATCTCAAATCTAATTGAAAGTCTTCCTTGCATTTTCTAAATTTGAAGGAAAATATTTCAGGTTCGGATCTATTATGTTCTTGCAAACCTCCATCGGTTGGAAGACCACTGTTCAATATGATTCAATCCTTTCAAGCCCTTCTTCTTCAATGAATTTCAGCCCCTTGAGACCCTTAACTTGAATGCCACAGGTATGGACGGCTCTGGCTTGTATTCGCCTAATTATCTTTCAATCATTAAACGTTATGCCATATTTTCTCTGGCCATAGCCCCATGCATCTGCCATGTTTAATAAATGTTTTCTTTCATTAACAACAATTTAACCCACCTGTTATCTTTCCATGACTTTAATCTGCCGACCTTTGCTTAATCGGTTGTTTGGTAGTTAACATCTATATATTATCTTTCTTTATATGACTCATTTTTCATTGGTTTCTCATTATTTTAATGTCTCTTTAGTGTTTTAATGACCTATTTCTGCCTAATCTGTCTCTTCAGCACTTTAACGGTCTCTTTTATATTTGTTTAGCTACCGTTCGCTAGAGAATTTATGAAGATGAATACAACAATTTTGAAATCTAACTTTGTTATATATAGATGGTGGAAATCCTTTGAATTTGAGTTTAATATACTTTAGTAAGCCTCATTTACGGTAAATCTCTACACATCCTAGAAAATTGCATTGTTCTCTTTCTTGGATGGGGTTCCACTAGACACGGTCTTACCAATAACATTCCATATTTGAAATATATATAAAGGGGAAGATTTTGGAAGATGAACCCAAATCCAAATATAGGGAACCATCATTTTAGGATGAAAATAATTATAAACATTGGACAAACAATACTTACGCTCCCCCAATGCCATGTTCCCATCTCCACTACATTTCTCTAGAAAATTAACTTTTAAGAACATCACTATAAATAATGATAAGTTAAATGTGTCACTAGCTTTATCGCAAGTATTGTGTCCCCAAATTCAATAGCCAGAACAAACATGAAGAAGTAAATAGCCTTGTTTCATATCATGTAGTTCTAAAAGAGGAATTATAGAGGTCCTTTAGGAATTAGTATCATTGAAAGCATCACACAAACACATATTGGAACCACTAGTTAGGTTTCTTAAGTTCTAAGGTGTGGTCCATTTGTGCTTTCCCTTTACTACAATAGCTTTATGATTTTTGTGAGATATTTATTATCATTAACCATTACCTCCAACTTGGAAAAAAATAGAGGGTGAGGTGGTTCCGAGTGGATTATCAAGTCAAAATAAGAACAAAATTGGGTGGATCTCCCATATTATGGTTTTAGGGCATTTTATTTTCAAGTTAAAGAAAAGGAATGCATCTACATCACGACTTTTGGCATTGAGGCATGAATTAAACCATCATGAAAGCAATCTCCCTTCAATGCTATAAGTTTAGCCAACTAATTTCAAAGACAAAGGAAAAAAATATAGTGGAAAGACCAATCTACCATGATTCCATATGGATTTCACAATTTTAGTTCTAGATTCAATGGATGTGATCTAAACCAACACCAAAGTCACCTAAGGCTTAAGCAATTTTTTTAGTAAGTGGAACCCATAACTATATTTTTTTGGTCTACCCCACTATTGGTGTTTTTCAATAAAAAAATTTAAAGTTTCTTGACTCATCAAATAATCAATGGATAACATGAACATGGGCTCATAAATCATTTTTTCCAATATTACAAATTTGAAACATGGAATCTTGAGATTTTGTAAGTCTAAGAAAAAACACCCTTAGCAAATGATAGTACTATGTTGGAATAATACATAATTCATTGTAATTTATAAATCATAATTTGATTATTACCAAAAACTTCACACTACCCACAAGAATGTAGTCCGTAGGGTTTGTAAGGTGGAGATCTAGGTTCAAATCCTTGAATGGGTATGATTGTAAATAGAAGAAGTATTTCTTTAAAAAAAATTACACTGACTATTGTACACAAATAAAAATACAATAGAAAGATTGTTGAAATAAAACAATATTTATATCAAACTAGCACAACCTCTATCCTTGAAACAATATATATCCTAAAAAGTTCAAAAAGAATATATAGATATAATAAATATGCCCTCAACTGTGAAGAAATAAAAATTTCACAATTTTGAAACTCCATACTATAAAAAAGAAAAGTCTATAGTAAGGTAGATCAAATGTGATAATAATAATTTAGTGTAAGATGTAAACCAAACTCTCAATCTATTAAGGTAGATCAAATGTGATAATAATTATTCAGTGTAAGATGTAAACCAAACTCTAAATCTAATGTATAGATACCGTAAATGTAATGTGATCGTTCAAATGACATGTCTATAAAAAAATCGGATATATATTAATCCAACTCATGTGAAAATTTTCTTACCTGATAGGAAGCATCGAATTTCTCAAATTTTGGGCAAAGTTCGAGAAGGAAATGCTGTCACAGCAGGTCCTTACTAATTTAGAAAAAAAAGCACAAAATAAAATAAAAAAGTATGATTAAATTTGAATTCAAACTGAAAAGCATTGAGAGCCTCTCACGAATGGTGCCTTAAAACCTCGAATAAAGTGGACTGTTGAAAATCTGTATCAACATAAATTTGAGTATCATCTGTAACCTATGGATGGTTCCAGAGAGAGGCGAAAAAAATAGGGAACAATCCATCTTGATGGTTCCAGAGAGTGGAGAAAAAAGCATGGAATTATGTATCCGTTGATGGCAGGTTGGAGATGAGGTATATATTTCAAATATTACAATGTTTTTAACATTTTTGGCCTCCTCGTCTACCTATTATATGTGGTTGTATGTATGAGTCTATGATGAGGAGCAAACAAATTCGAGGGATACATAGCTGAACAGGTAAATTTTATTATTCTTTTCTCTTCCGTCCGCTCTTTACTCTTTACATTTTACATTTTACATTTTGTTAAATTATTTTCTCTTCCCTCTGTTCTCAGAAGCCTTACTTCCTTTTTCAAATTGTGTCAGAAAGAGTAATCTTATCTCTAATCTAATTCAAATCCTTCCTTGCGTTTTCTAAATTTGATGGAAAATATTTTAGGTTCGTCTCTGTTATGTTCTTGAAAACCGCCATGGGTTGGAAAACTAGCATTCGATATGATTTAATCCTTCCAAACCTTTCTTCCTCAACGAATTTCAGCACCTTCTTAAAGGCCATAGATATGGATTGCTCTGGCTTGTCTTCGCCTTATCTTTCAATCATTAAACCTTATGCCATTGCTATGGCCATAGCCCCATGCACCCTCCATGTTTGACAAAGTGGACCGTTGAGAATCTCTGTCAACATAAATTTGAGTATCATCTGTAACCTATGGATAGTTCTAGAGAGAGGAGAAAAATGTAGCGAACTATCTGTCCTATTCCTAATGGTTCCAGAGAGTGGAGAAAAAATTAGGGACATATCTATCCGTTGTAGGCAGGCTGGAGATGAGGTTTATATTTCAAATCTTACTATGTTTTTAACATTTTCTTCCTCCTCGTCTACATATTATTTGTGGTTGTATGTATGAGTTTGTGATTGGTAATTTATGTGGTTGTGGTTGTATGTATGATTTTGTGATTGTATGTATGTGGATGTGGTTGGATTTCTATGTATGTGTGTAGTTTGAGTCTCGATGTCTAAGTCTGGGTTGAGTCAATCCTGAGTCAGTCTTGTTTGCTTACAATAGAGGAGGAGGATGGACTGAATTTGAGGAAACTGGAGCAAACAAATTTGAGGGATACGCAGCCGAATTGCTCTGTGAACGGTAGATTTTATTATTCTTTTTTCTTTACATTTTACATTTTGTTGTTCTTTTCTCTTTGCTCTACTTTCATTACCCCTACTCCCTTTTTAAAATTAGAATCCCTACTCCCTTTTTAAAATTCTGTCAGAAATAGTAGTCTTATCTCAAATCTAATTCAAATTCTACCTTGCATTTTCTAAATTTGAAGGAAAATATTTCAGGTTCGGCTTTGTTATGTTCTTGCAAACCGCCATGGGTTGGAATACCACCATTCAATATGATTCAATCTTTTCAAACCCTTCTTCTTCAATGAATTTCAGCCCCTTGAGACCCTTTACTTGAACGCCACAGGTAAGGATAGCTCTGGCTTGTATTCGCCTAAATATATTTCAATCATTAAACATTATTCCATATTTTCTCTCGCCATAGCCCCATGCATCTGCCATGTTCAATAAATGTTTTCTTTCATTAACAATAATTTAACCCAGCTGTTATCTTTCCATGACTTTAATCTGCCTGCCTTTACTTAATCCGTTGTTTGGTAGTTAACATCTCTATAATATCTTTCTTTAGATAACTCATTTTTCATTGGTTTCTCATTAGTTTAATGTCTCTTTAGTGTTTTAATGACCTATTTCTGCTTAATCTGTCTCTTCAACACTTTAACAGTCTCTTTTATATTTGTTTAGCCAACGTTAACCAGAGAATTTATGAAGATGAATACAACAATTTTGAAATCTAACTTTCTTATATATAGATGGTGGAATTCCTTGGAATTTGAGTTTAATATACTTTGGTAAGCCTCATTTACGGTAAATCTCTATACATCCTAGAAAATTGCACTGTTCTCTTTCTTGGATGGGGTTCCAGGGAACCATCATTTTAGGATGAAAATAATTGTAAATATTGAACAAACAATACTTACGCTCCCCCAACGCCATGTTCGCATCTCCACTACATTTCTCTAGAAAATTAACTTTTAAGAACATCATTGTAAATAATGATAAGTTAAATGTGTCACTAGCTTTATCGCAAGTATTGTGTCCCCAAATTCAATAGCCGGAACAAACATGAAGAAGGAATAGCCTTGTTTCATATCATGTAGTTCTAAAAGAGGAATTATAGAGGTCCTTTCAGAAATAGTATCATTGAAAGCATCACACAAACACATATTGGAACCACTAGTTAGGTTTCTTAAGTTCTAAGTTGTGGGTCATTTGTGCTTTCCATTCACTACAATAGATTTATGATTTTAATGAGATATTTATTATCATTAACCATTACCTCCAACTTGGAAAAAAATAGAGGGTGAGGTAGTTCCGAGGGGATTATCAAGTCAAATTAAGAATAAAATTGGGTGGATCTCCCATATTATCGCTTCAGGGAATTTCATTTTCAAGTTAAAGAAAATGAATGAATCTACATCATGACCTTTGGTATCCACTATCTTCATAGTGCATCAATATTGAGGCATGAATTAAACCATCATGAAAGCAATCTCCCTTTAAGGCTAAAAGTTTAGCCAAGCAATTTCAAAGAGAAAGGAAAAAAATATATTGTCGAGACGAATATACCATGATTCTATATGGATTTCAAAACTTTAATTCTAGATTCAATGGATGTGATCTAGATCAATACCAAAGTCACCTAAGGCTTAAACAACCTTTTTAATAAGTGGAACCCATAACTAGATTTTTTTGCTCTACCTCACTATTGGTGTTTTTCAATAAAAAAATTAAAGTTTCTTGATTCATCAAATAATCATTAGATAACATTAGTTATCGACATAGGTTATAATTGTAAATATAAAAATGTATTTCTTAAAAGAAATTTACACTTTAAACAAATAAAAATACAATAGAAAGATGATTGAAATAAAATAATGTAACTAGCACCATCTCTATCCTAAAAAAATTTAAAACAATACATAAATATAATAATAATTATATGATCCATTCTAAGGAAATTAAAATTTCACAATTTTGAAACTCCATACTATAAAAGAGAAAACTCGATAATAAGGTAGATCAAATGTGATAATAATAGTTCAATGTATGATATAAACCAAATTCTAAATGCAAAATATAAATACAGTAAATGTAATGCATAATACAATAAATGTAATGCCGATATGTAATGCATAATACAGTAAATGTAATCAATGGATATGTCTATCAAAAATTGGTTTCGAATTCCGGATATATTAATCCAAATCGAATTTCTAAAATTTTGGACAAAATTCGAGAAGGAAATGCTGTCCCATAGGATCCTTACTGATTTAGAAAAAAAAGCACAAAATAAAATAAGAAATTGTGATTAAATTTGAAATCAAACGGAAAAGCACTGGGAGCCTCTAACGGACGGTATCTTAAAAAATCTCGAATAAAGTGGACCGTTGAGAATCCGTATCAACATAAATTTGAGTATCATCTGTAACCTACGGATGGTTTCAGAGAGAGGAGAAAAAAGCAGGGAATTATGTATCCGTTGAAGGCAGGCTGTCTCCATGTAGTTTGAGTTTCGTTGTATGAGTCTTGTTTGCTTACAATAGATAGAGGAGGAGGATGGACCGAATTGGAGGAAAAGAATTATCGGCTGGAGCAAAAAAATTCGAGGGATACACAGCCGAACTGCTCTGTGAAGGATCACATAATTTTACTATCCGTCGCGCGTAGTCTTGCCGACAGTGTAGTCTTGCCGACAATATCAGTAATAGACGCATCCACAGGCAATCGAAACCGCTCGGGTCCTTCAATTTTTTTAATAACAGAGCCATCAATCTTCATTTTTTTTTGAGGAGGAGCACATTAGTTTTCTACTGACTAAAAGAAGGCGCTCGTCTCAGCCTGATATCTGAATATTTGTATATTTGTAGCATATATATGTTCTTCTACACAGTACGCCTCAATTAGGGAACGAGATTAAGTTAAATGGATGTGAATCTGGCATTAGGTATCAGTCATGCAGGAAATCGTCTTGGCGGGTTTGGAAACATACCCAGAACTTCTCTTAATCCGATATACGTGGAGCCAGAATTCGAGCCTGAAGTGCACGAGACCCCAGAATCTCATATCGTCGTCGTTAATCTGCCAGGTATAATTTCCATGAATATATATGTCTTTAGTTTCTAGAGATTTGCCAGGCGGTGCAGCCTCTATTAGTATTTTACTCTCTCTGCTTTCAGAAGCCTACTTCTTTTTTCAAATTCTGTCAGAAATAGTAATGAAAGCCTTCCTTGCGTTTTCTAAATTTGATGGAAAATATTTCAGGTTCGGCTCTGTTATGTTCTTGCAAACCAACCGCCGTTCAATATGATTCAGTCCTTCCAAACCCTTCTTCTTCAACGAATTTCAGCGATTTTCAATCTCAGCGAACGACACAGGTATGGACGTTTAATGGCTTGTTATGGTTTAAAGGTTTTCAATCTCAGCGATTTTCTTTTTTTGAATTCTGGGTGATTCTCTGCAAATATTGTAAGTTTTGTATGTTAAAAGTTTTTCAATCTTTGCGACTGTCATATAAAGAGCTCTGTATGACTTTGTTGATCGTGATCGCCGTAAACACTAGTTTCTACATTCTCCCACCAAGAATAGCCGCGTATAAAATGTTACCCATGGACTTGTAAGATTTTATGGAGTTCGATCTGTGCATTAAGTTCGGCATCGCCAATTTTCATAATTTTGGGATTTTCCTTATTAATGCTGGTGTTGCCAATTTTAATAGTTTTGGGATTTTCCTTATTAGCTGTAGAAGGACTTTGACCTGTAATCTAGTTATCAACAGAGCACCAAAACACCTTCCTCCAACCTGAGGGTATAAATGGATCCATCTTCCATGACCAAGAAAAAAATTAACTGCGGATCGGAAACGTGAATCTACCTCCCTCGTTTACTCTCTCTTGAGTTGCCCTTCCTTGGAATCCTTTGCAAGCATCTCTCCTCTGCAACAAGCTTCAATAATCTCACAAATCCACGTTCTCAGATCTGAGGTGCTCGTTGTCCTCTGTCTTCCTTCTAGTCGCAACCTATATTTCCTTCATGCGTGGGCTCACACCCCGCATTCATTCGGCTAGGGTTTCAATCTTACTTCTGGATTGCGACTCCACGATTGGGTATATGTGCTTCTGCACGAGGCTCGACTCTACTCTCATGAACCTCCTTTTTCCATGTGGGATTCTTTGTCGGTTCAGTCTTCTCTCCCATGGCCATCCACTTCCTTTGCAGGAGTGACACGTCTTCCACGCAGGATGATTTATTCTTCTATGCAGGGTTCTCTTTCCTCCATGCCTTCATCTTTCACTCCTCATGCTCCACGGACTCCACCTTCACGTGGCTAGGGTTTCTCTCTACGACCAAGTGGAGGGAGACCTCTTCTTTAGCTTCACGATTCTTTGTTTCTCTTACTCGCAGGTCATCTAGATCCTACGATAGACCTCTTATTTAGCTTCACGATAGACTTCAAATCACTCACGTTGATATCATTCCCTGTTTTAAAATTTTAAATCATAAAAGGGAATCTTTATGTCAGTTTTCATCATTACGGTGTGTCCATCACTAAGCCACCTCATCCATTACGGCCTCTACCATGCGTTTTCGTCTTTCTATGTTCTCGGCTTATTACATTTCATTATTGTTATTTGAATTTTGTATTTTAATAAGTTGTCTTCTTTGCACTTTGCATGCTTCATTATCTTAAATTGTTTGTGTTTAAAATTTACTATTAGTAAATTTTTATTATAATGATTAAATCTATGATAATTGTAATAGAAATTGGTGTCTTTAATATATATATATATAATGCGAAAAAAATACATAACTTTTTTACACATATCGAATAACCAATATTTTTAGTTGATGTATTATGTTTAAAGTAATGATAATAAATAAAATATATTTTATAGAATATGCATAAAATTTTATGATCAATTCCTTATTTATGTTAGTTATTTTTATTGGTTTTTTCTTCTTTGTTATATTTTTCACTTGTGATTCTTTATGTTTTGTTTTTAATGTGGGAATTTTTTTCCCTTGTTTTTCACTTAGTTATTTACTTATTAGCTTTCTATTTTATATTAATTTTTTCTAATTTTTATTTCAAAATACAAAATGTATGTCCCATTTGTTATTTCATAAAAAACTAGATTTTTAAAATATATATATATATATATATATGAGGTTTGGGTTTAAGATTTACCTTGGTTTGGGGTTTGGGCAAGTATTAAATTTAGAAATAAGATGGAACCAATCTTACAATTAGGCTTAAGGATTTAGACATAAGACTTTGACTTAGGAGGTTAGGTTAACGTAGGCTTAAGTAGGTTAGTATAGGATAAAGTAGGCTAGGTTAGGGTAGTATAGGCTATGCTAAGGTAGTTTAAGGTTGGGTAGTCTATCCTATGCTTATGGGAGGGTAGGGTAGGTTAAAATAGGTCGAGTTAGGTAGTATAGGCTAGGCTACCATAGGGTTGACTAGGTCAAGCTAGTAAAGGGTAGGTAAGTTAGCATAGGCTAGGCTAGGGTAGGTTATTAGAGGAGGGGAAGGAGGAGGGTGGAGGAGGGGGGAAGAGGGGGGGTGAGAAGGGGAAGAGGGGGAAGAGGAGCGGGGAGGAGGAGGAAGGAAGAAGCAGGGGAAGAGGAGGAGGAGGTGCAGGAGGGGGGGGAGGAGGGAGGATAAGCAGGTGGAGGAGGAGGGAGGAGGTGGAGGATGAGGAGGGCGAGGAGTAGGAAGAGGGGGAGAAGGAGGAGGAGAAGGGGGCAGGAGAGGGGGGGGGGCAAGGAGAAGGGGGCGGGAGAGGGGGGGGGGCGGGAGAGGGGGGGGGTGAGGAGAAGCGGGGGAGAGGAGGCGGAGGAGGAGGGAGGAGGAGAGGGGGTGGAGAGGAAGGAGGAGGAGAGGGGGTGGAGGAGGATGGAGGAGGTGGAGGAGGGGGGAGGAGGAGGAGGGAGGAGAGGGGGTTGGGAGAGGAGGACGAGGACGAGGACGAGGAGGAGAGGGGGTGGAGGAGGATGGAGGATGTGGAGGAGGGGGGAGGGGAGGCGAGAGGAGGGGGAGGAGAAGGGGGGAGGAAGAGGAGGAGGGAGGAGGAGAAGGAGGAGGAGGAGGAGGGAAAAGGAGGGAGGAGAGGGGGTTGGGAGAGACGAGAGGAGGGGGAGGAGGAGGAGGACAAGGTGTAGGAGGATGAGGTGGAGGAGGAGTGGGAGGATTAGCAAGAGGGGGAGGAGTAGGATGAGAAGGGGAGGGAGGATAGGGAGGGGGGAGGAGAGGGGGGTGGCGAGGAGAAGGAGGGGGGTGGAGGAAGGGCGAGGAGGAGGAGTGAGGAGGGGGGACAAGGTGGAAGAGGAGAAGGAGGAGGAGTGGGAGGATTAGGAAGAGGGGGAGGAGGAGGAGGAGAAGGGCGGGGGAGGGGAGAGAGGGGGGTGGGATAGGAGGGGTAGGAGAGGGGGGGTCCCAAGGAGGAGGAGGAAGGAGGGGGGTGGGGGAGTAAGGAGGAGGGTGGAGTAGGAGGGAGGAGGTGGAGGAGGGGAAGGATTAGGAAGAGGAGGAGGAGGAGGATGAGATGGGGGTGAGAGAGAAGTAGGAGAAGGGATGGGGAGGACATCGGGGGGCGAGGAGGAGGAGGAGGAGGAGGAGGAGGAGGAAGAGTGGGGGTGTAGGAGGACGGAGGAGGTGGAGGAGGGGGAGGGTAGGCGGGAGGAGGGAGAATGGGGGAGGAGAAGGCGGAGGTAGGAGGTGGAGGAGGAGGAGGATTTAGCAGGGGGGGAGGAGGAGGAGGAGGAGTGAGCAGAGTGGGGGAGGAGGAGGAGGAGGATGAGAAGGAGGAGAAGGGAGGGGGAGGATAGGGGGCGTGAGTAGTAGTAGGAGAAAGTGGAGTAGTAGGAGGGGGGGTGAGATGAGGGAGAGGAGAAGGGGGTGAGGAGGAGGGGCAGAGAGGGTGGTAGAGGACGGGGGGGACGAGGAGGACGAGGAGGAGGAGGATGACGAGGTGGACGAGGATGGAGTAGTAGGAGGAGGGGGTGGAGGAGTGAGGAGACAGGGTGGATGAGGAGGAGGAGGGGGAGAGAGGTGGGAGGGGAGGAGGAGGAGGGAGAATAAGGGTGAGGGAGTAGGAGTGAAGGGGAGGAGGGAGGAGGGAGGAGGAGGAAGGATGGAGGAGGGAGAGGAGAGGGAGTAGAGGAGGAGGAGGAGGCATGTGGGAGAGGGGGTGTAGGAGGGGGGATGGGAGGGGGGAGGTGGGGGAGGAGAAGGGGGGGACCAAAGGGGGGGAAGGAGGAGGAGGGAGGAGGAGTAGGGAAGACGTGGGAGGGGAGAAGGAGGAGGGGGAGGAGATGGAGGGAGGAACAAGAGGAGGGGGAGGAGAGTGGGGTAGGGAAGTGGGGTGGGAGGGGAGGAGGGATAAGGGGGGGGGAGGATGGAGGAGGGGAAGGAGGAGTAAGGTGAGAGGGGGGAGGGGGGAGGAGGAGGAGGAGGAGATTGGGGAGGAGGAAGAGGAGAAATGAGGGGGGAGGAGGAGGAGGAGATGGAGTAGAAGTAGAAGTAGGAGGGGGAGGAGGAAACTGTGGGGGGGCAATGGAAATGACATATTCCCGGATCGATCGAGATTGGATTGTGATCGAAATGACATCTCATAACAATGCAAAGATGACACGAGAACGGTGTTTCAATAGAGTATTTCAATGAAAATCAAATTCTATTCGTCGATCAAGATGTGAAAAACACTCCAATATAGACATCAATACAAAATGCCTACACAGATGGAAGCGTCTCTCCGAGAAGAGATGTGACGAGCACTCTCATATGTAAAATGCCAAACACAATGGGCACTCTCATACCTAATACTTCAACAAGTCTTTTTATTCATAATAGTAAATTACCTAATACCAAGTTGCACTGCTCAAGTGTTCTACCTCCCTAATATACGAAATGCAGCTGAGAGTTCTCCCACGGTTCTCCTATCGTCGTTCTATCTTCTTATACAAAAAGTGCTTTTAACTTGACCTTGAGTCGAACACTTGAATCAAGGTGGTCATGTTCATGGTACCTATAATCACATTGATGTATCTCCACTTAGCAATTCGAGCACGTAATGGCGTCGACTTAACTGATTAGTTTTGTTCAAAAATAAGGCAAACACGATCCCTGATTCTTCTCATGAACTTTAGCGATCTATCCATCACCTACAGTTCATCAAGCTTCTTAATCCAAGTTAGTTTATGAAAGCATCAAAAGACATAAGAAGAACCAAAGCATATCGCATACTTCATAAGGGCCTCAATACTCATTGCATTGGCTCAAAATATCTCAAGACCATTAAAAATGTTAATGCTCGGCTCAGCTTTAGATATATGGAAAGGAAAGGTAGGCCATCTAGTCCAGAGAGATGAGCTCTAGGAATATACTAAATATTGGCCCATCATAACCCTGTTATTAACCTTGTCGGGTGTCCTGGATAATCTAGTGTCTATGCTTGGAACCACCCATGAAACGAGGGGAAGTACACAGGGGTTTTCCTTGAGCGTTGTAACCTAGAATAAATAAAATAAAATATTGTGTGAATAGTTTAAATGTTTTCCATGGACATGTTAAAAATGTGACAAGCTTGCATGTGATGTATAGCTAGAATGGCTAGCGGAAAGCATGCATCAACTACAATTCTGTGTCTAAGCTCTAGAGGCAAAAACATGACTTCCTCCCTATTTTTGTGTCAAAATTGTGTAGCATGATTACCACTAATAGCTCTATGCTCGCGGAAAAGGAAACATTGTTGAAAAATACCAACACCGAAGCAACATTGGGTAACCTACACTCAACCTTAAGGATGGTGACGTGATTCGAAGCTTTGCTGAGTACTACCAACCACCTGATGACTTCGTGAAAGATCTTCCACATGGAGATGGAAATGGAACAAAGAAGAAGGAGAAACTAGTATTGGTTGGTCACAGTTTGGGAGGCGTGGAACTGACTTGTATTATGGAGCAATTCCCTACGAAAAATTGTTGCAGCCGCATATTTTGCAATGCTTTCATGCCCCTCCCTGGTACAATCCCCCTTCAGTTGATAGGCCAGTTATTACCAGATCGTATGAATACCATACTAGGTTCACTTAATTTGATCGAGCTTAGGATCATATTTTTTTCATGTTTCATGTTCTCTTTTTTTAGTTTTATCAGAGTTATCAAACGTGGGGAGAGGTGGAATTCAAGTATGGACTTGACGGAGAACCAAGAAGGCCGACATCTGTCTAGGTAAATCTCTGAGCCACTTAACCTTTGATAAATGTGATAACCCTGGATACTAAGATCGTGTGATTGAGCGTGACTGAGAGTGCAGAAGCTCGTGAGATTCGACCCCTGGTCTTATTAAACTATTGTCACATGTAAGACTTTTGATATTTTGAATAGCTAAAAGTTAACCATTGTTTTTTTCTTTTAACTGGATTTTTAGAATACCAATTTTGTTGATCTCTCTAAATGCTTTGTTGTTAAGATCCATGCTCTATACTCATGAAAGAATTAAACGACTTTCATCTTTGTCTCAAAGAGTGCTCAAGAATGCTTAAAATCAAGAACAAACTTATTTTTACAATATTAATGTTATTTGTGTCTTGTGTTTTAGATGTATATTATTTTTTCTCATATGTCAAAGTTGTTTGTCGTATATTTTTCTTCCTTCCTCGGAAGCCTTAAATTATTCAGTTTGAAATTTAGTATGTAACTCGAGCGTGTAACACACACTGCTTCTGGCATCGCATTTGAGCTGTCGTTTGGGAATTTAGCATCTTTGCTACGGAGCATTCACACTAGTTTTTTCCGCTTGATGTATGACATATTTTCTCAAGAAAACTTACTATGGTCATGTATTTGGGAGACACATATTGTAATTTAATGGAATGGGAATGCGAACAAGATTTGGTCATCGATCTAGGTGTATTTTTTTATGCTTATTTAGGGGATGGTGATAACTATTCTAATGGGAAATCGGAGCCACCTTTAGTCTACTCTGCCAAAACACAAAATGTAGAGATTCGGTTCTTGAGTTAAATCAACCCATTCCCTCCAGCATAGATTTCTTCATCATTTAAACCATAACATGGGAATACACCTACAACGATCAACTACAACCATAACGCCTGCGCAACATAAACATACACATACATTTTTCATTTTGGTTTTTTATTATTGGGGTGCGCCTGGCATGTGCTGTAGTGCAGTGCACAAGCGACGCACAAGAGCCCCAGCAGCAATCAAATGATGAATGGTCTCTCCCCCTAAAAAAATACATTTAATATCATGTGGTTCTATGAACCACGTATAAGATATTAAACTGATAAGAATAGATACTACACTTGATCTTAGCCAAAAGGCCGAGAAAGGTATGCTTTTCACCTCCCATATCTATCCCTTTTCTACTACTCTTCTCCCTCCTCCCTCCTTGCTCCAATGCATATGGTAAATATTTTCCCATCTAAACTACTCAACATAGCTTCTTCCTTCGCAGTATTCTCTTAGTAATCCAATATTGCAAAACTCTACGCCAAAATATTCATTTAATCATCCCTCGTGCACATGATTAAAGTATGCAAGATGCCACCATAGTTTATAAACACTTCGGCGACAACATGTGATTGTAAAAAGTGGAACAACAAAGCCTACGGAGTAATATTGACCACCATAATACGAAAACTACAATTCATAGGTTCACATGGATAAAACAATAATATTACCCTCGTTGAGGCCATCTCACGTCGGATCTCCAATTTCGCAATTCCAGGCCTTGACCTTTGGGGCTTGGGTCTAAAACGGAACAAAAGAGAACAGGTTGTCTTTTCAACAGGTACAGCCCGTCCATAGCTTTCCAACTATGTATCGCATGCCCGAAGCGGAGAAGAGAACAGATGAATTGGCTACCATATTAGTCGATATAGGTTCCATGGTTGCGAACTATAATAGAGATTAATGAAAAGAAAAGGAGTGGATAACATTACACCAATACTCCGCTATCACCATGCCTTTCGCACTACCAAAATTAGCGGGTAAAAAAACACATAATCTAACAACACAGCCCAAAATTCATCACTCGGAGGGTGCCTGTGTGAATCGACAAATAACTTGGGTGGTGCTGATAACACTAACTAAATACATAAAACAATCATTTAATGATACGTCCACATATAGATCAAATCACACATCACCCATGTCGTCTCCTGTACACTCCTATGCCCAATCCATATAAACCTTCATAGCTAGTCTCCGTGGAGTTTATCTTGGGTCCACCCTCATCCAAGCATGGTAACAATTGCATTTTCTTGGTTATCTTAGAGAACCATATAAGAAGAGTGTCACAGTGGAAGGAACTACTAATATATTCTTCGAGACTATCTAGCTTTCCAAAGGCCATTTCTTTCGATAGGGATAGTGTGTTCCTAGGTATCTTTTGCTATAGCCTTCTGCCCATCGTGGACACCAAACTCACCAGATCGGCCACAATCCATTCTCGGACCGATCGAGATTGGATTGTGATCGAAATGACATAGCACAACAATGCAAAGATGACACGAGAACGGTGTTTACAACAGAGTATTTCAATGAAAATAAAATTCTATTCATCGATGAAGCTATGAAACAAACTCCAATATAGACATCAATACCAAATTCCTAAACGAATGGCAGCGTCTCTCCGAGAAGAGATGTGACGGGCACTCTCATACGTAAAACGCCAAACACAGTAGGCACTCTCATACCTAATACTTCAACAAATCTTTCTATTCATAATAGGAAATTACCTAATACTAAGTTGCATTGCTGAAGTGTTCTACCTCCCCAATATACGAAATGCAACTAAGAGTTCTCCCACATTTCTGCTATCGTAGTTCTATCTTCTTATACAAAAAGCTCTTTTAACTTGAACTTGAGTCGAACACTTGAATCAAGGCAGTCATCTTCACGGTACCTATAATCACATTGATGTATCTCCACTTAGAAACTCAAGCAGGTAATGGCGTCGACTTAACTGATTAGTTTTGTTCAAAAATAAGGTAAACATGATCCCTGATTCTTCTCATGAACTTTAGCGATCTATCCATCACCTACATTTCATCAAGCTTATGCTTGCTCGATCCAAGTTAGTTTATGAAAGCATCAAAAGACATAAGAAGAACCAAATCATATCGCATACTTCATAAGGGCCTCAATACTCATTGCATTGGCTCAAAATATCTCAAGACCATTAAAAATGTTAATGCTTAGCTCGGCTTTAGATATCTGGAAATGCAAGGCAGGCCATCTAGGCCAAAGAGATGGTCTCTAGGAATATACTAAATATTGGCCCATCATCACCCTATTATTAACCTCATCGTGTGTCCTGGATAATCTAGTGTCTATGCTTGGAACCACACATGAAACAAGGCGTAGTACAGAAGGGTTTTCCTCGGGAGTTGTAACCTAGAATAAATAAAATAAAATATTGTGTGAATAGTTTAAATGTTTTCCATGGACATGTTAAAAATGTGACAAGTTTGCATGTGATGTATAGCTAGAATGGCTAGTGGAAAGCATACATCAACTGCAATTCTGTGTCCAAGCTCTAGAGGCAAAAACATGACTTCCTCCCTATTTTTGAGTCAAAATTGTATAGCATGATTACCAATAATAGCTCTATGCTCATGGAAAAGGAAACATTGTTGACAAATACCATCACCGAAGCAACATCGGGTTGGAAAGGCTTATAAGGACTTGATTTCCCAAACCATGCAACAAAGTTCCATTAAAGGGACCACTGTATCTCAACTATAAACAACTAAACAAAAATTTTCACGTGCTACTGAGATGAAGGAATGAGAGCATTCGATTGGATAGAAAAAAAAGAATCTCCATGTCTTTGATAGAAATGGAGAGGGACAAGGTGAGAAAATAGAAGGATTAAGTATATCGGCAAGCTTGCTGGTAGAGGTGATGAAACATGCATGTAACACGATGTGGTGACCAGACAATAGTCCTTATCAAATCCCTTGGCAGGCCTCACCATACTATGATTTATTAGATAAAAATGCAGCAATGGCCAACAAGAGGAAAATGTGTGTTTGGCATCTAATAAAGAAATTAAAATTGGGGCCCAATTCAATAAAGTCGCAACCCAAAGAGCATGGATATTGAAATATGCATGCAGCCAATAATAAATAATAGATCAAAGATGATGCTAAGAAAAGTGCGTTTCCACAAACGTGTCCACAAACCAAACCTCTGTTGGAGCATTTAGCACACAATGTTGAAGACAAAGAACGAATGGATATTACATTTATTCAATTATTACGGATGATAATATTTATATGGTTGCAATCAAGTTCCCCCTTTTTTTCTATATATTCCCTTTTCCCTTCAATGTAGAACTAGAGTGCTCCGCAATCGTAAATTCGAAACCTTTCTATTGGGTTGCGATAAACAAATTAGCATAGACTCACATGGACATCGCATATGGAGATTTAGGATTCATCTACCTATCATATTGTATGATACATTATTTGTGTATCAAGCGAATGTAAGTTTTCTATCTTTGGGCAAAAATACAACCCTGAAGATGGAGAGATCCTGAACAAGTAATACACCCAATCTACAAGGAGGATTGATATGGCATTTAGGATATCTTTTGGGGTTGTGTATCATCCCGGACACTATGCGATGGGTGGCTTGACATAGGTATCAACATAGGAACTTATCTTGAGGAAAATTTCCAAGAGAATCTACATGCGGTTGGTTTCATTTTCTCATGAGTAGATAGGAGGGCCAAGTAAGAAAAGGGTCCAATCATAGTTTTCATTAAAGACCATAATTCATAGAATTTGGTGGAACATGAACAGAGATTTATTTGAGCTCAATGAACCCTATTTTTAGACAAGGTTGGCCTCAAACATACAAGTTTACGAGCTATATTTAATTGCATGCGCTCCTGTCAGGAAAAGGGTCAATCATGGCCTTAACCACAATTCCCAAGGGAATTCATTTTATCAATTGCCTCACTAAATCATCAGAAGAAAACGTTCATTTTATCTTTCGTATGTCTTGGCTGGAAATTTTCATTGTCAAGGAAAAGCTCCTGTATTCTTCATGCAATGCATCAATTGTCGGCCTATCATGTTGTTAATTACCTTATAATTAAGTGAGGTTGATAAATGCCATGTTAAATTATCGTTAGCACTAAGTTATTACATATTTGGTTTTTCTTGAAAATGTGGCCCCTTATAAAGTATAATCTCCTTAGTTGTGACTTAATTTTTATTTGTAATTATTGCCCCTCGGTTTTTTTTATGTCAATTTATTAGTGTTGCCTTACTTTGCACATCTCATCCTAAGTATTTGTATTATAAATCTCTTATGTGGGATATACGATGTGATTAGTTTAGATGTTTGGGCCACTTACATGCGAACTTTTGTGACAAATTCCGCTTGTGATGTATATCTAGGATGGCGTAAGGGAAAGAATGCATTCACTGCAATGCTATGTCCAACTTCTAGAGGGGGGAATATAACTTCGCCTATTTTCGTATGAAAATTATATACCAATAGTCCCAATAGTAGTTTTTTGTTGTGGGAAAAGGAAACATTGCCAACAAATTCCATCGACAAACTGGCGTCAATTAGGAAAGGCTTAAATATCCTTGATCTCACAAAATGAAATAAAGGTCAATAAAAGAGACCACTATACCTTGGCTATAAACAACAAAACAAGAGTTTTTGAGTTGAATTGAGATGAAGGAATTAGACTATCAAATTGGGCAGCAAAAATTCATATCCATGTCATTGATATCAATAAGGAGGGACAACGCGAGAAACTAGAAAGATTCAGTATATCGGTAGGATTCTTGCTAAAGGATATGGAGCATGCATGTAACACAATGCCACGACAAAGCAACAATCCTAATCAAATCCCTTAACGACTTCGCCCTCGAATGATTTACTAGATAAAATTGCAACAATGCCCAAGATGAAACAGACGTTTGTTTGGCGTCTAATACAGAAATCAAAATCCAGGATTCGTACAATAAAGACACAATCTAGGAGCATGGATATTAAAAATTACATACAACAAAAAAATAAAATAGATTGAAGGTGCCAATAAGAGAAGTGTGCTACCACAAATATCTGTTGTAATGTTAGGCACATAATTTTGAAGAGAGAACAAATGGATATCGCATTTATTCAATTATTGTCGATGGTAATATTATTTCATTTCGACAAAAATCCCTTTGTTTTTCTGTATATACCCTCTCACTGTAAAACTAGAATGCTCCTAGGCAGGAAATTCAAAACCTTTCTATTCTTTTGGCGGTGATATACAAATTAGACTAGACTCACATTAGCATCGACATCGACATCGCATGGGAGATTTAGACTTCATCTCCCCATCCTATTGTATGATACGTGATGTGTGTAATGCAATTGTAAGATTCTATCGTTGGGACAAGACAATACTCGAAGATGGAGAGATCTGGAATGAGTAATGTACCCTATGTGCACAGAGCATAGTGGTGGCCTTTAGCATGTTCTTCGAGGTTGTGTGTGGGTTGGGAGGCCATGGGATAGGTGGCTTATAGCTTCAATATAGGAAATCGGAAAATGTAAACTTTACATCACGGTGATTTCCTTCTATCCTAATTACGCTGGACGCCCAAGTAAGTCGAGAGTCTAATCCAATTGTCTTTAAATGACAGCATATATATCATACAATTTGGTAGATTGAGAATAAAACTTTTTTGAGCAATCAATCCTATTGGAAGGCAAGGCGAGCCTCAAAGAAAGTGGGCTACAGTATCAAGAGAAATATTAAGCATGGGTTCATATTAAGCAAACCCATTCGTGGCCTTGGTCATGGTTCCCAATGGAGTTCATTTTAGAAACTTCCTGCCTAAACTATGCAGAGGTGTGAAAGGTGAGGTTTGAGTGTGTCCAATTATATTCTAGACTAATTCAATTAATGTCTACTTAGTTTTAGTTCAAATTTAAAAGGCCTCGAGATACCGATTGTTTTCATCTCAACCTAACTCTCTCTCTGCGTGCTAAAGTAAACGTTGCATATTTTATTAAAACCGGCGCAGAGCTATCTTAACCCAAATATTTCCAACATCCAAAGGGTTCAAGAAGATAGGTTGTTTTATTTTTATATTCTTTTTTTCATTACTCTTACTACCATTTCTTTTTTAATAACTAAATTAATGTCTTCCAAAAACTCAAACTCGTTAAAATGATAGGCATTCTTATTTCAATATGTTGGGTGGGAGGTGCCATCTTAATAATTCTTTTAATTATAATTCCTAGTCCTACAGAAAAGATTCATTAATAGAAGAATATTCTTATTCATGTACATTACATCAAGGGCTCATATTGAAATAGTTATCACCCAAGCTTGTCATTTTCATTTACTTAGTAATCTTCCACTTAAATAGGCCATGTACATGGTAAATTCCGTCTAGTGTTTCCATCTGAGCCTTTTCTAAATTCCATTTGATGTTTCGATATGTGCCTTTTCATTTCCCACTCCACGTGGCATCGTCCACATACATCCTAAATTTCATATGATGTTTCCATATGTGTGTTTTTGTTTCCACTCCTTGGGCTTGATCTCCATTACATTTTTCTTTTTAACAAACACTACAGTCTCATTATGTAATATGTACATATCTATGGGTGTTTAATATTATTGATATGTCATGGGTTTTGCAGGCTGAGCATTCTAAATGTTTTAGGTTTTGAAATTAGGATTGAACAAATGCAAATGGAATTGGGAGAGATGAAATAAATGGCTCTCCCACTTTGTTATGGAGAGTGGTGTTTGTACAAGCTCTCATATCTCCTAAAAAGGCCTCCCATCTTGTCACAACAGGTGATCTTGGGCGACCTACACTCAACCTTAAGGATGGTGACGTGATTCGAAGCTTTGATGACTACTACCAACCACCTGATGACTTCGTGAAATCTCTTCCACATGCCAGATGGAATTGGAACAAAGAAGAAGGAGAAACTAGTATTGGTTGGTCACAGCGTGGGAGGCGTGGACCTGACTTGTATTATGGAGCAATTCCTTGGGGAAAATGGTTGCAGCCGCGTATTCTGCAATGCTTTGATGCCCCTCCCTTGTACACCCCCCCTTCAGTTGATAGGCCAGTTATTACCAGATGGTATGAATACCATACTAGGTTCACTTAATTTGATCGAGCTTAGGATCATGTTTTGTTTATGTTTCCCGTTCTCTTTTTCTAGTTTTATCAGAGATATCAAACGTGGGGAGAGGTGGAATTCAAGTATGGACTTGACGGAGAACCGAGAAGGCTGACGTCCATCTAGGTAAATCTCCGAGCCGCTTAACCTCTGTTAAATGTGATAACCTAGCTACTAAGATCGTGTGATCGAGCGTGACGGAGAGTGAAGAAGCTCACGAGATTCGACCCCTGGTCTTATTAAACTATTTTCACATGTGAAAACTTTTGATATTTTGAATAGCTAAAAGTTAACAATTGTTTTTTCTTTTAACTGGATTTTTAAAATACCAATTTTTTTTATCTCTCTAAATGATTTTTTGTTAAGATCCCTGCTCTATACTCATGAAAGAGTTAAATGACTTTCATCTTTGTCTCAAAGAGTGCTCAAGAATGCTTAAAATGAAAACCAAACTTATTTTTACAATATTAATGTTATTTGTGTCTTGTGTTTTAGATGTATATTAATTTTTCTCTTATGCCGAAGTTTTTTGTCGTATATTTTCCTTAAATTATTCAATTTGAAATTTAGTATGTAACTCAAGCGTGTCATTTGGGAATTTAGCATCTTTTCTACGGAGCCCTAGTTTTTTCAGCTTGATGTATGCCATATTTTCCTTAAATTATTCAATTTGAAATTTAGTATGTAACTCAAGCGTGTCATTTGGGAATTTAGCATCTTTTCTACGGAGCCCTAGTTTTTTCAGCTTGATGTATGCCATATTTTCTTAAGAAAACTTATTATGGTCATGTATTTGGGAGACACGATATTGTAATTTAATGGAAAATACAATAATGTATTTGTTTCAATTGATACTTTTTAATGTATTACCTTTTTTTCAAATTGACAAATTCATTACAATATTGCTTGTGTTTATCAATTTTAATTTAGCTTCTTGCAGTATAAGCATTGTATATTGAGTAGCCTTTGTTTGTGAAAAGTTTATTTAGTTTCCTCTATCATTTTCTATTAGTTTAATATATCAAATTTAAAATAAAATTTGTTTATCTATGAGCCTTTGTATAGTATTAGGCATGCTCTTTGTTAAAATGTGGAGTGACAATGAACCCTTAACCGCTACTTTTCATGATATCAACACTTATCTAAAATACACTGTTTTAGATCAAAGGGTTACGCAATAAGGTGATACTAGCATAGTTGTTCTAAGAACTAAATCTACTAAGAGATAAGATATAAAATGTAGTTGTTGATGTAAGACTTGTTATATTTTTTTATTTTGGAATTTATATATATATATATGTTGGGGGGTTGTTCTAGTAAATAGCTCATTGGAAAGCATAAATAAATTGTTTCTTGATTTTGAAAAAAGATCATCCTGTTCGTTTTTTTTAATAATTCAATGTCTTTCAAAAACTCAACTCAGACTAACAGCTAGATCACTCGCAAGCTTAAATGAATTGTTGATTTTGAATTGAGATCTTTAGCATCATCAATTTAAAAGAAAAAATGTCTTCAAATAATTTGTATAAGCTATATTCCCCGGGAATGTATTTTCAAATGAATGATATCATAACAAAAACTCAAAATGCATAAATAACAAGAACTCAAAATGCATAAAACAATCTCAATCAGACATCGTATCCCATTCATGGAATGTTTTTAGTATATCTCAACTTGGCTGTAAATTCCAATTAAGAAAAATTACATTATGAGAGCCAACTAAATCTGTCACTGTCTTAAAACCTAAAAAAATCATTTGCGAGCCTGGCTGGCGTAGTTAAGCTTGGAGACTACTACAGCGTGATGAACATAGTAGAAGTTCCCAGATTTCCATCAAAAAAGAAATCACTGTAGAACCATTTCTTCTTGGAATAAGGAAAACTCAATCTAGATGGTATTGCATGAAGCATGCTTGTAGAATGTTGGCAATGGGGATGGGAATGGGAATGCGAACAAGATTTGGTCATCGATCTAGGTGTATGTTTTGATGCTTATTTAGGGGACGGTGATAACTATTCTAATGGGAAATCGGAGCCAATTTTAGTCTACTCTGCCAAAATGCAAAACGCAGAGATTCGGTTCTTGAGTTGAATCAACCATGAACGTGTTTAACAATTAACCACAATCTAATCCAACCCAAATCCAATCGAAGATTCTTGAGCTGTTATTGCGCATATAATATGGATATGGAATAAGAACAAACACGAATACACGCTCCAGAATTGAATAGACTCTCACGTTAAATGCTGGGATTATTTATCATTACCCTTCATTCCCGCCAGCAGAGATTTCTTCATCATTTCAACCATAACGTGAGCTTACACCTGCAACGATCAACTACAACCATATCACCTATGCAACATAAACATACACATACGTTTTTCATTTTATTTTTGTATTATTGGGGTGCGCCTGGCATGTGCTATAGTGCAGTGCACAAGTGACGCACGAGAGCCCCAGTAGCGAGCTATTAATGAATAGGATCTCCCCCTAAAAAAATAGATTTAATATCATGTGGCTCTATCAACCATGTATCAGATATTAAACTGATAAGAACATATACTACACTTGATCTTAGCCAAAAGGACGAGAAAGGTATGCTTTTCACGTCCCATCTCTATCCCTTTTCTACTACTCTTCTCCCTCCTCCCTCCTTGCTCCAATGCATGTTGTAAATATTTTCCCATCTCAGCTACTCAACGCAGCCTCTTCCTTCACAACCTAAATCTATTCTCATAGTAATCCAATCTTGCAAAACTCTACGCCAAAATATTCATTTAATCATCCCCGTGCACATGATTAGAGTATGCAAGCTGCCACCATAGTTAACACTTCGGCGACAACATGTGATTGTAAAAAGTTGAACAACAAAGCTTACGTCCGATCTCCAATTTTGCAATTCCAGGCCCTGACCTTTGGGGCTTGGGTCTAAAACGGAACAAAAGAGAATAGGTTGTCTTTCCAACGGGTATAGCCCGTCCATAGCTTTCCAACTATGTATCGCATGCCCGAAGCAAAGAAGAGAACGGATGAATTGGCTACAATAAATCGATATAGGTTCCATGATTGCGAACTTTAATAGAGCTTAATGGAGCTTAATTAGAAGAAAAGGAATGGATAGCATTACACCAATACTCCGCTGTCACCGTGCCTTTCGCACTACCAAAATTAGCGGGTAAAAACACATATAATCTAACAACAGAGCCCAAACTTCATCACTCGGAGGGTGCCTATGTGAGTCGACAACTACCTCGAGTGGTGCTTATAACAGTCGACAACTAACTCGGGTGGTGCTTATAACACTGACTAAATACATAAAACAATCATTTAACGATACGTCTACATATATATCAAATCGCGCATCGCCCATGCCGTCTCCTGTACACTCCTATTCCCAATCTAGATAAGCCTTCGTAGCTAGTCTCCATGGATTTTATCTCAGGTCCATCCTCATCCAACCATGGTAACGATTGCATTTTCTTGGTTATCTTAGAGAACCCTATAAGAAGAGTGTCACAGTGGAAGGCACTGCTAATATATTCTTTGAGACTGTCTAGATTTCCAAAGGCCATTGCTTTCGATAGGGATAGCATGTTCTTAGGTATCTTTTGGTATAGCCTTTGACCCATCATAGATACCGCACTCACCAGATAGGCCACATTCCGTTCCCGGACCGATTGAAATTGGATTGTAATGGAAATGACATAGCACAACAATGCAAAGATGACATGAGAACGGTGTTTACAACAGAGTCTTTCATTGAAAATCAAATTCTATTCGTCGATGAAGCTATGGAAAACACTCCAATATAGACATCAATACAAAATGCCAAGACGGATGGCAGCATCTCTCCGAGAAGAGATGTGATGGGAACTCTCATACGTAAAACGTCAAACACAATAGGCACTCTCATACCTAATACTTCAACAAGTCTTTTTATTCATAATAGAAAATTACCTAATACTAAGTTTCATTGCTCAAGTGTTCTACCTCCCCAATATACGAAACGCAGCTGAGAGTTCTCCCACGGTTCTCCTATCCTAGTTTTGTCTTCTTATACAAAAAGTGCTTTTAACTTGAACTTGAGTCGAACACTTGAATCAAGGCGGTCATCTTCACGGTACCTATAATCGCGTTGATGTATCTCCACTTAGCAACTCGAGCAGGTAATGGCGTCGACTTAACTGATTAGTTTTGTTCAAAAATAAGGTAAACACAACCCTGATTCTTCTCGTGAACTTTAGTGATCTATCCATCACCTACATTTCATCAAGCTTATGCTTGCTCGATCCAATTTAGTTTATGAAAGCATCAAAAGACATAAGAAGAACCAAAGAATATCGCATACTTCATAAGGGCCTCAATACTCATTGCATTGGCTCAAAATATCTCAAGACCATTAAAAATGTTAATGCTCAGCTCGGCTTTAGATATCCGGAAATGCAAGGTAGGCCATCTAGTCCAGAGAGATGGGCTCTAGGAATATACTAAATATTGGCCCATCATCACCCTGTTATTAACCTCGTCGTGTGTCCTCAATAATCTGGTGTCTATGCTTGGAACCACCCATGAAATGAGGGGAAGTACACAAGGGTTTTCCTTGGGCGTTGTAACCTAGAATAAATAAAATAAAATATTGTGTGAATAGTTTAAATGTTTTCCATGGACATGTTAAAAATGTGACAAGTTTGCATGTGATGTATACCTAGAATGGCTAGTGGAAAGCATGCATCAACTGCAATTCTGTGTCCAAGCTCTAGAGGCAAAAAAATGACTTCCTCCCTATTTTTGTGTCAAAATTGTGTACATGATTACCAATAATAGCTCTATGCTCGTAGAAAAGGAAACATTGTCGAAAAATACCATCACCGAAGCTACATCGGGTTGGAAAGGCTTATAACGACTTGATTTCCCAAACCATGCAACAAAGTTCCATTAAAGGGACCACTGTATATAGACTATAAACAACTAAACAAAAGTTTTCACGTGCCACTAAGATGAAGGAATGAGAGCACTCGATTGGATAGAAAAAAAAGAATATACATGTCTTTGATAGAAATGGAGAGGGACAAGGTGAGAAACTAGAAGGATTAAGGATATCAGCAAGATTGTTGGTAGAGGTGATGAAACATGTATGTAACACAATGCCATGACTAGATAGTTCAATCCTTATCAAATCCCTTGGCAGGCCTCACCATACTAATATTTATTAGATAAAAATGAAGCAATTCCCAACAAGAGGAAAATGTGTGTTTGGTATCTAATAAAGAAATTAAAATTCGGGACCAATGCAATAAAGTCGCAACCCAAAGAGCACGGATATTGAAATATGCATGCAGCCAATAAAAAATAATAGATCAAAGATGAACCAGCCCGGACACTGTGGAATTTAGGATATCTTTTGGGGTTGTGTATCAGCCCGGACACTGTGCGATGGGTGGCTTGACATAGCTATCAACATAGGAACCTATCTTGAGGAAAATTTACAAGAGAATCTACATGGGGTTGATTTCATTTGATCATGAGTAGAAAGGAGGGCGAATTAAGACAAGGGTCCAATCATAGTTGTCATTAAAGACCATAATTCATAGAATTTGGTGGAACATGAACATATATTTATTTGAGCAATGAACCATATTTTTAGACAAGGTGGGCCTCAAACGCACAAGTTTACGAGCTATATTTAATTGCATGTGTTCCTATCAGGAAAAGTTCTAATCATGGCCTTGACCACAGTTCCCAAGGGAGTTCATTTTATCAATTCCCTCACTAAATCGTCAGAAGAAAAAGTTCATTTTATCTTTCGTATGTCTTGGCTGGAAATTTTCATTCTCAAGGAAAAGCTCCTATATTCTTCATGCAATGCATCAATTGTCGGTTTGTCATGTCGTTAATTACCTTATAATTAAGTGAGGTCGAAAAGTGCTATGTTAAATTATCATTAGCATTAAGTTATTGCATATTTGGTTTTTCTTGAAAATGTGGTCTTATAAAGTATAATCTCTTTTAGTTGTTAATTTTTATTTGTAATTATTGCCCCTCTCGGTTTTTTTTTATGTCAATTTATTAGCGTTGCCTTACTTTGCACATCCCATCCTAATTATATGTCTTATAAATCTCTTATGTGGGATATACCATGTGATTAGTTTAGATTTTTGGGCCACTTACATGCCTAACTCTTGTGACAAATTCCGCTTCTGATGTATAGCTAGGATGGCTTAAGGGAAAGAATGCATTCACTGCAATGCTATGTCCAAGCTCTAGAGGGGAAAATATAAACGTTCCACCTATTTTCGTATGAAAATTATGTACCAATGGTCCCAATAGTAGTTTTGTGTTCGAGGAAAAGGAAACATTGCCAACAAATTCCATCGACAAACTGGCATTAATTAGGCAAGGCTTACAAATCCTCGATCTCACAAAATGCAACAAAGGTAAATAAAAGAGCCCACTATACCTTGGCGATAAATAACTAAAGAAGAGTTTTCGAGTTGAATTGAGATGAAGGAATTAGACTATCAAATTGGGCAGCAAAAAGGAATATCCATGTCATTGATATCAATAAGGAGGGACAACTTGAGAAACTAGAAAGATTTAGTATATCGGCGGGATTCTTGCTAAACGAGATGGAGCATGCATGTAACGCAATGCCGCGACAAATCAACAATCCTAATCAAATCCCTTGATGGGATTCACCGTTGAATGATTTACTAGATAAAATTGCAACAATGCCCAAGAAGAAACAGACGTTTGTTTGGTGTCTAATACAGAAATCAAAATCCAGGATTTGTACAATACAGACACAATCTGGGAGCATGGATATTAAAATAAAATAGATTGAAGGTGCCAATAAGAGAAGTGTGCTGCCACAAATATCGTTTGAAATGTTGGGCACACAACGTCGAAGAGAGAACAAATGGATATCGCATTTATTCAATTATTATCGATGGTAATTTTATTTGATTTCGTCAAAAATGCTTTCGTTTTTTCTGTATATACCCTCTCACTGTAAAACTAGAATGCTCCTAGGCCGCAAATTCAAAACCTTTCTATTCTTGGGTGGTGATATATAAATTAGACTAGAGTCGCATTGGCATCGACATCGACATCGCATGGCATCGACATCGACATCGCATGAGAGATTTAGATTTCATCTCCCCATCATATTGTACGATACGTGATGTGTGTAATGTGATTGTAAGCTTCTATCGTTGGGACAAGACAATACCCGAAGATGGAGAGATCTGTAACGAGTAATGTGCCCTATTTGCACAGAGCATAGAGGTGACATTTAGCATGTTCTTCGGGGTTGTGTGTGGGTTGGGAGGCCATGGGATAGGTGACTTGTAGCTTCAATATAGGAAACCGGCAAGAGGAAACTTTACATCACGGTGATTTCCTCATATCCTAATTACGCGGGACTCCCAAGTAAGTCGAGAGTATAATCCAATTGTATTTAAATGACAACATATATATCGTACAATTTGGTGGAGTGAGAACAAAGCTCTATTTGAGCAATCAATCCTATTGGAAGGCAAGGCGATCCTCAAACTAAGTGGGCTACAAGATCAGGAGCAATATTAAGCATGGGGTCCTATTAAGAAAACCCATTCGTGGCCTTGACCACGGTTGCCAATGGAGTTCATTTTAGCAACTGCCTCCCTAAACTATCACAAGAAAAACTATGCAGAGGTGTGAAAGGTGAGTTTTGAGTGCGTTCAATTATATTCTAGACTAATTCAATTAATGTCTACTTAGTTTTAGTTCAAATTTAAAAGGCCTCGAGATACCGATTGTTTTTCATCTCAGCCTAGCTCTCTCTCTGCGTGCTCAAGTAAGCTTTGCATGTTTTATTAAAACCAGCGTAGAGCTGCCTTAACCCAGATCTTTCCAGCATCCAATGGGTTCAAGAAGATAGGTTGTTTTATTTTTATATTCTTTTTTTCATTACTCTTACTACCATTTCTTTTCTAATAACTAAATTAATGTCTTCCAAAAACTCAAACTCATTAAAATGATAGGTGTTCTTATTTCAATACGTTGGGTGGGAGTTGCCAGCTTAATAATTCTTTTAATTATAATTATGAGTCCTACAGAAAAGATTCATTAATAGAAGAATATTCTTAGTCGTGTACATTACATCAAGGGCTCATATTGAAATAGTTATCACCCAAGCTTGTCGTTTTCATTTACATAGTAATCTTCGACTTAAATAGGGCAAGTACATGGTAAATTTCGTCTATTGTTTCCATATGATCATTTTTTAAATTCCGTTTGATGTTTCGATATGTGACTTCTCATTTCCCACCCCATGTGGTATTGGGCACATACATCGTAAATTTGATATGATGTTTCCATATGTGTGCTTTTGTTTCCACTCCTTGGGCTTGATCTCCATTAAATTTTTGTTTTTAACAAACACTGTAGTCTCATTATGTAATTCGTACATATCTTTGGGTGTTTAATATTATTGATATGTCCTGGGTATTGCAGGCAGAGCAGTGTGAATGTTTTAGGTTTTTAAATTAGGATTGAACAAATGGAAATGGAATTGGGACAGAGGAAAGAAACAGCTCTCCCACTTTGTTATGGAGCGTGGTGTTGTTACAAGCTCTCAGATCTGCTAAAAAGGCCTCCCATCTCGTCATAGCATTTGACCTTGGGGTGACCTACACTCAACCTTAAGGATGGTGACGTGATTCAAAGGTTTACCGAGTACTACCAACCACTTGATGTCTTTGTGAAATCTCTTCCACGTGGAGACTGAAATGGAACAAAGAAGAAGGAGAAACTGGTATTGGTTGGTCATAGTGTGGGAGGCATGGACTTGACTTGTATTATGGAGTGATTCCTCAGAGAAAATTGTTGCAGCTGTATTCTGCAATGCTTTCGTGCCCCTCCCCTGTACAACCCCCCTTCAGTCGATAGGCCAGTTATTACCAGATCATATGAATACCATACTAGGTTCACTTAATTTGATCGAGCTTAGGATCATGTTTTGTTGATGTTTCATGTTCTCTTTTTTTAGCTTTATCAGAGATATCAAACGTGGGGAGAGGTGGAATTCAAGTATGGACTTGACGGAGAACCGAGAAGGCATATGTCCATCTAGGTAAATCTATGAGCCCCTTAACCTTTGTTGAATGTGATAACCCTGGATACTAAGCTCGTGTGATCGTGCATGTTTGAGAGTGCAGAAGCTCACGAGATTCAACCCCTGGTCTTATTAAACAATTGTCCCATGTAAAACTTTTGATATTTTGAACAGCTAAAAGTTAACAATTGTTTTTTTCTTTTAACTGGATTTTTAGAATACCAATTTTGTTGATCTCTCCAAATGCTTTGATGTTATGATCCATTCTCTATTCTCATGAAAGAGTTAAACGAATTTCATCTTTGTCTCAAAGAGTGCTCAAGAATGCTTAAAATCAAAACCAAACTTATTTTTACAATATTAATGTCATTTGTGTCTTGTGTTTTAGATGTATATTACTTTTTCTCTTATATCGAAGTTGTTTGTGGTATATTTAGCATCTATGCTATGGAGCCCTAGTTTTTTCAGCTTGATGTATGACATCTTTTCTCAAGAAAACTTATTATGGTCATGTATTTGGGAGACACATTTTTGTAATTTAAAGGAAAATACAATAATGTATTTGTTTCCATTGATACTTTTTAATGTATTACCTTTTTTCAAATTGAAAAATTCATTACAATATTACTCGTCTTTATCAATTTTAATTTCTAGCTTCTTGCTATAAGCATTGTATATTAACTAGCCTTTGTTTGTGAAAAGTTTATTTAGTTTCCTCTATCATTTCCTATTAGTTTATTATATCATTTTTAACATAAAATTTGTTTATCCATGAGCCTTTGTATAATGCATGCTCTTTGTTAAAATATGGAGTAGCAATGAACCCTTAAGAGCATTTCTCCATGATATCAACACTTATCTAAAGTACATCATTGTAGATCGAAGGGTTATGCAATAAGGTGATACTAGGAGAGCCGTTCTAAGCACTAAATCTACTTGTAGAGATAACATATTAAATGTAATTGTTGATGTAAGACTTGTTATAATTTTTCTGTTTTGGAGTTTATATATATGTATGGGGTTGTGCTAGTAAATAGGTCATTGGCAAGCATAAATAAATTGTTTCTTGATTTTGAAAGAATATCATTATGTTCAATTTTTTTTAATAATTAAATGCCTTTCGAAAACTCAACTCACACTAATAGCCAGATCACCGGCAAGCTTAAATGAATTGTTGATTTTGAATTGACATCTTTAACATCATCAATTTTAAAAGGAAAAAAGTCTACCAATAATTTTGAATGTATTTTCAAATAAATGACATCATAACAAAAGTTACTCAAAATGTATTTTCAAATGAATGACATCATAAGAAAAACTCAAAAGCATAAAACAATCTCAATTAGACATCGCAGCCCATTGATGGAATTTGTTTTAGTATATCTCCACTTGGTTGTAAATTCCAATTAAGAAAAATAACATTATGAGAGCCAACTAAATCTATCACTGTCGTAAAACCTAAAACCTCTTAACTCTTTCTCTAGTTCCTGCAATACTCGACCCCTCAAATTCTGCTAACTCTGGGGTCTGTATTTTTTGTAGAGACACCCAACAATCTGAAAGCAGACCAGGGTATTTTTTAAGGATTATAAAAATATACTTAAGTATAGTATTCTAGGCGATTATTTTTTATTGAAAAAAACATATATATAGATTGGTAGGCGAATATTAAATATGAAACCTATAATTTACTACTGAAACTAGTGAATTTTGGCGAATAATATGATTAAAAAACATACTTTATGTAAATATAGGCGATATTAGAGACTAAAAATGACCAAAAAACGAATTTATTTTTCGAAAAAATGTCCCGAAAATAGCCAATTGGCGAAATTTCGCCCCTAAAAATTTCCCTGAAGCAGACACCTGGAAGACAGAAGACAAGTATTGAGAAAAAACAGGGGAACCAATCATGTGGATGTAGAGTTCAATCAACTAGTTCAGGCTAGTAGAATAGCCACGCAAGTTAAGCATCCATTTCGAAACCTCATGAAGTGCAGGAATAGACCTCAACTGATCATAACAATATATCTGCAGATCTTCCAGTAGTTGACTAGTATCACTGCCATTATGTTCTATGCTCCCGTTTTGTTCCAGACCTTGGGATTCAAGAGCGGTGCTTCACTTTACTCTGCGGCTATTTCTGGTGTAGTCAATGTCATATCCACTATTATCTCCATCTAATCGGTTGATAAACATGGTCGAAGAGAGCTTCTTCTCGAAGCAGGAGTGCAGATGTCCATTGCACAGGTTAGCCCTAGTTAGTTGGAATGCCAGAATGTCGGAATGATTAATATTGTGTGGAATTGCAGGTGGTTATTGGAATCTTTTTGGATACAGGGTTATCGGAAGGATGGCCAACAACTTTCTCGCCCTAACAAGATCTGTCGGACATAGCGTGCCTGTGTGCATGAATCTCCTCTTCACTTTTGGTGTGGCATAGGCATTTATGTCAATGCTTTGCCAATTCAAATACAAAATCTTTTTTCTTCTTTGTTAGCAGGGTGTTAATTATGTCCGTCTTGGTGATGTTTCTCGTTCGAAGACGAAGAATGTGCCGATCGAAGAAATGATGGACAGAGTCTGTAAAAAGCATTGGTTGTGGAATATTTTTGTCACCGACACCGACCTCGCCTCATTGATGATGAAGATGCTAATTCCAAACAATAAAATGGGAGAGTCAATGGCAATGCCTACCATAATTCTCCTGCATTCCATTTCATTGAGGGAGATATGAGTAGAATTTAAGTCGATGGCCATGTCAATAATAATAATGGATTATGCTTCCCAAAATAATTTGAAATTTGTGAGCTAGCACGCCAACTGCAATGCCGTTATATCTACCAACGGCAATGGATGGAGTCGTAGAATACATTCGCACTCCCAATTCAGCATGCCTGCTAAAAGAAAATCATATGCAGGTGGGCATGAGCTATATCCACGAAATAAATGGGATCATGCCTAATATTATAAAAAATTTAAAATCAGTACAAATAAATTTGTTTGTTTAAAGTTTTCAAATTGCATCAATGGGAAAATTAAGGACTAAAACTAGGTGTATTTTAGAGTGAAAAATGAAAATAACATATGAATTATGGCAAATATATAACATCTATTAATAGAACTCGTAAACTTATTTTTTATTTAAATAATGTCAACAATAGCAATACTTTTCATTAATAATAACTTAAGCAAGTATCTAAGTGCAAATTCTTATCTTGAATAATTCAACCAAAACCTAATAAATCAACAACAATACATAGATAAACTCAAATGCATCCATTCATGTTAGCTCTCAATATGTTTATGGATTCATAATTTGACATTTGTGATCTACTTTTTTGTCCCACCAATGCTTCTATATTATCGAGCTATCAAATATTAAGAGATAAAACTCCAAGTCCTCCATCAAACTATTCCAAGCTCCTAACTATTGAGTTACTCTCATGTCGTGAATTTATAACCTCATTTCTAGGTTGGTACCTAAATAAAAAAGATTCAAAATGAGATTTAATCTTAAGTGGATGAGCATAACAATATTTCTTATATATTCAAACCACATCCAATTAATTTTTATCTTTAATAATTATAATACTAATTATTAAATTTAATAAAAAATAACAATAATGTATTTAAAATGTGAAAAACACTTATATAAATAGCTATAGTTGTAAATTTATTAGATATATTCATATATGTGTACAACTTATCAAAAAATACCCTCAAACTTATAACTATTGATATAAATGCATGAACAACTTATTTAAAGATATCATTTGGCTATGTTTTCTTATTCTTTCAAGTGTATTTTTTTAAATGTCATTCATATTATTTATACTTATTATTGTTTTGGGTTTGTAAGGCAAAGAAAAAATAATTTTTATTGTAATTTTGTGAATGGGTTAAAGATCTATAAATCAAGAATGTGAGTTTGTGTTTTTTAAGAATAAATTAAAAAATTCTATTCGAGTTTGGTGAATATTATTAATATATATAAAATGTACAATTTCTTTTCAATTTAAAGAGAAGTTATAGTGTGGTGGCAAGTTGGGTCATTCTTTTATGTTGAATGTCCCTTAATTGTAGCTTTGTCTTTTGTTTTTTCAATAATTGTTTTTTTTTTCTTTTTTTGTCATTTTGTTTTGCAGATAATCATTTTTTAAGGGATCTTATACAACTCCCAACAAAATCACCTAAGTTCGCCCCCTTAATTTAACTCATAAACTTAGTTTATATTTAAATAATGTCAACAACAATGATAGCCTCTTTTGATTAATAGTCTGAAATCAATATCAATGCATCATAACATGCTTGAAGCCCTAGTATCCAACTACAGAATCTTATTGTTAACACAAAAAACTCATCCATACATCATAGCCTACTTAGCATTTTCACATCATTAATTTCCACACCAAAAATCAACATGGGGAACCTTCATACACCAAAAAAACCAAAAAAATGATATACCATGGGGTTTAGGGAGAGAGTGAGAAAGAGAGAAATTAGGGGTTAGGGGTTTACAGAGATAGAGAGAGATATTAGAGGTTAGGGTTTTAGAGAGAGACATATATTGGTGTTTAAGTGTGTTATAACCCCTATCCTCAACCTAACCAATTGAAAAACCTAAAACACTTATCTAAAGGTCTAGCCACCATTATTAATCCACAACTAGCCTATTCAAGTGACATTCTGTGTATTGAAAGATTTGTGAGAGAGAGAGCCCTCTCTGTTTTTGGAAATGTTAGTTTTCATCCATAAGAGTGTAGTTTAAATAGTTACCTCAGTGATCCCTTCTGCCACAACCTGGAAGAATCCTGAGTGATAACATCTAGAGACCATATTGGGGAACGGATAAATTCTTTACCCCAGAAAAAGAATTACAAGAAATCAAATTAGATCTCTGAGGGAAAACAAAAGATCAGATACATAAAGGTTGTGATGCTTTCCTTGGCGACTCCAATATTCAAATTTTGAATCCCACAATAGACACTTGGAGAGTTTCTTGAAAGAATTATGACTTCCCGAAGGATAGGGTGATTAGAGAGAAGGGGGTATAGGTGAGGAGTGGGGCAGTTGGTGTCAGAGAGAGAGAGAGAGAGATTAATTTTGATAGTTGAAATTGCAGTCAATTAATTATTGAAATTGCATTATCTTACAAAATGTGAATTTCCCTTAAAATTGTGAATATGTATTTTTCAAAAGTGCAATTTCTCTTCAATATGTTTATTGTTGAATTTGTAGTTGTCCAAATTGTAATATGTAATTATGGAAAGTGCAATCAATTAATTGTTGAATTTGCAATTTTTCGATGGCTAGATTGCAATTTCTCATTAAGAAATTGAAAATTCTGTAATATTTTAATTTATTTCTCTATCATGTTGTTGAAATCCTCAAATTTGTAATTTTCAAAATGCCAAAATTGCATTTTCCTAAAGTTGAGATTACAATTTCTTAAAAAAAAAACAATTTTAACAATTTTTTAATGGTTGAAATTGTAGTTCTTGATCGCTGAAATTTTAATCTATTAACTATTGAAATTTCATTTTAAGTTAAAACAATGTGAATTTATCCTCGATCATCTACTTGTTGAAGTTTCTAATTTGTAGTTGTTGAAACTACAAATTTATTTTTACATTTATGAATACTAATTTCGAAAATAGCAATTTCCTTAACTTAAACTTGTAATTTGAATTAAAGAGAGAAAGAGAGAGAAAGATCTAGAGAGTGGGAGATTGTGGGTTATGGAGATAAAGAGAGAAAGAGAGAGAAAGAGAGAGAGAGGGTTAGGGGTTTCGAGAGAGAGAGAGAGAGAGAGAGAGAGAGAGAGAGATTATGGCTTAGGTGTTGAGAGAGAGAGAGAGAGGTTAGGGATTAGGAGTTTAGAGAGATCTAGAGAGAGGGAGATTATGATTTAGGGATATAGAGAGAGAGAACGATTGAGAAAGAGAGAGAGAGGGTTAGGGTTTTAGAGAGAGAGAGAGAGAGAGAGAGAGAGAGATTGGAGGTTAGGAATTTATAAAGAGAGAGATATTGGGGGTTAGGGGCTTAGAGAGAGAGAGAGATTGGAGGTTAGGGATTTATAAAGATAGAGATATTGGGGTTTAGGGGTTTAGAGAGAGAGAGAGAGATTGGAGGTCAGATATTTAAAGAGAGAGATAGAGATATTGGGGGTTAGGGGTTTAGAGAGAGAGAGAGAGAGAGAGAGAGAGAGATTTGGAGTTAGGGGTTTAGAGAGAGGGAGAGGGAGATTGTGGCTTAAAGAGAGAGAGAGAGAGAGAGAGAGAGAGATTGGGGTTTAGGGATATATATCTTTATATATATATATAGAGAGAGAGAGAGAGAGGCATTGACAGTCAAGGGTTTAGAGAGAGATATTGATTGGTGGTTAGGTGCTTGGAGATAGAGAGAGATTGAGGGTTAGGGGTTTGGAGAGAGAGAGAGGGGGGGATTAGAGGTTAGGGGTTTCCAAATAGAGAAAGAGTGATATTGGGGTTTAAGGGTTTAGATAGAGAGACAGAGAGATTGTGGCTTAGGGGTTTACATAGAGAGAGAGAGAGATATTGGGGGTTAGGGGTTGAGGGAGATAGAGAGAGTACATCGGATATGGGAGTGTGAAGTCTAGAAGGAAAATATGCAGAATCTCACCAATATGTACTATGAAGTTTTAGATGCCCATTAGGGGTTGAGGGAGAGTGATATTGGGGTTTTCCGGGTTTAGAGTGAGAGAGGGGGAGACTATCAGATCCAAAAGAGTGTGAAGTCTTGAAGGAAAAGATGCAAAAGATAAATAATATATACTATTAAGTTTTGGATTCCCTGATGAGAGAGAGAGAGAGAGAGAGAGTATCAAATGTGAGGGTCTTATGGATTTGAAGTTAGGGGTTTAGAGAGAGAAAGAAAGAGAAAGGTTGGGGGTTGGGGATTTAGAGAGAGAGAGATATTGGTGCTTAGGGGTTTAGAGAGAGACATATATATTGGGGGTTACACGTTTAGAGAGAGAGATATATTAGAGGTTACGGGTTTAGAGAGAGAGAGATATTGGGGGTTACGGTTTTAGAGAGAGAGAGGGTGTGGATTATTGAAGGGGTTGAGATAGAGAGAGTGAGCTTGTCGCTTAGGGGTTGAGAGAGACAGAGGTTGGGGGTTAGGGGTTTAGAGGGATATAGAGAGAGAGATATTGTGGGTTATGAAGAGAGAGAGAGAGAGATTGAGAAAAAGAGAGAGGGTTAGGAATTGAGAGAGAGAGAGAGAGTGATGGGGAAGTAGTTAGTGGTTTAAAGAGATAAATTAGGTGTTATGGGTTTAGAGAGAGAGATTTGAGGTCACACGTTTAGAGAGAGAGAGAGAGATGAGGTGGTTACTGTTAGGAGTAGGTAGGAGACCAAAATGAAGAGAGAGAGTGGGTGGTTAATAGGTAGTGGGGGATTATGTGAGGAGGGATATAGATAGAGTGAGAGGGATGGAGAGATGGTTAGTGGTAAGTGAGAGACAGAGAAAGAGAGAGGGGTGTGGCGGTATGATGGTAAAGAGTGGGGTTTGGGGAAGGATATAGAGAGAGAGATTAGGGTTTGGGGATTTAGAGAGAGAGAGAGAGATGGGGGGAAATGGTTAGAAGTAGGACTAAGTGATAGGGGGAAATGTTATTTGTAGGGCATTAGAAAAATAGAGAAAGGAGGGGGTTAGGGCTTAGGGTAATAGAGTGATGGGTGGATTGGGATTTATGGTACATATTTTTAATCAAGGGCTTATGCTTTATGGTAAGTGGATATATGGGTGGTTGAGAGAGAGAGGGTGGTGGGGTTATAAAAAGGGAGGGGACATGAAATTATATTGAGAAAGGGAGATATATCTAGAAGGAGAGTGAAACAAATATGTAACATTAGCACGCGCACTAATAGTGTGTGCACACTAATAGTGTGTGCCTGCTAATATTGTGTGCACGCTTTTTGTTTGTGCATGTTATTAATGCATGCACTCTAAAAATTTTAATTTTTTTGGCGTGATTTCATTTTTCCATACTATGTGTAATGACTTGGTATGTGTGGTTCTAGAATCATATTGTCGAACTTGATGCCTTGGACTAAATTATAGCAAAACACACCATGTTATGTAACTTCATGTTTTTCAACCTCGAATCTATATATGCTCCACTTGTCCACACATACGGAAACTGCACACGCTTATAGAACTCTCTGCGTAGATTAAAAATATATTTTTCTTGAATAAATTTGTTAGTACTTTCTATTATTCATTCATTTTTGTTTGAAAGCATGCCATATTTACATAAAACTCACTTCATTTATTTAAGCTATAAATTTTGACTAACACACCTATTTTGAAAACGAAAAGGATCCCACACAAGTATACTGAAATACCTATGCACTAAAATAAATGACTTTGTTAAGACCATGATAGCAGGGTATAACGCTCGACCTTGTCCTTTTAGGAATTTACTGACTTCCTTAATTTAAAAAAAAAAAATAGCTTGGAAAATTTTGGAAATCTACCATGATTCCATATGGATTTCACAATTTTAGTTCTAGATTCAATGGATGTGATCGACCAACGCCAAAGTCACCTAAGGCTTAAACAATTTTTTTAGTAAGTGGAACCCATAACTAGATTTTTTTGCTCTACCCCGCTATTGGTGTTTTTCAGTAAAAAAATTTAAAGTTTCTTGACTCATCAACTAATCAATGGATAACATGAACATGGGCTCATAAATCATTTTTTACAATATTACAAATTTGAAACATGGAATCTTGAGATTTTGTAAGTCTAAGAAAAAACACCCTTAACAAATGATAGTACTATATTGGAATAATACATAATTCATTATAATCTATAAATCATAATTTCATTATTACCAAAAACTTCACACTACCCACAGGAATGTAGTCCGCAGGGTTTGTAAGGTGGATATCTAGGTTCAAATCCTTGAATGGGTATGATTGTAAATATGTTTTTGTAAATATAAGTATTTCTTAAACAAAATTACATCGACTACTGTACACAAATAAAAATACAATAGAAATATTGTTGAAATAAAATAATATTTAGATAAAACTAGCACAACCTCTATCCTTTAAACAATATATATACTAAAAAAGTTCAAAAACAATATATAAATATAATAAATATGCCCTCCACTATGAGGAAATTAAAATTTCACAATTTTGAAACTCCATACTATAAAAGAGAAAAGTCTATAGTAAACCAAACTCTAAATCTAATGTATAATTACAGTAAATGTAATGTGTTCGTTCAAATGACATGTCTATAAAAAAATCGGATATATATTAATCCAACTCATGTGAAAATTTTCTTACCTGATAGGAAGCATTGAACTTCTCAAATTTTGGGAAAAGTTCGAGAAGGAAATGCTGTCACAGCAGGTCCTTACTAATTTAGAAAAAGAAAAAAAAGTATGATTAAATTTGAATTCAAACTGAAAAGCATTGGGAGCCTCTCACGGACGATGCCTTAAAACCTAGAATAAAGTGGACCGTTCAGAATCTGTATCAACATAAATTTTAATATCATATGTAACCTATGGATGGTTCCAGAGAGAGGAGAAAAAAGAAAGGAACAAACTATCCTGATGGTTCCAGAGAGTGGAGAAAAAAGTCGGGAATTATGTATCCGTTGAAGCCAGGCTGGAGATGAGGTATATATTTCAAATCTTACTATGTTTTTAACATGTGTGTCCTCCTCGTCTACCTATTATATGTGGTTGTATGTACAATTCTGTGATTGGATGTATGTGGTTGTGGTTTTATGTATAACTCTGTGATTGGATGTATGTGGATGTGATTGGATTTCTATGTCTATGTGTAGTTTGAGTCTCAATGTCTAAGTATGGTTCGAGTTGATTCCAAGTCAGTCTTATTTGCTTACAATAGAGGAGGAGGGTGGACTGAATTTGAGGAAACTGTGGCAACCAAATTCGAGGGATACGTAGTCGAACAGGTACATTTTATTATTCTTTTCTCTTCCCTCTCCTCTTTACTCTTTACAATTTATAGTTTACATTTTGTTGTTATTTTATCTTCCCTTTGCTTTTAGAAGCCCTACTTCCTTTTTCAAATTCTGTCAGAAACAGTAATCTTATCTCTAATCTGATTGAAATCCTTCCTTGCGTTTTCTAAATTTGATGGAAATAATTTCAGGTTCGGCTCTATTATGTTCTTCCAAACCACCATGGGTTGGAATACCAGCGTTTGATATGATTCAGTCCTTCCAAACCTTTCTTCCTCAATAAATTTCAGCACCTTTAGACCCTTAACTTAAAGGCCATAGGTATGGATGGATCTGGCTTGTATTCGCCTTATCTTTCAAACATTAAACCTTATGTCATAGCTCTAGCCATAGCCCCATGCACCCACCATGTTTAATAAAATGGACCGTTGAGAATCTCTATCAACATGAATTTGAGTATCATCTATAACCTACGGATAGTTCCAGAGAGAGGAGAAAAAAGCAGCGAACTATATATCCTATTCCTGATGGATCCAGAGAGTGGAGAAAAAAGAAGGGACGTATCTATCCGTTGAAGGCAAGCTAGAGATGATGTATATCTTTCAAATCTTACCATGTTTTTAACATTTTCTTCCTCCACATCTACATATTATCTCTGATTGGATGTATGTGGATCTCGAGTCAGTCTTGTTTGCTTACAATAGAGGAGGAGGATGGACTGAATTTGAGGAAACTGGAGCAAACAAATTCGAGGGATACGCAGCCGAACTGCTCCGTGGACAGTACATTTTATTATTCTTTTCTCTTTACATTTTACATTTTACATTTTGTTGTTCTTAAATCTCTTTGCTCTGCTTTCAGAACCCCTACTCCCTTTTTAAAATTCAGTCAGAAATAGTAGTCTTATCTCAAATCTAATTGAAAGTCTTCCTTTCATTTTCTAAATTTGAAGGAAAATATTTCAGGTTCGGATCTATTATGTTCTTGCAGACCGCCATGGGTTGGAAGACCACTATTCAATATGATTCAATCCTTTCAAGTTAAATGTGTCACTAGCTTCATCGCAAGTATTGTGTCCCCAAATTCAATAGCCGGAACAAACATGAAGAAGTAAATAGCCTTGTTTCATATCATGTAGTTCTAAAAGAGGAATTATAGAGGTCCTTTCGGAAATAGTATCATTGAAAGCATCACACAAACACATATTGGAACCACTAGTTAGGTTTCTTAAGTTCTAAGGTGTGGGCCATTTGTGCTTTCCATTTACTACAATAGCTTTATGATTTTTGTGAGATATTTATTATCATTAACCATTACCTCCAACTTGGAAAAAAATAGAGGGTGAGGTGGTTGCGAGTGGATTATCAAGTCAAAATAAGAACAAAATTGGGTGGATCTCCCATATTATGGTTTTAGGGCATTTTATTTTTAAGTTAAAGAAAATGAATGCATCTACATCACGACTTTTGGCATTGAGGCATGAATTAAACCATCATGAAAGCAATCTCCCTTCAATGCTATAAGTTTAGCCAACTAATTTCAAAGACAAAGGAAAAAAATATAGTGGCAAGACCAATCTACCATGATTCCATATGGATTTCACAATTTTAGTTCTAGATTCAATGGATGTGATCTAAACCAACACCAAAGTCACCTAAGGCTTAAACAATTTTTTTAGTAAGTGGAACCCATAACTAGATTTTTTTGGTCTACCCCACTATTGGTGTTTTTCAATAAAAAAATTTAAAGTTTCTTGACTCATCAAATAATCAATGGATAACATGAACATGGGCTCATAAATCATTTTTTCCAATATTACAAATTTGAAAGATGGAATCTTGAGATTTTGTAAGTTTAAGAAAAAACACCCTTAGCAAATGATAGTACTATGTTGGAATAATACATAATTCATTGTAATTTATAAATCATAATTTTATTATTACCAAAAACTTCACACTACCCACAAGAATGTAGTCCGTAGGGTTTGTAAGGTGGAGATCTAGGTTCAAATCCTTGAATGGGTATGATTGTAAATAGAAGAAGTATTTCTTAAAAAAAAATTACACTGACTATTGTACACAAATAAAAATACATTAGAAAGATTGTTGAAATAAAACAATATTTATATCAAACTAGCACAACCTCTATCCTTGAAACAATATATATCCTAAAAAGTTCAAAAACAATATATAGATATAATAAATATGCCCTCAACTGTGAAGAAATAAAAATTTCACAATTTTGAAACTCCATACTATAAAAAAGAAAAGTCTATAGTAAGGTAGATCAAATGTGATAATAATAATTTAGTGTAAGATGTAAACCAAACTCTAAATCTATTAAGGTAGATCAAATGTGATAATAATTATTCAGTGTAAGATGTAAACCAAACTCTAAATCTAATGTATAGATACCGTAAATGTAATGTGATCGTTCAAATGACATGTCTATAAAAAAATTGGATATATATTAATCCAACTCATGTGAAAATTTTCTTAACTGATAGGAAGCATCGAATTTCTCAAATTTTGGGCAAAGTTCGAGAAGGAAATGTTGTCACAGCAGGTCCTTACTAATTTAGAAAAAAAAGCACAAAATAAAATAAAAAAGTATGATTAAATTTGAATTCAAACTGAAAAGCATTGAGAGCCTCTCATGAACGGTGCCTTAAAACCTCGAATAAATTGGACCGTTGAGAATCTGTATCAACATAAATTTGAGTATCATCTGTAACCGATGGATGGTTCCAGAGAGAGGCAAAAAAAATAGGGAACAATCCATCCTGATGGTTCCAGAGAGTGGAGAAAAAAGCAGGGAATTATGTATCCATTGAAGGCAGGTTGGAGATGAGGTATATATTTCAAATATTACAATGTTTTTAACATTTTTGGCCTCCTCTTCTACCTATTATATGTGGTTGTATGTATGAGTCTATGATGAGGAGCAAACAAATTCAAGGGATACATAGCTGAACAGGTAAATTTTATTATTCTTTTCTCTTCCGTCCGCTCTTTACTCTTTACATTTTACATTTTACATTTTGTTAAATTATTTTCTCTTCCCTCTGTTCTCAGAAGCCCTACTTCCTTTTTCAAATTGTGTCAGAAAGAGTAATCTTATCTCTAATCTAATTCAAAGCCTTCCTTGCGTTTTCTAAATTTGATGGAAAATATTTTAGGTTCGTCTCTGTTATGTTCTTGAAAACCGCCATGGGTTGGAAAACTAGCATTCCATATGATTCAATCCTTCCAAACCTTTCTTCCTCAACGAATTTCAGCACCTTCTTAAAGGCCATAGGTATGGATTGATCTGGCTTGACTTCGCCTTATCTTTCAATCATTAAACCTTATGCCATTGCTATGGCCATAGCCCCATGCACCCTCCATGTTTGATAAAGTGGACTGTTGAGAATATCTGTCAACATAAATTTGACTATCATCTGTAACCTATGGATAGTTCCAGAGAAAGGAGAAAAAAGCAGCGAACTATCTGTCCTATTCCTAATGGTTCCAGAGAGTGGAGAAAAAAGCAGGGACATATCTATCCGTTCAAGGCAGGCTGGAGATGAGTTTTATATTTCAAATCTTACTATGTTTTTAACATTTGCTTCCTCCTCGTCTACATATTATCTGTGGTTGTATGTATGAGTTTGTGATTGGTAATTTATGTGGTTGTAGTTGTATGTATGATTCTGTGATTGGATGTATGTGGATGTGGTTGGATTTCTATGTATGTGTGTAGTTTGAGTCTCGATGTCTAAGTCTGGGATGAGTCGATCCTGAGTCAGTCTTGTTTTCTTACAATAGAGGAGGAGGATGGACTGAATTTGAGGAAACTGGAGCAAACAAATTTGAAGGATACGCAGTCGAATTGCTCTGTGAACGGTAGATTTTATTATTCTTTTTTCTTTACATTTTACATTTTGTTGTTCTTTTCTCTTTTGTTCTGCTTTCAGAACCCCCACTCCCTTTTTAAAATTAGAATCCCTACTCCCTTTTTAAAATTCTGTCAGAAATAGTAGTTTTATCTCAAATCTAATTCAAATTCTACCTTGCGTTTTCTAAATTTGAAGGAAAATATTTCAGGTTCGGCTTTGTTATGTTCTTGCAAACCTCCATGGGTTGGAAGACCACCGTTCAATATGATTTAATCTTTTCAAACCCTTCTTCTTCAATGAATTTCAGCCCCTTGAGACCCTTTACTTGAACGCCACAGGTATGGACAGCTCTGGCTTGTATTCGCCTAATTGTATTTCAATCATTAAACGTCATTCCATATTTTCTCTGGCCATAGCCCCATGCATCTTCCATGTTCAATAAATGTTTTCTTTCATTAACAATAATTTAACCCACCTGTTATCTTTCCATGACTTTAATCTGCCCGCCTTTGCTTAATCGGTTGTTTGGTAGTTAACATATCTATAATATCTTTCTTTAGATCACTCATTTTTCATTGGTTTCTCATTAGTTTAATGTCTCTTTAGTGTTTTAATAACCTATTTCTGCTTAATCTGTCTCTTCAACACTTTAACAGTCTCTTTTATATTTGTTTAGCTAGCGTTCACCAGAGAATTTATGAAGATGAATACAACAATTTTGAAATCTAACTTTCGTATATATAGATGGTGGAATTCCTTTGAATTTGAGTTTAATATACTTTGGTAAGCCTCATTTACGGTAAATCTCTATACATCCTAGAAAATTGCATTGTTCTCTTTCTTAGATGGGGTTCCACTGGACACGGTCTTACCAATAACATTCCATATTCGAAAAATATATAAAGGGGAAGATTTTGGAAGATGAACCCAAATCCAAATATAGGGAACCATCATTTTAGGATGAAAATAATTGTAAATATTGAACAAACAATACTTACGCTCCCCCAACGCCATGTTCCCATCTCCACTACATTTCTCTAGAAAATTAACTTTTAAGAACATCACTATAAATAATGATAAGTTAAATGTCTCACCAGCTTTATCGCAAGTATTGTGTCCCCAAATTCAATAGCCGGAACAAACATGAAGAAGGAATAGCCTTGTTTCATATCATGTAGTTCTAAAAGAGGAATTATAGAGGTCCTTTCAGAAATAGTATCATTGAAAGCATCACACAAAAACATATTGGAACCACTAGTTAGGTTTCTTAAGTTCTAAGTTGTGGATCATTTGTGCTTTCCATTCACTACAATAGCTTTATGATTTTTATGAGATATTTATTATCATTAACCATTACCTCCAACTTGGAAAAAAATAGAGGGTGAGGTAGTTCCGAGGGGATTATCAAGTCAAATTAAGAATAAAATTGGGTGGATCTCCCATATTATCGCTTCAGGGAATTTCATTTTCAAGTTAAAGAAAATGAATGAATCTACATCATGACCTTTGGTATCCACTATCTTCATAGTGCATCAATATTGAGGCATGAATTAAACCATCATGAAAGCAATCTCCCTGTAATGCTAAAAGTTTAGCCAAGCAATTTCAAAGACAAAGGAAAAAAATATATTGGCGAGACGAATATACCATGATTCTATATGGATTTCAAAATTTTAATTCTAGATTCAATGGATGTGATCTAGATCAATACCAAAGTCACCTAAGGCTTAAACAACCTTTTTAATAAGTGGAACCCATAACTAGATTTTTTTGCTCTACCTCACTATTGGTGTTTTTCAATAAAAAAATTAAAGTTTCTTGATTCATCAAATAATCATTAGATAATATTAGTTATCGACATAGGTTATAATTGTAAATATAAAAATGTATTTCTTAATAAAAAATTACAGATAATATTAGTCTATCCACATAGGTTATAATTGTAAATATGTATTTATAAATATAAAAATGTATTTCTTAAAAGAAATTTACACTTTAAACAAATAAAAATACAATAGAAAGATGATTGAAATAAAATAATGTAACTAGCACCATCTCTATCCTAAAAAAATTTAAAACAATACATAAATATAATAATAATTATATGATTCATTCTAAGGAAATGAAAATTTCACAATTTTGAAACTCCATACTATAAAAGAGAAAACTTGATAATAAGGTAGATCAAATGTGATAATAATAGTTCAATGTATGATATAAACCAAATTCTAAATGCAAAATATAAATACAGTAAATGTAATGCATAATACAATAAATGTAATGCCTATATGTAATGCATAATACAGTAAATGTAATCAATGGATATGTCTATCAAAAATTGGTTTTGAATTCCGGATATATTAATCCAAATCGAATTTCTAAAATTTTGGGCAAAGTTGGAGAAGGAAATGCTGTCCCATAGGATCCTTACTGATTTAGAAAAAAAAGCACAAAATAAAATAAGAAATTGTGATTAAATTTGAAATCAAACGGAAAAGCATTGGGAGCCTCTAACGGACGGTATCTTAAAAAAGCTCGAATAAAGTGGACCGTTGAGAATCCGTATCAAAATAAATTTGAGTATCATCTGTAACCTACGGATGGTTTCAGAGAGAGGAGAAAAAAGCAGGGAATTATGTATCCGTTGAAGGCAGGCTGTCTCCATGTAGTTTGAGTTTCGATGTATGAGTCTTGTTTGCTTACAATAGATAGAGGAGGAGGATGGACCGAATTGGAGGAAAAAAATTATCGGCTGGAGCAAACAAATTCGAGGGATACGCAGCCGAACTGCTCTGTGAAGGATCACACAATTTTACTATCCGTCGCGCGTAGTCTTGCCGACAGTATCAGTAACAGACGCATCCACACGCAATCGAAACTGCTCGGGTCCTTCAATTTTTTTAACTGTGAATACATACGAGCAGATGTGAATCTGGCATTGGGTATCAGTCATGCAGGAAATCGTCTTGGCGGGTTTGGAAACATACCCAGAACTTCTTTTAATCCGATATACGTGGAGCCAGAATTCGAGCCTGAAGTGCACGAGACCCCAGAATCTCATATCGTCGTCGTTAATCTGCCAGGTATAATTTCCATGAATATATATGTCTTTAGTTTCTAGAGATGTGCCGGGCGGTGCAGCCTCTATTAGTATTTTACTCTCTCTGCTTTCAGAAGCCTACTTCCTTTTTCAAATTCTGTCAGAAATAGTAATGAAAGCCTTCCTTGCGTTTTCTAAATTTGATGGAAAATATTTCAGGTTCGGCTCTGTTATGTTCTTGCAAACCAACCGCCGTTCAATATGATTCAGTCCTTCCAAACCCTTCTTCTTCAACGAATTTCAGCGATTTTCAATCTCAGCGAACGGCACAGGTATGGACGTTTAATGGCTTGTTATGGTTTAAAGGTTTTCAATCTCGGCGATTTTCTTTTTTTGAATTCTGCGTGATTCTCTGCAAATATTGTAAGTTTTGTATGTTAAAAGTTTTTCAATCTCTGCGACTGTCATATAAAGAGCTCTGTATGACTTTGTTGATCGTGATCGCCGTAAACACTAGTTTCTACATTCTCCCACCAAGAATAGCCGCGTATAAAATGTTACCCATGGACTTGTAAGATTTTATGGAGTTCGATCTGTGCATTAAGTTCGGCATCGCCAATTTTCACAATTTTGGGATTTTCCTTATTAATGCTGGTGTTGCCAATTTTAATGGTTTTGGGATTTTCCTTATTAGCTGTAGAAGGACTTTGACCTGTAATCTAGTCCTTCTACAGCTAATAAGGAAAATCCCAAAATTATGAGGGTATAAACGGATCCATCTGCCATGACCAAGAAAAAAATTAACTGCGTATCGGAAACGTGAATCTACCTCCCTAGTTTACTCTCTCTTGAGTTGCCCTTCCTTGGAATCCTTTGCAAGCATCTCTCCTCTGCAACAAGCTTCAATAATCTCACAAATCCACGTTCTCAGATCTGAGGTGCTCGTTGTCCTCTCTCGTCCTTCCAGTCGCAACCTATATTTCCTTCATGCGTGGGCTCACACCCCGCATTCATTCGGCTAGGGTTTCAATCTTACTTCTGGATTGCGACTGCACGATTGGGTATATGTGCTTCTGCACGAGGCTCGACTCTACTCTCATGATTCATGAATATTTGCACAATGTCAGAATGACGGCTCTCTCCTCTTCATATATCCACGCAGACTTCTTCATGGTTCATCGATTCAAGAATCCCACATGGTTCATCGATTCATAATGGCGGTTCTTTTTCCACACGGATTTACTCAATGGAATTTTCCTTTTTCCATGTGGGATTCTTTGTCGGTTCAGTCTTCTCTCCCATGGCCATCCACTTCCTTTGCAGGAGTGACACGTCTTCCACGCAGGATGATTTATTCTTCTATGTAGGGTTCTCTTTCCTCCGTGCCTTCAGCTTTCACTCCTCATGCTCCACGGACTCCAGCTTCACGCGGCTAGGGTTTCTCTCTACGACCAAGTGGAGGGAGACCTCTTCTTTAGCTTCACGATTCTTTGTTTCTCTTACTCGCAGGTCATCTAGATCGTAGATAGACCTCTTCTTTAGCTTCACGATAGACTTCAAATCACTCACTTTGATATCAATCCCTGTTTTAAAATTTTAAATCATAAAAGGGAATCTTTATGTCAGTTTTCATCATTACGGTGTGTCCATCACTAAGCCACCTCATCCATTACGGCCTCTACCATGCTTTTTCGTCTTTCTATGTTCTCGGCTTATTACATTTCATTATCGTTATTTGAATTTTGTATTTTAATAAGTTGTCTTCTGTACACTTTGCATGCTTCATTATGTTAAATTGTTTGTGTTTAAAATTTACTATTAGTAAATTTTTATTATAATGATTAAATCTATGATAATTGTAATAGAAATTTGTGTCTTTAATATATATATATATATATATAATGTGAAAAAAATACATAACTTTTTTACACATATCGAATAACCAATATTTTTAGTTGATGTATTATGTTTAAAGTAATGATAATAAATAAAATATATTTTATAGAATATGCATAAAATTTTATGATCAATTCCTTATTTATGTTAGTTATTTTTATTGATTTTTTCTTCTTTGTTATATTTTTCACTTGTGATTCTTTATGTTTTGTTTTTAATGTGGGAATTTTTTTCCCTTGTTTTTCACTTAGTTATTTACTTATTAGCTTTCTATTTTATATTAATTTTTTCTAATTTTTATTTCAAAATACAAAATGTATGTCCCATTTGTTATTTCATAAAAAACTAGATTTTTAAAATATATATATATATATGAGGTTTGGGTTTAAGATTTACCTTGGTTTGGGGTTTGGGCAAGTATTAAATTTAGAAATAAGATGGAACCAATCTTACAATTAGGCTTAAGGATTTAGACATAAGACTTTGACTTAGGAGGTTAGGTTAGCGTAGGCTAAAGTAGGTTAGTATAGGATAAAGTAGGCTAGGTTAGGGTAGTATAGGCTATGCTAAGGTAGTTTAAGGTTGGGTAGTCTATCCTATGCTTATGGTAGGGTAGGGTAGGTTAAAATAGGTCGAGTTAGGTAGTATAGGCTAGGCTACCATAGGGTTGACTAGGTCAAGCTAGTAAAGGGTAGGTAAGTTAGCATAGGCTAGGCTAGGGTAGGTTATTAGAGGAGGGGAAGGAGGAGGGTGGAGGAGGGGGAAGATGGGGGGTGAGGAGGGGAAGAGGGGGGAGAGGAGCGGGGAGGAGGAGGAAGGAAGAGGCAGGGGAAGAGGAGGAGGAGGTGTAGGAGGGGGGGAGGAGGGAGGAGAAGCAGGTGGAGGAGGAGGGAGGAGGTGGAGGATGAGGAGGGCGAGGAGTAGGAAGAGGGGGAGAATGAGGAGGAGAATGGGGGGGAGAGGGGGGGGGCGAGGAGAAGGGGGGGAGAGGGGGGGGGCGAGGAGAAGGGGGGGAGAGGGGGGGGAGAGGCGGAGGAGGAGGGGGGGAGGAGGGGGGCAAGAGAGGAGGGAGGAGGAGGTGGAGGAGGGGGGGAGGAGGAGGAGGAGGAGGAGGAGGAGGGAGGAGAGGGGGGTTGGGAGAGGAGGAGGAGGAGGAGGAGGAGGAGGGAGGAGAGGGGGGTTGGGAGAGGAGGAGGAGGAGGAGGAGGAGGAGGGAGGAGAGGGGGGTTGGGAGAGGAGGAGGAGGAGGAGGAGAGGGTGTGGAGGAGGGGGTTGGGAGAGGCAAGAGGAGGGGGAGGAGAAGGGGGGAGGCAGAGGAGGAGGGAGGAGGAGAAGGAGGAGGAGGAGGAGGGAAAAGGAGGGAGGAGAGGGGGTTGGGAGAGGCGAGAGGAGGGGGAGGAGGAGGAGGACAAGGTGTAGGAGGATGAGGTGGAGGAGGAGTGGGAGGATTAGGAAGATGGGGAGGAGTAGGATGAGAAGGGGAGGGGGGATAGGGCGGGGGGAGGAGAGGGGGGTAGCGAGGAGAAGGAGGGGGGTGGAGGAAGTGCGAGGAGGAGGAGTGAGGAGGGGGGACAACGTGGAAGAGGAGAAGGAGGAGGAGTGGGAGGATTAGGAAGAGGGGGAGGAGGAGGAGGAGAAGTGCGGGGGAGGGGAGGGGGGTGGCAAAGAGGGGGCTACGAGAGGGGGGTGGGATAGGAGGGGTAGGAGAGGGGGGGGCCCAAGGAGGAGGAGGAGGGAGGGGGGTGGGGGAGTAGGGAGGAGGGTGGAGTAGGAGGTAGGAGGTGGAGGAGGGGAAGGATTAGGAAGAGGAGGAGGAGGAGGATGAGATGGGGGTGAGAGAGAAGTAGGAGAAGGGATGGGGAGGACATCGGGGGGCGAGGAGGAGGAGGAGGAGGAGGAGGAGGAGGAGAGGGGGTGGAGGAGGACGGAGGAGGTGGAGGAGGGGGAGGGTAGGCGGGAGGAGGGGGGGAGAATAGGGGAGGAGAAGGAGGAGGTAGGAGGAGTAGGAGGAGGAGGATTGAGCAGGGGGGGAGGAGTAGGAGGAGGAGTGAGCAGAGTGGGGGAGGGGGAGGAGGAGGAGGAGGATGAGAAGGAGGAGAAGGGAGGGGGAGGATAGGGGTACGTGAGGAGTAGGAGGAGGATAGGGGGGGTGAGTAGTAGTAGGAGGAAGTGGAGTAGTAGGAGGGGGGGTGAGATGAGGGAGAGGAGAAGGGGGTGAGGAGGAGGGGCAGAGAGGGTGGTAGAGGATGGGGGGGACGAGGAGGAGTAGGATGAGGACGACGAGGTGGACGAGTATGGAGTAGTAGGAGGAGGGGGTGGAGGAGTGAGGAGACAAGGTGGATGAGGAGGAGGAGGGGGAGAGAGGTGGGAGGGGAGGAGGAGGAGGGAGAATAAGGGTGAGGGAGTAGGAGTGAAGGGGAGGAGGGAGGAGGGAGGAGGAGGAAGGGTGGAGGAGGGAGAGGAGAGTGAGTAGAGGAGGAGGAGAAGGCATGTGGGAGAGGGGGTGTAGGAGGGGGGATTGGAGGGGGGAGGTGGGGGAGGAGAAGGGGGGGACTGAAGGGGGGGAAGGAGGAGGAGGGAGGAGGAGTAGGGAAGAGGTGGGAGGGGAGAAGGAGGAGGGGGAGGAGACGGAGGGAGGAACAAGAGGAGGGGGAGGAGAGTGGGGTAGGGCAGTGGGGTGGGAGGGGAGGAGGGATAAGGGGGGGGGAGGATGGAGGAGGGGAAGGAGGAGTAAGGTGAGAGGGGGGAGGGGGGAAGAGGAGGAGGAGGAGATTGGGTAGGAGGAGGAGGAGAAATGAGCGGGGAGGAGGAGGAGGAGATGGAGTAGAAGTAGGAGGGGGAGGAGGAAACTGTGGGGGGGCAATGGAAACGACATATTCCCGGATCGATCGACATTAGATTGTGATCAAAATGACATCTCATAACAATGCAAAGATGACACGAGAACGGTGTTTCAACAGAGTATTTCAACGAAAATCAAATTCTATTCGTCGATCAAGCTGTGAAAAACACTCCAATATAGACATCCATACAAAATGCCTACACAGATGGAAGCATCTCTCCGAGAAGAGATGTGACGGGCACTCTCATACGTAAAATGCCAAACACAATGGGCACTCTCATACCTAATACTTCAACAAGTCTTTTTATTCATAATAGGAAATTAACTACTACTAAGTTGCACTGCTCAAGTGTTCTACCTCCCTAATATACGAAATGCAGCTGAGAGTTCTCCCACGGTTCTCCTATCGTAGTTCTATCTTCTTATACAAAAAGCGCTTTTAACTTGACCTTGAGTCGAACACTTGAATCAAGGTGGTCATCTTCATGGTACCTATAATCACATTGATTTATCTCCACTTAGCAATTCGAGCACGTAATGGCGTCGACTTAACTGATTAGTTTTGTTCAAAAATAAGGCAAACACGATCCCTGATTCTTCTCGTGAACTTTAGCGATCTATCAGTCACCTACAATTCATCAAGCTTCTTAATCAAGGTTAGTTTATGAAAGCATCAAAAGACATAAGAAGAACCAAAGCGTATCGCATACTTCATAAGGGCCTCAATACTCATTGCATTGGCTCAAAATATCTCAAGACCATTAAAAATGTTAATGCTCGGCTCAGCTTTAGATATCTGGAAAGGAAAGGTAGGCCATCTAGTCCAGAGAGATGGGCTCTAGGAATATACTAAATATTGGCCCATCATAACCCTGTTATTAACCTTGTCGGGTGTCCTGGATAATCTAGTGTCTATGCTTGGAACCACCCATGAAACGAGGGGAAGTACACAAGGGTTTTCCTCGGGCGTTGTAACCTAGAATAAATAAAATAAAATATTGTGTGAATAGTTTAAATGTTTTCCATGGCCATGTTAAAAATGTGACAAGCTTGCATGTGATGTATAGCTAGAATGGCTAGTGGAAAGCATGCATCAACTACAATTCTGTGTCCAAGCTCTAGAGGCAAAAAAATGACTTCCTCCCTATTTTTGTGTCAAAATTGTGTAGCATGATTACCACTAATAGCTCTATGCTCGCGGAAAAGGAAACATTGTTGAAAAAAACAAACACCAAAGCAACATTGGGTAACCTACACTCAACCTTAAGGATGGTGACGTGATTCGAAGCTTTGCCGAGTACTACCAACCACCTGATGACTTCGTGAAAGATCTTCCACATGGAGATGGAAATGGAACAAAGAAGAAGGAGAAACTAGTATTGGTTGGTCACAGTGTGGGAGGCGTGGAACTGACTTGTATTATGGAGCAATTCCTCATGAAAAATTGTTGCAGCCGCATATTTTGCAATGCTTTCATGCCCCTCCCTGGTACAATCCCCCTTCAGTTGATAGGACAGTTATTACCAGATCGTATGAATACCATACTAGCTTCACTTAATTTGATCGAGCTTAGGATCATGTTTTGTTCATGTTTCATGTTCTCTTTTTTTAGTTTTATTAGAGATATCAAACGTGGGGAGAGGTGGAATTCCAGGCCTTCACTTTTGGGGCTTGGGTCTAAAACGGAACAAAAGAGAACAGGTTGTCTTTCCAACAGGTACAGCCCGTCCATAGCTTTCCAACTATGTATCGCATGCCCGAAGCGGAGAAGAGAACAGATGAATTGGCTACCATATAAGCCGATATAGGTTCCATGGTTGCGAACTATAATAGAGCTTAATGAGAAGAAAAGGAGTGGATAACATTACACCAATACTCCGCTGTCACCATGCCTTTCGCACTACCAAAATTAACGAGTAAAAAAACACATAATCTAACAACACAGCCCAAACTTCATCACTCGGAGGGTGCCTATGTGAATCGACAACTAACTCGGGTGGTGCTTATAACACTAACTAAATACATAAAACAATCATTTAATGATACGTCTACATATAAATCAAATCGCGCATCACCCATGTCGTCTCCTGTACACTCCTATGCCCAATCCAGATAAACCTTCATAGCTAGTCTCCGTGGAGTTTATCTTGGGTCCACCCTCATCCAAGCATGGTAACAATTGCATTTTCTTGGTTATCTTAGAGAACCATATAAGAAGAGTGTCACAGTGGAAGGAACTACTAATATATTCTTCGAGACTATCTAGCTTTCCAAAGGCCATTGCTTTCGATAGGGATAGTGTGTTCCTAGGTATCTTTTGCTATAGCCTTTGGCCCATCGTGGACACCAAACTCACCATATCGGCCACAATCCATTCTCGGACCGATCGAGATTGGATTGTGATCGAAATGACATAGCACAACAATGCAAATATGACACGAGGACGGTGTTTACAACAGAGTATTTCAATGAAAATCAAATTCTATTCATCGATGAAGCTATGAAACAAACTCCAATATAGACATCAATACCAAATGCCTAAACAAATGGTAGCATCTCTCCGAGAAGAGATGTGACGGGAACTCTCATACGTAAAACTCCAAACACAGTAGGCACTCTCATACCTAATACTTCAACAAATCTTTTTATTCATAATAGGAAATTACCTAATACTAAGTTGCATTGCTGAAGTGTTCTACCTCACCAATATACGAAATGCAACTAAGAGTTCTCCCACATTTCTGCTATCGTAGTTCTATCTTCTTATACAAAAAGTGCTTTTAACTTGAACTTGAGTCAAACACTTGAATCAAGGCAGTCATCTTCACGGTACTTATAATCACATTGATGTATCTCCACTTAGAAACTCGAGCAGGTAATGGCGTCGACTTAACTTATTAGTTTTGTTCAAAAATAAGGTAAACATGATCCCTGATTCTTCTCGTGAACTTTAGCGATCTATCCATCACCTACATTTCATCAAGCTTATGCTTGCTCGATCCAAGTTAGTTTATGAAAGCATCAAAATGCATAAGAAGAAACAAATCATATCGCATACTTCATAAGGGCCTCAATACTCATTGCATTGGCTCAAAATATCTCAAGACCATTAAAAATGTTAATGCTCAGCTCGGCTTTAGATATCTGGAAATGCAAGGTAGGCCATCTAGGCCAGAGAGATGGGCTCTAGGAATATACTAAATATTGGCCCATCATCACCCTATTATTAACCTCATCGTGTGTCCTGGATAATCTAGTGTCTATGCTTGGAACCACACATGAAACGAGGCGTAGTACACAAGGGTTTTCCTCGGGCGTTGTAACCTAGAATAAATAAAATAAAATATTGTGTGAATAGTTTAAATGTTTTCCATGGACATGTTAAAAATGTGACAAGTTTGCATGTGATGTATACCTAGAATGGCTAGTGGAAAGCATACATCAACTTCAATTCTGTGTCCAAGCTCTAGAGGCAAAAACATGACTTCCTCCCTATTTTTGAGTCAAAATTGTATAGCATGATTACCAATAATAGCTCTATGCTCACGGAAAAGGAAACATTGTTGACAAATACCATCACCGAAGCAACGTCGGGTTGGAAAGGATTATAAGGACTTGATTTCCCAAACCATGCAACAAAGTTCCATTAAAGGGACCACTGTATCTCAACTATAAACAACTAAACAAAAATTTTCACGTGCTACTGAGATGAAGGAATGAGAGCATTCGATTGGATAGAAAAAAAAGAATATCCATGTCTTTGATAGAAATGGAGAGGGACAAGGTGAGAAACTAAAAGGATTAAGTATATCGGCAAGATTGCTGGTAGAGGTGATGAAACATGCATGTAACACAATGTCGTGACCAGACAATAGTCCTTATCAAATCCCTTGGCAGGCCTCACCATACTATGATTTATTAGATAAAAATGCAGCAATGGCCAACAAGAGGAAAATGTGTGTTTGGCATGTAATAAAGAAATTAAAATTGGGGGCCAATTCAATAAAGTCGCAACCCAAAGAGCACGGATATTGAAATATGCATGCAGCCAATAATAAATAATAGATCAAAGATGATGCTAAGAAAAGTGTCTTTCCACAAATGTGTCCACAAACCAAACCTCTGTTGGAGCATTTAGCACACAATGTTGAAGACAAAGAACGAATGGATATTACATTTATTCAATTATTACGGATGATAATATTTATCTGGTTGCAATCAAGTTCCCCCTTTTTTTCTATATATTCCCTTTTCCCCTCAATGTAGAACCAGAGTGCTCCGCAATCGTAAATTCTAAACCTTTCTATTGGGTTGCGATAAACAAATTAGCATAGACTCACATGGACATCGCATATGGAGATTTAGGATTCATCTACCTATCATATTGTATGGTACATTATTTGTGTATCAAGTGAATGTAAGTTTTCTATCTTTGGGCAAAAATACAACCTTGAAGATGGAGAGATCCTAAACAAGTAATACACCCAATCTAACAGGAGGATTGATATGGCATTTAGGATATCTTTTCGGGTTGTGTATCATCCCGGACACTATGCGATGGGTGGCTTGACATAGGTATCAACATAGGAACCTATCTTGAGGAAAATTTCCAAGAGAATCTACATGCGGTTGGTTTCATTTTCTCATGAGTAGACAGGAGGGCCAAGTAAGAAAAGGGTCCAATCATAGTTTTCATTAAAGACCATAATTCATAGAATTTGGTGGAACCTGAACAGAGATTTATTTGAGCTCAATGAACCCTATTTTTAGACAAGGTGGGCCTCAAACATACAAGTTTACGAGCTATATTTAATTGCATGCGCTCCTGTCAGGAAAAGGATCAATCATGGCCTTAACCACAATTCCCAAGGGAATTCATTTTATCAATTGCCTCCCTAAATCATCAGAAGAAAAAGTTCATTTTATCTTTCGTATGTCTTGGCTGGAAATTTTCATTGTCAAGGAAAAGCTCCTGTATTCTTCATGCAATGCATCAATTGTCGGCCTGTCATGTTGTTAATTACCTTATAATTAAGTGAGGTTGATAAATGCTATGTTAAATTATCGTTAGCACTAAGTTATTACATATTTGGTTTTTCTTGAAAATGTGGCCCCTTATAAAGTATAATCTCTCTTAGTTGCGACTTAATTTTTATTTGTAATTATTGCCCCTCGGTTTTTTTTATGTCAATTTATTAGTGTTTCCTTACTTTGCACATCTCATCCTAAGTATTTGTATTATAAATCTCTTATGTGGGATATACGATGTGATTAGTTCAGATGTTTGGGCCACTTACATGCGAACTTTTGTGACAAATTCCGCTTGGGATGTATATCTAGGATGGCGTAAGGGAAAGAATGCATTCACTGCAATGCTATGTCCAAGTTCTAGAGGGGGGAATATAACTTCGCCTATTTTCGTATGAAAATTATATACCAATAGTCCCAATAGTAGTTTTGTGTTCTGGGAAAAGGAAACATTGCCAACAAATTCCATCAACAAACTGCCGTCAATTAGGAAAGGCTTACATATCCTTGATCTCACAAAATGAAATAAAGGTCAATAAAAGAGACCACTATACCTTGGCTATAAACAACAAAAGAAGAGTTTGAGTTGAATTGAGATGAAGGAATTAGACTATCAAATTGGGCAGCAAAAATTCATATCCATGTCATTGATATCAATAAGGAGGGACAACGCGAGAAACTAGAAAGATTCAGTATATCGGTAGGATTCTTGCTAAAGGATATGGACCATGCATGTAACACAATGCCATGACAAAGCAAGAATCCTAATCAAATCCCTTAACGACTTCGCCATCGAATGATTTACTAGATAAAATTGCAACAATGCCCAAGATGAAACAGACGTTTGTTTGGCGTCTAATACAGAAATCAAAATCCAGGATTCGTACAATAAAGACACAATCTAGGAGCATGGATATTAAAAATTACATACAGCAAAAAAATAAAATAGATTGAAGGTGCCAATAAGAGAAGTGTGCTACCACAAATATCTGTTGTAATGTTAGGCACATAATTTTGAAGAGAGAACAAATGGATATCGCATTTATTCAATTATTGTCGATGGTAATATTATTTCATTTCGACAAAAATCCCTTTGTTTTTCTGTATATGCCCTCTCACTATAAAACTAGAATGCTCCTAGGCCGGAAATTCAAAACCTTTCTATTCTTGGGCGGTGATATACAAATTAGACTAGACTCACATTGGCATCGACATCGACATCGTATGGGAGATTTAGACTTCATCTCCCCATCCTATTGTATGATACGTGATGTGTGTAATGCGATTGTAAGATTCTATCATTGGGACAAGACAATACTCGAAGATGGAGAGATTTGGAATGAGTAATGTAGCCTATGTGCACAGAGCATAGAGGTGGCCTTTAGCATGTTCTTCGAGGTTGTGTGTGGGTTGGGAGGCCATGGGATAGGTGGCTTATAGCTTCAATATAGGAAATCAGAAAATGTAAACTTTACATCACGGTGATTTCCTTATATCCTAATTACGCTGGACGCCCAAATAAGTCGAGAGTCTAATCCAATTATCTTTAAATGACAACATATATATCATACAATTTGGCGGATCGAGAATAAAACGTTTTTGAGCAATCAATCCTATTGGAAGGCAAGGCGAGCCTCAAAGAAAGTGGGCTACAGTATCAAGAGAAATATTAAGCATGGGTTCATATTAAGCAAACCCATTGGTGGCCTTGGTCATGGTTCCCAATGGAGTTCATTTTAGAAACTTCTTGCCTAAACTATGCAGAGGTGTGAAAGGTGAGGTTTGAGTGTGTCCAATTATATTCTAGACTAATTCAATTAATGTCTACTTAGTTTTAGTTCAAATTTAAAAGGCCTCGAGATACCGATTGTTTTCATCTCAACCTAACTCTCTCTCTGCGTGCTTAAGTAAACGTTGCATATTTTATTAAAACCGGCGCAGAGCTATCTTAACCCAAATATTTCCAACATCCAAAGGGTTCAAGAAGATAGGTTGTTTTATTTTTATATTCTTTTTTTCATTACTCTTACTACCATTTCTTTTTTAATAACTAAATTAATGTCTTCCAAAAACTCAAACTCGTTAAAATGATAGGCATTCTTATTTCAATACGTTGGGTGGGAGCTGCCATCTTAATAATTCTTTTAATTATAATTCCTAGTCCTACAGAAAAGATTCATTAATAGAAGAATATTCTTATTCATGTACATTACATCAAGGGCTCATATTGAAATAGTTATCACCCAAGCTTGTCATTTTCATTTACTTAGTAATCTTCCACTTAAATAGGCCATGTACATGGTAAATTCCGTCTAGTGTTTCCATCTGAGCCTTTTCTAAATTCCATTTGATGTTTCGATATGTGCCTTTTCATTTCCCACTCCACTTGGCATCGCCCACATACATCGTAAATTTCATATGATGTTTCCATATGTGTGTTTTTGTTTCCACTCCTTGGGCTTGATCTCCATTACATTTTTCTTTTTAACAAACACTACAGTCTCATTATGTAATATGTACATATCTATGGGTGTTTAATATTATTGATATGTCATGGGTTTTGCACGCTGAGCATTCTAAATGTTTTAGGTTTTGAAATTGGGATTGAACAAATGCAAAAGGAATTGGGAGAGATCAAATAAACGGCTCTCCCACTTTGTTATGGAGAGTGGTGTTTGTACAAGCTCTCATATCTCCTAAAAAGTCCTCCCATCTTGTCACAACACGTGATCTTGGGTGACCTACACTCAACCTTAAGGATGGTGACGTGATTCGAAGCTTTGCCGACTACTACCAACCACCTGATGACTTCATGAAAGCTCTTCCACATGCCAGATGGAAATGGAACAAAGAAGAAGGAGAAACTAGTATTGGTTGGTCACAGTGTGGGAGGCGTGGACCTGACTTGTATTATGGAGCAATTCCTTGGGGAAAATTGTTGCAGCCGCGTATTCTGCAATGCTTTTAGGCCCCTCCCTTGTACATCCCCCCTTCAGTTGATAGGCCAGTTATTACCAGATGGTATGAATACCATACTAGGTTCACTTAATTTGATCGAGCTTAGGATCATGTTTTGTTTATGTTTCGTGTTCTCTTTTTCTAGTTTTATCAGAGATATCAAACGTGGGGAGAGGTGGAATTCAAGTATGGACTTGACGGAGAACCGAGAAGGCTGACGTCCATCTAGGTAAATCTCCATCTAGGTAAATCTCTGAGCCGCTTAACCTTTGTTAAATGTGATAACCTAGCTACTGAGATTGTGTGATCGAGCATGACGGAGAGTGAAGAAGCTCGCGAGATTCGACCCCTGGTCTTATTAAACTATTTTCACATGTGAAAACTTTTGATATTTTGAATAGCTAAAAGTTAACAATTGTTTTTTCTTTTAACTTGATTTTTAGAATACCAATTTTTTTTATCTCTCTAAATGATTTTTTGTTAAGATCCGTGCTCTATACTCATAAAAGAGTTAAATGACTTTCATCTTTGTCTCAAAGAGTGCTCAAGAATGCTTAAAATCAAGACCAAACTTATTTTTAAGAAAACTTTCAGCATGATGTATGCCATATTTTCTTAAGAAAACTTATTATGGTCATGTATTTGCGAGACAGGATATTGTAATTTAATGGAAAATACAATAATGTATTTGTTTCCATTGATACTTTTTAATGTATTACCTTTTTTTCAAATTGACAAATTCGTTACAATATTGCTTGTGTTTATCAATTTTAATTTAGCTTCTTGCAGTATAAGCATTGTATATTGAGTAGCCTTTGTTTCTGAAAAGTTTATTTAGTTTCCTCTATCATTTTCTATTAGTTTAATATATCAAATTTAAAATAAAATTTGTTTATCTACGAGCCTTTGTATAGTATTAGGCATGCTCTTTGTTAAAATGTGGAGTGACAATGAACCCTTAACCGCTACTTTTCATGATATCAACACTTATCTAAAATACACCGTTTTAGATCAAAGGGTTATGCAATAAGGTGATACTAGCATAGTTGTTCTAAAAACTAAATCTACTTATAGAGATAAGATATTGAATGTAGTTGTTGATTTAAGACTTGTTATATTTTTTTATTTTGGAGTTTATATATATATGTAGGGGGGGTTGTGCTAGTAAATAGCTCATTGGAAAGCATAAATAAATTGTTTCTTGATTTTGAAAGAAGATCATCCTGTTCATTTTTTTTAATAATTAAATATCTTTCGAATTGTTGATTTTGAATTGAGATCTTTAGCATCATCAATTTAAAAGAAAAAATGTCTTCAAATAATTTGTATAAGCTATCTTCCCCGGGAATGTATTTTCAAATGAATGATATCATAACAAAAACTCAAAATGCATAAATAACAAGAACTCAAAATGCATAAAACAATCTCAATCAGACATCATATCCCATTCATGGAATGTTTTTAGTATATCTCAAGTTGGCTGTAAATTCCAATTAAGAAAAATAACATTATGAGAGCCAACTAAATTTGTCACTGTCTTAAAACCTAAAAGAAATCATTTGCGAGCCTGGCTGGCGTAGTTAAGCTTGGAGACTACTACATCGTGATGAACATAGTAGAAGTTCCCAGATTTCCATAAAAAAGAAATCACTATAGAACCATTTCTTCTTGGAATAAGGAAAACTCAATCTAGATGGTATTGCATGAAGCATGCTTGTAGAATGTTGGCAATGGGGATGGAATAAGGAAAACTCAATCTAGATGGTATTGCATGAAGCATGCTTGTAGAATGTTGGCAATGGGGATGGGAATGGGAATGCGAACAAGATTTGGTCATCGATCTAGGTGTATGTTTTGATGCTTATTTAGGGGACGGTGATAACTATTCTAATGGGAAATCGGAGCCAATTTTAGTCTACTCTGCCAAAATGCAAAACGCAGAGATTCGGTTCTTGAGTTGAATCAACCATGAACGTGTTTAACAATTAACCACAATCTAATCCAACCCAAATCCAATCGAAGATTCTTGAGCTGTTATTGCGCATATAATATGGATATGGAATAAGAACAAACACGAATACACGCTCCAGAATTGAATAGACTCTCACGTTAAATGCTGGGATTATTTATCATTACCCTTCATTCCCGCCAGCAGAGATTTCTTCATCATTTCAACCATAACGTGAGCTTACACCTGCAACGATCAACTACAACCATATCACCTATGCAACATAAACATACACATACGTTTTTCATTTTATTTTTGTATTATTGGGGTGCGCCTGGCATGTGCTATAGTGCAGTGCAGAAGTGACGCACGAGAGCCCCAGTAGCAAGCTACTAATGAATGGGATCTCCCCTTAAAAAAAATAGATTTAATATCATGTGGCTCTATCAACCATGTATCAGATATTAAACTGATAAGAACATATACTACACTTGATCTTAGCCAAAAGGACGAGAAAGGTATGCTTTTCACGTCCCATCTCTATCCCTTTTCTACTACTCTTCTCCCTCCTCCCTCCTTGCTCCAATGCATGTGGTAAATATTTTCCCATCTCAGCTACTCAACGCAGCCTCTTCCTTCACAACCTAAATCTATTCTCATAGTAATCCAATCTTGCAAAACTCTACGCCAAAATATTCATTTAATCATCCCCGTGCACATGATTAGAGTATGCAAGCTGCCACCATAGTTAACACTTCGGCGACAACATGTGATTGTAAAAAGTTGAACAACAAAGCTTACGTCCGATCTCCAATTTTGCAATTCCAGGCCCTGACCTTTGGTGCTTGGGTCTAAAACGGAACAAAAGAGAATAGGTTGTCTTTCCAACGGGTATAGCCCGTCCATAGCTTTCCAACGATGTATCGCATGCCCGAAGCAAAGAAGAGAACGGATGAATTGGCTACAATAAGCCGATATAGGTTCCATGGTTGCGAACTTTAATAGAGCTTAATGGAGCTTAATTAGAAGAAAAGGAATGGATAGCATTACACCAATACTCCGCTGTCGCCGTGCCTTTCGCACTACCAAAATTAGCGGGTAAAAACACATATAATCTAACAACACAGCCCAAACTTCATCACTCGGAGGGTGCCTATGTGAGTCGACAACTACCTCGAGTGGTGCTTATAACAGTCGACAACTAACTCGGGTGGTGCTTATAACACTGACTAAATACATAAAACAATCATTTAACGATACGTCTACATATATATCAAATCGCGTATCGCCCATGCCGTCTCCTGTACACTCCTATTCCCAATCTAGATAAGCCTTCGTAGCTAGTCTCCATGGATTTTATCTCAGGTCCATCCTCATCCAAGCATGGTAACGATTGCATTTTCTTGGTTATCTTAGAGAACCCTATAAGAAGAGTGTCACAGTGGAAGGCACTGCTAATATATTCTTTGAGACTGTCTAGATTTCCAAAGGCCATTGCTTTCGATAGGGATAGCATGTTCTTAGGTATCTTTTGGTATAGCCTTTGACCCATCATAGATACCGCACTCACCAGATAGGTCACATTCCGTTCCCGGACCGATTGAAATTGGATTGTGATGGAAATGACATAGCACAACAATGCAAAGATGACATGAGAACGGTGTTTACAACAGAGTCCTTCATTGAAAATCAAATTCTATTCGTCGATGAAGCTATGGAAAACACTCCAATATAGACATCAATACAAAATGCCTAGACGGATGGCAGCATCTCTCCGAGAAGAGATGTGATGGGAACTCTCATAAGTAAAACGTCAAACACAATAGGCACTCTCATACCTAATACTTCAACAAGTCTTTTTATTCATAATAGAAAATTACCTAATACTAAGTTGCATTGTTCAAGTGTTCTACCTCCCCAATATACAAAACGCAGCTGAGAGTTCTCCCCAATATACGAAACGCAGCTGAGAGTTCTCCCATGGTTCTCCTATCCTAGTTTTGTCTTCTTATACAAAAAGTGCTTTTAACTTGAACTTGAGTCGAACACTTGAATCAAGGCGGTCATCTTCACAGTACCTATAATCGCGTTGATGTATCTCCACTTAGCAACTCGAGCAGGTAATGGCGTCGACTTAACTGGCGATCTATCCATCACCTACATTTCATCAAGCTTATGCTTGCACCATCCAATTTAGTTTATGAAAGCATCAAAAGACATAAGAAGAAACAAAGAATATCGCATACTTCATAATTAGGGCCTCAATACTCATTGCATTGGCTCAAAATATCTCAAGACCATTAAAATTGTTAATGCTCAGCTCGGCTTTAGATATCCGGAAATGCAAGGTAGGCCATCTAGTCCACAGAGATGGGCTCTAGGAATATACTAAATATTGGCCCATCATCACCCTGTTATTAACCTCGTCGTGTGTCCTCAATAATCTGGTGTCTATGCTTGGAACCACCCATGAAATGAGGGGAAGTACACAAGGGTTTTCCTTGGGCGTTGTAACCTAGAATAAATAAAATAAAATATTGTGTGAATAGTTTAAATGTTTTCCATGGACATGTTAAAAATGTGACAAGTTTGCATGTGATGTATACCTAGAATGGCTAGAAATTGTGTACATGATTACCAATAATAGCTCTATGCTCGTAGAAAAGGAAACATTGTCGAAAAATACCATCACCGAAGCTACATCGGGTTGGAAAGGCTTATAACGACTTGATTTCCCAAACCATGCAACAAAGTTCCATTAAAGGGACCACTGTATATCTACTATAAACAACTAAACAAAAGTTTTCACGTGCCACTGAGATGAAGGAATGAGAGCACTCGATTGGATAGCAAAAAAAGAATATACATGTCTTTGATAGAAATGGAGAGGGACAAGCTGAGAAACTAGAAGGATTAAGGATATCAGCAAGATTGTTGGTAGAGGTGATGAAACATGCATGTAACACAATGCCATGACCAGATAGATCAATCCTTATCAAATCCCTTGGCAGGCCTCACCATACTAAGATTTATTAGATAAAAATGAAGCAATTCCCAACAAGAGGAAAATGTGTGTTTGGTATCTAATAAAGAAATTAAAATTCGGGACCAATGCAATAAAGTCGCAACCCAAAGAGCACGGATATTGAAATATGCATGCAACCAATAAAAAATAATAGATCAAAGATGCCGCTAAAAAAAGTGTGTTTCCACAAATGTGTCCACAAACCTCGGTTGGAGCATTTGGCACACAATGATGAAGACAAAGAACAAATGGATATTGCATTTATTCAATTATTGCGGATGATAATACTTATCTCGTTGCAATCAATTTCCCTTTGTTTTTCTATATACTCCCTTCTCCCTTCAATGTAGAACCAGAGTGCTCTGCAATCATAAATTCGAAACCTATCTATTGGGTTGCGATAAACAAATTAGCATAGACTCACATTGACATCGCGTATGGAGATTTAGGCTTCATCTACGTATCATATTGTACGATACATGATTTGCGTATCAATCAAATGTAAGTTTTCTATCTTTGGGTCAAAATACAACCCTGAAGATGGAGAGATCCCCGGACACTGTGCGATGGGTGGCTTGACATAGCTATCAACATAGGAACCTATCTTGAGGAAAATTTACAAGAGAATCTACATGGGGTTGATTTCATTTGATCATGAGTAGAAAGGAGGGCGAATTAAGACAAGGGTCCAATCATAGTTGTCATTAAAGACCATAATTCATAGAATTTGGTGGAACATGAACATATATTTATTTGAGCAATGAACCATATTTTTAGACAAGGTGGGCCTCAAACGTACAAGTTTACGAGCTATATTTAATTGCATGTGTTCCTATCAGGAAAAGGTCTAATCATGGCCTTGACCACAGTTCCCAAGGGAGTTCATTTTATCAATTCCCTCTCTAAATCGGAAGAAAAAGTTCATTTTATCTTTCGTATGTCTTGGATGGAAATTTTCATTCTCAAGGAAAAGCTCCTATATTTATCATGCAATGCATCAATTGTCGGTCTGTCATGTTGTTAATTACCTTATAATTAAGTGAGGTCGAAAAGTGCTATGTTAAATTATCGTTAGCATTAAGTTATTGCATATTTGATTTTTCTTGAAAATGTGGTCTTATAAAGTATAATCTCTTTTAGTTGTTAATTTTTATTTGTAATTATTGCCCCTGTCGGTTTTTTTTTATGTCAATTTATTAGCATTGCCTTACTTTGCACATCCCATCCTAATTATATGTCTTATAAATCTCTTGTGTGGGATATACGATGTGATTAGTTTAGATTTTTGGGCCACTTACATGCCTAACTCTTGTGACAAATTCCGCTTGTGATGTATAGCTAGGATGGCTTAAGGAAAAGAATGCATTCACTGCAATGCTATGTCCAAGCTCTAGAGGGGAAAATATAAACGTTCCGCCTATTTTCGTATGAAAATTATGTACCAATGGTCCCAATAGTAGTTTTGTGTTCGAGGAAAAGGAAACATTGCCAACAAATTCCATCGACAAACTGGCATTAATTAGGCAAGGCTTACAAATCCTCGATCTCACAAAATGCAACAAAGGTAAATAAAAGAGACCACTATACCTTGGCTATAAATAACTAAAGAAGAGTTTTCGAGTTGAATTGAGATGAAGGAATTAGACTATCAAATTTGGCAGCAAAAAGGAATATCCATGTCATTGATATCAATAAGGAGGGACAACTTGAGAAACTAGAAAGATTTAGTATATCGGTGGGATTCTTGCTAAACAAGATGGAGCATGCATGTAACGCAATGCCGTGACAAATCAACAATCCTAATCAAATCCCTTGACGGGATTCACCGTCGAATGATTTACTAGATAAAATTGCAACAATGCCCAAGAAGAAACAGACGTTTGTTTGGCGTCTAATACAGAAATCAAAATCCAGGATTTGTACAATACAGACACAATCTGGGAGCATGGATATTAAAATAAAATAGATTGAAGGTGCCAATAAGAGAAGTGTGTTGCCACAAATATATTTTGAAATGTTGGGCACACAACGTCTAAGAGAGAACAAATGGATATCGCATTTATTCAATTATTGTCGATGGTAATTTTATTTGATTTTAGCAAAAATCCTTTCGTTTTTCTGTATATACCCTCTCACTGTAAGACTAGAATGCTCCTAGGCCGCAAATTCAAACCATTTCTATTCTTGGGTGGTGATATATAAATTAGACTAGAGTCGCATTGGCATCGACATCGACATCGCATGAGAGATTTAGACTTCATCTCCCCATCATATTGTATGATACGTGATGTGTGTAATGCGATTGTAAGCTTCTATCATTGGGACAAGACAATACACGAAGATGGAGAGATCTGTAACGAGTAATGTGCCCTATTTGCACAGAGCATAGAGGTGACATTTAGCATGTTCTTCAGGGTTGTGTGTGGGTTGGGAGGCCATGGGACAGGTGACTTGTAGCTTCAATATAGGAAACCGGCAAGAGGAAACTTTACATCACGGTGATTTCCTCATATCCTAATTACGCGGGACTCCCAAGTAAGTCGAGAGTATAATCCAATTGTCTTTAAATGACAACATATATATCATAGAATTTGGTGGAGTGAGAACAAAGCTCTATTTGAGCAATCAATCCTATTGGAAGGCAAGGCGATCCTCAAACTAAGTGGGCTACAAGATCAGGAGCAATATTAAGCATGGGGTCATATTAAGAAAACGCATTCGTGGCCTTGACCACGGTTTCCAATGGAGTTCATTTTAGCAACTGCCTCCCTAAACTATCAGAAGAAAAACTATGCAGAGGTGTGAAAGGTGAGTTTTGAGTGCATTCAATTATATTCTAGACTAATTCAATTAATGTCTACTTAGTTTTAGTTCAAATTTAAAAGGCCTCGAGATACCGATTGTTTTCCATCTCGGCCTAGCTCTCTCTCTGCATGATCAAGTAAGCTTTGCATGTTTTATTAAAACCAACGTAGAGCTGCCTTAACCCAGATCTTTCCAGCATCCAATGGGTTCAAGAAGATAGGTTGTTTTATTTTTAGATTCTTTTTTTCATTACTCTTACTACCATTTCTTTTTTAATAACTAAATTAATGTCTTCCAAAAACTCAAACTCATTAAAATGATAGGCGTTCTGATTTCAATACGTTGGGTGGGAGGTGCCAGCTTAATAATTCTTTTAATTATAATTCTGAGTCCTACAGAAAATATTCATTAATAGAAGAATATTCTTAGTCGTGTACATTACATCAAGGGCTCATATTGAAATAGTTATCACCCAAGCTTGTCGTTTTCATTTACTTAGTAATCTTCGACTTAAATAGGGCACGTACATGGTAAATTTCGTCTATTGTTTCCATATGATCATTTTTTAAATTCCGTTTGATGTTTCGATATGTGACTTTTTATTTCCCACCCCACGTGGTATCGACCACATACATCGTAAATTTTATATGATGTTTCCATATGTGTGCTTTTGTTTCCACTCCTTGGGCTTGATCTCCATTAAATTTTTGTTTGTAACAAACACTGTAGTCTCATTATGTAATTCGTACATATCTTTGGGTGTTTAATATTATTGATATGTCCTCGGTATTGCAGGCTGAGCAGTGTGAATGTTTTAGGTTTTTAAATTAGGATTGAACAAATGGAAATGGAATTGGGACAGAGGAAAGAAACAGCTCTCCCACTTTGTTATGGAGCGTGGTGTTGTTACAAGCTCTCAGATCTGCTAAAAAGGCCTCCCATCTCGTCATAGCATTTGACCTTTGGGTGACCTACACTCAACCTTAAGGATGGTGACGTGATTCGAAGGTTTTTCGAGTACTACCAACCACTTGATGACTTTGTGAAATCTCTTCCACGTGGAGACTGAAATGGAACAAAGAAGAAGGAGAAACTGGTATTGGTTGGTCATAGTGTGGGAGGCATGGACCTGACTTGTATTATGGAGTGATTCCTCAGAGAAAATTGTTGCAGCTGTATTCTGCAATGCTTTCGTGCCCCTCCCCTGTACAACCCCCCTTCAGTCGATAGGCCAGTTATTACCAGATCATATGAATACCATACTAGGTTCACTTAATTTCATCGAGCTTAGGATCATGTTTTGTTGATGTTTCGTGTTCTCTTTTTTTAGCTTTATCAGAGATATCAAACGTGGGGAGAGGTGGAATTCAAGTATGGACTTGACGGAGAACCGAGAAGGCAGATGTCCGTCTAGGTAAATCTATGAGCCACTTAACCTTTGTTGAATGTGATAACCCTGGATACTAAGCTCGTGTGATCGAGCATGTTTGAGAGTGCAGAAGCTCACGAGATTCAACCCCTGGTCTTATTAAACAATTGTCCCATGTAAAACTTTTGATATTTTGAACAGCTAAAAGTTAACAATTGTTTTTTTCTTTTAACTGGATTTTTAGAATACCAATTTTGTTGATCTCTCCAAATGCTTTGATGTTATGATCCATTCTCTATTCTCATGAAAGAGTTAAATCAATTTCATCTTTGTCTCAAAGAGTGCTCAAGAATGCTTAAAATCCAAACCAAACTTATTTTTACAATATTAATGTCATTTGTGTCTTGTGTTTTAGATGTATATTACTTTTTCTCTTATATCGAAGTTGTTTGTGGTATATTTAGCATCTATGCTACGGAGCCCTAGTTTTTTCAGCTTGATGTATGACATCTTTTCTCAAGAAAACTTATTATGGTCATGTATTTGGGAGACACATTTTTGTAATTTAAAGGAAAATACAATAATGTATTTGTTTCCATTGATACTTTTTAATGTATTACCTTTTTTTAAATTGAAAAATTCATTACAATATTACTCGTCTTTATCATTTTTAATTTCTAGCTTCTTGCTATAAGCATTGTATATTAACTAGCCTTTGTTTGTGAAAAGTTTATTTAGTTTCCTCTATCATTTTCTATTAGTTTATTATATCCTTTTTAACATAAAATTTGTTTATCCATGAGCCTTTTTATAATGCATGCTCTTGGTTAAAATATGGAGTAGCAATGAACCCTTAAGAGAATTTTTCCATGATATCAACACTTATCTAAAGTACATCATTGTAGATCGAAGGGTTATGCAATAAGGTGATACTAGCAGAGCCGTTCTAAGCACTAAATCTACTTATAGAGATAACATATTAAATGTAATTGTTGATGTAAGACTTGTTATAATTTTTCTGTTTTGGAGTTTATATATATGTATGGGGTTGTGCTAGTAAATAGGTCATTGGTAAGCATAAATAAACTGTTTCTTGATTTTGAAAGAAGATCATTATGTTCATTTTTTTTAATAATTAAATTCCTTTTGAAAACTCAACTAACACTAATAGCCAGATCACTGGCAAGCTTAAATGAATTGTTGATTTTGAATTGACATCTTTAACATCATCAATTTTAAAAGGAAAAAAGTCTACCAATAATTTTGAATGTATTTTCAAATAAATGACATCATAACAAAAGTTACTCAAAATGTATTTTCAAATGAATGACATCAGAAAAACTCAAAAGCATAAAACAATCTCAATCAGACATCGTAGCCCATTGATGGAATTTGTTTCCAATTAAGAAAAATAACATTATGAGAGCCAACTAAATCTATCACTGTCGTAAAACCTAAAACCTCTTAACTCTTTCTCTCGTTCCTACAATACTCGACCCCTGCAATTCTGCTAACTCTGGGGTCTGTATTTTTTGTAGAGACACCCAACAGTCTGAAAGCAGACACCCGAAAGACGAAAGGCAAGTATTGAGAAAAAAACAGGGGAACCAATCATGTGGATGTAGAGTTCAATCAACTAGTTCAGGATAGTAGAATAGCCGCGCAAGTTAAGCATCCATTTCGAAACCTCATGAAGTGCAGGAATAGACCTCAGCTGATCAGAACAATATATCTACAAATCTTCCAGCAGTTGACTAGTATCACTGCCATTATGTTCTATGCTTCACTTTACTCTGCGGCTATTTCTTGTGTAGTCAATGTCATATCCACTATTATCTCCATCTAATCGGTTGATAAACATGGTCGAAGAGAGCTTCTTCTCGAAGCAGGAGTGCAGATGTCCATTGCACAGGCTAGCCCTAGTTAGTTGGAATGCCAGAATGTCGGAATGATTAATATTGTGTGGAATTGCAGGTGGTTATTGGAATCTTTTTGGCCAACAACTTTCTCGCCCTAACAAGATCTGTCGGACATAGCGTGCCTGTGTGCGTGAATCTCCTCTTCAGTTTTGGTGTGGCATAGGCATTTCTATCAATGCTTTGCCAATTCAAATACAAAATATTTTTTCTTCTTTGTTAGCAGGGTGTTAAATATGTCCGTATTGGTGATGTTTCTCGTTCGAAGACGAAGAATGTGCCGATCGAAGAAATGATGGACAGAGTGTGTAAAAAAACATTGGTTGTGGAATATTTTTGACATCGACACCGACCTCCCCTCACTGATGATGAAGATGCTAATTCCAAACAATAAAATGGGAGAGTCAATGCCAATGCCTACCATAATTCTCCTGCATTCCATTTCATTGAGGGAGATATGAGTAGAATTTAAGTCGATGGCCATGTCAATAATAATAATGGATTATGCTTCCCAAAAGAATTTGAAATTTGTGAGCTAGCACGCCAACTGCAATGCCGTTATATCTACCAACGGCAATGGCTGGAGTCGTAGAATACATTCGCACTCCCAATTCGGCATGCCCACTAAAAGAAAATCATAGGCAGGTGGGCATGAGCTATATCCACGAAATAAATGGGATCATGCCTAATATGGAAAGTGTGTAAACAATGTAGATTTTCAAGAGCTTTAAAATATTTATGATAATCATAGTTCGATCCTTCAAGGAGGGATTAAAAAGGCTACATGGTAATATCAAATCTTTTAAATCATGTATTTTCATGTTCGAAAAATAAAAATTAGAAAATTTTATGATTGAAAAGAGAAGTATTTGTGATATCTATTTTAAATCCTTAAATATATATATTCATAATTTTATGGTTGTGGTTTCGCTAGACATTAAACTTTGTATATAAAACTTTCTTGTTTATATAGAATAAGAGTATTTTTTTTAAATGTGTTTTTAATTTCAAATCCATTATAATACAAAATATTACCAAAATATTTATACATTTTATAAATCAAAAAATTTACTTCAATATTGTTAAAAAATTATTTAATAATATTATAAAAAATTTAAAATTAGTACAAATAAATTTATTTGTTCCAAGTTTTCAAATTGGATCAATGGGAAAATTAAGGACTAAAACTAGGTGTATTTTAGAGTGAAAAATGAAAATAACATATGAATTATGGCAAATATATAACATCTATTAATAGAACTCGTAAACTTAGTTTTTATTTAAATAATGTCAACAATAACAATACTTTTCATTAATAATAACTTAAGCAAGTATCTAAGTGCAAATTCTTATCTTGAATAATTCAACCAAAACATAATAAATCAACAACAATACATAGATAAACTCAAATGCATCCATTCATGTTAGCTCTCAATATGTTTATGGATTCATAATTTGAGATTTGTGATCTACTTTTTTGTCCCACCAATGCTTCTATATTATCGAGCTATCAAATATTAAGAGATAAAACTCCAAGTCCCTTATCAAACTATTCCAAGCTTCTAACTATTGAGTTACTCTCATGTCGTGAATTTATCACCTCATTTCTAGGTTGGTACCTAAATAAAAAAGATTCAAAATGAGATTTAATCTTAAGTGGATGAGCATAACAATATTTCTTATATATTCAAACCACATTCAATTAATTTTTATCTTTAATAATTATAATACAAATTATTAAATTTAATAAAGAATAACAATAATGTATTTAAAATGTGAAAAACACTTATATAAATAGCTATAGTTGTAAATTTATTATATATATTCATATATGTGTACAACTTATCAAAAAATACCCTCAAACTTATAATTATTGATATAATTGAGTGAACAACTTATTTAAAGATATCATTTGGCTATGTTTTCTTATTCTTTCAAGTGTATTTTTTTAAATGTCATTCATATTATTTATACTTATTATTGTTTTGGGTTTGTTTAAGGCAAAGAAAAAATAATTTTTATTGTAATTTTGTGAATGGGTTAAAGATCTATAAATCAAGAATGTGAGTTTGTGTTTTTTAAGAATAAATTAAAAAATTCTATTCGAGTTTGGTGAATATTATTAATATATATAAAATGTACAATTTCTTTTCAATTTAAAGAGAAGTTATATTGTGGTGGCAAGTTGGGTCAAGTTTTTTATGTAATTGTCGTGTAAGAAAGTGTGTCTAGTTGTTCTCTAGTGGCAACTTGGGTCATTCTTTTATGTTGAATGTCCCTTAATTGTAGCTTTGTCTTTTGTTTTCTCAATAATTGTTTTTTTTTCTTTTTTTTGTCATTTTGTTTTGCACATAATCATTTTTTAAGGGATCTTATACAACTCCCAACAAAATCACCTAAGTTCGCCCCCTTAATTTAACTCATAAACTTAGTTTATATTTAAATAATGTCAACAACAATGATAGCCTCTTTTGATTAATAGTCTGAAATCAATATCAATGTATCATAACATGCTTGAAGCCCTAGTATCCAACTACAGAATCTTATTGTTAACACAAAAAACTCATCCATACATCATAGCCTACTTACCATTTCCACATCATTAATTTCCACACCAAAAATCAACATGGGGAACCTTCATACACCAAAAAAATGATATACCATGGGGTTTAGGGAGAGAGTGAGAAAGAGAGAAATTAGGGGTTAGGGGTTTACAGAGATAGAGAGAGATATTAGAGTTTAGGGTTTTAGAGACCATCTAGAGACATCTAGAGACCATATTGGGGAACGGATAACTTCTTTACCCCAGAAAAAGAATTACAAGAAATCAAATTAGATCTCTGAGGGAAAACAAAAGATCAGATACATAAAGGTTGTGATGCTTTCCTTGGCGACTCCAATATTCAAATTTTGAATCTCACAAGAGACACTTGGAGAATTTCTTGAAAGAATTATGACTTCCCGAAGGATAGGGTGATTAGAGAGAAGGGGGTATAGGTGAGGAGTGGGACAGTTGGTGTCAGAGAGAGAGAGAGAGAGAGAGATTAATTTTTATAGTTGAAATTGCAGTCAATTAATTATTGAAATTGCATTATCTTACAAAATGTGAATTTCCCTTAAAATTGTGAATATGTATTTTTCAAAAGTGCAATTTCTCTTCAATATGTTTATTGTTGAATTTGTAGTTGTCCAAATTGTAATATGTAATTATGAAAAGTGCAATCAATTAATTGTTGAATTTGCAATTTTTCGATGGCTAGATTGCAATTTCTTATTAAGAAATTGAAAATTCTGTAATACTTTAATTTATTTCTCTATCATGTTGTTGAAATCCTCAAATTTGTAATTTTCAAAATGCCAAAATTGCATTTTCCTAAAGTTGAGATTGCAATTTCTTAAAAAAAAAAACAATTTTAACAATTTTTTAATGGTTGAAATTGTAGTTCTTGATCGCTGAAATTTTAATCTATTAACTATTGAAATTTCATTTTAAGTTAAAACAATGTGAATTTATCCTCAATCATCTACTTGTTGAAGTTGCTAATTTGTAGTTGTTGAAACTACAAATTTATTTTTACATTTATGAATAGCAATTTCGAAAATAGCAATTTCTCTGTAATTTGAATTAAAGAGAGAAACAGAGAGAAAGATCTAGAGAGTGGGAGATTGTGGGTTAGGGAGATAAAGAGAGAAAGAGAGAGAAAGAGAGAGAGAGAGGGTTAGGGGTTGAGAGAGAGAGAGAGAGAGAGAGAGAGAGAGAGAGATTATGGCTTAGGTGTTGAGAGAGAGAGAGAGGTTAGGGATTAGGAGTTTAGAGAGATCTAGAGAGAGGGAGATTATGGTTTAGGGATATAGAGAGACGGAGATTATGGTTTAGGGATATAGAGAGAGAGAACAATTGAGAAAGAGAGAGAGAGGGTTAGGGTTTTAGAGAGAGAGGATAGAGAGAGAGAGAGAGAGAGAGAGAGATTGGAGGTTAAGAATTTATAAAGAGAGAGATATTGGGGGTTAGGGGTTTAGAGAGAGAGAGAGAGATTGGAGGTTAGGGATTTATAAAGATAGAGATATTGGGGTTTAGGGGTTTAGAGTGAGAGAGAGAGAGATTGGAGGTTAGATATTTAAAGAGAGAGATAGAGATATTGGGGGTTAGGGGTTTATAGATAGATAGAGAGAGAGAGAGAGCGAGAGAGAGAGAGAGATTTGGGGTTAGGGGTTTAGAGAGAGGGAGAGGGAGATTGTGGCTTAAAGAGAGAGAGAGAGAGAGAGAGAGAGAGAGAGAGATTGGGGTTTAGGGATATATATCTTTATATATATAGGGAGAGAGAGAGAGCGAGGCATTGACAATCAAGGGTTTAGAGAGAGATATTGATTGGTGGTTAGGTTCTTGGAGATAGAGAGAGATTGAGGGTTAGGGGTTTGGAGAGAGAGAGAGGGGGGGATTAGAGGTTAGGGGTTTCCAAATAGAGAAAGAGTGATATTGGGGTTTAAGGGTTTAGATAGAGAGACAGAGAGATTGTGGCTTAGGGGTTTACATAGAGAGAGAGAGAGAGATTGGGGGTTAGGGGTTGGGGGAGATAGAGAGAGTACATCGGATATATGAGTGTGAAGTCTAGAAGGAAAATATGCAGAATCTCACCAATATGTACTATGAAGTTTTAGATGCCCATTAGGGGTTGAGGGAGAGTGATACTGGGATTTTCCAGGTTTAGAGTGAGAGAGGGGGAGACTATCAGATCCAAAAGAGTGTGAAGTATTGAAGGAAAAGATGCAAAAGATAACTAATATATACTATTAAGTTTTGGATTCCCTGATGAGAGAGAGAGAGAGAGAGAGAGTATCAAATGTGAGGGTCTTATGGATTTGAAGTTAGGGGTTTAGAGCTAGAAAGAAAGATAAAGGTTGGGGGTTGGGGATTTAGAGAGAGAGAGATATTGGTGCTTAGGGGTTTAGAGAGAGAGATATATATTGGGGGTTACGGGTTTAGAGAGAGAGATATATTAGAGGTTACGGGTTTAGAGAGAGAGAGATATTGGGGGTTACGGGTTTAGAGAGAGAGAGGGTGTGGATTATTGAAGGGGTTGAGATAGAGAGAGTGAGATTGTCGCTTAGGGGTTGAGAGAGAGAGAGGTTGGGGGTTAGGGGTTTACAGAGATATAGAGAGAGGGATATTGTGGGTTATGAAGAGAGAGAGAGAGAGAGAGAGAGAGAGAGATATTGAGAAAAAGATAGAGGGTTAGGAATTGAGAGAGAGAGAGAGAGAGAGAGCGATGGGGAGGTAGTTAGTTGTTTAAAGAGATAAATTAGGTGTTATGGGTTTAGAGAGAGAGATTCGAGGTCACAGGTTTAGAGAGAGAGAGAGAGAAGAGGTGGTTACTATTAGGAGTAGTTAAGAGACCAAAATGAAGAGAGAGAGTGGGTGGTTAATGGGTAGTGGGGGATTAGGTGAGGAGGGATATAGATAGAGTGAGAGGGATGGAGAGATGGTTAGTGGTAAGTGAGAGACAGAGAAAGAGAGAGGGTTGTGGGGGTATGATGGTAAAGAGTGGGGTTTGGGGAAGGATATATAGAGAGAGATTAGGGGTTGGGGATTTAGAGAGAGAGAGAGAGAGATATGGGCGGAAATGGTTAGAAGTAGGACTAAGTGATAGGGGGAAATGTTATTGCTAGGGCGTTAGAAAAATAGAGAAAGGAGGGGGTTAGGGCTTAGGGTAATAGAGTGATGGGTGAATTTGGATTTATGGTACATATTTTTAATCAAGGGCTTATGCTTTATGGTAAGGGGATATATGGGTGGTTGAGAGAGAGAGGGTGGTGGGGTTATAAAAAGGGAGGGGACATGGGATTATATTGAGAAAGGGAGATATAGCTAGAAGGAGAGTGAAACAAATATGTAACATTAGTGCGCGAACTAATAGTGTGTGCACACTAATAGTGTGTGCATGCTAATATTGTGTGCACGCTTTTTGTGTGTGCATATATTTAATGCATGCACTCTAAAATTTTTAATTTTTTTGGCGTGATTTCATTTTTCCATACTATGTGTAATGACTTGGTATGTGTGGTTCTAGACTCATATTGTCGAACTTGATGCCTTGGACTAAATTATAGCAAAACACACCATGTTATGTAACTTCATGTTTTTCAACCTCAAATCTATATATGCTCCACTTGTCCACTGTTACTGAAATTGCACACGCTTATAGAACTCTTTGCGTAGATTCAAAATATCTTTTTCTTGAATAAATTTGTTAGTACTTTCTATTTTTCATTCATTTTTGTTTGCAACCATGCCATATTTACATAAAACTCACTTCATTTATTTAAGCTATAACTTTTGACTAACACACCTATTTTGAAAACAAAAAGGATCCCACACAAGTATACTGAAAGACCTACGCACTAAAATAAATGACTTTGTTAAGACCATGATAGCAGGGCATAACTCTCGACGTTGTCCTTTTAGGAATTTCCTGACTTCCTTAATTTAAAAAAAAAAATAGCTTGGAAAATTTTGGAAAAAAAGCATACCAACACTAGAAGAACACCATTTTTTGGGATTTATACCTATTTTCCATAAATAAAGGTTATATATTTTGGAAGGTGATATGTATTTCAAATCTTACTATGTTTTTAACATGTGTGTCCTCCTCGTCTACCTATTATATGTGGTTGTATGTACGATTCTGTGATTGGATGTATGTTGTTGTGGTTTTATGTATAACTCTGTGATTGGATGTATGTGGATGTGATTGGATTTCTATGTCTATGTGTAGTTTGAGTCTCAATGTCTAAGTATGGTTCGAGTTGATTCCGAGTCAGTCTTGTTTGCTTACAATAGAGGAGGAGGGTGGACTGAATTTGAGGAAACTGTGGCAAACAAATTCGAAGGATACGTAGTCGAACAGGTACATTTTATTATTCTTTTCTCTTCCCTCTCCTCTTTACCCTTTACAATTTACAGTTTACATTTTGTTGTTATTTTCTCTTCCCTTTGCTTTTAGAATCCCTACTTCCTTTTTCAAATTCTGTCAGAAACAGTAATCTTATCTCTAATCTGATTGAAATCCTTCCTTGCGTTTTCTAAATTTGATGGAAAATATTTCAAGTTCAGCTCTATTATGTTCTTCCAAACCACCATGGGTTGGAATACCAGCGTTCGATATGATTCAGTCCTTCCAAACCTTTCTTCCTCAATAAATTTCAGCACCTTGAGACCCCTAACTTAAAGGCCATAGGTATGGATGGCTCTGGCTTGTATTCGCCTTATCTTTCAAACATTAAACCTTGTGTCATAGCTCTAGCCATAGCCCCATGCACCCACCATGTTTAATAAAGTGTACCGTTGAGAATCTCTATCAACATGAATTTGAGTATCATCTATAACCTACGGATAGTTCCAGAGAGAGGAGAAAAAAGCAGCAAACTATATATCCTATTCCTGATGGTTCCAAAGAGTGGAGAAAACAGAAGGGACGTATCTATCCGTTGAAGGCAAGCTAGAGATGAGGTATATGTTTCAAATCTTACCATGTTTTTAACATTTTCTGCCTCCGCGTCTACATATTATCTATGATTGGATGTATGTGGATCTCGAGTCAGTCTTGTTTGCTTACAATGGAGGAGGAGGATGGACTTAATTTGAGGAAACTGGAGCAAACAAATTCGAGGGATACGCAGCCGAACTGCTCCGTGGACGGTACATTTTATTATTCTTTTCTCTTTACATTTTACATTTTACATTTTGTTGTTCTTAAATCTCTTTGCTCTGCTTTCAGAACCCCTACTCCCTTTTTAAAATTCAGTCAGAAATAGTAGTCTTATCTCAAATCTAATTGAAAGTCTTCCTTGCATTTTCTAAATTTGAAGGAAAATATTTCAGGTTCGGATCTATTATGTTCTTACAAACTGCCATGGGTTGGACGACCACTGTTCAATATGATTCAATCCTTTCAAGTTAAATGTGTCACTAGCTTTATCGCAAGTATTGTGTCCCCAAATTCAATAGCTGGAACAAACATGAAGAAGTAAATAGCCTTGTTTCATATCATGTAGTTCTAAAAGAGGAATTATAGAGGTCCTTTCGGAAATAGTATCATTGAAAGCATCACACAAACACATATTGGAACCACTAGTTAGGTTTCTTAAGTTCTAAGGTGTGGGCCATTTGTGCTTTGCATTTACTACAATAGCTTTATGATTTTTGTGAGATATTTATTATCATTAACCATTACCTCCAACTTGGAAAAAAATAGAGGGTGAGGTGGTTCCGAGTGGATTATCAAGTCAAAATAAGAACAAAATTGGGTGGATCTCCCATATTATGGTTTTAGGGCATTTTATTTTCAAGTTAAAGAAAATGAATGCATCTACATCACGACTTTTGGCATTGAGGAATGAATTAAACCATCATGAAAGCAATCTCCCTTGAATGTTATAAGTTTAGCGAACTAATTTAAAAGACAAAGGAAAAAAATATAGTGGCAAGACCAATCTACCATGATTCCATATGGATTTCACAATTTTAGTTCTAGATTCAATGGATGTGATCTAAACCAACACCAAAGTCACCTAAGGCTTAAACAATTTTTTTAGTAATTGGAACCCATAACTAGATTTTTTTGGTCTACCCCACTATTGGTGTTTTTCAATAAAAAAATTTAAAGTTTCTTGACTCATCAAATAATCAATGGATAACACGAACATGGGCTCATAAATCATTTTTTCCAATATTACAAATTTGAAACATGGAATCTTGAGATTTTGTAAGTCTAAGAAAAAACACCCTTAGCAAATGATAGTACTATGTTGGAATAATACATAAGTCATTGTAATTTATAAATCATAATTTCATTATTACCAAAAACTTTACACTACCCACAAGAATGTAGTCCGTAGGGTTTGTAAGGTGGAGATCTAGGTTCAAATCCTTGAATGGGTATGATTGTAAATAGAAGAAGTATTTCTTAAAAAAAAATTACACTGACTATTGTACACAAATAAAAATACAATAGAAAGATTGTTGAAATAAAACAATATTTATATCAAACTAGCACAACCTCTATCCTTGAAACAATTTATATCCTAAAAAGTTCAAAAATAATATATAGATATAATAAATATGCCCTCAACTGTGAAGAAATTAAAATTTCACAATTTTGAAACTCCATACTATAAAAAAGAAAAGTCTATAGTAAGGTAGATCAAATGTGATAATAATAATTTAGTGTAAGATGTAAACCAAACTCTAAATCTAATGTATAGATACCGTAAATGTAATGTGATCGTTCAAATGACATGTCTATAAAAAAATCGGATATATATTAATCCAGCTCATGTGAAAATTTTCTTACCTGATAGGAAGCATCGAATTTCTCAAATTTTGGGCAAAGTTCGAGAAGGAAATGCTGTCACAGCAGGTCCTTACTAATTTAGAAAAAAAAGCACAAAATAAAATAAAAAAGTATGATTAAATTTGAATTCAAATTGAAAAGCATTGAGAGCCTCTCACGAATGGTGCCTTAAAACCTCAAATAAAGTGGACCGTTGAGAATCTGTATCAACATAAATTTGAGTATCATCTGTAACCTATGGATGGTTCCAGAGAGAGGCGAAAAAAACAGGGAACAATCCATCCTGATGGTTCCAGAGAGTGGAGAAAAAAGCAGGGAATTATGTATCCGTTGAAGGCAGGTTGGAGATGAGGTATATATTTTAAATATTACAATGTTTTTAACATTTTTGGCCTCCTCGTCTACCTATTATATGTGGTTGTATGTATGATTCTATGATGAGGAGCAAACAAATTCGAGGGATACATAGCCTAACAGGTAAATTTTATTATTCTTTTCTCTTTCGTCCGCTCTTTACTCTTTACATTTTACATTTTACATTTTGTTAAATTTTTTTCTCTTCCCTCTGTTCTCAGAAGCCGTACTTCCTTTTTCAAATTGTGTCAGAAAGAGTAATCTTATCTCTAATCTAATTCAAAGCCTTCCTTGTGTTTTCTAAATTTGATGGAAAATATTTTAGGTTCGTCTGTGTTATGTTCTTGAAAACCGCCATGGGTTGGAAAACTAGCATTCGATATGATTCAATCCTTCCAAACCTTTCTTCCTCAACGAATTTCAGCACCTTCTTAAAGGCCATAGGTATGGATTGCTCTGGATTGTCTTCGCCTTATCTTTCAATCATTAAACCTTATGCCATTGCTATGGCCATAGCCCCATGCACCCTCCATGTTTGATAAAGCGGACCGTTGAGAATCTCTGTCAACATAAATTTGAGTATCATCTGTAACCTATGGATAGTTCCAGAGAGAGGAGAAAAAAGGAGCGAACTATATGTCTTATTCCTAATGGTTCCAGAGAGTGGAGAAAAAAGCAGGGACATATCTATCCATTGAAGGCAGGCTGGAGATGAGGTTTATATTTCAAATCTTACCATGTTTATAACATTTGCTTCCTCCTCGTCTACATATTATCTGTGGTTGTATGTATGATTTTTTGATTGGTAATTTATGTGGTTGTGGTTGCATGTATGATTATGTGATTGGATGTATGTGGATGTGGTTGGATTTCTATGTATGTGTGTAGCTTGAGTCTCGATGTCTAAGTCTGGGTTGATTCGATCCTGAGTCAGTCTTGTTTTCTTACAATAGAGGAGGAGGATGGACTGAATTTGAGGAAACTGGAGCAAACAAATTTGAGGGATACGCAGTCGAATTGCTCTGTGAACGGTAGATTTTATTATTCTTTTTTCTTTACATTTTACATTTTGTTGTTCTTTTCTCTTTGATCTGCTTTCAGAACCCCTACTCCCTTTTTAAAATTAGAATCCCTACTCCCTTTTTAAAATTCTGTCAGAAATAGTAGTCTTATCTCAAATCTAATTCAAATTCTACCTTGCATTTTCTAAATTTGAAGGAAAATATTTCAGGTTCGGCTTTGTTATGTTCTTGCAAACCGCCATGGGTTGGAATACCACCGTTCAATATGATTCAATCTTTTCAAACCCTTCTTCTTCAATGAATTTCAGCCCCTTGAGACCCTTTACTTGAACACCACAGGTATGGAAAGCTCTGGCTTGTATTCGCCTAATTATATTTCAATCATTAAACGTTATTCCATATTTTCTCTGGCCATAGCCCCATGCATCTGCCATGTTCAATAAATGTTTTCTTTCATTAACAATAATTTAACCCACCTATTATCTTTCCATGACTTTAATCTGCCTGCCTTTGCTTAATCGGTTGTTTGGTAGTTAACATCTCTATAATATCTTTATTTAGATCACTTATTTTTCATTCGTTTCTCATTAGTTTAATGTCTCTTTAGTGTTTTAATGACCTATTTCTGCTTAATCTGTCTCTTCAACACTTTAACAGTCTCTTTTATATTTGTTTAGCCAGCGTTCACCAGAGAATTTATGAAGATGAATACAACAATTTTGAAATCTAACTTTCTTATATATAGATGGTGGAATTCCTTTGAATTTGAGTTTAATATACTTTGGTAAGCCTCATTTACGATAAATCTCTATACATCCTAGAAAATTGCATTGTTCTCTTTCTTGGATGGGGTTCCACTAGACACGGTCTTACCAATAACATTCCATATTTGAAAAATATATAAAGGGGAATATTTTGGCAGATGAACACAAATCCAAATATAGGGAGCCATCATTTTAGGATGAAAATAATTGTAAATATTGAACAAACAATACTTACACTCCCCCAACGCCATGTTCCCTTCTCCACTACATTTCTCTAGAAAATTAACTTTTAAGAACATCACTATAAATAATGATAAGTTAAATGTGTCACTAGCTTTATCGCAAGTATTGTGTCCCCAAATTCAATAGTCGGAACAAACATGAAGAAGGAATAGCCTTGTTTCATATCATGTAGTTCTAAAAGAGGAATTATAGAGCTCCTTTCAAAAATAGTATCATTGAAAGCATCACACAAACACATATTGGAACCACTAGTTAGGTTTCTTAAGTTCTAAGTTGTGGGTCATTTGTGCTTTCCATTCACTACAATAGCTTTATGATTTTCATGAGATATTTATTATCATTAACCATTACCTCCAACTTGGAAAAAAAATAGAGGGTGAGGTAGTTCTGAGGGGATTATCAAGTCAAATTAAGAATAAAATTGGGTGGATCTCCCATATTATCGCTTCAGGGAATTTCATTTTCAAGTTAAAGAAAATGAATGAATCTACATCATGACCTTTGGTATCCACTATCTTCATAGTGCATCAATATTGAGGCATGAATTAAACCATCATGAAAGCAATCTCCCTTTAATGCTAAAAGTTTAGCCAAGCAATTTCAAAGACAAAGGAAAAAAATATATTGGCCAGACGAATATACCATGATTCTATATGGATTTCAAAATTTTAATTCTAGATTCAATGGATGTGATCTAGATCAATACCAAAGTCACCTAAGGGTTAAACAACCTTTTTAATAAGTGGAACCCATAACTAGATTTTTTTGCTCTACCTCACTATTGGTGTTTTTCAATAAAAAAATTAAAGTTTCTTGATTCATCAAATAATCATTAGATAACATTAGTTATCGGCATAGGTTATAATTGTAAATATAAAAATGTATTTCTTAATACAAAATTATAGATAATATTCGTCTATCCACATAGGTTATAATTGTAAATATGTATTTATAAATATAAAAATGTATTTCTTAAAAGAAATTTACACTTTAAACAAATAAAAATACAATAGAAAGATGATTGAAATAAAATAATGTAACTAGCACCATCTCTATCCTAAAAAAATTTAAAACAATACATAAATATAATAATAATGATATGATCCATTCTAAGGAAATGAAAATTTAAGAATTTTGAAACTCCATACTATAAAAGAGAAAACTCGATAATAAGGTAGATCAAATGTGATAATAATAGTTCAATGTATGATAAAAACCAAATTCTAAATGCAAAATATAAATACAGTATATGTAATGCATAATACAATAAATGTAATGCCTATATGTAATGCATAATACAATAAATGTAATGCCTATATGTAATGCATAATACAGTAAATGTAATCAATGGATATGTCTATCAAAAATTCGTTTTGAATTCCGGATATATTAATCCAAATTGAATTTCTAAAATTTTGGGCAAAGTTCGACAAGGAAATGCTGTCCCATAGGATCCTTACTGATTTAGAAAAAAAAGAATAGAAAAAAAAGCACAAAATAAAATAAGAAATTGTAATTAAATTTGAAATCAAACGGAAAAGCATTGGGAGCCTCTAAATGGACGGTATCTTAAAAAAGCTCGAATAAAGTGGACCGTTGAGAATCCGTATCAACATAAATTTGAGTATCATCTGTAACCTACGGATGGTTTCAGAGAGAGGAGAAAAAAGCAGGGAATTATGTATCCGTTGAAGGCAGGCTGTCTCCATGTAGTTTGAGTTTCGATGTATGAGTCTTGTTTGCTTACAATAGATAGAGGAGGAGGATGGACCGAATTGGAGGAAAAAAATTATCGGCTGGAGCAAACAAATTCGAGGGATACCCAGCCGAACTGCTCTGTGAAGGATCACACAATTTTACTATCCATCGCGCGTAGTCTTGCCGACAGTATCAATAACAGACGTATCCACACGCAATCGAAACCGCTCGGGTCCTTCAATTTTTTTAACTGTGAATACATACGCGCAGAATAATCACAGAGCCATCAATCTTCATTTTTTTTTGAGGAGGAGCACATTAGTTTTCTACTGACTAAAAGAAGGCGCTCGTCTCAGCCTGATATCTGAATATTTGTAGCATATATATGTTCTTCTACACAGTAAGCCTCAATTAGGGAACGAGATTAAGTTAAATGGATGTGAATCTGGCATTAGGTATCAGTCATGCAGGAAATCGTCTTGGCGGGTTTGGAAACATACCCAGAACTTCTCTTAATCCGATATACGTGGAGCCAGAATTTGAGCCTGAAGTGCGCGAGACCCCAGAATCTCATATCGTCGTCGTTAATCTGCCAGGTATAATTTCCATGAATATATATGTCTTTAGTTTCTAGAGATGTGCCAGGTGGTGCAGCCTCTATTAGTATTTTACTCTCTCTGCTTTCAGAAGCCTACTTCCTTTTTCAAATTCTGTCAGAAATAGTAATGAAAGCCTTCCTTGCGTTTTCTAAATTTGATGGAAAATATTTCAGGTTCGGCTCTGTTATGTTCTTGCAAACCAACCGTCGTTCAATATGATTCAGTCCTTCCAAACCCTTCTTCTTCAACGAATTTCAGCGATTTTCAATCTCAGCGAACGGCACAGGTATGGACGTTTAATGGCTTGTTATGGTTTAAAGGTTTTCAATCTCAGCGATTTTCTTTTTTTGAATTCTGCGTGATTCTCTGCAAATATTGTAAATTTTGTATGTTAAAAGTTTTTCAATCTCTGCGACTGTCATATAAAGAGCTCTGTATGACTTTGTTGATCGTGATCGCCGTAAACACTAGTTTCTACATTCTCCCACCAAGAATAGCCACGTATAAAATGTTACCCATGGACTTGTAAGATTTTATGGAGTTCGATCTGTGCATTAAGTTCGGCATCGCCAATTTTCATAATTTTGGGATTTTCCTTATTAATGTTGGTGTTGCCAATTTTAATAGTTTTGGGATTTTCCTTATTAGCTGTAGAAGGACTTTGACCTGTAATCTAGTTATCAACAGAGCACCAAAACACCTTCTCACAAATCCACGTTCTCAGATCTGAGGTGCTCGTTGTCCTCTCTCTTCCTTCCAGTCGCAACCTATATTTCCTTCATGCGTGGGCTCACACCCCGCATTCATTCGGCTAGGGTTTCAATCTTACTTCTGGATTGCGACTCCACGATTGGGTATATGTGCTTCTGCATGAGCCTCGACTCTATTCTCATGATTCATGAATATTTGCACAATGTCAGAATGACGGCTCTCTCCTCTTCATACATCCACGCAGATTTCTTCATGGTTCATCGATTCAAGAATCCCACATGGTTCATCGATTCATAATGGCAGTTCTTTTTCCACACGGATTTACTCAACGGAATTTTCCTTTTTCCATGTGGGATTCTTTGTCGGTTCAGTCTTCTCTTCCCATGGCCATCCACTTCCTTTGCAGGAGTGACACGTCTTCCACGCAGGATGATTTATTCTTCTATGCAGGGTTCTCTTTCCTCCATGCCTTCAGCTTTCACTCCTCATGCTCCACGGACTCCACCTTCACGCAGCTAGGGTTTCTCTCTACGACCAAGTGGAGGGAGACCTCTTCTTTAGCTTCACGATTCTTTGTTTCTCTTACTCGCGGGTCATCTAGATCCTACGATAGACCTCTTCTTTAGCTTCACGATAGACTTCAAATCACTCATGTTGATATCATTCCCTGTTTTAAAATTTTAAATCATAAAAGGGAATCTTTATGTCAGTTTTCATCATTACGGTGTGTCCATCACTAAGCCACCTCATCCATTACGGCCTCTACCATGTGTTTTCGTCTTTCTATGTTCTCGGCTTATTACATTTCATTATCGTTATTTGAATTTTGTATTTTAATAAGTTGTCTTCTTTGCACTTTGCATGCTTCATTATGTTAAATTGTTTGTGTTTAAAATTTACTATTAGTAAATTTTTATTATAATGATTAAATCTATGATAATTGTAATAGAAATTTGTGTCTTTAATATATATATATAATGCCAAAAAAATACATAACTTTTTTACACATATCGAATAACCAATATTTTTAGTTGATGTATTATGTTTAAAGTAATGATAATAAATAAAATATATTTTATAGAATATGCATAAAATTTTATGATCAATTCCTTATTTATGTTAGTTATTTTTATTGGTTTTTTCTTCTTTGTTATATTTTTCACTTGTGATTCTTTATGTTTTGTTTTTAATGTGGGAATTTTTTTCCCTTGTTTTTCACTTAGTTATTTACTTATTAGCTTTCTATTTTATATTAATTTTTTCTAATTTTTATTTCAAAATACAAAATGTATGTCCCATTTGTTATTTCATAAAAAACTAGATTTTCAAAATATATATATATATATGAGGTTTGGGTTTAAGATTTACCTTGGTTTGGGGTTTGGGCAAGTATTAAATTTAGAAATAAGATGGAACCAATCTTACAATTAGGCTTAAGGATTTAGACATAAGACTTTGACTTAGGAGGTTAGGTTAGCGTAGGCTAAAGTAGGTTAGTATAGGATAAAGTAGGCTAGGTTAGGGTAGTATAGGCTATGCTAAGGTAGTTTAAGGTTGGGTAGTCTATCCTATGCTTATGGTAGGGTAGGGTAGGTTAAAGTAGGTCGAGTTAGGTAGTATAGGCTAGGCTACCATAGGGTTGACTAGGTCAAGCTAGTAAAGGGTAGGTAAGTTAGCATAGGCTAGGCTAGGGTAGGTTATTAGAGGAGGGGAAGGAGGAGGGTGGAGGAGGGGGGAAGAGGGGGGGTGAGGAGGGGAAGAGGGGGAAGAGGAGCGGGGACGAGGAGGAAGGAAGAGGCAGGGGAAGAGGAGGAGGAGGTGCAGGAGGGGGGGGAGGAGGGAGGAGAAGCAGGTGGAGGAGGAGGGAGGAGGGAGGAGGGCGAGGATGAGGAGGGAGAGGAGTATGAAGAGGGGGAGAGGGGGGGGGCGAGGAGAAGGGAGGGGGAGAGGGGGGGGGCGAGGATGGAGGAGGGGGGAGGAGGAGGAGGAGGAGGAGGGAGGAGAGGGGGTTGGGAGAGGAGGAGGAGGAGGAGGAGAGGGGGTGGAGGAGGTGGAGGAGGGGGGAGGGGAGGCGAGAGGAGGGGGAGCGGAAGGGGGGAGGCAGAGGAGGAGGGAGGAGGAGAAGGAGGAGGAGGAGGAGGGAAAAGGAGGGAGGAGAGGGGGTTGGGAGAGGCGAGAGGAGGGGGAGGAGGAGGAGGACAATGTGGAGGAGGAGTGGGAGGATTAGGAAGAGGGGGAGGAGTAGGATGAGAAGGGGAGGGAGGATAGGGCGGGGGGAGGAGAGGGGGGTGGCGAGGAGAAAGAGGGGGGTGGAGGAAGGGTGAGGAGGAGGGGGGACAAGGTGGAAGAGGAGAAGGAGGAGGAGTGGGAGGATTAGGAAGAGGGGGAGGAGGAGGAGGAGGAGAAGGGCAGGGGAGGGGAGGGGGTGTCAAAGAGGGGGATACGAGAGGGGGGTGGGATAGGAGGGGTAGGAGAGGGGGGGGGCAAGGAGGAGGAGGAAGGAGGGGGGTGGGGGAGTAGGGAGGAGGTTGGAGCAGGAGGGAGGAGGTGGAGGAGGGGAAGGATTAGAAAGAGGAGGAAGAGGAGGATGAGATGGGGGTGAGAGAGAAGTAGGAGAAGGGATGGGGAGGACATCGGGGGGCGAGGAGGAGGAGGAGGAGAGGGGGTGGAGGAGGACGGAGGAGGTGGAGGAGGGGGAGGGTAGGCGGGAGGTGGGGGGGAGAATGGGGGAGGAGAAGGAGGAGGTAGGAGGTGGAGGAGGAGGAGGATTGAGCAGGGGGGGAGGAGGAGGAGGAGGAGTGAGCAGAGTGCGGGAGGAGGAGGAGGAGGATGAGAAGGAGGAGAACGGAGGGGGAGGATAGGGGTGCGTGAGGAGTAGGAGGAATATAGGGGGGGTGAGTAGTAGTAGGAGGAAGTGGAGTAGTAGGAAAGGGGGTGAGATGAGGAAGAGGAGAGGGGGGTGAGGAGGAGGGGCAGAGAGGGTGGTAGAGGATGGGGGGGACGAGGAGGAGGACGACGAGGTTGACGAGGATCGAGTAGTAGGAGGAGGGGGTGGAGGAGTGAGGAGACAGGGTGGATGAGGAGGAGGAGGGGGAGAGAGGTGGGAGGGGAGGAGGAGGAGGGAGAATAAGGGTGAGGGAGTAGGAGTGTAGGGGAGGAGGGAGGAGGGAGGAGGAGGAAGGGTGGAGGAGGGAGAGGAGAGGGAGTAGAGGAGGAGGAGGAGGCGTGTGGGAGAGGGGGTGTGGGAGAGGGGGTGTAGAAGGGGGGATGGGAGGGGGGAGGTGGGGGAGGAGAAGGGGGGGACCGAAGGGCGGGAAGGAGGAGGAGGGAGGAGGAGTAGGGAAGAGATGGGAGGGGAGGAGGAGGAGGGGGAGGAGACGGAGGGAGGAACAAGAGGAGGGGGAGGAGAGTGGGGTAGGGCAGTGGGGTGGGAGGGGAGGAGGGATAAGGGCGGAAGGATGGAGGAGGGGAAGGAGGAGTAAGGTGAGAGGGGGGGGGAGGAGGAGGAGGAGGAGATTGGGGAGGAGCAGGAGGAGAAATGAGGGGGGAGGAGGAGGAGAAGATGGAGTAGAAGAAGAAGTAGGAGGGGGAGGAGGAAACTGTGGGGGGGAAATGGAAACGACATATTCCTGGATCGATCGAGATTGGATTGTGATCGAAATGACATCTCATAACAATGCAAAGATGACATGAGAATGGTGTTTCAACAGAGTATTTCAACGAAAATCAAATTCTATTCATCGATCAAGCTGTGAAAAACACTCCAATATAGACATCAATACAAAATTCCTACACAGATGGAAACATCTCTCCGAGAAGAGATGTGACGAGCACTCTCATACGTAAAATGCCAAACACAATGGGCACTCTCATACGTAAAATGCCAAACACAATGGGCACTCTCATACCTAATACTTCAACAAGTCTTTTTATTCATAATAGGAAATTACCTAATACTAAGTTGCACTGCTCAAGTGTTCTACCTCCCTAATATACGAAATGTAGCTGAGAGTTCTCCCACGGTTCTCCTATCGTAGTTCTATCTTCTTATATAAAAAGCGCTTTTAACTTGACCTTGAGTCGAACACTTGAATCAAGGTGGTCCTCTTCATGGTACCTATAATCACATTGATGTATCTCCACTTAGTAATTCGAGCACGTAATGGCATCAACTTAACTGATTAGTTTTGTTCAAAAATAAGGCAAACACGATCCCTGATTCTTCTCGTGAACTTTAGCGATCTATCCATCACCGACAGTTCATCAAGCTTCTTGATCCAAGTTAGTTTATGAAAGCATCAAAAGACATAAGAAGAAACAAAGCATATTGCATACTTCATAAGGGCCTCAATACTCATTGCATTGGCTCAAAATATCTAAAGACCATTAAAGATGTTAATGCTCGGCTCAGCTTTAGATATCTGGAAAGGAAAGGTAGGCCATCTAGTCCAGAGATATGGGCTCTAGGAATATACTAAATATTGGCCCATCATAACCCTGTTATTAACCTTGTTGGGTGTCCTAGATAATCTAGTGTCTATGCTTGGAACCACCCATGAAACGAGGGGAAGTACACAGGGGTTTTCCTCGGGCGTTGTAACCTAGAATAAATAGAATAAAATATTGTGTGAATAGTTTAAATGTTTTCCGTGGACATGTTTAAAATGTCACAAGCTTGCATGTGATGTATAGCTAGAATGGCTAGTGGAAAGCATGCATCAACTACAATTCTGTGTCCAAGCTCTAGAGGGAAAAACATGACTTCCTCCCTATTTTTGTGTCAAAATTGTGTAGCATGATTACCACTAATAGCTCTATGCTCGCGGAAAAGGAAACATTGTTGAAAAATACCAACACCGAAGCAACATTGGGTAACCTACACTCAACCTTAAGGATGGTGACGTGATTCGAAGCTTTTCCGAGTACTACCAACCACCTGATGACTTCGTGAAAGATCTTCCACATGGAGATGGAAATCGAACAAAGAAGGAGGAGAAACTAGTATTGGTTGGTCACAGTGTGGGAGGCATGGAACTGACTTGTATTATGGAGCAATTCCTCACGAAAAATTGTTGCAGCTGCATATTTTGCAATGCTTTCATGCCCCTCCCTGGTCCAATCCCCCTTCAGTTGATAGGCCAGTTATTACCAGATCGTATGAATACCATACTAGGTTCACTTAATTTCATCGAGCTTAGGATCGTGTTTTGTTCATGTTTCATGTTCTCTTTTTTTAGTTTTATCAGAGATATCAAACGTGGGGAGAGGTGGAATTCAAGTATGGACTTGATGGAGAACCAAGAAGGCCGACATCTGTCTAGGTAAATCTCTGAGCCACTTCACCTTTGATAAATGTGATAACCCTGGCTACTAAGATCATGTGATTGAGCGTGACTGAGAGTGCAGAAGCTTGCGAGATTCGACCCCTGGTCTTATTAAACTATTGTCACATGTAAGACTTTTGATATTTTGAATAGCTAAAAGTTAACAATTGTTTTTTTCTTTTAACTGGATTTTTAGAATACCAATTTTGTTGATCTCTCTAAATGCTTTGTTGTTAAGATCCATGCTCTATACTCATGAAAGAGTTAAACGACTTTCATCTTTGTCTCAAAGAGTACTCAAGAATGCTTAAAATCAAGACCAAACTTATTTTTACAATATTAATGTTATTTGTGTCTTGTGTTTTAGATGTATATTATTTTTTCTCATATGTCAAATTTGTTTGTCGTATATTTTCCTTCCTTCCTGGGAAGCCTTAAATTATTCAGTTTGAAATTTAGTATGTAACTCGAGCGTGTAACACACACTGCTTCTGCTATCGCATTTGAGCTGTCGTTTGGGAATTTAGCATCTTTGCTACGGAGCCCTAGTTTTTTCAGCTTGATGTATGACATATTTTCTCAAGAAAACTTATTATGGTCATGTATTTGGGAGACACATATTGTAATTTAATGGAATGGGAATGCGAACAAGATTTCGTCATCGATCTAGGTGAATTTGTTTATGCTTATTTAGGGGACGGTGATAACTATTCTAATGGGAAATCGGAGCCAACTTTAGTCTACTCTGCCAAAACATAGAATGCAGAGATTTGGTTCTTGAGTTAAATCAACCCATTCCCTCCAGCATAGATTTCTTCATCATTTAAACCATAACATGGGAATACACCTACAACGATCAACTACAACCATAACGCCTACGCAGCATAAACATACACATACATTTTTCATGGGGTGCGCTTGGCATGTGCTGTAGTATAGTGCACAAGCGATGCAGAAGAGCCCCAGCAGCAATCAAATGATGAATGGGCTCTCCCCCTAAAAAAATACATTTAATATCATGTGGTTCTATGAACCACGTATAAGATATTAAACTGATAAGAACAGATACTACACTTGATCTTAGCCAAAAGGCCAAGAAAGGTATGCTTTTCACCTCCCATCTCTATCCCTTTTCTACTACTCTTCTCCCTCCTCCCTCCTTGCTCCAATGCATGTGGTAAATATTTTCCCATCTCAAATACTCAACATAGCTTCTTCCTTCGCAGTATTCTCTTAGTAATCCAATATTGCAAAACTCTACGCCAAAATATTCATTTAATCATCCCTCGTGCACATGATTAGAGTATGCAAGATGCCACCATAGTTTATAAACACTTCGGCGACAACATGTGATTGTAAAAAGTGGAACAACAAAGCCTACGGAGTAATATTGACCACCATAATACGAAAACTACAATTCATAGGTTCACATGGATAAAACAAGAATATTACCCTCGTTGAGGCCATCTCACGTCGGATCTCCAAACGTCGGATCTCCAATTTCGCAATTACAGGCCTTGACTTTTGGGGCTTGGGTCTAAAACGGAACAAAAGAGAACAGGTTGTCTTTCCAACAGGTACAACCCATCCATAGCTTTCCAACTATGTATCGCATGCCCGAAGCGGAGAAGAGAACAGATGAATTGGCTACCATATAAGCCGATATAGGTTCCATGGTTGCGAACTATAATAGAGCTTAATGAGAAGAAAAGGAGTGGATAGCATTACACCAATACTCCGCTGTCACCATGCCTTTCTCACTACAAAAATTAGCGGGTAAAAAAAAACCTAATCTAACATCACAGCCCAAACTTCATCACTCGGAGGGTTCCTGTGTGAATCAACAACTAACTCGGGTGGTGCTTATAACACTAACTAAATACATAAAACAATCATTTAATGATACGTCTACATATAGATCAAATCGCACATCATCCATGTCGTCTCCTGTACACTCCTATGCCCAATCCAGATAAACCTTCATAGCTAGTCTCCGTGGAGTTTATCTTGGGTCCACCCTCATCCAAGCATGGTAACAATTGCATTTTCTTGGTTATCTTAGACAACCATATAAGAAGAGTGTCACAGTGGAAGGCACTACTAATATATTCTTCGAGACTATCTAGCTTTCCAAAGGCCATTGCTTTCGATAGGGATAGTGTGTTCCTAGGTATCTTTTGCTATAGCCTTCGGCCCATCGTGGACACCAAACTCACCAGATCGGTCACAATCCATTCTCGGACCGATCGAGATTGGATTGTGATCGAAATGACATAGCACAACAATGCAAAGATGACACAAGAACGGTGTTTACAACAGAGTATTTCAATGAAAATCAAATTCTATTCATCGATGAAGCTATGAAACAATCTCCAATATAGACATCAATACCAAATGCCTAAATGAATGGCATCATCTCTCCGAGAAGAGATGTGACGGGCACTCTCATATGTAAAACGCCAAACACAGTAGGCACTCTCATACCTAATACTTCAAGAAATATTTTTATTCATAATATGAAATTACCTAATACTAAGTTGCATTGCTGAAGTGTTCTACCTCCCCAATATACGAAATGCAACTAAGAATTCTCCCACATTTCTGCTATCGTAGTTCTATCTTCTTATACAAAAAGTGCTTTTAACTTGACCTTGAGTCGAACACTTGAATCAAGGTGGTCATATTCATGGTACCTATAATCACATTGATGTATCTCCACTTAGCAATTCGAGCACATAATGGCGTCGACTTAACTCATTAGTTTTATTCAAAAATAAGGCAAAGACGATCCCTGATTCTTCTCGTGAACTTTAGCGATCTATCCATCACCTGCAGTTCATCAAGCTTCTTGATCCAAGTTAGTTTATGAAAGAATCAAAAGACATAAGAAGAACCAAAGCATATCGCATACTTCATAAGGGCCTCAATATTCATTTCATTGGCTCAAAATATCTCAAGACCATTAAAAATGTTAAAGCTCGGCTCAGCTTTAGATATCTGGAAAGGAAAGGTAGGCCATCTAGTCCAGAGAGATGGGCTCTAGGAATATACTAAATATTGGCCCATCATAACCCTGTTATTAACCTTGTCGGGTGTCCTGGATAATCTAGTGTCTATGCTTGGAACCACCCATGAAACGAGGGGAAGTACACAGGGGTTTTCCTCGGGCGTTGTAACCTAGAATAAATAAAATAAAATATTGTGTGAATAGTTTAAATGTTTTCCATGGACATGTTAAAAATGTGACAAGCTTGCATGTGATGTATAGCTAGAATGGCTAGTGGAAAGCATGCATCAACTACAATTCTGTGTCCAAGCTCTAGAGGCAAAAACATGACTGCCTCTCTATTTTTGTGTTAAAATTGTGTAGCATGATTACCACTAATAGCTCTATGCTCGCGGAAAAGGAAACATTGTTGAAAAATACCAACACCGAAGCAACAGTGGGTAACCTACACTCAACCTTAAGGATGGTGACGTGATTCGAATCTTTGCCGAGTACTACCAACCACCTGATGACTTCGTGAAAGATCTTCCACATGGAGATGGAAATGGAACAAAGAAGAAGGAGAAACTAGTATTGGTTGGTCACAGTGTGGGAGGCGTGGAACTGACTTGTATTATGGAGCAATTCCTCACGAAAAATTGTTGCAGCCACATATTTTGCGATGCTTTCATGCCCCTCCCTGGTACAATCCCCCTTCAGTTGATAGGCCAGTTATTACCAGATCGTATGAATACCATACTAGGTTCACTTAATTTCATCGAGCTTAGGATCATGTTTTGTTCATGTTTCATGTTCTCTTTTTTTAGTTTTATCAGAGATATCAAACGTGGGGAGAGGTGGAATTAAAGTATGGACTTGAGGGAGAACCAAGAAGGCTGACATCTGTCTAGGTAAATCTCTGAGCCACTTAACCTTTGATAAATGTGATAACCCTGGCTACTGAGATCGTGTGATTGAGCGTGACTGAGGGTGCAGAAGCTCGCGAGATTCGACCCCTGGTCTTATTAAACTATTGTCACATGTAATACTTTTGATATTTTGAATAGCTAAAAGTTAACAATTGTTTTTTTCTTTTAACTGGATTTTTAGAATACCAATTTTGTTGATGTCTCTAAATGCTTTGTTGTTAAGATCCATGCTCTATACTCATGAAAGAGTTAAACGACTTTCATCTTTGTCTCAAAGAGTGCTCAAGAATGCTTAAAATCAAGACCAAACTTATATTTACAATATTAATGTTATTTGTGTCTTGTGTTTTAGATGTATATTATTTTTTCTCATATGTCAAAGTTGTTTGTCGTATATTTTCCTTCCTTCCCGGGAAGCCTTAAATTATTCAGTTTGAAATTTAGTATGTAACTTGAGCGTGTAACACACACTGCTTCTGGCATCGCATTTGAGCTGTCGTTTGGGAATTTAGCATCTTTGCTACGGAGCCCTAGTTTTTTCATCTTGATGTATGACATATTTTCTCAAGAAAACATATTATGGTCATGTATTTGGGAGACACATATTGTAATTAATGGAATGGGAATGCGAACAAGATTTGGTCATCGATCTAGGTGTATTTTTTATGCTTATTTAGGGGACGGTGATAACTATTCTAATGGGAAATCAGAGCCAACTTTAGTCTACTCTACCAAAACATAGAATGCAGAGATTCGGTTCTTGAGTTAAATCAACCCATTCTCTCCAGCATAGATTTCTTCATCATTTAAACCATAACATGGGAATACACCTACAACGATCAACTACAACCATAACGCCTACGCAGCATAAACATACACATGAATTTTTCATTTTGGTTTTTTATTATTGGGGTGCGCCTGGCATGTGCTGTAGTGCAGTGCACAAGCGACACACAACAGCCCCAACAGCAATCTACTGATGAATGGGCTCTCCCCCTAAAAAAATACATTTAATATCATGTGGTTCTATGAACGACGTATAAGATATTAAACTGATAAGAATAGATACTACACTTGATCTTAGCCAAAGGGCCGAGAAAGGTATGCTTTTCACCTCCCATCTCTATCCCTTTTCTACTAATCTTCTCCCTCTTCCCTCCTTGCTCCAATGCATGTGGTAAATATTTTCCCATCTCAACTACTCAACATAGCCTCTTCCTTCGCAACCTAAATCTATTCTCTTAGTAATCCAATATTGCAAAACTCTACGCCAAAATATTCATTTAATCATCCCTCGTGCACATGATTAGAGTATGCAAGATGCCACCATAGTTTATAAACACTTCGGCGACAACATGTGATTGTAAAAAGTGGAACAACAAATCCTACGGAGTAATATTGACCACCATAATACGAAAACTACAATTCATAGGTTCACATGGATAAAACAAGAATATTACCCTCGTTGAGGCCATCTCACGTCGGATCTCCAATTTCGCAATTCCAGGCCTTGACCTTTCGGGCTTGGGTCTAAAACGGAACAAAAGAGAACATGTTGTCTTTCCAACAGGTACAGCCCGTCCATAGCTTTCCAACTATGTATCACATGCCCGAAGCGGAGAAGAGAACAGATGAATTGGCTACCATATAAGCCGATATAGGTTCCATGGTTGCGAACTATAATAGAGCTTAATGAGAAGAAAAGGAGTGGATAGCATTACACCAATACTCCGTTGTCACCATGCCTTTCGCACTACCAAAATTAGTGGGTAAAAACACACATAATCTAACAACATAGCCCAAACTTCATCACTCGGAGGGTGCCTGTGTGAATCGACACCTAACTCGGGTGGTGCTTATAACACTAACCAAATACATAAAACAATCATTTAATTATATGTCTACATATAGATCAAATCGCGCATCAACCATGTCATCTCCTGTACACTCCTATGCCCAATCCAGATAAACCTTCATAGCTAGTCTCTGTGGAGTTTATCTTGGGTCCACCCTCATCCAAGCATGGTAACAATTGCATTTTCTTGGTTATCTTAGACAACCATATAAGAAGAGTGTCACAGTGGAAGGAACTACTAATATATTCTTCAAGACTATCTAGCTTTCCAAAGGCCATTTCTTTCGATAGGGATAGCGTGTTCCTAGGTATCTTTTGCTATAGCCTTCGGCCCATCGTGGACATCAAACTAACCAGATCGGCCACAATCCATTCTCGGACCGATCGAGATTGGATTGTGATTGAAATGACATAGCACAACAATGCAAAGATGACAAGAGAACAATGTTTACAACAGAGTATTTCAATGAAAATCAAATTCTATTCATTGATGAAGCTATGAAACAAACTCCAATATAGACATCAATACCAAATGCCTAAACGAATGGCAGTGTCTCTCCGAGAAGAGATGTGACGGGCACTCTCATAAGTAAAACGCCAAACACAGTAGGCACTCTCATACCTAATACTTCAACAAATATTTTTATTCATAATAGGAAATTACCTAATACTAAGTTGCATTCCTGAAGTGTTCTACCTCCCCAATATACGAAATGCAACTAAGAGTTCTCCCACATTTCTGCTATCGTAGTTCTATCTTCTTATACAAAAAGCGCTTTTAACTTGAACTTGAGTCGAACACTTGAATCAAGCCAGTCATCTTCACGGTACCTATAATCACATTGATGTATCTCCACTTAGCAGCTCGAGCAGGTAATGGCGTCGACTTAACTGATTAGTTTTGTTCAAAAATAAGGTAAACATGATCCCTAATTCTTCTCGTGAACTTTAGCGATCTATCCATCACCTGCATTTCATCAAGCTTATGCTTGCTCGATCCAAGTTAGTTTATGAAAGCATCAAAAGACCTAAGAAGAACCAAATCATATCGCATACTTCATAAGGGCCTCAATACTCATTGCATTGGCTCAAAATATCTCAAGACCATTAAAAATGTTAATGCTCAGCTCGGCTTTAGATATCTGGAAATGCAAGGTAGGCCATCTAGGCCAAAGAGATGGCCTCTAGGAATATACTAAATATTGGCCCATCATCACCCTATTATTAACCTCGTCGTGTGTCCTGGATAATCTAGTGTCTATGCTTGGAACCACACATGAAACGAGGCATAGTACACAAGGGTTTTCCTCGGGCATTGTAACCTAGAATAAATAAAATAAAATATTGTGTGAATAATTTAAATGTTTTCCATGGACATGTAAAAAATGTGACAAGTTTGCATGTGATGTATAGCTAGAATGGCTAGTGGAAAGCATACATCAACTGCAATTATGTGTCCAAGCTCTAGAGGTAAAAACATGACTTCCTCCCTATTTTTTAGTCAAAATTGTATAGCATGATTACCAATAATAGCTCTATGCTCACGGAAAAGGAAACATTGTTGACAAATACCATCACCGAAGCAACATCGGGTTGGAAAAGCTTATAAGGACTTGATTTCCCAAACCATGCAACAAAGTTCCATTAAAGGGACCACTGTATCTCAACTATAAACAACTAAAGAAAAATTTTCACGTGCTACTGAGATGAAGGAATGAGAGCATTCGATTGGATAGAAAAAAAAGAATATCCATGTCTTTGATAGAAATGGAGAGGGACAAGGTGAGAAACTAGAAGGACTAAGTATATCGGCAAGATTGTTGGTAGAGGTGATGAAACATGCATGTAACACGATGTCGTGTCCAGAAAATAGTCCTTATCAAATCCCTTGGCAGGCCTCACCATACTATGATTTATTAGATAAAAATGCAGCAATGGCCAACAAGAGGAAAATGTGTGTTTGGCATCTAATAAAGAAATTAAAATTGGGGGCCAATTCAATAAAGTCGCAACCCAAAGAGCATGGATATTGAAATATGCATGCAGCCAATAATAAATAATAGATCAAAGATGATGCTAAGAAAAGTGTGTTTCCACAAACGTGTCCACAAACCAAACCTCTATTGGAGCATTTAGCACACAATGTTGAAGACAAAGAACGAACGGATATTACATTTATTCAATTATTACGGATGATAATATTTATCTGGTTGCAATCAAGTTCCCCCTTTTTTTCTATATATTCCATTTTCCCTTCAATGTATAACCAGAGTGCTCCGCAATCGTAAATTCAAAACCTTTCTATTGGGTTGCGATAAACAAATTAGCATAGACTCACATGGACATCGCATATGGAGATTTAGGATTCATCTACCTATCATATTGTATGATACATTATTTGTGTATCAAGCGAATGTAAGTTTTCTATCTTTGGGCCAAAATACAACCCTGAAGATGGAGAGATCATGAACAGGTAATACACCCAATCTACAAGGAGGATTGATATGGCATTTAGGATATCTTTTGGGGTTGTGTATCATCCCGAACACTGTGCGATGGGTGGCTTGACATAGGTATCAACATAGGAACCTATCTTGAGGAAAATTTCCAAGAGAATCTACATGCGGTTGGTTTCATTTTCTCATGAGTAGACAGGAGGGCCAAGTAAGAAAAGGGTCCAATCATAGTTTTCATTAAAGACCATAATTCATAGAATTTGGTGGAACATGAACAAAGATTTATTTGAGCTCAATGAACCCTATTTTTAGACAAGGTGGGCCTCAAACATACAAGTTTACGAGCTATATTTAATTGCATGTGGTCCTGTCAGGAAAGGGGTCAATCATGGCCTTAACCACAATTCCCAAGGGAATTCATTTTATCAATTGCCTCACTAAATCGTCAGAAGAAAAAGTTCATTTTATCTTTCATATGTCTTGGCTGGAAATTTTCATTGTCAAGGAAAAGCTCCTGTATTCTTCATGCAATGCATCAATTGTCGGCCTGTCATGTTGTTAATTACCTTATAATTAAGTGAGGTTGATAAATGCTATGTTAAATTATCGTTAGCACTAAGTTATTACATATTTGGTTTTTCTTGAAAATGTGGCCCCTTATAAAGTATAATCTCTCTTAGTTGTGACTTAATTTTTATTTGTAATTATTGCCCCTCGGTTTTTTTTATGTCAATTTATTAGTGTTGCCTTACTTTGCACATCTCATCGTGAGTATTTGTATTATAAATCTCTTATGTGGGATATACGATGTGATTAGTTCAGATGTTTGGGCCACTTACATGCGAACTTTTGTGACAAATTCCACTTGTGATGTATAGCTAGGATGGTGTAAGGGAAAGAATGCATTCACTGCAATGCTATGTCCAAGTTCTAGAGGGGGGAATATAACTTCGCCTATTTTCGTATGAAAATTATATACCAATAGTCCCAATAGTAGTTTTGTGTTCGGGGAAAAGGAAACATTGCCAACAAATTCCATCGACAAACTGGTGTCAATTAGGAAAGCCTTACATATCCTTGATCTTACAAAATGAAATAAAGGTCAATAAAAGAGACCGCTATACCTTGGCTATAAACAACAAAACAAGAGTTTTTGAGTTGAATTGAGATGAAGGAATTAGACTATCAAATTGGGAAGCAAAAATTCATCTCCATGTCATTGATATCAATAAGGAGGGACAACGCAAGAAACTAGAAAGATTCAGTATATCGGTAGGATTCTTCCTAAACGATATGGAGCATGCATGTAACACAATGCCACGACAAAGCAACAATCCTAATCAAATCTCTTAACGACTTCGCCCTTGAATGATTTACTAGATCAAATTGCAACAATGCCCAAGATGAAACAGACGTTTGTTTGGCATCTAATACAGAAATCAAAATCCAGGATTCGTACAATAAAGACACAATCCAGGAGCATGGATATTAAAAATTACATACAACAAAAAAATAAAATAGATTGAAGGTGCCAATAAGAGAAGTGTGCTACCACAAATATCTGTTGTAATGTTAGGCACATAATTTTGAAGAGAGAACAAATGGATATCGCATTTATTCAATTATTGTCGATGGTAATATTATTTCATTTCGACAAAAATCCCTTTGTTTTTCTGTATATACCCTCTCACTGTAAAACTAGAATGCTCCTAGGCCGGAAATTCAAAACCATTCTATTCTTGGGCGGTGGTATAAAAATAAGACTAGACATCGCATGGGAGATTTAGACTTCATCTCCCCATCCTATTGTATGATACGTGATGTGTGTAATGCGATTGCAAGATTCTATTATTGGGACAAGACAATACTCGAAGATGGAGAGATCTGGAATGAGTAATGTACCCTATGTGCACAGAGCATAGAGGTGGCCTTTAGCATGTTCTTCGAGGTTGTGTGTGGGTTGGGAGGCCATGGGATAGGTGGCTTATAGCTTCAATATAGGAAATCGACAAATGTAAACTTTACATCACGGTGATTTCCTTATATCCTAATTACGCTGGACGCCCAAGTAAGTCGAGAGTCTAATCCAATTGTCTTTAAATGATAGCATATATATCATACAATTTGGTGGATCGAGAATAAAACTTTTTTGAGCAATCAATCCTATTGGAAGGCAAGGCGAGCCTCAAAGAAAGTGGTCTACAGTATCAAGAGAAATATTAAGCATGGGATCATATTAAGCAAACCCATTCGTGGCCTTGGTCATGGTTCCCAATGGAGTTCATTTTAGCAACTTCCTACCTAAACTATGCAGAGCTGTGAAAGGTGAGGTTTGAGTGTGTCCAATTATATTCTAGACTAATTCAATTAATGTCTACTTAGTTTTAGTTCAAATTTAAAAGGCCTCGAGATACCGATTGTTTTCATCTCAACCTAACTCTCTCTCTGCGTGCTCAAGTAAACGTTGCATATTTTATTAAAACCGGCACAGAGCTATCTTAACCCAAATATTTCCAACATCCAAAGGGTTCAAGAAGATAGGTTGTTTTATTTTTATATTCTTTTTTTCATTACTCTTTCTACCATTTCTTTTTTAATAACTAAATTAATGTCTTCCAAAAACTCAAACTCGTTAAAATGATAGGCATTCTTATTTCAATACGTTGGGTGGGAGGTGCCATCTTAATAATTCTTTTAATTATAATTCCTAGTCCTACAGAAAAGATTCATTAATAGAAGAATATTCTTATTCATGTACATTACATCAAGGGCTCATATTTAAATCGTTATCACCCAAGCTTGTCATTTTCATTTACTTAGTAATCTTCCACTTAAATAGGCCATGTACATGGTAAATTCCGTCTAGTGTTTCCATCTGAGCCTTTTCTAAATTCCATTTGATGTTTCGATATGTGCCTTTTCATTTCCCACTCCACGTGGCATCGTCCACATACATCGTAAATTTCATATGATGTTTCCATATGTGTGTTTTTGTTTCCACTCCTTGGGCTTGATCTCCATTACATTTTTCTTTTTAACAAACACTGCAGTCTCATTATGTAATATGTACATATCTATGGGTGTTTAATATTATTGATATGTCCTAGGTTTTGCAGGCTGAGCATTCTAAATGTTTTAGGTTTTGAAATTAGGATTGAACAAATGCAAATGGAATTGGGAGAGATGAAATAAACGGCTCTCCCACTTTGTTATGGAGAGTGGTGTTTGTACAAGCTCTCATATCTCCTAAAAAGGCCTCCCATCTTGTCACAATAGGTGATCTTGGGTGACCTACACTCAACCTTAAGGATGGTGATGTGATTTGAAGCTTTTCCGACTACTACCAACCACTTGATGACTTCGTGAAAGCTCTTCCACATGCCAGATGGAAATGGAACAAAGAAGAAGGAGAAACTAGTATTGGTTGGTCACAGTGTGGGAGGCGTGGACCTGACTTGTATTATGGAGCAATTCCTTGGGGAAAATTGTTGTAGTCGTGTATTCTGCAATGCTTTGATGCCCCTCCCTTGTACACCCCCCCTTCAGTTGATAGGCCAGTTATTACCAGATGGTATGAATACCATACTAGGTTCACTTAATTTGATCGAGCTTAGGATCATGTTTTGTTTATGTTTCGTGTTCTCCTTTTTTAGTTTTATCAGAGATATCAAACGTGGGGAGAGGTGGAATTCAAGTATGGACTTGACGGAGAACCGAGAAGGCTGACGTCCATCTAGGTAAATCTCTGAGCCGCTTAACCTTTGTTAAACGTGATAACCTAGCTACTAAGATTGTGTGTTCGAGCGTGATGGAGAGTGAAGAAGCTCACGAGATTCGACCCCTAGTCTTATTAAACTATTTTCACATGTGAAAACTTTTGATATTTTGAATAGCTAAAAGTTAACAATTGTTTTTTCTTTTAACTAGATTTTTAGAATACCAATTTTTTTTATCTCTCTAAATGATTTTTCGTTAAGATCCCTGCTCTATTCTCATGAAAGAGTTAAATGACTTTCATCTTTGTCTCAAAGAGTGCTCAAGAATGCTTAAAATCAAGACCAAACTTATTTTTACAATATTAATGTTATTTGTGTCTTGTGTTTTAGATGTATATTAATTTTTCTCTTATGCCGAAGTGGTTTGTCGTATATTTTCCTTCCTTCGTGCGAAGCCTTAAATTATTCAATTTGAAATTTAGTATGTAACTTAAGCGTGTAACACACACTGCTTCTGGCATCGCATTTGAGTTGTCGTTTGGGAATTTAGCATCTTTTCTACGGAGCCCTAGTTTTTTCAGCTTGATGTATGCCATATTTTCTTAAGAAAACTTATTATGGTCATGTATTTGCGAGACACGATATTGTAATTTAATGGAAAATACAATAATGTATTTGTTTCCATGGATACTTTTTAATGTATTACCTTTTTTTCAAATTGACAAATTCGTTACAATATTGCTTGTGTTTATCAATTTTAATTTAGCTTCTTGCAGTATAAGCATTGTATATTGAGTAGCCTTTGTTTGTGAAAAGTTTATTTAGTTTCCTCTATCATTTTCTATTAGTTTAATATATCAAATTTAAAATGAAATTTGTTTATCTATGAGCCTTTGTATAATATTACGCATGCTCTTTGTTAAAATGTGGAGTGACAATGAACCCTTAACCGCTACTTTTCATGATATCAACACTTATCTAAAATACACCGTTTTAGATCGAAGGGTTATGCAATAAGGTGATACTAGCATAGTTGTTCTAAGAACTAAATCTACTTATAGAGATAAGATATTAAATGTAGTTGTTGATGTAAGACTTGTTATATTTTTTTATTTTGGAGTTTATATATATATATGTTGGGGGGTTGTGCTAGTAAATAGCTCATTGGAAAGCGTAAATAAATTGTTTCTTGATTTTGAAAGAAGATCATTGTGTTCTTTTTTTTAATAATTAAATGTCTTTCGAAAACTCAACTCAGTCTAACAGCTAGATCACTCGCTTAAATGAATTGTTGATTTTGAATTGAGATCTTTAGCATCATCAATTTAAAAGAAAAAATGTCTTCAAATAATTTGTATAAGCTATCTTCCCCGGGAATGTATTTTCAAATGATTGATATCATAACAAAAACTCAAAATGCATAAATAACAAGACCTCAAAATGCATAAAACAATCTCAATCAGACATCGTATCCCATTCATGGAATGTTTTTAGTATATCTCAACTTGGCTGTAAATTCCAATTAAAAAAAATAACATTATGAGAGCCAACTAAATCATTTGCGAGCCTGGCTGGCGTAGTTAAGCTTGGAGACTACTACAGTGTGATGAACATAGTAGAAGTTCCCAGATTTCCATCAAAAAAGAAATCACTGTAGAACCATTTCTTCTTGGAATAAGGAAAACTCAATCTAGATGGTATTGCACGAAGCATGCTTGTAGAATGTTAGCAATGGGGATGGGAATGGGAATGCGAACAAGATTTGGTCATCGATCTAGGTGTATGTTTTGATGCTTATTTAGGGGACGGTGATAACTATTCTAATGGGAAATCGGAGCCAATTTTAGTCTACTCTGCCAAAATGCAAAACGCAGAGATTCGGTTTTGAGTTGAATCAACCATGAACGTGTTTAACAATTAACCACAATCTAATCCAACCCAAATCCAATCGAAGATTCTTGAGCTGTTATTGCGCATATAATATGGATATGGAATAAGAACAAACACGAATACACGCTCCAGAATTGAATAGACTCTCACGTTAAATGCTGGGATTATTTATCATTACCCTTCATTCCCGCCAGCAGAGATTTCTTCATCATTTCAACCATAACGTGAGCTTACACCTTCAACGATCGACTACAACCATATCCCCTATGCAACATAAACATACACATACGTTTTTCATTTTATTTTTGTATTATTGGGATGCGCCTGGCATGTGCTATAGTGCAGTGCACAAGTGACGCACGAGAGCCCCAGTAGCAAGCTACTAATGAATGGGATCTCCCCCTAAAAAAATAGATTTAATATCATGTGGCTCTATCAACCATGTATCAGATATTAAACTGATAAGAACATATACTACACTTGATCTTAGCCAAAAGGACGAGAAAGGTATGCTTTTCACGTCCCATCTCTATCCCTTTTCTACTACTCCTCCCTCCTTGCTCCAATGCATGTGGTAAATATTTTCCCATCTCAGCTACTCAACGCAGCCTCTTCCTTCACAACCTAAATCTATTCTCATAGTAATCCAACCTTGCAAAACTCTACGCCAAAATATTAATTTAATCATCCCCCGTGCACATGATTAGAGTATGCAAGCTGCCACCATAGTTAACACTTCGGCGACAACATGTGATTGTAAAAAGTTGAACAACAAAGCTTACAGAGTAATATTGACCACCATAATATGAAATTTACAATTCATAGGTTCACACGGATCAAACAAGAATATTACCCTCGTCGAGGCCATCTCACGTCCGATCTCCAATTTTGCAATTCCAGGCCCTGACCTTTGGGGCTTGGGTCTAAAACGGAACAAAAGAGAATAGGTTGTCTTTCCAACATGTATAGCCCGTCCATAGCTTTCCAACTATGTATCGCATGCCCGAAGCAAAGAAGAGAACGGATGAATTGGCTACAATAAGCCGATATAGGTTCCATGGTTGCGAACTTTAATAGAGCTTAATGGAGCTTAATTAGAAGAAAAGGAATGGATAGCATTACACCAATACTCCGCTGTCACCGTGCCTTTCGCACTACCAAAATTAGCGGGTAAAAACACATATAATCTAACAACACAGCCCATACTTCATCAAAGAGGGTGCCTATGTGAGTCGACAACTACCTCGAGTGGTGCTTATAACAGTCGACAACTAACTCGGGTGGTGCTTATAACACTGACTAAATACATAAAACAATCATTTAACGATACGTCTACATATATAACAAATCGCGCATCGCCCATGCCGTCTCCTGTACACTCCTATTCTCAATCTAGATAAGCCTTCATAGCTAGTCTCCATGGATTTTATCTCAGGTCCATCCTCATCCAAGCATGGTAACGATTGCATTTTCTTGGTTATCTTAGAGAACCCTATAAGAAGAGTGTCACGGTGGAAGGCACTGCTAATATATTCTTTGAGATTGTCTAGATTTCCAAAGGCCATTGCTTTCGATAGGGATAGCATGTTCTTAGGTATCTTTTGGTATAGCCTTTGACCCATCATGGATACCGCACTCACCAGATAGGCCACATTCCGTTCCCGGACCGATTGAAATTGGATTGTGATGAAAATGACATAGCACAACAATGCAAAGATGACATGAGAACGGTGTTTACAATTCGTCGATGAAGCTATGGAAAACACTCCAATATAGACATCAATACAAAATGCCTAGACGGATGGCAGCATCTCTCGGAGAAGAGATGTGATGGGAACTCTCATACGTAAAACGTCAAACACAATAGGCACTCTCATACCTAATACTTCAACAAGTCTTTTTATTCATAATAGAAAATTACCTAATACTAAGTTGCATTGCTCAAGTGTTCTACCTCCACAATATACAAAACGCAGCTGAGAGTTCTCCCACGGTTCTCCTATCCTAGTTTTGTCTTCTTATACAAAAAGTGCTTTTAACTTGAACTTGAGTCGAACACTTGAATCAAGGCGGTCATCTTCACGGGACCTATAATCGCGTTGATGTATCTCCACTTAGCAACTCGAGCAGGTAATGGCGTCGACTTAACTGATTAGTTTTGTTCAAAAATAAGGTAAACACAACCCTGATTCTTCTCGTGAACTTTAGCAATCTATCCATCACCTACATTTCATCAAGCTTATGCTTGCTCGATCCAATTTAGTTTATGAAAGCATCAAAAGACATAAGAAGAACCCAAAAATATCGCATACTTCATAAGGGCCTCAATACTCATTGCATTGGCTCAAAATATCTCAAGACCATTAAAAATGTTAATGCTCAACTCGGCTTTAGATATCTGGAAATGCAAGGTAGGCCATCTAGTCGAGAGAGATGGGCTCTAGGAATATGCTAAATATTGGCCCATCGTCACCGTGTTATTAACCTCGTCGTGCGTCCTCAATAATCTCATGTCTATGCTTGGAACCACCCATGAAATGAGGGGAAGTACACAAGGGTTTTCCTCGGGCATTGTAACCTAGAATAAATAAAATAAAATATTGTGTGAATAGTTTAAATGTTTTCCATGGACATGTTAAAAATGTGACAAGTTTGCATGTGATGTATACCTAGAATGGCTAGTGGAAAGCATGCATCAACTGCAATTCTGTGTCCAAGCTCTCGAGGCAAAAACATGACTTCCTCCCTATTTTTGTGTCAAAATTGTGTACATGATTACCAATAATAGCTCTATGCTGGTAGAAAAGGAAACATTGTCGAAAAATACCATCACCGAAGCTACATCGGGTTGGAAAGGCTTATAACGACTTGATTTCCCAAACCATGCAACAAAGTTCCATTAAAGGGACCACTGTATATCGACTATAAACAACTAAACAAAAGTTTTCACGTGCCACTGAGATGAAGGAATGAGAACACTCGATTGGATAGCAAAAAAAGAATATACATGTCTTTGATAGCAATGGAGAGGGACAAGGTGAGAAACTAGAAGGATTAAGGATATCAGCAAGATTGTTGGTAGAGGTGATGAAACATGCATGTAACACAATGCCATGACCAGATAGTTCAATCCTTATGAAATCCCTTGGCAGGCCTCACCATACTAAGATTTATTAGATAAAAATGAAGCAATTCCCAACAAGAGGAAAATGTGTGTTTGGTATCTAATAAAGAAATTAAAATTCGGGACCAATGCAATAAAGTCGCAACCCAAAGAGCACGGATATTGAAATATGCATTCAGCCAATAAAAAATAATAGATCAAAGATGACGCTAAAAAAAGTGTGTTTCCACAAATGTGTCCACAAACCTCTGTTGGAGCATTTGGCACACAATGTTGAAGACAAAGAACAAATGGATATTGCATTTATTCAATTATTGCGGATGATAATACTTATCTTGTTGTAATCAATTTCCCTTTGTTTTTCTATATACTCTCTTATCCCTTCAATGTAGAACCAGAGTGCTCTGCAATCATAAATTTGAAGCCTATCTATTGGGTTGCGATAAACAAATTAGCATAGACTCACATTGACATCGCGTATAGAGATTTAGGCTTCATCTACGTATCATATTGTATGATACATGATTTGCGTATCAATCAAATGTAAGTTTTCTATCTTTGGGCCAAAATACAACCCTGAAGATGGAGAGATCCCAAACAAGTAATACACACTATCTACAAGGAGGATATATATGGAATTTAGGATATCTTTTGGGGTTGTGTATCAGCCCGGACACTGTGCGATGGGTGGCTTGACATAGCTATCAACATAGGAACCTATCTTGAGGAAAATTTCCAAGAGAATCTACATGGGGTTGATTTCATTTGATCATGAGTAGAAAGGAGGGCAAAGTAAGACAAGGGTCCAATCATAGTTGTCATTAAAGACCATAATTCATAGAATTTGGTGGAACATGAACAGTTATTTATTTGAGCAATGAACCATATTTTTAGACAAGGTGGGCCTCAAACGTACAAGTTTATGAGCTAGATTTAATTGCATGTGTTCCTATCAGGAAAAGGTCTAATCATGGCCTTGACCACAATTCCCAAGGGAGTTCATTTTATGAATTTCCTCACTAAATCGGAAGAAAAAGTTCATTTTATCTTTCGTATGTCTTGGCTGGAAATTTTCATTCTCAAGGAAAAGCTCCTATATTCTTCATGCAATGCATCAATTGTCGGTCTGTCATGTTGTTAATTACCTTATAATTAAGTGAGGTCGAAAAGTGCTATGTTAAATTATCGTTAGCATTAAGTTATTGCATATTTGGTTTTTCTTGAAAATGTGGTCTTATAAAATATAATCTCTTTTCGTTGTTAATTTTTATTTGTAATTATTGCCCCTCTCGGTTTTTTTTTATGTCAATTTATTAGCGTTGCCTTACTTTGCACATCCCATCCTAATTATATGTCTTATAAATCTCTTATGTGGGATATACGATGTGATTAGTTTAGATTTTTAGGCCACTTACATGCCGAACTCTTGTGACAAATTCCGCTTGTGATGTATAGCTAGGATGGCTTAAGGGAAAGAATGCATTCACTGCAATTCTATGTCCAAGCTCTAGAGGGGAAAATAGAAGCGTTCCGCCTATTTTCGTATGAAAATTATGTACCAATGGTCCCAATAGTAGTTTTGTGTTCGAGGAAAAGGAAACATTGCCAACAAATTCCATCGACAAACTGGCATTAATTAGGCAAGGCTTACAAATCCTCGATCTCACAAAATGCAACAAAGGTCAATAAAACAGACCACTATACCTTGGCTATAAATAACTAAATAAGAGTTTTCGAGTTGAATTGAGATGAAGGAATTAGACTATCAAATTGGGAAGCAAAAAGGAATATCCATGTCATTGATATCAATAAGGAGGGACAACGTGAGAAACTAGAAAGATTTAGTATATCGGCGGGATTCTTGCTAAACGAGATGGAGCATGCATGTAATGCAATGCCGCGACAAATCAACAATCCTAATCAAATCCCTTGATGGGATTCACCGTCGAATGATTTACTAGATAAAATTGCAATATATGAAACCGGCAAGAGGAAACTTTACATCACGGTGATTTCCTCATATCCTAATTACACGGGACTCCCAAGTAAGTCGAGAGTATAATCCAATTGTCTTTAAATGACAACATATATATCATACAATTTGGTGGAGTGAGAACAAAGCTCTATTTGAGCAATCAATCCTATTGGAAGGCAAGGTGATCCTCAAAGTAAGTGGGCTACAAGATCAGGAGCAATATTAAGCATGGGGTCCTATTAAGAAAACCCATTCGTGGCCTTGACCACCGTTGCCAATGGAGTTCATTTTAGCAACTGCCTCCCTAAACTATCACAAGAAAAACTATGCAGAGGTGTGAAAGGTGAGTTTTGAGTGCGTTCAATTATATGCTAGACTAATTCAATTAATGTCTACTTAGTTTTAGTTCAAATTTAAAAGGCCTCGAGATAGCGATTGTTTTTCATCTCGGCCTAGCTCTCTCTCTGCGTGCTCAAGTAAGCTTTGCATGTTTTATTAAAACCAGTGTAGAGCTACCTTAACCCAGATCTTTCTAGCATCCAATGGGTTCAAGAAGATAGGTTGTTTTATTTTTATATTCTTTTTTTCATTACTCTTACTACCATTTCTTTTTTAATAACTAAATTAATGTCTTCCAAAAACTCAAACTCATTAAAATGGTAGGCGTTCTTATTTCAATACGTTGGGTGGGAGGTGCCAGCTTAATAATTCTTTTAATTATAATTCTGAGTCCTACAGAAAAGATTCATGAATAGAAGAATATTCTTAGTCGTGTACATTACATCAAGGGCTCATATTGAAATAGTTATCACCGAAGCTTGTCATTTTCATTTACTTAGTAATCTTCGACTTAAATAGGGCACGCACATGGTAAATTTCGTCTATTGTTTCCATATGATCATTTTTTAAATTCCGTTTGATGTTTCAATATGTGACTTTTCATTTCCCACCCCACGTGGTATCGGCCACATACATCGTAAATTTCATATGATGTTTCCATATGTGTGCTTTTGTTTCCACTCCTTGGGCTTGATCTCCATTAATTTTTTGTTTTTAACAAACACTGTAGTCTCATTATGTAATTCGTACATATATTTGGGTGTTTAATATTAATGATATGTCCTGGGTATTGTAGGCTGAGCAGTGTGAATGTTTTAGGTTTTTAAATTAGGATTGAACAAATGGAAATGGAATTGGGACAGAGGAAAGAAACAGCTCTCCCACTTTGTTATGGAGCGTGGTGTTGTTACAAGCTCTCAGATCTGCTAAAAAGTCCTCCCATCTCGTCATAGCATTTGACCTTGCGGTGACCTACACTCAACCTTAAGGATGGTGACGTGATTCGAAGGTTTTCCAAGTAATACCAACCACTTGATGACTTTGTGAAATCTCTTCCACGTGGAGACTGAAATGGAACAAAGAAGAAGGAGAAACTGGTATTGGTTGGTCATAGTGTGGGAGGCATGGACCTGACTTGTATTATGGAGTGATTCCTCAGAGAAAATTGTTGCAGCTGTATTCTGCAATGCTTTCGTGCCCCTCCCCTGTACAACCCCCCTTCAGTTGATAGGCCAGTTATTGCCAGATCATATGAATACCATACTAGGTTCACTTAATTTGATCGAGCTTAGGATCATGTTTTGTTGATGTTTCGTGTTCTCTTTTTTTAGCTTTATCAGAGATATCAAACGTGGGGAGAGGTGGAATTCAAGTATGGACTTGACATAGAACCGAGAAGGAAGATGTCCGTCTAGGTAAATATATGAGCCGCTTAACCTTTGTTGAATGTGATAACCCTGGATACTAAGCTCGTGTGATCGAGCATGTTTGAGAGTGCAGAAGCTCACGAGATTCAACCCCTGGTCTTATTAAACAATTGTCCCATGTAAACCTTTTGATATTTTGAACAGCTAAAAGTTAACAATTGTTTTTTTCTTTTAACTGGATTTTTAGAATACCAATTTTGTTGATCTCTCCAAATGCTTTGATGTTATGATCCATTCTCTATTCTCATGAAAGAGTTAAACGAATTTCATCTTTGTCTCAAAGAGTGCTCAAGAATGCTTAAAATCAAAACCAAACTTATTTTTCCAATATTAATGTCATTTGTGTCTTGTGTTTTAGATGGATATTACTTTTTCTCTTATATCGAAGTTGTTTGTGGTATATTTAGCATCTATGCTACGGAGCCCTAGTTTTTTCAGCTTGATGTATGACATCTTTTCTCAAGAAAACTTATTATGGTCATGTATTTGGGAGACACATTTTTGTAATTTAAAGGAAAATACAATAATGTATTTGTTTCCATTGATACTTTTTAATGTATTACCTTTTTTCAAATTGAAAAATTCATTACAATATTACTCGTCTTTATCAATTTTAATTTATCAATTTTAATTTCTAGCTTCTTGCTATAAGCATTGTATATTAACTAGCCTTTGTTTGTGAAAAGTTTATTTAGTTTCCACTATCATTTTCTATTAGTTTATTATATCATTTTTAACATAAAATTTGTTTATCCAGGAGCCTTTGTATAATGCATGCTCTTTGTTAAAATATGGAGTAGCAATGAACCCTTAAGAGCATTTTTCCATGATATCAACACTTATCTAAAGTACATCATTGTAGATCGAAGGGTTATGCAATAAGGTGATACTAGCCGAGCCGTTCTAAGCACTAAATCTACTTGTAGAGATAACATATTAAATGTAATTGTTGATGTAAGACTTGTTATAATTTTTTTGTTTTGGAGTTTATATATGTGTATGGGGTTGTGCTATTAAATAGGTCATTGGCAAGCATAAATAAACTATTTCTTGATTTTGAAAGAAGATCATTATGCTCATTTTTTTTTATAATTAAATGCCTTTCGAAAACTCAACTCACACTAATAGCCAGATCACTGGCAAGCTTAAATGAATTGTTAATTTTGAATTGACATCTTTAACATCATCAATTTTAAAAGGAAAAAAGTCTACCAATAATTTTGAATGTATTTTCAAATAAATGACATCATAACAAAAGTTACTCAAAATGTATTTTCAAATGAATGACATCATAAGAAAAAACTCAAAAGCATCAAACAATCTCAATCAGACATCGTAGCCCATTGATGGAATTTGTTTTAGTATATCTCCACTTGGCTGTAAATTCCAATTAAGAAAAATAACATTATGAGAGCCAACTAAATCTATCACTGTCGTAAAACCTAAAACCTCTTAACTCTTTCTCTCGTTCCTGCAATACTCGACCCCTGCAATTCTGCTAACTCTGGGGTCTGTATTTTTTGTAGAGACACCTAACAGTCTGAAATCAGACACCCGGAGACGGAAGGCAAGTATTGAGAAAAAACAGGGGAACCAATCATGTGGATGTAGAGTTCAATCAACTAGTTCAGGCTAGTAGAATAGCCACGCAAGTTAAGCATCCATTTCGAAACCTCATGAAGTGCAGGAATAGACCTCAGCTGATCATAACAATATATCTGCAGATCTTCCAGCAGTTGACTAGTATCACTGCCATTATGTTCTATGCTCCCGTTTTGTTCCAGACCTTGGGATTCAAGAGCGATGCTTCACTTTACTCTGCGGCTATTTCTGGTGTAGTCAATGTCATATCCACTATTATCTCCATCTAATCGGTTGATAAACATGGTTGAAGAGAGCTTCTTCTCGAAGCAGGAGTACAGATGTCCATTGCACAGGTTAGCCCTAGTTAGTTGGAATGCCAGAATGTCGGAATGATTAATATTGTGTGGAATTGCAGGTGGTTATTGGAATCTTTTTGGCTACAGGGTTATCGGAAGGATGCCCAACAACTTTCTCGCCCTAACAGGATCTGTCGGACATAGCGTGCCTGTGTGCGTGAATCTCCTCTTCACTTTTGGTGTGGCATAGGCATTTCTATCAATGCTTTGCCAATTCAAATACAAAATCTTTTTTCTTCTTTGTTAGCTGGGTGTTAATTATGTCCGTATTGGTGATGTTTCTCGTTCGAAGACGAAGAATGTGCCGATCGAAGAAATGATGGACAGAGTGTGTAAAAAGCATTGGTTGTGGAATATTTTTGTCACCGACACCAACCTCCCCTCATTGATGATGAAGATGCTAATTCCAAACAATAAAATGGGAGAGTCAATGGCAACGCCTACCGTAATTCTCCTGCATTCCATTTCATTGAGGGAGATATGAGTAGAATTTCAGTCGATGGCCATGTCAATAATAATAATGGATTATGCTTCCCAAAAGAATTTGAAATTTGTGAGCTAGCACGCCAACTGCAATGCCATTATATCTACCAAAGGCAATGGCTAGAGTCATAGAATACATTCGCACTCCCAATTCAGCATGCCCGCTAAAAGAAAATCATATGCAGGTGGGCATGAGCTATATCCACGAAATAAATGGGATCATGCATAATATGGTGATCAGAGTGGAAAGTGTGTAAACAATGTAGATTTTCAAGAGCTTTAAAATATTTATAATAATCATAGTTCGATACTTCAAGGAGGGATTAAAAAAGCTACATGGTAATATTAAATCTTTTAAATCATGTATTTTCATGTTCGAAAAATAAAATTAGAAAATTTTATGATTGAAAAGAGAAACATTTGTGATATCTATTTTAAATCCTTGAACATATATATTCATAATTTTAAGGTTGTGGTTTCGCTAGACATTAAACTTTGTATATAAAAATTTCTTGTTTATATAGCATAAGAGTATTTTTTTAAATGTGTTTTTAATTTCAAATCCATTATAATACAAAAAATTACCAAAATATTTATAATATTAAATTATTTATGCATTTTAATAATCCAAAATATTTATACATTTTATAATTCAAAAAAATTACTTCAATATTCTTAAAATAGCTATACTTGTAAATTTATTAGATATATTCATATATGTGTACAACTTATCAAAAAATACCCTCAAACTTATAATTATTGATATAAATGCGTGAACAACTTATTTAAAGATATCATTTGGCTATGTTTTTTTATTCTTTCAAGTGTATTTTTTTAAATGTCATTCATATTATTTATACTTATTATTGTTTTGGGTTTGTAAGGCAAAGAAAAAATAATTTTTATTGTAATTTTGTGAATGGGTTAAAGATCTATAAATCAAGAATGTGAGTTTGTGTTTTTTAAGAATAAACGCCAAAGTCACCTAAGGCTTAAACAAGTTTTTTTAGTAAGTGGAACCCATAACTAGATTTTTTTGCTCTACCCTGCTATTGGTGTTTTTCAGTAAAAAAATTTAAAGTTTCTTGACTCATCAACTAATCAATGGATAACATGAACATGGGCTCATAAATCATTTTTTCCAATATTACAAATTTGAAACATGGAATCTTGAGATTTTGTAAGTCTAAGAAAAAACACCCTTAACAAATGATAGTACTATATTGGAATAATACATAATTCATTATAATCTATAAATCATAATTTCATTATTACCAAAAACATCACACTACCCAAAGGAATGTAGTCCGCAGGGTTTGTAAGGTGGAGATCTAGGTTCAAATCCTTGAATGGGTATGATTGTAAATATGTTTTTGTAAATATAAGAAGTATTTCTTTAAAAAAAATTACATTGACTACTGTACACAAATAAAAATACAATAGAAATATTGTTGAAATAAAACAATATTTAGATAAAACTAGCACAACCTCTATCCTTTAAACAATATATATACTAAAATGTTCAAAAACAATATATAAATATAATAAATATGCCCTCCACTTTGAGGAAATTAAAATTTCACAATTTTGAAACTCCATACTATAAAAGAGAAAATTCTATAGTAAACCAAACTCTAAATCTAATGTATAATTACAGTAAATGTAATGTGTTCGTTCAAATGACATGTCTATAAAAAAATCGGATATATATTAATCCAACTCATGTGAAAATTTTCTTACCTGATAGGAAGCATTGAACTTCTCAAATTTTGGGAAAAGTTCGAGAAGGAAATGCTGTCACAGCAGGTCCTTACTAATTTAGAAAGAAAAAAAAAAGTATGATTAAATTTGAATTCAAACTGAAAAGCATTGGGAAATTTGATGGAAAATATTTTAGGTTCGGCTCTATTATGTTCTTCCAAACCACCATGGGTTGGAAGACCAGCATTCGATATGGTTCAGTCCTTCCAAACCTTTCTTCCTCAATAAATTTCAGCACCTTGAGACCCTTAACTTAAAGGCCATAGGTATGGATGGCTCTGTCTTGTATTTGCCTTATCTTTCAAACATTAAACCTTATGCCATAGCTCTAGCCATAGCCCCATGCACCCGCCATGTTTAATAAAGTGGACCATTGAGAATCTCTATCAACATGAATTTGAGTATCATCTATAACCTACGGATAGTTTGAGAGAGAGGAGAAAAAAGCAGCGAACTATATATCCTATTCCTGATGGTTCCAGAGAGTGGAGAAAAAAGAAGGGATGTATCTATTCGTTAAAGGCAAGCTAGAGATGAGGTATATGTTTCAAATCTTACCATGTTTTTAACATTTTCTTCCTCCGCGTCTACATATTATCTGTGATTGGATGTATGTGGATGTGGTTGGATTTCTATGTATGTGTGTAGATTGAGTCTCGATGTCTAAGTTTCGGTTGATTCGATCTCGAGTGAGTCTTGTTTGCTTACAATAGCGGAGGAGGATGGACTGAATTTGAGGAAATTGGAGCAAACAAATTCGAGGGATACGCACCCGAACTGCTCCGTGGACGGTACATTTTATTATTCTTTTCTCTTTACATTTTACATTTTACATTTTGTTGTTCTTAAATCTCTTTGCTCTGCTTTCAGAACCCCTACTCCCTTTTTAAAATTCTGTCAGAAATAGTAGTCTTATCTCAAATCTAATTCAAAGTCTTCCTTGCATTTTCTAAATTTGAAGGAAAATATTTCAGGTTTGGATCTATTATGTTCTTGCAAACCGCCATGGGTTGGAAGACCACTGTTCAATATGATTCAATCCTTTCAAACCCTTCTTCTTCAATGAATTTCAGCCCCTTGAGACCCTTAACTTGAACGCCACAGGTATGGACGACTCTGGCTTGTATTCGCCTAATTATCTTTCAATCATTAAATGTTATGCCATATTTTCTCTAGCCATAGCCCCATGCATCTGCCATGTTTAATAAATGTTTTCTTTCATTAACAACAATTTAACCCACCTGTTATCTTTCCATGACTTTAATATATCGACCTTTGCTTAATCGGTTGTTTGGTAGTTAACATCTCTATATTATCTTTCTTTAGATCACTCATTTTTCATTGGTTTCTCATTAGTTTAATGTCTCTTTAGTGTTTTAATGACCTATTTCTGCCTAATCTGTCTCTTTAGCACTTTAACGGTCTCTTTTATATTTGTTTAGCTAGCGTTCGCTAGAGAATTTATGAAGATGAATACAACAATTTTGAAATCAAACTTTCTTATATATAGATGGTGTAAATCCTTTGAATTTGAGTTTAATATACTTTAGTAAGCCTCATTTACGGTAAATCTCTACACATCCTAGAAAATTGCATTGTTCTCTTTCTTGGATGGGGTTCCACTAGACACGGTCTTACCAATAACATTCCATATTTGAAATATATATAGAGGGGAAGATTTTGGAAGGTGAACCCAAATCCAAATATAGGGAACCATCATTTTAGGATGAAAATAATTATAAACATTGAACAAACAATGCTTACGCTCCCCCAACGCCATGTTCCCATCTCCACTACATTTCTCTAGAAAATTAACTTTTAAGAACATCACTATAAATAATGATAAGTTAAATGTGTCACTAGCTTTATCGCAAGTATTGTGTCCCCAAATTCAATAGCCGGAACAAACATGAAGAAGTAAATAGCCTTGTTTCATATCATGTAGTTCTAAAAGAGGAATTATAGAGGTCCTTTCGGAAATAGTATCATTGAAAGCATCACACAAACACATATTGGAACCACTAGTTAGGTTTCTTAAGTTCTAAGGTGTGGGTCATTTGTGCTTTCCATTTACTACAATATAGTGGCAAGACTAATTTCAAAGACAAAGGAAAAACATATAGTAGCAAGACCAATCTACCATGATTCCATATGGATTTCGCAATTTTCGTTCTAGATTCAATGGATGTGATCTAGACCAACACCAAAGTCACCTAAGGCTTAAACAATTTTTTTAGTAAGTGGAACCCATAACTAGATTTTTTTGCTCTACCCCACTATTGGTAAAGTTTCTTGACTCATCAAATAATCAATGGATAACATGAACATGGGCTCATAAATCATTTTTTCCAATATTACAAATTTGAAACATGGAATCTTGAGATTTTCTAAGTCTAGTAAAAAACACCCTTAACAAATGATAGTACTATGTTGGAATAATACATAATTCATTGTAATTTATAAATCATAATTTCATTATTACCAAAAACTTCACACTACCCACAAGAATGTAGTCCGTAGGGTGTGTAAGGTGGAGATCTAGGTTCAAATTCTTGAATGGGTATGATTGTAAATAGAAGAAGTATTTCTTAAAAAAAAATTACACTGACTATTGTACACAAATAAAAATACAATAGAAAGATTGTTGAAATAAAACAATATTTAGATCAAACTAGCACAACCTCTATCCTTGAAACAATATATATCCTAAAAAGTTCAAAAACAATATATAGATATAATAAATATGCCCTCAAGTGTGAAGAAATTAAAATTTCACAATTTTGAAACTCCATACTATAAAAAAGAAAAGTCTATAGTAAGGTAGATCAAATGTGATAATAATAATTCAGTGTAAGATGTAAACCAAACTCTAAATCTATTAAGGTAGATCAAATGTGATAATAATTATTCAGTGTAAGATGTAAACCAAACTCTAAATCTAATGTATAGATACCGTAAATGTAATGTGATCGTTCAAATGACATGTCTATAAAAAAATCGGATATATATTAATCCAACTCATGTGAAAATTTTCTTACCTGATAGGAAGCATCGAATTTCTCAAATTTTGGGCAAAGTTCGAGAAGGAAATGTTGTCACAGCAGGTCCTTACTAATTTAGAAAAAAAAGCACAAAATAAAATAAAAAAGTATGATTAAATTTGAATTCAAACTGAAAAGAATTGAGAGCCTCTCACGAACGGTGCCTTAAAACCTCGAATAAAGTGGACCATTGAGAATCTGTATCAACATAAATTTGAGTATCATCTATAACCCATGGATGGTTCCAGATAGAGGCGAAAAAAATAGGGAACAATCCATCCTGATGGTTCCAGAGAGTGGAGAAAAAAGCAGGGAATTATGTATCCGTTGAAGGTAGGTTGGAGATGAGGTATATATTTCAAATATTACTATGTTTTTAACATTTTTGGCCTCCTCGTCTACCTATTATATGTGGTTGTATGTATGAGTTTGTGATGAGGAGCAAACAAATTCGAGGGATACGTAGCTGAACAAGTAAATTTTATTATTCTCTTCTCTTCCGTCTGCTCTTTACTCTTTACACTTTACATTTTACATTTTGTTAAATTATTTTCTCTTCCCTCTGTTCTCAGAAGCCCTACATCCTTTTTCAAATTGTGTCAGAAAGAGTAATCTTATCTCTAATCTAATTCAAATCCTTCCTTGCGTTTTCTAAATTTGATGGAAAATATTTTAGGTTCGTCTCTGTTATGTTCTTGAAAATCGCCATGGGTTGGAAAACTGGCATTCGATATGATTCAATCCTTCCAAACCTTTCTTCCTCAATGAATTTCAACACCTTCTTAAAGGCCATAGGTATGGATGGATCTGGCTTGTCTTCGCCTTATCTTTCAATCATTAAACCTTATGCCATTGCTCTGGCCATAGCCCCATGCACACTCCATGTTTGATAAAGTGGACCGTTGAGAATCTCTATCAACATAAATTTGAGTATCATCTGTAACCTATGGATAGTTCCAGAGAGAGGAGAAAAAAGTAGCGAACTATCGGTCCTATTCCTAATGGTTCCAAAGAGTGGAGAAAAAAGCAGGGACATATCTATCCGTTGAAGGCAGGCTGGAGATGAGGTTTATATTTCAAATCTTACTACGCTTTTAACATTTTCTTCCTCCTCGTCTACATATTATCTGTGGTTGTATGTATGAGTTTGTGATTGGTAATTTATGTGGTTGTGGTTGTATGTATGATTCTGTGATTGGATGTATGTGGATGTGGTTGGATTTCTATGTATGTGTGTATTTTCAGTCTCGATGTCTAAGTCTGGGTTGAGTCGATCTTGAGTCAGTCTTGTTTGCTTACAATAGAGGAGGAGGATGGACTGAATTTGAGGAAACTGGAGCAAACAAATTTGAGGGATACACAGCCGAATTGCTCTGTGAACGGTAGATTTTATTATTCTTTTCTCTTTACATTTTACATTTTGTTGTTCTTTTCTCTTTGCTCTGCTTTCAGAACCCCTACTCCATTTTTAAAATTAGAATCCCTACTCCCTTTTTAAAATTCTGTCAGAAATAGTAGTCTTATCTCAAATATAATTCAAAGTCTTCCTTGCGTTTTCTAAATTTGAAGGAAAATATTTCAAGTTCGGCTATGTTATGTTCTTGCAAACCGCCATGGGTTGGAAGACCACTGTTCAATATGATTCAATCCTTTCAAACCCTTCTTCTTCAATGAATTTCAGCCCCTTGAGACCCTTTACTTGAACACCACAGGTATGGACAGCTCTGGCTTGTATTCACCTAATTATATTTCAATCATTAAACGTTATGCCATATTTTCTCTGGCCATAGACCCATGCATCTACCATGTTCAATAAATGTTTTCTTTCATTAACAACAATTTAACCCACCTGTTATCTTTCCATGACTTTAATCTGCCTGCCTTTGCTTAATCGGTTGTTTGGTAGTTAACATCTCTATATTATCTTTCTTTAGATCACTCATTTTTCATTGGTTTCTCATTATTTTAATGTCTCTTTAGTGTTTTAATGACCTATTTCTGCTTAATCTGTCTCTTCAACACTTTAACGGTCTCTTTTATATTTGTTTAGCCAGCGTTCTCCAGAAAATTTATGAAGATGAATACAACAATTTTGAAATCTAACTTTCTTATATATAGATGGTGGAATTCCTTTCAATTTGAGTTTAATATACTTTGGTAAGCCTCATTTACGGTAAATCTCTACACATCCTAGAAAATTGCATTGTTCTCTTTCTTGGATGGGGTTCCACTAGACATGGTCTTACCAATAACATTCCATATTTGAAATATATATAAAGGGGAAGATTTTGGAAGGTAAACCCAAATCGAAATATAGGGAACCATCATTTTAGGATGAAAATAATTATAAACATTGAACAAACAATGCTTACGCTCCCCCAACGCCATGTTCCCATCTCCACTACATTTCTCTAGAAAATTAACTTTTAAGAACATCACTATAAATAATGATAAGTTAAATGTGTCACTAGCTTTATTGCAAGTATTGTGTCCCCAAATTCAATAGCCGGAACAAACATGAAGAAGGAATAGCCTTGTTTCATATCATGTAGTTCTAAAAGAGGAATTATAGAGGTCCTTTTAGAAATAGTATCATTGAAAGGATCACACAAACACATATTGGAACCACTAGTTAGGTTTCTTAAGTTCTAAGGTGTGGGTCATTTGTGCTTTCCATTCACTACAATAGCTTTATGATTTTTATGAGATATTTATTATCATTAACCATTACCTCCAACTTGGAAAAAAATAGAGGGTGAGGTGGTTCCGAGGGGATTATCAAGTCAAATTAAGAATAAAACTGGGTGGATCTCCCATATTATCGCTTCAGGGAATTTCATTTTCAAGTTAAAGAAAATGAATGAATCTACATCATGACCTTTGGTATCCACTATCTTCATAGTGCATGAATATTGAGGCATGAATTAAACCATCATGAAAGCAATCTCCCTTTAATGCTAAAAGTTTAGCCAAGCAATTTCAAAGACAAAGGAAAAAAATATATTGGCGAGAGGAATATACCATGATTCTATATGGATTTCAAAATTTTAGTTCTAGATTCAATGAATGTGATCTAGATCAATACCAAAGTCACCTAAGGCTTAAACAACCTTTTTAATAAGTGGAACCCATAACTAGATTTTTTTGCTCTACCTCACTATTGGTGTTTTTCAATAAAAAAATTAAAGTTTCTTGATTCATCAAATAATCATTAGATAACATTAGTTATTGACATAGGTTATAATTGTAAATATAAAAATGTATTTCTTAATAAAAAATTACTGATAATATTAGTCTATCCACATAGGTTATAATTGTAAATATGTATTTATAAATATAAAAATGTATTTCTTAAAAGAAATTTACAGTGTAAACAATTAAAATACAATAGAAAGATGATTGAAATAAAATAATGTAACTAGCACCATCTCTATCCTAAAAAAATTTAAAACAATACATAGATATAATAATAATTATATGATCCATTCTAAGGAAATTAAAATTTCACAATTTTGAAACTCCATACTATAAAAGAGAAAACTCAAGTAGATCAAATGTGATAATAATAGTTCAATGTATGATATAAACCAAATTCTAAATGCAAAATATAAATACAGTAAATGTAATGCATAATACAATAAATGTAATGCCGATATGTAATGCATAATACAGTAAATGTAATCAATGGATATGTCTATCAAAGATTGGTTTCGAATTCCCGGATATATTAATCCAAATCGAATTTCTAAAATTTTGGGAAAATGTAATCAATGGATATGTCTATCAAAGATTGGTTTCGAATTCCGGATATATTAATCCAAATCGAATTTCTAAAATTTTGGGCAAAGTTCGAGAAGGAAATGCTGTCCCATAGGATCCTTACTGATTTAGAAAAAAAAGCACAAAATAAAATAAGAAATTGTGATTAAATTTGAAATCAAACCGAAAAGCAGTGGGAGCCTCTAACGGACGGTGCCTTAAAAAAGCTCGAATAAAGTGGACCGTTGAGAATCTGTATCAACATAAATTTGAGTATCATCTGTAACCTACGGATGGTTTCAGAGAGAGGAGAAAAAAGCAGTGAATTATGTATCCGTTGAAGGCAGGCTGTCTCCATGTAGTTTGAGTTTCGATGTATGAGTCTTGTTTGCTTACAATAGAGGAGGAGAATAGAGGAGGAGGATGGACCGAATTGGAGGAAAAAAATTATCGGCTGGAGCAAACAAATTCGAGGGATACGCAGCCGAACTTCTCTGTGAAGGATCACACAATTTTACTATCCGTCCCGCGTAGTCTTGCTGACAGTATCAGTAACAGACGCATCCACACGCAATCGAAACCGCTCGGGTCCTTCAATTTTTTTAACTGTGAATACATATGCGCAGAATAATCACAGAGCCATCAATCTTCATTTGTTTTTGAGGAGGAGCCCATTAGTTCTCTACTGACTAAAAGAAGGCGCTCATCTCAGCCTGATATCTGAATATTTGTATATTTGTAGCATATATATGTTCTTCTACACAGTAAGCCTCAATTAGGGAAGGAGATTAAGTTAAATGGATGTGAATCGGTATCAGTCATGCAGGGAATCGTCTTGGCGGGTTTGGAAACATACCCAGAACTTCTCTTAATCCGATATACGTGGAGCCAGAATTCGAAATCTGCCAGGTATAATTTCCATGAATATATATGTCTTTAGTTTCTAGAGACCCCAGAATCTCATATCGTCGTCGTTAATCTGCCAGGTATAATTTCAATGAATATATATGTCTTTAGTTTCTAGAGATCTGCCAGGCAGTGCAGCCTCTATTAGTATTTTACTCTCTGCTTTCAGAAGCCCTACTTCCTTTTTCAAATTCTGTCAGAAATAGTAATGAAAGCCTTCCTTGCGTTTTCTAAATTTGATGGAAAATATTTCAGGTTCGGCTCTGTTATGTTCTTGCAAACCAACCGCCGTTCAATATGATTCAGTCCTTCCAAACCCTTCTTCTTCAACGAATTTCAGCCCCTTCAGACCCTTAACTTGAACGACACAGGTATGGACGTTTAATGGCTTGTTATGTTCTGTATGTTAAAGGTTTTCAATCTCAGCGATTTTCTTTTTTTGAATTCTGCGTGATTCTCATAATTTTGGGATTTTCCTTATTAATGCTGGTGTTGCCAATTTTAGTAATTTTGGGATTTTCCTTATTAGCTGTACAAGGACTATGACCTGTAATCTAGTTATCAACAGAGCACCAAAACACCTTCCTCCAACCTGAGGGTATAAACGGATCCATCGATCCGCCATGACAAAGAAAACGTGAATCTGCCTCCCTTCAATGCCGATCGGAAACGTGAATCTACCTCCCTCGTTTACTCTCTCTTGAGTTGCCCTTCCTTGGAATCCTTTGCAAGCGCAGGCCTTCGCATGCGGCCTCATCTAGACAGAACCATCCATGACCTGTCCTCATGCATGCATCTCTCCTTGCAACAAGCTTCAACAATCTCACAAATCCACGTTCTCAGATCTGAGGTGCTCGTTGTCCTCTCTCTTCCTTCCAGTCGCAACCTATATTTCCTTCATGAGTGGGATCACACCCCGAGCTAGGGTTTCCACCACAGACTGGATTCTTCAATCTTACTTCTGGATTACGACTCCACGATTGGGTTCATCGATTCATGAATATTTGCACAATGTCAGAATAGCGGCTCTCTTCTCTTTATATATCCACGCAGACTTCTTCCCTGTTCTTTTTCCACACGGATTTACTCAATGGAATTTTCCTTTTTCCATGTGGGATTCTTTGTCGGTTCAGTCTTCTCTCCCATGGCCATCCACTTCCTTTGCAGGAGTGACACGTCTTCCACGCAGGATGATTTATTCTTCTATGCAGGGTTCTCTTTCCTCCATGCCTTCAGCTTTCACTCCTCATGCTCCACGGACTCCACCTTCACGCGGCTAGGGTTTCTCTCTACGACCAACTGGAGGGAGACCTCTTCTTTAGCTTCACGATTCTTTGTTTCTCTTACTCGCAGGTCATCTAGATCCTACGATAGACTTCTACACATGCACGACCGTGCAGATCAACTTCTTCTCGTGCAATCAATTATTGTAACCCTTCCATTACAACCACGGGCTTCTTAATAATACAATAGATCCAATGTTCAGGCACACAGATCCATTGGAGCGCATTTCCTTGAAAATCGATTGGAATTTAGAATTGGCATATTCCTTGAAAAGTGAAGCATATTCATTCGTCGATCTTTGTAAGATATTAATTATCATTGAATAAAACAAAATATCAAAACTCTATTTGGACTCATGAATTCAGGTTGGTTATGTAACGATTCATTTTAAATCATAAAAGGGAATCTTTATGTCAGTTTTCATCACTACGGTGTGTCCATCACTAAGCCACCTCATCCATTACGGCCTCTACCATGCGTTTTCGTCTTTCTAAGTTCTCGGCTTATTACATGTCATTATGGTTATTTGAATGTTGTATTTTAATAAGTTGTCTTCTTTCCACTTTGCATGCTTCATTATGTTAAATTGTTTGTGTTTAAAATTTACTATTAGTAAATTTTTATTATAATGATTAAATCTATGATAATTGTAATAGAAATTTGTGTCTTTAATATATATATATATATATATATATATAAAATGCCAAAAAAATACATAACTCTTTTACACATATTGAATAACCAATATTTTTATTTGATGTATTATGTTTAAAGTAATGATAATAAATAAAATATATTTTATAGAATATGCATAAAATTTTATGATCAATTCCTTATTTATGTTAGTTATTTTTATTGGTTTTTTCTTCTTTGTTATATTTTTCACTTGTGATTCTTTATGTTTTGTTTTTAATGTGGGATTTGTTTTCCATTGTTTTTCACTTAGTTATTTACTTATTAGCTTTCTATTTTATATTAATTTTTTCTATTTTTTATTTCAAAATACAAAATGTATGTCCCATTTGTTATTTCATAAAAAACTAGATTTTCAAAATATATATATATATATGAGGTTTGGGTTTAAGATTTAGCTTGGTTTGGGGTTTGGGCAAGTATTAAGTTTACAAATAAGATGGAACCAATCTTACAATTGGGCTTAAGGATTTAGACATAATATTTTGACTTAGGAGGTTAGGTTAGTGTAGGCTAAAGTAGGTTAGTATAGGATAAAGTAGGCTAGGTTAGCGTAGGCTAAAGTAGGTTAGTATAGGATAAAGTAGGCTAGGTTAGGGTAGTATAGGCTATGCTAAGGTAGTATAAGGTTGGGTAGTCTATCGTATGCTATGGTAGGGTAGGGTAGGTTAAAGTAGGTTAGGCTATGCTAAAGTAGGTCGGGTTAGGTAGTATAGGCTAGGCTACCATAGGGTTGACTAGGTCAAGCTAGTAAAGGGTAGGTCAGGGGTAGGTAAGTTAGGGTAGGCTAGGCTAGGGTATGTTATTAGAGGAGGCGAAGGAGGAGGAAGAGGAGGGTGGAGGAGGGGGGAAGAGGGGGGGGTGAGGGGGGGAAGAGGAGCAAGGAGGAGGAGGGAGGAGGAGGAGGAGGAAGGAAGAGGCAGGGGAAGAGGAGGAGGGGGGGTGAGGAGGGAGGAGAAGCGGGTGGAGGGGGAGGGAGGAGGAGAAGCGGGTGGAGGGGGAGGAGGAGGAGGAGAAGCGGAGGGGGAGAGCGGGGGGGGCGAGGAGGAGGAGGAGGAGGAAGGAGGGGGGGCGAGAGAGGAGGTAGGAGGGTGGAGCAGGAGAAGGGGGGGAGAGGGGGGGGGCGAGTAGGAGGAGGAGGAGGAAGGAGGGGGTGGGAGAGGAGAATGAGGAGATGGAGGAGGTGGAGGAGGGGGGAGGGGAGGAGGAGAGGAGGGAGAGGAGAAGGGGGGAGGCAAAGGAGGAGGGGAGGTGGAGGAGGATGAGGAAGGAGGGGGGTAGGGGAGACAGAGGAGGAGGAGGAGGAGGAAGGAAGATGCGAGGGAAGAGGAGGAGGAGATGCAGGAGGGGGAAGGAGGTGGAGGAGGAGGAGGGGGAGAAGTAGGAAGAGGGAGAGGAGGAGGAGGAGTAGGAGGAAGGAGGGGGCCAGGGGAGGAGGGAGGAGGGTGGAGCAGGAGAAGGGGGGGGGAGAGGGGTGGCGAGGAGGAGGGGGGGAGGAGGGAGAGGAGAGGGGGGGGTGAGGAGGAGGAGGAGGAGGAGGAGGGGGGTGCGAGAGGAGGAGGAGGAGTGGAGGAGATGGAAGAGGTGGAGGAGGGGGGAGGGGAGGTGGGAGGAGGGCAAGGAGAAGGGGGGAGGCGGAATAGGAGGGACGAGAAGGAGGAAAAAGGAGGGAGGAAAGGGGCTTGGGAGATGCAAGAGGAGGGGGGATGAGGTGGAGGATGAGGAGGAGGAGTAGGAGTGGGAGGATTAGGAAGAGGGGGTGGAGGAGGATGGGAAAGGGGGCGGAGGAGAGGGGGTGGCAAGGATGGGTGTAGGAGAGGGGGGTGGGAGAGGAGGGGTAGGAGAGGGGGGGGCGAGGAGGAGGAAGGAAGGTGAAGGGGGAGGCAGAGGAGGAGGAGGAGGGAGTAGGAGGAGGAAGGAAGAGGTAGGGGAAGAGGAGGAGGAGATGCAGGAGGGGGAAGGAGGTGGAGGAGGAGGAGGGGGAGGAGTAGGAAGAGGGGGAGGAGGAGGAGGAGGAGGGAGGAGGGGGCCAAGGGAGGAGGGTGGAGCATGAGAAGGGGGGGGAGAGGGGGGGGTGAGGAGGAGGAGGAGGAGGAGAAGGAAGGAGGGGGGCGGGGGATGAGGAGGAGGGGGGGAGGAGGGAGAGGAGAGGAGGGGTGAGGCGGAGGAGGAGGAGGAGGAGGAGGGAGGTGGGAGAGGAGGAGGAGGAGGAGGAAGGGGGTGGGAGAGGAGGAGGAGGAGTGGAGGAGATGGAGGAGGTGGAGGAGGGGGGAGGGGAGTCGGGAGGAGGGGGAGGAGAAGGGGGGGAAGCGGACAAGGAGGGAGGAGAAGGAGGGAAAAGGAGGGAGGAGAGGGGGTTGGGAGAGGCTAGAGGAGGGGGTATGAGGTGGAGGATGAGGAGGAGGAGGAGGAGTGGGAGGAGGAGTGGGAGAAGGGGGGGTAGAGTGGGGGGCGAGGAGGAGGGGGGGAGGAAGGAGAGGAGAGGGGGGGTGAGGAGGAGGGGAGTCGGAGAGGAGGAGGAGGGGAGTGGGAGAGGAGGAGGTGGAGGAGGGGGGAGGGGAGGCGGGAGGAGGGTGAGGAGAAGGGGGGAGACGGAGGAGGGAGGAGGAGGAGGGAAAAGGAGGGAGGAGAGGGGCTTCGGAGAGGCGAGATGAGGGGGGATGAGGTGGAGGATGAGGAGGAGGAGGAGGAATGGGAGGATTAGGAAGAGGGGGTGGATGAGGATGGGAAGTGGGGGGGGAGGAGAGGGGGTGGCGAGGAGGGGTGTAGGAGAGGGGGGTGGGATAGGAGGGGTAGGAGAGGGGGGGGAGGGGGGGGGTGAGGAGGAGGAGGAGGAAGAAGGAGGGGGGGGGGGCGAGTAGGAGGGTGGTGGGGGAGGTAGAGGAGGAGGAGGAGGGAGGAGGAGGAGGAAGGAAGAGGTAGGGGAAGAGGAGGAGGAGATGCAGAAGGGGGAAGGAGGTGGAGGAGGGGGAGGGGGAGGAGTAGGACGAGGGGGGGGAGGAGGAGGAGAAGGGGGGGAGATGGGGGGGGGGCTAGGAGGAGGAGGAGGAGGAAGGAGGGGGCCAGCGAAGGAGGGTGGAGCAGGAGAAGGGGGAGGGAGAGTGGGGACGAGGAGGAGGAGGAGGAGGATAAGGAAGGAGGGGGGCGGGGGATGAGGATGAGGGGGGAGGAGGGAGAGGAGAGGGGGGGTGAGGAGGAGGACGAGGAGGAGGGGGGGGTGTGGGAGAGGAGGACGAGGAGGAGGGGGTGGGAGAGGAGGATGAGGAGTGGAGGAGATGGAGGAGGTAGAGGACGGTGGAGGGGAGGTGGGAGGAGGGGGAGGAGAAGGGGGGAAGAAGAGGAGGAGGGAGGATAAGGATTGAAAATAAGGGAGGAGAGGGGGTGGAGTAGGATGGGAAGGGGAGGGGGAAGAGAGGGGGTGGCGAGGAGGGGTGTAGGAGAGGGGGGTGGGATAGGAGGGGTAGGAGAAGGGGGGGGCGAGGACGATGAGGAGGAGGAGGAGGAGAAAGGGGGAGGCAGAGGAGGAGGAGGAGGAGGAGGAGGAGGATGAATAGGGGAGGAGGAGGATGAGAAGGGGGGGGAGGAGAGGGGATGGCGTGGAGGGGGTAGGAGACATGGGGGATAGGAGGGAAAGGAGAGGGGGGGTGAGAGCAGGAGGAGGAATGTGGGGTTCGAGGGAGGAACGAGGAGGGTGGAGAAGAAAAGGGGAGGCAAAAGAGGAGAGAGGAGGAGGAGGAGTGGGAGGATTAGGAATAGGGGGAGGAGGAGGATGAGAAGGGGGGGGGGGAGAGGGGGTGACGAGGAGGGTTTAGGAGAGGAGGGGGGATAGGAGGGATAGGAGAGGGGGGGGGAGGAGGAGGAAGAGGAGGAGGAGGAATGCGGGGGTCGGGGGAGGAGGGATGAGGGTGGAGTAGGAGGGAGGAGGTTGAGTAGTGGAAGTATTAGGAAGAGGGGGAGGAGGAGGAGGAGGAGGAAGGAGGGGGAGGGGAGGAGGAGGACGGTGGGAGGAAGGAGAGGAAAGGGGGGCAAGGAGGAGGAGGAGGAGGGTGGGAGAGGAGGAGGAGGAGAGGGGGTGGAGGAGGATGGAGGAGGTGGAGGGGAGGCAGGAGGAGGGGGGCAGAATGGGGGAGGAGGAGGAGGAGGGAGGAGAAGGAGGAAGAGGAGGAGTGAGCAGAGTGGGGGAGGAGGAGGAGGAGGAGGAGGATAGCGGGGGTGAGGAGTAGGAGGAGGAAGTGGAGTACGAGGAGGGGGGGTGAGATGAGGGAGAGGAGAGGGGGGTTGAGGAGGAGGAGCAGAGGGGGTGGAAGAGGAGGGGGGAGGTGGGAGGAGGTGTAGGAGGAGGAGGATGGAGGAGGTGGATGAGGATGGAGTAGTAGGGGGAGGGGGTGGAGGAGGAGGGGGAAGGAGAAGGAGGGCAAGGGGGAGTGAGGAGGGAGGAGGGAGGGGGGGAGGAGGAGGAGGAGGAGGAGGAGGAGGGAGGGTGGGGGAGGAGGAGGAGGGAGGGGAGGGGAGGGGAGGGGAGGGGGGAGGAGGAGGAGGAGAGAAGAGGTGAAGGAGGGAAAAGGGTAGGAGGAGAGTGTGGGGGAGCAATGGAAATGACATATTCCCGGACCGATCTAGATTGGATTGTGATCGAAATGACATAGCACAACAATGTAAAGATGACATGAGAACGATGTTTACAACAGAGTATTTCAATGAAAACCAAATTCTATTCGTCAATCAAGCTGTGAAAAACACTCCAATACATACATCAATACAAAATTCCTAGACGGATGGCAGCGTCTCTCCGAGAAGAGATGTGACGGGCACTCTCATACATAAAATGCCAAACATAATATGCACTCTCATACCTAATACTTCAACAAGTCTTTTTATTCATAATAGGAAATTACCTAATACTAAGTTGCATTGCTCAAGTGTTCTACCTCTCTAATAAACGAAACGCAACTGAGAGTTCTCCCACGGTTCTCCTATCATAGTTCTATCTTCTTATACAAAATGTGATTTTAAATTGAACTTGATTCGAACACTTGAATCAAGGCAGTCATCTTCACGGTACCTATAAGCACATTGATGTATCTCCACTTAGCAACTTGAGCAGGTAATGGCGTCGACCTAACTGATTAGTTTTGTTCAAAAATAAGGTAAACACAATCCCTAATTCTTCTCGTGAACTTTAGCGATCTATCCATCACCTACATTTCATCAAGCCTGCTTGATCCAAGTTAGTTTATGAAAGCATCAAAAGACATAAGAAGAACCAAAGCATATCGCATACTTCATAAGGGCCTCAATACTCATTGCATTGGCTCAAAATATCTCAAGACCATTAAAAATGTTAATGCTCGGCTGGGCTTTAGATATCCGGAAATGCAAGGTAGGCCATCTAGTCCAGAGAGATGGGCTCTAGGAATATACTAAATATTGTCCCATCATAACCCTTTTATTAACCTCGTCATGTGTCCTGGATAATCTAGTGTTTGTGCTTGGAACCACCCATGAAACGAGGGGAAGTACACAGGGGTTTTCCTCGGGCGTTGTAACCTAGAATAAATAAAATAAAATATTGTGTGAATAGTTTAAATGTTTGCCATGGACATGTTAAAAATGTGACAAGTTTGCATGTGATGTATAGCTAGAATGGCTAGTGGAAAGCATGCATGAACTACAATTCTGTGTCCAAGCTCTAGAGGCAAAAACATGACTTCCTCCCTATTTTTGTGTCAAAATTGTGTAGCATGATTACCAATAATAGCTCTATGCTCGTGGAAAAGCAAACATTGTTGAAAAATACCAACACCGAAGCAACATCGGGTGACCTACACTCAACCTTAAGGATGGTGATGTGATTCAAAGCTTTTCCGAGTACTACCAACCACCTGATGACTTCGTGAAAGCTCTTCCACATGGAGATTGGAAATGGAACAAAGAAGAAGGAGAAACTAGTATTGGTTGGTCACGGTGTGAGAGGCGTGGACCTAAATTGTATTATGGATCAATTCCTAAGGGAAAATTGTTGCAGCCGCATATTCTGCAATGCTTTCATGCCCCTCCCTGGTACAACCCCCCTTCAGTTGATAGGCCAGTTATTACCAGATCGTATCAATACCATACTAGGTTCACTTAATTTGATCGAGCTTAGGATCATGTTTTGTTGATGTTTCATGTTCTCTTTTTTTAGTTTTATCAGAGATATCAAACGCGGGGAGAGGTGGAATTCATGTATGGACTTGACGAAGAACCGAGAAGGCCAACGTCCATCTAGGTAAATCTCTGAGCAGCTTAACCTTTGTTAAATGTGATAACCATGGCTAATAATCTCGTGTGATCGAGCATGACTAAGAGTGTAGAAGCTCGAGAGATTCGACCCCTGGTCTTATTAAACTATTGTCACATGTAAGACTTTTGATGTTTTGAATAGATAAAAGTTAACAATTGTTTTTTTCTTTTAACTCAATTTTTAGAATACCAATTTTGTTGATCTCTGTAAATGCTTTGTTGTTAAGATCCGTGCTCTATACTCATGAAAGAGTTAAACGACTTTTCTCTTTGTCTCAAAGAGTGCTCAAGAATGCTTAAAATTAAGACCAAACTTATTTTTGCAATATTAATGTTATTTGTGTCTTTTGTTTTAGATGTATATTATTTTTTCTCTTATGCCGAAGTTGTTTGTCGTATATTTTCCTTCCTTCCTGCGAAGCCTTAAATTATTCAGTTTGAAATTTAGTATGTAACTCGATCCTGTAACACACACTACTTCTGTCATCACATTTGAGTTGTTTGGGAATTTAGCATCTTTGCTACAGAGCCCTAGTTTTTTAAGCTTGATGTATGACATATTTTCTCAAGAAAACTTATTATGGTCATGTATTTGGGAGACACAATATTGTAATTTAATGGAAAATACGATAATGTATTTGTTTCAATTGATACTTTTTAATGTATTACCATTTTTTCAAATTGACAAATTTGTTACAATATTGCTTTTGTTTATCAATTTTAATTTAGCTTCTTGCTATAAGCATTGTATATTAACTAGCCTTTGTTTGTGAAAAGTTCTTTTAGTTTCCTCTATCATTTTCTATTAGTTTAATATATCATTTTTAAAATAAAATTTGTTTATCTATGATCCTTTGTATAGTATCATGCATGCTCTTTGTTAAAATGTGGAGTAACAATGTACCCTTAACGGCTACTTTTCATGATATCAACACTTATCTAAAATACATCATTTTAGATCGAAGGGTTATGCAATAAGGTGATACTAGCACAGCCATTCTAAGCACTAAATCTACTTATAGAGATAAGATATTAAATGTAGTTGTTGATGTAAGACTTGTTATATTTTTTTGTTCTGGAGTTTATATATATATATATCTGTGTGGGGTGTTGTGCTAGTAAATAGGTCATTGGCAAGCGTAAATAAATTGTTTCTTGAATAGTACACCAAACAAGAATATTACCCTCACCAAGGCCATCTCACTTCGGATCTCCAATTTCACAATTCCAGCTATTGACCTTTGGGGCTTAGGTCTAAAATGGAACAAAAGAGAACAAGTTGTCTTTCCAATGGGTACATCTCGTCCATAGCTTTCCAACTATGTATCGCATTCCCAAACCAGAGAAGAGAACGGATGAACTGTCTACAATAAGCCGATATAGGTTCCATGGTTGCAAACTATAATAGAGCTTAATGGAGCTTAATGAGAAGAAAATGAATGGATAGCATTACACCAATACTCCGTTGTCACCGTACCTTTCGCACTACCAAAATTAGCAGGTAAAAACACACATAATCTAACAACACAGCCCAAAATTCATCACTCGGAGGGTTCCTGTGTGAGTCGACAACTAACTCGAGTGGTGCTTATAATAGTCGACAACTAACTCGGGTAGTGCTTATAACACTGACTAAATACATAAAGCAATCATTTAACGAGACGTCTACATATAGATCAAATTGCGCATTGCCTATGCGATCTCCTGAACACTCCTATGCCCAATCCAGATAATCCTTCGTAGCTAGTCTCCATGGAGTTTATCTTGGGTCCACCCTCATCCAAGCATGGTAACGATTGCATTTTCTTGGTTATCTTAGAGAACCCTATACGAAGAGTGTCACAACGGAAGGCACTACTTATTTATTCTTAGAGATTGTCTAGCTTCCCAAAGGCCATTGATTTCGATAGGGATAGCGTGTTCTTAGGTATCTTTTGGTATAGCCTTCGTCCCATCATGGACACCAAACTCACCAGATCGGCCACATTCCATTCTCGGACCAATAGAGATTGGATTAGGATCGAAATGCCATAGCACAACAATGCAAAGATGACACGAGAACGATGTTTAAAACATATTATTTCAATGAAAATCAATCTCTATTAGTCAATCAAGCTATGAAAAAAACTCCAATATAGACATCAATACAAAATGCCTAGACGGATGGCAGCGTCTCTTCGAGAAGAGATGTGACGGGCACTCTCATACGTAAAATGCCAAACACAATAGGAACTCTCATACCTAATGCTTCAACAAGTCTTTTATTCATAATAGGAAATTACCTAATACTAAGTTGCACTGCTCAAGTGTTCTACCTCCCCAATATAAGAAACGCAGCCTAGAGTTCTCCCACATTTCTCCTATCGTAGTTCTATCTTCTTATACAAAAAGTGCGTTTAACTTGAACTTGAGTCGAACACTTGAATCAAGGCAGTCATATTCACGGTACTTATAATCACATTGATGTATCTCCACTCAGCAACTCGAGCAGGTAATGGCATTGACTTAACTGATTAGTTTTGTTCAAAAAAAGGTAAACACAATCCCTAATTCTTCTTATGAACTTTAATGATCTATCCATCACCTACATTTCATCTAGCTTATTCTTGCTCAATCCAATTTAGTTTATGAAAGCATCAAAATACATAAGAAGAACCAAAGCATATCCGATACTTCATAAGGGCCTCAATAGTCATTGCATTGGCTCAAAATATCTCAAGACCATTAAAAATGTTAATTCTTAGCTCAGCTTTCGATATCCAGAAATGCAAGGTAGGCCATCTAGTCCAGAGAGATGGGCTCTAGGAATATACTAAATATTGGTCCATCATCACCATGTTATTAACCTCGTCATGTGTCCTAGATAATCTAGTGTCTAGGCTTGGAACCACCCATGAAATGAGGGGAAGTACACAGGGGTTTTCCTCGGGCGTCGTAACCTAGAATAAATAAAATAAAATATTGTGTGAATAGTTTGAATGTTTTCCATGGACATGTTAAAAATGTGACAAGCTTGCATGTGATGTATAGCTAGAATGGCTAGTGGAAAGCATGCATCAACTGTAATTCTGTGTCCAAGCTCTAGAGGCAAAAACATGACTTCCTCCCTATTTTTGTGTCAAAATTGTGTAGCATGATTACCAATAATAGCTCTATGCTCACGGAAAAGAAAAAATTGTCTACAAAAACCATCACTAAAGCAACATCAGGTTGGAAAGGCTTATAACGAATTGATTTCCCAAACCATGCAACAAAGTTCCATTAAAGGGACCACTGTATCTCAACTATAAACAACTAAACAAAATTTTTCAAGTGCCACTGAGATGAAGGAATGATAGCATTTGATTGGATAGCAAAAAAAGAATGTGGAGGGGAAGTATGAGGAGGAGAGGGGGGGGTAAGGAGAAGGAGGAGAAGGGAGGGGGAGGATAGGGGGGGAGGAGGAGGAGGAGGATGGGGGGGTGAGGAGTAGGAGTAGGAAGTGGAGGATGAGGATGGGGGGGTGAGATGAAGGAGAGGAGAGGGGGGGCGAGGAGGAGGAGCAGAGGGGGTGTCAGAGGAGGGGGGAGGGGGGAGGAGGAGGAGGATGGAGGTGGTGGATGAGGATGGAGTAGTAGGAGGAGTGGGAGGGGGGAGGGTGGAGGAGGAAGGGGGGAGGAGGGAGAGGAGAGGAGGTCAAGGAGGAGGAGGAGGTGGGTGGGAGAGGGGGTGTAGGAGGGGGGGCGGAGGTATGGGGGCACTGGGTACGAGAAGGGGTATAGGAGGGGGGGTGGAGCAGGTGGGGTGGGAGGGGGGAGGTGGGGGGGGAAACGGGGGGGGAGCGGAGGGGGGGGAGGAGGAGGAGGGAGGAGGAGTAGGGCAGAGGTGGGAGGGGAGAAGGAGGAGGGGGAGGATATATAGGGAGGTGGGGGAGGGTAGTGGGGGGGAGGGGAGGAGGAGGGGGGAGTAGGAGCAGGAGGAGGAGGAGGGGAAGGAGGAGTGAGGAGAGAGGGGGGATGCGGGGGGGGAGGCAGAGGAAGAGGAGGAGGAGGAGGGGGGGGAGGAGGAGGAGATTGGGGAGGAGGAGGAGAAGGGAGTGGGGGAGGAGGAGGAGGAGAAACGAGGGGGTATGAGGAGGAGGAGGTGGAGTAGAAGTAGAAATAGGAGGAGGAGGAGGGACAAGGGGAGGAGGAGAGTGTGGGGGGGAAATGGAGGGTGAGGGGAGGAGGAGGAGTGGGTGGATGAGGAGTATGGAGAGCGGGAAGAGACATAATAATTTCCTTTTTTATTATAATAAAATTATATAATATATTTTGGTTGAAAGATGATAAATTATAATTGTTACCATTTTTTAAGATAATCTAAATAAAAAATAAATATGTTGAAAATTTCAAAAGTTGAAAAAGGCAATTACAATATCATATACTTATTTAATGGTAAAATTGTACTTGAATTTTAATAATACATTGATAGATTAGAAATGTGAGATTGTGTTATTTCACAAGTATAGTCAGAGTCATTGAGATGGTCATTGCTAATTATTTTATTATGATTAACAATATTATCTCAATTTATAAGTATCATTTTTTTTGTTATAAATGTAATTTGTTTTCTCAAGGTTAAGGCTCATTGATGTCACTCACTTTGCTTGAGTTTGGTGACCCCTTCCATTGTTTTCTTTGAAATCCCAACCCTTCTTCCCAAGTTGATTTCACCAAGTGCATAGGAGCTATGCTTAACTCATATTTGCAATCTTTCAAATAGAAGGTAGAGTCAAGAAATGGGTCCTCTCTCTCTTCTTATAGGGGGAATTTTATGGAGAAAGTAGTTGAAACCCTAGTTTTCATCCTAGGGGATGAAGTTGAGATGAATCAAAACTATTATTAGTGAAATAGTTTGATTTGTGGATTTAACACTTTATGGACAAAGCTTGTAGATATCCATGAGTGTTTTTTTTTCACATTTGGAATCATCTACATAATGTACAGCCTTATATCCATCCTTGCAATCATGGAGTTTTTGTAATGGAATTTGATTCAAGAGAAGATAGAGATTTGGTTTTCAACTTTTGTCCCTCAATCATGGACAAATGTAATACCCTTATGTTGACCCTTGGCATGTATAAATTTGATTTTGTAAATGATGTAAATATGCTAGTGAATATTCTTAGTGAAGAAATCAAGGGCAAGGCTTGACTAGTGAATGGCTAGGCATGTATGATGTAAATATCCATATATGTACCATGTGTTAGGATTGGAATGAAGACTTAAAGATATGTAAATATTATGTTGGTAAACAATACAATGATCTAATATGGTTGTGTATAGAGCACTAGAGGCGCTATGATTTCATTAGAGTGGAAGAGAAAAGGGGGGCTATGGGAAAATAAATCCTCTTTTGCCAAATTTCAACCTTAGAAATCATCTCTTTTCTACCATGTGCCTTAACTATTCCATTTATCTCCTTTGAATTATTAAAACCAATCATTGAATGCATGTGATAGGTTGGTGGGAAAGTATTCTCATGCAGTTAAGGAAGCCTGAGCTCAAAATACTTCTTATGACCATTGTAGGAGTCCTTCACACTATGGTCAAAAGTAACGTTAGTTGTATTTTCATCAATCATTTGATTTACTTTTGATTATATCATTCAATATCCATGTAAAATGTGTTCTACATAGTATGTTGTTCTGTCCATTTCCAATCATTACTGGTCTAAGAAATCAACCAAAATCGACACTATGAAGAGGAAATTGTAGACATTAAATAAAACAATGATGGTTGTATAGGAGCATATAGGATGGGAAAGTTAGTGAACCTCCACTCGCTATAAATATTTTTCTCTTTTGATGCTTGAGAAGCTAGTTATTAATTTACATACTATTCTCTAGATGTATATAGTAGGTTGGACTCTTTCTACACACATTGAAGAGAATTGTAAAGGAAAGGTGCTATGAGGGGATATTGAGTAGATTTCTATTGAGTAGAGAAAGGGTAGGCCTTCATTTTGTTATGTGGGTCAAGTGAAGAGATTTTCATTGTTTTTATTTTTGAATGAGTTACTTGTAGTGACTTGTAGTGATCAAGTTGGCTGCGCGTGAGAGAAAATGGCTTGGGCTAAGAGAGAGTGTTAACAACCAAAAATTGCTCACTAAAATTGTAATAACTTTCATCACTATTATATATCATCCATATGAACTGAGTAAGTGAAAAATACCAAAAAAATAAAATTCAAACCTAGAAGTTGACCGTATCTATAGGATCGTGCCTTTTCCTTCGGAAGGCATGAACTCAATCGTACATATTGCCCAAAAAGCTGCAACTTGGTCCCAAAAGTGAAATTTCATTTAATATTCATTATGTTGTGCTTCCCCATGGAAGTAGTGGCTAAAAGTGGACACATACCTCAAAACAAAGTTTTCCATCATGGCATTTTTTATGGTTTTTTCAGGTCTTGAACTTCTAGTGTCGTTTTGTGTCCCTAAACGATTTGTTTTAGGAATGAAAACGCCTAATAGATTGCTAGAGGAATGTATTGGGACATTTATAATGTATACTTATTATCTATACCCTTCTGACAGGATACCAAGCTCCCCAAATGAAGATCGAATGCAACATTTATTCCCCTGGGAAGTCGACATATAAACTACCCACTACAGGTCCCACAAACATTTTGGTGTTTCATCTTCTGGGGTTAGGGTTTTGAATTTTTATCATTATTCTCATTGATGCTTTATGTTAAAATTCCTTATTTACTCATTGTAACTCACTTCTTAGAAATGATGTAGCCGTCACATCTTTTCTTAGAAATAAAATATCACCATTCTAACGAGTTCATTTCACTCTGCATTTTGTTACAATTCCTGCATATTTCATTCATTAATGGAAATTGAGTATTAATGTATCTCTACAATTTTTCAAAGTATTTTTGCATTTCATTTCATTCCCTCATAAACTCGGATCAATGGTATCGTAGAAAGCTTTTCTTTATTTGTTTCTTGCATGTCAACAATGAGGTGAGGGTATAAGGAGTTGGGACTCAAGCTACTTGATCCTTTGAAATACCATCCTTTCCAACACCGATGAAATCTCAGCACATAAGAAAAGAGAGATGCGGGAGGAGGATACCCTATTAAGCTATTTCTCAAGGAATCCCTCATGCAATAGAGGGACATGATGATAGATAATTTTTCCCAAATCCTTCGATGAATGCCAACAACAATAGATGTGTCTTTGTGAAGTGAAAACTTTGGAGGCATCACCCCCTTCAAGGTACAAGTTAGTTTTAATATTCCTGTATTTGAAGGTCAAATAAATGTGGATGCCTTAGGAAAATGGTTAAATATACTATAAGGGTATCTCTTTGTCCACAATGTTTCTGATAGGGAAAAGATCACCTTTGTTCTTAAGGTTGTCCCGCATATAACAAAATTAGGGGGGGATTATTGTGAGAAAAACTCCACATAGGAGTCTAAAATGTTTGGTGCCAATCCCAACTGGGCCTCTTTTATGTATGTCCTTAAGTAACAATATTACCCGATTGGAAACTATGATGATCAATACATGAGATGGAACACATTGTGTTCGTAGATGGACTAAATAGTGCTAGAGTTAACAAATACTTTCCATACCTTGCACACCAATATGGGTATCAAATACTTCGAGCGAAATCTAGTTCTAAATTTCCATGGATGTATACATAGGTACATCCAAACATAAATGGATTTTTTGGAAATATCGTCAATGGGAGCCACTTATCGTTATGTTGTCAAAATCAAGAAAAAATTAAGGCAGAGGAATAAATGAGAGCCTGAATCTATGAATGAATCATAACAGAAGTAGGGAAAAGGTAGCCCCATTCCATAGAAAAAAGGACAAAGCAAGGTTGGACAACCTCGAGACAATCAGTCTAAGCCGCAAGCAAATAAGGGTTATGGTAAGATGAAGAAAGACACTGAGAAGTCATGTGAGTTCCATAAAATCCCCTGGAACAACACTGATGAATGTTGCTCAAAGCGGTCATTGTTGGTCGAGCTTAAATAATTAGAGTCAGATCTAGGATTTGGATCTAATTTAGAGCCAAGTAAGGGGAAGCAAATTATTGATGCAGAACCCAGTTCCACAATCACTACCACCAAGTTCCATCCCAACGAACTAGAGGATATGGAAGAAGGTGAGTGCCTTTTTCACTTGTAGATGCGCATGAAGAGAACTCTGTTGCATTTCATTTTTAATAGAGGAATCCAAAAGATGAGTCATGATCCTTATCCCTTGGTATTCATATGCTAAAACTTAGGTTAAGAATGCTTCATAAGTATCCTTTCCATCCTACGGTATCCCTATAACTGCATGACCTCATATGTGATATCAATTTTTTGGTCAAGGAAAATGGCACCCGAGTGAGTCTTAGACAATAGCATTCGAACACACTTTTGAACTGTGGAAAAAGTAACAAAATAGGGAACCTAGGTTAGACTCATTACATCAAACTTTAAGAAGGTATGAAACAACTCAGCATCTTAATTTATTTCTTGTGCCATTTAGAATATTTATGAAGAGAGAACTTAGGTAAAGCAACATAATTTATTATATTTTTGGTAATATATTAGCTATTGTTGCTCCACATAAGATTTCAGGTGCTCATCTTTAGAGACATGCACCCACGGTTCCAACACCTCCTCTGCACATACAAGGTTTGACACCTCCCGGATAGGGGGCTTCGCCCTCCTCAATTTTTTTTCAATTTCCCAAAAAGTTGATAACTAAGGATCCTTTTATTTTAAGGGGGATTATATTTTATGGGTGGGTTTGTTCCAACTACTAGCTCATATACCTATTCCTTTTTAGATTCTATTGCTATATGTTGGTAATAAATCCTTTCCTATAAACCACCAATGGTAAACACAAGTTTGATTCTGTTACTGAGTCAAGTTTAACCTAACATTCACCTTTTTAAACTTGACCTGTGATAATCAACAACCCCTCAAAATTTTAACCAAGTATATGGGGATACGACATGCCCCACCTCTTCAATCTATCTAAATCTCCCTCTAGAGTTTTCATAGGCAACTCACGAAGCCAAGGGAATGCATGTATAACCATGTATTACAACAATATGCCCATTTACAATATTGTGACCAAATTTCAACTTCATAAAATTATTTTGTAGTGAACTCATCACTTCTTCATCCACACATTCCATTTGATCATCCTCAATTTTTACCATACCTTTCTAGCTATAACTTAATATGGTTCACATACCCATGAACCGTCACTTTAACTTGTGGGCTCAATCACACTCATTTACTATTCCAACAACCAATGTATGATTAGCTTGAATTCAATCTAAGAAACCATAGCTTCTAAGACATTTAGATTTTCCTTCAACCTCAGCCTAATACCAGTTGTTAGGAAATGATAAAATGAAAAAATACATATAATAATTTTTATAATTAAGAACACACAATGAAGAAGAATATTTTTTTCTATGGAAACCCAAAATAGGGAGAACCACCAACAATATATCTATTACCCATGACCACTATGGCCAAGGCATGGCCAATCTAGCCACCATCGACCACTCATAGACCAACATCGACCAATTTAGGAAATTTACAATAGAGTCACTCAAGCCCTTAAGTGGGCTTCATCAAATGAAATACCATGGGAAAATACCATTGGACACCCAAAACCATGGCTCATAAACCACAAATGGTAAACCCAACTTTGATTATTTTATTCAGTCAACTTTAACCTAATGTTTCCCTCTTTAAACTTGACTTAGGGTAATCACTAACCCCCCTCAAATTTGTAATTGGATATATGGGGAGACAATATGTCCCCCCTCTTCAGTCTACCTAAATATACCTCTAGACTTTTCATAGGTGACTCACCAAGCAAAGGGTACACATGCCTAATGCTTCTAGTGATTTGATCACTTCATCCACATTTTCCATGTGATCATCCTCAATTTTTACCATTCATTTCTAGATATAATTTACCATGGTTCACATACCCATGAACCATCACTTTAACTTGTGAGCTTTGTTGCATTCATTTAGGTTTCCATTGACCAATGTATGAGTAGATTTGGTTCAATGCAAGAAACCATATCTCCCAATAAATTTATGTTTTCCTTCAGCATCACTCTGAAACCAATTGTTAGGAAATGATAAAATACAAAAATACATATAATAATTATAGTAATCAAGCACACACAATGAAGAATAATATTTTTACCGTGGAAACCCAAAACAAGGAAAACCACCAATAATAGATCTATTACACTTTACCATTATGTCCAAGGCATGGTCAATATGGCCATCATCGAACACTCATAGGCCAACATCGACCAATTTAACCAATTTACAATGGAATCCCTAATTCCCTTAATAATACTAAATCACATGCAATACCATGGGACACCCAAAACCATGAGCCCATAAATAGGGAAATTTTTAGGGGTGAAATTTATCCCATGGGATAATTTTTTATGTTTTTTCCACAATAATATTTTCCCTTTTCCTTTTTTTCAAATATGATTCACCCAAGTTCCATAGGATTACAATTTGTTACTTTAAAAATTGCCAAAATTGTCCAAAAACTATATAAAACCCTTAGAAATTTGAATATATATTTTAAAATATTGCCAAACATTTTATAGTTGGAAATTTGATAATTAGAAGATTCACCAAGGTTTCTAGACTATAAGAAAATTATGGATCCTTAAAATTTTCTCTTCCCGTAAACCACCAATGGTCAACTTATCCTTGACTCTTTTACTGATTCATGTTTAGCGTGACAATCCAACATAGGGGAGGTGAGATCTTTTATGGAAAATGTAATTGTTTTGCAAACAACAACTACATTTCGCCTTATTCCTACATCTCCATTCAGTGGAAAGGGAGTAGAGGTTGTGGATGTCATGAAAGTTGTGCTTGTTTTTCCTGTTTCATTTGTAGATTTGTTTGTTGTTGCATTGATACCAATTCACAAATGCAATGAAATTTATCAACTACATTTATTTGTAGTATACGATGGGTATGGAGATACCTACGTTAGATTTAACTTTTGTTTTGTTGATTCCACCATTCTTTAGCTTTACCATTGGACCATGGCAATGTTTTGCTAGGACAATCAACCTCCAAAATCCTCATTGAATAATCAATTTCTATACTGATCACATAAACAAAGGTTTTTCATGTAGCTTCTTCTTCTATAAGGTGTTGTGTGTTAACCCTAAAACATTTGTTACCTTCCCTTCCCTTGCTTAGCAAGGTCAAACTGTGTATTGGTAATGGTAACTTCAATGTGACCAAGCAAGAAAATTTATCGTGGTTTAAAACAATTTTCTCTATTCTACTTGAATTTGAGTTGATTTGCATGAATATTTTATTTCTATGGTTTCATTTAATTTTTTACTCATTATATTTCATGGTGGTTTTTGCTTACATAGTGGCCTTGACAAGAGTGGATATATATGAAATGGACCCTATTTTTTAGGGCTATTAAGTTATTCCCATTGCACTTGTTCATGGGATATTTGGATTTGGGAAATGAGTGAGATTTGTTTCCCACTGAGTAGTTTAAGACCAACCTAGTGAAATCCTTTCAAGACCAGTAAAGTTCATTTGGAATATGAGTTCGAAGGAATCAACCTTACTTTAAGATGAGTTGTTTTGTTTATTAGTCTTTTGCAAAAGTTTGAGAGAGAATTAATCGTTTGTGCTTTTCGAGAATTATGAATCATTCATTTTCTTGAAAAATTCGAGTGAGATCAAGTTTTTACAAAAGTCATTCCATGTTTGGATAAATTGTATGCATTCTTGATTTTTTATGCTTTTAAGCCATTATAGTAAAATTGAAAAGTTAGAGTGCTCTAGATAGGAAATTTCTCTCTTTTCATCTCTTAGTTTTTTATTCAAAAAGACAAAAGAAAATGTTTAGGCTTTGGTTTTGATGCTTGTTGATTTTTTGTGTTTTGCTTGTAAAAACAGAAAAACGAAAAGAGTATTTGTTGTCGAATTTGATAGATTTGGGATTGTGTTGCATTTGGTTGCTTTGGTAAAATCACTTGGAAAGAAATTTATCCCTCCCATATATAGAGTTCATCAAAAGAAAAGTACATTTTTTGCATGTAGTTAGGGATTGCATGATGTTTACATTTATGTGCTCACCTCATGCATTCACCTAACCGTCCAGATAAAATTAACGGTAGAACTAGGGTAAAAATTTTAGTAACTTGTGTGTTAAGTTAGAGACGTGTTCCGGCGTCATAAAACATGGTAGCTGTCGTTACTTGCCAGCACTGTATTCCGGGGGTATTGTAGTCTTCCACGTACTTATTGGTATATCAAAGCTCTTTCACGTACCAACCAGGTTTATTGAAGCTCTTTCACATACCCACCAAGTACTTCATGTGTTTGGTGTATATCGAAAGGTGTTTCACATACTTGGCGTATATAGAAAGGTGTTTCACGTACTCGGTAGTATATAGGAAGGTCTCATGCCGTACGGTTGTGCATTAGACAGCACCACTACGTATTTGAGCTCCCACGTACCTTCCGTATATCGAGAGACACCATTAGGATTCCTGAAACCAACTGAGTTAACCATTTGGCCGTCTTGGTAGAGAAATACACCGAGAACAACAATCGGGGATATTACTACGCATGTATTGTCCAGGTAGTCGGGTTTTTAGGAAAGGGTATGGCCCCAATCCTTCTTGTCATGTTTTACTGTTGGACCATGTGGTATATAGAAATTTGCAAAGCCTTGACAATCCTGTGAGGTTCCAGACTTTTGAATCCACTCCTATCACATAAGTTTGCTTGCGGCCTTAGTTTGTGTAGGATTTTTCTGGACTGCTTTTCTTTTGTTTAGCTTACCCTAGGATAAAATTTTGTTTCAGTCACTCTGGCTAAATTTCCTTGGAGAAGGTCCCGTAGGATTCATAACTTACCACCCGAATATCCCCTTAATCAGAAGGTAATTTTGAGGGTAAGAATGGACCCACAAGCCACGTTCATCTCACCTGAAGTAGAAAACCCTACTTTGAATGTTGGAGCACATATGTTCCCTCCATATTCACCTGCCTCCAACCCCCCATAGGGTGAAGAGGCACAAACTTCCACTTCACAAGACCTACCTTCCGTTTTACCGGGAGAGCCTGGATCGGTGGAATGGTTAAATCCACCCCAGGACGACCCTGCAACAACTGTTGGTCCAACAACAACTTATTGGACATCCTCTCTAGGCTACCCAGTGGCTCATTTTTCCATTGCATCCCCACCTAGTTGGGCTACTCCTGATGATATTTTCAAACCCATTCGTGATCGCTTTGATCGATTACGTGCCATGGGTGATTAATTTTGAAGACAAAGTCTTTCACAAAGGGCTGAAGACACAGAGATACCCACATTTCTACATATCTCGATTCATTCTCTATCTATGACTCACTGGAACCACCCATCCATAACATGACCACTTATGAATCTGGTCAACCATCACTTCCTACACATTTACCCCTCAAACAAGAGACTAGTTCTACACCTCGAATGACTCAACTTGTTGAAGGACAATAGTCCAACACACCTGTTACTACCATGGTTACGTTACCCATTCCTCCCCCACCTCAAAACTCACGGGGAGGATAATCTTTACCCCCTACATTCCTTACCAATAATGTTAATCCTACAGTAGACAATCAACAACCCACGTTGGGTCAACCTTTACTCAGTGGTTAGCAAGTTATTGCTGGGGGAAACCCCCGTCTCTTAACCATAATACTGGATAAGGACTTCCCATCGGTCCTTCTGTTGGAAATTCCTTACCTGCCGGACCTTCCACTACGGGATTATCTCATGTTGGGGGACCATCTAATGTAATTCAACCACCATGGATTCAAGCGTATACAGGTTATATTAACCATGTTTCGTGACAACTAAATCCTGGAAATGCACTCTACGGCGTACCCTACCCGAGAAATCCATACACTCTATGGGGGCAGCAAAATGTTTTACAACATGGACCCCCACCTACAGTCCCTCAAGTACCAACCCCCCTGTTTGGTCCACCCCCACCTCCCATTGTAGGCGGCAGGCCCACACACAACCCTGGAGGAGGCGGACCTATACCTTCTGGCAGAGGACCACCTCATTCTAGCTATCATGGCCCACCCCCCATGGTGGGGGAGTGGAGGCCCTCCCCATTCAGGCAGAGGCGAAGGGCCATCCCCCTCGGTGGTGGTAGACCTCCACCTTATGGTGGAGGCCTATCCCATCCTGGTGGTGGTGGTGGAGGACCATCCCACCTTGGTGGCAGTGGAAGAGGACCATCCTATTCTAGTGGAGGTGGAGGGGGTGGCCCTTACCCTTCTGGCGGTTGCGGTGGACCACCACCTCCTCCCGGCGGAGGTGGTGGAGGCCCACCCTATCCCGATGGCAACGGCAGACCACCACCTCCTCCCGATGGAGGTGGTGTAGGTCCATCCTATCTCGGTGGTAGTGGAGGGCCCCCACCATTTGGAGGCGGCCCACTCCCTCCCGGTGGTGGAGTCAGGACCCCACCTTATGGTAACAGACCACCTTATTATGGTAATGGACCACCTTATTATGGTGGAAGACCTACATATGGTCCGGGAAGCACACCCCCTTACGGTCAGTTTCCTACAGGAACACCCTACAATCAGTCGATTCAAGGTCCTACTAGTCCATGCATGCCTTACGAGTAATATCAATACCCGCAACTGAACCAACAGCTTCCCTTTTTGGCTACGTTGGAACTTCCCGACTTGTCTTGTCTGAAGAATGATCCCATCTTCCATGGGCATAACTGGCCGCCCATTCTGGTTAAGTTACCATCACATATCTCCAAATTTGATGGCAAGCTTGGTGAGGATCCCAAAAACCATGTGATGACATACCATCTATGGTGTTCATCCAACTCCTTGATGGACGACTCGATCTGTCTTAGGTTATTTCAATGGACTCTCACCGGTCCAGCTGCCAAGTGGTACATTGAGCTACCACCGAATTCTTTTCCTGGCATTCAATCTCTTGCTATGTCATTTTTTATCCACTTCCAGTTTCCCATTCACTATGAGACTGGTATGGACTTATTGAACTCCCTTCGCCAGAACACTACCACTCATATCTCCGATCATATTCATGAATGGAGGTGAAGAAAACGTCTTATTAAGGCTCATATTCCGGACCAACGCTTAGCTGACTGGTTCACAAAGTCACTTTTACCCGTCGTAGCTCGAGACATAGCTATGGGAGGGGCCATCACTGAGGAATAGGTTATTTCCCGTGCCCATTACTTAGACTTGGTCTATGCTCAATCCGACACATTGTATGAAATTGTTCCTGACACACCCCTCCCTACGTATGATCCCGCGAAACCAACCAAGGGACCACAGGCCGATGGCATCATTGGTTCCCTTGTCTCCTAGCCTTCTACTCAAACTAGTGGCTCGTTGAACCCTCAAGGTTCTTCCCCATCACCACCATAGGCTGGAAACAACACTACCAAGTCCACCACTCCTGCCTCCACCGAAGAGGTGAATTCTGTGCAATCAGCTTCATCTAAAAATTCCAGTGGTAAGAAGAAGAACAAAGGGAAACCTAAGAAATCTTCTAACCAACAGGAGCACAAGCCCACTCGGGAAGACACCAAACAAAATAGGAAGTTGAAGTATCCTTGTTTGTTGTGCGGTGGAGAACATTTCTCAAAAGAATGTCCCCACCAAGACGAAGTTCAGAAGTTTCTCAAGCGAAACTCTACTACCACAATTCTCAACTATCCCTTCCCCACTCAAAACTAGCAACTAATCGCACACACCTCTCCTTCCCAAGGAGAAGCATCCTCCACTGTGCATGTTCTCATGATGCATAGTGAGACCATAAACTTGAACACATGCTCTCATTCATATGACTCCGTCCCGCCAAAGAAACCCATTGGAAGTAATACCGAAAAGCTCCACTTCGATTCCTGACGTCGCCATACCGCACGCTTCTCTCGCCATTGAGAATCCCTCTTTAGAATTAGTGTTGCATCTGCCCAAGAGCACGATTCAAAAAGTTGTTTTCAATCCCAATGCTCGGGCCGCTCAGAACTACAATATTGTAGAGGACCTGGCACAAGCTCCTTGTGCTATGTGGACGCTTGAAGTCTTGCAGAACTGTCCTAACCAGTGCAAGACTCTCCTCGCTACCATCGACACGGTTGATCCAGATTCTTCGAATACCATCATGTTTCGGCTGTAATATTTTAAGCCAAGGCTTTCCCATCAATTGGAATTTCAAGTTGCCACAAACATTGAAGGGAAGACAATCCATCGTACCATATTGTATGAAGGTGCCTCTACTTCAGTCATGTCGATTTCATGTTGGAGAGCCATTGTATATCCCAAGTTGAACCATTCTCCTACCACCTTGAAAGCATTCGACAGACGTGGCTTTCAACCTCATGGGCTGTTACTAGCTTTAGTAGTCGAGTTGGGGGGCAAGACCGGAACCATTAATGTGGAAGTGGTCGTTGGCATGTTAGATTATAATATTCTTCTTGGTCATAATTGGTTTTACGCCATGACTGCGGTCGCATCATATGTCTTCCGCATAGTACAATTCCCCCATAAAGGTCGAATTGTTACTATCGACCAACTAGATTTATGTACACCTGACACCGCTACTCATCTGGGCAATAATGTTCCATTACTTGGAAAATCTTCACACCCTTATGATAGCGTGGGGGTTGGCCTCAATAAGGACTCATCCCTTATGGGCGTTTTTCCAACCTCGGATACCCCAAATCATGTTTCCACAATGAACATGATCTCCTCTCGAAGTTCATCTATCCCCAACTCTACTGATCAATGGCTTATACCTGATGAAGCCACTACACACCTGATTGGAGACATTATGCCTCTTTCACCCATTGAACTCACTTACGAGGCTATCCAGTCAGCCCCGATGCACCACTTAGTTGTGGCCTCCACCTCCTGTTCTCTACAGTGGACATCATTCCTACCCGATCCTCTGCTCCGGACTTTCCATTCTGATGAGTCCATTATGGAAATCATGAGTGCGGATGACCCTCCGTGGGAAGACCTCCATCATTGGTCATCTTTTCTTCCTTCATTGGACACTGTGGAGAATAGTATCACCACCATCTTTACACCGGATGTCTACCCTTGCTCTCAGTCCTTGATACTCATGTGTCAAACAGACTCTGAAGGCAACTTGGCTAACATTGAGCCTACCATTTCGGTCGACATATCAGTTACCCTTGGTGTATTGGAACACATTCGTTTAGGCCATAAGTGTTCCCCTGAAGAGATTACAACGTTCATGGCCTTGTTCAAGAAAATTTGAGACGTGTTTGCTTTGACTTACGAGGAGATGCCCAGGATAGACCCCGCTATTGTTTCACACACGATTCAAACCTATCCTGATGCTAAACCATTCTGGCAAAAACTGTGACCGATGCACCCCAGAAAGACTGCAGCAATCAAGACAGATATTGAAAAGCTCTTGAAAGCTGGTTTTATCTATCCTGTCCCATTGACAGAATGGGTCTCAAACGTTGTGTTGGTAGCTAAAAATAAAGGTACCATTCATGTCTGCGTCAATTATTAGGATCTCAACAAGGCTTGTCCTAAGGACAATTACCCAACTCCCTTTATTGACCAAATCATTGACAATTGTGCTTGAAGTGTCATTTTTTCTTTCATGGATAGATTTTCTGGCTACAACCAGATTGAGATCCACCCGACTGATCAACACAAGACATCTTTCATTTGTCCTTGGGGTACATTTTCTTATCACAAGATCCCTTTTGGTCTTAAAAATGTTGGTGCCGCATTCCAGCGGGCCATGTCGTATGCTTTTCACGACGTGAAGGACTTTGTGGAACCATACTTGGATGATCTACCTGCCCATTCATGGCAGCGTGAGTACCACATTGACCATCTGATCGCAGTATTACTCAGATGCATGCGATATAACATCCACCTAAATCTTCAAAAGTGTATCTTCTACGTCGAGTCTTGACGTCTCCTCGGTTTCATTGTCTTGAAGGATGGGATCCGCATCGATCCCTTTAAGGTGGCAGCCATCATCGCTCTCCCACCTTCCACTGACATCATGGAACTTCAAACTTTGCAAGGGAAGGCAACTTATTTAGGGCATTTTGTCTGTAATTTTGCGCAAAAGACGCAGGGTTACATGAGACTACTTAAGAAAGACGTCCCGTTCATTTGCAACGACTAAGCACAACAATCTTTCGATAGTCTCAAACATGCTATCACGCACGCCCCAATGTTCGAGCCACCCAATTACTACAAGGATTATATCTTTTATCTTGTCTCTTCTGCCACCACAAACGCCATGGTATTGGTACAAGAAGACAACAACACCCAGGAACATGTGATATACTACCTAAGTAAGGGTCTCATTGACTCTGAAACTCGCTACTCACATGTCAAGAAGCTCGCTCTCGCAGTAGTCATTGCCATCCAAAAGTTACGACATTACATATTGCTCCACACCACCACCATCATCACCGATTTGAATCCCATGTACCACATTTTGACATGTCAGGTGCTTGGGGGAAAGTATTCACGTTGGATCGTGATATTGCAAGAATTTGATCTCCTATTCGAAAAGGCCAAGTCTAAAAAGTATTTGGTGTTTGCCGAGGTGATCTGTGATCTTCCCTGGGCTGATGTCGACTTTGATCCCAATGATTCTCTTCGAGATGAATCATTGTTCCTCATCAGCACATCTGATCCGTGGTATGGGGATATCACTTTATATCTTCAGACCCAATGTTTTAGCCCTCAACTCTCGTGGGATGACCATTGTTGAATACGCCACCATGCAAAGTATTACCTGATCATCAGTGATACTTTCTACCGTCGTGGTATCGATTCTATTCTTCGACCTTGTCTCACTCATGAAGAGGCTGAACACGTATTAAATGACTGTCACGCTGGGGTGTGTGGCGGTCATCTCTCTGGGATGGCTACAGCCCAGAAAATACTTCGCACAGGATATTACTAGCTGTCTATCTTTAAAGATTGTATTGAGGCCATCAAAAAATGTCCTCCATGCTAGCACTTCCAAACTAAGAAGCGCAACCACCCAGCCCCGTTACACCTGGTTATTTCCGTTGGCCCCTTCGCTAAATGGGGAATTGAATTCATGCACTGTAATCCTACCTCGTCCGGGGGGCATGGTTACATCATAGTAGCCGTGGATTACTTTACAAAGTGAGCCAAGGCTATGCCTACATACACGGACTACGGAAAAACTGCCGCACTCTTCATATTTAATCATGTTATAGCGTGGTTCAGAGTTCCTCAAGCTATAGTTACTGACAATGGTTCTCACTTTATGAACCATATGGTTGACGAGTTGAGCACTAGATTGGGTTTTCGCCATGAAAAATCAACACCGTACTGCCCACAGTCCAATGGACAAGTAGAGGCCATTAACAAGGTCTTGAAAACCATGATCCAATGCATGGTGGGTACGCACAAGTCCAACTGGAACAACATGCTCTTTTCCTAACTATGGGATTATCGAAATTCCATCAAGAGCACCACTAGATTTACCCCCTTCCAATTAGTTTATGGATTGGAGGTTGTCCTACTAATTGAGTGCGAGATTCCATCCCTCAAACTCACAATTGAACTTCTCCCTAACACTGCTACTGAGGAAGAATGCTTCCTCTACCTAGAAAAACTCGACGAGACTCGCCGCGATGCCACTCTTGCCAACGAGGCACATAATAAATGCATCAAAGCGCAGTATGACAAGTCGGTAGAGCCTCGCGTCTATAGCGAGGGTGATTTTTTCCTCACACACGACCAAAGACATGATAAGTTGGGGGAAGGAAAGTTTGAGTCCATGTGGCATGGACCTTACATAGTAAAGAGCATCCTGGAGAAGGGAGCCTACGAGCGTGAAGACTATGATGAGATATCTTTAGGTGAGCCCCGCAATGGGCTTTACCTGAAAAGGTACTATGCCTGAGTCTTTCATGCATAAGTACATTGTATATACAGTACATGGCGTGTGTTTTTTGTGGTGTGACGCTTTCATTTTTGCATGCTTAGGTCTTGTTTCGTTACTTATACTATGTTCTGTCTACGTGTGCAGATGGAAACTTGCTATGGATTCACGGACGGCGCCAACCGGCATACCCATAACCTTGCTTCAGCAGCCTAGGTGCTCTATTCACCCACTGGCGAGATTATCATCTCAGGAGGAATGTGTCTAGGTTTCGCAACCAACAATGCTGCGGAATATCAGGAATTCATTGGAACCCTAACCGATGTTATTTATTTGGGTATGGACCACGTTGTCATCCATTTGGAATCTCAACTGGTGGTCTCTCATCTTAACCGGGTTTACGCCATCCACGACCCTACCGTACTCCATCTTTTTCGACGATTTCGTCTTCTGGAAAGGTCCTTTGAATCCATTTAGTACCTTCACATTCCACGAGACATGAACACCGTTTCTGATTCGATGACCAACTTCATCTTAGATTGGTACATTGCACACACATAAGCATTAACATGAACTGTAAAAGCGGACATAACATGTAAATAATTCATCACATAAGCAAACACACAAACAAGATCTTGTTGATGTATATGTAACTTCAGAATGTATTTCATATATGTATATTGTACTCCTATAGAGATGGTATTATTCCTCTATACGGAAGTGTTTGTATTCCTATAGAGATGTTATTATTCCTATATAGGGAAGTGTCGTCATTTATATTGTAAGTGTCGTAACTTATACTTGATGGGTTATTAGACCACCTTGTTGGGGTCGGCCCTGTATAAGTCATGTGGGTCAAAGTGTTATTAGACCACCCTATTGGGGTTCAGCCATGTGGGTCAAAGGGTTATTAGACCACCCTATTGGGTGTCAACCCAGTCAGCATTGTGTTATGTGGTTAAGTTGAGGCCGACCTATTAAAGGTTATTAGGCAAGTCAAGTCAAGTATAAATAGAGTGTGTGAGGCACTCTATTTGATCATTCTATTCTCTCACACACTCTTTGGAGAGTGGAGCACTTGTGGAGGAGGAGAAGTGTTAGGAACCTATGTCAACCCTTTTCTTTACTATGTTAGTATATTGTTGTTGGACGCATATGCTTTGTAAGTCGTCCCGTAGTATTTGTTGATCCGTAGTTTATATTAGCCCATAGTATTGACCCATAGTATTGGATGCATATGCTTTGTAAGTCGTCCTATAGTATTATATGTCCCATGGTTTTACTCATAGTATTGGGCATAGACTTAGTATATAAGTGTGTGTTGAGGTCATTGAAGGCACCATGAAGTTAATTGTATTGAGCTTGCTCAAAGGAGGTTGCCCCCTCGAAGTGGTCCGTGGTCAATATAAAATCGATTCTGTTCTATTATTTCTGATATCTTGTGTATTTGCATTAATTAATTATTGCAGGTACACCTCATCTGGTATCAGAGCACTTTCCTTAGCACAAGTGGGAATTTTTTTTTCTTTTTTTGGGTGGCGAATTTCAGATCAATTTCTGAAACTTTATGCACAAAACCAAAAGAAACCGATTGCATATCTGAATTCCTCTTTCAAAAATACGTAGTTTCAAAAAACAAATCATCTCATTTGGAGTTCTAAAAGTGGAGATATCGCAGATTTAAAATCAGCAATTTTTTAGAATTTAGGTGACGGCCGCGGAAATTGCGGCGAGAAAATCTTTTGACCGAGTGCCCAGATTTCTATTCTGCTTACATGGGTAGAAGCAGAGTGGTTGTTCCAGTTCCGGAAACATGCCATAATAGCTATTCTGAGCAATATAGATCTGGTTTTTGAACATTGGGTGGAATTTCTGCCCAAATTTTTTTCTGTTGCAGGTTCAGATCTGGGAATAATCCCTATCCGCTTAACTGTGGGAAGTACTTGGGCATAAGCCCTAAAACTCATTGTGAGGAGTACCACAGGAACCCCGAAGTAGCTGGCCATTGAGAGGACCTTCCAAGCGAAAAGGGCAACGACCCCTACCTGATTGACTAGTTCCCACCCGTGAGGTAAACCAAGAGCTGTCGTTTGTGGCAAAGCGGTTATCAGTTTTACCTGAGCCGTGGAGTGAGGGGTACTGCCCTAATACGCAAGTCGTCAAACAGCATTGATGGCCAAGTGAAAACCCTGAAATATCTCCATATCTCCCTTGTTTTACCTCTGTTTCCCTTGAAATTTTCAGGGAACCCCTGTCATTCCATTCTGCATATTTCATTCCTAAGGACCCTATCCTCAATTCCCCTTGCTACAGCCCGAAATCTCACATTTGTCTATTTTTAGGGTTTGCCATAACTTCCTCAGATTTCACCCAATCATCTTCAAATTTTACCACAAAGTTCCTTTCTGAATTCTGCTTCTTTGTTCCCCTCTGCCAAATTTTCCCATTCTTTCACCCCACTTCTGAAATCCTCATTTTTGCTTCCCTATCTATTCAACAGTGTCCAAAACATAGTCAAACCCCAATTACCCTTCTGAATTTTTCCCAAATCCAAAATTTCCCTTACTGAAGTAGTTCCTGTTTTTGTTTTCCTACCCAGTCAACCACTAAAAAAAAAAAAAAAAATCTGGTTATGGTTGTCACCTGTGCAGGAGCACACACCATGGAGGAAACACTTGCAGCGATCCAAACCAAACTCCAAGATTTGGATGAAAAGTTTCTCATCCTCCATCTTCAGCATTCAGCCATGAACAATACCAGATAGCCAGAATCTTTTGCAGCCACCGGGTTCTCTGCTTCTAGCACTTTTCGTGGGCCGAAGCTTGATTTTCCTCGCTTCAATGGTACTGATCCGACTGGATGGATATACCGAACAGAACAATATTTCAGTCTGCATAATACTTTTGATGTTCAGAAAGTTCCACTTGCATCCTTTCATTTGGAACAGGAAGCCCTTCAATGGTACCGTTGGTACATCAAAGCTCATCCCGAGCCAAACTGGACAGATTTTTGCCAACTCATTTTGCCACGATTTGGTCCTAGTGCTTTTGACGACTTCACAGGAGCACTCACTAAACTTCACCAAACTGGAACAGTGAGAGAGTATCAGATGGAATTTGAGAAACTAGCCAATCACACCGAAGGATTGTCTGATCAATTCTACAGGAGTTGTTTTATCAGTGGTCTCAAGGATGAAATCCGCTCAGAGGTCAAAATGTTTTGTCCCAACACAATGATGGAAGTCCTAGGGTTGGATAAGTTGGCCGACGACAAGATCGCAGCTCAACAACACTCCAAACCCACCTTTGTTCCCTTCAGAAATATGGGTTCCCAACGACCTCCCATCACGCCTGCTCCTCAACCAACTCCTATCAAGCATTTTTCTGAAATAGAAATGCAGGCACGCCGAGAAAAAGGGCTTTGCTATAATTGTGATGAGAAATTCACTCGGGGACATAGATGTGTTCAACAAAAGCTCTATATCTTGGATGTGGATTCTCCGCCTGCCTTAGAACTTGGTGAAGAAGCTACAGATACAATAGATGATCCGGTCGACATGCAACACCCGCCTGTTGACACCCCATCTCAGGACGACCCACCCGAGATCTCTCTCCATGCTGTAACCAGTGTCACCACCCCACAAACAATACGGGTCAGGGGATACTTCAAGAAGCTCCCTCTTACCATACTCATTGATTCTGGTAGCACTCATAACTTCATTGACCCTCGAATTTCCAAACATGCTGATTGTTTTGTCCATCCTTGCTCCAACTTTGAAGTCATGGTTGCCAATGGGGGCACCTTACCTTGCAAGGGGAAGTGTCACAATGTGTTTATCTCTATGGAATATTATAACCTACGCTCCGACATGTTTGCCTTGTCCTTAGCCGGATGTGATATGGTTTTGGGAGTTCAATAGTTACGCACACTTGGCCCCATCTTATGGGATTTTGCTGACCTTTGGATGCAGTTTAAAGTCAATGGGGTACAACACAAATTTCGGGGCTTACAACCAGGGTCTCTCTGCATCATCAGTTCACATCACCTGGAAAAAATCCTTAAAAAGAATTCACATGGTGTCATCGCTCAGCTCAATTCCATTCAGATGCACCCATCAACAGTCTCCACTACTTCCTCGGATAGATATGCAGGTATATTTGCTGAACCAATGAGCTTGCTACCTTCAAGAGACCTTTCCGGTAAGAATGTAACCACATCTACCTCTCAGCAGGAAATGATGGCTATTTTGCATGCAGTACAGAAGTGGCAGCCATACCTATTAGGCAATTCTTTTTGCATCAAGACTGATCTCCTGAGTCTGGAAAATTTTCTAGAACAATGGGTCTCCTCCCCAACACACCTGCAATGGGTTATCCAACTCATGGGTTATCCCTATGTGATCACTTACAAGAACGGTAAGGACAATAAGGTGGAAGATGCTCCTTCTCACACAATTGATGACCCAGTTTCTCTTACAGCTCTTTCTCTGCTTGTTCCAAATTGGTTGCCATATGTTCAATAGGGCTATCTCTTCTATGATCTCCATGCTTCTTCATCAACAAGACACTCTGGGTTCTGCAAAATGTATGACCAGGAACAATGTAACTTCTTTTGGCTAGGACTAAAAATGACAATTCAACAGATGGTGGCTAACGATGATACTTTCCAAGTCAACAAGGGGGAACCGACACTCCTTTCAGGATTGATCAAACCCTTGCCCATCACTACACAGCTTTGGCCAACTATTTCTATGGATTTCCTCGTAGCACTCTGGTGGTACAATACCACATCTCAAAGGACACCATATGAAGCAGTCTATGGACAAACACCACCAGTTCTTCTTCCATACACCCTTAGCAGCTCCCCAGTTCAGGAAATTGACTCGGTTCTTCGAAACCGCGATCATATTCTTCTCATTCTAGAGGACAATCTTCACATGGCTAGAATTCGCCTGAAACAACAAGCCGATCATCACCGTTCTGAGCACATTTTCCACGCAGCTGACAGGGTTCTTCTTCATCTACAGCCTTCCAAGCAATCCTCCTTGACACTCCAAAGGCATCAGTGGCCCGAAATGCAAACCAAGGATGCTACCGGGGAACCACTCCTTCAGATTCTGCAGCAATTTCTCCAACCAAAGCTTTGAGGACAAAGCTTTTTCTAAGGGAGAGGGGATGTTAGGAACCTATGTCAACCCTTCTCTTTACTATGTTAGTATATTTTTGTTGGACGCATATGCTTTGTAAGTCGTCCCGTAGTATTTGTTGATCCGTAGTTTATATTAGCCCATAGTATTGACCCATAATATTGGATGCATATGCTTTGTAAGTCGTCCTGTAGTATTATATGTCCCATGGTTTTGACTCATAGTATTGGGCATAGACTTAGTATATAAGTGTGTGTTGAGGTCATTGAAGGCACTGTGAAGTTAATTGTATTGAGCTTGCTCAAAGGAGGTTGCCCCCTCGAAGTGGCCCGTGATCAATATAAAAGCGATTCTGTTCTATTATTTCTGATATCTTGTGTATTTGCATTAATTAATTATTGCAGGTACACCTCAAGAAGCTACTGCTAGGAGATGTCTATCTCTTATGTTTGGGTTGTATCATTGCTCTATCTATCTCTAAGGAATTTATTGGGTTTTTTCACCTTTATGGTTTTCCCCAAGTAAACTCTGTGTCTCTTGTGTGCTTGCATTATTGTGTCCATGATTGATATGCTGTAGATATGCTGTACATGTTGTTCTCTCAGTTAAGATCCTAGATCAAATTGAAATAAATTCTAAAAAACTAACAGATCTCATATGGAACACAAATGTATAAAGCCTCCAAAATGTCTGTATATATATATAAATCGAGATAAAGTAGTGTTGATACAAAAATCTGAAGCACGATGGCTTTCAGTGAGTCTATACAAAATCTGAAGCCTGATAGCTTTCAGTAGTACAAAATCTGAGGCTCACAAAGCTCTCAGTACATACATAATATCATAAGGCCTAACGCCTAGCCCGTGCACCCTTGGGTCTAGCAGCTCTCGCCTGCTGGCTGTGGAAGCAGTCTACCTCTCTCGCTACCTTACGAAGTAGCTCACTGAAACATAAGGTCACGCCAACCACGTACCTCTGCATGGGCCTCGGTAACTCATGCACTGCTGGATCCGGAACATCTAATGTCAACCTAGTGAGGTTCTCATAGACATCCTCCATCTCTACGATGGAATCATGCATGGATGGGGATACAGCTGGTGCCTCTCCCCTCCTTGCAATGAGTGAAACTCCCACTGGTCGTGAAGGACCCACATCTGCGCACACATGTTATTAACTCAACAGTGCTACCCAAAAAAAATTATAAATACACAAAATGAAAAACTATAATGGTCATTGTTCTTATCGATCTCTCCCCACTCTGCTCCCTCAGGCAACACTAGGTCTGGATCTTCCCTGAATTCCATACCACTATACGGATAGTCCTCAATCATGAGTAGATGGCCTTCCATCCAGGTGAATAATCTGGAATCATATCCGATGATCGGACCACCACCACCATGGTGGGCCATCACCTCCTTCCATCGAGCCATATGAGGATCCTTGGCATCCCTATCATCCAAGGTCACCTATGGGCGTAAGAGAGGTACCTACTCCAACAAGAAGGAGATCACTACTGATTTGTAACTGAACTGCTTGATTTCACCATGCTGACACTTGGTCAGCTGAGCTCAAAGTTTGGTGAGGATTCCCTCACACCAGTTAAACACCTTTGGAGACATATAGTCCTCCACATATAACATTTGGGACTTGGTATCCAGATGAGCTACTTGGCTCCCTGCTATCCTCATTATAGTGAAGAGTATGGCATGCAATGGACATTCTCGAACCTCTTTAATGGTAATTTTCCCACTAGACGCACGAACATGTGGAGTACATTGTTGGGAGATTAATTCATCCACCATCTGGTCACTCCCTCATGATCCAGTGAGAGACACATTATCCCCCCTCTGGGATAGTCCTATCAAGAAATAGATTTCATCAACATCTATATTCAGTATGTGCTCCCCGATCATGAAATACTATTGCACTGCATCCCAACTCCGGAGCATGTGCTCCAGTAGTGGGACTTGGGCCCTCATGCCCTGGATTTGGAAGAACTTCAACAGTCCATAGTTTCTCAATGAATCCACACACAATGGATGATTTGCCACTTGTACATCTTGTACTTTGCGTTCACACTCAAGCCATTCAAGAACCATGGTGATGGTCACAAACCTGTCAAAGGAATCATTTAAACACTATTAGAACTCACCCAAACCATTGAAAGTTTTTCTTGTGGTCTAGGTTTTGATTTGTAATTGGGAATTTCCGTCGTCGCACCCCGTCATTTCTAATAGTGTGACATCATCGCAAAGCGCCCTTATGGGTTTTGTGAAGACCCGAGTTCATCGCAGTTCCCATAAAGGAGACTTGCGACGACCCAAGGGCGCAAAATCCCCTCACAAATCAACCTAAAAACCTAAAAAATGAACAAAAATTGAAATTGTAAACCACTATAAAGTTGCTAGATGAAGTCTAGGCTTACCTGCTCCTAACGGTACATGAAATGGTCAATCGTAGCTCCGGCAATCGACGAATGAAAATCTGCTCCAAATGGCACTTTCTTCTCCCCAAACTTGGCAAATGACAATGGTAACTATTTTTGGTCATTTTTCCTATTTTATAAACAAAAAGGGAATATTCTTTTTCAAATTTAGATGCTTTATGGGTTATTTACTATAGTTTGGATTATTTTACTGCATTTTAATACTCGGTTGACTATTTGACCTAGTTTTCAAGCGTGCAGGAGACCACCTTGATGGGGTCAGCCCTGTATAAGTCATGTGGGTCAAAGGGTTATTAGACCACCCTATTGGAGGTTGGCCCTGTCAGCATTATGTTAAGTGGCTAAATTGAGGCCGACCTAATAAAGGTTATTAGGCAAGTCAAGTCATGTATAAATAGAGTGTGGGAGGCACTCTATTTGATCATTCACTTTCTCACTCATACTCTCATTGGAGAGTGGCGCACTTGTGGAGGAGGAGAAGCTGCTGCTAGGAGGAATATCTCTTGTAATTGGGTTGTATCATTTCTCTATCTATCTCTAAGGAAGTTGTGGGGTTTTTCACCCTTATGGTTTTCCCCAGTGAAACTTTGTGTGTCTATTGTCTCTTGTGTGCTTGCATTATTATGTTCATGTTTGATATGTTGTAGATATGCTGTACATGTTGTTCACTCAGTTAATATCCTAGATTAGATTAAATTAAATTCTGAAAAACTAACATGGTATCAGAGCTATCCTGAAAGAAACCATGGTATGGCATTTATGACACTTGCTACACTTGCGAAGCTAGGGCTTGATATAGCAAAAACCAGTCATCATAGAACTTTCGCTATAAATACATTTTGGCGAGGTTTCAGGATCAAAAAATCTTACAGGTTGAAGATAAGATCACCATGTACCTTGTATCCAAAGTAAAGCCTCTAATTCGCTGTACTTTGTGATTTATGATCAGTACAACTTAGGGTTTCTGCCTCTTCCAGATCTCAATCATAAATAGGTGACCTAGGAAAAAAGGTCACAACTTGGGATAAGAAGATACAAATGAAATTTTGTAAAAGTGATAGGTAGGGAATGGACTTTAATTTCACAGGTATAATTTTCAGAGGCTGAAATTGAACCAGTGACATGTGGAACTCCGTACAAGTTCGCTCTCCTATTTTATCCCATAAACAGGTCATGTTGCGACACTTGGAATAACTCTCTCTCTCAGAGAATCCATTTGAGTTCAGACCTTTGGGGTTGGATAGATAACAGTTCAGGATACCACAGGAAGCATTTTCAGACCCTGTAGATATGAAATTTCAAAGTTACACCAGAAACAATCAAGTGCATATTTCTGTCAAAGCAAAATTGGATTTTGAGCACCTTCATTGATGGCTCCGGGAATTTAGGGTCTCGTAGAATGTTGGAATTTTTGTATCGGAGACCACGGCTGAATGATCCTCATCAAAATCAAAATTTAGAGACCAAGATCGAATTTTTTGGTTGGGCAGAAGGCCGGGCTTCATCAAACATTAGTTCGGGACTTTGATCGGAAAAGTGGAAAATTAGGGCTTCTGCAAAAATGGGAATTTTTGAAATCTGTGACCATAGCTGGAAGCTCCTTGGAAAAATAGAAGTTTAGAGCTTTGGATCAAACTATTTGGTTCGGTGAAGCTCCGGGAAACACAATTGCTAATTCAGGGTCCTCCCTAGTGAATCCAGAAGATTGAAAAGCAAATTTGAGGGGTGAAACTTTGCAGTTTTCAAATTCTGAGTATACCAAGTTGATCAGTTCATCAAGGCGCATCTTTCGATCCTTTCAGAAGTTTGAAATTCAAACTTTGAATTTTTAGGGTTTCCCTGACAAACCCTAATCCAGCTCCAGATCCAGTTTCTGCAAATCAAGTGGATTAGGTTAATCCTAGAAGAGAATGGATTGGTCACCTGCATAAGTGAAGAAGTTCATGTTTCAGAGGGAGATGAGGCTAAGGCCTTACATAAGAAGATTACAAGCAATCTCAACAGGTATGACTTATCCAGGTATGTTTCAAGATCTATTCATGATTAAGTTTATGGGATGTTTGTCTTCATTAAGGTTAGTACAATCTTGATTAACTTTAGGCTTGTCGTATCACCTTAATAAAATTATGAATGCAGGTATTCATTGATTAGGGTTTTGACACTTATCATTGTACTAATGCATTATGGTGTTGTATGAGGTTGATGTTGTCCGCTAACATGAAAGGTACATCAAGAAAGACAAATCATGTTCTAGTTCAAGAACATATGACCATGGTGACATGAAGACAAAGATTCATCCATTATCATGGATCACATAGAATCTCTACTTACGAGGTATGTATAATTTGGTTCTACAATGCTCAACCTATGAGATATGTAGGTTACTATCACAAGTCATTGAAGAGAACAAGAAGACATTGCTAAGCAGGTATGTCTTTTGTATATCAAGTTAGAATCCTACGTTGTGTTAGGATCTTATACTGTTGTATCATTGATAATGATTATTCATGAAGTTAGAAATGTAAGTAATCAAGGGTTTATGCATATTATCTCTTACATTGATTGATGATATGACTAACCAGAAAGGTTTTTTGGTCAAATAAAGAATATGCATGAGTAAAAGAAGTATTCCCTGAAACCTTGAATACTAATGTTTATTATATGTGTATGAAATGATCTTGACCATACATGTTTAAGATTATTGTGTTTTGATAGTATTAAGATTATACTAATGAATGTATGATTATGTACGAGATCTCGAGGATAACACAATGATTATACTAGTAAGGATGCATAGTGATCGAGGATGGATATAAGTTAAAAGACAGGTAATCCAGGAAGCAAAGATCAAGAGGGAGCACACTCCAGTAGTTCCTGCAAGGAAGCAAATATTGAGAGGAAGTCCACCCTACAACCAAACAAAGATAAGTATTTGAATTGTCATTTCTTGCATACTTGTTTGTTTAAATAATATTGCTCAATGATGTATATGCTTATGTTCCTAGACTTAGGTTGTGTATCATGCATATTAGAATAATTACATTAATGAATAGTATACCACTAATATGCATATAATGGGTAAGTGGCCTATGGAACTGTACAACATTCCATTGCTACTTATCTAGAACGAAACCTCTTTGCTGACATGTTGGGAGCTGTGCACACTTTTAACAATGTTCTGGTAGAGATTGGAAGGCATCTAGAAAGTTACGGGATATGGATAAATGTTGTATTGAAGCATTGGCTAAAATAATTGCATGACTGTATGACATATTTCTTTGTGTGTAAGAATTTATTCTGAAAACTATGAGATGTTTCTAATCATGCAATTTAACTTTCTTTGTAGGAAAGATCGTATATCATCACCTACAAAAGAAGGACTACAACATTTGTTCCAGCAACAAAGCTATCTATTGATGATATTGAAGTTTCGAGGATCCGAGATGAAGTAATGGAAGAATACCATGATCCGTCGATCATGAAGAAAGATGTTTGGGATGTGGTCCCAAGACCAGATGGGAAGTCTGTTGTGACTTCCAAGTTGATCTATAATATCAAGCATGCTGCAGTTGGTAGCATAGAGAAATACAAAGTGAGATTTGTAGCTCGTGGCTTCTCCCAGAAAGAAGGGATTGATTATGAGGAGACTTTTGCTTCTGTGTCCAGATACACTTCCATTGGATCAGCACTTGCTCTGGATGTAAGTGATGAAATGGAAGGTACACCAGATGGATGTCAAGACAACTTTCTTGATTGGTGTAGTTGAAGAGGAAGTGTATGTGGAGCAGCCACTCGAGTTTGAGACACATGACAGAGAGACTCATGTGTGCAAACTGAAGAAAGACCTGTATGGTTTGAAACTAGCACCCAGGACCTGGTATGGCAGGACATAAAGCTTCCTATCTAGTTTGGACTTTACTAAGAGTAAAGTGGATTCCAACCTTTACTACAAGGTTGAGGAAGGAAATCCAGTGATACTACTATTGTATGTGGATGACCTGTTTGTAACAGGTGAGGATAGATTGATTATCGACATGAAGAGGAAGCTTGCTGCCAAGTTTGAGATGAAAGACTTGGGTATGATGCACTACTTTCTTGGTATGAAGGTGCGGCAGAGTGCAGATGGAATCTTCCTTGGACAAGGGAAGTATGCAATAGAGATCCTGAAGAGGTTCGGGATGATGGACTGCAAGGCCATGGCCACACCTATGGAATTGAACCTGAAGCTTCTGTGTGATGCTTCATCTGATCCGGTTGATGCCACGATGTATCGTCAGATGATTGGGTCGTTGATGTACCTGAAAAACACGAGACCAGATATTTTCCTTGCAGTGAACACATTGAACCAGTTCTCTACGGATCCCATAGGTGTTCACCTGGTTGCTGTAAAGCACATTTTGAGGTACCCGAAGGGTATGGTTGATTATGGGCTCAAGTATGATGCGAATCAAAAGTTTAACCTGGAGGGTTATGTTGATTCGGATTGGGCAGGCAATGCCATTGATTGAAAGAGCACTTCAGGGTGTTGCTTCAGTATGGGATCAGGTGTGATCTCTTGGTTTAACAGGATCTCCTATGTAGCACTGAGTATAGCCAAAGCAGAGTATGTTGCATCTTGTTCGGCTTGTTGTGAGGAAGTATGGCTTCGGAAACTACTGTTTGAGCTATTTGATCTCTTGTTGAAGGCTACTCGTATCTTTTGTGACAACCAGAGTTTTGTGAAGCTGTATGAGAACCCTGTGTTCCACGACAGGTCGAAGCACATTGAGATCAAATATCACTATATCAGGGATATGGTGCAGAGAGGAGCAGTGAAGCTCCCATATGTTGCGATGGATGAGCAGGTTGCGGATGTGTTGACGAAACCACTAGCCAGAGTGAAGTTCGAGTACTTCAAAGAGAGGCTTGGTGTTCATCAGATTGATGACACTTCGAGGAAGAAGTGATGGACACATTTGCAGGAGCCATTCCAAGCATGGTGAGAGGAGGATCCTTCACATGGATGTGGATATAAGCGTTGTGTGATGAGCATCAGGACGATGCTCCAGTTACTGCTCTATATGCATCAGTTGGATGCTTGATTTGATCAAGTGGATCATGCATTTGTATATGCATCATGTTGGATGCTTGATATGATCAGGTGGATCATGTATTTGTATATGTTCAGGTGGATACATTGTATGATCAGGTGGATCATGGATTTGTATATGTATCAGGTGGATACATTGTATGATCAGGATGATCATAGATGATGAGCTTCAGGATGTTGCTCCAGATTATATGTATCAGGTGGATACATTGTATGATCAGGATGGTCATGGATGCCGAGCTTCAGGATGTTGCTCCAGATGATGTACATCAGGATGATGTATGATGAGTATCAGGTTGATGCCTTGTGGCCGTGGACAGGTTGTGCAGATGAGCATGTAAGTTGACCTGGGAGATCCGATAGGTTGGGCGGTGTGCCCGTAATCAGTCCTGGGATTCTCTTTCAAGGCATTGCTCTGGGAGGACATGTAATATTACCCTGGGAGATCCGATAGGTTGGGATGTGTGCCCGTAATAAGTCCTGGGATGCTCTTTTGAGGTTTTGTCCTATGGCATGTAATGTAGCCCTGGGAGATCTGATCGGTTGGGTTGTGTTCCCGTAATAAGTCTTGGGATGCTCTTTCAAGGTTTTGCCATGACCACATGTAATATAGCCCTGGGAGATCCGATAGGTTGGGCTGTGTGCCCGTAATAAGTCCTGGGATGCTCTTTCGAGGTTGTGTGGTGGAAAATCCTAGATTTGTTCTAGGTCCCATCCAGTATGAGAAAGGACTGGCTCTGTGGCAGAAATCCTAGATTTGTTCTAGGTCCCATCCAGTATGAAAAAGGACTGGCTTTGTGGAGGAAATCCTAGATTTGTTCTAGGTCCCATCCAATATGAAAAAGGACAGGCTCTGTGGCGGAAATCCTAGATTTGTTCTAGGTCCCATCCAGTATGAAAAAGGACTGGCGCTGTGGTGGAAATCCTAGATTTGTTCTAGTTCACGTCCAGCATGAAAAAGGGATGGCTCTGTGATACATCCAACATGAAAAAGGGCTAGCTTTGTAGATGATAAAGACCTGCAAGTGGCAGGCCTACATCCAATATGAAAAAGGACTGGCTCTATACAACTTCCTATGACGAGTAGATCAGAGATTGATTGAGATAGCAGCAGCAGTGACGATGACGATGATTCGATGACGATGATACAGAGAAGAAGACTTGTGCTAGCAGATCTGTGTTGAGAAATACCTTCCTAGTTAAGAGGGAGTGTTGATGTAATTGTAACTTCGGAATGTATTTCACATATGTATATTGTATTCCTATGGAGATGTTATTATTCCTCTATAAGGAAGTGTCGTCATTTATATTGTAAGTGTCGTAACTTATACTTGATGGGTTATTAGACCACCTTGATGGGGTTGGCCCTGTATAATTCATGTGGGTCAAAGGGTTATTAGACCACCCTATTGGGGGTCGGCCTTGTGAACATTATGTTAAGTGGTTAAGTTGAGGCCGACCTAGTAGAGGTTATTAGGAAAGTCAAGTCATGTATAAATAGAGTGTGGGAGGCACTCTATTTGATCATTCACTTTCTCACTCATACTCTCATTAGAGAGTGGCGCACTTGTGGAGGAGGAGAAGCTGCTACTAGGAGGACTATCTCTTGTACTTGGGTTGTATCATTGCTCTATCTATCTCTAAGGAAGTTGTGGGGTTTTTCACCTTTATGGTTTTCCCCAGTGAAACTCTGTGTCTCTATTGTATCTTGTGTGCTTGCATTATTATGTCCATGTTTGATATGCTGTAGATATGTTGTACATGTTGTTCTCTCAGTTAAGATCCTAGATCAGATTAAAGTAAATTCTGAAAAACTAACACAATACTGCCAAGTCATGCCATGACCATGTTCAAGAATACTTTGACCGCTCATCATTTATAGTTAGTGCACCTTCCAGCATGTCGGGTCTACTCTAAGTCAGTCTTACATGTTACTGTACCATCCGATCTACTCCAAAAATATGTTATCGAGTTTCGTGTCGATGATGGGGGATTAATCATGGCCCTCCTTCGACGGATTCATCCTTGTCGACTTCAAATCATCATCCGAGGATTGAATCTAGAAAACAACCAAGTACCTTGGGCCTGCATGCCTCAATGGTAGGTTACCTCACTTTGGACATGAGTTTACATCATTGACTCTTGATCGAAATATTTCATCTAGCATTCGAATTCAACTCATTTATTTATGCTTGGTGATATGTATTGTGATACCTTGGGGATCATTGACATTAATGGTGATTTTCCTCGCGCTTGTTAATGATATACATCAATGACCAGTAATCAAGTGGTTTCTACCATGTTCAACGTCAAGACATTTGTAATCGCATGGATATATTCGTATCATTGTGGGTTCATCTCGAAGACCCCGGGGAGTCATGTTTTACCCAGGTTACGATGGAGATTTTTTGAGTCATATCACACGGATCCACATTTGTATTGGTCTTGGCTATGCTATCATCTCATCATGGATCTACTCTTGTGTCTATTATCCATGATTGTGTTCAGTCGGTCATTACTACCATGGATCTGCAATGTATTGGTCAGCAGCCATGTTGTGAGTCATACGAGACTGTGTTCTCAGAGTCAGTTGTAATGCAGTAGCATTTCCTATCCGACAAGCCATTTCCATTCCTTCTGTCAAATCATTTCACCTATCAAGTTCCAACAACTTCATGATTTGGGGGGCATTCTATTACACCTAAATCTTACTGCCATGAGACTTAGTGTAAACATCCCTAAAGTTTCCCATGACTGGAGGGCTTAACTGACCCATTTTTATAGGTCGTCGCAGTTCACCCTTGTGCAACCTACGACATCACAAGTTGTCCTAATGCATCCTACGACGATGTCATTTAATTGGATAAAAGAGCATCCTCGAGCCCATTCTTGAAGCTAGTGATGTGGATCCCTATCCCTAGCCTATGGGGTGGGGGAGTTGGAATTCGGTTCCCTACCCCTTTGGTGAGATCCCCTAACTCTCTCCTACCATATCTCAACCTATTCTATCCTCTTAGTCCTATATAAGTGAAGCTCATTCCCATTCACTAGTACATATGGCCAAATTTTCCACGTTTTTTCATTGTAATTACCACGATTTATTGTCCCTGTTTCCACGATACAGGTTTCATTTTTTTGTGGAAAAATGTTCATGGATATAGAGACGAAGATTACCCATCGTGGCAATAGAAATGCTTCATAGTGGCCACATGTCAACTATACAACCGTTCTCAGATCTACGGAATCTGAAACCTGCCACGAATATTCGTCGATATATCGACACACATCTTCTATATGTTTGCACGCAAAAGCTAAACCTGCTACAAATGTTCATGTCTATAGAGACGAACTTATAGAAGAGGGTTGTTGCGAATAGCGACAAATGTTCATCGCAGGTTTAGCATTTGAATGAAAACATTTTCTATAGCTCCACGAACATGCGTCGCAATATCCACGAATCGCTTCACTAACTTTTGTGGCAAGTTCTACATCTGCATGGAAACTACTATAAGAGGTGTGTTGCTATTTAGACAAACTTCCATGGTATGATTAGCATCTATGTGGAAACATCTTCTATAGCCTACACGAACGTTCATCGATATTGGGACAATACCGGGAAGTGTTCAAAAATAAATAAACCAGACTAAATGGAAATCCTTGAATCATGCATGTTTAATCCTAATGTAGTACATTCCTCTGCATTGTAACATATATTCTTAACCAATAAAATTTTCCATCTAATAATCATAACCCTCCATGCTCAAGAAATGATTCCTAGGTGTTAAGACAAAAATATTCCAATCTTTGGTATCGTGACAAATGACAAATATTCCTCAACATAATCTGGCTAATCTAGATGAGGCTTATCAGATAATGGGCCTATTTTTTAGAGTATCGAAATAAAATTTTAAAGCAAACCTAGTAATTCCTTACCATTTTTTTTCTTAAAGATTAATAGACCAAAGTCGTTCTCAATATACATTAACAATCATCATCATCAATATTGAGGAATGCCATTGTGCATAGGGATATGATAGCTATTTCCATTTTGTCATGACCTTCTATTAACAAACTTAGATGGATCAATAAAGTAAAGATTTTAGAGCTATGATATTTCTAGAAAAGATCTCAATGGCATATTGATGATAATCGATGACAAGGAATTCTGATGTGAGTTTTACAAGGTGATGTGGGACATAGTAGGGGTTGGTTTCTGCTACTTGGAATTTGAGGTATTTTTACACTTTAAGCTAAGTAATGGGAATGGGATGATTATTGTTATGCATGTCAATGGAGTCTTGATGATAAGTGATGAAAATGAATTATAATGTGATTTTTACAAGGTAATGCGGGACATAGTAGAGGATGATTTCAATTGCTTGGTGTTTGAGACCTTTTACATGGGTTGCTTGACTAAATCCATTAACGAAGAGCTAATTACATTGATCCCCAAGAATTCTGCCAGAGACTTTATCTGGGGATGGAAATATATCACTCTACTGAATGTAGCTTACAAGAGCTTAGCCATGTCTTTAGATCTTTGGGTGTGGGATGTTGCTAGGAAGATTGTTTGGAGGGAACAAACAAGTATTGGGACACTGATTAGCAAGTCCTCTTCTTGAAGATCAAATTTGACAAAGCCTACCATCAGATTGATTGGTCCATCACTGAGATGTTGACTTGTCTAGGATTTGGTATAAGATTTGTTGGGATAGTGTGTTACCCCCCATTCTACATTTTTCCATTAGGTTGGTGTGTTTTTTTGTGTTTGACCCTTAGTTTGAGATTCCCTCCAATAGAGAGCCAGTTTTTGCACCAATTTGTAAATTTTTTCTCCACATTTTGTCATAAATATACCCAATCTCTAGATTCATTGTCATTGGTTTTTAAGATGAATCCCAAGGGACTTCAGTCAACTATTAACAATCACTTGAAAAGGCATAACCTTGGTGATATCATAAATTTGTCTCACTCAAGCCATTAAATGTTATAAAAGACTTTTGGAGATTGATTTCCATGCAAGTTGTGAAAATATAAATATCTAAATTAGTTTGGTGACACCCAGAGGCTATTTCTCAACAAGATGATTTTCTATTCAATAAAACCGATCGAAAGGCCTAGACATGCTAGTGTAAAAGAAGGACACTTTGGGGAGTTTTTATGACCTAAATCAATAGTGTGACAGTAGTGATCCCTTTCATTTTCATTTATGAGCACATTAGGATCTATACTCGGTAGTCCTATGGCAATTAACAACCCTAGAATCAAGTATGGGCATCAAATGGACAAGTATGAATACTTTGAGATAATTTTGAAGGTCACAACAAGTATTTAAACAACCAAATTATCATATATGGAAGTTATGGGTGCATAAACATAGGTAAATGACCTTACTACCCTCCAAATCAGAAGTAAGCAACCACTAGTAATTGTTGCAGCAGGCCTTTGGAGGTTACTTTGAAAATATGAAGGTGTTGATAGTAGCTACATCATTTCAACCTTATAATCCTCTTCTTGATGCATTGGTACACCCATTTGAGCATTAAATAATAGTTTGGAGAAGTTTTAAGGCCATCATCGTGAAGTCGTCCCACTTGGAATGGATTTATCTTATGAAGCAATGACATATTGAGGATTTTGTTGCCATATATGGACGATATGCCCTGTTTTAGGGAATCCCGTGTTGAAAGAGCATGAATAACAACCCTAAAAGATGGCATACAAGGTGTTCTATGGATTTTTATGAATACTTGACCCCAAACAATAGTCTAGAATCTCTAAAATTCAAATATGGTCACTTACTGGGCCCTAAAATCAATTCTCATCCCTATTGTTGACTTCCTAGTCAGTAGTAATCCAATTCTGGGCAGATTTACTGGTAAGAAAAGTGACAACAAATAGACCTATACACAATCCAAAACAACACCAACCATCAAGATATTTAGTTATGGGCAGTTTTATGACAAATATGGGCATGATATAGTAGCCTTGAAACTCATCCATATATTTGAGATCTATCATCACTTAAACTAAAACTTATATATTTTTAGTTAATCTAGGTACATACAAAACACCAGTATGCTTAAGGATATCACCTGATGTTATTTGGAGTGAGATAGATCCCACTCCTAGAATTGGATATGTGGCATAATCACTAAGTTTCACATGCATACTTGCCTCTTGTAACCAAGAACTCCAAATGTACAACCAGTAAGTTCTTAACACAGGCTCTTTGGTATATTCATGACTTCCATATCAACATATTATAATGAGTTACATTGACAAGCAAACTAAAACGATAAACTAATCTTTAGTAACATGTAATAAAATAAACATATATATCATATAACAAAAAGAGAGATATAGTTGAAGATACCAACCTGGGTGTGAAACCCTTCTTGTAAAAACACTCAGATGTGTTACTTTCATAAAAGACTGATTGTGCTTCAGAGAGGCGAGTCTACTCTAGGAACCAGCTGACCCTACAAGAGGGTGTGTACAAACTAGAGAGAGAGAAATGACTGGAGTTGATTAGGTCAATGAAAGTCAAGCATAGTACATAACTCAACATAAATAAAGTCACAAAAATTATAAAATTCAACCAAGTCTTAGCACAAGAGAAGTGATTATCAACACATGACAACTGATCACAGGTGATCAAATTCAAGTACTCTATAAGACCAAAAATTAAATAAGGTGGTATAGAAAAAATGAAGGAGGGTAAATGACCACATTAACCATAAGTCAAAGACAAGGTAACACAAGTCCAATAATAACTCAATCAATGTGGGGAAGGTACAACAAGTATTTAATAACTCAATTAATAACAGGCAATAAAATAAACATATTGATCATATAACAATAAGAGAGGTAAATGGATGAAGATCCCCACGTCAACATTAAACCAAAAATCAGATCTGAAGTGTGGGTACAAGTATAAACAATGGTCATAAAATAAGAAAATATAAACAATTGTCATAACATAGGTGTGGGTAGTACAAGACCGATGACCCTTAGAACCAAGGGTATGCTCCAAATGTGGCCAAACAACCATAGTACTCTATAAGACCAAAACTTCAATAAGTTGGTTTTAAAAAAGTTACTCAAGGAGGGTAAATGACCCCATTAAACACAAGTGAAAGATAAGGTACCACAACCAGTCAAGGTGGGGAAGGTACAACCAGTCATATCTCTCTCAAATGTACATACATTCCATATAACTTGAAAGTTCATCATCACAGTATAAGGAAGGGTGGTGGGATGCCAAATAAAAATATCCCTCATTTCTCTCTATGCAATCCTGATAGCATCACATAACAGATAAGTACCTTGTACTATAGAAAATAAAATCCACCTGTGTTACCTTTCAATTTAGGATTATGGTCTACAAAAGCAAAATTTCATCACAATTACCATCCAAATTTCTGACTAGTGCTAAAGCAACAGTAAAAGATTTTATAACAAAATTTTGATCTCTATCAACTTCAGCACTCATCTGTAGTCCTTGTGTTGAAGTTGGTCCTCGAGATGTAATGGGAAGTAATCAAATTATAGCATATGCAGCAGCAGTAAATAAGCAATGAAAAAGCGAATAAAAATTGATTAGGCTTCCTTGTACTCAGACAACATTTTGGTTCAGATCTTATCCTTTCAAGGGACAAGTCACCAAGGGAACATGAAAGTACCTTGAGAGAGAGGAAAAGTTAAGTACAGACCTCAAACAGGTTAACACAGTCCACATACTACAACAATTAAGCACACAGATGAAAGAAAGGTACAGTAACATAACAATTCTACAGTTGCATGATAAAACGGTACTATTTCTGAATAGTGTTAAAGCAACAGTAAAACATTTTATAATATAATTTTCATCTCTTTTAGTAACAGGTAATAAAATTAACATATTGATCATATAAAAATAAGATAGGTATAGTTGAAGATCTCCACGTCAACATTAAACCAAAAATCAGATTTGAAGTGTGGGTACAAATATAGTACCTTGTACTATAGAAAATAAAAGCCACCTGTGTTACCTTTCAATTTAGGAATATGGTTTACAAAAGCAAAACAATTCCTCACAATTACCATCCAAATTTCTGACTAGTACTAAAGCAATAGTAAAATATTTTATAACATAAATTTGATCTCTATCAACTTCAATACTCCTCTGTGGTCCCTGTGCTGAAGTTTGTCCTTGAGATGTAATGGGAAGTAATCAAATTATAAAGAGTGATCATGATCGAAGTCATGATGAACATATCTAATATATCTAATATAAAGAGAATGAATGCTTCAGACTAATATATCTACATGCAGCACATACAGGAGTGATGATGTGTGAGAAAACACAAAATTTGAATATTAAAATAAAAAATTATTATAAACAAGCATACAATGACTTGTGATGACATTTAATTTTAAAATTCAAATTCCAAGAAAATAAAAAGATATAAATGGGAAAATTTCCAAGAGCATCACATAAAAGATAAGTACCTTGTAATTATACCAAATAAAAGTTAACTATGTTACCTTTCATAAAAATGGGAAAAATCATTATATTTTAAGAACCCAATTATGTTACTAATAGCTAATATTAAGAGAATCCATGTTTCATACTAACAACATCGATATACATCAAAATACAAGTCATGAATTTATGTTGCATCTACTTTTTCGTACTAATATATTAATTATATTATATATATATTAAGTAAATGACATACCTTTATTGCCTTCATGGAATCTCTTATCATTGTTTTTTTCTTCATAATTCTACAACAAATAATTTGAAAACAAATTCAAATTTAAATAAACTATATCATGAACATGTAATAACTCTAATGACAATAATTAGCTAGCATGATAGTAAATATAATTAATTTTAAGTAATCAAATTCCATAAATGAGACAATGTATGTTTCATAAATAAATACTTGCTTCTCCATCTCTTCTACAACATCTTCAAACAATTCTTTAGGCATTGAACTAGATGGGTTTGATGCAACAACAACATAAGAACGGTAGTTCTTAAACTACAATGAAATGGAATTAAAACCTCTCTTAGAATTATTTAAAGTGATATAGATAAGATCGTAGTCTAAAAAAAAATGCTAATGTGAACAACACTGAGCAACATACTGAATGGTACCAAAAGACTTTAAAACAAAGTAACAACATATCATACCTTGAAAAAGTAATCATACCAGTGAGTAACTCTTCCTAGTTGTAAGAAGAATAATTCATGTATGCACTTACAGGTGATATGCTATGATGTAGGGTAATAGTAGCTTTTAACAACTTATATTACCTGCATTACATGAGCAAAGATCTAGACTCCCATAAAATAAAATCCATACCAATTTTTTATGCAGAGTTGTTTCAAGAGATAACACAAGCAAAGATCTAAACTCCTATAAAATAAAATACATACCAATTTATGTTCTAGAATCAACAATGGAAATACATCATTTTCATCATTTTAGATCACCTCCTTTTAGTAAAAAATACATCATTTTCATGAATTACATACATGGAGGTAGTTCAATTTCTAAAGAAGAATATAATTTAGTCAAAGAAAATGATTTACCTATATTTAAAATTCCCCTATAAATTCATGTGATCCCGAAATATATGTGAATAAGCCATCAACATGGCCCTTTTGATAGCCTTACTTATATGCAAAATAAAAAGTTCAAATTTAGTGTCCATGCAATATTCACATTAGATATTTTATGCCATTTACAAAATTTCATTAATGGTAGAGTGAAATAACTTGTTAATCATATTGCAACCTCTATAGTGGTGTCAACCTCCATTGCTAACTTGGATAAAAATATCTCAAATGATACCAAATTTATATATTATCTGATAAATAAAATTTGTAGACTAGTTTAGAGATTAGTGATAGAACTCAAGTCAAAATTCCATTAGAGATTCTATACATTACACAAAATTAAGAAAAAAATATACTTTTCTTTAAATTATACAAATCCACTAATTAGTAATTGAAATAACCCATAAATTAACACACAAATCTTATAAATTCATTTTGTATCTTGCTCAATCGACGCATGTTCGATTCAAACCATTACCACTACAACCTCCAGGAACACCCACGCTACTGCACATGTAGAACATAAGATTAGAATCAATGACAGTTCTTTCAGGATCACGTTCATGCATCCATAGCCTATACCACCTCACCTCAAACAAAACTATTTTAAAGGAATTAAAATCACACTCAATAATGTCCTCCAAATGCACATAATACCTATTCTCAGTTTCTTCTGGATGTCTATCACTTCCAGAGGAAACATTGGTGACCTTAAACACTGCAGTTATCCCATAATCCGAGGTTTTCCTGTTATCATCCAACTTTTTGATACGAAATTTACGACCATTACACCACATAGCCTTGTGATTTTTCAACTGCAACATTGACAATAGGTTAAAAATACATTGTGAATTAATAAACGTCATATAGGACTTAGTAAATATAATTGAAAACTTAAACAAAAGAATTGTAATTGGAAAAATGGATCGAAGTAACTAGAAAAAATGTGGGTAAACAATTTACTTGCCTTTTTATCTTTTAAACCATAGGCTAAATCAACTTCCCTTTGCGACGTAAGTTCAGGAAATTGATGTCGAATACGATGAGATATTTTAATCATGTTACTGACCCCTTCTCATGATAACATACCAAAGAATTCTTCACAATCTTTTATCCAATGCTCCATCCAATCAAGGTTGTTTGCAATGTATAAATGTAAATCATCACACACTTGAACAACTATAGGAAAACATAACAATTCAATATCATTCATTAGATATCATTAAAGGCACATAGTTTAATATAGTTGAAAATGCATAATTATTAAAAAAAGTTAAAAAGCAGTATGATAATATAAAATTGGAAAAAATACATGTGTAATATATTAATTCAACAATGTATAATAATTACCTTTCACAGTCCTCAATGTACCTCTCCCCAATAGGACCTCCCCTTCAAATTTGTTGATGGAGTCGAGATTCCAAATGCGAGGCACATTCATATTTTCCACTAATTTAGTCAGATATTCACTAATATACACCATGCATTGATATACCATATATCATTCAACCATAGAACCCTCGGGACGCGCTCTTTGTCTAACAAAATCCTTGAATGACTTCAACTACCTCTCCACCATCCACATCGACCTTGTGTGTACTGGTCCACATAATTCAATATCCTCAACTTGGTGTATGAGGTAGTGTTCTTGTGCATCAAAAAATGTTGGAGGTAGATACTGTTGCATTTTACACATTAGTCGGGGAATTTCTCTCTTCCAATGCCTTATATTTTGTTAATGGATTTATTTTGATGAAAGCCACCTACAAATGATGCAATAAAATAATATCAAGGCATATATAATATTTGCAGGAAAAACATAATATGTCAATAAGTTCCGCTGCAAACCATAGACCAAGTACATTTTCCATGTAAACCATTACTTACCTCATGTATTTTCCAAGAACATAGATAATATGTTTTATGTTGTTGTCAAACTTGTCTGGGAGAGATAAACGTAGAACATACTGTATCAAAAAACACATAATTATTAATATTTATTTCAAAATAAGTGAATAAAATTAATAAAATAGTGCATACCAATAATGAAATATATTATAGACTCATAATTATCTTAATGAATGTATGCCAATCAGGTGTTTTAACCCCAACAAAATCACCTTTTTTTGTCAAGATATTCTTTATGTTTGACGAAAAACCCATCGGAAACCTGATTTTTTTGTTGACCTCTTTTACAATATTGCTTTGTTGCTCCGTCAAGCACCAATGAAGACTAATATTCTGTTGACAGCCATCGCCATTAGAATTAACTATCACACTTTTCAATGCATGATTAGCTTCTTGGATGTCACTACAAATCTTTCCAATTTTTTCTTTGTCAGTCCTTCCATCTAATATTTGCCATAACATTTCTGTTATGTTCTTCCCGATATGCATTTTATCAAACAAATGAACTATTTGCAGGTGCTCATAGTATGGCAACCTATTGAATTGAATCGGGTAAATTTTCATTCCTCGTAGAAGCCCATTCGTGCCTTAATGACATTCATGAAACATCAACAAAATCAAATTAACACTGATTAATCAATATAGGTATAACATATCGTGTTGAACATAATCCAGTAAAAAAAAAAAATTGGCATACCTTGATGGTTTTTATTATATTCCAACTTCCATAGGTGAGGTGTCATTCTTCGTGGTTTTTTCCATTCTCTTCTTTACCATTAAATTTTTCTTTGTCTGTAGTTCGATAACTATGGTTCTTAGGAAGAAAGTGCCTATAATGATTGAACACTTCCTTTGCTAAACTCCTTAAATGACAAGATTTTATCCTGGGACCGCAAACTGGACATGCAAATTTACCCTTTGTTTGAAGACCTACTAGATATATGAATTGGTGTAGCAAATTAGAATTACAATTTAAAATAATGCATGATATTTTCAACAGATATATAAAATATTAAGGAACAAAAGAAAGTAACAATATACCACAAAAATGTGTTAACCCGAGAGCATCATGAATTGTAAATGCAAGTATTCCATGGAATTGAAATCGTCTTTTCCCTATTGGTCTAGAGATGGCATACATAGTGATGCCAGCCCATAACTTCAACAATTCATCGATAAGAGGCTCAATATATACGTTCATATCTTTAACCTGGTACTTGCCTAATGGGTCCAACATACATGATTAATTATATTTAGTGCTTATATGTCATTATATATAAAAGACATAATTATCATGCACAAAACAAATCAATGAGATATTTAGTGATCAGAATTTCAAGTAAAAAATTACATATTAATTAAATACCTGGAACAATCATTTCCAACATTGTGTGCTTTCTCTTGATCGACATCCAATGAGGAAGGTTATTGTTTATAACAAAAATAGGCCACACTGAGTAGGTAGAACAAAGCTCTCCAAATGGATTGACAGCATCAGCTGCCAACGAAAGTTTAACATGACGAGGATCTTCTTTAAAAATTGGCCAATTTTCATCGATGTACTTCAATGCAGAACCATCTGCTGTGAAGAACTTGCAACAATTAATTGACGAAAATACACAATATATCAGATCATAGAATACTTTTATTGATCGCAGGCCACTTCGAGGGGGAAACCTCCTTTGAGAAAGCTCAATACAAAATAACTTCATGGTGCCTTCATAGGCCTCAACACACAGTTATATACTAAGTCTAGGCGCCAATACTAAGGGTCAAAATCATGGGCCACTACAAACTATGGATCAAAAATACTATGGGCGACTTACAAAGCATATGCGCCAACAACAATAACACAAACTATGTATCAACAAATAATACGAGACAACTTACAAAGAATATGCGTCCAACAACAATATACTAACAAAGCAAAGACATGGGTTCCTAACATCCCCTCCCCCTTAGAAAAAGCTTTGTCCTCAAAGCTTTAGATGTGGAAATTGTTGCTGAATCTGAAGAAGTGGTTCCCATGTAGCATCCTCTAGTTGCATGCCGTGTCACTGAATTAAGACCTCTGTGATAGAGCGAGAGCGAAGCTGACGAGTGCGCCAATTGAGGACAGCCTCCGGCTCCAAAAGGATGGATCCTTCATTATCCAGTTTAGGTAAAATAGTTTGTCCACTGATGTTGGTGCCAAGAAATTTCTTCAGACAAGAGACATGAAATACTGGATGAATGCGGGAAGAAGGAGGAATTTTTAATTTATAAGCAACGGACCCAATCTTTTGAAGAATCCGATATGGCCCATAAAACTTTGGAGCGAGCTTATGATGCCCTTTGAGTTTCAGGGAGGTTTTCTTGTACGGCTGGAGACGAAGAAAAACCATATCGCCTGCTTGAAAACTGCACTCAGAATGGTGCTGATTAGCTTGTTGCTTCATGCAATTTCTTGCCATGTGAAGATTGTCCCACAAAATGCGAAGAATCTGATCGTGGTTTCGAAGGACCGTGTCAACTGCATGAACTGGTGAACTGCTGGGGGTGTATGGAAGAAGAACTGGAGGTTCCTGACCATAGACTGCTTCATATGGGGTCATTTTAGAGGCAGTGTGGTAAGAGGTATTGTACCACCATTCAGCAAGAGGGATCCACTTTGCCCACTGATGTTGTTGTTCAGAGATGAAGCAACGAAGATAAGTTTCCAAGCATTTATTGATAATTTCAGTCGAACCATCTGTTAGTGGGTGATACCCTGAACTCATCTTCAGTTTGGTGCCAGTGTGGTGAAATAGTTCTGTCCAAAAATGACTGGTGAAAGTCGCATCACGATCCGAGACAATGGAAGAAGGGATTCCATGAAGACGAAAGATCTAGTCCAGGAAAATTTGAGCAACTGAGGAGGCTGTATAGGGATGGCTGAGCGCACAAAAACGACTATATTTGGAGAGGTGATCAACCACAATGAGAATCACTATCTTCCCGCCAGATTTAGGGAGCCCTTCAATGAAATACATAGAAATATCTATCAAAATCCATATAGGTATGGGCAAGGGTTCGATCAATCCTGGAAGGAGTGTTGTTTCACCCTTATTGCGCTGGAAGGTATCACATTCATCCACCATCTATTGAATTGTCCTTTTCATGCCCTGCCAAAAGAAGTTATGTCGTTCCCGTTCATACGTTTTGAGGAACCCAGAGTGCCCTGCCGATGGAGAAGCATGGAGCTCATAGAAGATAGCCTGTTGAAGATCTGTGCTCTGGGGAAGCACTAGATGACCCTTGTATCTCAGGGAAGCACCATCCCAAGAGTAATGTGGTACAGCAGAAGGGTTGTTGGTCAAGCATTGGATGATTTGAGATAAGGAAGATTCATTGACATAACCCTGTTGAACAGATTGCAACCAATTTGGAACAGACATAGAAATAGCTGAAAGAGAACCTTGGGCATCAAATGTGCGAGAAAGAGCATCTGCCACAATATTGTCCTTACCCTTCTTGTAAGTGATCTCATAGTCATAATCCATGAGTTTTATAACCCATTTCCGTTGTGCTGGGGAGTAGACACGCTGTTCCAAGAAATATTTCAGACTCTGGTGATCAGTCTTGATGCAGAAATGATTCCCTAATACGTATGGTCGCCACTTCTATACTGCATGCAAAATAGCCCTCATTTCCTTCTCATATGTAGAGGAAACTAGATTCTTACCTGAAAGGGCTTTGCTGGTGAAAGCAATGGGGTGTTCATCTTGAAGGAGAACAACACCAAGTCCATTGCCGCAAGCATCGCTCTCAATAGTGAAGGGCTTGGAAAAATCGGGCATAGCTAGAATAGGTGTAGTACACATAGCTTGTTTCAGTTTGTCAAATGCACACTGAGTAGCATGTGTCCATGTAAAAGCATCCTTTTTCAATAGAGCAGTTAATGGAGCTACAATATTCCCATAATCATTGTCAAACTTGCGGTAGTAGCCAGTCAACCCCAAAAAACCACGAAGGTTCTTGAGTGTCTGAGGATGCGGCCAATTGGTCATGGTAGCGATTTTGGCAGGATCCATGCGAACGCCTTGTGCTGAGATAATGTGCCTGAGATACTCAACTTCCTTCTTTCCAAAAACACAGTTAGACTATTTGGCGTGAGGATTATGGTCAAAAAACAGTTGCATGACAAGATCCAGATGCTGGAGATGTTCAGCCCATGTTTTACTGTAGATGAGGTTATCATCTAAGAATACAAAATGAATTTCCGCAAGTAGGGCCGAAATATGTTATTCATTAAGGCATGGAATGTGGAAGGAGCATTAGTGAGGCCAAAGGGCATGACCAAAAACTCATAGTGGCCATCATGTGTGCGGAAAGCTGTTTTAGGGATATCATCCTCATGAACCCGAATTTGATGATACCCAGAACGAAGATCCAACTTGGAGAAAAATTGAGCCCCATGAAGCTCATCAAGAAGCTTGTCAACAACAGGAATTGGAAACTTATCCTTGATGGTGAGGTGATTAAGTGCTCGGAATTCAATGCAGAGGCGCCATGACCCATCTTTTTTGCGGATAAGAAGAACTGGAGAAGAAAATGAACTAGTGCTTGGGCGAATAATACCTTGCTTCAATAAGTCCCGAACAAGCATTTCAATCTCTGTTTTTTGGTGAAATGGGTAGTGATAGGGCCTGATGTTGGGAGGAACGCTACCAGGAAGGAGCTGAATACGATGGTCTTCTGGCCTTGAAGGTGGCAATCCCACTGGTTCAGCAAAGACACCTGTATATCGATCCAGAATTTGTTGTAGATCCAAAGGAGTAATGGATACTGCTGATGGTTGCATCTGAATGGAATGGATCTGAGCGATGACACCATGTGAATTCTTCTTAAGGAGTTTTTCCATGCGATGTGAACTAATGATGCTGAGAGACCCTAGTTGTAATCCTGTCAATGTGTGTTTTTGTCCATTGAGGGAAAACTGCATCCAAAGGTCAGCAAAATCCCATAAGATAGGGCCAAGTGTGCATAGCCATTGAGCGCCCAAAACCACATCACATCCGCCTAAGGAAAAGGAAAACATGTCAGAGCGTAGGGTATAATATCCCATAGATATACGCATATTACAACACATCCCTTTGCAAGGTAAGGTGCCCCCATAGGCAACCACGACTTCAAAGTTGGAGCAAGGATGGATAAAACAATCAGCTTCTTTTTTCGATCTGAGGGTCAATGAAATTATGAGTGCTACCAGAATCAATGAGTATTGTAAGAGGAAGCTTCTTGAATTAACCCCGACCTGCATTGTTTGGGGGTAGTGATTCCAGCTAAAGCATGGAAAGATATCTCTAGCTGGTCATCCTGAGACAGAGGGTCAGTAGGCGGTTCCTGAATGTCGACCTGAGCATCCATTGTATCTAGATCTTTGTTACAAATTTTAGATTCAGGCGGAGAATCCACATCCAAGAGATAGAGCTTTTGCTGAACACATATATGTCCCTGAGTGAATTTCTCATCACAATTATAGAAAAGCCCCTTTTCTCTGCATGCCTGCATTTCTGTTTCAAACAAATGCTTGATAGGAGTTGGTCGAGGAGCCGGCAGTATGGGTGGTCGTTGAGAACCCATATTTCAGAAGGGAACAAAAGTGCGCTTGGAGCGTTGTTCGGCTGCAATCTTGTCTTCTGCCAACTTAGCCAACCCCAGGGCTTCCATCATTGTGTTGGGATAGAACATTTTGACCTCAGAGCGAATGGCATCCTTTATACCATTGATAAAACAACTCCGGTAGAAGTCATCAGACAATCCTTCAGTGTGGTTGGCTAGTTTATAAAATTCAGTTTGATACTCTCTCACAGTTCCAATTTGGCGAAGTTTAGTGAGGGCTTCTGTGAAGTCATCGAAAGCACTAGGACCAAATCGTTGCAAAAGGAGCTAGCAAAAGTCTTGCCATTTTGGCTCTTCATGAGCCTTAATGTACCAACGGTACGATTGAAGAGCTTTATGTTCCAAATGAAAGGATGCAAGTGTAACTTTGTTGACATCAAAAGTATTATGTAGACTGAAATACTGTTCTGCACGATAGATCCATCCAGTTGCATCAGTACCATTGAAGCGAGGAAAATCAAGCTTTTGACCACGGAAATTGCTGGAAGAAGAGAACCCATTGTCTGATGAAGACTCAGACTCTCGTTTGTTTTTCATGGCTGAATGCTCAAGATGGAGGCCAAGAAATTTTTCATCCAGATCCTGGAGTTTGGCTTGGATGGCGACAAGTGCTTCCTCCATAGTTTTTGCTCCGACGCGGGTGACAACCATAACCAAGAGTTTTTTTTTTTTTTTTGAGTGGGTAGAAAAACAAAAATAGAGACTGTTTCAGTAAAGGAAAATCTGGATTTGGGAAAAAATCAGAAGGGTAATTTGGGTTTGACTAGGTTTTGGACACTGTCGAAAGGACAGGGAAGCAGAAAATGAGGATTTCAAAAGCGGGGTGAAAGAATGAGAAAATTTGGCAGAGGGGGACAAAGAAGAAGAATTAGGAAATGAACTCTGTGGTAAAATTTGAAGGCGATTGGGTGAAAATTGAAGAAGTTATGGAAAACCCTAAAAATAGACAAATGTGAGATTTCGGGTGTTGGGAAGTGGAATTTGGGATAGGGTCCTCAGGAATGAAAGATGCGGAATGGAATTGCAAGGGTGTCAGAGAAGTTTCAAGGGAAACGAAGATATGGATCGGCAGCGGCACGGAAGGGATCTGCAATAGATGGATCTGCAATGGCGCGGAAGTGATCGGCAATAGATGGATCTGCAACGGCATGGAAGTGATTGGCAACAGTTATGGACAGAGAAAATCTGTGATGTATTAGCTGAAAATAGATATGGACCCCGGGTATGCTCGGCTTCCTAACAGTTCAAGGGATTTAGTCAACCACCAATGATGTCTAACGGCTTGCGTATTGGGGAAGTACCCCTCACTCCACGGCTCAGGTAAGACTGATAACCGCTTTGCCACAAACGAAAACTCTTGGTTTACCTCACGGGTGGGAACTAGTCAATCAGGTAGGGGTTGTTGCCCTTTTCACTAGAAGGTCCTCTCAATGGGCCAGCTACTTTGGGTTTCTTGTGGTACTCCTCACAATGAGTTTCAGGGATTATGCCCAAGTACTTCCCATAGTTAAGCGGATAGGGATTATTCCCAAATCCGAACATGCAACATATGCGAAAAAAAATTTAGCAGAAATTTCACCCAGCAAGCCCAAGAAAGTGCTCTGATACCAGATGTGAAGAACTTGCAACAATTAATTGACAAAAATACAAAATATATCAGATCACATAATACTTTTATTGATCGCAAGCCACTTCAAGGGGGCAACCTCCTTTGAGCAAGCTCAATACAAAATAACTTCACGGTGCATTCATAGGCCTCAACACACACTTAAATATACTAAGTCTAGGCACCAATACTATGGGTCAAAACCATGGGCCACTACAAACTATGGATCAACAATACTATGGGTGACTTACAAAGCATATGCGCCAACAACAATAACACAAACTATGGATCAACAAATACTATGGGACGACTTACAAAGCATATGTGTCCAACAACAATATACTAACAAAGTAAATACATGGGTTCCTAACATCTGCAGGCATTCAAAGAACATCGTCGCGAATTCTGTTCTTTTCATGGAAATCCATAAACTGTGCTATACTTTGATACCTGAACAACCATTGGAAACGTGGAATTATTGGAATATAACGAAGAAATTTTTGAGGTACCTTTTTTGTCACTTTATCAGTTCGATACCTACTTGTTTGACATTGTGAGCATTCATTTTCTAATGCATATTGTCCATAGTATATGATATGATCATTATGGCATGCATCAATAGCTTGATACTCCATTCCAAATGCTTTCATAATTACATATATCTCTCGATATGTGCATGGTAAAATATTTGAAGGTGGTAATAAAAATTCACCTAACAATCTACAAAATTCAAAAGAATAATTCAATGTAAACAATATTAATCATCAACATCGCATCCAAACTTTAAAAATTAGATAACAATAGCAATAATATAGGAAAAAAGTCAACCCTTTCTATAGATGTGAACATGCAGACAAAAATAATTAATAAATTACATACCTTAGTATCTATGTCAGATAGGTGTTTGATAAACCATTCAAAAGCTTCAAGTTCACTAACAACAATATAGCAGATAGAAGATTTGTTTTGAGCCTTCATAAAGAGGTTGACGTGACTTCTAGAGTAGAGGAGCAACATTATGACTATCATCCTAGTTGTCCTCATCCATTGGAGCAAATGTGTCTTGGATCAATCTATGTATCTCATCTTCCTGATTTGTATCACTAATGTTATCTACATCCATATCATTAGAAATAACTACTTGATCATCTTCAATATTATGATGTAGAAGTTCGTCAGGATGTAAATAAGTATTTATGCTAGTAATTGGCAAATAACTCTCTGAAGGGCGACATTTTGGGGGCATTTTCTATAAATTTACAAACAACGTAAAAAAATTAGTGTGTATAGAACATATAGTAAAAAAATAAGACATTTTACTGAAATTCATGACATGATGAATATTACAGTGAATATATTAAAAATTAAATAATGACCTCTTACCAAGGGATGATATTCATAACCCCCTTCGGCGTGCCCCTTCTCCCTACAATGTCTTTTAGCTGTTGTTATTAAAAGTTTTTTTTTTTGCAAGCCCCTGCAATCAGAGAAAGGACAATAACATTTTCCATCTCTTCTCGCCTCTAATGCATCTCTAAACTGAGAAAGCTTCCTTGCATTTTCATTCATAGTGACAAATCCTTGTAGTGGTACAAGTAATTGTCTTACCTACACCATACCAAACAATAACTTGTCAATTACATTAGATATTATAAGTATATTTCTGAATACAATATATTATAAACCAATTTCTATATTTATAAAGAAAAACATGAAGACTAAAGTAATATATACTTCCAATGTACCATCTTCTTGTGTTAAGTATTTCCATAACCTTATAATTCAAAACAAGAGAATAATCTTGTTATATGCATGGGTGACCTAATTCTGATCTATTATATCATATTTCTCTACGATTATTATAAACTTTATAAATACATTCATAGATACATTTAATAAATGGAAAACAAAATTATCCTAACCCTAATAGATGTATCATTTAACACCTAAGCCTCATTACTAAACAATATTAAATTCTAACCCTTATAAAAATATAGACAAAAAATATAAAATACTAACCTTGCAAGTTCAAAATCAGAGCTATGTAGAATATCCAAGCTCAAACAATCACCTTGCAAGTTCAAAATCCACGCTCAATGTGTCGCAACTATAGAAAATGTGTAAATCATGGTTAGAGTATGTAGTATATATAGCTCGACCTTCGTCTATATTGCAACGAAAATTGCAACATAGAAATTTCGTCGATATAGGGATGAAAGTTCATCGCAAATTAAACATCATCGATATTGCCACAGTTTTTCCGTCATGTGAATTTTCTTTTTTAAATTATAAAAATTCATTTCATTAACCCATGAATGTTGAAAATGTGGAAATATTGCGTGGAACAATCCACCCATATGTAATAGTGATTCCAAAGGGAGGAAGTCTATAGTATCTACATGCTGGTGGAATTAGCTTAGGAGAGATCTCTACTCATCTCTTGGGAGATCCATACTTCCTTTGGAGGCTTTGGCATTGGCTTGATTGGAGAAGGATTCCTACGTTAAGCATTGGTTGTAATCACTTCCTTCTATGTACTTTCCCTTATTATATAGTAACATAAATGCTTTCCACCAAATGTTATTGCATTGATGATGTTTGTGTAGTTTTCCTTCTTAACTGCTTACTTAGATCTGTTATTGTTTAGATGCATTTTACTACTTGTGTTGTTTTGTATATCTTGATAGGTTTTGCAACTGAGATCTGAAGACCATCAAGCTTGGAACAAACATCTAGGAGAAAGGATCCATGATCTGAAAGGTAAAGCATCTAGCCACTCGATCTCTAATTAGATCTAGGAAAGTTATTCTATATTTTGTCTTATTTGTTCTAGTCTTGCATTAAGCTAGGGAGATCAGGCCTTGAGTCCACTCTCGGTAGATTGTCCGTGAAACAACATCCACTTATATGACATATATATTCTTTCCTTTGTATCTTTTGTGCTAGTATTATACATCTTCTTTAGTTTGTCTACTAGTATTACACATCCTCATGTATTGCTTTTTTTGTTTTGTTTTGGAAAAACTTAGAAAGTGAGTAGAAGCATCATTGCTTCTTTTCTAGAATGAGTTGGAATAACCCTTGTTTTTCACTCGCTAAAATTCCATTTGTTATAATGTTGTTCGAGGGTGAAAACGCAAACCTGGGAATTTTTTTTATTGTTGATGTATATGCAACTTCGGAATGTATTTCATATATGTATATTGTATTCCTATAGAGATATTATTATTCCTCTATACGGAAGTGTCATCATTTATATTGTAAGTGTCGTAACTTATACTTAATGGGTTATTAGACAACCTTGATGGGGTCGGCCCTGTATAAGTCATGTGTTTTAAAGGGTTATTAGACCACCCTATTAGGGGTCGTCCCTGTCAGTATTATGCTATGTGGTTACGTTGAGGCCGACCTAGTAAAGGTTATTAGGCAAGTCAAGTCATGTATAAATAGAGTGCGGGAGGCACTCTATTTGATCATTCACTTCTCACTCACACACTCGTTGGAGAGTGGCGAACTAGTGGAGGAGGAGAAGTTGCTACTAGGAGGACTATCTCTTGTACTTGGGTTATATCATTGCTCTATCTATCTCTGAGGAAGTTGTGAGGTTTTTCACCTTCTTGGTTTTCCTCGGTGAAACCCTGTGTCTCTTGTGTGCTTGCATTATTGTGTCCATGATTGATATGATGTAGATATGTTGTACATGTTATTCTCTTAGTTAAGATCCTAGATCAGATTGAAATTTCTGAAAAACTAACATGGTATCAGAGCTAGCCTGAAAGAAGTCATGGTATGGCATTTATGACACTTGTTGCACTTGCGAAGCTAGGGCTTGATATAACAAAAACCCGTCATCGTAGAACTTTCGCTATAAATTCATTTTGGAGAATTTTAAGGATTTGAAAATCTTAAAGGTCGAAGATAAGATCCCCATGTACCTTGTGTCTGAAGTAGAACCTCTAATTCATTGTACTTTCAAATTTATGATCTGTACAATATAGGGTTTCTGCCTCTTCCAGATCTGAGTCATAAACAGGTGACCTAGGAAAAAAGGTCACAACTTGGGCTAGGAATATCCAAATGAAATTTTGTAAAAATTGGTAGGTAGGGCACGGAATGTACTTTCATAGGTGCATTTTTCAGAGCCTGAAATTGAACCAGTGACACGTGGCACTCCATACAAGTTCGCTCTCCTATTTTATCCCATAAACAGGTCACGTTGAGGTACTTGGCATAACTCTCTCTCAGAGAATCCATTTGAGGTTAGACCTATGGGGTTAGAAAGATAACCAGTCAGGATACCATAGCAAGAATGTTAAAACCCTGTAGATCTGAAATTTCAGAGTTACACCAAAAACAATCAGGTGCATATTTCTGTCAAAACAGAATTGGATTTTGAGCACCTTCTTTCATGGCTACAGGAATTTAGGGTTTCGGAGAAAGTTGGAATTTTTGTAATCAGATACCACGTATGGATTCTCCTCATCAAAATCTAAATTTAGAGACCAAGATTGAATTTTTTGGTTGGGCACAAGGTCGAGCTTGATCAAACCCTAGTTCGAGACTTTGATCGGAAAGGTGAAAAATTAGGGCTACTGCAAAAATGGGAATTTTTGAAATCTGTGACCATAGCTAGAAGCTCCTTGGAAAAATTGAATGTTAGAGCCTTGGATCAAACTATTTGGTTGGGTGAAGCTCCTGGAAACTCAAACCCTAATTCAGGGTCCTCCCTAGTGAATTTGGAAGATTGAAAAGCAAATTTGAGGGGTGAAACTTTGCAGTTTTTAAATTCTGAGTATACCAGGTTGATCAGCTCATCAAGGAGCATCTTTCTATCTTTTCAGAAGTTTGAAATTCAAAGTTTGAAATTTTAGGTTTTCCCTGACAAACCTTAATCCAGCTTCAGATCGAGTTTCTGCAAATCAAGTTGATTGGGTTAATCCTAGAAGAGAATGGATTGGTCACCTGCATAAGTAAAGAAGTTCCAGTTTGAGAGGGAGATGAGGCTAAGGCCTTAGATAAGAAGATTACAAGCAAAATCAACAAGTATGACTTACACTTATGTTTCGAAATCTGTTCATGATTAAGTTTATGTTTGTCTTCATTAAGATTAGTACAATCTTGATTAATTTTTGATTTGTCGTATCACCTTAATAAAAATATGAATGCATGATAGAAGATATTCATTGATTAGGGTTTTGACACTTATTATTGTACTAATGCATTGTGGTGTTGTATGAGGTTGATGTTGTCCGCTAACATGAAAGGTACATCAAGAAAGAAAAATCATGTTCTAGTTCAAGAACATATGACCATGGTGACATGAAGACAAAGATTCATCCATTGTCATGGATCACATAGAAGATATACTTACGAGGTATGTATAACTTGGTTCTATAATGGTTAACCTATGAGATTGGCAGGTTACTAGCACAAGTCATTGAAGAAAACAAGAAGACATCATGTGGGTATGTTAGATATAACCAGCTAACATATTAATCCATGTATGTTTTTCCTATATCAAGTTAGAATCCTACCTTGTGATAGGATCTCTTATATAAGTATACTTGGTATGATTGATAATGATTATTTTGAAGTTATAGGTTTGAGTAATCATGGGTTTAGGCTTATTATGCTTCTTACTTTGATTGATGATATGACTAACTAGAAAAGTCCTATGGTCAAATAGGAATATGTATGAGTAAAAGAATTATGTTAAATTATCTATGTATGAAATGATCTTGACCATACATGTTTAAGATTACTTAGAATCATAATGTTTTTGATAGTATTGAGATTATACTAATGAATGTATGTATGAGACCTCGAGGATAACACAATGATGATACTAGTAAGTATGCATAAGTGATCGAGGATGAATATAAGTTCAAGGATAGGTAATCCAGGAAGCAAATATTGAGAGGGGGTTCACCCTACAAACCAAACAAAGATAAGTATTTGAATTGTCATTTCTTGCATATTTGTTTGTTTAAATAATATTGTTCAATGATGTATATGCTTATGTTCCTAGACTTAGGGTGTGTATTATGCATATTAGAATAATTGCATTAATGAACAGTATAATACTAATATGCATGTGATGGGTAAGTGGACTATGGCACTGTACAACATTCCATTGCTACTTATATAGAATGAAACCTCTTTGCTGACATGTTGGGAGTTGTGCACACTCTTAACAATGTTCTAGTAGAGATTGGAAGGCATCTAGAAAGTTACGGGATATGGATAAATGTTGTATTGAAGCATTGGCTAAGATAATTGCATGACTATATGACATATTTATTTATGTGTAAGAATTTGTTCTGAAAACTATGAGATGTTTCTAATCATGCAATTTAACTTGTTTTGTAGGAAAGATTGTATACCGTCACCTACAAAAGAAGGACTACAACATTTGTTCAGCAACAAAGTTATCTATTGAAGATATTGTAGATATTGAAGCTCCCAGGATTCAGGAAGAATTCCATGATCGAGGAATACCAGTCGATCATGAAGAATGATGTTTGGGATGTGGTCCCAAGACCTAAAGGGAAGTATGTGGTGACTTCCAAGTGGATCTACAAGATCAAGCATGCTACAGATGGTACATAGAAAAATACAAAGCAAGATTTGTAGCTCGTGGCTTCTCCTCGAAAGAGGGAATAGACTATGAAGAAACTTTTTCTCCTATAGCCAGGTACACTTCCATAAGATCATTACTTGCTCTAACTGCAGTGATGAAATGGAAGATACACCAGATGGATGTCAAGACAACTTTCTTGAATGGTGTAGTCGAGGAGGAAGTGTATGTGGAGCAGCCACTTGGTTTTGAGACACATGACAGAGATTCATATGTGTGCAGGTTGAAGAAATCCTTGTATGGATTGAAGCAAGCTCATAGGACTTGGTATGGGAGGATAGACAACTTTCTATCCAGTTTGGGCTTTACCAAGAGTAAAGCGGATTCCAACCTTTACTACAAGGTTGAGGAAGGCAATCCAGTGATACTACTTTTGTATGTGGATGACCTGTTTGTTATAGGTGATGATAGATTGATTGCCGATACGAAGAGGAATCTTGCTGCTGAGTTCAAGATGAAGGACTTGGGGATGATGCACTATTTTCTAGGCATGGAGGTGTGGTGGAGTGCATATGGAATCTTCCTTGGACAAGGGAAGTATGCAGTAGAGATCCTGAAGAGGTTCGGGATGATGGACCGCAAGGCCATGGCCACACCTATGGCATCAAACCTGAATCTTCTGTGTGATGCTTCATCTGAGCCGGTTGATGTCACGATGTATCGTCAGATGATTGGGTCCTTGATGTACCTGATGAATACGACACCATATATTTTCTTTGTGGTGAACACATTGAGCCAGTTCCTGACCGATCCGAGAAGTGTTCACCTGGTTGCTGTAAAGCATATTCTGAGGTACCTGAAGGGTATAGTTGATTATGGGCTCAAGTATGATGCGAGTCAAAAGTTTAACCTGCAGGGTTATGTTGATTCAGACTGGGCAGGAAGTGCTGCAGATAGGAAGAGCACTTCTGGGTGTTGCTTCAGTATGGGATCAGGTGTGATCTCTTGGTTTAGTAGGAAGCAGTCCTAGGTAGCATTGAGTACAGCTGAAGGAGAGTATTTCGTAGCTTGTTCGGTTAGTTGCGAGGCAGTATGGCTCCCGAAGCTATTTTCCAAGTTATTTGATCTCCTGTTGGATGCTACTAGTATCTTCTGTGACAACCAGAGTTGTGTGAAGCTGTCTGAGAACTCGGTGTTCCATGATAGGTCGAAGCACATTAAGATCAAATATCACTATATTAGGGATATGGTGCAGAGAGGAGCAATGAAGCTCCTGTATCTTGCGACGGATGAGCAGGTTGCAGATGTGTTGACGAAACCACTAGCCAGAATGAAGTTTGAGTACTTCAGAGAGAGGCTTGGTCTTCTTCAGATTGACGACACTTCAAGGAAGAAGTGATGGACACATTTGTTGGATCCATTCCAAGCATGGTGAGAGGAGGATCCTTCCCATGGCTATGGATATAAGCGTTGTGTGATGAGTATCAGGACAATGCTCCAGTTACGGCTCTGTATGCATCATGTTGGATGCTTGTTATGATCAATTGGATCATGTATATGTATATGCATCATGTTGGATGCTTGTTATGATTAGTTGGATCATGTATATGTATATACATCATGTTGGATGTTGGATATGATCAGTTGGATCATGTATATGTATATGCATCATGTTGGATGTTGGATATGATCAACTGGATCATGCATTTGTATATGCATCATGTTGGATGTATGTATAGGTGGATACATTGTATGATCACGTGGATCATGTATGATGATATGCATCAGGATGATGCTATGATGATGATCAGGATGATCATGGATGACGAGCTTCAGGATGTTTCTCCAGATGATATGCATCAAGATGATGCTATGATGATGATCAGGATGATCATGGATGACGAGCTTCAGGATGTTGCTCCAGACGATATGCATCAGGATGATGCTATGATGATGATCAGGATGATCATGGATGACGATCTTTAGGATGTTGCTCCAGATTATATGCATTAGGATGATGCTATGATGATGATCAGGTTGATCATGTGATGATGTACATCAGGATGATGTATGGTGAGTATCAGGTTGATACTCTGTGGTCGTGGATAGGTTGTGGAGATGGGCATATAAGTAGACCTGGGAGATCCGATAGGTTGGGCTGTTTTCCCGTAGTAAGTCTTGGGATTCTCTTTTGAGTCATTGCTCTGGGAGGACATATAAGTAAACTTGGGAGATATGATAGGTAGATTTGTATGCTCGTAACAGCCTGGGATGCTATTTTGAGGCATTGTCCTATGGCATATAAGTAGACCTGGGAGATCCGATAGGTTGGGCTGTGTTCCCATAATAAGTCCTGGGATTCTCTTTCGAGGCATTGCCATGACCACATGTAATAAGTCCTGGAGATGTGGACAGGTTGTGCTAGTCATGTAAAAGGCCTCAGATGCTCTTTAGATTTCTTGATTGACACTCTTTTAAGGTTTTGTGGTGGGGGTCACATGTAATACGTCCTAGAGATCCGGACAGGTTGTGCTAGTCACGTAAAAGGCATCGGATGCTCTTTAGAGTTCTTGCTATGATAGACACTCTTTTAAGGTTTTGTGACAGTCACATGTAAGTGGACTTGGGAGATCTTGCCGGTCGTGCTTCAGCATATAAATGGTCCTGGGATACTCTTTCTAGGCATTGTGATGCACGCAATAAGTCCTAAGGATTCCACAGTATGGCCAGTAATGATGAACACCTACAGGTGGTGGGCCTACATCCAATATGAAAAAGGACTGGCTTTGTAGAACTTCCTATGACGAGCAGACCAGAGATTGATTGAGATAGCAGCAGCCATGATGATGATTCGATGACGATGATCCAGTGACGATGATCCAGAGAAGAAGACTTGTGCTAGTAGATCTGTGTTGAGAAATGCCTTCCTAGTTAAGAGGGAGTGTTGATGTATATGTAACTTCGGAATGCATTTCATACATGTATGTTGTATTCCTATAGAGATGTTATTATTCCTCTATATGGAAGTGTCGTCATTTATATTGTAAGTGTCGTAACTTATACTTGATGGGTTATTAGACCACCTTGATGGGGTCGGCCATGTATAAGTCATGTGTGTTAAAGGGTTATTAGACCACCCTATTGGGGGTTGGCCCTGTCAGTATTATGTTATGTGGTTAAGTTGAGGCCGACCTAGTAAAGGTTATTAGGAAAGTCAAGTCATGTATAAATAGAGTGCGGGAGGCACTCTATTTGATCATTCACTTCTCACTCACACACTCATTGGAGAGTGGTGCACTAGTGGAGGAGGAGAAGCTACTGCTAGGAGGACTATCTCTTGTACTTGGGTTGTATCATTGCTCTATCCATCTCTGAGGAAGTTGCGGGGTTTTTCACCTTCTTGGTTTTCCCCGATGAAACTATGTGTCTCTTGTGTGCTTGCATTATTGTGTCCATGATTGATATGTTGTAGATATGTTGTACATGTTATTCTCTCAGTTAAGATCCTAGATCAGATTGAAATTTCTGAAAAACTAATATTTATGACAAACGGAGTGAAAAAACACTAGTGTGGGTGGATGATCACGTGAAAAAAGTCAACCTTAAACTCTAGGCCGAGAGTTTAAAAACATCTAGGCCGAGAGTTTGTGAGAGTTCAAAATCTCGGCCGATATTTTGAAACAATAGCCCCGCTATATTTTAAAAAAAACTCTTGGATGAGAGTTTGAACTAAAATCTCAACCTAGAGTTTGGAAGATATTGTTTCGGCCGAGAGTTTATGGTCAACAAACCTACAAAAATATATGGCATCTTTATGGAACCTGCAACTTTGGTAAGCCCGAACCCCTACAAATTCTAAATATTATTTGTCGGACTTGGTAGCAATGGATTCATCTCCAAATCTAGTTTCCGATGATATAATAATTGTTTCATTTCGATTTGAATTTCTATTTATTAATATTTTTTTTCTAAACCTTATCCCTTAAGAATTTTATTACTCTGAAAATCACCCGAAATAAAAATACAATATAATAACAAAGACAACACCAAAAAATTTGAAATTTCATTGAGATAATAATTGGCTCATCCTCTTCAAAAGGGTACTTTTAGTTTTTCCAATAAGAGTCACATTTGAAAGAAAATGAGAAGACAAAAACATGTGTTGGTAATGCACCATTTTCTAAATATATGTTGTTTCGATAAATAATAAAAAATAGTTCCCGAGTCTTAAAAAAATCAAACTATAGTCCATCCACAGTGTAGTGTGTAGATTATGAGCCTACAATTTTTTTCCCTAAAATGAATGACCATCTATAAAAAAACTGACGTCAACACAAGTCACTCATTATCCATACCTAAAATGTTCAAGTATATGTCGTTGGTTGACAACAAATTTGTCCCACGATATGTCCATAAAAAAAATTAAAAAAAATACGAGTAGAAAGCTAATTCAATTATCTAAAACCTTTGTATTTACTTCATGTTGAAATTCCTAAGGGAGATATGGGTTTGAAGAGGTGGAAGTTGAAAAAAATAAAATTTACCAGTTTTGTTTGTCAAAAACAAGCCAAAATTGCTTCCCAACTTCATGTTTTCACCCGTGAATTTAAAAATTATTAATGTAGTAATTAGATAATGAGCATTATTTCATGTTTATGAAGTTTTATGTTAATATTTGTATTTTTAATTTGTTGATATTATACTAGTTTGGTATAGTTTTTTTTGGGTAACCTAGTATAGTTTCTATTGATTTATATAAAATATGTACATACAATAAAAAATTTCAGAGTTTTTGATGACCCGAAGAAAACTTGACCTAGATAATAAACATGAGTTTAATTGTTGCTACTATCTATCATACTAGTATTACTGAAAGGAATTAAACATAGACTAATAACATAGTATGTGTTGTGCATAATACCAATACTGACATAGATTTCAAAAAGCTTAAAAAATCCTAATTGAATGAACCTAGTTTTGCTTCTTTACCTCATATTCAAGTGTTTTTCCTAATTGAATGAACATAGTTTTGCTTCTTTACCTCATATTCAAGTGTTTTTCCTAATTGAATGAACCTATTTTTGCTTCTTTACCTCATATTCAAGTGTTGGGTCTTTAGGGACCTTTCTTTCCTGAGTGTTCGCGTGGTCCTTAGGAGGAAATTACATTACTATAGTAGCTATGTAGAGGTATTTTAACTTTATGTCCAATCTTTTGCTTATTCTAAGCTTGCAGCTTGTTGTTCTTATCTATAATTTATTCCATCATTAGGAATAAACCATTTGTTTCTTCTTGAGTTTCCAGGATTCCCTTGCTCAACAGTGCTTTAATCTTCCACTTGAGTGCAATTGTCTTAAAAATATTAGTGTCCTTGTCTCTTGTTTTTCCTAGGTCGTGAGCGTATCCCTCCATGTTATCCAATTTTTCCTCATCTAGAGTGCATACCTATTATAAATGGGTATCCTCCTCAACTTCCTCAATTTTCCTTTTAAAACGCTTTGGGGTAAGGTGGAAGTAATGATAGATATTATCTTCAATTTCGAGAATTTTGTTATCAGTGACAAAGGCCTTCCCTTTTGGGCATTGTGGGAGAGGCACATTCTAGGCATAGTGAAGGAGGATGGGATTGAAAAGGGGATGAAAGTAGAGGATGGGGTCAAACCTTCAAGGAGGGGAAGATAAAACAATTTCCTACTAACAAAACACATGGGGAAAAACTTGACAAGAGTCACAGATACTAGAGGGAAAGAACATATAGAGGGATTAGATGCCAATGCCTTAAAAGGAAAGGTGCTTTGAAAGTTAGGGAGAAAATGATGGATATGTTTGAGAGCAAAAAACATAGGGGGGAGATAAAAAAAAATACAAGTATATAGGAAACCAATTAATAAACGAACCTTGGAACATACCTGGCCTCTTTGTTCCTTCCTTCTTGACTATCAAAATGTTAGTTTTTAGTCGATCCTAGAACTAATTTTCAGTGATGAATCATTTACGACAATTATTAACTGATAAAACAATGATATCCTAACTAATTATGTAGTGGAAAAACACATTAAATCATATTCACATTTGATACATATTTACCCTAGAAAATACCAATTGGAGAAATACTAGCAAACAATTGATTTTATCAACTATAAAATCCTGGGCTCCCTTCTTGGTATAATGGGTCACTAAGGAAAATACAATGACAAAATTCTATCTGTCAAAACTCAAGATCGATCCTTTGATCTTGTTAGACACTAACCCTCAGCTACCCCTTGCATGTTTCCTCTGACACCCGTGCACTTGCACACTTGGCTGAAAGTCCTTCTCCAACAACTCAATGAGATATCACTCAATATATGTGATTGTTATATGTTAACTCCTCTCACTAGGATTCCTTTAATAACATTACAATATCCAAATACCTTTGGCCAATACCATGGGATACGAAATACCATGGGCCCTCTAAATCTTTTACATAAAGTAATTACAAAAATACATTCACTTTAATAATTCACTTTACTAAAGTGAATATCATAAGTATGAGAGTCAATAATGACGCCTTCCACCTATTGGACACTATCCACGTGGAAGTACTTGTTCGATGCTACAAAAATCAACACTCCATCTTAGCCATGAAGTTACTTCTAAGAGAGCCACGTGTAATTGGTTCTCCCTATGAACCTGACACACTATTGCTCACATCATCTTACACATTGGCATTTCTCCAACTGTGTTGGTTATCTGCTCCCTATTTACTAGAAGACACAAAATTGATGACTCTATACACATTTCACATAAGTAACAAGAAGTTTTAAAACTTCATCAAAGGCCTTCGCTCCCTCACTGTGCTCTGAGAATCCTCCTACTCCTGAGAATACATCAATGTCATCTCTAACCAACAAGGTATTCTAGAAAAACTAGAAGAGGCCAACTCCCTCTTCCCCTCTAAAGGTTTACTCCCCCCCTTTCCCCTATGAAGGTTTAATCCCCACAATGGAAGTCTCTGAACTCTGCTCACCCTTCAAATTATTCTGATTCGTGACCTCTCTGTCACTCACATCCATCCATGATCCTGGATTACCTTGGATCCAACTACAAGCTTTCCTTGTAACTCATAAGACTTTCCATCTCTGACACCAAGAACTCGTGTCATGCCTATGTTAGATCCCATTAGTTGAATGAGAACATGTCCCCTCTCAAATTCGATGGTGTATCCACTATCCCCCAATGCCAATACTAAGACTAAGTTCATCCTGACTTGGATACATACAACACATCTGGAATCTCTAGATATCCTCCTGATTGTTGCTGAAACATGATCGTTTCAACTCCCTTATCACATCTGGCATCTGGCATCTCTAGAAATGTAAGATACTAACGAGAACTCGTTCTTGTACTTCTCAACAAACTCATTATCATAAGCTTTTGTTGTTGCTGTAACCTGATAAGACTTGATATTCTCTTTCTTACTTTCTTGACGATGAGAATCATAATAGACACACAAATGGCACACAAAGAACTTGAATTTACTCATGTCCTTCGTCTTCTTAACCCCCTATGATTTTGTACTATTCTTGATTCTTTTTTCCTAACTGGAGAGAGAAACATTCCTCTCCTCATCCTCCTGTTGGGCCTCTAGATAAAGACTCCTCCTAAATATCCTCTTGGATGATGTCATCCCATAACCTCTCCTAGTTAGGGAGTTCCTCTTGTACTATGAGGGCCCTTTGATGTAGGGTGCCCATGGCTTAGTGAATCCATTCGAGGAAGTCCTCACCAACTCTAGATATGTCACTATCACCCCAACTACTGCCAACATATAATTAACTTTTTTGACCATGGTGAGTTAATAAGATACAGTATCGGTTTTGGACATCTTGGTGCTTATGAGATCTTCCTTCAACACCATCTTCCTATTTTGGTTATTACTCTAATATAATCTTGTTAGAGCATACCACATCTCCTTGGATCACTTCTTCTCATCTATATGAGGGATCAAATGATCCTTCACTGCATCAAATATAATCCTCCTAGCCTTTACATCCTTCAACTTGTGAACTGGCAATTCATTAGGATTTGTTGGTATGATCACCCCTGTGCTTGCAAACTCCCATAGGATATTCTCAATGAGAACCAATGTTAAACTCAACTTCCAAGAGTTGTAGTAGGATGAACCCTCCAACCTATCTTCATATTGTATCCCTACCTCATCCATCTTCAAATTGATGCTATATTTTTGCAGATCCTTTCTCTTGCATTGACTGCCCAAGATCTTTTATGGGTTTCCTGGTATTTTCCTTCTCACTTCCCATCGACTTATTGGGTTTCCTGAACCTTCCTAAGTGTTTCCTAGACCTTCCCGAGGATTCCTTAATCACTTTGCAATTGCTTGGTTCTTTTTTCAAGATTGCCCAAAAATTTTGGGCACTTCCTAGAGCTGTTTTGGGCATCCCGACTGCTGCCCAAGGTTTGTTGGAGTCTGCTCGGGGCCTTTTGGATTCCCGATAGATGTTGGAGATGGTTGTTGTATTGGAAGTAGTCTATCATTGGATATACTGACCTAAAAATCTTCCATTGTCACCTTCATCCTCAACCGACTACAAAGTTCTAGTGGTTGCTCCACAGGGCTCCTTTCAGCTGCCCCTTCTACCCATCAATTCCTACACTATGTCCGCCTAAGCTTGCATCACCTTGATTCTATTTCTGTCCAGCTCACATGCATGTCCACCTTCCTTTGTGATCCAATCTCTACACCTATTGTCTATCACTCGTGCTCCACCATCATCTTGTTGGATCCTTGCACGATCCCACAAGCTTGCAGTTCACACCTTACTCCAAATTCACGGTTCACCTTCTGGTTAGCTCGTGCCTTAACCACATAAACATGCACTTCCTTGTATCCGTAGATCCTTCCAGTGCAGTTGTGTCATCTTCTTGAGCTCCTAGGTTACAGTGTTCTCTATGCATGTGGGATCCTTCTCACAACTGGCGGTTGTTCCAGTGCCTTCATCCACATTTTCCACAAGCCCGAGCATCCTCCACTTATATTGTTTGTAGCTTTGCTCAATCCAACATAGGCACTTCTCTGTGTTTTTTCTTGACCTACTTCTGCAGCCTGTGTCAACTGGCCTTCACTTCTCCACGTGGCTCATTCCCATTGCAGCACCCAACAATCGTGAACTAGCCATCACCTATTCTACCCATGCATGCTCATCATGTGACCCACAATCCATCTCCTACATCATCCAGCAACCATATGTGAGGCTCTACAACATACAACTCGTGCGACGCTGAGATCCTAAATAGTTATGCAATAGAAACACACATGAAATCATATTCACATTTGACACAAATTTACTTTGGAAAATCCCAATTGGGGAAAAATCCAATAAACAATTGATTTTATTAACTATAAAATCATGGACTTCTTTCCTATGATAATGGTGCACTGAGGAAAATAAAATGATAGAATTCTAGCTTTCAAACCTCGAGATCAGTCCTTCAATCTTGTTGGTTTCTAACCCTCTGCTTCCCTTTTCTCTTTTCCTCTTACCCTGCCCTTGCACTTGCACACTTTGATTAAATTCCTTCTCCAACCACTCAATGAGATCTCACTCACTCTATGTGACTATTGTGTGTTACCTCCTCTCACCTAGGCTTCCTTTTATAACATTACAATATGAAAATGCCTTGGGAAAATACCATGGGATACCAAATACCATGGGCCCTCTAGATGATTTACATAAATTAATTACAAAAATACATTCACTTAAATAATTCACTTTACTAAAGTGAATATCCTAAGTTTGAGTGTCAATAATGACACCTTCCACCTATTAGACACATGTCTGATGCTACAAATATCAACACAAAATCCCTGGAGCTGGTACCCTACTACCCTCATGGTGTTGAAATTGGGTCCTTGAATGTCTAGTTTTGATAAAACTCATTGCAGTAGTTTCCTATGTGCTAGTACCTAGATTCTTATCGGGCCATTTAACGGGTTTAATCCTGTAATTAGAAGCATAATTGCAAGCATACTTTCCACTAGAGTGGCAAGCTATTTCCATAATTCCATTAATAGATTGACCACGGAGCTCATAGATCTCATGCTTCACCAAATCCGAGAGCACTGAGTGAGGAGGTTTATACATTGATTAATAGGGGTGAGCTGGCATTCCTTTCAAGGAGAGGATTGATAAGTGTCGTTAGTCTAGTCCTCTCCTTGGGACATTCTGTATGTCTTCATATTGTCCTTATGTCTAAACACCACCCAATCTTGGGTACTAGTTTGGTATGGTCGGTAGAAATAATGAACATTTTTTCAAAGGAAACTGTGTAAGAGAAAGGGATGAAATATTGGCTACAACCAATAGAGCTATTCTCTTTTGGATAATGGTTGGAAACATCTTGTCTCACCCTTCAACACTTACAAGAGTGAGATTATTGGTACTTTGTCAACATCAATTAAAGCACAAAAAAGGTAAAACATTTCACAAACATAATCATAATGGAAGCTATTTTATATTGTCCAAAATTAATGTCATACAAATAGATGCTTTATTGTACTACCATGGAAAATATTAATCTGAAAAATGAAAATATGAGAAATTCTCATGATGTTCTCTAAATCATAATAAAAAATAAAAACAAAAATTCTCATACAGTGTTTACTCTACTATAAACCATTATACTAATTAAATACAAAATTTCTTACAAAATGACCTAAATCCGTTTGACATGTTATGACTTTCTAGAATCACAACCTAATCTTAACTCAAATAAAGATCTACTCTATGGTCTATCTGTATTATACATTAACTCTTGTTAGCATGATTAATCCTAAAAATATTTTTGTAAGTTTGCAAATTGCATTGTTAGAGAATGAAACTTTTGACTTTAATACTCAATATTACAAATTCTATATCAATAAATAAAAATATATGCATTATTTGATTTCATAGTTTTAGTTATAATACTAACTGTATTTTTTTCACTTTAAATGCCTTATAGTACATGTGAATATTTTTTTAAAGTATATTGAATGTGAATGTCTTCCACGTTAAAATTATACGTTTGTCAAAGTTTTCCAAATTAAAATTATATGTTAATTTCATAATGCAATTGTATTATAGATATTTCAAAGAGTTGAAAGCTTTCCAAATTAAAATTATATGTTAATTTTATAATGCAATTGTATTATAGGTATTTCAAAGAGTTGAACTTATTTTTAAATTAAAAATAATGGTTTTATTGATTCCAAAATCGTGATTTTAACAAATATTATAATAACCTAAAAATTTAAAATTTAAATTAAAATCATAACATATTCAAATTTCTTCTAAAAAAAATGCATTTTATTAAATACTTAAATGCATATACTTGAATTCTTATGCATGTAAAAATTTTACATCACTATTGAAATAAGATTTATATATAAAATAATAAATAAAGAGAAAAAAAAACATTTCATAAACAATGTACATTGAAGTATGGTAGTGAATAATAATCTCTAAAAGAATTTAATATTAACATTATTAAATATTTTGTCAATCAAAGAGACATAGTAATTGTATTTTCTATTATAATAAAATTATAGAATATATTTTTATTGAAAGAGATAAATTATAACTGTTGCCAATTTTTAAGATAATCTAAATAACAAAATAAATATGTTGAAAATTTCAAAAGTTGGAAAAGGCAATTACAATATCATATAATTATTTAATGCTAAAATTGTAATTGAATTTTAATAATATGTTGAAAATTTAGAAAGGTGAGATTGAGTTATTTCACAAGTATAGTCAAGATCATTGAAATGATCATTGTTAATTTTTTTATTATGATTAATAGTATTACCTCAATTTATAAGTATCATTTTTTTGGCGTAAATGGAATTTGTTTTGTCAAGGTTAAGGCTCATCGATGTCACTCACTTGGCTTGAGTTTGGTGACCCCTTCTATTGTTTATTCTTCGAAATCCCAACCCTGAGAAATACACACAACACTAAGATGGGGGGTGAATTAGTGTTGTAGTCACTAATCTGATTTCACTTCAAAAATTGATCTAGTAAACTCAATTCAAAAATACAACCATTGAAAAAATAATAACACCAATAATGAATTCTTCAAATTTATATAGATATAAAAATTACATTGAATATCTGTGCTACAACACATAATACATACACCAACTACAACTAGTTATTTAGAGGCTTCAACCTCAATAAAAAAATCATCTTTAGCTCCAACGGAGATGATGGAATCAGGCTGCAACCTGAACACATGCAAGGGTTGTTCCCCTACTCCACCCTTCCTCCCAATCAAAGATTGATCTCAATCAATCCAATTTCCACTGATATTTTGCAAAAATATTAAAAGCTTCCAATTTTTTGTGACTCCAAAACTACTCCACTGAATTTAACTTCCTTCTCTTGGTTCTTCGACCTCCTACCCTACCCATCTTCCTGCTCCTCAACCCTCCTCCTACTGTACCCCTAAACTTACTATCTTACCATCACCGAATTTTTTTCACTCAATTTCTTCTTCAAAATAAAACTTGTCTCCTATTTATACTTTTCCTCTCCAGTGATTTGGGAGGCCGACATGTCATTGAGTTTTTAATTTTTATCAAATAATATTTATTATTTCCATGTTTCTCTCATTATACATATATATATATATATATATATATATATATATATATATTTGGTCTTCTTTCCACATCATCAGGATTAACAAGCTTGCTCCATATGCCCACATTGGCTTCTTAATTATGCCCACAATGGTCTCCATGTTTATGCCTGCAAGGGCTCATTGTGATGTCCACAAGGCTCATAAGAAATGCCCGCATGGGCTTCACGTTATGCTCACAAGAGCTCCATTTCATACCCTTATGAATCCCATAAAAATGCTCACAGGTTGTCTTCCAAACAACCACAAGGAGCCTTTTGTTATGCCCTCACAACCTTCAACAAATGCCTGCATGACCACTTTTAAAATGCCCGCAACTTCTTATAATATGCCCGCAGGGGCCTAATAAAATGCCCACAATAGGGCTTCTCTTTCACACCTTCTCTCCATGTCATCTTGATTTCATTCATTTGTCCATGTCAACACTTTCCATGTCATCATATTTCTCTTGCTTGCTTGCTTGACTTTTGATTTCCATGTCACTTTGTTATCGAGCTAAGTCTTTGTCATTAATGTGTGTCATCAATGGCAATTTTGCTCATCAATCTCCCCATTTGTCATTGATGGAAACCAAGATGTCTCTCCCCCTTTGACATTAATGACAAAGGTTCACTGGTGTCCAATCTGTAACAACCCTCATATATGAATACAGGAAATATTTAATATAATATAATATATGGATATAGGGAATATTTAATATAATATAATATAATGTTAAAAAAAAAAACATGGAAAAGAAGTAACGGAAAGCAAATAATGCATAAAGATAGAAATTAAATAATAAATGAAAGAAAAGGAAAAAGGGAAATAAAAGGGGGAAGTGAAGAAGAGAGGGGGGATCCTTGATCTTTTGGGAGGAGGAGGCGCTGGAAAGGAGCAAAGAAAGAAGGAAGAGATTGACAGACATGGAAATCAAGATAGCACTGGAATAGGGTTAATTGTTGGGGGCTCGGGGACCTCATCCTTTTGGTTGGGGGTTGGTTGGGTGGAGATTTGTCCCCCCACCTTCATTTGCACACATTGGAGCCTTCAAGGTAATCACCAAGTTCATCATCTATCAGGTATGAGCCTAATTCAGACAGGTCTTGTGGCATTTTTTTTTTTTTTTGTATTATGGGTTATTCATGAAATGTTAGGGTTTTACATTTGGTATCAGGGCAAGGGTTCAAACACTGGTCCTTAGGGGCTCTTAAATCCTTTCAAATCTATGAGATGCTTAATTTATATGGATGCATTGTGTTGGTTCTTAGCGTTTACTGGTTTTATTAATTTATATGGATGCATGCTGCTTGTTATTAGTGTTTACTAGTTTACTGGTTTTATTATCATTTGTTTAACTATTTGAGAGCACATATATAATGTTACTACTACTTGTTGATCGATAAATGTCTATACCATTTGTTAACTATTTAAGAGCGCATATATTATGATTTTACTATTTTTTGGTCGATAGAGGTCTATATCATTTGTTAACTTTTTAAGAGCGCAAGGATTGTTCCCCTGCTCCACCCTTCCTCCCAATCAAAGATTTATCTCAATCAATCCAATTTCAACTGATATTTTTCAAAAATATTAAAAGCTTCCAATTTGTTGTGACTCCCAAACTGCTCCATTGAATTTAACTTCCTTCTCTTGGTTCTTCGACCTCCTCCTCTTCCCACCTTCCTTCTCCTCGACCCTCCTCCTACTATACCCCCGAACTTACTATCTTACCATCATCGAATTTTTTTCACTCAATTTGTTCTTCAAAATAAAATGTTTATCCTATTTATACTTTTCCTCGCCGCTAATTTGGGAGGCCGACATGTCCTTGAGTTCTTAATTTTTATCAAATAATATTTTTTATTTCCATGTTTTCCTCATTATAATATATATATATATATATATATATATATATATATATATGGTCTTCTTGCCACATCATCGGGCCTAACAAGTTTGCTCCATATGCCTGCATTGGCTTATTAATTATTCCTACAAGGGCCTTCTATTATGTCCACATGCCTCCATAAAAATGTCATCAATGGTTTCCATATTTATGCCCGCAAGGGCTCATTGTGATGCCCGCAAGGCTCATAAGAAATGCCCGCATGGGATTCAAGTTATGCCCCCAAGAGCTTCATTTCATACCCTTATGACTCCCATAAAAATGCCTGCAGGTTGTCTTCCAAATTCTCGCAAGGAGCCTTTTGTTATTCCCTCACAACCTTCAACAAATGCCCACAAGAGGTTCTCAAATATGCCTGCAGGCACCTTTCAATATGCCCGCATGACCACTTTTAAAATGTCTGCAATAGGGATTGTCTTTCACACCTTGTCTCCATGTCATCTTGCTTTCATTCATTTGTCCATGTTAGCACTTGCCATTTCATCATCTTTGTCTTGCTTTCTTGCTTGACTTTTGATTGCCATGTAACTTTGTTATCCAGCTGAGTCTTTGTCATTAATGTATGTCATCAATGACAATTTTTCTCATCAATCTCCCCCTTTGTCATTGATGGCAACCAAGATGTCTCTCTCCCTTTGACATTAATTATGAAGGTTCACTGCTCCCCCTATCTGATATGGTGTTGTAGCTAGTTGCTCCCCCTAAATTCTAACTTCCTCATCAAAATATGATCTCATGATCGGTGCCATTCTCATATGACACCCTCACACACTTTTTTTTTTAAATATTAATCTTGGAGGGAGATAACTCCCAACCTCTGCCGAAGATACACAAATGTATCTTTAGGTAAAGGTTTGGTGAAAATGTCATCCACCTATTCCTTTGTGTTCACATACTTTAGGGTGACATGCCGCTCATTAACCTGCTCTAGTAGAAAGTGATACTTAATAGGAATATGTTTGGACTTGGAAGGCATCACTGGGTTCTTTGACAAGCCGATTGCACTTGTATTGTCACAGTTGATTGTAATTGGTTGATCAAAGTGAATTTTAATGTCTACCAAGGTTTGCTTCATCCAAATTATTTGAGTGCATCATTCAATAGCTGTAATGTACTCAGATTCTATAGTGGATAATGAAATTGACGATTGTTTCCTACTCATCCAAGAGACAAGAAAATCTCCCAAAAAGAAGGCATTTCCACTCGTACTTTTTCTATCATCTAGACTGCCTGCCTAGTCAACATCAGAAAATGTTGTGAGTTCAATATGTGAGTTTTACCACAATCCAAATTCCATTATACCTTTCAGATATCTGAGTATTTTCTTGACTTCTGCTACATGTGACTCTTTCAGACAGGCTTGGTATCTTTCCACCATCCCAACAACTTGCATGATGTCCGGTCTTGATGCAGTAAGATAAAGTAGACTGCCTATCATTGACCTGTAGAGTGTGGCATCAACTGAGGGAGATTCATCACCCTTGTTGAGCTTACAATCTGTTATCATAGGTGTGCTTACTGGAGAGCATTCAACCATCCCAAAATTTCTTATCATCTCCTTCAGATACTTGGTCTAAGATATAAAAATGTGGTTTGGAGTTTGAGTAATCTACAGTCCAAGAAAAAACGATAATTCTCCTAACATGGACATCTCGAATTATTTAGCCATATTAGCTGCAAATTCCTGACTTAACCTTCCCAAATTTCTTCCAAAAATAAGGTCATCAACATAGACAATAGTGATTAATAAATGTTCTTCTTCAATCTTGAAGTAAATATTTTTGTTAGTACTTCCTCTCTTAAATCCTTGCTGAAGAAGATATGTGTCCAATATTTCATACCAGGCTCTAGGTGCCTGTTTGAGACCATAGAGTGCCTTTTTTAATTTCCAAATGTGACCTTCTTTACCAGGTTCTTCAAAACCCTCAGGTTGTTCAGTGAATACTTCTTCCTTCAGGTTGCCATTTAAAAAGGCCGACTTTACATCCATTTGATAGACCTTAAAAATTTTATAACATGAAAATGCTAAAAACATCTTGATCAATTCCATTCGAGCTACAGGTGAAAAGGTTTCATTAAAATCAATTCCTTCCATTTGAGCATATCCTTTACAAACCAACCTTGATTTATTTCTAATGACATTTCCATTTTCATCTAGTTTATTCCTTTACACCAATTTAGTATCAATTATGTTTTTGTTCTTTGGTCATGGAACTAACTCCCAGGTTCCACTCTTTTTAATTTGACTTAATACTTCTCTCATGGAATTATTCCAATGTTCATCCTTGAGAGATTCATTGAAATTTACAGGTTCAGTAGTTGAAAGTAATGCCAGATTATTTTTATGTGGTGTATGTCTCACCTGCATCCCTTCTTCAATGTTTCCAATAATAATATTTTCTGGATGATCCCGCTTTACAGATCTAAGTGAAGGTTTCATACTTTTCGAGGAGGTTTGTTTATCCTCAGGTTGTTCCTTTTGATCAGTTTGTTCCTTTGTTATTTTTTTTGATATTTCTTCTTCATCAGATGAGTCACCATCAGTGTCCTTGGGTTCAAATTCTGGCAGTTTTTTGTGCTAGATCTTCATCAACAACTACATCTATAATTTCAACTATTCATTTCAATCTCTTATTGTAACATTTGTAGGCTTTCTTTTCAGTTGAGTAGCCCAAAAATATACCTTCATCAGTCCTAGAATTGAATTTTCCAAGGTTGTCATCAATAATTTTTATATAACATTTTCTCCCAAAAATTTTGAAATAATTCACTGTAGATTTTCTTCCTGTCCATAACTCATAAGGATTTTTGACACAGTTAACTCTTAAATGTTCCCTATTAATGATGTACACAGTTGTTCCTACAACTTCTCTCCATAAGGTTTCTGCGAGATTTTCTTCAAGCAGCATAGTTCGGGCTGCTTCTTGAATAGTTTTGTTCTTTCTTTCAGAGACATCATTTTGTTGGGGTGTACTAGCTGTACAGTATTGTCTCCTTATTCCATGTGTATCACATTAATTTTTAAAATCACCAGATATGAATTCTCCACCATTGTCAGATCTAAGACATTTAATTTTATGTCCACTTTCATTTTCAACTTTAGCTTTGAACAGCTTGATTTTCTCAAATGTTTCTGATATTTTTTAAAGAAGGTAACCCAAGTCATCCTGGAGTAATCATCAATAAATAACATTAAATAACTCACCTTGAAGCATTTGAACTCTCGCAGGTCCACATAAGTATGTATGGACTAACTCCAAAGGACTTGATGTTGATTGATATGTTTTTTCTTTGAAGTTTGTTCTTGGTTTCTTTCCATGTTGACATGACCCACATAATTTATTTATAGGTTATGTAAATTTTTGCATTCCTCTGACCGTGTCTAACTAACTGAATTTTACAATGTTATCAAAATTTAGATGTGCTAACCTATTGTGCCAAAGCCATCTATTGTCATGTTGACTAGAAAGGCACCTTTCTCCTTCTATTTCTTCTAAAACATAAACACTTCCTGCTCATATGATTACTCTTCCAATAATTTGTTTAGAAAAAAGTATTCTTATCTCACAATGGTGAGAAAAAAAGGTAACATTGTAATCGACATCGCACAATTGTCCAACACTTAACAGGTTGTTTTTTAGTCCCTCAACATAAAGAACATTTTGTGCCTTTGCATTTTATGTGAAGGCCACAATCCCTTTTCCCAATATTTTTTCCATTCCATTATATCCAAATGCTACATCACCACTTCTATCCTTTTTCAATGTGAGGGAATTGCCTCTATCTCCAATCATGTGCTTAGTGTAGCCACTATCAATATACCATTTATTTTCATTTTTTTGAGCATAGAGAGATATCCCACAAATATCATTTGTTATACTTTCTTCATTAACAAATTCAAGTCTACAATTTTTAGATGTGTGACCAAAATTTTTGCACTTGGTGCATTCTAACTCTTCAGATAGTTCGTAGTAGGGAAATTTTTAGGGGTGAAATTTTTCCAATTGGATATTTTTCGGGTCTTTTTTCAAAAAATAAATTCGTATTTGGTCATTTGTAGTCTCCAATATCGCCTATATTTTTACATAAAATATGTTTTTTTTTCATAATATTCACCAAAAATTACAAGTATGAATGGTAAATTGTATGTTTCATATTTAATATTCGCATGCCAATCTATATATATGTTTTCTTCAATCCAAAATAATCGCCTAAAATACTATACTTAAGTATACTTTTATAATCCTTAAAAAATACCCTGGTACGTAGAAAACGTTGTTGTGTTGTAAGTAAGTCTTCTCAAAGTGTTGTCTTCTGAAGGGTTTGTAAAACTCCTCTTAGGTGCTCTGCAATCAATAGCCCTGTGTCTGAATTTATAATAGTTAATGAAATGACCAAAAAGGGAATTTTGATACCTGGAGAAAGCTGGTCTTCTTGAAGCATGAAAGGAGGGAATTGTTGTAGCAACCTTTGGTTTATCTTCATGGCCCATGTTAATTTGATGTTCACCTGGTTTGTTTAGGCAGATTACTTCTTTTTGTAACTTCTCACATTCTTTTTCCCTCAATGCTAATTGCCTATGGGCCTCACCCAAGGGTTCTTGAATATTCTGAAGATTAGGCTTAAGTTGAGTGACAACCTTACTAACTTCTAGGACTTCCTGATTCAATGAGCATTCTGCTACATGCTCCTTCACTATTGAAGTGTATTCAATCCCACTTTTGTTATCAACATATTTTTGAAAAAACAAGATTGGTTTCTTAAGTTTTTCTTTGAGAGAGTTGATTTCATCTTCCTTTCTTTGCAATGCCAGACTTAATCTTTTTGCCAACTGATTTTTAGCAATTTGATCACTCTGTTCTTGCTTCTCATTCAAATTCTTCAGATTATCAATTTCTTCCAAAGCTGCAATGATTTCAGCCTCGATATCCACAATACCTTCATCATGTTTCGAGAGATCTTCATTGTTTTCCTGTGCTAGAAACATAATCTCGTTTTTTCTATCAAGAAAGATTTCTTCTTCATCATCATCATCATCTGAAACTCCTTCATATTCTACCTTGGTGAATAGTGTTTGTTTTTTTGCAAATATTCTGTCTCCATAGTTTCTTCTAGGATTTATTTTCTTCTACCTGTCCTTTAAGGGACATTTGGCTGCAAAATGCCCAATTTTACCACAATTGAAACATTTTAGTGGAAGCTTACCCTTCTATTTTCCAGTTCCTCTTGGAATTCTATTAAAAAATTTATCTACTTGTTCATCTGAGATCCAGTTATCTGAGGATTTGCACTCATTGTTGTGATTTTTCTCCTTGGTTACCTTGAAGGCTGCCTCCTTTTGACTTGGATATTGGATCCTCATTTCGTAGGAAACCAGAATGCCATGTAGTTCTTCAAGTGTCAAGTCATATAATTTCTCTCTATCTTCTATGGATGAAACATTTGGATTGAACCTTAATGGGAGTGTTCTCAAAACCTTCTGTAGTACAGTAGTTTGAGTTATCGTTTCACCCAAGCCTTTCATGGTGTTAACAATTTCTTCAACACTTTGAAGATATGCTGCAAAATTTTCTTCTTCAACCATTTTTAGACTTTCAAACTGAGTCCTATATTTTTTCAATTTGGCTTGTTGAACTTTAGAATCCCCTTGATAAATTGTGGCTAGCTTGTCCAAAATCTCCTTTGTTGTTGAGTAGTTCATAACCTTGAAGAATTCAATTTCACTAAGTCCTACAAGTATGGCATTCATTGTTGTAGCATTGTTTTGACATGCTTCATTTTCATCTGAAGTGGAAGGTCGAGTTTTGGACGGATTGTATCCATCAGCCACAATAGTTCAAATGTAGAACCCTATGGACATTAGATAGGCATTCATTTGCTCGCTCCAATAAACATAGTTTTTTCCATCAAATTTGGGAACATCCCTGAACTTGTGTTCACCCATTTCCAAGTGTGTTCTAATAATTGGGCTTCGGGTGTTCAAACCTTGAAGAAGGGCCTCCTCTGATACCAATTGAGAAACACACACAAAACTAAGAGGGGGGGTGAATTAGTGTTGTAGTCACTAATCCGATTTCACTTCAAAAATTGATCTAGTAAACTCAATTAAAAAATACAACCATTGAAAAAATAATAACACCAATAATGAATTCTTCAAATTTATATAGATATAAAAATTACATTGAAGATCTGTGCTACAACACATAATACATACACCAGCTACAACTGGTTATTTAGAAGCTTCAACCTCAATAAAAAATTCATCTTCAGCTCCAATTGAGATGATGGAATCAGGATGCAACCTGAACACATTCAAGGATTGTTCCCCTGCTCCACCCTTCCTCCAAATCAAATATTGATCTCAATCAATCCAATTTCCACTGAGATTTTGCAAAAAATATTAAAGGCTTCCAATCTATTGTGACTCCCAAACTGCTCCACCGAATTTAAATTCCTTCTCTTGGTTCTTCGACCCCCTCCTCTTCCCCCCTTCCTTCTCCTTGACCCTCCTCCTATTGTACCCCCGAACTTACTCTCTTACCATCACCGAATTTTTTTCACTCAATTTATTCTTCAAAATAAAACTTGTCTCTTATTTATACTTTTCCTCGCCACTGATTTGGGAGGCCGACATGTCATTGAGTTTTTAATTTTTATCAAATAATATTTAGTATTGCCATGTTTTCCTCATTATATATATATATATGGTCTTCTTGCCACATCATCAAGCTTAACAATCTTTCTCCATATGCCCCCATTGGATTCTTAATTATGCCTGCAAGGGCCTTCTATTATGTCCACATGCCTCCATAAAAATGCCCGCAATGGTCTCCATGTTTATGTCCACAAGGACTCATTGTGATGCCCGCAAGGCTCATAAGAAATGCCCGCATGGGATTCAAGTTATGCCCGCAAGAGCTCCATTTATACCCCTATGACTCCCATAAAAATGCCCACAGCTTATCTTCCAAATGCCCACAAGGAGCCTTTTGTTATGCCCTCACAACCTTCAACAAATGCCTGCAAGAGGTGCTCAAATATACCTACATGACCACTTTTAAAATGCCCACAACTTCTTATAATATGCCCGCAGGGGCTTGATAAATTGCTCGCAATAGGGATTCTCTTTCACACCTTGTCTCCATGTCATCTTGCTTTCATTCATTTGTCCATGTCAGCACTTGCCATGTCATAATATTTGTCTTGCTTGCTTGACTTTTGATTTCCTTGTCACTTTATTATCGAGTTGAGTCTTTGTCATTAATGTGTGTCATCAATGGAAATTTTGCTCATCAATATCCCCATTTGTCATTGATGGAAACCAAGATGTCTCTCCCCCTTTGACATTAATGACAAAGGTTCACTGGTGGCCAAGATGTAACAACCCTCATATATGAATATAGGAAATATTTAATATAATATAATATACTGATATATGGAATATTTAATATAATATAATATAATGTAAAATAAAAAAAGAAACATGAAAAAGAAGTAACGGAAAGCAAATATTGCATAAAGATAGAAATTAAATCATAAATGAAAGAAAAGGAAAAGGGGAATAAAAGGGGGAACTGAAGAAGAGAGGGGGGATCCTAGATCTTTTGGGAGGAGGAGGAGCTGGAAAGGAGCAAAGAAAGAAGGAAGAGATTGAAAAACATGGAAAGAAAGATAGCACTGGCATAGGGTTAATTGTTGGGGGCTCGGGGACCTCATCCTTTTGGTTGGGGGTTGGTTGGGTGAATATTTGTACCCCCACCTTTAGTTGCACACATTGGAGCCTTCAAGGTAATCACCAGTTTCATCATCTATCAGGTATGAAACTAATTCATATAGATCTTGTGGCATTTTTTTTTTAGTATTATGGGTTATTCATGGAATGTTAGGGTTTTACATTTGGTATCAGAGCAAGGGTTCAAACACTGGTCCTTAGGGGCTCTTAAATCCTTTCAAATCTATGAGATGCTTAATTTATATGGATGCTTTTTGTTGGTTCTTAGCGTTTACTGGTTTTATTAATTTATATGGATGCATGTTGCTTGTTATTAGTGTTTATTGGTTTACTGGTTTTATTATCATTTGTTTAACTATTTGAGAGCACAGATATAATGTTACTACTGCTTGTTGATCGATAGAGGTCTATATCATTTGTTAACTATTTAAGAGCACATATATTATGTTTTTACTATTTGAGGGGCCATCTTTTCAAGAAAAACCAAATATGTAATAACTTAGTGCTAACGATAATTTAACATAGCACTTATCAACCTCACTTAATGATAAGGTAATTAACAACATGGCAGGCCGACAATTGATGCGTTGCATGAAGAATATAGGAGCTTTTCCTTGACAATGAAAATTTCCAGCCAAGACATACAAAAGATAAAATGAACTTTTTCTTCTGACAATTTATTGAGGAAATTGATAAAATGAACTCCCTTGGGAACTGTGGTCAAGGCCATGATTGGCCCTTTTCCTGACAAGAACACATGCAATTAAATATAGCTTGTAAACTTGTATGTTGGAGGACCACCTTGTCTAAAAATAGGGTTCATTGCTCAAATAAATCTATGTTCATGTTCTACCAAATTCTATGAATTATGTTCTTTAATGAAAACTATGATTGGACCCTTGTCTTACTTGGCCCTCCTGTCAACTCATGAGAAAATGTAACCAACCCCATGTAGATTCTCTTGGAAATTTTCCTCAAGATAGGTTCCTATGTTGATAGCTATGTCAAGCCACCCATCGCACAGTGTCCAGGATGATACACAACCCCAAAAGATATCCTAAATGCCATATCTATCCTCCTTGTAGATGGGGCATATTACTTGTTCAGGATCTCTCCATCTTCAGGGTTGTATTTTGGCCCAAAGATAGAAAACTTACATTGGCTTGATATGCAATTAATGTATCGTACAATATGATAGGTAGATGAAGCCTAAAACTCCATACGCAATGTCCATATGAGTCTATGCTAATTTGTTTATCACAACCCAATAGAAAGGTTTCGAATTTACGCATGCGGAGCACTCTGGTTCTACATTGAAGGGAAAAGGGAATATATAGAAAAACAATGGGAACTTGATTGCAACCAGATAAATATTATCATCCGCAATAATTGAATAAATGTAATATCCATTCGTTCTTTGTCTTCAACATTTTGTGCCAAATGATCCGATAGAGGTTTGGTTTGTGGACACATTTGTGGAAACACACTTTTCTTAGCGTCATCTTTGATCTATTATTTTTTATTGGATACATGCATATTTCAATATCCATGCTCTTTGGGTTGAGAATTTATTGCATTGGCCCCGAATTTTAATTTCTTTCTTAGATCCCAAATACAATTTTCCTCTTGTTGGGCATTGCTGCATTTTTATCTAATAAGTCATAGTATGGTGAGGCATGCCAAGGGATTTGATAAGTACTGAACTATCTAGTCACGGGATTGTGTTACATGCATGTTTCATCACCTCTATCAAAAATCTTGCCGATATCCTTAATCCTTCTAGTTTCTCACCTTGTCCCTCTCCATTGCAATCAAACACATGGATATTATATTTTTGCTATCCAATTGAATGCTCTCATTCCTTCATCTCAGTGGCACGTGAAAAATTTTGTTTAGTTGTTTATAGTCGAGATACAGTGGTCCCTTTAATGGAACTTTGTTGCATGGTTTGGGAAATCAAGTCGTTATAAGCCTTTCCAACCCGATGTCACTTCGGTGATGGTATTTGTCGACAATGTTTCCTTTTCCGTGAGCATAGAGCTATTATCGGTAATCATGCTACACAATTTTGATACAAAAATAGGGAGGAAGTCATGTTTTTGCCTCTAGAGCTTGGACACAGAATTGCAGTTGATGCATGCTTTACACTATCCATTCTAGCTATACATCATAGGAAAACTTGTCACATTTTTAACATGTCCATGGAAAAAATTTAAACTATTCATACAATATTTTATTTTATTTATTCTAGGTAGCAACGCCCGAGGAAAACTGTTGTGTACTTCCCCTTGTTTCATGGGTGGTTCCAAGCATAGACACTAGATTATTCAGGACACACGACAAGGTTAATAACAAGGTGATGATGGGCCAATATTTAGTATATTCCTAGCGCCCATCTCTCTGGACTAGATGGCCTACCTTGCATTTCCGGATATCTAAAGCCGAGCTGAGCATTAACATTTTTAATGGTCTTGATATATTTTGAGCCAATGCAATGAGTATTGAGGCCCTTATGAAGTGTGCGATATGCTTTGGTTCCTCTTATGTCTTTTGATGCTTTCATAAACTAACTTGGATCGAGCAAGTATAAGCTTGATGAAATGTAGGTGATGGATAGATCACTAAAGTTCACGAGAAGAATTAGGGATCGTGTTTACCTTACTTTTGAACAAAACTAATAAGTTAAGTCAGTGCCATTACTTGCTCGAGCTGCTAAGTGGAGATACATCAATGTGATAATAGGTACCGTGAAGATGACCTCCTTGATTCAAGTGTTCAACTCAAGTTTAAATTAAAAGTACTTTTTGTATAAGAAGATAGAACTACGCTAGGAGAACTGTGGGAGAACTCTCACCTGTGTTTTGTATATTGGGAAGGTAGAACACTTGAGCATTACATCTTAGTATTAGGTAATTTCCTATTATGAATAAAAAGACTTGTTGAAGTATGAGGTATGAGAGTGCCTCTTGGGTTTGGTATTTTACGTATGAGAGTGCACGTCACATCTCTTCTCGAAGAGACGCTGCAATCCTTCTAGGCATTTTGTATTGATGTCTATATTGGAGTGTTTTTCACATCTTGATTAACAAATAGAATTTTATTTTCATTGAAATACTCTGTTGTAAACACCGTTCTCGCGTCATCTTTGCGTTGTTGTGCTATGACATTTCGATCACAATCCAATCTTGATCAGTCCGGGAATGGAATGTGATCGATCTGGTCAGTTTGGTGTCCATGATGGCCCGAAGGTTATACCAAAAGATACCTAAGAACACGCTATCCCTATCGAAATCAATGGCCTTTGGAAAGCTAGACAATCTTGAAGATATCTTAGCAGTGGCTTCTATTGTGACACTCTTCTTATAGGGTTCTCTAAAATAACCAATAAAATGCACTTGTTACCATGCTTGGATGAGGGTGGACCCAACATAAACTGGCAATCCTTAACCCGATTGCAGATTCCCTTTCTTAAGGGGGACGTGACGACATGGTCCCACCTCTCCATCTCCTTTTACATTAACGACATTTTCCTAGGCTTCCAAACTATTTTCCTGTAGCTCTAATGGATCCACATCACCCTGCATCCCAATGGGATGGGGTATCAGATGGTGGATGTCATGGGCGATGTGATCAAGGTCATGCATGGTATGGGAGTTGTTGCCTTGTCCACGGGCCATGTACAATGGCATAGGTAACAAGGGAGGATCCGTATACTCATCCTTTTATGAAAGTTGTATTGACTGCTTCCACTGGCCTGTCATCTTCCAGATTCATCCAGTTTCATATCATGTAGTGCCCTTTAGATTTGAGAGGAGATCTTATCACCTTAATGAGTGTAAGTTGCAAGCAGCCCATTCAACTGCTTTCAATTAAGCTCGGAAGTCAGGTGCATTGATTTTGGTGAGCCTTCTATCCTCATGTTAATATTTCCCAACTCTGAAAACCTATTTGATTTATAATCTGTTGTAATCTCGGCGAGTTATGTCATCTTATAAACTTAACCCATGTTCTAATTGTTCTGCAATTCCTTGATTTTTATGACAGATTGCTAAAGTATGTTGTGAACATTTTGAAATTATATTCTCTCCTATCCTAAATGAAGATGGTCGATCCCAGGGCACAGTTGGAGGAGTGTCTCACCATCCATTGATGGAAGTTCTCATCCTGTGTGGTGAAACGACATAGTTCTTGGAGCCTTTTTCCTTGCAGGTGATGTTAGCATCATGAGTTTATTTTTAGAGCTCTACAGTTCCAAGAAGATAAGTTCTAGAATGGTACACTAACAATCATACTAGAGTACTCCTCCAGTTTTGAGTCTTGTAAATTTTTGAAAATATGTGTGAAAAGTTATTAAATATGTGAAAAAATAAGTGTACGATATGAATTGGTTTTAAGATATTACATTTGATGTTATAATTGAATGATTATTTGTATTTATTTTTTTAATTTTTTTATCTGATATGCATTTCCATTTGATGTTCTAATGGAATGAGTATTTGTATTAATCTTTTCAATAGTTTTTAGTAAAACTTAGCAGCATATGTATGTTTTTATTTCTGGTTGGCCTTTTCAAATGTCAAAATTACTACTTATAGATTGTAAGAATTTGTTCAAAATTCTGTTAATGCTGTCATCACTGATTAATGGATGTGCGTTGAACATTTTTAATGTTATTTTCAAATGCAAAAAATATTATTTTCCAATTTTGAGAATGTGTTTGAGTTTCTTGTATTCCACAAATTGTAATTTGAACAATTTGAACAATTATTTGATTGTCATTCAAATAATTGCGCATTTGCAGTTTGAAACTTTTGATTCAAATTACAATTTCAAGTTAAGGAAATTTCAATTTTGAAAAGAAAAAAAATGTACTAGGGGAATCAGCAACTAGAGTTGGACTCGTACTTGTGTGACACGGCTCGTCTAGGGATCCAATCTCACTACCACTATACCCCTAGGTGCATCCACAGGGCCCAAACCATGGCGCACGGGTAAGATTGGGGGGGTTCAAACATCTGACCTTCCATTAACAACTTCTCATCTTTACCACTTGAGTTGCCCCCCAAGAGAACAATTTTGAAAATTAGTATTCATAAATGCAACAATAAATTTGTGGTTTCGGAAACTACAAATTGACAATTTTAACAATTAGATGATTGAGGAGAAATTCAAATTCTTTTAATGAAAAATGAAATTTCAATAGTTCAATAGTAGGTTTATTGCAATTTCAGCGATCAAGAATTACAATTTCAACAATTAAAAAATTGTTAAAATTGTTTTATTTTTAAGAAATTGCAATTTCAACTTTAGGGAAAGGCAAGCATTTTGATAATTGCAAATTTAAGAATTTGAACAAGTAATTGATTGAGAAGAGATTCACAAAATTTAAGAGAAAAGTGCAATTTCAACAATTGAGTTATTACAATTCTAAGAATCGAAAAATTATAGAAGTTGCAATTTTAATATGAAAAATTGTAATCTGACCATTCAGAATCGCAATTTCAACAATTAATCACAAAAACAAAATTTCCATTTTGACATTACAAATTAGCAATTTGAATAAGTGATTGAGAAATTGATGTTGTTTTAACGAAAACTAAAATTTCGACAAATGGTTGATTGCAATTTCAACGATCAAGAATTAAAATTTCAACTATTGAAGAACTATTAAAATTGCAATTTGAACGATTGAAGAATTATTAAAATTACAATTTCAACTATAGGAATATGCAATTTTTGTATTTTTGCACTGAGTGAAACGAGGTGCTCTACAGCCCAGTATGGGGAAGATGTTGTAACGTGATGTAACGTTTGTAACAAAATAATTAAAAAAAATCATGTCAGCTCATAAAATAAAAAATTATCGAAAGTATTTAAAAAAAAGTATGGGGGATATGTTGTAACGTGATGTAACGATTGTAACAAAATAACGTTTGTAACAAAATAATTAAAAAAATTCATGTCGGCTCATAAAATAAAAAAATATGGAAAGTAGTTAAAACAAAATCCATGTTGGTTCATAAAATAAAATATTATGAAAAGTAATTTAAAATATATGTTCGTTTATAAAATAAAAACTTAAAACTTAAACATGGATCTATCAATCAAGAGAGATCAAATTTCTTGAGTTTAAATTAAAAAAAGAGATACACCTCAAGAAATTGGATCCCTCTCGGTGCTTGATAGATACGGGTTTAAGATGGATCTATGCTGGTGATAATTACAAGTTTGAGAATTTCAACAAGTATAATTTAGGATAATCCATATTTTGTAAAAGAAAAGTGCAATTTCAACATACTACGATTTCAATGATCATAAATTGCAATGAACTAAGAATTGGAAAATTAAAGATATTGCAATTTTTTATGAGAAATTGTAATCTGGCCATCCAAAAATTGCAATTTCAACAATTTTCATAATCACATATTGCAATTTGGACAATTACAATTCAACAATGAACAGATTGAAGAGAAATTGCAGTTTTGGCAATTACAAACTCACAAGTTTTTTTTGTTTCATGGAAACGAGTAGGTAAATATATTAAATGGGAGTTGTGGCTAGAATCCAAAACAACCAAAGTTTGCAAAAAAGCCTGCAGCTTGCTAGTATCTAGTAAGTACTATCTATTAAAAAACAATAGTTGCAATGGGTCTACCATACCGTCTTGCATTCTTAAAAAAGGGGCATAATTCTTCACTATTCTTCGTCTTTCTCCCCAAGCAAAGGATCTTTGAAAGGTCCCTTCTATTTTCCGTTACTTACACTTATATTTTAAACCACTACCTCAATTTTCTGCTTCTACATCTTCTAGAAGCCTCTTGGTTCTTATCTGATCTAGCTCATCTGGTACACTTGGAATTCAGTCCTTCATTTGAAATATCCTTGGTATGTTGTTCCTTCTGGCATATCCACCTACCGCCATTACTCTTTCATTTACTACTCAACTACCTCTGCAACGTTGTTTGACTTTCCATTCTTTGACTGGACTTCCTTTGGTCGTGACTTCAACTCTTTCCATCACCCGGTGCGATACTTCAGTTGTCCATATCAGTCATTGTATGTTGTCCCAAATTATTATTTTCCTCTTTGTCTTCTTTGTTCGACCATTCCTCGTCGGCGCCTTCAACTTGTTGGCCAATATTCAGTCTTTCTTTTTCCTTTGGGTCGATGTTAATCCCAAATTCTTCTTCATCTTTCGGTCGGTCTACTTCCGACTACCTCTCATTCTCCATCGACTCAATATCGAAATTGCAACCAAAGAATTATGAAAGTGCAATTTTACCATACATAAATTGCAATTTCAACAATTATTTGATTGCAATTTCTATATCTACAAAATTGCAACTTAACATCCAAAAGTTGCAATTTCAACAGTTAATCGCAACAATTAATATTCATAAATGCAACAATAAACTTGTAACAAATTATCAATTTTAAATTGAAGATAAATTCATATTCTTTATAATAGTTGGTTGATAGCAATTTCACTGATCAAGAATTGCAATTTCAACAATTAAATAATTATTAAAAATGTTTCTTTTTAAGAAATTGAAATTTCAACTTTAGGAAAATGCGATTATGGCATTTTGATCATTACAAATTTGAGAATTTCAACAAGTATATTATTGAGAAGGCATTCACAATTTTAAAAATAAAGGTGCAACTTCAACAAATATATGACTAAGAAGAGATTCACAATTTTTAAAAGAAAAGCTCAATTTCGACAATTGTGTTGCAAGAATTCCAAGAATGGAAAAATTATAGAAGTTGCAATTTTTTATGAGAAATTGTAATCTAACCATCTAGAAATTGCAATTTCAACAATTAATTGCAACAATAAAATTTCAATTTTGACAATACAAATTAGCAATTGAGGAGAAATTGATGTTGTTTTAATGAAAAGTAAAATTTCAACAATTGGTTTATTACAATTTATTGCAATTTAGGTGATCAAGACTTACAATTTTAACAATTGAAGAATTATAACTAGCGTTTGCTCCTTGAGGGGCAAAAGTGAGCGTCAGTAGGAAAAGAGAAAAGTTTGTAACAATCTCAGATTACAAATACATAGGCACTCAACCCATAACAAAAAATAATGTTAAGTTCATCAACATAGTGAGCCAACTACAATTGCTTTTCTCACAATCTCTGTAGTAGTAAGCTCAACACTATAGATTACTACTATATCTGGAATATATAAGCAATTTAAGACTCAAATAATTTTTCATTTCCAAACTAGTTGTTTATTCATAGAATCATTTGTTGTTGGTTCCACATTTGGTAATGTTTAGAATGAGTATGCTATGTTGCAGATGAAGAAGGAAACGAATGAATGTATATGTACTTATACACTCTAGTGACACTTGGACTTCACATGGTCTTTCCTTGTAAATTATAGTAGTTGGTTTGATCTTCAAACAAATTACTTGCTACCACTCTATTTCATTTAGCAATGTGAATGGGTAATCCTCCTAGTTCCTTCCATGGGAGAATAGTAATCAAGGTTGAGGTTTATTCAACATTCAATAAATACCATTGGATTTATCTATCCCAATTACCTACCCAAGATAGGTTGATTCAACACCTTATATAGTATTAATGGGACTCTAGTATTGAATGGTCACATAAAAATATTGAACTAAGGCACCAATTGAACTAAGGCACCAATTGAACTAAGGAATTAATTAATATGGGATTGGATGGATTTTTGCATCATATAAGGATAAACTTTCATATCCATAGCACTAATAATGAGGAAATCTCCAAGGAACAATTCCATATCCATATAAGTCACTGTGGCGAGTGCCTCAACATATAAACTTGAACTCATCTTGGGGGGTTTTCTCCTTGGTTTTATCATTCATTGCATTGAGAGGGAATTCTCAGAACAAATTCCCATGCACATGGGACTTCCTACATCGAAAGGGTATATGTGCTTAATTGATTTGTTGAATCCATTGTGAATCTTGGTGGCTTAGGCATATTGCTTCCAACAAGGCTTGAGAGATGTGCATATATATGTAAAGATAAGCATGCGTAGTGTATCTACTAAGTTCGTGGCAACTAAGGCCTTGAAAAATATTCCCCGAGTATTACCTATGCCTACCAGGGTGTCGTTTTCCCAGTACTCTATAGGCAACGAATCAATCTTGACCAAGAACAACGCATAAGTAATGTCTTCTTTTTCAGGGTAAATTTTTTCAACCTAGTTTTCAATATAATCCAATTGAGTTGAAGAAGTATGAGTCAATATCAAAAGTTGAATTTGTGTCTTCCATATTGTAAAAAATTATAGTGAGAATCCCTTAGATCTAAGGCGGAGGTTATAATGACCTTTGGGTTTCCATCTGGTATTGTTCTATCCCAGAAGGGATCATTCTGAAGGCCATAGGCCCAATTTTTTTCTATCAGAGCATAATCCTTCATATATTGAATATTCTGGCTTAGAAAAGTGGAAGTGATATCGTACCTTGGTACTATCGATGTTTTTGGTATGCACTTTCCTAGTCCTCTGGTGGCTTTCCTGTGGTGAGAAGCTCTGAATCCCTTCATCATCGATCAACAAATATTCGCCATTTGAATCATGCACATTAAAATGACTTTGGCGGTTGGCCACATTTAGTGTACGTTGAAACAACACTTCTGATGGCACTGATCCCATGGTTATAGACCATATGTTATATTTGATGGTGATTTTCTCGGTTGGCCACATAGCACCATTTGGTTGTTTCTTACCAAGTATGCCAAATTTTGATGGATGTTGGAACAATATACCATGGTGGTTCTTTTCAACGGACTTATTTAGGCCATGGTTATGTTTGTTTCCACGAGAAGTGAGGGTGGTTAGGACCACCATGGTGCTATATAAGCATTCTTACCAAGAACCAACTCAACAGGGAAGACAAGTTACAATGTAAGACACAGGTACAATGAGCAAAGTCATTCGAGGCGAAGTCACAGAAAAGTCACTTGCAAAGCCGAAGCATTTGACACCAAGGAAAATCCATGTGGATTGAATAATAAAGGTTGAGGATCAAGGGTCCAAGCGCACCATGGAGATGGGTCAACAACTTGGATAAAGTATTGATATGATTTGAAATCATGTGTCCCTTTTTAATTCCTTTTAGATGGGTATTTTATAGTTCTAAACTATTGGCAACCCATTATATTATAGTGCTTTATTTAATGGGCTCGCCATTATAGTTTTATTGATATATAAAACTATTGAAGCCTATCACTTTTAAAGGATGCCACATATATATATATATTTTTGTAATGGTTTCCATATAAGTATTAATGGTAACCAAGGGAAATAAGTATTTGCATTTATATAGTAGAGTGAGACCATAGATTCCACCACTTATGCATGGTTAATGGCATTGTAAGAAAGATAATTTTTGGGGAATTTTCATGTGCACTTGACTATAGCATCTTCCACCAAGTGATTGTATTCAAAATTTTGACTTATCCATGTGCACACATGTTGTAGTGGTTTTGATACCATAGAGTCTACCACTCGTGCACATTTATTGTGACTTGAAGATGAATGTTTCCATGTTATAACGGCCTTTGTAGCCACTTATTTGTGAGAGGCATTGTTTTCTTAAAGCCTATTTGGAAACTTTGTAAACTTGTCCAAGTTTCATAAGCTCTTTGGGACATGAGGAAGCCACTTATGCGTCATCATTGGGGACTCCATCTTCCCTATAGAGAAGGCACTGATCTTTAAGCAATTCGCCCTCCTAGGGTTTTGATCATTTTCCTGTTCTGGGGCTTTTTATTTTTGCTTGTGGACTTAGACACCCTCATATCTCTCATGAAGATATTTTGGTTGTCACGCTTCACCAAATGCATGGAAGAATAAAAATCGAGGAAAGGACATTTTTTTATGATAAATTTTAGTCCCCATGTACTTAGCTTTGGTTTACCAAAAATTTACATGCAAAGGCTTACCACTCATTGTACACTTTTATAAACACACCTAACTAATGTCAAATTTGGTACTACGGTTCACACAACCAATAAACACACATTGCATTTTCTCACAAAGGTCATTATTTTTACCATAATAATTGCAAGGCCTCCTTATAGAGATTCTAATGTCAAATTTGGTACTACCATGATTTAAGATTCACACAACCAATAAACACACGTTGCAGTTTCTCACAAAGGTCATTATTTTTACCATGATAATTGTAAGGCCTCCTTGTAGAGCTTCTCCACAGATATTGATTTCCAATTTAACGCTATTGTAAATACTAATTAGTAACATAGGTTCAATACTAACAGTGGTCGGCCTCAATTAGAAAAAAAATAAATTACGATAGATGTTTTGTGAAGATTCCTCTTCACAAAAACTCAGCATTTACCAGCAAACAGACTTCACTTCTTCCGACGCGGACAACCTTTAGCACAGGATTCGTACTTCACCTACAGCTACAATGATGTTTCTCCCGTCCACTGGGAAATGGTCAATAAATGGACACTCAAGTGGACATCCAAAGCCTCTCTCCATGTGGAGACAGGTCAATAGTCAGGGCATCAGCATCTTCATGCTGCTTGCACGACTGAGCAGGTCGACTCTTCATGATGGAACAAGTCGGATGTTGTCTTCAACCATCCAAGCATGTGTCTACAGTCGACATGACCATCCTTACCATCCTGCCAACCGTCGACGGGTATAGATAAACAAAAATAAATAATGACAACTAAGGAGCTCGAAGGGTCCCCTCCAATAGAGCCATAACCAGTCATGATTGGACGCATGAGAAACCAAATTCCCACGAGTATTTCATTGACATAAATCCATCCTATTTCTCCCTTTTCCTCAACTTGCTGCGAACAGGGGAAATTCACATCCCTGCACACATGTCGGATAAGGCTCTATACAAAGAGGTGCTCTACTATGGTCTGATGGTCATAATCCATATGGCCAAATGGGCTCACATCCTAGAAGGAAATCGATTGTGACATACTGCTTTCATTCACCGGTGAGCCACGGGAGATTCCATTACGATTAGAGCGGTGCCGGATCAAGGATGTTGTGTCCCCGCTCTTCCTACATTTAGTGTCTTTTAGAATAACACAAAAATTGATAAAGAAGTGGTATCGATGGTTGTCGACGAACAACAGTCAATGGACGAACCACGAAAACACCATTTTTCTGGATTTGAATATCAATGAAGTAGATTTGGGATTTCTTATTCACATGAAAGCTCTATTACCTCTCCCACACACACGAAAACACAAATTAGAATTATGTAAGTGATCATTTTACTTAATTACTTTCAGGTTATTGTTGGATTTTTGTTTTTCTAACAACCATAGAATCAACATAAAGAAGATGATTTGGTCAGTTTTTTATTTTGCAGTAAATGAAAATAAATCCTAATGATCAATTATTTAAGATTTACAAGTTCCTGATTCTCGTTTTTAGTGTCGACAAGAGAATTTATTAACAGAAACATAAATTTCCTGAACTAACGTTACCTACAAATAGTCCGAAAATGCTTCATTACCATGATGTGATTCTGTAAATTCTCGGCCATGCCAGATAAGTTATAATAAACGGAAGCTCTGACAGGCGATTTTGTGCCGATCAAAAGCTACAAAAGCTACAAAAATTTTCGCCAATGTGTCGCGCAAGTTCTTGGTCGTCGATGAACAACGGTCAAGGCCAACGGGGTACCTTCCCAAAAATACTTGTGATAGATTTTTCGTAGGGTTGTCGGTCGATGAAATTTTCTCTATTGCAAATGGACGATCTCCTAGACTGACGTCAACAGGCTAGTGCTTTAGTCGGTGGGCCAAATAGTGTTAGGATATTCCTATACTCCATCCTAGTCCTACTAAATTTTCAGTCATTTTCATTTTCAGTCTTTTAGGGTTTGCATGCAATGTTAGGGTTTACATGCATTTTAGGGTTTGCGTGCATTTTGCACGCATTCCAGTCATCAGTCCCACCACCTATCCCTCAGTTAGATAGCCCCCAGAGCTTCTTCCTAATCAATTTCAACCCTCCTAGTTCCTAGTGCGCCCTCCTTTCACCTACTGCATGACAGAGGCGCACTTCTTCACCTACCAATCCAGTTATGTTCAGTTAACAAGAGTTCTCTCCCTAATTTTAGGCTTGACTCACTCTTAACTGACCTTATCACTCCGATGGATCTCCAGTGTGACTAGATAGCATGTTCTGACTCCAGTTAGCTCCATGAGCGCCCTCCACTAAGCCTCCTTCACTACATTAGTGCTTCCATGTGCCAGTTACACCTCCCACATTCAGTTAGACTCAGTTTGACTTCTGGTTGACTATTACTTGTGCATTGATGACTTCACTGATGATGAGTTGGACTCCTAGTTATGACTTGATGACACTCCACTGATTATGGATCTGTCCATGCAAGCTTAATCGAATCACACCTAGTGTATTCGAATCCTGAGCATTGTATATTTACCTTTTTCCTATTCAGATTAATGTAACATGTGTAATTATTCTATCTCTATCTGAGCTCCTTTGGATCTATGTTTTTCTGCTCTATTCTTCTTCTGTCATTCCTAAATTATTTCATTGTGAGGTTTACATCATCTCTTTGGATCTACTGTGAGCATTTTCACATGGTATCAGAGCCATTTGAGAGTATATTCTACCTCCAATCTTGAGAGTTTTTTGCAGGTATTTCGAAGTTCCAGCAGTTGCAGCAACAGTATCAGCAGTTTCTTTTTGCACTTGTTCCAGCAGTCAAGATGAGTAATTTGAATGCTCCTTCTTCTCCTATGATTCTCACTCCCTTCAATTACTTTGAATGGAAGGGTAATATGAAGTACACTTGAAGTCGAGATGGTTTTCTAGAATAGTTGAGGAAAAATATGCCATACCACATATAGTTGTAGAGAGAACCAAGCATCTAAATAAAATGGATGAAGCCTTTCGATTCATATGCCTTCATATGTATGAAGATCTATTGTTTCATGTTGAAGGATTGAAGTCTCCAAATGAGTTATGGACAAAACTAGAGAGTCTATTTGGCAAACAAGATGGGATAAGAGGCCACATTCTCGAAAATGAATTGATTTCCCTACAACCTAGCAATTTTGAGAGCATTCAAGAATTCTTCTCAAAATTTCACAAATTGGTTTTACAATGCAAGCATTGTGGCATCACTAAAAGTGATGAGCAATTGGTACTCTCCGTATTGAGCAAACTTGGATCTCAATTTTCTATCTTTGTATCTACTTTCCATTCTGGGCGAATGTCAATCCCTGGATGGATGTTTCCATCCTTAACAGTCTTTTCTAAATCTCTCATTCAAGAAGAGGACAAATTGATTCAAATGGGTGCCATCAAGGCCTCCAAAGATATAGCTCTTCTAGCTGGAGAAGCAAGTGGAGCGAATGCAAAAGGGAAGCAAAAAGACAAGGACAAGAAGCCATCTAAATCCAAAAATGACAAACACAAGAGACCTAATTGCTACTACTGCAAGACAAGAAACCATCCTGAGAAAGCTTGCATGCACAAGAAAATAGACCTACTAACCAAGCTTCTTGAACAAAACAAAATTGTTGTTCCAAAAGAAGCAAAGATGTCTGATTCTGGAAGTGGATCTGATGATTTCCATTCATTGATGGCTAGTTTTTCAAAGTCAAAATCCCTCCTCATAGATTCTAGATCCTCCAACCACATGGTTTCCTCTGAAGAATCTTTTTCCTCTTTAGATCTCAAAGATGGGCCTACTATTCACATGGGAGAAAACTCTCAAATTTCTGCCAAAGGATTGGGTACAGTACATATGGAGCATGGTAAGTTCAAAAATGTTTTATTTGTTCCTTCTCTAACAGCTAATTTGTTATCAGTATATCAGATGACTCATACAGGATCACCAAAGCAAGTAACTTTTGGACCAAACACAGTTGAGATTACAGAGATCTCCACTGGAAATATTATAGCGAATGGGGTTGATAATCATGCCTCTAAGGCATATGAGTTCTCACACTTCATGCCTTTCTCTCTGACTATTCCTTTAGATTCTGATCAAGATCAGAGTGAATCCTCTTCTGATGAAGAAGAAGATCAAGATTTTGATGTTGAGATCATAGTTTAAGAAGATTCAGATCCAGAACCAACACATATTCTCAGTCCAGATTCAAGGTCAATATGGGCTCACACAGTCCTTGCTACTACTGAGAGCACAGTTGAGGATTCATCTGTTCACAGAAATACCAAACTTCAGCATCATGCCAACCTTGCATTATGCCATCTACCTCTCCATGAGAGATTGAGCATGATGATGGGGTTCTCTCTTCCATCTCTTGGGAAGACTTCTCATGTTCCATTCGCTCCAGTTGCAGAAATAATTTTTGAGAGACTTGCTTCGTCCAATACATCCTCTACACAGTGGAAGGCACATCAGAAGACTAGATCCACATCTAGCACCTATTTCGGCATCCTACAGGGGATCAACTTGTCAAGTTTTTTGCAGAAGTTTTCACTGATGAAAGCTTCCTTCTTTTCTACTTAGTATGATGGTTCTTTGAGTTATTTACTGTTCTTTTGAGAGGGGGTATTTCTACCATGAGGTTTTCCCCATTTCCTCGGTTTGTGGATAGTTCTTTATTTTTCTATCTTATTTGATTGTATTGGTGACCTTTGGTCCTAGTTACCAGGGCCCAGGATGGATTAAGGGGGGGTGTTAGGATATTCCTATACTCCATCCTAGTCCTACTAGCTTTTCAGTCATTTTCATTTTCAATCTTTTAGGGTTTGCATGCACTTTTAGGGTTTGCATGCATTCTAGGGTTTGCATGCATTCTAAGGTTTGCATGCATTCTAGTCATCAATCCCAGCACCTATCCCTTAGTTAGCTAGCCCCCAGAGCTTCTTCCTGATCAGTTTCATCCCTCCTAGTGCCTAGTGTGCCCTCCTTTAACCTACTGCATGAGAGAGGTGCACTTCTTCACCTACCAGTCCAATTATGTTCAATTAACAAGAGTTCTCTCCCTGATTTTAGGCTTGACTCACTCTTAACTGACCTTATCACTCCGATGGACCTCCAGTGTGACTAGATTGCCTGTTCTGACTCCAGTTAGCTCCATGAGTGCCCTCCACTGAGCCTCCTTCACTACATTAGTGCTTCCATGTGCCAGTTACACCTACCACATTTAGTTAGACTCAGTTTGACTTCTGGTTGACTATTACTTGTGCATTGACGACTTCACTGATGATGAGTTGGACTCCTAGTTATGACTTGATGACACTCCACTGATTATGGATCTATCCATGCAGGCTAATTCGAATCACACCTAGTGTATTCAAATCTTGAGCATTGTATATTTACCTTTTTACTATTCAAATTAATGTAACATGTGTAATTATTATGCCTCTATCTGAGCTCCTTTGGATCTATGTTGTTCTGCTCTATTCTTCTTCTGTCATTCCTAAATTCTTTCATTCTGAGGTTTACATCATCTCTTTGGATCTACCGTGAGCATTTTCACAGATAGTTGATAGTCGACCAATATGGCTCCATCTTCATACTCCAATGACTACTCCATTCGTCGGGTAAGGGGAGTTGGTCAAGCAGTTGTATCACATGATGTCTCTCGATTCAATAAGATATCGGTTGGTGTAATCAGATCTGTGGATGACTGGTATTCGGAAGAATCCAAGCGAACTTGACAGAATAATTTTTTTTTTTAACAAACAAACTTTGTTCGCAAATAAATCAATGCACAAGCATCCCTTCATCTTCCTTGCAGTTTTTTCACTCACTTCACTCAGTAAACTGAATAGATCAAGAGATAGATGTGGACTCGGGAAAAAAGAAGTGTGAAGCAGTCAGCTACCGACCGTTCCAGTCGTGGGCGTAGCCGACCATTCTGCTGTGGATCAATGCAATTGACCAAAGTAATTGCTGCTACGAAAAATGAAGGTAAAGTCCAAAGATAGGTCGAATGGATGCGTCAACCAAAGAAGGGTTATACCACAGTAATTTTATCTATTGATCATAGGTAATATTCGAGCAACAATTCAGTTACATACAAAAAATCGACCTAGTACATCAGAGTTTATCATCGACTATGCTTACGTGTCATCTTTTTGAAACCTATGGACGATGTTACTTCTGTACAAAAACTATGTTCAAGATTTGACTTACTTTTGAAGTATTGATATGAAGATCGATGTCCTTTCGAGATTAAACTCTAAGATGCCGATATTTTTTGGCCAATCTCATTTATGGTCGATCACTTGGTCAACATTATCTTAAGTTTGATGCCTAATCTATTAGTCATTAAGTAAACTGGTTGATGTTATTTTCATGTGGTCAAGATCAGAAGTTGATCAAGGATTCCCTTCACCTTCGAGTCCATTGGATGTGGCGATCTGTCTCAATCCAGACTTTGTTGTGGGAGATGCCTAAAACTGAACGTGGCCACCCATTACAGATCAATGCAGAGGTACAATGTAAACCCGCATATTCAAGACAAAGAGGCAAGCGACCGTTGGAGACCTTCAAACTCAAGCAAAAGATGTGGCACGATGTGACACGATTGGCAGCCACCCACGCCATATCCACACGAAGCCTAACAAGAAAGAGGTCATGAGAGTGTAGCTCTCCAAAGGTACCAACGTTTCCATACGTTGGCCAAATCGTAGGATCCATGAATAACCCTAGCTCTCATGTCGGTGGCAAACCACTCCAGTTGACATGCAACTGACCATATAGAAGGTCACTCAAAATAATGAGGTTTTCTCGACTGCCTCCATAAGCAGTAGCTACATTCATCTGCGCTCCCCGTCACCATTACTAAATCATCGAAGTTGGAAGGCATCTAGTCGGCACTTGTAACAAACTTGGAAGAGTGGTCATTAATTGTCAACCTGGATGACTCTTATTTTCCTTCCTGTAGAACATGGTGTGATCAACCTTGTAGCCATTGCTTGAGAAGGATATTGCAAATATGTTGTGACCACATCGACATGGAAGTTGTCACAACCAAAGACTATCCATCGACTGTCATCAACAATATCCTCACACTCCACCAAGCACCTAGATACCAGTACATTTATGAACTTTCGTCCATCAAATAATGTGTCTCTGCCCCCTGGTTGAGAAAACCTTTCACGTACCACATTTCCAACAACGTCTGAACAACAGTTTCTTGATCTTCCAGAAACGATGCACAACTTACAAAACAAATCTTTAGATGGGTATCAGACAAGTCATGATAACTCCATCTTAACAGTTGATAAGATATGTGTCGGTGTTCCCATGCATTCTTGAGGTGGAAGACTGATCTATCCATGGAATTTAAACCATCTCTCCAATATTTATGTGCCTTCTTTTGTCATTCAGAAGTAAAAGCCCAAATTCCACAACTTGCCTATAGCAGAGCATGTCTAAATGCATTGAATGTTTAACATTTTATGTAATGGCGTATATGTTGAAACCACAGCCTGCACAGAAAATGTGAATTGACAAGGGAAGCAGGCAATGGATACTGGGTCAATACACCACAAACCATGAACTGAGAAAGCGCTTGGTGGAGACTATAGGAGGTGAACTCGTTGGCTCAGTAAAATGTGAACTGAACCGTCAAGAGGACAGAACCTTCTAGACGACGCCATCCACGTGGCAGGATTCCATTCGCTCTGTGAGTGAGGAATCTAGTGGATATGGAAGGTTACGCTTCTCGTTGGTGAACGCCTGCGGCATAGAAATTGCAAATTCAATTGTAGGAAAATGCAATTTACACATTTTGATAATTTCAAATTTGTAATGTTCAACAATTGAGAGAAATTCACATTGTTCAAGGGAAAATGCATTTTCGACAATTAATTGACTACAATTTCAACCACCAAAATTTACATGTTCAATATTCAAACTTAAGCTAAATCGAATTGACCAATAATTCTATTATGTATACATATAGCAATGTAAAACTATTTAAATCATTACATAGCACACATGAATAGTAAAAGGATTTATTTTATGAATAACACTCATTTATAAAATAAGTTACCTTGCATAATCTCCTATTAAACTATTGAGATAATAATATTAGTATTAGCATTTTATTTTTGGAAAATACCTCAATATTTTTTATCAATCAACACTATGAGTAGTTTTAGCATGAAAATTTATATTTAAATGTTAACTTTTGTAAATATTTCACACCATATTAATTACAAATTAATTACTAATGTTGGAATCAATCCCTAGATTATGAAATCATTACATCTTATAGTAAACATTGATTTAAAGGAGGTCATCCAATAATTTTTTTTAAATGATCCAAAAGCACACTCTTCTATTCTGAAAACAAAAACTTAAAAACCTTTTTAAGAAAGATTTGATTTTGAATAACTTAATATCCTTTTTTAAGAAGGATTTAAAATCATATATATTTTTGGTAAACCTAGATAAAATCCAACATAACTTCAACCTACTGTTTCCAAAATTCTAACTGATAGTTTGGGGGAGACGAAACTGGTGCAGGAGTAGTAGGTCTTTGATGGTGATGGAGGGAGCCCCTGTGTGGGGGATGTTTCCGTTGGTGCACTCCAATGTCCTGTGATTGCTATGTCTATATCCCCTCCGGTACACAAGTCCTTGGTTCAGCATGGTCACCGGTTTTGAATACACTGGGTATTGAATTATCCCCCTCTCCTCTTTCGGATCTTGAACCTGAGCCACATGAATTTCCTTCGGGGGTTAGAATCCCTCTACCTACTTTTTCTGCTCGAGATTTGGGCTCTCTGGATGTCATCCCCATCTCATAGATTATGAATGGTAATGTGATTGTTCGGAAGGCTAGAAAACCTAAGTGAGGGAAAGGGACTGCCCAAGTCAATCCCTCTGTCTGTAGTAACCCCAGGGTGACTTCGTTATTCGAGAAAGGCCTTCATAGAAGTTTTACTTATTCTCCTCCCTCCTGTTCAGCCCTTAGAGATCCAACGGCCCTTGAGTGTGTTCCTCCATGATTACTTCTTCCTTTAATGTAAGAGGGCTTTGCAGTGGCCCAAAATGAGTTGCGTTGAAACAGTTTTTGGACAATTTTAAACCTGCAATATAATCTTACCCTACATAAATTACAATTTCAACAATTAAGTGATTGAAATTCAAAAGTAAACGATTCACAAGAAATTTACCTTTTTTAACTAAAATGACAATTTCAACAATTGATTGATTGCAAATTCAGTGACTAAAAATTGCAATTTGAACAATTGGAGAGTTATAAAAATTACAATTTTAGCATCCAAAAATTGCAATTTTAACAGGTAATTGTCAATTGATAGAAATTTTGATATCTGCATATTGCAATTGAAATTTTGACACTTCCAAATTCAACAATAAAAATCATTGAGTATAATTGCAATTTTAGAGACTACAAATTCACAATTTCAACAAGCATACTAAATAATAAATTCACGTTTTTTTTATGAAAATTGCAATTTCATCAACCAAAATTTGCAATTTCAACAATTAAAGAATTATAAAAATTGCAATTTTAGCATTTATAGATTACAATTTCAAGAATTAATTGATTGCAATTCATCAATAGTTGGAGAATTATAAAAATTGGACCTTTTTAATGAGAAATTGGAACTAGCATCCAAAATTGTAATTTTGAAAATTTTAGCAATTAATTGATTGCATTTTCAATAATTTCATATTTGTAATTTCATGAACTTCTAATTCAAATTACAATTTTAAGTTAAGGAAATTGTTATTTTCGAAATTAGTATTCATAAATGTAAAAATAAATTTGTAGTTTCAACAACTACAAATTATCAACTTCAACAAGTAGATGATTGAGGACAAATTCACATTATTTTAACTTAAAATGAAATTTCAATAGTTAATAGATTAAACTTTCAGCGATCAAGAACTACAATTTCAACAATTAAAAAATTGTTAAAATTGATTTTTTTTTAAGAAATTGCAATTTCAACTTTAGGAAAATGCAATTTTGGCATTTTGAAAATTACAAATTTGAGGATTTCAACAACATGATAAAAAAAGAAATTAAAATATTACAGAATTTGCAATTTCTTAATTTCAACCAATAAGAATTACAATTTCAATGGTTGAACAATTATTAAAATTGCAATTTCAACTATACCATAATGCAATTTAGGGATTTTGATAATTACAAATTTGCTATTTCAATAGATAATTGAGGAGAGTTCACATTTTGTTAAAAAAAAAGTGCAATTTCAATAACTCATTGACTAAATTTCAAGGATCGTGAATTGCAATTCCAAGAATTGAAAAATTAAAGATATTGCATTTTTTTTATGAGAAATTGTAATCTAGCCATCCAAAAATTGCAAATTCAACAATTAATTGACCGCACTTTTCATAATTACGTATTACAATTTTGACAACTATAAATTCAACAATAAACATATTGAAGAGAAATTGCACTTTTGAAAAATAGATATTCACAATTTTAACAAGTAGGATTGAGGGAAATTCACATTTTTTAAGATAATGCAATTTCAATAATTAATTGACTGCAATTTCAACTATCAACATTAATCTCTCTCTCTCTCTCTCTCTCTCTCTCTCTCTCTCTCTCTCTCTCTCTCTCTCTCTGACCCCAACTGCCCCACTCCTCACCTATACCCCCCTTCTCTCTAGTCACCCTATCCTTCAGGAAGTCAGAATTCTTTCAAGAAACTCACCAAGTGTCTCTTGTGGGATTGAAAATTTGAATATTGAAGTCACCAGGGAAAATATCACAACCTTTATGTATCTGATCTTTTGTTTTCCCTCGAAGATCTAATTTGATTTCTTGTAATTCTTTTTCTATGGTAAAGAAGTTATTCGTTCCCCAGTATGGTCTCCAGATGCTATCACTCAGGATTCTTCCAGGTTGCGGTAGAAGGGATCACTGAGGTAACTATTTCAACTACGCTCTTATGGCTGGAAACTAGCATTTCAAAAAATAGAGAGGGCTCTCTCTCTCACAACTCTTTCAGCACACATAATGTCACTTGAATTGGCTGGTTGTGGATTAATAATGGTGGCTAGACCTTCAGATAAGTGTTTTAGGTTTTTCAATTGGTTGGGTTGAGGATATGGGTGATAAAACACTTAAACACCAATATATGTCTCTCTTTAAAACCCTAACCTCTAATATCTCTCTCTATCTATGTAAACCCCTAACCCCTAATTTCTCTCTTTTTCACATTCTCCCTAAACCCCATGGTATATCAATGTTTTGGGATTTTTTGGTGTATGAAGGTTCCCCATGTTGATTTTTGGTGTGGGAATTAATGATGTGGAAATGGTAAGTAGGCTATGATGTATGGATAAGTTTTTTGTGTTAACAATAAGATTTTGTAGTTGGATACTAGGGCTTCAAGCATGTTATGATACATTGATATTGATTTCAGACTATTAATCAAAAGAGGCTATCATTGTTGTTGACATTATTTAAATATGAACTAAGTTTATGAGTTCAATCTAGGGGGCGAACTTAGGTGATTTTGTTGGGAGTTGTATAAGATCCCTTAAAAAATGATTAACTGCAAAACAAAATGACAAAAAAATTAAAAAAAAACAATTATTAAAAAAACAAAAGACAAAGCTACAATTAAGGGACATTCAACATAAAAGAATGACCCAAGTTGCCACTAGAGAACAACTAGACACACTTTCTTACACCACAATTAGATAAAAAATTGACCCAACTTGCCACTACACTATAACTTCTCTTTAAATTGAAAAGTACATTTTATATATATTAATAATATTCACCAAACTTGAATAGAATTTTTTAATTTATTCTTAAAAAACACAAACTCAAATTCTTGATTTATAGATCTTTAACCCATTCACAAAATTACAATAAAAATTATTTTTTCTTTGCCTTACAGACCCAAAAAAATAATACGTATAAATAATATGAATGACATTTAAAAAAATACACTTGAAAGAATAAAAAAACATAGCCAAATGATATCTTTAAATAAGTTGTTCACGAATTTATATCAATATTTATAAGTTTGATGATATTTTTTGATAAGTTGTACACATATATGAATATATATAATAAATTTACAACTATAGCTATTTATATAAGTGTTTTTCACATTTTAAATACATTATTGTTATTTTTTATTAAATTTAATAATTTGTATTATAATTATTAAAGATAAAAATTAATTGGATGTGGTTTGAATAGATAAGAAAAATTGTTATGCTCATTCACTTAAGATTAAATCTAATTTTGAATCTTTTTTATTTAGGTACCAACCTAGAAATGAGGTTATAAATCCACAACATGAGATTAACTCAATAGTTAGGAGCTTGGAATAGTTTGATGGAGGACTTGGAGTTTTATCTCTTAAGATTTGATAGCTCGATAATATAGAAGCATTGGTGGGTCAAAAAAGTAGATCACAAATCTCAAATTATGAATCCATAAACATATTGAGAGCTAACATGAATGGATGCATTTTAGTTTAGCTATGTATTGTTGTTTATTTATTAGGTATTGTTTGAATTATTCAAGATAAGAATTTGCACTTAGATACTTGTTTAAATTATTATTAATGAAAAGTTTTGTTATTGTTGACATTATTTAAATAAAAACTAAGTTTATGAGTTCGATTAATGGATGTTATATTTGCCATAATTCATATGTTATTTTCATTTTTCACTCTAAAATACACCTAGTTTCAGTCCTTAATTTTCCCATTGATCCAATTTGAAAACTTTAAACAAATAAATTTATTTGTACTAATTTTAAATTTTTTATAATATTATTAAATAATTTTTTAACAATATGGAAGTAAATTTTTTGAATTATAACATATATAAATATTTTGGATTATTAAAATGCATAAATAATTTAATATTATAAATATTTTGGTAATTTTTTGTATTATAATGGATTTGAAATTAAAACACATTTTTTTAAAAAATACTCTTATTCTATATAAACAAGAAAGTTTTATATACAAAGTTTAATGTCTAGCGAAACCACAACCTTGAAATTATGATATTATCATTATTAATAACTTAATATATTATATTATCATTATATCAATAAATTTTGTCATTATATAAAATATAAAAAATCATTTCAATTTTAAAAATACTAAATAAAATTATTATTATTATATTCTTATAATCATAAATATGCCATACCACATACAGTTGTAGAGAGAACCAAGCATCTAAATAAAATGGATGGAGCCTTTGGATTCATATGCCTTCATATGTCTGAAGATCTATTGTTTCATGTTGAAGGATTGAACTCTCCAAATGAGTTATGGAAAAAATTGGAGAGTCTGTTTGGAAAACAAGATGGGCTAAGAGTCCACATTCTCGAAAATGAATTGATTGCCCTACAACCTAGCAATTTCGAGTGCATTCAAGAATTCTTCTCAAAATTTCACAAATTGGTTTTACAATGCAAGCATTGTGGCATCACTAAAAGTGATGAGCAATTGGTACTCTCCGTATTGAGCAAACTTGGATCTCAAATTTCTGTCTTTGTATCTACTTTCCATTCTGGGTGAATGTCAATCCCTGGATGGATGTTTCCCTCCTTAACAGCCTTTTCTAAATATCTCATTCAAGAAGAGGACAAATTGATTCAAATGGGTGCCATCAAGGCCTCCAAAGATCTAGCTCTTCTAGCTGGAGAAGCAAGTAGAGCGAATGCAAAAGGGAAGCAAAAAGACAAGGACAAGAAGCCATCTAAATCCAAAAATGACAAACACAAGAGACCTAATTGCTACTACTACAAGAGAGGAAACCATCCTGAGAAAGCTTGCATGCAAAATAAAATAGACCTACTAACCAAGCTTCTTGAACAAAACAAAATTGTTGTTCCAAAAGAAGCAAAGATGGCTAATTCTGGAAGTGGATCTGATGATTTCCATGCATTGATGGCTGGTTTTTCAAAGTCAAATGCCCTCCTCATAGATTCTGGATCCTCCAACCACATGGTTTCCTTTGAAGAATCTTTTTCCTCTTTATATCTCAAAGATGGGCCTACTATTCACATTGGAGACAACTCTCAGAATACTTCCAAAGGATTGGGTACAATACATATGGAGCATGGTAAGTTCAAAAATGTTTTATTTGTTCCTTCTCTAACAGCTAATTTGTTATCAGTATATCAGATGACTCATACAGGATCACCAAAGCAAGTAACTTTTGGTCCAAACACAGTAGAGATTACAGAGATCTCCACTTGAAAGATTATAGGGAATGGGGTTGCTAATCATGCCTCTAAGGCATATGAGTTCTCACACTTCATGCCTTTCTCTCTGACTATTCCTTCAGATTCTGATCAAGATCAGAGTGAATCCTCTTTTGATGAAGAAGAAGATCAAGATTTTGATGTTGAGATCATAGTTCAAGAAGATTCAGATCCAGAACCAACACATATTCTCAGTCCAGATTCAAGGTCAATATGGTCTCACACAGTCCTTGCTACTACTGAGAGCACAGTTGAGGATTCATTTGTTCATAGAACTACCATACTTCAGCATCATGCCAACCTTGCATTATGCCATCTACCTCTCCATGAGAGATGCATCATGATGATGGGGTTCTTTCTTCCATCACTTGGGAAGACTCCTCATGTTACATTCACTCCAGTTGCAAAAATAATTCTTGAGAGACTTGCTTCGTCCAATACATCCTCTACATAGTGGAAGGCACATCAGAAGACTAGATCCACATCTAGCACTTGTTTTGGCATCCTACAAGGGATCAACTTGTCAAGGTTTTTGCGGACGTTTTCACTAATGAAAGCTTCCTTCTTTTCTGCTTAGTATGATGGTTCTTTGAGTTATTTACTGTTCTTTTGAGGGGTGGTATTTCTCCCATGAGGTTTTCCCCATTTCCTCGGTTTATGGACAGTTCTTTATTTTTCTATCTTATTTGATTGTATGGGAGACCTTTGGTCCTAGTTACCAGGGCCCAGGATGGATTAAGGGGGGGTGTTAGGATATTCATATACTCCATCCTAGTCCTACTAGCTTTTCAATCATTTTCATGTTCAGTCTTTTAGGGTTTGCATGCACTTTTAGGGTTTGCATGCATTCTAGGGTTTGCATGCATTCTAGTTATTAGTCCCAGCACCTAGACCTCAGTTAGCTAGCCCCCGGAGCTTCTTCCTGATCAGTTTCATCCCTCCTAGTGCCTAGTGTGCCCTCCTTTAACCTACTGCATGAGAGAGGTGCACTTCTTCACCTACCAGTCCAATTATGTTCAATTAACAAGAGTTCTCTCCCTGATTTTAGGCTTGACTCACTCTTAATTGACCTTATCACTCCGATGGACCTCCAGTGTGACTAGATTGCCTGTTCTGACTCCAGTTAGCTCCATGAGTGCCCTCCACTGAGCCTCCTTCACTACATTAGTGCTTCCATGTGCCAGTTACACCTACCACATTTAGTTAGACTCAGTTTGACTTCTGGTTGACTATTACTTGTGCATTGACGACTTCACTGATGATGAGTTGGACTCCTAGTTATGACTTGATGACACTCCACTGATTATGGATCTATCCATGCAGGCTAATTCGAATCACACCTAGTGTATTCAAATCTTGAGCATTGTATATTTACCTTTTTACTATTCAAATTAATGTAACATGTGTAATTATTATGCCTCTATCTGAGCTCCTTTGGATCTATGTTGTTCTGCTCTATTCTTCTTCTGTCATTCCTAAATTCTTTCATTCTGAGGTTTACATCATCTCTTTGGATCTACCGTGAGCATTTTCACAGATAGTTGATAGTCGACCAATATGGCTCCATCTTCATACTCCAATGACTACTCCATTCGTCGGGTAAGGGGAGTTGGTCAAGCAGTTGTATAACATGATGTCTCTCGATTCAATAAGATATCGGTTGGTGTAATCAGATCTGTGGATGACTGGTATTCGGAAGAATCCAAGCGAACTTGACAGAATAATTTTTTTTTTTAACAAACAAACTTTGTTCGCAAATAAATCAATGCACAAGCATCCCTTCATCTTCCTTGCAGTTTTTTCACTCACTTCACTCAGTAAAGTGAATAGATCAAGAGATAGATGTGGACTCGGGAAAAAAGAAGTGCGAAGCAGTCGGCTACCGACCGTTCCAATCGTGGGAATAGCCGACCATTCTGCTGTGGATCAATGCAATTGACCAAAGTAATTGCTGCTGCGAAAAATGAAGGTAAAGTCCGAAGATAGGTCGAATGGAGGCGTCGACCAAAGAAGGGTTATACCACAGTAATTTTATCTGTTGATCATAGGTAATATTCAAGCAACAATTCAGTTACATACAAAAAATCGACCTAGTACATCAGAGTTTATCATCGACTATGCTTACGTGTCATCTTTTTGAAAGCTATGGACGATGTTACTTCTATACAAAAACTATGTTCAAGATTCGACTTAATTTGGAAGTATTGATATGAAGATCGATGTCCTTTCGAGATTAAACTCTAAGATGCCGATATTTCTTGGCCAATCTCATTTATGGTCGATCACTTGGTCAACATTATCTTGGTCAAGTGGTTGATGTTATTTACATGTGGTCAAGATCAGAAGTTGATCGAGGAGTCCCTTCACCTTCGATTCGATTGGATGTGGCGATCTGTCTCAATCGAGACTTTGTTGTGGGAGATACTTGAAACTTAACGTGGCCACCCATTACAGATCAATGCATAGGTACAATGTAAACCCGCATATTCAAGAGAAAGAGGCAAGCGACCATTGGAGACCTTCACACTCAATCAAAATATGTGGCATGATGTGACACGATTGGCAGCCACCCACGCCATATCCACACAAAGCCTAACAAGAAAGAGGTCATGAGAGTGCAGCTCTCCAAAGGTACCAACATTTCCATACTTTGGCCAGATCATAGGATCCACGAATAACCCTAGCTCTCATGTCGGTGGCAGACCACTCCAGTCGACATGCAACTGACCATATAGAAGGTCACTCGAAATAATGAAGTTTTCTCGACTGCCTCCATAAGTAGTAGCTATATTCATCTGCGCTCCCCGTCAGCATTACTACTTCGTCGAAGTTGGAAGGCATCTAGTCGTCACTTGTAACAACCTTGGAAGAGCGGTCATTAATTGTCGACCTGGACGACTCTTATTTTCCTTCCTGTAGAACACGGTGTGAGCAACCTTGCAGCCATTGCTTGAGAAGGATACTGCAAATATGTTGTGACCACATTGACATGGAAGTTGTCACGACCAAAGACTATCCATCGACTGTCATCAACAATATCCTCACACTCCACCAAGCACCTAGATACCAGTACATTTATGAAATTTCACCCAGCATCCATCAAATAGTGTGTCTCTGCCCCCGGGTTGAGAAACCCTTTCACGTACCACATTTCCAACAACGTCTGAACAACAGTTTCTTGATCTTCCAGAAACGATGCACAGCTTACAAAACAAATCTTTAGATGGGTATCAGACAAATCATGATAAATCCATCTTAATAGTTGATAATATCTGTGTCGATGTTCCCATGCATTCTTGAGGTGGAAGATGGATCTGTCCATGGAATTTAAAGAATCTCTCCAATATTTACGTGCCTTCTTTTGTCATTCATAAGTAAAATCCCAAATTCCACAACTCGCCTATAGCAGAGCATGTCTAAATGCATTGAATGTTTAACATTTTATGTAATGGCAGATATGTTGAAACCACAGCCTGTACAGAAAATGTGAATTGACAAGGGAAGTAGGCGATGGAGACTGGGTCAATACGCCACAAACCATGAACTGAGAAAGCGCTTGGTGGAGACTATAGTAGGTGAACTCATTGGCTCGGTAAAACATGAAATGAATCGGAAAGAGGAAAGAACCTTCTAGACGACGCCATCCACGTGGCAGGATTCCATTCACTCTATGAGTGAGGGATCTAGCCGATGTGGAAGGTTACGCTTCTCGTTGGTGAATGCCTACGACGTAGAAATTGCAAATTCAATTGTAGGAAAATGCAATTTACACATTTTGATAATTTCAAATTTGAAATGTTCAACAATTGAGAGAAATTCACATTGTTTAAGGGAAAATGCATTTTCGACAATTAATTGACTACAATTTCAACCACCAAAATTTACACATTCAATATTGAAACTTAAGCTAAATCCAATTGACCAATAATGCTATTATGTATACATATAGCAATGTAAAACTATTTAAATCATTACATAGCACACGTGAATAGTAAAAGGCTTTATTTTATGAATAACACTAATTTATAAAATAAGTTACATTGCATAATCTCCTATTAAACTATTGAGATAATAATATTAGTATTAGCATTTTATTTTTGGAAAATACCTCAATATTTTTTATCAATGAACACTATGAGTAGTTTTAGCATGAAAATTTATATTTAAATGTTAACTTTTGTAAATATTTTACACCATATTAATTACGAATTAATTACTAATGTTGGAATCAATCCCTAGATTATGAAATCATTACATCTTATTGTAAACATTGCTTTAAAGGAGGTCATCCAATAAATTTTTTTAAATGATCCAAAGGAACACTCTTTTATTCTCAAAACAAAAACTTAAAAACTTTTTTAAGAAAGATTTGATTTTGAAAAACTTAACCTCCTTTTTTAAGAAGGATTTGAAATCATATATATTTTTGGTAAACCTAGATAAGATCCAACATAACTTCAACCTACTGTTTCCAAAATTCTAACTGATAGTTTGGGGGAGACGAAACTGGTGCAGGAGTAGTAGGTCTTTGATGCTGATGGAGGGAGCCCCTATGTGGGGGATGTTTCTATTGGTGCACTCCAATGTCCTGTGATTGCTATGTCTATATCCCCTCCAGTACACAAGTCCTTGGTTCAGCATGGTCACCGGTTTTAAATACACTGGGTATTGAATTATCCCCCTCTTCTCTTTCGAATCTTGAACCTGGACCACATGAATTGCCTTCGAGGGTTACAATCCCTCTACCTACTTTTTCTGATTGAGATTCGGGCTCTCTGGATTTCATCCCCATCTCATCGATTACGAATGGGAATGTGATTGTTCGGAAGGCTAGAAAACCTAAGTGAGGGAAAGGGACTGCCCCAGTCAATCCCTCTGTATGTAGTAACCCCAGGGTGACTTCGTTATTCGAGAAAGGCCTTCATAGAAGTTTTACTTCTTCTCCTCCCTCCTGTTGGGCCCTTAGAGATCCAGCGGCCCTTGAATGTGTTCCTCCATGATTACTTCTTCCTTTAATGTAAGAGGGCTTTGCAGTGGCCCAAAATGAGCTGCATTGAAACATTTTTTGGACAAGTTTAAACCTGCAGTATAATCTTATCCTACATAAATTGCAATTTCAACAATTAAGTGATTGAAATTCAAAAGTAAAGGATTCACAAGAAATTTACCTTTTTTAACTAAAATGACAATTTCAACAATTGATTGATTGCAAATTCAGTGACTAAAAATTGCAATTTGAACAATTGGAGAGTTATAAAAATTGCAATTTTAGCATCCAAAAATTGCAATTTTAACAGTTAATTGTTAATTGATAGAAAGTTTTATATCTGCATATTGCAATTGAAATTTTGACACTTCCAAAGTCAACAATAAAAATCATTGAGTATCAATTGCAATTTTATAGACTACAAATTCACTATTTCAACAAGCATACTAAATAATAAATTCACATTTTTTTTATGAAAATTGCAATTTCATCAACCAAAATTTGCAATTTCAACAATTAAAGAATTATAAAAATTGCAATTTTAGCATTTAGAGATTACAATTTCAAGAATTAATTGATTGCAATTCATCAATAGTTGGAGAATTATAAAAATTGGACCTTTTTAATGAGAAATTGGAACTAGCATCCAAAATTGTAATTTTGAAAATTTTAGCAATTATTTGATTGCATTTTCAATAATTGCATATTTGTAATTTCATGAACTTTTAATTCAAATTACAATTTTAAGTTAAGGAAATTGCTATTTTCGAAATTAGTATTCATAAATGTAAAAATAAATTTGTAGTTTCAACAACTACAAATTAGCAACTTCAACAAGTAGATGATTGAGGACAAATTCACATTATTTTAACTTAAAATGAAATTTCAATAGTTAATAGATTAAAATTTCAGCGATCAAGAACTACAATTTCAACAATTAAAAAATTGTTAAAATTGATTTTTTTTTAAGAAATTGCAATTTCAACTTTAGGAAAATGCAATTTTGGCATTTTGAAAATTACAAATTCAAGGATTTCAACAACATGATAGAGAAAGAAATTAAAATATTACAGAATTTGCAATTTCTTAATTTCAACCAATAAGAATTACAATTTCAATGGTTGAACAATTATTAAAATTGCAATTTCTAGTCAACTACTGGAAGATCTGCAGATATATTGTTATGATCAGCTGAGGTCTATTCCTGCACTTCATGAGGTTTCGAAATGGATGCTTAACTTGCGTGGCTATTCTACTAGCCTGAACTAGTTGATTGAACTCTACATCCACATGATTGGTTCCCGTGTGTTTTCTCAATACTTGCCTTCCGTCTTCTGGGTGTCTGCTTTCAGACTGTTGGGTGTCTCTACAAAAAATACAGACCCCAGAGTTAGCAGAATTGCAGGGGTCGAGTATTGCAGGAACGAGAGAAAGAGTTAAGAGGTTTTAGGTTTTAAGACAATGATAGATTTAGTTGGCTCTCATAATGTTATTTTTCTTAATTGGAATTTACAGCCAAGTTGAGATATACTAAAAAAAATTCCATCAATGGGCTATGATGTCTGATTGAGATTGTTTTATGCATTTTGAGTTTTTCTTATGATGTCATTCATTTGAAAATACATTTTGAGTAACTTTTGTTATGATGTCATTCATTTGAAAATACATTCAAAATTATTGGTAAACTTTTTTTCTTTTAAAATTGATGATGTTAAAGATGTCAATTCAAAATCAACAATTCATTTAAGCTTGCCAGTGATCTGGCTATTAGTGTGAGTTGAGTTTTCGAAAGGAATTTAATTATTAAAAAAAATGAACATAATGATCTTCTTTCAAAATCAAGAAACAGTTTATTTATGCTTGTCAATGACCTATTTACTAGCACAACCCCATATATATATATATAAACTCCAAAATAGAAAAATTATAACAAGTCTTACATCAACAATTACATTTAATATGTTATCTCTACAAGTAGATTTGGTGCTTAGAACGACTCCGCTAGTATCACCTTATTGCATAACCCTTTGATCTACAATGATGTACTTTAGATAAGTGTTGATATCATGGAAAAATGCTCTTAAGGGTTCATTGCTACTCCACATTTTAACAAAGAGCATGCATTATAAAAAGGCTCATAGATAAACAAATTTTGTGTTAAAAATGATATAATAAACTAATATAAAATGATAGAGGAAACTAAATAAACTTTTCACAAACAAAGGCTAGTTAATATACAATGCTTATAACAAGAAGCTAGAAATTAAAATTGATAAAGACGAGTAATATTGTAACGAATTTTTCAATTTGAAAAAAGGTAATACATTAAAAAGTATCAATGGAAACAAATACATTATCGTATTTTCCATTAAATTACAAAAATGTGTCTCCCAAATACATGACCATAATAGTTTTTCTTGAGAAAATATGTCATACATCAAGCTGAAAAAACTAGGGCTCCGTAGCATAGATGCTAAATATACGACAAACAACTTCGATATAAGAGAAAAATTAATATACACCTAAAACACAAGACACAAATGACATTAATATTGTAAAAATAAGTTTGTTTTTGATTTTAAGCATTCTTGAGCACTCTTTGAGACAAAGATGAAATTCGTTTAACTCTTTCATGAGAATAGAGAATGGATCATAACATCAAAGCATTTGGAGAGATCAACAAAATTGGTATTCTAAAAATCCAGTTAAAAGAAAAAAACAATTGTTAACTTTTAGCTGTTCAAAATATCAAAAGTTTTACATGGGACAATTGTTTAATAATACCAGGGGTTGAATCTCGCGAGCTTCTGCACTCTCAGACACGCTCGATCACACGAGCTTAGTAGCCAGGGTTATCACATTCAACAAAGGTTAAGTGGCTCATAGATTTACCTAGACGAACATCTGCCTTCTCGGTTCTCCATCAAGTCCATACTTGAATTCCACCTCTCCCCACCTTTTATATCTCTGATAAAGCTAAAAAAGAGAACACGAAACATCAACAAAGCATGATCCTAAGCTCGATCAAATTAAGTGAACCTAGTATGGTATTCATATAATCTCGTAATAACTGGCCTATCGACTGAAGGGGGGTTGTACAGGGGAGGGGCATGAAAGCATTGCAGAATACAGCTGCAACAATTTTCTTTGAGGAATCACTCCATAATACAAGTCAGGTCCACACCTCCCACACTATGACCAACCAATACCAGTTTCTCCTTCTTCTTTGTTCCATTTCCATATCCATGTGGATGAGATTTCACAAAGTCATCAAGTGGTTGGTAGTACTCGAAAAACCTTCGAATCACGTCACCATCCTTAAGGTTGAGTGTAGGTCACCCCAAGGTCAACTGCTATGACGAGATGGGAGGCCTTTTTAGCAGATCTGAGAGCTTGTAACAACACCACGCTCCATAACAAAGTGGGAGAGCTGTTTCTTTCCTCTGTCCCGATTCCATTTCCATTTGTTCAATCCTAATTTAAAAACCTAAAACATTCACAATGCTCAGCCTGCAAAACCCACAACATATCAATAATATTAAACACCCAAAGATATGTACGAATTACATAACGAGACTACAGTGTTTGTTAAAAAGAAAAATGTAATGGAGATCAAGCCCAAGGAGTGGAAACAAAAGCACACATATGGAAACATCATATGAAATTTATGATGTATGTGGCCGATACCACGTGGGGTGGGAAATGAAAAGTCACATATCAAAACATCAAATGGAATTTAAAAAATGATCATATGGAAACAATAGATGAAATTTACCATGTACGTGGCCTATTTAATTCGAAGATTACTAAGTAAATGAAAACGACAAGCTTGGGTGATAACTATTTCAATATGAGCCCTTGATGTAATGTACACGACTAAGAATATTCTTCAATTAATGAATCTTTTCTGTAGGACTTGGAATTATAATTAAAAGAATTATTAAGCTGGCACCTCCCACCCAACGTATTGAAATAAGAACGCCTATCATTTTAATGAGTTTGAGTTTTTGGAAGACATTAATTTAGTTATTAAAAGAGAAATGGTAGTAAGAGTAATGAAAAAAATAATATAAAAATAAAACAACCTATCTTCTTGAACCCATTGGATGCTGGAAAGATCTGGGTTAAGGCATCTCTACGCTAGTTTTAATAAAACATGCAAAGCTTACTTGAGCACACAGAGAGAGTTAGGCCGAGATGAAAAACAATCGGTATCTCAAGGCCTTTTAAATTTGAACTAAAACTAAGTAGACATTAATTGAATTAGTCTAGAATATAATTGAACACTCAAAACTCACCTTTCACACCTCTGCATAGTTTTTCTTGTGATAGTTTAGGGAGGCAGTTGCTAAAATGAACTCCATTGGCAACCATGGTCAAGGCCACGAATGGGTTTTCTTAATAGGACCCCATGCTTAATATTGCTCCTGATCTTGTAGCCCACTTAGTTTGAGGATCTCCTTGCCTTCCAATAGGATTGATTGCTCAAATAGAGCTTTGTTCTCACTCCACCAAATTGTATGATATATATGTTGTCATTTAAAGACAATTGGATTATACTCTCGACTTACTTGGGAGTCCCGCGTAATTAGGATATGAGGAAATCACCGTGATGTAAAGTTTCCTCTTGCCGGTTTCCCATATTGAAGCTACAAGTCACCTGTCCCATGCCCTCCCAACCCACACACAACCCCGAAGAACATGCTAAATGTCACCTCTATGCTCTGTGCAAATAGGGATTTGATGGTGAATCCCGTCAAGGGATTTGATTAGGATTGTTGATTTGTCGCGGCATTGCGTTACATGCATGCTCCATCTCGTTTAGCAAGAATCCCGCTGATATACTAAATCTTTCTAGTTTCTCACGTTGTCCCTCCTTATTGATATCAATGACACGGATATGCCTTTTTGCTGCCCAATTTGATAGTCTAATTCCTTCATCTCAATTCAACTCGAAAACTCTTCTTTAGTTTTTTATAGCCAAGGTATAGTGGTCTCTTTTATTGACCTTTGTTGCATTTTGTGAGATCGAGGATTTGTAAGCCTTGCCTAATTAATGCCAGTTTGTCGATGGAATTTGTTGGCAATGTTTCCTTTTCCTCGAACACAAAACTACTATTGGGACCATTGGTACATAATTTTCATACGAAAATAGGCGGAACGTTTATATTTTCCCCTCTAGAGCTTGGACATAGCATTGCAGTGAATGCATTCTTTCCCTTAAGCCATCCTAGCTATACATCACAAGCGGAATTTGTCACAAGAGTTCGGCATGTAAGTGGCCCAAAAATCTAAAATAATCATATCGTATATCCCACATAAGAGATTTATAAGACATATAATTAGGATGGGATGTGCAAAGTAAGGAAACGCTAATAAATTGACATAAAAAAAAACCGAGAGGGGCAATAATTACAAAATAAAAATTAAGTAACAACTAAAAGAGATTATACTTTATAAGATCACATTTTCAAGAAAAACCAAATATGTAATAACTTAATGCTAACGATAATTTAACATAGCACTTTTCGACCTCACTTAATTATGAGGTGATTAACAACATGACAGACCGACAATTGATGCATTGCATGAAGAATATAGGAGCTTTTCCTTGAGAATGAAAATTTCCAGCCAAGACATATGAAAGATGAAATGAACTTTTTCTTCTGACGATTTAGTGAGGAAATTGATAAAATGAACTCCCTTGGGAACTGTGGTCAAGGCCATGATTAGACCTTTTCCTGATAGGAACACATGCAATTAAATATAGCTCGTAAACTTGTACGTTTGAGGCCCACCTTGTCTAAAAATATGGTTCATTGCTCAAATAAATATCTATTCATGTTCCACCAAATTCTATGAATTACTGTCTTTAATGACAACTATGATTGGACCCTTGTCTTACTTGGCCCTCCTTTCTACTCATGATCAAATGAAATCAACCCCATGTAGATTCTCTTGGAAATTTTCCTCAAGATAGGTTCCTATGTTGATAGCTATGTCAAGCCACCCATCGCACAGTGTCCGGGCTGATACACAACCCCAAAAGATATCCTAAATTCCATATATATCCTCCTTGTAGATAGGGCGTATTACTTGTTCGGGATCTCTCCATCTTCAGTGTTGTATTTTGGCCCAAAGATAGAAAACTTACATTTGATTGATACACAAATCATGTATCGTACAATATGATACGTAGATGAAGCCTAAATATCCATACGCGATGTCAATGTGAGTCTATGCTAATTTGTTTATCGCAACCCAATAGATAGGTTTCAAATTTATGATTGTAGAGCACTCTGGTTCTACATTGAAGGGAGAAGGGAATATATAGAAAAACAATGGGAAATTGATTGCAACCAGATAAGTATTATCATCCGCAATAATTGAATAAATGCAATATCCATTCGTTATTTGTCTTCAACATTGTGTGCCAAATGATCCAACAGAGGTTTGTGGACACATTTGTGGAAACACACTTTTTTTAGCATCATCTTTGATCTATTATTTTTTATTGGCTGCATGCATATTTCAATATCTGTGCTCTTTGGGTTGCGACTTTATTGCATTGGCCCCAAATTTTAATTTCTTTATTAGATACCAAACACACATTTTCCTCTTGTTGGGAATTGCTTCATTTTTATCTAATAAATCTTAGTATGGTGAGGCATGCCAAGGGATTTGATAAGGATTGAACTATCTGGTCATGGCATTGTGTTACATGCATGTTTCATCACCTCTACCAACAATCTTGCTGATATCCTTAATCCTTCTAGTTTCTCACCCTGTCCCTCTCCATTGTTATCAAAGACATGGATATTCTTTTTTTTCTATCCAATCGAGTGCTCTCATTCCTTCATCTCAGTGGCACGTGAAAACTTTTGTTTAGTTGTTTATAGTCGATATACAGTGGTCCCTTTAATGGAACTTTGTTGCATGGTTTGGGAAATCAAGTCCTTATAAGCCTTGCCAACCCGATGTTGCTTCGGTGATGGTATTTGTAGACAATGTTTCCTTTTCCATGAGCATAGAGCTATTATTGGTAATCATGCTATACAATTTTGACTCAAAAATAGGGAGGAAGTCATGTTTTTGCCTCTAGAGCTTGGACACAGAATTGCAGTTGATGCATGCTTTCCACTAGCCATTCTAGCTATACATCACACGCAAACTTGTCACATTTTTAACATGTCCATGGAAAACATTTAAAATATTCACAGAATATTTTATTTTATTTATTCTAGGATACAACGCCCAAGGAAAACCATTGTGTACTTCCCCTCATTTCATCGGTGGTTCCAAGCATAGACACTAGATTATCAAGGACACACAACGAGGTTAATAACAGGGTGATGATGGGCCAATATTTACTATATTCCTAGAGCCCATTTCTCTGGACTAGATGGCCTACCTTGCATTTCTCGACACCTAAAGCCAAGCTCAGCATTAACATTTTTAATGGTCTTGAGATATTTTGAGCCAATGCAATGAGCATTGAGGCCCTTATGAAGTATGCGATATGATTTGGTTCTTCTTATGTCTTTTGAACACTCAAAACTCACCTTTCACACCTCTGCATAGTTTTTCTTGTGATAGTTTAGGGAGGCAGTTGCTAAAATGAACTCCATTGGGAACCATGGTCAAAGCCACAAATGGGTTTGCTTAACATGAACCCATGCTTAATATTGATCTTGATATTGTAGCCCACTTTCTTTGAGGCTCGCCTTGCCTTCCAATAGCATTGATTGCTCAAAAAAAGTTTTATTATTGATCCACCAAATTGTATGATATATATGCTATCATTTAAAGACAATTGGATGAGACTCTCGAATTACTTGGGCGTCCCGCGTAATTAGGATATAAGGAAATCACCGTGATGTAAAGTTTACATTTGTCGATTTCCTATATTGAAGCTATAATCCACCTATCCCATGGCCTCCCAGCCCACACACAACCTCAAAGAACACAGTAAAGGCCACCTCTATGCTCTGTGCACATAGGGTACATTACTCATTCCAGATCTCTCCATCTTGGAGTATTGTCTTGTCCCAACGATAGAATCTTATAATCGCATTACACACATCACGTATCATACAATAGGATGGGGAGATGAAGTCTAAATCTCCCATGCGATGTCGATGTCGATGCCAATGAGAGTCTAGTCTAATTTGTATATCACCACCCAAGAATAGAAAGGTTTTGAATTTTCGGCCTAGGAGCATTCTAGTTTTACGGTGAGAGGGTATATACAGAAAAACAAAGGGATTTTTGTCGAAATCAAATAATATTACCATCGACAATAATTGAATAAATGCGATATCCATTTGTTCTCTCTTCAACATTATGTGCCTAACATTACAATAGATATTTGTGGTAGCACACTTCTCTTATTGGCACCTTCAATCTATTTTATTTTTTTATTGTATTTTATTTTTAATATCCATGCTCCTAGATTGTGTCTTTATTGTACGAATCCTGGATTTTGATTTTTGTATTAGATGCCAAACAAATGTCTGTTTCATCTTGGGCATTGTTGCAATTTTATATAGTAAATCATTCGAGGACGAAGCCGTTAAGGGATTTGATTAGGATTGTTGCTTTGTCGTGGCATTGTGTTACATGCATGCTCCATATCCTTTAGCAAGAATCATGCCGATATACTGAATCTTTCTAGTTTCTCACGTTGTCCCTCCTTATTGATATCAATGACATGGATATGAATTTTTGCTGCCCAAATTGATAGTCTAATGCCTTCATCTCAATTCAACTTGAAAACTCTTGTTTTGTTGTTTATAGCCATGGTATAGTGGTCTCTTTTATTGACCTTTGTTTCATTTTGTGAGATCGAGGATATGTAAGCCTTTCCTAATTGATGCCAGTTTGTCGGTGGAATTTGTTGGCAATGTTTCCTTTTCCCCGAACACAAAACTACTATTGGGACTATTGGTATATAATTTTCATATGAAAATAGGCGAAGTTATATTCCCCCCTCTAGAGCTTGGACATAGCATTTTAGTGAATGCATTCTTTCGCTTACGCCATCCTAGATATACATCACAAGTGGAATTTGTCACAAAAGTTCGCATGTAAGTGGCCCAAACATCTGAACTAATCACATCGTATATCCCACATAAGAGATTTATAAGACAAATACTTAGGATGAGATGTGTAAAGTAAGGAAACACTAATAAATTGACATAAAAAAAACCGAGAGGGGCAATAATTACAAATAAAAATTAATTCGCAACTAAAAGAGATTATACTTTATAAGGGGCCACATTTTCAAGAAAAACAAAATATGTAATAACTTAGTGCTAATGATAATTTAACATAGCACTTATCAACCTCACTTAATTATAAGGTAATTAACAACATGACAGGCCGAGAATTGATGCGTTGCATGAAGAATACAGGGGCTTTTCCTTGACAATGAAAATTTCCATCCAAGACATACAAAAGATAAAATGAACTTTTTCTTCTGACGATTTAGTGAGGCAATTGATAAAATGAATTCCCTTGGGAATTGTGGTCAAGGCCATGATTGACCCTTTTCCTGACAGGAGCTCATGCAATTAAATATAGCTCGTAAACTTGTACGTTTGAGGCCCACCTTGTCTAAAAATAGGGTTCATTGAGCTCAAATAAATCTTTGTTCATGTTCCACCAAATTCTATGAATTATGGTCTTTAATGAAAACTATGATTGGACCCTTTTCTTACTTGGCCCTCCTGTCTACTCATGAGAAAATGAAACCAACCGCATGTATATTCTCTTGGAAATTTTCCTCAAGATAAGTTCCTATGTTGATAGCTATGTCAAGCCACCCATCGCACAGTGTCCGGGATGATACACAACCCCAAAAGATATCCTAAATGCCATATCTATCCTCCTTGTGGATTGGGTGTATTACTTGTTCAAGATCTCTCCATCTTCTGGGTTGTATTTTTGCCCAAAGATAGAAAACTTACATTCGCTTGATACAAAAATAATGTATCATACAATATGATAGGTAGATGAATCCTAAATCTCTGTACGCGATGTCCATGTGAGTCTATGCTAATTTGTTTATCGCAACCCAATAGAAAGGTTTCGAATTTACGATTGCGGAGCACTCTAGTTCTACATTGAAGGGAAAAGGGAATATATAGAAAAAAAGGGGAACTTGATTGCAACTAGATAAATATTATCATCCGCAATAATTGAATAAATGTAATATCCATTCGTTCTTTGTCTTCAACATTGTGTGCTAAATGCTCCAACAGAGGTTTGGTTTGTGGACACGTTTGTGGAAACACACTTTTCTTAGCGTCATCTTTGATCTATTATTTTTTATTGACTGCAGCATATTTCAATATCCATGTTCTTTGGGTTGCGACTTTATTGCATTGGCCCCCAATTTTAATTTCTTTATTAGATGCCAAACACACATTTTCCTCTTGTTGGCCATTGCTGCATTTTTATCTAATAAATCATAGTATGGTGAGGCATGCCAAGGGATTTGATAAGGACTGCTGTCTGGTCACGACATCGTGTTACATGCATGTTTCATCACCTCTACCAACAATCTTGCCGATATACTTAATCCTTCTAGTTTCTCACCTTGTCCCTCTCCATTGATATCAAAGACATGGATATTCTTTTTTTTCTATCCAATCGAATGCTCTCATTCCTTCATCTCAGTAGCACGTGAAAAATTTTGTTTAGTTGTTTATAGTCGAGATACAGTGGTCCCTTTAATGGAACTTTGTTGCATGGTTTGGGAAATCAAGTCCTTATAAGCCTTGCCAACCCGATGTTGCTTCGGTGATGGTATTTGTAGACAATGTTTCCTTTTCCATGAGCATAGAGCTATTATTGGTAATCATGCTATACAATTTTGACTCAAAAATAGGGAGGAAGTCATGTTTTTGCCTCTAGAGCTTGGACACAGAATTGCAGTTGATGCATGCTTTCCACTAGCCATTCTAGCTATACATCACATGCAAACTTGTCACATTTTTAACATGTCCATGGAAAACATTTAAACTATTCACACAATATTTTATTTGATTTATTATAGGTTACAACGCCCGAGGAAAACCCTTATGTACTATGCCTCGTTTCATTGGTGGTTCCAAGCATAGACACTAGATTATCCAGGACACACGACGAGGTTAATAACAGGGTGATGATGGGCCAATATTTAGTATATTCCTAGAGCCCATCTCTCTGGCCTAGATGGCCTACCTTGCATTTTCGGATATCTAAAGTCGACCTCAGCATTAACATTTTTAATGGTCTTGAGATATTTTGAGCCAATGCAATGAGCATTGAGGCCCTTATGAAGTATGCAATATGATTTGGTTCTTCTTATGTCTTTTGATGCTTTCATAAACTAACTTGGATCGAGCAAGCATAAGCTTGATGAAATGTAGGTGATGGATAGATCGCTAAAGTTCACGAGAAGAATCAGGGATCATGTTTACCTTATTTTTGAACAAAACTAATCAGTTAGGTCGACGCCATTACCTGCTCGAGTTGCTAAGTGGAGATACATCAATGTGATTATAGGTACCGTGAAGATGACTACCTTGATTCAAGTGTTCAACTCAAGTTCAAGTTAAAAGTGCTTTTTGTATAAGAAGATAGAACTACGATAGGAGAAATGTGGGAGAACTCTCAGTTGCATTTCGTATATTGGGGAGGTAGAACACTTCAGCAATGCAACTTAGTATTAGGTAATTTCCTATTATGAATAAAAAGATTTGTTGAAGTATTAGGTATGAGAGTGCCTACTGTGTTTGGTATTTTACGTATGAGAGTGCCCGTCACATATATTCTCGGAGAGATGCTTCCATTCCTTTAAGCATTTTGTATTTATGTCTATATTGGAGTTTGTTTCATAACTTGATTGACGAATAGAATTTGATTTTCATTGAAATACTGTGTTGTAAACACCATTCTCGTGTCATCTTTGCATTGTTGTGCTATGTCATTTCGATCACAATCCAATCTCGATCGGTTCGGGAATGGAATGTGGCCGATCTGGTGAGTTTGGTGTCCATGATGGGCCGAAGGCTATAGCAAAAGATACCTAAGAACATGCTATCCCTATCGAAAGAAATGGCCTTTGGAAAGCTAGACAGTCTCGAAGAATATATTAGTAGTTCCTTCCGCTGTGACACTCTTCTTATAGGGTTCTCTAAGATAACCAAGAAAATGCAATCATTACCATGCTTGGATGAGGGTGGAACCAAGATAAACTCCATGGAGACTAGCTACGAAGGTTTATCTGGATTGGGCATAGGAGTGTACAGGAGACGACATGGGCGATGCACGATTTGATCTATATGTAGACGTATCGTTAAATTATTGTTTTATGTATTTAGTTAGTGTTATAAGCACCACCCGAGTTAGTTGTCGATTCACACAGGCACCCTTCGAGTGATGAAGTTTGGTCTGTGTTGTTAGATTATGTGTGTTTTTACCCGCTAATTTTGGTAGTGCAAAATGCATGGTGACAGTGGATTATTGGTGTAATGCTATCCACTCCTTTTCTTCTCATTAAGCTCCATTAAGCTCTATTATAGTTCGCAACCATGGAACCTATATCGGCTTATATGGTAGCCAATTCATCTGTTCTCTTCTCCGTTTTGGGCATGCGATACATAGTTGGAAAGCTATAGACGGGCTGTACCCGTTGGAAAGACAACGTGTTCTCTTTTGTTCCATTTTAGACCCAAGCCCCAAAGGTCAAGGCTTGGAATTGCGAAATTGGAGATTCGACGTGAGATGGCCTCAACGAGGGTAATATTCTTGTTTTATCCATGTGAACCTATGAATTGTAGTTTTCATATTATGGTGGTCAATCTTACTCCATAGGATTTGTTGTTCCACTTTTTACAATCACATGTTGTCGCCGAAGTGTTTATAAACTATGGTGGAAGCATGCATACTCTAATCATGTGCACAGGGGATGATTAAATGAAGATTTTGGCATAGAGTTTTTCAATATTGGATTACTAAGAGAATAGATTTAGGTTGCGAAGGAAGAGGCTATGTTAAGTAGCTGAGATGGGAAAATATTTACCACATGCATTGGAGCAAGGAGGGAGGAGGGGGAAGAGTAGTATAAAAGGGATAGAGATGGGAGGTGAAAAGCATACCTTTCTCGGCCTTTTGGCTAAGATCAAGTGTAGTATCTGTTCTTATCAGTTTAATATCTGATACGTGGTTCATAGAACCACATGATATTAAATGTATTTTTTTAGGGGGAGAGCCGATTCATCAGTAGATTGCTGCTGGGGCTCTTCTGCGTCGCTTGTGCACTGCACTACAGCACGTGCCAGGCGCACCCCAATAATAAAAAACCAAAATGAAAAATGTATGTGTATGTTTATGCTGCGCAGGCGTTATGGTTGTAGTTGATCGTTGCAGGTGTATTCCCACGTTATGGTTTAAATGATGAAGAAATCTATGCTGGACGGAATGGGTTGATTTAACTCAAGAATCGAATCTCTGCGTTCTGTGTTTTGGCAGAGTGGACTAAAGTTGGCTCCGATTTCCCATTAGAATAGTTATCACCGTCCCCTAAATAAGCATCAAAAAATACACCTAGATCGATGACCAAATCTTGTTCGCATTCCCATTCCCATCCCCATTCCTATTCCCATTCCCATTCCCATCCCCATTCCCATTCCCATTCCCATTCCCATTCCCATCCCCACTGCCAACATTCTACTAGCATGCTTCATGCAATGCCATCTAGATTGGGTTTGCCTTATTCCAAGAAATGGTTCTACAGTGATTTCTTTTTTGATGGAAATCTAGGAACTTCTACTATGTTCATCACACTGTAGTAGTCTCCAAGCTTAACTACGTTAGCCACGCTCACAAATTCAATCTTCATGTATAATCCAGATTGAAGTTCAACTTCATTGGAGCAGAGAATTGGTTGGGTTTGCACTCACCACCACATCACAGAGCTTTGTTACTGATTCTGAATTAATTAAGGTGTTAGTGGAATGGACGAGTATTGTAGGAATGAGAGAAAGAGTTAAGAGGTTTTAGGTTTTAAGACAGTGACAGATTTAGTTGGCTCTCATAATGTTATTTTTCTTAATTGAAATTTACAGCCAAGTTGAGATATACTAAAAAAATTCCATGAATGGGCTACGATGTCTGATTGAGATTGTTTTATGCATTTTGAGTTTTTGTTATGATGTCATTCATTTGAAAATACATTCTCGAGGAAGATAGCTTATACAAATTATTTGAAGACATTTTTTCTTTTAAAATTGATGATGCTAAAGATCTCATTTCAAAATCAACAATTCATCTAAGCTTGTGAGTGATCTAGCTATTAGTCTGAGTTGAGTTTTCGAAAAGCATTTAATTATTAAAAAGAATGAACATTATGATCTGCTTTCAAAATAAAGAAACAGTTTATTTACGCTTGCCAATAACCTATTTACTAGCACAACCCCCCCCATATATATATATAAACTCCAAAACAAAAAATATAGCAAGTCTTACATCAACAACTACATTTAATATCTTATCTCTATAAGTAGATTTAGTGCTTAGAACAACTATGCTAGTATCATCTTATTGCATAACCCTTCGATCTAAAATGATGTATTTTAGATAAGTGTTGATATCATGAAAAGTAGTGGTTAAGGGTTCATTGTTAATCCACATTTTAACAAACAGCATGCATGATACTATACAAAGTCTCATAGATAAAAAAATTTTATTTTAAAAATGATATATTAAACTAATAGAAAATGATAGAGGAAACTAAATAAATTTTTCACAAACAAAGGCTAGTTAATATACAATGCTTATAGCAAGAAGCTAAACTAAAATTGATAAACACAAGCAATATTGTAACGAATTTGTCAATTTGAAAAAAGGTAATACATCAAAAAGTGTCAATGGAAACAAATAAATTATCATATTTTCCATTAAATTACAATATGTGTCTCCCAAATACATGACCATAATAAGTTTTCTTGAGAAAATATGTCATACATCAAGCTGAAAAAACTAGGGCTATGTAGCAATGATGCTAAATTCCCAAACGACAACTCAAATGCGATGCCAGAAGCAGTGTGTGTTACAGGATCGAGTTACATACTAAATTTCAAACTGAATAATTTAAGGCTTCACAGGAAGGAAGGAAAATATAAGACAAACAACTTTGACATATGAGAAAAATTAATATACATCTAAAACACAAGACACAAATAACATTAATATTGTAAAAATAAGTTTGGTCTTGATTTTAAGCATTCTTGAGCACTCTTTGAGACAAAGATGAAATTCGTTTAACTCTTTCATGAGCATAGAGCATGGATCTTAACAACAAAGCATTTAGAGAGATCAACAAAATTGGTATTCTAAAAATCCAGTTAAGAGAAAAAAACAATTGTTAGCTTTTAGCTATTAAAAATATCAAAAGTCTTACATGTGACAATAGTTTAATAAGACAAGGGGTCGAATCTCTTGAGCTTCTGAACTCTCAGTCATGCTCGATCACACGATCTTAGTAGCTAGGGTTATCACATTTATCAAAGGTTAAGCGGCTCATAGATTTACCTAGACGGATGTCGGCCTTCTTGGTTCTCCGTCAAGTCCATACTTGAATTCCACCTCTCCCCACGTTTGATATCTCTAATAAAACTAAAAAAAGAGAACATGAAACATCAACAAAACATGATCCTAAGCTCGATCAAATTAAGTGAACCTAGTATGGTATTCATACGATATGGTAATAACTAGCCTATCAACTGAAGGGGGATTGTACCAGGGAGGGGCATGAAAGCATTGCAGAATATGCAGCTGCAACAATTTTCCCTGAGGAATTGCTCCATAATACAAGTCAGGTCCACGCCTCCCACACTGTGACCAACCAATACTAGTTTCTCCTTCTTCTTTGTTCCATTTCCATCTCCATGTGGAAGAGCTTTCATGAAGACATTAGGTGGTTGGTAGTACTCGAAAAAGCTTTGAATCACATCACCATCCTTAAGGTTGAGTGTAGGTCACCCAATGTTGCTTCGGTGTTGGTATTTTTCAACAATGTTTCCTTTTCCGCGAGCATAGAGCTATTAGTGGTAATCATGCTACACAATTTTGACAGAAAAATAGGGAGGAAGTCATGTTTTTGCCTCTAGAGATTGGACACAGAATTGTAGTTGATGCATGCTTTCCACTAGCCATTCTATCTATACATCACATGCAAGCTTGTCACATTTTTAACATGTCCATGGAAAACATTTAAACTATTCACACAATATTTTATTTTATTTATTCTAGGTTACAACGCCCGAGGAAAACCCCTGTGTACTTCCCCTCGTTTCATGGGTGGTTCCAAGCATAGACACTAGATTATCCAGGACACACGACAAGGTTAATAACAGGGTTATGATGGGCCAATATTTAGTATATTCCTAGAGCCCATCTCTCTGGACTAGATGGCCTACCTTGCCTTTCTGGATATCTAAAGCTGAGCCGAGCATTAACATTTTTAATGGTCTTGAGATATTTTGAGCGAATGCAATGAGTATTGAGGCCCTTATGAAGTATGCGATATGCTTTGGTTCTTCTTATGTCTTTTGATGCTTTCATAAACTAACTTGGATCAAGAAGCTTGATGAAATGTAGGTGATGGATAGATCGCTAAAGTTCACAAGAAGAATCAGGGATCGTGTTTACCTTATTTTTGAACAAAACTAATCAGTTAAGTCGACGCCATTACGTGCTCGAATTGCTAAGTGGAGATACATAAATGTGATTATAGGTACCATGAAGATGACCTCCTTGATTCAAGTGTTCGACTCAAGGTCAATTTAAAAGCGCTTTTTGTATAAGAAGATAGAACTACGATAGGAGAACCGTGGGAGAACTCTCAGCTGCGTTTTGTATATTAGGGAGGTAGAACACCTGAGCAGTGCAACTTAGTATTAGGTAATTTCCTATTATGAATAAAAAGACTTGTTGAAGTATTAGGTATGAGAGTGCCCATTGTGTTTGGAATTTTACGTATGAGAGTGCCCGTCACATCTCTTGTCGGAGAGACGCTGCCATCTGTGTAGGCATTTTGTATTGATGTCTATATTGGAGTGTTTTTCACAGCTTGATTGATGAATAGAATTTGATTTTCATTGAAATACTCTGTTGAAACACCGTTCTCGTGTCATCTTTGCATTGTTATGAGATGTCATTTCGATCACAATCCAATCTCGATCTATCCGGAAATATGTCGTTTCCATTGCCCCCCACAGTCTCCTCCTCCCCCCGCCTACTTCTACTTCTACTCCACCTCCTCCTCCTCCTCCCCCCTCGTTTCTCCTCATCCTCCTCCCCAATCTCCTCCTCCTCCTCCTCCCCCCCCTCCCCCCTCTCACCTCACTCGTCCTTCCCCTCCTTCTCCTCCCCCCCTCCTCCCCTCCCACCCCATTGCCCTACCCCACTCTCCTCCCCCTCATCCTGTTCCTCCCTCCATCTCCTCCCCCTCCTCCTTCTCCCCTCCCACCTCTTCCCTACTCCTCCTCCCTCCTCCTCCTTCCCCCCTGCGGTCCCCCCCTTCTCCTCCCCCACCTCCCCCCTCCCATCCCCTTCCTACACCCCCTCTCCCACACACCTCCTCCTCCTCCTCTACTCCCTCTCCTCTCCCTCCTCCACCCTTCCTCCTCCTCCCTCCTCTTCCCTCCTCCCTCCTCCCCTGCACTCCTCCTCCCTCACCCTTATTCTCCCTCCTCCTACTCCTCTCCCACCTCTCTCCCCCTCCTCCTCCTCCCCATCCCCCCCTCTCCTCACTCCTCCACCCCCTCCTCCTACTACTCCATCCTCGTCCACCTCCTCCATCCTCCTCCTCCTCCTCCTCCTCCTCCTCCCCCCTCCCCCTCCTCTACCACCCTCTCTGCTCCTCCTCCTCACCCCCCTCTCCTACTCCACTTCCTCCTCCTACTACTCACCCCCCCCTATCCTCCTCCTACTCCTTGCGCACCCCTATCCTCCCCCTCCCTTCTCCTCCTTCTCGTCCTCCTCCTCCTCCTCCCCCACTCTACTCACTCCTCCTCCTCCTCCTCCCCCCTACTCACTCCTCCTCCTTCTCCACCTCCTACCTCCTCCTTCTCCTCCCCCATTCTCCCCCCCTCCTCCCTCCTCCCCTCCCCCTCCTCCACCTCCTCTGTCCTCCTCCACCCACTCTCCTCCTCCTTGTCTCCCACCCTCCTACTACTCCTCCTCACCCCCCCCTCTCCTCTCCTTCATCCCACTCTCTGAATCCTCCTCCCCCCCCTCTTTCCTCCTCCTCCTCCTCCTCCTCCTCCTCCTCGCCCCCCGATGTCCTCCCCATCCATTCTCTTCCTTCTCCCTCTCCCCATCTCATCCTTCTCCTCCACCTCTTCCTAATCCTTCCCCTCCTCCACCTCCTCCATCTTTCTCCACCCTCCTCCCTACTCCCCCAACCCCCTCCTTCCTCCTCCTCCTTGGCCCCCCCCCTCTCCTACCCCTCCTATTCCATCCCCCTCCTATCCCCCTCCTCTCCACCCCCTCCCATCCCCCCCTTCTCCTCCTCCTCCTCCCCCTCTTCCTAATCCTCCCACTCCTCCTCCTTCTCCTCTTCCACCTTGTCCCCCATCCTCCCTCCTCCTCCTCGCCCTTCCTCCACCCCCCTCCTTCTCCTCACCACCCCCTCTCCTCCCCCCCCTTCTCATCCTCCTCCCCCCCCTCTTTCTAATCCTCCCACTCCTCCTCCACCTCGTCCTCCTCCTCCTCCCCCTCCTTTCGCCTCTCCCAACCCCCTCTCCTCCCTCCTTTTACCTCCTCCTCCTCCTCCTTCTCCTCCTCCCTCCTCCTCTACCCCCCCCTTATCCTCCACCTCCTCCTGCATCCCCTCCTCTATCCTGCACCTCCTCCATCCTCCTCCACCACCTCTCCTCCTCCTCCTCCTCCTCCTCCTCCTCCTCTCCCAACCCCCTCTCCTCCCTCCTTTTCCCTCCTCCCTCCTCCTCTGCCTTCGCCCTTCTCCTCCCCTTCCTCCCTCCTCCCCTCCCCCCTCCTCCCTCCTCCCCTCCCCCCTCCTCCACCTCCTCCATCCTCCTCCACCCCCTCTCCTCCTCCCTCCTCTCTCGCCCCCCTCCTTCCTCCTCCTCCTCCTCCTCGCTCCCCCTCTCCTCTCCCTCCTGCCTCCCTCCTCCTCCTCCTCCTCACTCCCACTCTCCTCTCCCTCCTCCCTCCCTCCTCCTCCTCCTCCTCCTCCCCCGCCTCCTCCTCCCTCCTCCTCCTCCTCGCCCCCCCCCTCTCCCCCCCCCTTCTCCTCCTCCTCCTCCCCCTCTTCCTACTCCTCGCCCTCCTCATCCTCCACCTCCTCCCTCCTCCTCCACCCACTTCTCCTCCCCCCCCCTCCCGCACCTCCTCCTCCTCCTCCCTCCTCCTCCTCCTCCTCCCCGCTCCTCTTCCCCCTCTTCAGCTCCTCACCCCCCCTTTTCCCCCCTCCTCCCCCCTCCTCCTCCTCCTCCTTCCCCTCCTCTAATAACCTACCCTAGCCTAGCCTACACTAACTTACCTACCCTTTACTAGCTTGACCTAGTCAACCCTATGGTAGCCTAGCCTATACTACCTAACGCGACCTACTTTAACCTACCCTACCCTACCATAAGCATACGATAGACTACCCAACCTTAGACTACCTTAGCATAGCCTATACTACCCTAACCTAGCCTACTTTATCCTATACTAACCTACTTTAGCCTACGCTAACCTAACCTCCTAAGTAAAAATCTTATATCTAAATCCTTAAGCCTAATTGTAAGATTGGTTCCATCTTATTTCTAAACTTAATACTTGCCCAAACCCCAAACCAAGCTAAATCTTAAACCCAAACCTCATATATATATATATTTTGAAAATCTAGTTTTTTATGAAAAATATTTATAGCGAGTGGAGGTTCACTAACTTTCCCATGCTATATGCTCCTATACAACCATCATTGTTTGCTTTAATGTCTACAATTTCCTCTTCATAGTGTCAATTTTGGTTGATTTCTTAGACCAGTAATGATTGGAAATGGACAGAACAACATACTATGTAGAACATATTTTGCATGGATATTGAATGATATAATCAAAAGTAAGTCAAATGATTGATGAAAATACAACTAACGTTACTTTTGACCATAGTGTGAGGGACTCCTACAATGGTCATAAGAAGTATTTTGAGCTCAGGCTTCCTTACCTACATGAGAATACTTTCCCACCAACCTATCACATGAATTCAATTATTGGTTTTAATAATTCAAAGGAGATAAATGGAATAGTTAAGGCACATGGTAGAAAAGAGATGATTTCTAAGGTTGAAATTTGGCAAAAGAGGATTTATTTTCCCATAGCCCCCCTTTTCTCTTCCACTCTAATGAAATCATAGCCCCTCTAGTGCTCTATATGCAACCATATTAGATCATTGTATTGTTTACCAACATAATATTTACATATCTTTAAGTCTTCATTCCAATCCTAACACATGGTACATATATGGATATTTACATCATACATGCATAGCCATTCACTAGTCAAGCCTTGCCCTTGATTTCTTCACTAAGAATATTCACTAGAATATTTACATCATTTACAAAATCTAATTTATACATGCCAAGGGTCAACATAAGGGTATTACATTTGTCCATGATTGAGGGACAAAAGTTGAAAACCAAATGTCTATCTTCTCTTGAATCAAATTCCATTACAAAAACTCCATGATTGCAAGGATGGATATAAGGCTTTACATTATGTAGATGATTCCAAATGTGAAAAAAAAACACTCATGGATATCTACAAGCTTTGTCCATAAAGTGTTAAATCTACAAATCAAATTATTTCACTAATATAGTTTTGATTCATCTCAACTTCATCCCCTAGGATGAAAACTAGGGTTTCAACTACTCTCTCCATAAAATTCCCTCTATAAGAAGAGAGAGAGGACCCATTTCTTGACTCTACCTTCTATTTGAAAGATTGCAAATATGAGTTAAGCATAGCTCCTATGCACTTGGTGCAATCAACTTGGGAGAAGGGTTGGGATTTCAAAGAAAACAATGGAAGGGGTCACCAAACTCAAGCAAAGTGAGTGACATCAATGAGCCTTAACCTTGAGAAAACAAATTACATTTATAACAAAAAAAAATGATACTTATAAATTGAGATAATATTGTTAATCATAATAAAATAATTAGCAATGACCATCTCAATGATTCTGACTATACTTCTGAAATAACACAATCTCACATTTCTAATCTATCAATGTATTATTAAAATTCAAGTACAATTTTACCATTAAATAAGTATATGATATTGTAATTGCCTTTTTCAACTTCTGAAATTTTCAACATATTTATTTTTTATTTAGATTATCTTAAAAAATGGTAACAATTATAATTTATCATCTTTCAACCAAAATATATTATATAATTTTATTATAATAAAAAAGGAAATTATTATATCTCTTCCCCCTCTCCATACTCCTCATCCACCCACTCCTCCTCCTCCCCTCACCCTCCATTACCCCCCCACACTCTCCTCCTCCCCTTGTCCCTCCTCCTCCTCCTATTTCTACTTCTACTCCACCTACTCCTCCTCCTCCCCCCTCGTTTCTCCTCCTCCTCCTCCCCCCTCTCTCCTCACTCCTCCTCCCCCTCCTCCTCATCCTGATCCTACTCCCCCCTCCTCCTCCCCCTCCTCCCTCCTCCCCTCACCCCCCACTACCCTCCCCCACTCTCCCCTGCCTCCTCCTCTTCCTCCCTCTGTATCCTCCCCCTCCTTCTTCTCCCCTCCCACCTTTGCCCTACTCCTCCTCCTCCCCCCTCCTCCTCCCCCCCCCTCCGCTCCTCCCCCTTTCTCCCCCCCCACCTCCCCCCTCCCATCCCCCCTGCTCCACCTCCCCTCCTACACCCCTTCTCCCACCCAGCGCCCCCATACCGTCAACCCTCCTCTGCCCCCCCTCCTACACCCCCTCTCCCACCCACCTCCTCCTCCTCCTCGATGTCCTCTCCTCTCCCTCCTCCCCCCTTTGTCCTACACACTCCACCCTCCCCCCCTCCTCCTCCCTCACCCTTATTCTCCCTCCTCCTCTTCCTCTTCATCCCTCCCCTCTCCTCACTCCTCCTCCCCCTCCTCCTACTACTCCATCCTCATCCACCTCCTCCATCCTCCTCCTCCTCCACCTCCTCCCCCCTCCCCCCTCCTCTGCCACCCCCTCTGCTCCTCCTCCTCGCCCTCCCTCTCCTCTCCTTCATCTCACCCCCCCCTCCTCCTCCTCCACTTCCTACTCCTAATCCTCAACCCCCCTATCCTCCTCCTCCTCCTCCTCCTCCTCCTTTCCCCCCCTATCCTGCCCCTCCCTTCTCCTCCTTATCCTTAACCCCCCCTCTTCTCCTCATCCTCCTCCTCCACATTCCTTTTTTGCTATCCAATCGAATGCTATCATTCCGTCATCTCAGTGGCACGTGAAAACTTTTGTTTAGTTGTTTATAGTCGAGATACAGTGGTCCCTTTAATGGAACTTTGTTGCATGGTTTGGGAAATCAAGTCATTATAAGCCTTGCCAACTCGATGTTGCTTTAGTGATGGTATTTGTCGACAATTTTTTCTTTTCCGCGAGCATAGAGCTATTATTGGTTATAATTCTACACAATTTTGACACAAAAATAGGGAGGAATTCATGTTTTTGCCTCTAGAGCTTGGACACAGAATTGCAGTTGATGCATGCTTTCCACTAGCCATTCTAGGTATACATCACATGCAAACTTGTCACATTTTTAACATGTCCATGGAAAACATTTAAACTATTCACACAATATTTTATTTTATTTATTCTAGGTTACAATGCCCGAGGAAAACCCCTATGTACTCCCCCCTCATTTCATGCGTGGTTCCAAGCCTAGACACGAGATTATCCAGGACACACGACGAGGTTATCTATATTGGAGTGTTTTTCATAGCTTGATCGACTAATAGAGATTGATTTTCATTGAAATAATCTGTTTTAAACATCGTTCTCGTGTCATCTTTGCATTGTTGTGCTATGGCATTTCGATCCTAATCTAATCTCTATCAGTCCGAGAATGGAATGTGGCTGATCTGGTGAGTTTGGTGTCCATTATGGGTCGAAGTCTATACCAAAAGATACCTAAGAACACGCTATCCCTATCGAAAGTAATGGCCTTTGGGAAGCTAGACAGTCTCGAAGAATAAATTAGCAGTGCCTTCCGCTGTGACACTCTTTGTATAGGGTTCTCTAAGATAACCAAGAAAATGCAATCGTTACCATGCTTGGATGAAAGTGGACCCAAGATAAACTCCACAGAGACTAGCTATGAAGGATTATCTAGATTGGGCATAGGAGTGTACAGGAGATGGCATAGGCAATGTGCAATTTGATCTATATGTAAACATCTCATTAAATGATTGTTTTATGTAATTTAGTCATTGTTATAAGCACCACCCGAGTTAGTTGTCGACTATTATAAGCAACACCCGAGTTAGTTGTCAACTATTATAAACACCACCCGAGTTAGTTGTTGATTCACATAGGAACCCTATGAGTGATGAGTTTTGGGCTGTGTTGTTACATTATATGTGTTTTTACCCGCTAATTTTGGTAGTGCGAAAGGCACGGTGACAGGGGAGTATTGGTGTAATGCTATCCATTCATTTTCTTCTCATTAAGCTCCATTAAGCTCTATTATAGTTTGCAACCATGTAACCTATATCGGCTTATTGTAGCCAGTTCATCCGTTCTCTTCTCCCGCTTTGGGCATGCGATACATAGTTGGAAAGCTATGGACGAGATGTACCCGTTGGAAAGACAACATGTTCTCTTTTGTTCCATTTTATACCCAAGCCCCAAAGGTCAATAGATGGAATTGTGAAATTGGAGATCCGAAGTGAGATGGCCTTGGTGAGGGTAATATTCTTGTTTGGTGTACTATTCAAGAAATAGTTTATTTACGCTTTCCAATGACCTATTTACTAGCACAACACCCCACACACACACACACACAAACACACACACACACACACACACATATATATATATAAACTCCAAAACAAAAAAAATATAACAAGTATTACATCAACAACTACATTTAATATCTTATCTCTATAAGTAGATTTAGTGCTTAGAATGGCTATGCTAGTATCACCTTATTGCATAACCCTTCGATCTAAAATGATGTAGTTTAGATAAGTGTTGATATCATGAAAAGTAGTGGTTAAGGGTACATTGTTACTCCACATTTTAACAAAGAGCATGCATGATACTATACAAAGGCTCATAGATAAACAAAATTTGTTTTAAAAATGATATATTAAACTAATAGAAAATGATAGAGGAAACTAAAAAAACTTTTCACAAACAAAGGCTAGTTAATATACAATGCTTATAGCAAGAAGCTAAATTAAAATTGATAAACAAAAGCAATATTGTAACAAATTTTTCAATTTGAAAAAATGGTAATACATTAAAAAGTATCAATTGAAACAAATACATTATCGTATTTTCCATTGAATTACAATGTGTCTCCCAAATACATGACCATAATAAAGTTTTCTTGAGAAAATATGTCATACATCAAGCTGAAAAAACTAGGGCTCTGTAGAAAAGATGCTAAATTCCCAAACAACAACTCAAATGTGATGCCAGAAGCAGTGTGTGTTACAGGATCGAGTTACATACTAAATTTCAAACTGAATAATTTAAGGCTTCGCACAAAGGAAGGAAAATATACGACAAACAACTTCGGCATAAGAGAAAAAATAATATATATCTAAAACGCAATACACAAATAACATTAATATTGTAAAAATAAGTTTGGGGCTTAATTTTAAGCATTCTTGAGCACTCTTTGAGACAAGGATGAAAGTTGTTTAACTCTTTCATGAGTATAGAGCATGGATCTTAACAACAAAGCATTTAGAGACATCAACAAAATTGGTATTCTAAAAATTGAGTTAAAAGAAAAAAACAATTGTTAACTTTTATCTATTCAAAATATCAAAAGTCTTACATGTGACAATAGTTTAATAAGACCAGGGGTCGAATCTCTTGAGCTTCTGCACTCTCAGTCACACTCGATCACATGAGATTATTAGCCATGGTTATCACATTTAACAAAGGTTAAGCGGCTCAGAGATTTACCTAGATGGACGTTGGCGTTCTCGGTTCTTCGTCAAGTCCATACATGAATTCCACCTCTCCCCCGCGTTTGATATATCTGATAAAACTAAAAAAAGAGAACATGAAACATCAACAAAACATGATCCTAAGCTCGATCAAATTAAGTGAACCTAGTATGGTATTCATACGATCTGGTAATAACTGGCCTATCACTTGAAGGGGGGTTGTACTAGGGAGGGGCATGAAAGCATTGCAAAATACACGGATGCAACAATTTTACCCCGAGGAATTGATCCATAATACAAGTCAGGTCCATGCCTCCCGCACCGTGACCAACCAATACTAGTTTCTCCTTCTTCTTTGTTCCATTTCCATCTCCATGTTGAAGAGCTTTCACGAAGTCATCAAGTGGTTGGTAGCACTCGCCAAAGGTTCGAATCACGTCACCATCGTTAATGTTGAGTGTAGGTCACACGATGTTGATTCGGTGCTGGTATTTTTCAACAATGTTTGCTTTTCCACGAGCATAGAGCTATTATTGGTAATCATGCTACACAATTTTGACACAAAAATAGGGAGGAAGTCATGTTTTTGCCTCTAGAGCTTGGACATAGAATTGTAGTTGATGCATGCTTTCCACTAGCCATTCTAGCTATACATCACATGCAAACTTGTCACATTTTTAACATCTCCATGGAAAACATTTAAACTATTCACTCAATATTTTATTTTATTTATTCTAGGTTACAACGCCCGAGGAAAACCCCTGTGTACTTCCCCTCGTTTCATGGGTTGTTCCAAGCACATACACTAGATTATCTAGGACACACGACGAGGTTAATAAAAGGGTTATGATGGGACAATATTTAGTATATTCCTAGAGCTCATATCTCTGGACTAGATGGCCTACCTTGCATTTCCGGATATCTAAAGCCGAGCCGAGAATTAACATTTTTAATGGTCTTGAGATATTTTGGGCCAATGCAATGAGTATTGAGGCCCTTATGAAGTATGCGATATGCTTTGGTTCTTCTTATGTCTTTTGATGCTTTCATAAACTAACTTGGATCGAGCAAGCTTGATGAAATGTAGGTGATGGATAGATCGCTAAAGTTCACGAGAAGAATGAGGGATTGTGTTTACCTTATTTTTGAATAAAACTAATCAGTTAAGTTGACGCCATTACCTACTCGAGTTTCTAAGTGAAGATGCATCAATGTGATTATAGGTACCGTGAAGATGACCGCCTTGGTTTCAAGTGTTCGACCTCAAGTTCAAGTTAAAATCACTTTTTGTATAAGAAGATAGAACTATGATAGAGACCCGTGGGAGAACTCTCAGCTGCGTTTCATATATTAGGGAGGTAGAACACTTGAGCAATGCAACTTAGTATTAGGTAATTTCTTATTATGAATAAAAAGACTTGTTGAAGTATTAGGTATGAGAGTGCCTATTGTGTTTGGCATTTTATGTATGAGAGTGCCCATCACATCTCTTCTCGGAGAGACGCTGGCATCTGTCTAGGAATTTTGTATTGATGTATATATTGTAGTGTTTTTCACAGCTTGATCGACGAATAGAATTTGGTTTTCATTGAAATACTCTGTTGTAAACACCGTTTTTGTATCATCTTTGCATTGTTGTGCTATGTCATTTCGATCACAATCCAATCTCGATCGATCCGGGAATATGTCGTTTCCATTGCTCCCCCACACTCTCCTCCTCCCCTTTTCCCTCCTCCACCTCCTCCCTCCTCCTCCTCCTCCCCAATATCCTCCTCCTCCCCCCTCTAGTCCCCTCCCCTCCCTCCTCCTCCTCCCCACTCCCCCTCCCTTTTCCTCCTCCTCCCCCCCTCCTGCCTCCCCTCCTCACTCCTCCTTGCCCTCCTCCTTCTCCTCCCCCCTCCTCCTCCACCCCCCCCCCCCTACTACTCCATCCTCATCCACCTCCTCCATCCTCCTCCTCCTACGCTTCCTCCCACCTCCACCCTCCTTTGCCATCCCCTCTGCTCCTCCTCCTCACCCCCCCTCTCCTCTCCCTCATCTCACCCCCCCTCCTCGTTCTCCACTTCCTCCTCCTACTCCTCACCCCCCGCTATCCTCCTCCTCCTCCTCCTCCTCCCCCCCCTCTGCTCACTCCTCCTCTTCCTCCTCCTCCTCCCTCCTCCTCCTCCTCCCTCATTCTCCCGGCCTCCTCCTGCCTCCCCTCCACCTCCTTCATCCTCCTCCACCCCCTCCTCCTACCTCCCCTCCACCTCCTCTCCACCTCCTTCATCCTCCTCCAACCCCTCTCCTCCTAATCCTCTCCCCACCCTCCTCCTCCTCCTCCTCGCCCCCCTCTCCTCTCCTTCCTCCCACCCTCCTCCTCCTCCTCCCCCGCCTCCTTTCTCCTCCTCCTCCCCCCCCTCCTTCCTCCTCCTCTCCTCTCAATGTCCTCACCATCCCTTCTCCTCCTCCTCCCCCGCCCCATTCTCCTCCTCCTCCTCCCCCTCTTCCTAATCCTTGCCCTCCTCCCTCCTCTCCCGACCCCTGCGTTCCTCCTCCTCCTCCTCCCCCCCTCTCCTATCCCTCCTATCCCCCCCCTCTCCTAACCCCTCCTCACCACCCCCTCTCCCCCCCCCCGCCTTCTCATCCTCCTCCTCCCCCTATTCCTAATCCTCCCACTCCTCCTCCTCCTCCCTTATCCTATGCCTCCACCTTTCTTCTCCACTCTCCTCCCTCCTCCCCCGACCCCCACATTCCTCATCCTCCTCTTGCCCCCCTCTCCTTTCCCTCCTATCTCCCCCCATCTCCTACCCCCTCCTCGCCATCCCCTCTCCTCCCCTCCTCCTTCTCATCCTCCTTCTCCCCCTATTCCTAATCCTCCCACTCCTCCTCCTCCTCCTCCTCCTCCTCCCTCCTCCTCTGCATCCCCCTTTCTCCTCCCCCTCCTCCCACCTCACCTCCCCCCTCCTCCACCTCCTCCCCCGCACCCCTCCTTCTTCCTCCTCCTCCTCCTCCTCGCCCCCCCCTCTCCTACCCCTCCTATCCCACCCCCCTCTCCTCCCCCCCTCCTCACCACCCCCTCTCCTCCTCCACCCCCTCTTCCTAATCCTCCCACTCCTCCTCCTCCTCCTCATCCTCCACCCCGTCCCCCCTCCTCTCGCCTATCCCAACCCCCTCTCCTCCCTCCTTTTCCCTCCTTCTCCTCCCTCCTCCTCCACCTTCCCCCTTCTCCTCCCCCTCCTCTTGCCTCCCCACCCCCTTCCTCCACCCCCTCCATCTCCTCCACTCCTCCTCCTCCTCTCCCACCCCCCTCCTCCACCCCCTCCATGTACTGGACAAAACAACATCTCTATCAGAAGAAAAGGAAGCTAAGTCTGGATCACTGCTCGTATGGAAACAACATAGAGATTATCTATGGTCAATCTGCCACACAGTGGAGAAAAGAATGCAAGTTTAGCTTAAATTTTGAACGTGAATATCTGTTGGTTTAACATTAAAAGAAGATCGACACAGTAAGTGGGAGTAGCCACGCAGAAATGGACACAGGGCAGACAACAATGGTGAGACATAGCAGCATTTGTATTAGAAGTCAGCAAATCCAAAAACGTAGGTACCAAATTTATGGCCAATAAAACTTGCGTCTTGAAATTTAAAAATGAAAATAAAGAAGATATGTTTATTTTAATTTTGTCGGTCAATGAACTTTTGATCTAACATTTTGAAATGGAAAAGATATAAAATTTATATGGACTAATAGGAACAATAATTTTGAAGGATCTTTAATGTTGAGTGTGTGGTTATGTTGTCTTCAAACATGTAACCTAGTTGATGGTGCAATATACGAAGCATTTCTGGAATGTAGTTGTTGGGTGGAGGAGTATGGAAGCATTTGAGGCACCGACTAAGAAAGACATGGGACTGTTGGAGTAGGTAAGCTATTGCAACATGTTTTGAAGAAATAGATTAAAGCAAATTTATAAAAATCAGAATACATTATTATTAAAATGTTGGCTGGTGTCCTCACGATGGGAATTGCACTATGTGAACATGGGGGAAATGAGCTATGTAATTAAGATTTTCATTTATGGGTTGATGAGAGAAAAAAAATAAGAACTTTGTTGAATGCTATGAAATGTAAGGTCGAGAGTCTAAGCAAAGAACTCCGCTATGAAATTAGGTCCATTTTGCTTATTTTATGTTAGTTGCATAGGGGTTATGAGACGCCTCCTTGGGATCCACATACTTAGGCTTCTACGGCTTTTTGTCTTCTACGGAATTGTCTTATGTTGACCTCAGCTCTATGCAAGTACTTCTACTAAACTTGGCCATCAACCTTGTGATCATTATAATATTTATGAGGAAGCAAGTGCTCATGGTTACCTTCACTTTCAAAGCTATGAAAGTAGGTATATATTACATCTCAACCCTTCTAATTGCATTTAGAGCACTGAGTGCAACTTTACATTAACAACTGAGAATAAGCCCAAAGACTTCAATATAAACTCTAGAGCTGTGAATGATTTACACTCTTCACCTTCGAACCGACAAACAATGTACTTTGTAAGCTCGCTTCCACATCACTCTATTAATATGGGATATTAATAGAACCCACAAGGAGTTGTGATAAGAAAATAAGTGGAAAGTTAATAATGAGCATTTTGTTGAAAACAATTTACGCTAACATATTACTAGTTATACCGGTATCCAAATTATTTTTTAAATCTAGCAAATAGGGGAGGCATAGATAAGAGGCATACGAAGACAAAGATCAAGTGGTAAGAAGAGGAGAGGCCAGGGCAGAATACACCCATATTGTGGAATCGGGACATGAAATTGTGTGCTAGAAATTGATTATTAAAAACATATTTACATGCTTCTGTGTTTATCTTTGTCTTTGCATTTACAATGAGCTGATTGTCTTTGTTTGAATGAAAATTACAAACTGATCACCCATTGCTTATAATATTCCCATATGGAGGGATGTCTAGAAAGGGGCAAATAAATGCTAGATACCTTTTTTTTAAATCTTTCTTTGGTTTGTTGAATTTACGCATCTTTCGGTCCGTATTGACTGATCTTTATCCTCCCGCTTTTAATGGATATGGTTTCGAAACTTGCCATTACTCATTAAATCAACTGACTTTTTTATTATGTTATTATTAGAGTGGGTAACAGATACTTTTGGTGTTGGATCCCTCATTTTCCCACTTTAGCGCCGCCACCCCCCCACATTGAGGTTAAACTCGCTGTCTATATATATATATCCCACATACATCCATGTAGGGCTGTTGTAGATTCCAAAAGCCGCAGCTCATTCCTCATCTCCCAAATGGCTGGCTTACAACTGATATAATACTAATTACCAGTATAGATCTGGTTTTTCTTGTTTTTTTGTAATAGAGTATGTATCCAGGAGTTCGATGGCTGGTTAGATTTCCCATCAGAAATTGGCCACAGGAATATGAAATGGCTGTAGAAGGGTTTGGAACGCCCTTTTGAGGGGTGGAATCGATGTGATTGTTTATGAATTGAGTGTCTCTATGTTATGAGATTCCAGCTAAGGGATTTGAACACTAATTGAAGATTAAATTATATGAATTGGGTTTTCTATAGAGTGGATCAATATTTCTCTACGTTGAGAAATATTGCAAGTTCAACTTGAAATGAATCCATGGTTTGAGTGTTGGCAATGGAAAGTAAACCCAGCTAAAAAAGGTTGTGACCAAGGTCTGGTCAAATTGTTGAAGAGGAGTTACCATCTATGTACAAATAAACAAAAACTATGTTGAAGTGAAGACTTGTTGGAGATCCGAGACTGTGTTGAAGGGTTTTGCCTCAAGTATTGGAAACTTATTGCAGAAGACACCATTGTATTAGGGGATCGATTGGTATTGAAAATAATAGTTTGAGGCTAGGAAAGATAGCATTGTTAATTTTTGTCAGAGGAGCAGGGTCATAGCTTGGCGCAAGGCATTGTTGAATCGTTGATGGAATCACAAAGAAAATAAAGCCAAGGAAAATCACTCCAGTGGAAATGCAGTCCTGGCAAGGTGAGATCACGGGTCCATTCTAAATCAATGTTCTTGTATCCGAATTTGTGATGGAAAGGAGTGGATTGATAGTTAAATTGCAGAACTGAGTATAGCACCTGGAAATTGATAATAAAAGAGGAAGGCAATAAAATCCTATAGCTTCTCTCAATTACAATAGCATATATGGTGTGTGACCAATCGATGAGAAATTTGTATTTGTTGTTGAATAACCAATATCATAGTCTATAACGGTGAATGAATGAATGCATAGTTCATTATATGCGTGGTTATTCATGGATGTGGATCTATAGCATTCTAATTGCAGGAACATAGTGGAAGTCTAGATATAGAGTTAATGGTGTAACATGGGTGTCTACCAATCAAGTCTGTCTCATCATGCTAACCCTGAGAGAGGCGAATGGCATTGTAGTGATTCCTCGAACTACGAGAGAATAACTCTGAAATGTGGTCGCCTATCTCTCGCTTAAATGTACGACATAGAAAATCCATGGCCACTTAAACACAGTCAATAATGCTCGAAATAAATTTCCTCATGAAAGTTCAAACTGTGAATAAGATCGGGTTCTGCTGCCCCGGAAAGGGAGCTGTTAGATCTTCATTCGGCCAATGCAATGAATAGCAATGGAGAGCCAGTAGATAGCAGAGGGGCAGGTGGAGATAGAGACGAAGGAGGGGAGGTGGATGATCATGTGGCGTTATTGCTAAGAGCAAGGATTTGAATGGGTTAAGACTCTTGATTATTACCGTGATAGGGGGTGGCTCCTCATCGGCCATCGACAGACGACGATGGCCTGAGAGGTGCCGAACCCTTATAATACGCCTTCGATGTAATTAGAGGACTCCACTTCAAACACGATTTCCCTTTTACATAGAAGATAGGTTGACATGATATTCTCTTTTTATTTTTTTTATAATATTTTATTATTTTTATAAAAGATACTTGTCGACACGTATCAGGATGAGCATGTAAAAAGTTAAAAATTACCCTACTAAACTAGAAAAAGTTACATATTACCCTACTAGACTCTCTACTGGACTATAGAATACCTCCTGAAACACTTGTATTATACCTCCTGAAACACTTATATTCGATAGCTTTGAGATTTACATATCCACGAGAAACATTGTAGTCTGTGGCTAGCGTATTCACTACAGTATTGCCTTCTTGCTTACCAACAAATGTGTAGAGGATTTTGTCTGTCAGGCAACTCTTTACGAGAGGTCAAGCTAGATTCGATTTAAATCTATGGTTTTTTTCTCACTATTCTTGAAGTGATTGCGGGCTTACTTAAAAGAGTTTTACAGGTAATGACTCTAATTAATATCTAAACATATTCCATGTAGTTCATTTGAAGATATCAGTTTGTGGTGCTTGCAGAGAAAAGCAAGGTGTAACTATCTTATATGGAAGTGATCAACATCAAAGGACAAAGCAACCTTAATACAATGAAGACTTGTGTAGAAGAGTAATCGATTTTCTGTCCATTGGACAATCTGTTGGATTGTATTTTTAGTTGTACAGGTTATATGGTGATGAGGTAATGTGAACTATTTTGGGAATGGTGAAATATTTTGCATATGTACCAACAAACTCAATTAACAACAATTTTGTCATTCAGTTAAGCCTGTCAGTTATATGTTGCATTACCATGACTTTATAAAACTTGCCTAACTTGGAAAAGGCCCTCAAACGTTGAAATTCGTTAAGTTTGCTCCTTCTAACTATTATAATATCTAGTTAGGAAAGGAGTGAATGTTTTTCTGGGTATGGGACAGATTTAAAGAAAATTCAAAAATCGGGCCTCCTCTTTCACTACGATAGGATATGGATCACTTTGTCTTTATTATGTGTCCTCTCCGTGTTTGTGTAAGCTCATGATTTTCAATCTTCTATCTCTTTCAAGTTTGCATTGGATTTTCTTTTCCCAGTAAAAAATGAGGTCTGATCTAGCTCAGATCTCCTCACTCTCCCTAATGTAGAAGCTGATCCTCTCTATCTCAAAAAGTCTCCCTATGTATGCACTATGAACCCTCTTGACTTTGACTGATCTCTCTCTGACTAGTCTACTGAGTGACCTCCATCGATTACCTTGTGCCTCCTTATAACATCTCACTAATCAATTATGTTTACCAAAAAACTAATATGAGTGCATGCAAAAACTTAGTTTTGCATGCATTTTAATTAACATTTGTACATGCAAAACTCATGTATGCATGAGGAAAAACACCATGGAAGGTCCACATGCATCTATTATTAGATTCATGCCACTGAGTAAAGTGCATCTCACCCTCTACTCCATTCTGATGCCTATACTAGTTATGTACCTCCATGCAAGGCATCTGAATCATGGAGGATATCCTAAGGTACCACTATCTCTAACATGGTTTATTACAATATATTATCGTTCCAAGAAAAAATAGCTCCACAATGCAAAGGCAATCAACTTCATTTTAGCTCTCCCATTAACTCATACGGTGTTTTGTGTGGTGATCAACCTCAACATTGTAGGGTCCTGAAGACCCTATATTTCCAGCTAGTGCAAAGGGACTACAAATTCGCATTATGTAACCTAGAATTGTTGTATCTTGAAGACCTTCATCCCAACATTGCATGGACTATAAACCTGCAACCCATGCAATGTTACGGGGTCCAAAAGTCCATGCAGCTTAGTGTTAGGATCATAGACCTCCCAACATGGTGTTTTGTGTTATGGTCAACCTCAACATTGCATCGACTGCTAACCTGCAATCCACCCAATGTTACGAGGTCCAAAGCATCCTGCAACTTAGTGCTAGGATCAAAGACCCCCCAACATGTTTTTGTGTGTGGTGATCAACCTCAATGTTTCCAGGCTCTAAATACCCCATATTCCAGTAGTGCAGGGTCCAAAATTACATTGAATGAAAACCTACAGCACACACAATATTATAGGGTCCAAAAGAGTCTACACTATAGTGTTAGGATTGGACACCCCCTAAAAGGATTCATGTTAAATACCATCACAAAAGCAAGGAAACTAGCATAGTTTCTATGAACGGATGCAACTTTGACTCCAGGAATGGAAGATCTAGCAACCTAAATTTGTAGAAATTAGTGACTTACATTGTGAGTGCATACTTGCAAAAGTATGCCAGATTGCATAAGATATGAGCTTGTAACACAATGCTGGAAAAGACACAAGCTTGCAAACTTTTTTGGCCCATGAATTATATGTTAAACCATGTATTATTGGAATGATGAGGTTATGTGATGGGAGTTATGTGGGATTGTTTAAGTGACCCCATTATTAAATAATGTAATTGCATTGTAAATCTTCCTAGTGTTGAGCCCAAGGCCAAGGCTCAACTAGCATATGTAAAAGCATGAATAATAAAAGTGCATAATAATTCAATATCCACCAAAACTGCCATGATACTACAAGTGGGAAGAGCAAAGGGGATGCATGGATGATTTCATGATATTAAAAGTGGGGAAGAGGAATGGGATGCATGGATTGACTTGAATTCATGCATATCCTATGGGAGCACAACCTTTCTTGGCCATGCTTCCGTGCAAACATTTACCAACATTATTTGTCATGGTGGTCCTTTAGATGTTTCCCCAAGTTTCTTGGGAAGAGTGGAGTTGTCTTATCCAAACTCTTGGGAGAGAACCATTATTCACCATGGGATAAGGGATCATTCTTACACTCCATTTGAATTGGGAGCATTCCTCTCCCATGAGCATTCTCCATTATGTCGTTCTAATTCTCCTCTTCTTGGTTGTGAAGGGAACTTGTGTGAAACCATGGTTGTTATGCTTGCAATAGTGGGAAAATCCCATGCACTTGTTGCTTGTAAAAGCATGTGGAGGCCGGGGAATTTGTTGTTGAGGTCATGAGATAAAATGGGATGGTTTTGAAATAAAATCATGGTTGTAATTCCTACAACAACCTATAGTCGCAAAATGTCACCACAAACTGTTAGTGCTTCTCATGGACTATTTTGTCCAAGTGTTTCTCCTCCAAGTCCATTTAAGCAGGAAATTGGCAATTTTGGACTCTTTCTTCCTAAACTGGAAGGGAAGATCCCTGAGGGACTCGAGAAAAGAAATGGAAGATTTTACTTGTGCGGAAAAGGAATAGATAGTTACACAGTAGACTAATAGTTGTATGAAGGTCTGAAGTGCTCAATAGTGAATCTTCATATGAGAGTAGTGGGGTAGGGTTGAGTGAGACTAGAGTTGTGTAGGAATTTCCTTTTCCTTGGTGGTAGCATGCTCTAGTTTGGGGGTGGAACCCATCGCTTATTCCTATGGTTGGGTGGAAAATCACTCCTCAACAACTAGTTTGGTGGGCATGGCTTGAATTTCAGATAAATTTGCATGCTTTCCTATCTGTGGAATGTTTTGTAAGTGCATATTTTAATGAATCAATTTGAAATATGCACGTTATTTCCATTGGTATTTGTATGTGCATATCAATTTGAAATTATATTGTTGTTAAGAGTTTGAATTTATCCCAACAATTTGATTAATTATGAAAATAATGTAGCATGGATTGTCCCAGTGGAGAAGGAAGGAATCCAAGTATGTCACAGTAGAACAAAAGTCCATAAAGCAACACTACATAAGGAAAGTTGAAAATAAATGTCAGTTGATGAAGATGAAAATATAAATACAATAAAGAAGAAACATTTACAATAAAGAAGGCGAAGTTGAAACAAACTCATCATTATTATTGTTGTGTAACCAAAGGCTGTGAACCATTTTACAAGAAGAAAGATAAAAAGGGAGAAGAGAAGAGAGGGTTGTGGGTCCATAGTCAAATAATCCAAAGTAGAGAGTAGTTGTCAATTATTCACCTATTCCATCAACATAGGGAAATTCTATGTTGTTTAGAGGTGAAATAATGTCTAGAATGGTATTTGAACTTTTGTATACCTTAACCACCTTCACACAAACAAATTACAGTTGGAGGGTGTTCAACAAGTCCTCTTACCACACCTCCACCCTCCTTGCATTGAACCTGCCTAAGAGTAGTGAGGGGTTGATTAAAACCTCACCTACCTTATGTTGCACTCATTTCATTGTACATCTCCATGAACTAGGATAGCTCATACTTCATTCCAAAGAGTGGTTTCCAATAAGTCAACTTTGTCTCAACGCAAGGAAAGTCTGAGCTACTTAAACATAAAAGAGTGCCATAGCTTGTATTTGAATATTGGTATACCTTAAACACCTTTGTATACAAAAATTACAAGATGAGAGTGTTCAACAGATCCTCTCGCATAACATCTTCTCTATGATGTACCTGCTTGAGGGTGTTGAAAGGTTGAGTAGATCCTCACATGCCAGAAGTTCCACATATTTCATTGTACATCTCCATCACTCACCTTTGCTCATTTTTTAACTTATGGATGTTTGACAATGTTCCCACTTACCTGATGTTTCATGTAATTTGTATCCATTGTAAGTCCTAGTAATAATGGTGTATATGTAGTGTCTGATATTTTGTATCGCATATAATCATGTTATCAACAAATAAGGCAGCTTTACTTAAATACTTTCTATTTTTTGCAGTGATATGTTAGCAAATAATCACAAATTTATGTATATTTCAAATAGTCATACTCTTGGTTGTCTCTACATATCCTAAAATATATTCCATCAACCAAATCAATTTAGTATCAGAGTGTATTTTCTAGGGTCACAATTTGGTACCAAAGCAAAAGATATTCTAGGGACAATTTGGCATCAAACTCAAAGATCTAGCAAGGATCCATTTTAGAGTGCACATTTGTCATGAATAAAGTAACAAAACAAGATTAAATGTAAGCATTAATTAATTCGATCCATTCCGCATGGTTTTTTTGGTCTCTGAAAATATTGATAATGCAAGAAAAAAAATTGTCTAGTTTTCAACTATGAAGAACTTAAAAAGACAACATTGGTAACCTATAAGGGCCAACATATGCTAGATTTAGAAAATCGTTAGTGTTTGCTAGATGGGGAAACTGGGAAAATATTTGTTCAATTTGGAAACAAGGGACAACATCCACTAAATTTGGAAGATATACGGGCAAACATTTTTTATTGATGAGAAAATATAAGGGCCAATGTTTGTTCAATTTGAAAACTATTAAGGGCTAACATTTTTTTGTTCTCAACTCAGCTTATATCTTAGGATTTAAAATGGAATTTGTTTTTTGAGACCTTTGGAAAAATTGTGGCACATAAGTGGACGCTAGAAATTACAATATACAGAAAAGGTAACTCTCATCACATATGACTGTTGACTGGAAAAATTGAATCTATATGAAATGAACTGAATGCAAAGAAGGAATAGGGACTTAAAAGCATGGTAAGCCTGAAACACGCCACTCTTAAATATTCAAGAGAAGGAATACAAATTTCTCCAATTATGCACTAATCATGCTCGGAAAGTATAATGGTTGATTAGGGAATAGGATAAACAATTAAACTTATGGCTCTTCTCCAATGCCATTTTTTAATTTCAACGATTTTCATTTTCAAATTTGGAAATATGATTTTGAATAGTTGCGATAGTGAAATTGTTTTCTGAGATTGTGCATTGTAGGTGCCCCAAGGATTTTTACAGCTTCTAAATTGACCTATTATATTTCAGCATCCAATTCCATCCATTTGAACATATTATTCCAATATGCCCCTTCAAAATATGTAAACATGTTAGGGTTTATACGAGCATACACATAATAACTTGCGAGAGAAATAAACAAAATAATAAGCATATAATAGACACATAATTTACCCTGGAAACCCCATGCGGGGAAAACAAACACCCATGAAGATCTTCATGACATGGCCAAAACCATCCATTCGGGCCAAGTGAACTAGCCACCGCTCACCTCCAGGCCACTTTACAATGGAGCCTCTCCAAGCCTTATAAAGGCTTCTTTGCATGTAATACCTTGGGCCAATACCACGGGCTACAACAAACCATGTGCCCAAAAACATGTGCTAAACCTAACCAAATTTGACTCATTCCTGAGTCAAGGTTAACCCTAACAATCCCCCCTTTAAACTTGACTTGGAGTAATCACCAACCGCCCTCAAAGTTTTAACCGAGGAATCTCACATACATCCCCCCTATCACCTAGGTCTTTCTCCCGACTTTACCGGTGAGTTACCAAGGGTATGCATGCCTTACTAGGTCTTACAACCATATGCCCTTTTACATGCAAACCGCTCCATTATTTTGTTTCCTTTTTTTTTCATTTGTCTTCATGGTGGCTACACCATCACCATCCATTGCTTCATCCTCTCTCTTTTTCATGCTCGCTTTCGTACTTGTCCTGCCTTGCATTCTTGCCATGCTTATCTTCGTTGCACATTGTTGTATACTTTGGACACACATTGATTTAACTAAGCTCAATATGTTTCTTGCTTTGACCTTAATGCATACAACTCAATTCAAAATTCTCCTTGACCATAAAAAAATATCGCCATTCTAAGCACCTTCATTCATTTCCATATGCCGCATATTACCATTAATAAAAAAATATGTCTCACCATGAGAACCTTATACATAACCTTTTCTTTTGTTTAATAATGTGAATAAAAAACTTTGCACTCTCTTCAATGCAAATGTCAAACATTCACGTGAATCCCCCCCCTTTTTTTTATTAATATGTAGTGCACATTTACTTCAAAACAATAATGGTGGCTTTCACATAGCATCCACGACATCCTCTCTTCATGCACATGCAACTCTCCTCAAGTCGACTTCATTGGTGGTGGCTCTCTTTGTTAAATTGATGGCACTACTCCACATCTTTTGCAATGACTCCAATGGATTTCCGGCTTCAAAGGGGCATTTTTCTTGACGGATGTATCTTTCCACAGGAAAATAAATGGCTCCTTCATCTTCATCTTGTGTAGTAGTAGCGGCTTTCTCCTTCACAACGACTCTCCAGCATCACGGGTTGGCTTCTCCTCACAAACCCAACTAGGGTTACTTCTTTTACATGTCCAAAAAAAACCCTTGCGGCCTCCTCCTTACATACTGTGACCACACCTTCATGACTGCATTATTGCTCCCTTATGCACCCAGATCCATAGCTTCATCTATAACTGGCACACGTTCGCACATCTACAGAAGCGCCAGCTCCTCCTTCATCGCCTTGACAGCTGAGATTGCTCTGCTGCACCATCATGATCTCACTCTATCAACAATGATCACTTATTGACGGTGTTTTAGGTCTCTGGCAGCTTCATGCAAACAACCACATTTCACAATCTCCACACGATCTCCGCGATCTGGACCACCTCGGCTCTTCACTTTGTTGATCTCACACAGATCCTAACGATTCATTCAAACAACATCTGTTTATGCATCCAAGAATCGCATATATCCATCAACAACACGGGATTGTCCATGTGCTTCCTCTCTCAATGGATGGCTCACTTGGATGGCGTCTTCTAGAAAATCTGTAGCGCTTTAACAACCAGATCTGCGTCCCCTTAACAACCAGATCCGCACCTTGCTAACACTCATTTTCAACATCTTCAAAACCAGATATCCCACGCCCACACTTGCCATCAACATGTGCTTTTCTCGTTCATTTCACGTCGGATCTCTTCACGCGGGTTCTTTCTTGATGGATATAGAGGTAGCGATCTCTTCTACCCAACTTCACATGGATTAGGGCACACTCGAATCAGTTCTCCTTCATATTGCCCATTCTAGACAACAAGCTCTGCCAGGGCTCTCCCTTGACACAAGATACAACAACCTCAATGAGCACAATCAGGCTCTGATACCAGTTGTTAGGGTTTATACGAGCATACACATAATAACTTGCGAGAGAAATAAACAAAATAATAAGCATATAATAGACACATAATTTACCCTGGAAACCTGGAAACCCCATGCGGGGAAAACCAACACCCAATGAAGATCTTCATTACATGGCCAAAACCGACCATCCGGGCCAAGTGAGCTAGCCACCACTCACCTCCAGGCCACTTTACAATGGAGCCTCTCCAAACCTTATAAAGGCTTCTTTGCATGCAATACCTTGGGCCAATACCATGGGCTACAACAAACCATGTGCCCAAAAACATGTGCTGGACCTAACCAACTGTGACTCATTCCCGAGTCAAGGTTAACCCTAACAAAACATTGACTATAATCCACTCTGTGAATTAAGGTCACCTTTGGAACACTTAAATGATCTTTCCTCATCCCCTACATGTGAAGGGTTTTAAGAAATGTTTTAAAGATGGAGAAAAATAACTCAACAAATAATATTAATTATGCAAATATTGCCTTTCGTTCTACTACCTAAATTTCTTTAAACCAACGCATTTCAAATGAACCACTCATGATCACCAAGGCTAAAAATAATATTGATTTTCGAATTGGCTTACATATTTTTAGAAGTCCATAGTGATGTTTGTTCATGATCATTAAATTTCTCAACCCATGTGGATCATGGGAGAATAGTGAAAATCAATTTGTGGCAATGTCATCCATAGAAGAGCACATGGAAGCAATTTAATCTAAGACACCGTGATTATGATTTGGTTTGAAGAAATTCTACTACCTCTAGTTATGTATCTCCACACTCCATTTATAGAGTAAATGATTAAATTGGAATCTACAAGGGTCAAAAGTATAAAATGTTGATTTCAACTTCAATATTTGTTACAAGCTCATTTTTTGAGTAACAAGGTGAAAGCCACAAGGCCACTAGTCATTGTCCAGTTTGAACATGGTTCATCGAAATGTAAATGCGATCACAATGTTTTTGGTGCTTATTCATTCAAAAGTGGGTCCATGAAGTTTGTTTAACATTTAGGAATCAATGTTAGATATTACCTAACTACAAACCAAATTGCAAATGCATTGAGGGGGGAGCTTGAAGACCAAGCATATTTACCCTACAATGAAGTGGAAGGTACCGCTCCCTTTTGGTTGGTTGCATTGGCATAAGGATCATGGTATATTGGAGCTTATATGTGTTGTGGGATACATCAATCATCCAATGTAGGATTAATTTTTTGTGTAGAAATAGTCAATGGTGCATAAATGAGGATTGTCACCAGAAATGAAGTAAACATAAAAACCCACAAACTTTAATTGTGCCAAGTGCTACTACCTCTTAAAATAAAATGTAGACATTTCACGAAATACAAACTTTAATGCAACTTCAAAAATGTATCATAAGTTAGTCTAGAGCCATCCTTTTTGTCAAAACTATAACGGTAATAAGTTAATGAGGTGAAAATAATTAAACACCGAGTCTTCTGAATCTGTAATATGTAATAATATTTGTTTCTATCATGTCATCCTTGGTGAATGTTACTTGTAACATGCATGTTTGTATATTAATGCACACCATTAAAATCTCTTTTTGCGATAGTGAAATTGTAGCTCATGCTTCAAATTAAAGAATATATATGTTTTTCCTAGTGGTCAAAGGGTTTTGATATTTTAATGAGACTATTCTAAGGCCTTCAATACATTTAGATGGATTTTTCCTATGTGACTTTGTAGAAGTATAAATTTCATTTATACCTTATGTTTATGTGTCCCTATCATGCAGTAATCCCAGAGGTCTTTATATTCCGATTATATAGTTTGCAAGTCTCCACTGATGAATTAAGTGCATTTTTCTATATCAATTAGTGCTTTGCATGAAATTGTACTAATTTCATTTTTTTCATTTAGGTTTCACTTTTGGTTTCTAGATCGATTTGAAATTTCAATTATGGAATATCTAGTTAGTAAGATGTCAAACATTGATCGTGGGAAGAAAAAATCATACAAAGGGATATACTATCATAGTTTCAAAAGCCTCAATCTAGGAATCCACATTATATTCATGCCTCAAGCTATTTTGAGAAACCTATTACCGATGGAGATGTCAACTCTTGTGAGAATGCATTTGATATCCATATAATGGATGAAAAATAGGTTCCTCTAGTGATCAAAGTGAGAAAAATACATTTTCATCATAAATTGGCGATACAAATGTTGAATATTTTTCTTTGGAAGGTGACACAATCCATTCATGAAAAAGGAAAAGAGGCCAATGGGACAGGGGGAGAGTATTCCAAGTGAAATGGGTCTCATAATTTCTATTTATTGAAACAAAAACTCCAGAAAATGAGAAAGAGACTTCACGAGGAGTTGATGGTGGTACTAGCCTCACGTAAATTTAATAGTTCAAGGGTTCAAAATATGCTAGATTACAAAGATTTAAAAGAAAATGGTGTTGAGGATGTTAGGGATGCAAAGGTAGGGCTGCTTGCAACTAAAAATACATAAACTACAATCCATTTGTAAATCCTAAGTGATATGTAAGCATGAGCAACTTGATCCTGATTTAGAAAGTTAAAACAAGGCCAGGGGGCCGAGGCTAGTGCTTGCATGGAAGTTAGAACCTCGCAGTGCTTTTTATTTTAAAAAAATCAAGTGTTTGTGACCTAACGCATGTGACATGACATAATCGGAGGCATCTTAGTTTATGTCACTTTAGAGTCATACATTGAAGCTCGAAAAGAAGACTGTGTCTCCTTGAGATCTCTTGGTGGAGTAACCTTCATTCCACCAAAAACAATGTTGAACCTGTTCCAACCAACACTGGCCATCTTTTATTTTCACTAGCACAATAATAACCATAATATTTATGCTTCAATTTTAAACTAAAGTTAAACTCTCCATATTAATATTAGAGTTTGTAATTACTAGGTTGAAAGGTTCTATTTTGTCTCTCACTATCCCCAAAACATAAGACAATTGTTCAAATTATTTATAGGAAACCGAATGATTCAAGGATAAAAATCATCTCAAATCATCCCTATGTATAAAAATTCATAGGTTTAAAGTCCAAGAAACCTCTAGGAAAGGGCTGGTATTTATAAATTTGCATTAAGACTTGAATTTGTAGGAACTTTTACAACTTTGTGACTATGAAAAATTCAAACACTCCATGAGAGAGATATATGTCTAAGATCCAAGGACTATATGCTACATTTGTTTGCATTACCAATGGAGATGGATGTTCATGTGGACCCCCTTAATGCTTTGTTGTTATGATGTGAATGGCAATGTTTATGTTATAAATGCCATTAATAGTGAATACTATTACAAAATCTATCAAAGATATCTTTTCAAAATCATTGTGGGTATTTTAGGAAACAACCTTTATATATACTTAAGGTGATAGGATCTCTCTCTCTCTCTCTCTCTCTCTCTCTCTCTCTCTCTAAGGTAGTATAATGTCAATGTATTTAAACGCTAGAATATAATGATTGTTGGTCACTTGGAATGCCCTCTAGTTTGATCAAAGATAATTAACACCATTTATATGACATGTTAATTTGTGATTGTGAGACATTTGATAAATCTCCACTTGCTTCAATATGTAATGCCATGGAGTTTGGATGACACACCTTTGTGGTCAACCAACTTCCATTGAAATGAAGAATTTTTAAATTTTGCTTTTAACCCTCTAAAAAACAATTCTCTAAGTTGTACATTTGCAATTTTAAATGTATTTTATGTAGAATATCATTGAAGCATTAGTTGTATTCTCTAAAAAACTCTCATAGTTTTTGCTTTGTCTCCTTTATTCCAATAGTGTATTTCTATGCTTGGTTCCCTTAACTATTTGTATCATTCGCTCTCCAAGTCCCAATGGTCCCAGTAGAAAAAAAAGCCCCTTCTTGCTTGGTCTTCAAGCCTAGAACTATCAGATGTCAACAATGCATTGTCTTTGCACTCTCCAAGTCCATATAGGTTGAAAGAGGAGGTCCCAACACTACCTGCTCCTAAAAATATCCATGGCAGCCAACTTTCAACATGTTTCCAAGCTTCCCAAAGCATTTGAGCATAAAGGTAACATGTGTTTTAAAGTAGTGACTATATTCAATGACGAGTAATAAAAAAAATCGATGTATGATTTGTTCAATGTGAATTCTCTAAAGACTTTTGTGGGTTATAAAGGTTTTTCATGGGGCATCACCCTCTAGAGTTTTGACCACCCATATGGATACCAATATTTTCCCTTGAGTAAAGATATCAATAATCCCAGGTTCATCCTCATGCTTTGGCATTCAAGCTTGACTTCCATACAAAAAATCTCTTCGGAGACCTTGATTTCAACTTGCATGTTGTCAGTAGTTTGTAGAAACCTTAGAAAAGAATGCAATGTTTTCTTGAAGCCTAGAACTTTGTTTACTCTGTTTATTGTATTTGTAAAAGCAGTCCCATATTCTATCCAATTTGCCTCGTTACTCTTTTGCTAGCTCAATCATAGTTTTGAAAACTTCCTTTCATGGATTTAAATACTTGAACCAATGTCTTGACATCACCATGGTCTCAACAACCTGCATTTTTTTTATTTTTGCATGGAAATATATAATGCATAGTGGGGTTGGGTTTTAATTAGGTTTGGAAGCATGTGGATAATATTTGGTTGAATAAACATTTGTTGACCAACTTGGAACACACATTTACATTCCATGTAGAGTGGCAATTATTTTTTAGAATAGTTCCAAGTGCATTGAAATAAACAATACACATTTAGAGTTTTTAACCCTCTAATTGGTAAGGTGTGTGCATAAATGAGGTGTTGGTGGGCCCTTGTAATAGCATCAAGAGATAAATGAGGATCAAGGTGTTGGTGGGCCCTCGTATTAACATTGATTCTATTTGTTGTGGTGATGAAAAATTTAATTGTTTTTTTTTCAAGAATATTCTTAGAGTATGGTGGATTTCTATGTGATGTGGTAGTTAGAGGGAGGTACCAAACTACCACCAAAAGAGGGCTTGTTATGTGATAATTTATTAAGATTTATCTCCTATTGAGTATTTTTTGTATATGTTTTCCTATTACTATATATGGTTTAATACTTTATCAAAATATTCACAAAGACTTCACAATATTTTATAATTTAGCAAAAGATTCGCCAATACTTTACAAGGTTTTATAATTTAGTGAAAGATTCGCAAAGAATTTACAAGGTTTTATAATTTAGTGAAAGATTCGCCAGGATTTTACAAGATTATATAATTCAATGAGAGATTCACAAAAAAATAATATATACATAATATAACATTGATAAAATAACCTTCATATTTTCTTATATATCATGAGGATTCGCCCATTTATGATACATAGAAATTTAAGGGGGGTTCTCAAAAAATTTTGTGATTCATACGACATATCTCAACAATTTAGATGGGCAAAGTCTAAGTAATATTTTCTTTTGTACCTTGATAGGATTATTGTTACAAGACTAACCTTGCATGTCCTATCTGGAAACTCCATTGCAAGAAATTCAAAAGAGGTACTCAACATGGTAAAACCCTTGAGGTAAGGTTACCTTTGTCTCTAACCCTAAGCCTATTTATCGATAAAGAAGACATCGTCACCAGGTAAGGGAGGTAAGTAACCACCAATATTCTAAAGTTCTATTAGATATATATTGCCTTTTTAATATTACTAATCCAATGGCCACTCTATTAGATGAGTTAGATGCATCTTTGATTTCACTAATATGTCAGTATATCAAAATGCTCTTCTTAAACTTAGAAAATTGCCTACTTTTAAAGGAACAAATGCTATCAATGTCGAAGATCATTGGAATAAATTTATGAAATACATGAAAATATAAGGTTCCAAATTGCTTGATTGATATTGCAGGTGCTTTTCCCTCACATTGGAGGGCGAAGTCGAGAAATAGTTTATAGGTTTGTCGAACAACATCATTGGTACTCTCAAGAAATTGCAAGACACCTTTTATGATAAGTGGGCTAAATAGAAGGATCTGGTTCTTGTTAAATGATGTTATGAATATAAAGAGGAATGAGAACGAATCCATAGATAAATTCCATAGCAAATTTGTCGAAATTGTGCAAAAGATTCCTTAGACTCACAAGCCAAATGATGCTATCATACTGACATATTATATTAACACATTTCAAGGAGAGTTTCTTTTTCATTTAAATATGGAAAATCCTAAGGATTTGGAAATAACTAAGCAAAAAGTGCAAGATCTAGACGAAAATTGGAGGGCATCGGGAAAACCTAATATATTGCATGCCCCGAGAAGCAAAAAAGAACATAAATCAAAGTTGAGTTCAGCTCCAATCAGTGAGGCTCCTAAGGATGCTATAAGCATGGTGCTCAAATAAATAAAGAAGCTAATAATGGACTTTACTCAACACAATATTGTTTTGTAGAACATGATGCTTCAAGTTGAGAGGAACCAGTAACATAACACATTCACTCCAAGGAATTTCAATGATGGTCCTTCAAATAATGGAAGAACTTTGAGGAACCAAATAATATGGTTGGTGATTTTCCTCACTTTTGTTGGGCATGTCAAGACTTCCATGGTGAAAGTACATGTGTTTATTTTCAAGAAATGAAGAGGATTCAATATAATAGATATGGTCCTTAAGTGTGTAACAACTTGTTCAAAGGCCGACAACAGTTTCATCTATCCAAAGCGGATATGAACCAAGTCAAAGACAAATATATCGAAACTGATAAAATTACCAAGCTCCTAGGAGAAATTCCTTCTCGTGAAGAGATTAAGAAAATGTACATCAATAGGTTCAAAGGTGTTACCTATCAAAACAGAAAGAAGAATTTCCCACAAGCAATCCAACCCCAAGATACCAAAGTGCCTAAAGATAAAATCAACATGCAAACTCAGGTAAATGCAGGTAAGTCTTCAATTGGTTTTAATACTAATAAAAATATCAATTTTGATGTTCTAGGTGCAGTAAATGGTTTAAAACTATCATTTCCATTAGTGGAGATGGCGAAGGTTCCAAAAATGAGAAATCAGATAGTCAATTCTTTGGGATTTGAAGAAGCAAGGAAAACCATATGTGCAATAGGAGAAGATGAATATCTACCCAATATTCTCCAAAATATGAATCCTACAAAAAACAAGAACCCAAATAATCAACCGCTCTTTATCTCATTGATAATTGGAGACTCCATATTGCATAATTGTATGTTGGATTCAGGTGCCTCAACGAACATTATTCCCTTATTTGTGATGCACAAGCTTGTATTGAAGGTTTCAAGGGCTTATAGAAACATATGTGCCATGGAATCCAGATAATTCAAAGTTTGCAAGATAATAAATAACATTGAGGTAAGTCTTGTTGTACATCCTTCTATTGAATTACTTATGGATATTGTTGTCATTGATGTGCCAGAAGAACATGGCATGTTATTATCAAGAAAATGAGTTTTCTATTTGGGTGGTAATATACAAATGGATATATTGTATGCTACCATCCCAAAAATAGGTGACACTTTAATAAAATTACATAGAGAACCTATGAGAAGGCACCATGTAGAATACCTAGAGGATCTAGGAAGTGAGATAGTTTGCTTTCAAGACAATGTCAAGTTCTACAATGTTTTTGCTACTGACATTTCTCCTCCAAAAGATACAAATGAGTCTTGGATGATGAACAATGCCAGGTTTTTTATGATGAAAAGAAAGCTCAGAAGTCTTTGAACAATGTGACAAAAATTTCAAATGAGGTTGATTGGGGAAATGAAGGCTCACTGGAGAATGCAATCAACAATCATATTTCTCCCGAACAAGTTCAGACAAAGAAGATATGTGACAAGAATGACAGATGCAAAAATAAAAGGAAAGGTCTCACCCCATAAGAAAAGGAGGAACCTAAAATTTTGTTCCACAAATTCAAAGATGATCGGTCTTGTGATGATTTAAGTACTTATGAAGGCGATGTGAAAAAATATGCACAACCAAGCTGACAAAGAATGAGACAAATGGACCTAGATGCAGTCCAAAATAAACCGTCATATCCAGGTGGAAAACAAAGTAAATATTTCGACCACTTGGTGCGGCATCGGGAAGACACACACGCTCAGTTCTACAAGTAAGCTTACCACCAAAATTTCAAGAAAGGTGATGATTGCTTCTACTTAAGTCATTTGAATGGACACAAATTTCTATTGCCCGTTACCAGGCAAGCTTTGAAATTTTTCACTTAGGTAATATCTATGTCATTAAGAAATCCCTTGTAATATAGTAAAATTAGATTCAATTGATTTTATCATTCACTTTACCAATGCATTTCACTTGTTGTTTATTACATTTCATTTTGATTTGAAGAAGGAAGGAAAAAATTGTTTGCCTTCGATGCATTTGATGAAGTTGTTGTTTGAAGTGTGTATAGGTCTATAGGTCCCAAAATATTCATAGGTTCTAATGCACTCTGGGGAGAAGCTCATGTCTTGTAGTTGGAGCCAATTGTCACCCTCTAGATCCTCTATAGTGTACCCTACCATATGTACTAAGGAGGATGTGTTCATTTTTTATTGTAAAGGCCAAGTTGGGGCCTTTTTTATGTAAAAGTGTTGGTCTAGTGGGGCTCAAGACCCTTGGTATGGTCATGATAGGTCCTCTTGTTTCTCATTTCAAGGTGTGTTGGCTTATTGGATCTACTGACTACCCCATGATAGACGTAATTCCCCAATCATGTTGGGCACTTATGCCTTGGGTGGGTTTCCTGGTGCTTCTTGGGATGAATCCATGGACACATGGCTTGGTGTTGTTTTATGCTTTGTAAAGGTGATTGCACTTGTAAGGGTTATCATACATGTTTATGTTGCAGTTTTCACTAGACTACGGAAGTACAAAACCCAGACATATCAAAGTTGGAATTTAAAACTTATGGGAATTTGACTTTTATTTTGAAATAACATGAATGGGTGAAGAGATTGATAATATAACAAGAATATAATCATAGCCTAAGATCTGAAAATTAAATAAGGAAGACCAGATAGGATGATTTAATTTTTTGTTTTGAACCAAACAACATCAAATATACAAGATACAAAATGTATTCATATATCAGGATTTGAGATTACTTTTAAATAGAAAAACTTTCTGGAAAAAGAACATGAAAATAAATAAAATTGAAGATGAGTATGAGTGATAAAAACTTCATCAATCACAATTTCATAAACAAAAATATATCAAAACATTAACATGCATTTACAATTTATCATCAGTCTAGTTGGCTCATAAATTGATATTCATCTTCAAAAAATAGTCTTCAGTACATGCTTATAGTATCAAACGGCGTTCTGCTATAGATCCATAGAAAATATCTCTCGGCCCTCTATTACCTCCCTTCTACCCTCTTTAGTTCTAACTTTATAATTTTATACGGGTGTGAAAACAATTTCAGGCCCAAGAATTAACGATCGAATAGACTCAAAAATAGATATTACAAACCTACATTCTATAATCATGACCTAAACTTAAGCAAATAAATAATATTTGAACCACCTGTTCAATGATAAAAGGAAACTTGAGCCATTTGAAATATTTGGTTGCCACGTGGATAACAAAAAATGTTTTCTAACTAAGTCAGATGCTGCGAGCTACTTTTGCCAGCATGGTTAAACCATCCAATGCCCGGGATTTCCTTTGGAGTCGTAAATATTCTATCTCCATGTTCTACATCTTTCCTTGAAGTTCATGGTTCTGCTTACTAAGCTCTTCATTATTTTCCTGTGTCAATTTTCTTCTCTATATAGCTTCTTCAGTAGCCCGAACCAACTCTGCAACGCTTGTACTAGTTTCCTCCAAATGTTCTCTCAGTCTTCGATTAGCTTGTACTAACTGGTCATTAAAACAATTCAAGTGTGAGTTTTGAGTTTTGTAGTGATGCAAAGCCTTCTTGAGGTTTGATACTTTTGTCCCTTTTTTTGGACTATATTCAGCACTGTCTAAACATTGATTCATCTCTCCTCCAGTTAAATTTTCATCTACAGGAACCTTTTGATGCTCAGGACTCTGCTTCAGAATTTGGGTCTCTACGTATTCTATCTTTTGTTGAAGACTTGCAAGGTTTAAACTATTTCCTTCTTCAAAATTTGAAATGACATTCTTACCCTTGTCAACATATTTTTCTAATGACCATTCAGGAAAGGATTTAATAATTTCCTCAATTTTTTCCAAAGCTTGAGATAACGTCTCATTGGACTCGATATCTTATTCACTAGTAGATTCTTCAACATCAATCACGACCTGGTTCTCCAATTCAGGGTTAAGAGTCATTTTCATATTCAATTGGAATTTATTGGGAACCCTAGTTTTGGATCGCCATTTAATAGTTTCAGAACGTCGAGAATGAGAATAAATTTCCTTTTGGATTTTGGGGACGTTGGCTCAAACATACCTCTTTCTGATTTTTTCTCCATTGCATCTTATTCTAGATTACCTGGAGTTCTGGGAGTGACTACAACTCGTTCTTCATCTTCATCAACACATTTTTTCTAATCCTCTTTTCCAATTTGCTCTAAACCAGGGCCTATTTTGGATATGGTTCTTCGATATGTTGTTATGTTTGCTCTTCAAATTTCCTTCTATAGCTCTTATGTTGTTTGGCGATTTCCACATTATCCTGACTCTATTTTCCAGACTGAGAAGCCATTTTCTTTTGAGTTGAAGGATATTCTCCTTCTTTAATGTTTTCATCATTCTTCTCTTCTATAGTTTCTAGTTTTTCTAGTTCAAATCCCAACCAAAAGAGGAAATGTAACCAAGTCCATCTCTTTTTCCTTAATTCATTTAGAACTAACAGCTTTTTCCATGGTGGAAAATGCTATGAGATGTATGGTCTGGATTATTTCTCACTCGAGTGTCCATCTCAGAAAGACTTTTTTAACATGAAGGAGAAATCGAAGATGATACTTGTACACTGTAGACAATTTTCCCTCACAAGTAACATAACGCTGAATGATACTTAGAATTTCTCTCCATTCTTCCTTCAATGAATTTCGATGAATCCCCTTACTCCAATCTAGCTTTTAATGCCCTAGAAAGAGGAATAGGTTGAAATCTACTTCGAAGGAGAAATTTTTAAACCATTGATCGCCATCAGTAGATAACCTTGTAGCTTCTACGATCGAGGCCTATGTGACTTCAAATATCAAATTGGAAAACTGAACCTGGATATCTATGAATTTTCTGGAAAATTGTTGAGAAACTTCAACATTATAACCTTCGATCTTTTCAAAGAAGGTAAACCATCCTACGTCTATCAACATCTTTTCACAGTGCGCATGTTCTTCGGCACAGTGCATATCAACGAGCTCAAATGTATGTGGTTTGGCGCTCGTCCTTTTCATCCTGGAAACTGCGAATTCAAAATAACAAATGGGTTCTAACCGTTAAACAAACACAAACCTGAGCACAAATATGAATGCCAAATGTCATACAAATTTTATGCAATCATGTCAAGACATGGAAAACAAATAACACATTAAATGTAATGATGTCAGTGAGCAACTGTAGTGGTGCCACATTAAAGTAGGTTCACTGGACATGTGTAATGCGGACTTTGAGCCTCAATTCCAAAGAGAAAAACTTTTCATGATAAGCTGGCCAGCCGCGAAAATTGAATTTTTCCCTTTTGACATTCCGGCAGCGCTAACCCATACAACTTCATAATAGTTCACTGTCGGAATGTTGTATTTTTTTACTTTAGGTAATCATATTTGAATAAGACTAAAATCATATGAATTATCATAATAAAAACTATTAAAAAGGATTGAATATAGATAAGAGCCAAACTTAGACTTATTAATAAAAGAAATGCATGCAAGGGTACCTAAGGATTACAAATGAAAATACAATGAAAAATACTTTGGAATTTTTTTGAAATGAGGCTTAAAAGATTTAAAAGGAATAAGACAAACAAATAGGGTTTATTTGGGATTTCAACTCCAGTACTAACAATACCCACCTTAGAAAACCTCATGGACACCCCCTTGGACCTACTCTCTAGGTACTTCTCCCCCCTCTTGGTCATCCTAGTCATCAAGAGCTAATCGTCCACCTTCTAAGCAAGCATGAAGAGGCATACCACCTAAAGGAGAGTGTTGAGGGAAAAATCACAATGTTGGGGTTAGATGGGGCATGACCTCCTCCTTCCAAGCTCAACTTTCCATCATTTTTATCATTATTTTATGTTTAATGATGTTTAGTCCCTGGATTGTGGGTGACAAACCCTAAAGAATCATTAAAAGCCATTTTAAAGATAAATTAGGTAGGTCAGCTTTTAAGAAAGTTTAAGTTAGCATTTTCACATATAAATAAGGCAACTCCTCATTTAAAACAAGATCATGGGATCAAACAATATACTTTTTATATTTTGCATTACGTACATTAGTTAGTCAAGTGGTGCACTCCTCCTTCCTGAGCATTCTAGGGTTTCAAAAGTGGTGAATTTTGGTGTTTGAAGGCATATATACTATCTTGCAAGGCTTGTGTAAGGTGAAAGGAGTTTTGGCAAGCTTTTTCTTCTACAATTGTCCTAAGATATTTTCTAAGTCTCTTGTCTTCAATTGCCAGAGGCATCAAAGGTGAGAGTGACCTAGAGTTTTATGCATAATAGTATGGTCTTGTAAGTGAGACATTCCTATTGAAGGGTCTCTCCTGTGTTGGGCCTTGGCATATTCTTTGTCCTAATTAGGTCAGAAGTAACACAACCTAGGGTTTCTTGTTTTTTCCCTAATTCATACAAATATTAGATTGGCAATTCTTTGGAGGAACGTTAACCCCAATTTCTCGATGCCTAGAAGGAGAAAGACTTTGTTCTTATTCCCTCTTCTTCACTCAATTCGATTTTATCAAATTCATGTACTGTATAGTGCAAAAAGTACACAAAAAAGAGAAAATATATATAGAATACCCCTAAAATAAAATATTTTGTGAAAAATCCAAAAATATTTATTTTTCAAAGTTGATTTTTTTGTTGCAAATTTTACTGTTGTTATAATTTTCTGGAAAAATCCATAAAAATGTGAAAAATCTCATAAAAAGGTAGTTTTATAGCCTAAAAATCCCTAATTTAGGGTGATGTCAGCCCTAGAGACGGTGATGTTAGACTTATTTAAGTTATTTCATATCTAGTATAAGTGTTTTGTAGGTCGAAGTTTCGACAAGAAGCTCAAACACTAAGGGATGCAAGAAGTTCCCATGTCATTTCCAAGTCATCTGGGGTGACCCCAGGGGTTTGAAGTGCTAAATCAATATATTCATCCCTTACTACAAAAAATTGCACATTTGAAGGTGAAATCAGTCCATGAACACAACCATCATCCATTGGAAAAAAGTGTGCCCTAGGGGGGATTGAATCTCCCCATCCTGTTGATCACCAGGAGGTACTTTTCAAGGTATTTTCATAGTTGGTTTGGGTTTTATTCTATATTTATTTTGTTGGTTTTCACTACAAAAAGGTGATTTATCTTCTTACTAATCCAACATCCAATATTCATTTCTCTTAAACCTTCTAAAGACAATAAGAATTTATTGTATATCCCTTGTTGACTTCGATAAGGTACTAGTCTATTGATAGTAGAAAAGTCTTGTATGGGTAGAGTTGATCACATTGAATATATTACAAGTATATCCGTACATAGTTCAAGAAGCCTCCTATAGAACAAGGAGAGAGCCTAAAATGAGGGTAGATAACAATGTGATGGCATTGAGTGCATCTCTCGAATAGTTGTCGATCTTTAACAATGGCCTTAATTGCCTAGTTGAGAGGGTCCTATATTTTCAAATAATACTTCCAAATGTCTTTTTCAACTCATATGGACTAATAGTCTTTAACTAATGGATTTTCCTAAGTTTTCAATTAAAAATGCCTAAGTCATAGTTTAATAATTTGGAACAAGCAAATAGAGGAACATTCACATGTAACCATTACAGGTTATCAGGTTATCAAAAATCTCTATTTGATAACCTGACGAACTTAACGAATTATAAAACCAACAAGTAGAGGAAAATTCACATGTAACCATTACAATGACAAAGATAAAGCAATTAAATATTAAGATAAAAGCAATTAAGATTTCAATCGAGGGAAAACGATCGAATGAGACACTGCACATAAAACTCATTGAGACTAAGACTGTTGTATATCTGCACCCTTCAAATACCACCTTAAGGTGCTGTGAGCTTAGTCACAATTTCGTTCCAGCTACCAAACTTATTTAGTGTCACAATTTCCTTCAAGTGACTCTGGAATTCTTTGTACGTTCTGATCAATTGCAGCAACAAGCAACGAGCAAATCGGCAACAATGAGCAAATCTAGACAATAACTCCTGCAGTGGAGAGACATCCTGACAATCTCAATTGTCGTGTCTTCGACAGTCGTTCTCTCATTGGGATTGAACTTGAGCTCGCGACACAGCCTCAAAATCAAAGTAAAAATTCAATGACTCTACTTAACATTTCATGTGAGTAACCACATCTTATTATTTTGATCTTATAACCACTTTCCCATAAAAAAAATGCTCACAGAGACACGGAAAATCATAGTATATAAACTCGGTAGAAGATGAGAGAACAACCATATGTAAAACAAAAATGATTTAGACTTTGAATGGGAGTAAACACAACTTGTTCATCTTCTCTTAATTGTCGATATAATTAAAAACATATCAGAAATCTACAACATGGCTCACACTCTATAAACTATCACCATTCAAAGCTATCAATTTGGAGAACAATGATGGAAAAGTATAAACAAAAACATAACTATGTCAAATAAAGTGATTTTTGGGTTGTAAAAATGGATAGCGCATATTTCTTCATAACTAAAACACTCAAAAACAAATATATTTTCAAATTTCATCCTTACTAAAAAACCTACACGATCAGACCGATGTAGTAGAAAATGGTAAATCCTTTTCGTCCACCGATGAAGCTGTACCTCCAGCTCGAGTAGGCATCCCATGTGCATTGCGTCTAATGTGGCGCTTCCAACAGTTTCTGGTACTGGTGGAAGCACTGCTACTGGTCTAGTGGAAGCGCGGCCACTAGACTAGATGAGTTGGTCACGGCGATGTAGCCGAGCCAAGCCGAAAACGTAAATTCTGAAACTGCCACGCATGGTTCCTCATGGCCTATTTCCCACGAATCGACGGAAAAAGATGATGAAAATATACAGCTAAAGTGCCCAGGAACCTAATGGAGGAGAGACACTAGTCCAATGGCATCCTACCATGTGGAGAAGAGATTGCCCCAATGGAAACCTACCATGTGGAGGAGAGACTACCCCATGTGGCGGAGAGATACTGGCCCAACCGGAACATATCCAACATCGAACAAGCAAGTCACATCAAACTACTTTTGAAAAGTCAAAGCGAATATTTTTTGTACGGCATGTTGAAATCAAACAACATTCACTATACGGCACAATGCCATTGGGCCAGTCTCTTTCCACCATCTGGCACGATGCCATTGGGCCAGTCGCAATGACACTTGGCACGCTATCATTGCACCAGCCTCTCACCTCTATGCGGCACGTTCTGGTTGGGGTAGCCTCTCACCTCCATGTGGCACGTTCTGATTGGTCCAGCCTCTCACCTCCATGTGGCACGTTCTCGTTGGGTCAGCCTCTCACCTCCACGTGGCACGTTCTGGTTGGGCCAGCCTCTCACCTCCACGTGGCACGTTCTGGTTTCGTTAACTTCTCACCTCCACGTGGCCCAACCAGAATGTGCTACGAGATTCTGACCCAATGGTAGCGTGTCAAGTGTCATTGCGACTGCCCAGTGGGAGCATTCCAGATGGTGGAAAGAGACTGGCCCAATATCATTGTGCGGTACAGTGAATGTTGTGCGATTTCAGCCTACCGTACAAATAATATTCGCCTTGAATTTTTTAACATAGTTTGATGTGACTTGCTTGTTCGATGTTGGAATCGGATATGTGTGTGTAGTTTTTCTGGTTTAGGAATCAACAATGTGCGATGCAAGCCTGGGCGTGGTTTTCTTCTTTGCATCTGGGAAAGTGTCTCTGATAACTCCATCTGCAACACATAGTTCTTCAGCACTTCGCAACAATGTAATTCCTTGGCATTCATTTCAATCGTATGCATTTTCTGGATTCAATCGTATGCATTTTCTGGATACTCGGTCTCCTTGGCGCATTCGGCCCTTTGCCTTGATGTATGCAAGCTCGTAGCAGATTGACGAGGACGATGTGTTTCCGAATCTGTGGAGCACCATGGGAGAGGGCTCGACATGTTCTGCGGATAACTGTAGATTCTTTTCTAGCTCGTCGACTACAGCTTTCCCGCTAGCGTGGATGCCGAAATGCTCGAATGCTGGTTTGAAACCAGGGATATATGATTTTCTCTTTGGATTTATAAATTTCTGTACTAAGATGGAGAAGGGGAAAAGAAGATGCTCCGACACAGGCAGAACCAGATGGCCGAGGGTTGTCATATTGGCATTGAGCGCATCACCGGCAATAGCAATGAGATCCTTCCAAAGCGCAGTGCCAACTTTGCCTTCCGCGTCTTCTTGTTGATAGACACAACGATAGGCCTTGTCGTCTGCGCCTTTGTGCGTTCTGAGCGGTGGCGGTCTTTGCGTTTGTTCGATAACAAAACGACGGCGCCGCCCATGCGAAACAAGCAATTTGGCAGCAACATGGATCGCTGCCTCCCACAATAGTACCAATTAGGCGTAATGGTCTCGGTGCTAACAACGACGGCATACGATGAACTTGCAGAAGATTGTTAGCCAAATCCACAACAATAACTCCGGCACTGCAACCCATGCTAGACAGATTGAAGCTCATGGTATTCACACGCATCTTATATCTGTTAATAACCATGGCAGACAGAGACGGCGTGGGGCAGAAAAGACTGCAATTCACAACGAGAATATCCCACCATGTCTTATCGAACAGATCGTCCATGGCAAAAAATATGACGAGCTGGGATTCGGGGGAATGTAATGCAAAGCAGGTGGGAGACAAGTCTCTTCGCTAAGAATCTTCATCTGAAAGTCCAGGCTTTTCTGATCAAAATACTTGGATAGCCTGGAATGCTCCATGAAAGTCGAGAAAGGAACTCTGCATGAATTTGGCGGACGGTAACAGGAATAATCCACCAGATAAACTGCATGAGCCCTTGACATGAAATACACAGTCGCTATGAATGCCAGAAGCCCTGTACATTACATGGACAAGATTGAACTCAAGATTAACCTGCTGTAGCAAGATTACATCGTCCATCCCAATTCGTCCGACCTCTAAGCCCAATCCAACCAGCAATGGAACCAGCAGAAACGAAAGAAAATATCTAGTTAAATACTGATATCCAAGCCTCACGTATTTCAACTTCACAGTCACGAGAAAATCAGGCAAGCCATGACTGCCTGAACCTTCACCTTCACCTTCACCGCCCATGATTCAAAGTACCAACATCCCAGGACCTCAAAAAGCAAAACCGAGGATTAAAACAACACAGAACTAGCAGTTACGGCCAAATTCAACAGCCCAGAGGCCAGAATCCGGAAACAAAAATATATCTAAAGACTGTAATATCTAAAGAATGTTTTTCTGGTTGTTATTGCATATAACTGTTTATCATGACGCAGCTAAACATTAATGGTTCTAATTGATGGAAATTGTTTCAGGTCTCTCAACTCCCTCCAAAATTTCATATGCCTTCCCAGGGAACCTTTTATATGGTTTGAATTGTCCCCATTTTGTCTCAATCATAAGCTTCACCATCACTTTTTGGCCTGCAATGTAATGCGCGTGTGTATTACAAAGCACTGACAGTGCTCCTTCCGAAGTAAAAATACTCCACAGGTCTTCAGGTCTTCATCATAAAGGCCATTGTTAGCGGATTAAAGATATGATATCAGATAGACTATCACTCTTAACACCTAAACGATTTGAAATCTAGCAGATTCGAAAAAGAAGAGTATGTCCGCAAGAATGGGAAAGCTAGAACTATGAGAGTTGAAAGATTTAGATGGAAAAGATGCGAAGGAATGCGAATACTTATAAGCGGTGAAATAGTAAGATCACGTACACCTGCGTGGTGGGGCGCCATCATTGAGCTCCGAGCGTGCTCACCCGAAACTGACTGCCTTAATGGAAATCCGAAACCCTTTTATACACATGTGCTATTAATGAAAAGCGCAAACGAAATTCGAACAGTCAACAGTAACACGGCTAGGTGAAAACAAACGCCGGTGCCGGGAGGGATGAAACTGGATCGGACGGGTCGGCTTACGGCTGGCGCTGCCGTCTTGTGTATGGATTAAGATATGAGAGTTAAAATATTTAGATGGAAAAGATGCCTTACTATTGAACGGAGGCCTTACTAGTGAAGCGGTACTTATTACTGAAGTAGCGATCCAAATATTCAAAGAAGACGTTAATCCAATGGGGCATGGCCTTGTGAATTTTCCAGCATTTGGAAAGCTCTCTCAACATTGACTGAGATTCACTCTGTTCCCTTAAAGCCGGTGAAACCAGTGAGGTAATGTACTTTTTAATGGAATCCCTGCATCTATCATAGAGTAGGTCAGAATAGGATCGTCCCTTCTGTGTGCACATATTGTAGACGATAGTGTAAAGAACCACGGGCTCGTCCACAGTCACCTGACAGTTGGGATATCCCGCTTCCAACCGGCTTATAGTCTCTAGTATAGCTTTATAAGCCCAACCTTCTTCCAGCTCAATGATATTGTTGCTCCTCACGCCCTTTTTCACAATGGCCCATCCTTCCTTCACGCACGCATATCATATTATATTGTTACTGTTCATATTCATTTTTCAACTAAATCCAACTGCTTCTAAGATATAACCAACGGACGTTTTTAAACCCGATAGAGGTTCAACACCTCATCGATGGTTACAAACACCTATTTTTTCTTACAAGACACAGTTATATTCCAATAGTTTTAAATGTGATTTATAAATTCTGCATTGTAGGTGACTGATCCTGGGTGTGGTAGGACAAGTGTTTCATGCATAAATATATAGTGTTCACTCTCCCATATCGAGAATGGGTAGTCATTTGCTTGTCTAAATGGTAATTTCTATAAATAGTTTAGATCAGGAATGTAATGGAAATTCATTAATTTTAAAGGTAATTTATAAATTCTATAGTGTTCATGTATATGAATAAGATTTGGTGTGGTAGGAAAAGTGTTTCACAGCATTGTTGGTAGTGTTCATTCTTGCAAATTACTAACATTGTTATTATATGTAGATTGTAAAGAGGAAGAAGAACAAGTGTTGGGACCCTCTCAAGATCCAGAACCAAAATACTACTATTACCATTTATTGTCATGTTTAATTTCGTTGGCATTAGCACTCCTCAAGAGGATATATCAAGAATAAAAGGTATTCTTTGAGATGCTATAAGGTCTTGCTGTTGCTCGAGAGCATGATGACATTGTTTAGTTGCACTTGGGAAGATGAGTAGTAGACCTATATTGCGTGACATATTTATGGAACATTATTGGAGGAAGTTAATAAAACAATTATGAAACCTTATGACCGATTCTTCTAATTAGTAATGCCTAATAGGTCACATGTCCTAAGTTTTGTTTATGTCTATTCGTATGAGTGCATGCCATAAAAATGCTAAGAAATTTCTGGAGTATGTAGATAGAATCCAAAGATACTCACATGTAGTCAAACTAAACAATGCTTGAGGATGTAACTCAAATGATACAGCAGTAGATTTGCACATGCAAGGTACCGCGCATCTCCATTTTCATTTCATTTTGAATGGGGTCAAATGGCATAGTAACACATTTTAGTTTATGTGCACCTTGATTGTAGAAAACGGTGGTGACATTTTAAGTTTTTAAGGGTAGGCAAGCATTGGTTCTTATTACCAAAATTAATATAATTATGTTGTGCTTTCAAAAAATTCATATAATATGATATAAAGATGTCGATAGAGATCTTGTGATATCATATACAAGTATTATTTAAAAAGATGAACAGAGAGATCAATCAATGACAATCACCTTAAAATTATTCAATTCATTTATTGGAATCCTCAACTGACACTTATACCATGGGATTTTGAGAAGACATAGTCTCAACTAACTTACACATTCAAGTGGAGAGGACAACATATTCAATTTATTTATTGGAATCCTCATCTAGCACTTATACCATGAGATTTTGGTAAGACATAGTCTCAACTAACTTATACATTCAAGTGGAGAGGACAACATAGTTTCGATATGATAGAGAGATGTTGGTAGACATCTCAAGATATCATATATAAGCAATATTTAAAATGATGGACAGAGAGATCAGTTAATGACAACAACCTTCAATATATTTATTGGAACCCTCATCTAGCATTCATACCATGAGATATTTGGAGGACAATCTCATCTAAGTTGCACATTCAAGTGGCGAGGAAAACATATTTGGAATAGTGTTAGACTAAATATCTTGAGGTTATTCTGCTTCATCCATAGTCACCACATTGCAGGATCAAGTACAAGTCATGTGGTAATACAAGTTGGGTACAACATATTTGGAATAGTGTTAGACTAAATATCTTGAGGTTATTGTGCTTCATCCATAGTCACCACATTGTAGGATCAGGTACAAGTCACCTGGTAATACAAGTTGGGTTTGAAATTACATAAATATTAATGTACAATGTTTGGAAAATAATAATTACTTCTGTTACTTGAAAATTAAAATTAATATTATCGATTTATGTAGCAGGTTCCTCAAAGAAAGCTAATATTTGGTTAAGTTGTTGGAATTTGACAGAGGTCAAGACCTCAACTCAATCAAGTTCTGCTGACGTATGTAATTGCATAGCACAAATCAGATCAGGAAGATCAGAAAGTTCATGGTTTTCATCCATGTCTGTTTTCATCCATGGAAGATGAACTAGCATGGGATTTCAACAAGATCAATTCGAGTTGAAACCAACATCCACATTATATATATACACAACAAAGTTTGTAGCAATGTGCTTTATTATGTACCATAAACACATACAAAAATAACTAATAGACAATGTTTTATAATTATAATGGTTGTGGCCAAATTCCTTTGGAACAATGTATTGGGGTATGCTTCAAGTAAAAACTTTATTGTTTTTGAGCTTCTCTTGCTATGGTGATCATAGGAATAGAGTAGAACCATAGAAATGAACTAGCATGGGATTTCAACAAGATCAATGTCATAAAACCAATAACCACATACTATATATACACAACAAACTTTGTAGCAATGTGCTTTATTATGTACCATAAACACATCTAGACAATGTTCTATCTCCCACAACTTTTCTTTTACCAGGTAAATGAAAATAAAAATAGATTAAACATTAATTTTAATAAAATTATCAAATATTTTCAATGTTTAAATGTATATTATTTTGTTAATGTGAAAGTGTCACTTCACCTCTAACAAGCATTCTTTATCTCCTATAAACTAATCACCCAAGTCCTCTATCAATAAATATAGCTACCATTTTTCTCACCCATAATTATAGTACAATGTGAGTTCTTGTTCATTTATTAACATTGATGTACATTGAGAATTGAACAATACCTAATATAATAAATACAAATTTATACTTAAATATGATAATAAAATAGTAATAAATGAAATTATCTTAAATCCATTATATATTTATCAAGTATGGAGAGAGATCAAACATTTTGTCATACAAACCTCTTTTTGAGTGAAAAAACTTATTGAAGTGTAAACATTATTTAGAGTGCAAAAACTTTGAGGAAAATATTCCACCTTATGGATGTGCAAACATTATTTAGAGTGCAAAAACTTTGACGAAAATATTCCACCTTGTGGATTTGATCTCTATCAATGCTTGATAGATTTGGGATTAAGCTGGATCACTTGTAATTGTAAATAAATTTTAAATTGAATTTCCTAATATATGCCCATATTTTATTTCTTTTTACATGCATAATAGTCTTATTTTTAGATATTATGTGGGCCAAAATGTGAAGGTGGGTAACACTTTTGTGAGAATCAAGTCGTAGAAATTTGAAATCACCACTTTTTGATCGAACAAAAAAATTTGAAATAACGACTTTTCAATCGAACACATTTACTTTTTCGATCGAAGAATTGTTCAGCCAAAAACCTTTTATATATATATGTGCCAAAAGTTTTGTTGAAGAGTAATTGTTTGGTCAAAAACATTCTTTCGGTTGAAAACCCCTTTTTTATATATATGTGCTAAAAGTTTTGTTGAAGAGTTTTGGCACTTTTGAAGAGATTTTGGTGCGGTGCCACCTTGCATTCGCCACCTTGTCACTGCATCCGCCACCCTTTTGGCACTAAACAAATCTTTCGACATAGTTCTAATTGGTACTAGACGAACATACATTGTCTCCATGAGAGTGGAAGCAATAGAGCCACCCTATGTTCGCCACCCCGTCACTACATCCGCCACCCGTTTGGCACTCAATAGAGCTTTCGACATAGTTCTAACTTGCTCTAGATGGACATACGTTGTCTCCTTGGGAGCATAAGTGACATAGCCACCCTACGTCTGCCACCTCGTCAATCCATCCGCCACCCTTTTGGAATTGAACATAGATTTTGACACAGTTATGACTGGCACTAGATGAACATATGCCATCTCCCTCGGAGCATAAGTGACAAATGCAAAAAAATTATCATTTTTTTCAAACCCCAGGTATGTCGAATTTTTTAATTCTTAGTTCAAACTTAATCTTACATGTATGTAGTTGTGTTAGAGAGATTAATTGGTCTCTGTTATTGTTGATTTAATTTTTTTTGTTGTCAGTGTGTTTTCTAGGTGTGTTCATCTTCCATTGCCAGTCCCAACCCCGATTATGTCAATCGCTCACTCCATGAAACACACTGTTTTTTGGGTGATTTTAAATTCAAATGTGTTTTCCATAAAATGTATTGAAGCATGCCTAGGTATAGGCGTGTCGAAGTAATCAAGCAATGAAATCTTAATTTGACACCACTAAACCTAGTCATCATCAATTATTCTTATACAAAGCGTATATTTAAAATATAGCCCTAGATATTTAATAAACCCAGGCTTATTCTGTAAGCACTTTTACCATCTTTCCTCGGTGTCTTAAACATGATAGAGAGTAGAAGTTGAAGGCTTCCATCTCATTACACTTGCAATACAAAATTTCACAAATTGTTGTCTAATTAGTAATGCCTTAAACATTATTTACAGTGCAAAAAATTTGAGGAAAATATTCTACCTTATGGATGTGCAAACATTATTTAGAGTGAAAAAGCTTTGAGGAAAATATTCCACCTTGTGGATTTGATCTCTATCAATGCTTGATAGATTTGGGACTAAGATGGATCACTTGCAATTGTAAATAAATTTTAAATTGATTTTCCTAATATATGACCATATTTTATTTCTTTTTACATGCATAATAATGTTAAATTTTCTGAATTTACTTCAATATGATCTAGGATCTTAACTGAGAGAACAACATGTACAGCATATCTACAGCATATCAATCATGGAGACAATAATGCAAGCACACAAGAGACACAATGATTTACTTGGGGAAAACCATAAAGGTGAAAAACCCCAATAACTTCCTCAGAGATAGATAGAGCAATGATACAACCAACCAAGAGAGATATCCATAACCTAGCAGCAGATCCTCCTCCTCCATAAGTGCGCCACTCCTCCTTGAGTGCATGTGTGAGAAGTGAGTGAGCAAATAGAGTGCCTCCCGCACTCTATTTATACTTGACTTGACTTTCCTTTTTACCTAACTCATGTAGGCTCGAACTTAACCACATAACATAATGCTGAGTGGGCCGACCCCCAATAGGGTGGTCTAATAACCCTTTGACCCACATGACTTATACAGGGCCGACCCCAAACAAGGTGGTCTAATAACCCATCAAGTATAAGTTACGACACTTACAATATAAATGACGACACTTCCTTATAGAGGAATAATACCATCTCTATAGGAATACAATATACATATTTGTGAAATACATTCCGAAGTTACATAAACATCAACACTCCCTCTTAACTAGGAAGGTATTTCTCAGCACAGTTCTTCTAGCACAAGTCATCTTCTCTGGATCATCGTCACTGGATAATCGTCATCGAGTCATCATCATCGTCACTGCTGCTGCTATCTCAATCAATCTCTGAATCTACTCGTCATAGGAAGTTCTACAGAGCCAGTCCTTTTTCATACTGGATGTAGGCCCACCACCTGCAGGTCTTCGTCATCACTGGCCATACTGTGGAATCCTCAGGACTTTTACGTGCGTCACAAAACCTCGCAAGAGCATCCCAGGCTATTACGAGCACACAGCTCTACCTATAGGATCTCCCAGGGCAACGAATTACATGTGACCTCACCACAAAACCTCGCAAGAGCATCCCAGGCTGTTACGAGCACACAACTCTACCTATAGGATCTCCCAGGGCAACGAATTACATGTGGTCATGGCAAAACCTCGCAAGAGCATCCCAGGACTGATTACGGGCACACAGCCCAACCTATCGGATCTCCCAGGGAAACGAATTACATGCCATAGGACAAAACCTCGCAAGAGCATCTGCCAGATATCCCAGGGCAACGAATTACATGCCATAGGCAAAACCTCGCAAGACCATCTGCAAATCTCCCAGGGAAACGAATTACATGCTCATCTGCACAACCTGATCCACGGCCACAGAGTATCAACCTGATACTCACCATACATCATCCTGCTGTATCCATGATCATCCTGATCATCATCACTGCAACGTCCTGCTGCATGTCATCTGGAGCAACATCCTGAAGCTCGTCATCTATGATTATCCTGATCATCACTGCAACATCCTGCTGCATGTCATCTGGAGCAACATCCTGAAGCTCGTCATCTATGATCATCCTGATCATCACTGCAACATCCTGCTGCATGTCATCTGGAGCAACATCCTGAAGCTCGTCATCTATGATCATCTTGATCATCACTGCAACATCCTGCTGCATGATCCACCTGATCATCAATGCATCTACCTGATGCATACCAAGTATCTACCTGATACATATCATCATACATGATCCTCCTGATCATCAATGTATCCACCTGATACAAATACATGATACATATCATCATACATGATCCTCCTGATCATCAATGCATCTACCTGATGCATACCAAGTATCTACCTGATACATATCATCATACATGATCCTCCTGATCATCAATGTATCCACCTGATACAAATACATGATACATATCACCATACATACATAAAATGATCCAACTGATCATATCCAGCATCCAACATGATGCGTACATACATACATAAAAATGATCCAACTGATCATATCCAGCATCCAACATGATGCATACATACATACATAAAAATGATCCAACTGATCATATCAAGAAGAAACTAGAACATCATCCTGATGCTCATCATCCAGCACTTACATCCACAGCCATGTGAAGGATCCCCCTTCCAACATGCTTGGAATGGCTTCAGCAAATGTGTCCATCACTTCTTCCTCGAAGTGTCCTCGATCTGAAGAACGCCAAGCCTCTCTCTGAAGTACTCGAACTTCACCCTGGCTAGTGGCTTCGTCAGCACATCTGCAATCTGCTCGTCCGTCGCAACATACAGGAGCTTCACAGCTCCTCTCTGCACCATATCCCTGATATAGTGATATTTGATCTCTATGTGTTTCTACCTGTCATGAAACTCTGGTTATCACAGAAGATACCAGTAGCCTCCAACGGGAGATCAAATAACTCAGACAGTAGCTCCCGTAGCCATACTGCCTCACAACTAGTTGAACAGGCTGCAACATACTCTGCCTCAGTGCTACGCAGGACTGCTTCCTGCTAAACCAAGAGATCACACCTGATCCCATACTGAAGCAACACCAGATGTGCTCTTCCTATCTGCAGCACTGCTAGCCCAATCTGAATCAACATAACCCTGCAGGTTAAACTTTTGATTCACCTCATACCTGAGCCCATAATCCACTGTACCCTTCAGGTACCTCAGAACATGCTTTGCAGCAACCAGGTGAACACCCCTCGGATCCGTCAGGAATTGGCTCAATGTGTTCACAGCAAAGCAAATATCTGGTCTCGTGTTAGTCAGGTACATAGAGGACCCAATCATCTGACGATACAAAGAGACATCAACCGGCTCAGATGAAGCATCACATAGAAGCTTCAGATTCGATGCCATAGGTGTGGCCATATCCTTGCAGTCCATCATCCTGAACCTCTTCAGGATCTCTACTACATACTTCCCTTGTCCAAGGAAGATTCCATATGCACTCTGCCACACCTCCATGCCGAAAACAAATAGTGCATCATCCCCAAGTTCTTCATCTCGAACTCGGTAGTAAGCTTTCGCTGCGTGTCGGCAATCAATCTATCTTCACCATACCAAGTTCTGCACATATATGATTTCCTATCATGTGTCTCAGAACCAAGTGGCTGCTCTACATATACTTCTTCTTCAACTACACCATTCAAGGAAGCTGTCTTGAATCCATCTGGTGTATCTTCTATTTCATCACTTTTATATTTCTCAATGCTGCCATCTGCAACATGCTTGATCTGATAGTTCCATTTGGAAGTCATAGCAAACTTTCCTTCATGTCTTGGGATTACATCCCAAACATCATTCTTCATGATCGACGGATCATGGCATTTCATTTCTTCATCCCAGATCCTGGGATCTTCAATATCTTTAATAGATATCTTTGTTGCTGGAACAAATGTTGTAGCTTTTGTAGGTGAAGATATACGATCTTTCCTACAAAACAGGTTAAATTGCATGATTAGAAACATCTCATAATTTTCAGAGCAAATTCTTACACATAAAGAAATATGTCATACAATCATGCAATTATCTTAGCCAATGCTTCAATACAACATTTATCCATATCCCGTAACTTTCTAGATGCCTTCCAATCTCTACCAGAACATTGTTAAGAGTGTGCACAACTCCCAACATGTCAGCAAAGAGGTTTCATTCTAGATAAGTAGCAATGGAATGTTGTACAGTGCCATAGGCCACTTACCCATGTATATTAGTAGTATATTGTTCATCAATGCAACTATTCTAATATGCACAATACATATCCTAAGTCTAGGAACATGAGCATATACATCATTGAACAATTTTATTTAAACAAACAAATATGCATGAAATGATAATTAAAATACTTATCTTTGTTTGTTCGTTGGGTGGACTCCCTCTAAGTCTTTGCTTCCTTGCAGGAGCTGCTGGAGTCCTAATCTGAAGTAGCTTCTTCTACACCTTTCTGTTGTGGAGTGTAGAGAGATAGTCAACTCCCTCTGAATATCTGCATCCTTGCAGAAACTACTGAAGTGTGCTCCTTTGCTTTATTGCAGGAACAACTGGAGTGTGCTCCCTCTTGATCTTTGCTTCCTGGATTACCTGTCTTTGAACTCATATTCATCCTTGGTTCCTATGCATGCTTATTAGTATCATGATTGTGTTATCCTTGTGATCTCATATAAAATCATACATTCATTAATATACTATTAAAACACAATAACCTCAAGCATGTATAGTCATGATCATTTCAAACAGAATAATAAGCATTAGCATTCAAGGTTTATGTGGGATTATTATGGTTAGTCAAATCATAACATGTCTAAACCTGTAATTACTCAAACCTATGACTCTTTAGGTTAGTTGAATCATCAATCAAGATAAGAGATATAATATGGATAAAACCTGTGATTATTCAAACCTATACCTTCATGATTCTTCTGGTTAGTCAAATCAATCAATATAAGAGACATAATTCTTTTACTTATATTCCTATTTGACCATAGGACTTTTCTGGTTAGTCATATCATCAATCAAAGTAAAAATCATAATATGCCTAAACCCATGAGTACTAACTTCAATGAATAATCATAATCAATCATGCCAAGTATACTTAAATAAGGGATCTTATCACAAGGTGAGATTCTAACTTGATATAGGAAAAACATACCTGGATTAGCATGCTAGCTAATTATGTCTAACATACTCACATGATGTCTTCTTGTTCTTCTTCAATGACTTGTGCTAGTAACCTGTATATCTCACAGGTTAACTATTACAAAACCAAGTTATACATACCTCGTAAATGGATCTTCTATGAGATCCATGACAATGGATGAATCTTTGTCCTCATGTTATGATGATCATATGTTCTTGGACCAGAACATGATCTGTCTTTCTTGGTGTACCTTTCATGTTAGTAGACAACATAAACCTCATACAACACCATAATGCATTAGTACAATCATAAGTGTCAACACCCTAACCAATGAATATCTTCTATCATGCATTCATAATTTTGTTAAGGTGATACGACAAATCTAAAATCAAGATTGTACTAACCGTAATAACATGAAGACAAACATAACATAAAATTAATCATGAACAAATCTCAAAACATACCTCGATGAGTCATACCTGTCAAGATCGCTTGTAATCTCCTTATGTAAAGCCTTAGCCTCATCTCCCTCTGAAGTAGGAACTTCTTCACTTATGTAGGTGACCAATCCATCTTCTTCTAGGATTAACCCGATCCACTTGATTTGCAAGAACTAGACCTGGAGCTGGATATGGGTTTGTCAGAGAAACCCCAAAAATTCAAACTTTGAATTTCAAACTTCCGAAAGGATAGAAATATGCGCCTTGATGAGCTGATCAAGCTGGTATATTTAGAATTTGAAAACTGCAAAGTTTCACTCCTCAATTTTGCCTTTGAAACTTCCAGATTCACTGGACGTGACCCTGAACTAGGGTTTGATGAAGCCCACTCTTTTGCCCCATCAAAATGTTTGATCCAAAGCTCTAAGCTTCTATTTTTCTGAGGAGCTTCCAGCCGTGGTCACAGATTTCAAAAATTCCCATTTTTACAGAAGCCCTAATTTTCCACTTTTCTGATCAAAGTCCCGAACTAGGGTCTAATCAAGCCCGGCCTTCTGCCCAACCAAAAATTATGATCTTGGTCTCTAAATTTCTATTTTGATGAGTAGCATCCAGCCGTGGTCTCCGATTACAAAAATTCCAACTTTCTCCAAAGCCCTAAATTCCGGAAGCCATGAATGAAGGTACCAAAAAATAATTCTATTTTGACATAAATATGTACCTGATTGTTTCTGGTGTAACTCCGAAATTTTTTATCCACAGGGTCTAAAAACGTTTTTTGAGATAGCCTGACCTGTTATCTTTCCATCCTGACAGGTCTGACCTCATTTGGATTCTCTGAGAGAGAGTTATGCCAAATGTCGCAACATGACCTGTTTATGGGATAATACAGTAGAGCGCACTTGTACGGAGTGCCACGTGTCACTGGTTCAACTTCGGCCTTTGAAAAAGTTTTCTGAGATAGTACCATCTGTGTACTACCTGTCACTTTTCACAAAATTTCATTTGGAGCTTCCTAGCCCAAGTTATGACCTTTTTCCCAAGGTCACCTGATTTTGACTCAGATCTGGAAGAGGCAGAAACCCTATATTGTACAGATCATAAATCACAAAGTACAACGAATTAGAGGTTGTCCTTTGGACACAAGATACCTGGAGATCTTAGATTCGGCCTGTAACAATTTCAGATCCGAAAACTTCGCCAAAACGGATTTATAGCGAAAGTGCTACAATGACTGGTTTTTGCTATATCAAGCCCTAGCATCGTAAGTGCAACAAGTGTCATACATGCCATATCATGCCTTCTTTCAGGCTAGCTATGATACCATGTTAAATTTTCTGAATTTACTTCAATATGATCTAGGATCTTAACTGAGAGAACAACATGTACAGCATATCTACAGCATATCAATCATGGAGACAATAATGCAAGCACACAAGAGACACAATGATTTACTTGGGGAAAACCATAAAGGTGAAAAACCCCAATAACTTCCTCAGAGATAGATAGAGCAATGATACAACCAACCAAGAGAGATATCCATAACCTAGCAGCAGATCCTCCTCCTCCATAAGTGCGCCACTCCTCCTTGAGTGCATGTGTGAGAAGTGAGTGAGCAAATAGAGTGCCTCCCGCACTCTATTTATACTTGACTTGACTTGCCTTTTTACCTAACTCATGTAGGCTCGAACTTAACCACATAACATAATGCTGAGTGGGCCGACCCCCAATAGGGTGGTCTAATAACCCTTTGACCCACATGGCCGACCCCCAATAGGGTGGTCTAATAACCCTTTGACCCACATGACTTATACAGGGCCGACCCCAAACAAGGTGGTCTAATAACCCATCAAGTATAAGTTACGACACTTACAATATAAATGACGACACTTCCTTATAGAGGAATAATACCATCTCTATAGGAATACAATATACATATTTGTGAAATACATTCCGAAGTTACATAAACATCAACAAATAATCTTATTTTTAGATATTATGTGGGCCAAAATGTGAAGGTGGGTAACACTTTTGTGAGAATCAAGTCGCGGAAATTTGAAATCACCACTTTTCAATCGAACAAGAAAATTTGAAATAACGACTTTTCAATCGAACACATTTACTTTTTTGGTCGAAGAATTGTTCAGCCAAAAACCTTTTATATATATATGTGCCAAAAGTTTTGTTGAAGAGTTTTGGCACCTTCGAAGAGCTTTCGATGCCCAAAATCCTTTTGTATATATATGTGCCAAACGTTTTGTTGAAGAGTAATTGTTTGGTCGAAAACATTCTTTCGGTTGAAAACCCCTTTTTTATATATATGTGCTAAAAGCTTTGTTGAAGAGTTTTGGCACTTTTGAAGAGATTTTGGTGCGGTGCCACCTTGCATTCGCCACCTTGTCACTGCGTCTGCCACCCTTTTGGCACTAAACAAAGATTTCGACATAGTTCTAACTGGTACTAGACGAACATACGTTGTCTCCATGAATGTGGAAGCAATAGAGCCACCCTGTGTTCACCACCCCGTCACTACATCTTCCACCCTTTTGGAACTGAATAGAGCTTTCGACACAGTTCCAACTTGCTCTAGATGGACATAAGTTGTCTCCTTGGGAGCATAAGGGACATAGCCACCCTACGTCTACCACTTCGTCACTCCATCCGCTACCCTTTTGGCATTGAACATAGATTTTGACACAGTTATGACTGGCACTAGATGAACATATGCCATCTCCCTGGGAGCATAAGTGACAAATGCACAAAAATTATCATTTTTTTCAAACCCCAGGTATGTCGAATTTTTTAATTCTTAGTTCAAACTTAATCTTACATGTATGTAGTTGTGTTAGAGAGATTAATTGGTCTCTGTTGTTGTTGATTTAATTTTTTTTGTTGTCAGTGTGTTTTCTAGGTGTGTTCATCTGTTATTGCCAGTCCCAACCCCGACTATCTCAATCGCTCACTCCATGAAACACACTATTTTTTGGGTGATTTTAAATTCGAATGTGTTTTCCATAAAATATATATGTGGGAAATATGGTTTTCCATAAAATGCATTGAAGCATGCCTAGGTATAGGCGTGTCGAAGTAATCAAGCAATGAAATCTTAATTTGACACCACCAAACCTAGTCGTCACCAATTATTCTTATACAAAGCGTATATTTAAAATATAGCCCTAGATATTTAATAAACCCAGGCTTATTCTGTAAGCAATTTTACCATCTTTCCTCGGTGTCTTAAACATGATAGAGAGTAGAAGTTGAAGGCTTCCATCATGCCTTGATAATCCCTTGCTTTCAAAATTTGTAGTAGTAAAGTGCTGCATTAAAACTGCTCTAGACCTTACAAGGAGGTGCCACTACTAAGAGCTTGGCCTCTCTTTGACTTGGTTGGAGCAATCTGTGATTCTACGTACAAAAACATAGAAGTACGTAAAAATCCAATATTGCTCAAATGAATGTAAATGCAAACATAAACACACAACAATCAAAGCTAAAATAAATTATGTAACCCTCAGAATTTGGCTACCATATTAATATATTTATGTGCACATTTAATGACAATCACATGACTAGAGCCTATAACAATTCATATTTGCACAAGTAGATATTCATGAGTTTGTAAATCTATTTCAAAGTTGCATCTCCAAAACATCAGAATGGCTTATCAATGTGATACAACAGAGGGAATAGTCAAATATGCCACATATCCAAAAAAATGAATAATGTATCAATATGATAAAACCACTAACACCCTTCTTTTCTCAAGCCAGGATTATTTTTCCCTACTCCTAAAGAAAATGTAATGTCCATTGTATATTTCAAGGAAAAGCAAAAAATGCGCCTCTCCCTTCGTTTAAATTCCTTTTTTGTTTTCCTTTGGAACTTCATTATTCCTTTCCAACAATTGTCTCATTTTTCCTGTTGTCAATTTGTTTGTTGATTGGTTAGATTTAGTTACTCCAAATAATTATGAATATCACATTGTTCCTTGTGAGGTTAATAATGTGTTTGACATAACATAGATTTTAATTTATTATTCAGTTTATTTGGTCATTTAATTGTCAATTTAGTTTTTGTAATCCGTCGTGTAATGATGAGTCCAATTTTTGGTTATCTTAGAGAAAATTTATCCATTGTATACATGTCAGACCTCCTCGCGTGGGATATTTTTTGTCCCATTAATTTTGGAGAAGACGTGGAAATTTTTTTCTCACTTCCTCCATTAATTTGCCACTTGGGTTTGCTTGGAATTTCACCCTTCAAACTAATATGTAATTATTCTTTTTTTCCACTTCTTAGAAGTGTGGGCCTTTATTTGCACTATTGTATTCTATACAAATTATTTTGTGAATTAGGTACCAAATCCATCACTGCTAGAAGTAGTCGGGCCCCTCTCGAAGCATGGATGGTTTAAACCAACCTAGATTAATCTAAACTCCGGTTCTACCATGCGTCAAGAGAGATCAAATCCCTTGAGGTGCAAACCTATTTTATTGTCAATATCTTGTTATATAGGTTTGCACCTCAAGGGATTTGATCCCTCTCGGCGCATGGTAGATCTGGAGTTTAGATGGATCTAGGATGGTTGCAATCCGACGTGATCACATTAAATTTGTAGATGATCATGATTATGTATATGAAGTATGTAAAAGGTAACTTAATAGCTCAATGAGAAATAGGTGAATAACAATGTTGAATTATGACACATGTGAATAGTAAGAAAGTAAGAGGATGTCTTTAATCAATGAGAAATCGATTATCTACAACTACTACCAATAGCATATCTGCAAATGCTACTGATATATTATCCTCATTTTGAATTTACTCTTTTGGCGCTATCTCAAAATTTCTTGCATCATATGAAGTATGTAAAAGGTACCTTCAATAGTTAAATGAGAAATCAAGTGAATGCCATTGTTGAATATGAAAAACATGAATAATAAGGAAGTAAAAGGATGTGTATAATCAATGAGAAATACATTATCTACAAATGCTACTGATATATTATTCTTATTTTTGGATTTACTTTGTTGGCGCCATCTCAACATTTCTTGCATCGTTATCCGGTCTAACAATTACATGTTCAACTATGGCATAGATATATGAATCTATCATTCTTTGTTCTTGTTGTCGGTCAACTTCAATTTATTATGATCATTTTTGGAAAAATACTCTCTGTTTCTCATAATTTATTTCTCTCTCTTCCTGCTTTTGGTCATGTGTCATTTGTTGTGATTGAATTTATCATCATGCCCTTTGTTGTTCATGTGTTTCCTTCTTCTTTCTTCCTTTTGTTCATTAGTGATATATGCTAGCTTCTTTCTATGTCGGATAACATGTTCTCATATCTACCTTCTTACTTCCTCAAGATGCAGAGCATTCCTATCTCAATTATGAGAAGACATGATAACATGAATTACTATACCACATCAAGCAACATAGTTAATTTTATTGAATTAGATAAAATTGAAATAAATGCATTGTACTAAATCAAGAACCATAGTCAATTGAATTGAATTGGATAACATTGAAATCAATGCACTTTACTTAATCAAGAGCCGTAGTCTATTGAATTGAATCCAACAACACTGAGATCAATGCATTGTACTCAATCAAGAGCCATAATCAATTGAATTGGATCGAATAACACTGAAATCAATGCATTGTACTCAATCAAGAGCCATAATCAATTGAATTGAATCGAGCAACACTGCAATCAATGCACTGTACTTAATTAAGAACCATAGTTAATTGAATTGAACGGGAGAACACTGAAATCAATGCACTGTACTCAATCAAGAAACATAGTCAATTGAATTGAACTGGATAACACTGAAATCAATGCACTATACTCAATCAAGAGCCATAATCAATTGAATTAAATCGAATAACACTAGAATCAATGCAATGTACTCATTCAAGAGCAATAGTCAATTGAATTGAATCATATAACGTTCAAATCAATCCATTGTACTCAATCAAGAGCCATAATCAATTGAAATGAATTAGATAACACTGAAATCAATGCATTGTACTCAACCAAGAATCATAGTCAATTGAATTAAATCAATAATACTGAAATCAATGCACTAATCAAGAGCCATAATATTATTGTGGACCAATGTTATTAACTGTAATATTTTCGACTAATAAATTAATATTATTGAACCTATAGCCTTAATATTATTAACCCTCTTAGTACCAAGTAACTCACTCCTATTACAATCGATAACTAAATATATTATTAACTAATTCTTAACTCACTCCTATTAAATCCATAACTAAATACATGCTTAACTCACTCCTACTACAATCCATAACTAAATAATTTTATTTCATTCTTAACTCACTCCTATAAACATCCATATTTTTATTAAATTTTGTTGTACTTAGGTGCCCTTTGTACTATGAGATCAAGGAAC